>OV884057.1:217459620-218947120 GCA_930367215.1 Pollenia angustigena | reverse complement strand
ACATACTTAATATGCGCAGGTCAAAAAATTTGAATATTTTTCAAATGCTTTTTAGCAGGAAGGGTGTAACCAGGGCTGTCAGATTTTTTTGAGCTCCATCGCCAAACCGGATGCCAGAAATCGCCAAAAATCGCCAAACGTCGATTTTGTTCAGTTTTTGTAAAATTTTCTTTTTTTGACTAATGACGTCAGCAGTCGTCGATGGCTGCGAGTGTTAAACGGCAAGCCCTCTGAGGAGATTGAGTGGTTGCAATTGAAACATGTCAGGGTAACCTGTCCATAAACACCTGGGTTCGAGCCCAGATTGAGTCAAGAATGAAAAATTATCAGTAAATTTTAATTGATTTTCATGTTGTAAAATTCCTTTCTTCATAAAAATAATTTAATGAAAATTAAATTTAATGAACTTAAGCCTAATTAAAAATATTAAAAATTTGGATTAAAAACCATAAATAGTTCAACAAAATAACCACAATACTAATAATTGTTAAAGCTAAGGCACGAGCTCTATGCTTGCATTTGTCCTTCAAGTTGCGCTGAAAAGGTCAACAAGAAAAAGAAAGACAAAAAAATTAAAAACAAAAAATATGTACTTTGAACTTCAAGAAGAATTCTTGACAAAAGTACGAAAAAACAGAAGTAAAGGAACAACATGTTAAAATAAATTAAAATAGATAATCATTAAAAGCAAATTTCGATCTACCAAAGGTTAAATACAATTTGGTTTAAGGATTGATGTTTGACTAATGACGTCAGCAGTCGTCGATGGCTGCGAGTGTTAAACGGCAAGCCCTCTGAGGTGATTGAGTGGTTGCAATCGAAACATGTCAGGGTAACCTGTCCGTAAACACCTGGGTTCGAGCCCAGATTGAGTCAAGAATGAAAAATTATCAGTAAATTTTAATTGATTTTCATGTTGTAAAATTCCTTTCTTCATAAAAATAATTTAATGAAAATTAAATTTAATGAACTTAAGCCTAATTAAAAATATTAAAAATTTGGATTAAAAACCATAAATAGTTCAATAAAATAACCACAATACTAATAATTTCTTTTTTTTTTATAAAATTTTGCATACAAAAAACGCTAGTATAATTTTTCAGTCAAAAATCGCCAAAAACTGAGAAAAAATACAAAAAAGTCGCCGAAGTAAATTTTGTTTTGTTTCTGTAATTTTTTTTTTAAATAACATAAAATGGAGATCATATATCACTTAAAAACTTAAATAACATAAAATGGAGATCATATATCACTTAAAAACTTAAATTAAGTACACAAGTCTATAAAATCGTACACTTCAGCCTCACCGATTTCATTACTGGAGTATACACACTATTAGAATTGCATACGTACTATTAGAATTAAATAGTGACTGAATATTAAAATCACTTAATATGTTTTTATACCCTCCACCACAATAAGTTGTGAAGAGGGTATATTAAGTTTGTCATTCCGTGTGAAACTTTTTTATTGTTCTTTTTAGACCCCATAAAGTATATATATTCTGGGTCCTTGAGTAATTCTAAATCGATTTAGCATGTCCGTCTGTCTGTCCGTCTGTTGAAAACACGCTCTCTTTCGAACAACTCAAAAGAAATGAACAAACTTGGTGCTAAATTGCTTGTAGTTATCCTAAGCAGTTCGGGATTGAAATCCAGCAAAATCGCTTCAGTAGAACCAGAGCTATGAATCAAAATGTGGAACCACCACCTAAAAAAATTGATAATTTTGTTACAAAAAATAACATAAATGCTGGAACAAAGCACGGAATGAGATAAGATTTTGCAAAAAATTGTTTTATTTGACTGGAAATCACGTCCATAATAATTTGGTACTTCACAGTTTTTTAGGACTAGAAATAACACTGTGAATTTTCGTGAAGATCGGTACATAATTTTCCTTAGGCCCCATAGAAACCCTACTCCCGGAAAACAGTTTAGTACACCCAAAACTATAATTAATAATGCTATCATAACAGAAATTGGTACATCACAGTTTTAAAGGCCTAGAAATTACGCTGTGAAATTTCGTGATGATCGGTCCATAATTTACCCTAGGCCCCATATAAACCCTACTACCGGAAAACAGTTTAGTCGCCTAAAACCATAATTAATAACAAATCGTCACAGTTTAATATAATAATAACATCATACAGATATTACTCCTTTAACATTCGAACTGTCGGTGGAGGGTATCAAAGATTCGGCACAGCCGAGTATAGCACTCTAACTTGTTTATATTAGTAATGATAAAAAAAATGAGAAGTTTTTAAACAAAATCGCCGAAATAATATAAATGGTAAAAATAGCCAAGTTAATCGCCAGTTATATCAGAAATCGCCGTAAAAGTCGCCAGTCGCCAAATGGGAAATCCCATCGCCAAACACGTTTCAAAATCGCCACGTTTGGCGAGAAATCGCCATATCTGACAGCCCTGGGTGTAACTTACGACGATGGTTACGACCGATCTGCACTCACTGCACTTACTAAATTAGAAACTCTTCTAACATCAGCCATATTATAACAGTGATCAAAAGGTCGAATTCATATGTAATAAAGCATAAAGTTGGATTGCAGTTACGCTTCCGATTGCTGCTCTCATGCAGCAATAAACTTAGTAAAACATCAATTTAAAGAACACAAACAATTGGAAGGTAGCGAAAGATAGAAGAGAGGCAAGAAATAGAAACAAATAAGAGTGATTAAAAGCAAAGTTAACAAGTGATAAATGCAATACAAATGCAAGCGTGCACTTATTCCCTTTTTCCACTGAAAATAAAAATTTTGTGTTTCGTACAGAAAAATTTTTTGTCTTTAAAAGGGGTTTCCCGTTTGATATTTCAAAACAAACTAAATTTTTACCATACATTGTTAGTCATCAAAGGAATTGTATCCACGCTAAATCTCAAAAACGTCAAAAATGGACTCATTTCCTTTATCCACTGAACGACTCATGTGTATGTAAGTATATTTGGTTAAGCCCGACCAAAAGCCGCAGTAGATAAAGACAAATTTTTGAGAGTGTACCCTTTTTGGGAACCTCGGGTAATCATAGATCCGCCAAAACAAAGTTATGTTATGTGGCTAATATTCATGTCTAGAATTTTTTTAGTGTTACACACATCGGAAGAAATGCATAATACTCTCTAAAATATAAATATAAAATTATATATTAAATAACTTTCAGAACTGCAATAATTTTGCGAACCAGATACCAACCTTAAATGTAAGCGAAATTTGTGATCATTTTTAATTTTAACCATAAACACGATTTTAAAGAATGACAAAAAAAAACTTAATAAGCTTAATATCTCACCACATAAATTTTTGAAACAAAATAGAGTTATGGTAAGAAAATTAAAAAAAAATGCATTCCCCACGATCGTTTTTTTTCTGGAACAAAACAAACACGTTTATTAGCAAAGTTAGGCTTAATAATTGATTATTTGGGCGTCTGATCCCAAAAATATTAATCCGTAATCACTTATTTTCTAAACCAACACTGAAAGAAAAATGCTTCATATATTTAATGAATCATTTTCATAAAAAAACTTTCCTTGGGTAAATGAAAATGTTCATTGTCTAAATGGAATTTCATAGTTATAATGAAGTATTTTCGTTAAAATCGCTTCATTGGATTTCGTAATTACGTTAAAAATTTTCATTGGATATATGAAAACTTAAGTTTGTTCAAGTTAAAAAAAAAATTTTAATTGGGAACATAAAAAAACAATATACAAACATAACTATATTCATAAATTAATACAAAATTATAGTTTCCTTAAAAAAATGTTTAATTGTTAATTAAAAAATGTAAGTTTTAATAATTTCATACACCGAATGTTACATGTATGCCCTTAAATTTATGAAATCAAAAATTTTTTTTATAAAAGCAACATATTTCAATAATTGCCTTCATAAATTTAAATTTTCATTATGACAATAAAAATGTCATTATAGTAATGAAACAAAAACTTTCAATCCACTTTCAATCAACGTTGTTATTGTTATTATGGACAATTTAATCTCATATTTACGCTCTTAATTGAGTAAAAAACATAGTTTTTTTATGCAAAAACTACACTGCCCCGGTAGACTAGCTGGTAGCGAGCTGGTCTATCAGCACCGAGGTTGAAAATTAAAATAAAGTAAAATAAAAAAAGAAAAGATAAAAAAAAAAATAATAAAAAAAATAAAAAAAAAATTAAAAAAAAAATAATTAAAAAATATAAAAAAAAAAAAATTTTACTTTATTTAAAGTATTCATCCAATGAATAATATTCATAGATCTAATGTAATGTTTCATTAAATCCTTTTAATGAAACAGGTTTCATCGATCCAACGAAGCGCTGCATAGGTTCCTTTTTAATCCAATTTTTCATGGGATTAATGTCAAAATTCATTGGTATTGCGAAGAAAATTCTTTCAGTGAAGAAGGAATTTTTGGTTAAAAGTAAGCGTTAATAAATATCTCCCTGATCGGTCATGTTTTAAACAAAAACTCTATTTTTGTAATATACATTTTATTTACAAATTTGTATCGCTTATAATTATGTTAATAAGCGACAAAACGCAAAATAAGCTTTATTAGTCATCACTCCTAGTTTTGGCCTAAAACCGATTATTGGTTGGAAAACGCCAAGACATAAAATGTAACTTTCTTTTAATAAAACTTTTAGTTGTTACCGTTCCCTGCAACTTTAAATATAAGCTTTTCTAGATTTTGTATAATTTCTTGCAAAAAAAGAAAAATGAATTCTGCAATTTGTTTTTTTTTCAACTCCACACAATTCAAAAGATAACAAAGAGCAACAACAACAACGAATAAACATTTGCGGTATTCAGTGTTTGGTGTATTTTAGGCTGCAAATATCTATTTTTGCAATAATTTTTTCGTTGGCAGTACTGGAATTCAGTATCTGTTTGCAATAATTTTGTCATTGACAGTGGGCGGTATTTAAAAAAAAATTTTCCATGCTTGATGCAAGTTTGGTAACTGCTAAGAAAGCACTGTTATCTATGCTAAAGTTTTTTGATGCCGCGATTCTAGGTCAAAGATAATGGCAAAAGAAGTAGCGGTTCGAACGTGAAAAAAACAGAAGTAGTTTTTTTGGCGTAATTCAGCAAAACCTGGCACAATTTTTAAGTCAAACTACTTTCAGAATTTTACGTAGCAATGTAACATTTGGGTTTGATTCAAAAATCTTCGGAATTTTCTTTTTTTTAAGACAAAATCTGGGTCGATACGTGATATTTCGAACGTGAAATTTTTTCCGTAATAATTTAACTGAATAATGATCAAAATAAAATAATAATTTACCGTTAATCCGACTAACATATTTCTTTTTGAACTCTTCCTTATATTACAGACCATGTAAGAAACTTTTTTTGGAATAATTTTTATCAAATATCACCTCTTTTAAGAAAGATAAATATTAAAGAAAACATACAATAAAACATTCTCACATATAAGAAATAACGTGCAAACTTTGCAGTCTGATTGTTCATCTAAGTGAACAAGTTTATGAGTAAATTTATCAAACTAGTAAAATCTAAATATTTTTCTAGAACAATATCGTAAAATAATCAGCTTTTAATAACTTTTAATTTTGCGGTCACGGTGGACATTTTGACGGAAATGCCCAGATGCAAACGAAATAGACGTTGCAAAAAAGCTGTACAGTTTTAGTATTGCGCAAAAGAAATTGTGTGACAATTTGAACTCTGTGTATTTTCTTGTTTGATTGCAAACAAAATCTACAAAAATTTGCATTTGCACTTTCGCAAGACAATTTGCGTCAAACACTGAACATCGCTATTGTGAACCGTTAAAAAATAATAAAATATTGTAAAGATAACACTATGTAATTTGTTTGCTCAGAGACATGAGTTATTAATCAATTTAACATAGAAAAAACAACAACAATAATTAGGTTACAAAAGTAACAACAAGAGCATTAAATTCAATTAGAGTTCTTCTTGGTATTAAACGTATCAGTTACACTCAAAAATACTCGTTAAAAAAAAGACGAATAAAATGAAGACAAGTAGAAAACATGTTTTTTCTACAATTTTCTGGTTTAAACATGCTTTTATTTAACAATATTGATATTTTTTTAAGGATATTTTTATATCTTGATGTTAATCTTTATTGTGATTTTATTTTTATTGCAAAATATTAACACTTTGTTGCTAATTTTATGAAAAAAAAAACACCGAACAGTGTTAAAGCTACGGTAGATCTTAGAAATTAATAACCCAGTTATGTTGGTGTTTGTTAAATTTCAAAAATATGGTTTAATTTAAAGTTAATTTGTTGTGCGATCGAATATTTTTTTTTTAATTTGCATATAAAGGAAGAAAGTATTGTCAAACTAGCCCGATCATTTCTTACCCTACGCCACATTGTACACAGAAAAAATTTTGAGAGTTAAACATATCTAGGACCCTTGGCAATCATGGACAATATTATATTATGAGCGTAGGATTCATATAAGAGTTGTTTGTACTGAAATCAGTGGTGAGCACAAAGAGAGCCATTTAAAAATGTGTATTTAGTGGTGTGTGTATTTTGGATGCACTGAAACAGAAGATCTGCACAATCTTGAGTCAAAATTTGCTAACTTACGTAAAAATTAGTTTTTCTTTTTAACACGTCGGTTGTGGAGGTTCTGCCATCTTAATAAAAACTCGAGTCAAACACTACATTATGTGTGATCACCGTGAAGACTATCTGCAAGCAACGACTATTTGTGTTGAGGAGCTAAATCGACACATAGTAATTTCTTCTTCATACTCTCCACCTAGATTTTCCATATCAGAAGGCCAATATTATAAATATTATAAATCATTAGGACCCTGTTTTCTGGCCGCTGGCGATTATAACGCTAAACATACCTTCTGGGGGTCACGACTTATAACACCAAAAGGTCGTGTTTTGTTTAACACAATCTCTAAAATGGGTTTAAATGTGGTCGCGAGCGGGCAACCAACATATTGGCCTACTGATCAGCAAAAAATTCCAGATGTTATCGACTTTGGCGTGGTTAAAAACATCCCCACAGAAACGATTCATGTTGAAGCTTCCCTAGAATTATCATCCGACCACACACCTACAATTGTTACTATATCGAACCCAAATAGAATTGTATTTCCGTCAGGTTACTTAGCGACGCCAGCCACACAAATAAATTGGTTAAAATATAAAAAATTTCTCAGTGCCCATTGCACAGAAAATATTCCGCTTAGTACACCGGAGAATGTGGATCTCTCTCTTGTTAACTTTGACAGTTATCTTAAACTAGCTGTTCAACACTCCAGCGTTACCCCCAAAAAAATTAAAAATAATAAAATATGTTCTTCAGATGTCGAGCGGCTCTTGACTGAAAAAAGGAGAGTTCGAAGAGAGTGGCAACTTTACAGATCCCCGCAACTTAAGATTTTATTAAAAGAATGCACAAAAAGGCTAAGAAAATTACTACAGAATCAGAAAACGGCTTCTCTAGAAAAATATCTTAAGGAACTTGATGCAACTCCACAATCTGACTACTCATTATGGCGTGCAGCTAGAAATCTAAAAAGGCCAGTTATATCTAAGCCACCATTAAGAAACTTGAATGGTAGTTGGGCAAGAAACGATATTGAAAAAGGAAATCTTTTTGTTAGTCATTTGAAAAACGTATTTACACCCAATATATCTCACAATATTGCGGTCGAGTTACCACCTGTTGATGCTAGAGCAGCTATTCCCCTCAGATTTGAGATAAAAGAAATCGAAAAGGCTATTTGTGACTTAAACACTAAGAAGGCACCTGGTATTGATAAAATCAGTAATAAAATGCTTTTGGAGCTACCTCGCATAGCAAAGAAAATTATTCTTTTAATTTTTAATGCTATTTTACGCCTTGAATACTATCCTGAAAAATGGAAGGTTTCCTTAGTTACCATGATACCAAAGCCAGGTAAAGATCATACAAAAGTTGAGTCTTATAGGCCTATTAGCTTATTATTAAATATGTCAAAGCTGTTTGAGAAATTATTAGTTTCAAAATTAACACCAATTTTAAGTGAAAATAGATGTATTCCAAACCATCAGTTCGGATTTAGAAGAAAACACAGCACAATCGAGCAGACTCATCGAATACTAAATGTCATAAGAAAAGCATTTGAAGAAAAGAAATATTGCTCAGCACTCTTCATCGATGTTTCGCAAGCTTTTGACAAAGTCTGGCATAAAGGCTTATTACACAAATTGAAGCAAAATTTACCAGCAAACACACACAAGCTGCTAGAAAGCTACTTAGTCGGTCGTCAATTTATTATTAAAGAAGGAAATTTCTTAAGTTCACCTCAGCCCATTGCCGCTGGAGTCCCACAAGGCAGCATCCTGGGCCCCCTATTATACTTTATTTATACTTCGGACATGCCAACAAGCAACTACACACAAACTTCAACATTTGCAGACGATACAGCTTTTCTTAGCGTCCACGAAAATCGTTATGAAGCATCGCGTTACTTACAGCATCATATATTTCAACTAGAAATATGGTTAAGACAATGGAGGATAATGGTCAATGAGCAAAAATGCGTACATATAACATTCACTTTGCGCCGGGAATCTTGCCCCCCTATTACAATCAATAATCAAATAATTCCTCAACATTCGCATGTTAAATATCTCGGTATACATCTGGATCGGCGATTAACGTGGAAATGCCATATAGAGGCAAAATTAACTCAAATGAAACTAAAAGCCATTCAAATTCATTGGCTTATTGGAAGAAATTCTGTCCTTAGTCTCGATTGCAAGCTTCTACTTTACAACTCTATCTTAAAGCCTATCTGGTGCTACGGTATTCAACTATGGGGCACTGCTTCGGCCTCTAATATCGACAAAATTCAAAGGCGCCAACATAAACTTCTTCGAATAATCACAGCCACTCCCTGGTATGTTAAAAACTCAAACATTCATAAGGATCTCAATGTGCCATTAGTGAAATCTATGATTACAAAATATGCAATAAAATATTTAAAAAGGCTTGAACAACACCCAAATCCACTAGCTCGATATATTTTAAATCATGGCGGCCACACTCGCTTAAGAAGAAGAGACACTGCAGCACTTACCCAATTAGATGAGCGATAAACACCTATAAAAGTGAACATAACCCGTGATGAAGAAAATTTTGTCTGGCACTGGCAGGAGATAAAATAACTTATAAGGTTAAGATTTGATTAATTATTGTTAGTTCATATTTAATATATGAAGATTCAATAAAAAATAATGACAAAAAAAAAACACGTCGGTATATTAATCTGTCCAATCCGAGTATTGGCCAAAATACTACAAAAAACGATCGGTAAAAATTCGACAAAAAACAGCAATGAATATTAGCAGAAAATATTTATATTCACACCACAATAGTGGAGAGGGTATTATGCTTTTATGCTTATGTTTGTAACACCAAAAAATATTGGCCCTAGACCCACTTTTAGATGTACCGATCGGCTCAGAATCAGATTTGACGATGCCCATCCGGCTGGCTGTCCATGTAAACCATGTGCACATGGTACAGGTGGCAATCTTGGGGATAACGGGCACAAGGAACAAGCCTTTTAAAATAGTGCGCATGCGTCTATAATTTCACATAGTCCCCATACAAGCTTCTTTGCGGAATAGGGTCTTTGTGCCCAAAAAGCTTCTTATTATGTTGGTTTTTCGATGACCAGAGCTCCCATACAAATGCTGCTCCCGAAAGTAGCTTTTAATGTCATAACTTCCTTATAAATGTTGGAATTTACATAAAAATTGGCGATTATAACTTTTACGATATGTACTATGTCATGACAAAATCTTGTCCTGTACCCATGTTCTGTAACTTTAGTGAGAACTTCTCGCATCCAAAAGATGTGATACAAAATATTCCATCGTTTCTCGAAAAGTGAGAAAAAAGTGTGCCTGAAACTCATGTCGAAAACTATCAAAAGATATTTCGTCGTTACGTTATAAATGTCATAGCATTGTACTAGAAGCCGATGTGACATTGCAGGCGTCGAGAACGCCAGACACACATATCGCTGAAGGCGACCAAAATTTTCTAAAATTGAAAAATTTTTCACGACGGTGGCGAAAAAACAACCGTCGGCTATACCAAATTATGTAACGAGCTTTGAAAAAATTTGTATATTTTATAAAAATGCTAAAAGCAATCATTCAACAATGAAAAATGTGCCAAGAACAAAACAGTAGTACTATTATTCTTTGTATTTTGCATTCTTAATTGTTTTCAATTGTTAAAATTTTTTCTCGTCCCATTTTTATTCGTGACTTTATTTGATAGTTCAAAGCGGAAACTTTTCTCCCACAAATGTTACAGACACACTTTTTCTGGAAATTGGCGATTTATTTCCTAACGTGCCAGCTAGTACTCGCCAAAAAAAAGTTACAGACACAGTTTAGTGAGAAAAACAGTTGTTTGTTTCAATATATGGCATTTTTGTTTCATTTTCCACATTTCAATCGAAAAGTTTCTCGACGCGAGAGTTACAGAACATGGGCACTGGTGGGTATATATAAACCCCCATTCTTAAATCTCATATTAATGAAGATTTAAAAATAATATTCGGCACGAAGAATTTTTAGATAAATCTTAACCTCATTACATAAGTTTAGGCGGAGGCATGATTGCCCATGGGTTCCAAATAGGGTATACTAGCAAAAATTGTTTTTACACACTGTGGTGTAGGGTGTCATATGGTCGGACTTGACCGATTATATTTTCTAACTTGCTTTTTAAACAAATATTATTAATTGTTGAATGTTTTTTTCAAACTAGCCATTTTTGGTTTAATTGGGAACCTTTACTGCCAATATTTAGCGCATCGTTTCAGGTATTTGTTACATATTTAATGCGCCTAAAACACGGTTTAGTAAATATTTTCGGTTGCCCAGCTTATAAGTAACGTTCATTAGATTTTTTAATAATATCAGTGATTAAATATATGAATTATTCAACCGAATTATGAATAAGAACTTTTTCCCCCATTTTTGCAATTTAATTTAAGTAGGAAAAATTAGAGAATTAAAAAAACTCCCGCGGAATTTTTATTCGTAATTGGGTTGATTATTTTTAAAACAAAAGCTTATTTTTACAATGGTTTAAAAATTACAATAAAAAATTATTAATTATTTTGTTAATTCTATATATGTGTGTATTACATTATCGGTTCATTATTGCTATTGCTACCTTCATAGCCACTGTGGTTGGTCTTTTTTTTGCCTATTAAATCCCAAGATAAATGGAATCTCTTCCGCTCAGCAACAATTTCTACTCAAATTTCAAATTAAAAATCTTTATAAATATTTCTAATAAAATATTTTGCAAGCCAAATAAAAAATTTAATATTATGACTACCTCATCCTTGAACATTTGTTCAACAAATCCATGTTAATGCATCATCAGGGGTATCTCCACCAGTACCCACCGCAAAGCCATTTTTTTATGTACTTGTATCTTCTCTATCACGAGTGTTTGTTTTGAAGTTTAATGGCAACAGCAGTTTTAAACAATTTAGAGATGTCTCGTTGTCGTTTTCGCTCTCATTGTGTGCGTATTTCTTCTTATTTCATAATTAATTTTTATAGCAAAGTTATTGACTACTACATTGTCATAATGGCCAGCAAATGGACTATTTAGGTTGTCTCATAACTGCTGTAAAACAGTGGATAATTTTCAAAAGCTTATGGTACAACGTACTTATGCACATCTATGCGTGTATGTACTCAAACATGCGCGAAAGGATATAAAAATTTAACACTAACGCAGATTTTTTTCCAGTTGAAATACTAAGGGCAGTAGCCGGCATTCATTTAAGTTAGGCCATGGAGTGAACATCTGTTTTCAGGATCGCCTGGGTTTTTCTTCTTCATTTTTATAACTTTTTGAAAAGGAGGGAAACAATTTAGAATAGATTAAAATTTGGTTTTAAATGTACAGATTTTTTAAGTATTTCGTAACTGAAATGTTTTTAATCTTAAGATTCACAATTTTTTTTAATATTCTTATACAATGTTATCGATATTAGGTTTAATATAACATCGATATTTACAGATCTCGACATCGATAAAATTTTGGTAAACGAAAATTATAAATGCCGGTAATTTCTACAAAAAGAAAGCTTTGAAGCCTAGAGATGGGGGAATCGGTTGCCAGACATGTCTCTCAGCTATAAATAGTACTTAATTTGGCAATTTTTAATGTAGCTGTTTTCAAAAAGATAAAACAAATTATGTTATCTTATCCGTATATTAGAGGTACCACGCCCACTTATAAAATTCAGCCCACATTCTATTTGTAGCAAATTTGGACCATTTTACACTTACCGTTCTTCAGATATACAAAATTCTCTTTTGTGTCATACCCATTTATCTTATCCCGCACACTTCTTTGATGATATTGCGTATTAATAATCAAGCTATTTGGCCCAAATTTTTAAACTTTAGCTGTTAACATCTCTGGATTTACAGAAATCTTAAATGTCTTTGTATGGGAGGTGACTTGTCCACCTATTTACGGATGTTTTGTATTGATAACCCAGCCATTTGCACTAAGTTTGGAAACCTTAACTATTACCATTTTCAAGATACACGGAAACCAATTTGTCTTTGTATGGGAGGTACAACGCCTACTTATCCAAATCACCAACTTTTAAACGGATTTTGTGTATTGGCATCGAAGCTGCTTGAACAAACTTGAAAATCTTTAATGCTATGATACTCTACATATATAGAAACCTATTTTGTTTGGGAGGTGCCACATTCATTTCTCTATTCCCGCCCATATTTTCCCAAATGTTGTGTATAGATAACCAAGATATTTGTGCCGAATTCGGAAACTGTAGATCGTGTCGTTATCCAGATAAACATCTTTGAATGGGAGCTGCCACGCCCAATTAAAGTTTCCAACAAAAAAAAAAAAAAAACCTTCCCAGGAGGTGAACAGAATAGGTGGATTAAATTTTATCGCGATAGGTAGGCAGTTTGGCCGTGAACAGCAACCGAACACACAATTATTTATTTCAGTTTCATAGAATCCTTTTTGAGTCGATCAAGCGATTTCCGTCTGGCTGGCAGGCTGGCTGTTTCCCAGCTTCCATACAAATGTTACTCCCGAAAAAAGCTTATAATGCCATAACTTCCTTACTAATGTTGGTATTAACATAAAAATTGGCGATAATAAATTTTACGTTAGCTACTAGCTCAAAATTAACCACAGCTACCATATTAGCCCCTACCTAAAATCTCATATATTTTATTAATTTATTTTTTATGAACTTTTACATGAATCTTTACCCCATAATAAAATTTTTTTAAGGCGGGTTCACGATTGCCCATAGGACCCAAATAGGGTGCCCTAGCAAAAATTCGTTTTATATACTGTGGTGTAGGTTATCATATGGTCGGGCTTGACCGACTTTATCTTCTTACTTGTTAGATATTCAAAAAAATTTGATCTGAGTTATGGATTTGGTAAAAATTTCCAATCCAAAATCATGACAGATTTTGAAACTTTATTTTTTGTATATTCAAGGCCCATTTTCACACTACCCGATAGCTAAAGGTAGGATTTTATCGGCCATATAAAAAGTGTTCCGTTATTACAACCTTACTTTAACCCACCAGGTAAGATGAACCTTTATTTACTTTATCGCTCACTTTACTTTAAAGTAACGTTTTAATAATGAAACAGTTTTTATAAGGCCGATAAAATCCTACCTTTAGCTATCGGGTAGTGTGAAAACGGGCCTTGAATATTGGAAATTTTAATCAAATCCAAAACTCAAACAACAAGCTCTCCTTCTGCCTGTCACTGCATTTTTTACAAACGGCTTATATCATTGTTCAGCAAACTCTCAGACAAAGAGAAAATTAAGTATTGAAAAGTGAGGAACAAAAAAAGGCAAATAATCATAATAAAATAAACTGAAACTTAAGTGATTTTTTGTGCTGCTGCTTTCATTGCTGTTTGTAATATAGATGCTATTGCTGCTGCTGTTATTGTGGTAACTATACATTCACACACACACACACACACCAGCTGAAGAACAATTATGCATACAATGTTGCATCAAATAAGCAATATTCGCCTCATATACCATTTATTTTTATGATCCTACAAAAGAACGAACAAAAAGCTCGCAACAAACATTAACAAACAAAGTGTATTCAACAGGCAGTAAAAGAAATACTTCTCAGGATTGAAAAGGCAACAGACGCACGCGAAAAGTGCAACCTGAACCAGCCATATGAATGACTATACAATAATGATAGTAATGCTTTGATGGCCATATTGATTAAAGCTTATGTTCAAGGGTTTTTTTGCGTTTTTAAATCCTTTTTTTTTTTTTTTTGAAAAGGCAAGTAAATTAAGATGCTCAAGTACTTCAAAAGTTTTTTGTTTCCTGTCGATAAATAAGATTGGAGAACTTTGAACTTGGTACAGTAGGAATGCTGACATATTTGTTGTTGTCGGCTATTCAAAATTATTTATGTTAATGAGTTTGTATTCTGAGTATTTTTGAGCCAGATAATTCTTTAAAATAAATATAATACCCATATGCAATTTTTTATACTTGAACTGTAATAAATACTCATTTTTCTTGCCATACTTCTGGAAGTGGAAACATATTTTTCTATATAGTCAACCTACACCAAATTTGAAACTTTAATTATATTGATGTCACTGGTAATCATAGTAAGGTTAAATAAGTCGTTCATCAATAAGCAATAACAACATTATGGTTGCCTCCGAATATTTTATGGTTCATTACAACAATAAACTGTTCATGACTAACGATTGCATTGTAATTAAATTAACAATTTAATTAATTTCCTCTTCTCCAAGAGCAACATGTTATGGTTGAAAACAGTTATACTATTATAAGCAGGTGCTTAACTTAACAATATTGTTTGTGTCTTCAATAACTTATATGGAATATTGAAGGGTAAAATAGTCTTGAAAGTACATGTAAGCCAGGAGCTTTTAATTTGGCTTTTTCTACTGCTTTTGAAATTTGTATCAATAGCGAATGGTTTGCTTCAAGTTTGTGCAAAAAAGCTGTTCCCTTATGTTGTATATTTTTTAATTTTTGACATTTGCTTTTTAGGCAGCGAGCGACAAAAATTGAAAGCCACCGAAAAGGCAAACGCTCAACATGATTAGTTGGGCTGTTGCTTATTAACTTTTACCTAAAAGAAGGGTTACTTGGAAAACTAAGCAAAACTAGAAAAAGCAGTCAACGATAACCTCGAAAAAACTGATTCAAGAAAACGAAGAGCACTAAAAAGCTGCACGAATAAGTGCCCTTAGGAGCCAAAGTATGTAAAGGGTGTCCACCGTTAAAATTAAAAAACAATGCAAAAAAATTTAGAACGATCGGAGAAGGCTACGCCGCACAGTGCTTTGGCCCATAGACATAAATCAAAAAAAAAAAAACAAGTCTTATATTGTACTTAAAAATGTACAGATCGATAGATAACAAAATAATTCAAATGAATTTTGAAGAATTTTTAAGATTTAACTCTTTTTGGCGGCGCTAGAGGGCGCCAAAGTTTGAGAATTTATAGTAAAAATGGGCAAACAACTACTTGAGTTTTACATGGTTTAGGAAAACTGTTGTAAAACTGTTGTTTTTTAAAGCACGAGATTGAAATTTTTTCTGTAGTAGTTTACTATATTTAGAACTAACTATAAAAAAATTTTATTGAATTATTTTCTCATAAGTGTTTTTTTATTGGTTTAAAAATGCTTATTATTTACTTAAGCTCTAAAAATGTTCTAACTTTGATGGAATATTAAAAAAAAAAGAAAAATACCGTCTATGGGTTTTTTTCTGATGTCGAATATTTAAACTGTTTTCTAATAACTCCAAGAAAAACAATTGAAAAAATTTTACCACAACTTGAAAAAAATTTTTTTTTTTAAATGGCTATTTTCATGATTTTTGCTAAAATTTTGATAGTTTTCAGGAGTTTAAAAGACAATTAACTTCAAATACTGTGAAATATTAATTCAAACTTATACCGTTCAATAAAAAACAACAAAAATCAAAATATGTATAAAAATTTTTTTGTGTTTGCCTGCATTTTACGGCATAAGAGGGCGCTGAAATCACAAATGCCCTTGGTTTTTTATTGTTTCAAGAAAATAATTGTAAAAAATTCATTTTCTGGATTACGAGATTCAAATTTTTTTTCTGTAACACCTAACTATATTCTAAACCAACTACATATTTTTTAATGGTTTGAAAAATGCTTATTATTTACTTAAGCTCTAAAAATTTCCTAACTTTGATGAAATATTAAAAAAAAATAACTACGAGAAAAAAAATTGAAAAAATTTTACCACAACTTAAAAAAAAATGCATTTAAAAAAAATGCTATTTTCGTGATTTTTGCTCAAATTTTCATAGATTGAATTAGTTAAAAAAAAAAATAAACTAGGAACATAATAAGAAATATAACGGTATTAAAGTGGCTTTATGTAATTATAATAAAACGTAACTAATAACTAAAATAAATTTCAGGGTGCTTGTCCGAAGAAGCATTGGAAGCCAACAACAAAATCGTGAGAAAAACAAGACTGTCCCATAGATTTAATGACTCATTTTATACATTCCTCAGATCCGTTGTTATCTTCAAACAGGAATCCAAAGACTAAAAAAATATATTTTTTGAAGAAGTTGAGAAATATATACTGAGAGAAAATGTACCAGTTAAAAATGACGAAACAAATGTTTCGTTGAGCGGCAATATTTTTTTGGAAGATTTCAGTACTGAAGATGATCTATTGTAATTAAAAAATATGAACATACATATGTAAATAATAAATAAATTAGTTTTAAGAAAATAAATTAGGAATATAATAAGAAATAATTCCAAATAATTCATTAGATCGGCTCAGAATCACTTTCTGAGTCGATCTAAAGATGTCCGTCCGGCCGGCGGTCCATGCAACCTTGTGCATACAGATCGCAAATTCGTAGACAATTTGATGAAATTTGTCCCAGAGCCTCTGAATGGTACAAGGACCAAGCCTATTAAAAATGGAACGAATCGGTCCATAATTTTACAAAAGCCATCTTATTACATCGGCAAGATTAAATTTGGTCCAAACCAAACTAATTTTATTGCAATCAAAATCAGCTTATCAAATTGTATTGGAGTCTTTCTATTTTTGAACATAGCTCCCATACAAATCATTCTCCCGAAAAAGCTTTTAATGCCAGCTTCCTTAAAAATATTAGTATTTACATACAAATGGGCGACAATGACTTTTACGATCCTAGATTAAACTCTAGGAAATTTGATAACACTCTAGGAAATTTGTTTTTAAATACTATGCTATAGGGTATCACATGGTCGGGCTTGACCGATTATACTTTCTTACTTGTTATTTTTGCAAGAGCATTTTAAGCGTTTTTAACTCATTTTTCATTAAATGATGTTTTTGTATTTTTCACATTAATAATCCGATTCTACCAAAATTCGACATGTATATCTAACAAATATCAATTTCCATACCAAATTTTATTACGATTGGATAATTTTTGAAAGTGTTATAGCATTTTTAAGAAAAAGGATATGTGGCAGAACCTTGAGTCCTTGTTCAGATTTAAATGAAAATTTGCACACACGTTGCTAGTTGTGTGTGTATTAGCCTGACCATTTTTTGTAGTTTTGTGGGCATTATTGAAGCTAAAATTACATTTTTCCATTTCAGGACACATGGGAGGTAGGCGTGTCCTTGAACCGATTTCTCCAAAAATTCATATTTTTCTTAACTAAGCTATTTTATGCTAGTGTACGAAATTTCAAAAATTTCTGACAACTCCTTCTATTTATGTCCCTTCGTTATATGCGGACAAAGCACTGTGCGCCGTAGTCACGCCCACCAAAGTTTGAGAAAAATTATATTTTTACATGAAAACTGACTTTTATGTTTCATAACTTAGAATAGTTTTTTGTAGAATAGTTCTAAACAAGTTTTCTTAATCTCTCATTTAACAAAATAAACTGAGAAATAGCGATTAAGCCACAAAAAAAAATCAAATTTTAAATTTATTGAAGAAAGGCATTTTCTATGAATCACGTATCTTTAATTTTGTTGAAAAACATTTTTATGATAAATTTAAAATAAAGAACAGACCAGCCGGGAACCAAGTGTTTTAACCTTATTCGTGGTTCGGAATCCAGTGGTGGTAACCGTTTTTTTAGGTTAGCTTTTGTTTTCCAGGTATACAGAAATTGGAGGAGGTTGCACAACATATATTCGCGTTACTCCAAAACGGTTTAGTTAATTGAATAAACTAAAAAACCGAAATTCCGCAATAAAATAACCTAAAAATATCCGCATTCATTTAAGAAACATAATTTTAAAAAATTTTAAGATGCAGCTGTGCTTATGATTTTGCAAAAAAAAGCCATAAGTGATTAAAATCTGTGCACAACTTTTATTTTATTCACAAAAGACGAAAAATTTCCATTAAATTTAAGAATTTAATAAAACGCAATATTTGTTTGCCTCCCTAAAAAGCGGGGATAAAGGGCAAGTAGGTTATTTGAAAATGTTAGAAACAAAAAACTAATGGAGGTCGGTCATACATGTTGTCCTCCTTGGCATTTATGGGACTTTTTCTTCAATATATTTCTAGTCTGTATTGAAAATTTTTTATGGGAGCACCCTTAACGAATAGAGATAGCGGGTAGGTATAGTAGGAACAAATGATATGCGTTTAACTTTTTTTTTTTAAGCAAACGCACGCAAACGCAAAAATTTAAGATGAACAGACGCGTGTAAGAAGAAATAGTTCTAAAGAAAAAACTTTTTGTTAAATATGAGATTTAGATCAAACTTATTTAGATGAAAGTTGTTCGAAACTTTACTAATAACAACTTCTTTGAAAATGATTTTTATGTAAAACTAATATTTTCCGAATTATGAGGCATAAAAGTCGGACTTAACGATTTTTCTCATACTTTGGCGGACGTGAGGGACGGTTTAGCCTTCGCCGATTGTCCTAAAACTTTTTTTGATGTCATTTTTATATCAATACCCACCGAATTGGGTGGTGAGATCATGGAAAAATAGAAAACAAATTGGCTCAATACAGTTAACGACCACCCTAGTGTCCCAGTAAGATTGCACTTTTTCATTTTAAAATAAAAACACGTTTTTTTACAATTATAATGCGTTGTTCTTTCGTAAAACGCTGCATTTATCTAATCGAAATAATCATATGTGACAGCTGCCAAATTTCAGAGTTAAATAAATAAATTTGAATTGTTTTTGCTTTTCAAACAAAATTTAACTTTTCTAAAAAGTAAAGTACGGAAATTGTGACATTCTTGATGCAACTTGAGCATCTCTTCGTTTTGCTTTCAGCTAATGGTCAAGTTTCTTTTAGCAATCGTTCGTACTGCCATTGGCAATCGTTCGTACTGCTTTTTCTTCTGTTAGGCGGCTACTAGCCTACATTCGTTTTGTATTTGGTAAATTAGAGAAACTATTCTTTTCTATAGGAAAAATATTGGAAAAATAATGAAAAATCTCTTTTCCTTAATAAAAAAAATTAATGCTGCCGCTCTTTGAGTTCTTTTAATTAAGAAATTTTTGTTATGGGCAAAAAAAAAGTTGTCATGAGCTAGGTCTTTTCAAAACGCTACGCTTGAAAAGTATATTTATGTTGCTACTGATTTTAAAAAGTGCTGGCAGTTTTAAATTTTTCACTAGTCAGCTTTTGGGTTTTGATTTTAGCTACAGAAAACACAAAATGTCGCTGCTTTTGCTAAAACAGCGATAGTCAGTAAAAGATTTTTCTTTTTCCCTAAGCTAATCCCACGAAGCTCTACGCTTGTCTGGAGGAGACCAAAGTCTCCGACAGGTATCGAACCCGCTCACTACCAGCTAGGCTACCGGGGCACTCCAATAGTTTAGACACCAACATTTTTTTTTTTTTTGATTCGCAAATGTAGAATTTTACATCTATGGCGCCAAATCAATTGCGGGAAGTCTTGCCATTATTCATATTTTTAAAAAAATATTATCTAGAGTTGATTTGTGTGTTCAACACATAAATATAAAATGTTTACTTCTTATTATTTATATGTCTTTAAACAAGGTGCTGGATTCGATCCAACCCTGTTGTACTACTAAATTAACCAAATTTCCTTCAACTGTTTAACACATCCGTTCTTTGGACCCATCAAAAGTTGAGTGCGGTACAGGATAGAGTTAATAAAACATTACGTTTTATTTAAGTTACACAATTAAAACACAAAATAACAAAAAAAAAAAAAAGCTTACAAAGTATGCAATAATGTTTTGAAGATGTTCATCATTAAAGGTACTTGGCTAAGGAAAACCATAAAATTATATACATATGAAACAAAACTCAAGAGGTTTAAGAAAATCAGAGAGAAAAAAAATCAAACATAAGCAAAAAAATAACTAAAAATAAGTTTGTGAACATCGCATTTGTATATTGTTTTTTTTAACTTTTTCTTCTTCTTTTATTCTCATCTGAATATATCGACGATCGATCGATCGATCGTTTTGTGATTTTCAGCAGTTTTTAGTATCTTGCAAAAAGTTATTAATTAAGGGAAGCACAACAACACTAACATCAACAACAACAAATGTATTAAAGACACATGGAACAGCACCAGAGAAAAATAACTGCAACAAAAATTAAAAATCAGCGGAAAGAAACAGAAAACATGGCATTGCCAACACTCAAAGTTGTGCATATGAAGCTGTGTATGGTGAATTTAATTTAAGTTAGCAACGAATTTAAAGTACCTTTTGAAAGAACCAACAGCATAGTTTTTTTTTTTCAACATCTTTAAAGCGGGCGACGATTTAATTAAAAATATCAGCTTTTTCAATTACCTTGGTGGTGTCATTACAGCAGAGAGCAGTGTTGCCAATGTCGTTCTAAGCAGAATATCTAATAATATGCCTTTTCTCAGCTCTGGGTAATCTTGATATTTTCCTCTTTATCAACTCGTACAAAACTTAAATTCTAACGTAAAATCGGTTCTTTTGTGCGGCTGCTTGACAAGGTTAATGACGGAAGTACTCGTGAATCAGCTTTAAAGGTTTGTTAACAAGTGTATAAAGAAAATCTAAAAGATCTGGTGGCCGAACAGAATATCAAACAAAGAATTATGGAATAAATGTAAACAAACACCGATACATCTAAAACTTAAAACGATGAATTCGAAGTGGACTGGGTACACTCTACGGCAGCAACCAACTAAAATCTGTAGACAAGCCCTCCAGCGGAATCCAAAGTCCACGTGGAGGCGCACGATAAAAAACCAATACAAAAACATATCTATTCTTTCAATGAAGCGAAAAAATAAAGCAAGGGATCGAAGCTAATGGCGAAGTTTTGTTGAGGCCTTAGCTCCACAGGGAGCCAGAGGACTTAGGAAGAAGAAGATATTTTAAAAAGGGTTTAGAAAATTGGTTCGCTTTTTATTCTATAATTGAAGCACAGCCGCGAATAACGTTGTAAACGCCACATTTTGCAAAAACTGTTTTTTTGCAGATGACTTTTTACATTCACTTCTTACACAGTTCAAACATCAAATCAACAAAAACTATGCACCTTAACGCCTTCAAAATGGCGTACAAAGTGTCAGCCAGTGGAAGAACATTGCAAGTTACTAACAAAATGATGAAACCGAAATGGCTTTGCAGTGCGGAATAATGTTTTAAAAGCCTTTTGCATTAAAGGTTTTATTATCATTATTTTTAATAATAGAAAAAAAAAATTTTTAAAACAAATAATGCTGCCTATCAAAAAACGTTTTTTTGCTCTCCTGAAAAATTATTATTTTGTAACTTAAAACGTTATTCGCGGCTGTGCTTCAATTGTTTATTTCAATATTTAAGGCTTAACTTAAAACTTTATGCCATCAAATAAAATATGCATACGTTTTTGTATTAAAATAGCACTTGCTGTATGTCACCCGCTGTTTTCATCTTCTTCTCATACTGAATGACAGCAGGATGACAAAATATTTTTTTGAGATTTTTGGTTTGAATTTTGTAAAAAAAACAATAATCTTTACAGAATTATTTTCTACCAGTAATCAATAGTATATAGTTTAAATGGTATTCCACCAGTTATACGCGCCTGCCATATGACGTAATCTTATGGTGGATCTTAAGCACTAGGTGACAAGCAATACGTATACCAACTGACCCCGTGTATGTTTGGCGAACACACACATACACATTTAGTACTTTAAGTACACTATTTCACAAAACTTATACACTGCCTCTTGCTTAGCAGCTGGGGCTATCTAATCTCCACTGCTTAAGGAGTAGCCAGCAGCATCTGTTCGAAAAGAAATAGCACCTAGGGATGATTTATCCCAGTTGCTAGTGCCCTCCAGCAGCGGATAGCTCTCCTGACGAATTATGTAACCCCTGTCCGCGGTTTGTGATTCAACGTCACCTGGTGGAACCCCGAAAGCATCTGTGAGATCATGCCCATTGGAGGACTTTACTAATAGTCAGATGGGTGTCGTGTTACCAGGTGCCACTGACTCCTGTGGCACTGAATATATAGAATCTATGGTGAGCAGCGATCTCAAGAGGACTACCATCTTTGAACTTTTGTCAAGTTTAAGGTATCAGCTGCACCCTCCATGGTAGTACGACTATACACCAGAAAAAAAAACTCTTTCGATACCTCTGTTGTCAGAAGATTAGTTAATTTTAAATAAGTTGGAATTTTAACTATTGACCCCATCTGTTTTCCCCAGTGGGTGTTATATCAAGAAGTGGGAATCCTCTTGATGTATAACTACTTCCTTTGGGGTTATTGCTGTCACACATTGTGTGTATCCTATCAGCAGCTTAGTGCTTAAAACTCGTAGTTCTTTTGAACACTTAATTTCAAGCCACCACCATAAAGTGAACATGTAATATTTATGAACCAATAAAAATACATAGGTGAAAGGAGTTTCAAAGTCATTGGTTTTTTAAAAAATTTTTTTCAGAAATATCAGATATAAATACATACAGCTACTGTCACAGTTTCTCAACAGAAATAAAGAGGATCAATTTATATTATAAACTTTAGAAACTCCGAATTATAAGTCTTAATTTTGTAGAAAATTAATTTAGAATCAGGGAAATTGTATAGTGTTAAGCTATACTTACATATCTGACGCCCCTACGTAACCATTTTTTTTTAACAATTGTTTGTGTTCGCTATTCGTATAACGTTTGCTTGGCCAAACAGCAACCAACAATTTTGAAGTTACTTTCTACGACAATTTGCTTCAGAAATAAAGTTTAGTAATCAAGAAAAATTTCTAAAAAGAAAGTTAAACGCTGATCAATTTTTTAGTTTTTTTCGTCAAATATTTTTTAAATGTTAACATACCTTTCGAGTACTTAGTATTATGGTAATTTTGTTGAACTGTTTATGGTTTTTAATCCAAATTCTAATATTTTAATTAGGCTAAAGATCATCAAATTTAATTTTCATTAAATTTATTTAATGAAGAAAGGAATTTAACAACATGATATTAATTAAAATTTATTGATAATAACAATTTTGATTTTAGTTGAACTGTTAATTTTTCATTTTTGATATTCTGTGATTAGGCTTGGTTCCAAATCCCAGCTCAGCCAAGAACAATTATCAATAAATTTTAATAAAAATTCCAAGTTGTAAAATTCCTACCCTCAGTGAAAAGTGGACAAAAAATATAATAAACAAATGTATTCAGGTTTTCAAGACAAAGTCTTGACATAAAGAATACGGGGAAAAACAGAGGAAAGTAGGCAACATGTAATGGGAAATTCAAGTGATAATAACATAACAGCAAATTTCGAACCACCAGTGTACTACTGGTTAAAGATTTATGTTTAACTGTTTGCTAACGGGCACCGCAGTGGTGCAGTGGGTAGAACTCAAAGATCTTCTGAGGATAGAATGTGGTGATTGTTGAAACATGTAAAGATCAACCCGGGTTCAAATCCCAGCTCAGCCAAGAAAATTATCAATAAATTTTAATAAAAATTACAAGTTGTAAAATTCCTTCCCTCAGTGAAAATAATTTAATGAAAATTAAATTTGATGAGCTCAAGCCTAATTAAAGAATATCAAAAATTTATTGATAATTTTCATTCTTGACTGCCGCGGGAATCAAACACAGGCTTTCACGACAATCTCTTGAAGTTCAATCAATGCAAAATCAAAATTGATAATTTTTTTGAAAATTAAAGTTTTCCTTCTAGATCTATGTGCTATAATTTCGGTCCATCAAAATAACAATATCTAATAACAAATTAGGATTAAGCAATCTAAGCTATTAAAACTCGCGTTATTTGAGGTATATGAATATTAGAACTTTAGAAATTTAATAGAAGATTTGCTCTAAGAATCCCTTAATTTTTTTTCTCATTTTCATATATCGCACAATTATATAGAATTTGCTTGCTTAAGAATGTATCAAATATCTAAATAAGCCTTGTCTCCAATCCCTTAACCAAATTAATTACTCAACCCACAAAAAGAAATAAAAATGAAAAATATATAAAGAACGCGTGTATATTTTGTTGTACTTATAAATGACTGATGTGCGAAAATTTCGATTGTTGGCAGGCCAGTCAGCCTGTGTTTTATTGTGATGCAAAAAAAAAAAATACACACAAAATCAATATGGACAGACAGACAGATAAATGTTTGGACGGACACAGTAGGCATACAGACAGACAAAATGAAACATAAAATATATCTGCATAAAGGAGGTACACATGTTTAAAAATGTTTGTTGCAATATAAAATGTTGTATTTGTATTTGGCAGCCAAGGATTTTTTTTACATGCCTCATAAAAAAAAAATTCAAAATAAAAACGAAAATATTTCGTGGTGTTGGTGGTTGTGTAACAAGGGAGTCGTACTCGTCTTGTTGAGGCAGCTTAAAACCCACCAACAGACATTTAAGCACAGTGGGAATTTAATTGAAATTATTAAGATTTAGTGAAAATTACTGTCAAGTGGAGTTTAATTCATAATAAGAAATATATTATGCTTTGAAGTATAATAAAAAAAGTTTTAAATAAAGTTGAATTTCAAACATGTTTTTTTTTTGTTTTCTCGGCAATAAAAATCTTTTAATGTTAATTTTACTATTGAAAACGGGACTTGACAAATTCTAAGGCCCGACAACTTACCGATAGCTAAAGTTAGGATTTAATTGACCGTATAAAAAGTGCTCCATTATTACAACTTTACTTTAACCTACCAGGTACTTCATCGCTCATATTAGTTTAAAGTAAAGTTTTAATAATGGAACAGTTCTTATAATGCCGGTTTAAGTCTACTTTTAGCTATCGGTTAAATGTTTTAAATATTTTAATAGTACTAGTTTTTTTGTTTTTTGTTGAGGCTCCTGTCCTTCGAACTCTACAAATTGTTTAAGAGGAAGTGGGTTTTGTCTTTATAAATTATTGTTTAGTGATTTTTATGAAAATTTAAAATTGTCTCACGGACCTACTTTAAAATGACAATGAAATTATTTCGACACTACTGCTAAAATCGTGATACAATGATTTTACACTTTATAAATTAAAACTTATTTAGTCCTTCGAATACAAAAATTTATTTTATGTCGTATCTACATGAAACGAACAATTTTTGAAGAAGCCACTATTAAACGAACCAGGCCATGAGCTTCTTTTTTTATTTGGTATCATACATGACTCCTATTTTTTTTAAAGATAAAACGGTTCGGTTATTATACAGGCGAGGATCCATGTTAGGCAGCAAAAAATGTATATTGATTAATTTTGCCATTAGACAACAATATAACTCAAATTATATTTAAAAAACTAGTAATTTTTAAGAATTTTTGTACAGATATCTATAACTGAGTTCTTAACTACGCAAGAGAAAAACCTGAAAAATGTAAAACAAAACTATTTCTCCAAATCTTGTAAGACCTATTAATCCTGATTACACATCTATACTTGTTAAATTTCCACAGAAAAGGGAACTATAAGAATATATCGGTAAGCTATTGATGTTTATCATTTGTAAGCAGAGTGTTAGTGGCAGAAACTAATGAGTAGCTGTTCATACTAAATCTTTAGGTTCGAAGGATCATATGATATAATATTTTTGAAACAGCATAAATAATGCCAATTCATAAACACAATTTTTATATACTGCTTAAATTGTTAATTCGTATAATTTTTGTTAGTTATTTCTGGTATTTTTCGAGTTTAATTTTTTTGGGCAGAAATAAAATTTATTTTATTTAATTTATAAATCACTTCCCCTTTCAGCTTTAAATTAAAATTCATTTATAGTTGGATTAAATTTTTTTTTGAAGACCTAATAATGTCGAAAGTTAATGTATTTCTGCCAAATAAAATAAAAACAAAAAAAAAAAAAAAAAAAAAATCACCGAATATTGTTATGTCTGCCAAAACTTCACAAAATTACAATTGTTTCTGACAAAAACAAAAACAAAAAAAATCAGGAATTTAAGAAGTATATGTTTTTTTTTAAATATACGCTCAAAATGCTGTTTATGTCTTATTTATGAAATATTAATTCATATGGTCCTTCGGACCTTAAGGTTTTGTTTGATTTCATCATGATATCAGTGTTTGAAAATAAAAGTCAACCGAGACTCGTTTGCGAAAACAGGGAGCACCAAGTTCACTACGAACTGTATGCGAGCCTGTACTTTGTCAGACCTGTTCGTTAAACTGAAAAGTTCGTTATATGCCATACTTATGTCTAGTACCCATGTTATGAATAAATAAATAACTAGAACTGTTTTATTTGTGGTTTTTTTTTTTGAAATATGTTTCGAGATCTGTATAAAATATTAAAAAAGGTACAATTCATTACTCTAGTAGCATAAAACCTAAAATAATTTTAATGAAAAATAAGTTCAAATTCATTTTCAATTTCCTTGAAAATTTTACATAAAAAATTTGTCGAGTAATATTTGTTTTTTTTTTTAGAACAATGCATGTATGTATGTCGTTGTCGTAAAAACCAAGAAAAAAGTTGTTTCTTCATTCTTGGAAATTCAACTTGTTTCATGGCTTTCCTATTTTTAAATCCAAAATTTGAACTTCTTGTTTCATTTGCAGAAATCCACAACTTGCAATCCATTTTGGTAATCATCCACAATTTTTAGTTTTTCTTTTAAAAAAAGTCTCTTTCTTGTACTCATTTTACTGATCATTGCAGCATAATCAAACAAAAATGCTACAAAAACAACACCTAAAATAGCGGTAGTTTTTGCTACTTGCTTTGTTTTTAGTTAGAAATTACTTCACATTATGCTTTTTTAAACTTAAATTATTAATCTTATTTGTTCGCTAAATTGAGCACAAAAAAATATTTTTTGTTCGCTATATAAGGTACTCAATGGAGCAAACTTGTGTGTTCGTTTAATGCGATGTTCGCAGAATCGAAGGTTCGTGAATTTAGCATTATTTTAGGTGATTTTTGTGCTTAAAGTAGCACTTACAGCAGACTTTTCAAAATATAAATTTCGTTAAAAAAAAAGTTGACTAATGAATTTAGTTTAAGTTTAAGAAATGCAGTTCATAAAAATATGATTTGTTTTGTTAAAATAAATAAAATATTATAATAAAATACTACTGGAAAAACTGTAGCGTGCGTCACAAAGAGTTCACGGCTTTTGTCAAAAAATCACAACATTTTATGGCTGCGAATAAGTGCCTTAAGAATTCTCTTATAGTCATCTTTCTTTTAGGAATTAGATTTTGTATACCTTATCATGCCAAATTCGCTAAAAATTAGGAAAACGCACATCAACCTTTGAAGTTACTTCCACTATTTGCAGCGTGCGTCACAAAATTTGTGATCAATTATTTCGCAACAAATACTTGCTAAGAAATTATTATATATGCCATTCGTAAGTACATATTAATGTCACTAAATACTTTATATAAGTTGAAGCTATCTCTTTTGAAAGACCAAAAAATGTTTATATTTCAATCAGAAAACGCGTGCGAATGTAGTGTTCGTCACGCAGGATTTGCCCATATACCAAAAAAAAAAAGCCAGAAAATAATTTTACACAAACAAAACTCATACACAATACACACACTAGCTATTCGTGCTGTGGTCGTTGCTAAAAATTTTTATTTGTTAATTTCTTTATCAATGTAAAAAAAGTAACATTATAGATATAATGTTCAGGGACCGAATATAACAGTTATATTGGAATTTTAAAACAAAAAAAGCATATAGAATTAAATGTCGAAAAACTGATTCAAGTATACCATATTGTTCCTCATGCACTTGTCAATGATAAAATATATTGATTTTTATAATTTTGATTTTTATATTTTCGATCAAACTTAACAGTTATTTTTTGATTTTTAAATAAGATTTTTATTTTTTCGATAAAAAATAACAGTTATTTTTTGATTTTTATTTTTTTGAACAAAAATAACTGTTATTTTTTGATTTTTATTTTTTCGATAAAAAATAACAGTTATTTTTTTGATTTTTATTTTTTTGAACAAAAATAACTGTAATTTTTGATTTTTATTTTTTCGAGCAAAAATAAAAGTTATTCTCTAAATAAATGTACGTGTTTTAATAATTTAGATGACTTTAAATTTTTATTTTAGTGTGTAATTATCATTGGAATTCCTTATGCACATTAAAATAATTATTAAAGTCATCTAAATTATAAAAACACGTACATTTATTTAGAGAATAACTTTTATTTTTGCTCGAAAAAATAAAAATCAATATATAACTGTTATATTTGTTCAAAAAAATAAAAATCAAAAAATAACTGTTATTTTTGATCGAAAAAATAAAAATCAAAAAATAACAGTTATTTTTGTTCAAAAAAATAAAAATCAAAAAATAGCTGTTATTTTTGCTCAAAAAAATAAAAATCAAAAAATAACTGTTTTCATCTGACTTTAATGAAAAAAGGCATAACTGTTACGGTCCCTGATAATGTTTGTCTACAATATCACAACAATTGTTCTGTTTTTTAACGAAGAACAGAACACTTATAACGTTCGGCTTTTTCTTGAAAATAGTTATTAACGGTACTATGGGTTGTGTTCATCTGCACAAACATTAAAAAATAGATATCGTTCCTGGGTATTTGAGCCGAACGCTAAATAATGTTCTGTTTATTATCGAACACAGATTTAAAAACAGTTTGATGTTGAGTGTTATTTAAAAAGTCTTACAAAAAAAAATATGAATTTAAAAAAGTTTATTTATTTACAAGGTGGACCCAAAAAAGAGCAGACTGTTTTTCATGTTGTTGTTATATTGATGACACCTTGCTTAGTTTTAAAAAATGAAGACTTAAATTGAATTTAAAATAGATTGATGAACTACGTTTTATTTGTTTTTTTTTCTTTGTAGTTTAGACGATCTTAAATAAAAATATGATTTTAAATCAAACCCAAAAATTGACTGTTATTCTAATGTACCTCCCATATTTGGTCCTTCGAACACTAACGTTGAATTTATTCACATCTCTATAATTTATTTAGTAAAATTGTCTTCAAACCACTGTGAAAATTCCCAAGACTAGTACTTTTGTACTTCTACCACCAAACCCCCCTTTTAACACTCTTTTTCTCTCATCTACATAACTACATTCATATAAAACTTTTTTTGCAACAGCCAGTGTTAAAGCTGACGCTCCTTTTTGCTACAAACATCGTTAATTAAGCAAAACATATATTTCGATTTTGCATTTCATAAAAAATAAAAACAAAAAATAAAAAAGACTTTTTTTCATCAACTCACACTCTTTTTTTAAACTCTTTCAATTTCCTTTTCAACTGTACAATTGCAACACTGTGGCAACAAGAGTCACAGAAACAGGTAATTTTAAAAATACATTCTTTCATTAAGCCTTTCAAAACAACTGCTAGCTAGACATTTTAATTGTTGCAGTGAATTGTACTTAAGTTTTTTTTCTGAGTGTATTGATTTTCCATAAAAATCCCTTGGCATTTGGGGGAATCTTAAAATTTTATCACAGCGTAATAACGTCTAAGTAGTTAGTAGTTTCAGCCTTCTTTGTGAGATCAAGTTTATTATTTTTTTTTAATTTTTTCTTCTCTTTTTAAATTAAATTCTATGATTATTTATGATGGCAAAATAAGCAATTTGCATTCATTAAAATATTAATGAGTATGAATATGATTTTAATTAGTTTTGAATACTTTTAGATTGACGAAGACTTACTGAAGACAAAATACGATAAGCATTAAAGGTTTTGTTAAAAACACTGCGGCAGTTGAAGAAACTGTCAAGCGGGCACCCGGCGGGTTAATCTTATTAGAGTACGCTGAATCCAGTGGTACTTACCGTTCTTTTAGGTTAGCTCTTGTTTTCAATCAACTAAATTGTGTTCGGCTCAGCTCATTAATGTTCGCTCGTTTCTGTTTTACACAAACAAAACACTTACACAATACACACAGCGGAGAATGTGGATCTCTCTATTGTCAATTTTCCTAGCATTTACACATGCCACTGCCAGTTCGAAAAACTCAATTCACACTTTTTTACTAATACACTCATGTTACCCTGTTAAAAATTTAATTCACATTTACTGGATTGTTGTCAAATTGTTATTGAAGTTTTAACTTAATAAAGAATTATTATGATTAATTTTTTAAAAACGCGCATAAATAAAAGCAAGTTTGTTAATAATAGAGCATTAATATCGTTAAAATAATGCTAATATTAATAAATGAAAAAATTTCCTTAAAAATGTGCCATTATGATTAACTCGGTAACTCTATTTTGTTTTCTGGTACTTTTTTTTTAATTTGAAAGTAAACAAATTTGCTCAAGTTGAAGCTTCTACGACATTTTGAAAAGGAACTCGCAGTGGCATGTGTAATCACAAAAGTTAATGGCATGAGATTCGACTATTTCGAACAAATTTTCTTTGATAATATGTATACAACAGTGGCATGCCACTACTTGCATGTGTAAAGGCAGGGTTTGACAGTTATCTTAAACAAGCTGTTCAACATTCCAGCAAAACCCTCAAAAAAACCCATTATAATAAAATATATTTTACTGATGTCGAGCGCCTCTTGAATGAAAAAAGGAGAGTGAGAAGAGAATAGCAATTGCACAGATCCCCTCAACTTAAAAATTAATTAAAAGAGTGTACAAAATGGCTAAGAAAATTACTGCAGACTCAGAAAACGGCTTCCGTGGAAAAATATCTTAAGGACTTGGATGCAACTCCACAATCAGACTACTCATTATGGCGTGCAGCTAGAAAACTCAAAAGACCAGTTATCTCGAAACCACCATTAAGAAACCTGAATGGAAGTTGGGCAAGAAATGATAATGAAAAAGGAAACCTGTTTGTAAATCATTTGAAAAACGTATTTACCCCAAATATACCTGACGATATAGCGGACGAGTTGCCGCCTGTTTATGTTAGAGCAGCTATCCCCCTAAGATTTGAAATAAGGGAAATATAAAGGGCTATTTGTGAATTAAACACCAAGAAGGCCCCTGGTAAAGATAAGATCAGTAACAAAATGCTTTTGGAGCTGCCCCGCATAGCAAAGAAAATTATTCTTTATATTTTTAATGATATTTTACGCCTTGAATACTACCCTCAAGAATGGTCTCCTTAATAACGATGATACCAAAGCCAGGATAAGATCACACAAAAGTTGAGTCCTATAGGCCTATTAGCTTATTATCTAATACAGTGAACTCTCGAAAACGTGAACACTCAAAAGGGTGAACGTATCAGAAACGTGAACAAATTTATTTTTACACAGACTATTCTAAAACGTGAACAAAATCGGGAAGCTCTAAAACGTGAACACATTTTTTTCTTTTTTTGTTTTCTTTTTAAAATGTTTTTGTTTTAATTGGGAAATCCCTGAATTGAGTTCACTTATTGGTTTATGTCACAGCGTTCTTTTTCTTAATTGTATCCATGTATGTATTCGCTGACATGTTAGCTGTTTTTAACATCCCTACGTTATTCGTGTTATTTGTGAAAGTGAAAAATGTCATTAAAACACTTTCGATTTGTGTTATCTTTGAAAGATAAAATATATATTCTTCAATTATTGCAAAAACTTTATAGTGACAGTGGCTTCGCTAGAAAATATGGTGTTGCTAAATCAACAGTTTGTTCCATTAAGAAGAAAAAATAGGAAATAACAAATCGTGTAAAGAAAACTGTTTATGGTACCGGAGAGCGTAAAACATTACGTTCTTCTCAGCTACCGAAAATGGAAAAAATTCTTTACAAATGGTTTCTTAGCATACGAAATAAAAAATAACCGGTAAGCGGACTGATGCTAAAAGCAAGTACTTTAGAAATAAACCAACAAATTTAAGAGAGTTATTGTGGTTTTAGTGCCAGCGATAGCTGACTTTAATAAAATTAAGCAGAGGTTTATTGGTCGTCTTCTCATAATTTCCGGAGAAAAGCTTTTTGATCAGCCACAACTTGCTGACCCGTTTAAAGAAAAGTTAAGATCAAAAATGGAGGAACTCTCTTTATGTGCAAATCAGCTTGTAATGGAAGCAGCAGGTAACCCATACTTTTCATCATTGGAGAAAAGTGCTGAAAGAAAAAGCTTTGTTAAAGATGATCAAACAAAACAACTTAAAAAAAAAGATGACCATTTTTTCCTGAGAAATTTTTTATCCCTTATAAACATTCCTTAAACAAAAAAATGTTTCAATTCGTTTTTGTAAATTTTATGTTTATTTTTTTTTATAGTATTCATAAGAAATTAATTTTTTAATGTATCATATGCAAAGTCAACTAAATTATTGCGTATACATATATTTTTTGTTATTAAAAATGAATAAAATATGTTTTTTAAAATACTTTATCTATTTATTTGAAAATAGGGCTTGTTATTTTTTTTAAATTTTAGCATTCGACAACGTGAACAAACTCGAAAACGTGAAACGCCATGGTAAAAATTAGTTCACGTTATCGCGAGTTGACTGTATATCAAAGCTGTTTGAGAAGCTCTTAGAGTCAAAATTAACCCCAATTTTAAATAACAATGGGTGTAAACCTAATCATCAATTCGGCTTCAGAAGAGCGCATAGCACAATTGAACAAACCCATCGGATAGTAAACGTCATAAGAAAAGCCTTTGAAGAAAGAAAATATTGCTCGCTCTCTTCATAGATGTTTCTCAAGCTTTTGACAAAGTCTGGCATGTAGGCTTGTTACATAAATTCAAGCTAAACCTACCGGTTAATACACACAAGCTGTTAGAAAGCTACCTGGTCGGTCGTAAATTTATTATTAAAGAAGTTGATTTTTTAAGTTATCCTCAGCCAATTGAAGCTGGAGTCCCTCAGGGAAGCATCCTGGGCCCACTTTTTTACCTTATAAATACCTCGGACATGCCAACAAACAATTACACCCTAACCTCAACTTTTGCTGATGATACAGCTTTTGTAAGCGTACACGAGAACAGTAGTGAAGCATCTCGATACCTGTAGGATCACAATAGAGAATAAAGGTCAATGAGCCAAAATGCGTACATATAACATTCACCTTGCGTCGGGAAACATGCCCCCTATTAAAATCAATAATAAACTAGTGCCTCAACAATCGCATGTCAATTATCTCAGTATTCATCTATTTCGGCGTTAAACATGGAAATGCCGTATAAAAGCAAAATTAGCCCAAATGAAACTAAAAGCAATTCAAATTAACTGGCTTATTGGAAGAAATTCTGTCATTAGTCTCGATTGCAAACCTACTACTTTACAAAGCTATTTTAAAGCCAATATGGTGCTACGGTATTCAACTATGGGGCACTGCCTCGGCCTCAAATATCGAGAAAATTAAAAGGCGCCAAAATAAACTTCTTCGAATAATTACAGCTTAAAAACTCAAATATCCACAAGGATCTCAATATGCCACTGGTTAGGACTATTATTACGAAGTATGCGGTAAAATATTTGAAACGGCTAGAGTTACACCCACTGCAGCACTTACCCATTAAGATGAGCAATAAACACCTATGTGAACAGAACCCGTGATGAAGAAAATTTTTGTCTGGCACTGGCAGGACATAAAATAAAGCTTTAGGATACGGTTTGATTAATTATTGTTAGTTCGTATTTAATATATGAAGATTCAATAAATAAATAATGAAAAAAAAACAAGTTGTTCGTGCTGCGTTCGTTGCTGAAATTTTTAATTTTCACAATTCTTTATCAATAAAAAAAAGGAAAAATTATAGAACATTAATATATAATGTTTGTCTACAGTACCACTACAATTGTTCTGTTTTTTAACGAAGAACAGAACACTATATAATGTTCAGCTCTTTCTTGAAAATAGTTACGAACGGTATTAAGGGTTGTGTTCGTCTACACAAACACTTAAAAATAGATATAGTTAATGGGTGTGTGAACCGAACGCTAAATAATGTTCTGTTTTTTTTACCACTATTTAAAAGTATTAGAAATGGATAAAAATATTTAAATAAAGTTATTAAGCGATTACACAGAAAAACGTATTGCCGAATTATTTTCAAACAAACGCTTGTTTGAAAATTTTTTTAATTTCTATAAATTTTTTTACTGATTCAAGCAATATTTTTGTTTGATTTTTATTTAACCAACAAAAATGTGGACAACTCTTCAAAAATATAATAAACGCGCTATTCGTGTCAAATTTTCATAATTTTGCAGAAATATTTAACACTCTTTAATGTTGTCGTCTTTTTGCATTTTTTTATTTGATCGTAAGCAACACTTCTTTATGTGAAATATAAGAACAACAACAAAAAACACACACAGTCTATTTTTGGACGCTTTGAAAAAGTGCAACTATAAGAAAAACAATAGCAGAAACAACATTACAAGAAACAAAATCCCGTATTCAATTTTTTTAGAACTGTTTGCTTAAATACATGAAATACAAAAATAGAATGATGACGAAAAACATATCGAGTCGGTCTGCTGCCGTTTTTGGTTACATTTCTTCTTTAGCAAAGGAAAGTATACAGCAACAGAGAGTGATAAAGAAAAACATTGTGTTGTGTGTATAAAAAATACTTCGTTCAAAAATTATTCCAACAAATAAAATGTGTCTCAAAGCCAGCCGGCGGCTCTGCTCTGCCGTCATCTTCTCATGCAGTGCTTACTTGTGTGCGCGTCATTGCTTGTGCAAAAACAATTTTTTTATTTTGAAATTTTGTATATGAATTTCAGTAAACTTTTTGTTTGATTCAGTTAAATTATTTGTTTGAAAAAATCAGGGTTTTTTTCAATAAACAAAATGCAAATAAATTGTTTGAATGTGCAAATTTGTTTATAGGACCGATTTCAGACTAAAAATTGTTTGATTCTACAAATTTTTTGTTTGAATTGGAAAAATAATTTTTTCTGTGTATTTTAAACATATTAATGATGATATTATAAAAAATATATAGGTTTTTTAAGGATACAATTATAAAAAATAGATTTAAGGACTAAATAAAAAATATAGAAGAAACCGCTGTCGGTAGTTCATCTGAATGGTTCGTTTATTGTTGCCGATACTTACAAAAACACTAACAATAATTTACAAAATCTTATTCAGCCAGACAAAAAATTTCGGCTTCACGGTTTCTGTCCACATTACGGAGTTATAGCCAAAATAAGCGATATTCCAAAACTTTTTGAAAAATGTTTAATGGATTGCCTTACTCATCAAGTTACAATCTAACAATGTTACTTAATAGGGATTTTCACAACGGACACCACACTGCTGTTATTTACAAAGATTTTGAGCAAGGCTTTCGACAAAGTTAATCATACCCTATTGTTGAACAAACTGGACGTAATGGGTTTCAATTGAAACTTCCTATGCTGGATCAAATCATATATATTTGGAATTCAACGATCTCTAAACACAAATGACAAAAATTTTTAAAGTTTTATATATATTTAAAGAACAAATTTAATATGAAAATTATTCTTAATAAACGTTTGTTAGATTAAATAAACGTTGAAAAAGTCTACTTATTTCGCTCGTTAGACCAATCTATAATACACCAATACCCCGGTTTGCGTCGCTAATTGGGACCGGTAAAACTCGACGCAAACCGAAACGACGCAAAACGAAGCAGAATTTTCCATACATTTGTATTGATTTTCGTTTAATTGGTGCCGAGATTCATAATTTAATTTAAGGAAAAATAAATTTTGATTTAATAGACTTTATAACGGATAATTTTATTTTAGATCTTCAAATAAAGTTAAAGCTTTCTTTTAAATAATATATTGTTTTAAGGGCATTATAGCTGATTTTGATCTTCAATCCAAATAGTGAGTAGTGGCTCCATTTTTTCTCATTTTTGTAACCTGTTTATGTTGGAACGATGTTCTTGTTTCAACAAATTTCTTAGTTTTATTAGCGTCACTGGAACGGCAAATGGTATTTATTGTAGTATGGGCTAGTTTAAGGTTTTGTTCAATATCAACAGCCCTTTCCCCTGATTTAGAACGAGTCAAAATGCCCAGTTTTTGTTCTAAACTTATTTGCTTTTTTTGACCCGTTGCTGCAAAATATTTAAATTTAATTTTACTTTAGCAAATGTAACTTGAAACCAGTTGTGATCAGCAGGCAACCTTCACATACATATTCACATTAGACTTCAACGGGAAATCCCCTTTTTCTGTTTATATTAACGACGCAAATCGAAGCTCTAGCGACGCAACTTCGAAGCCATGCGACGCAAAGTGAAACATAAACGACGCAACTTTAAATCCATGCGACGCAAAGTTAAACAAAAACGACGCAACTTCGATATCACAGTAATTTTAAAAAGACGCAACTTCGAAAACGACGCAAACCAGGGTATTGGTGTATCCATAATGATCGTATCGAATCAGTTACAAATATTCGCCCACGTTCACTACGTTTTTTCAACCCTTGTCAGAGGGAAAATTATGGCAGTCGTAATCGAATACTTTTTTGATTTAAAAGCAGTTTTATTTCTATTTTTTGTCCATACCAAACGGATCGAAATAATTTTTTTGCGTTATAAAGCACTTCTTTGAGTTTTCACAACACTGAAAAAATAAAAACGATTCGTTTAGTATCGACTGAAATAAAATTGCTTTCGGGTCGAAAAAGTATTCCATCACGACTGCCATAATTTGCCCCCAGGACATGCCGAACAAACTTTGCTTTGTCAGATTCACTAAGAAAATTATGCAGCAGTTTCAATGAAATATATAACTCGACTATACTCTGAACATTTATATTATTAAAAGCAATTGTATATTATTTTTAAATCGTTTATTCTACTATTTCTTTCTTTGCATAAATAAAATAATTTATTTTGTAACTATGATGACTTAAATTAAATAAAAAAAAAAATAACAATAAAAACATTTAGGTGTTTCTATTTTTTTTATATTTTATTTTTTTTTTAATTATTTTTTTTTGTATTTTTTTTATTTTATTTTACTTAATTTTATTTTTTTCTGTCTCTGGCGGGATTCGATCGCGCAACCTCGGTGCTGATGGACTAGCTCACTACCAGCTAGTCTATCGGGGCATTGAAGTTTTTGGATAAAAAAACTACGTTTTTTACTCAATTAAGACCGTAAATATGAGATTAAATTGTCCATAATAACAATAACAACGTTGATTGAAAGTTTTTGTTTCATTACTAAGGGTATTCATTTCAGATTTTTTATTTGTTGGAAAAATGGAAAAGTGGAAAAATGTAATTTTTGTTACAACAAACACAAGGAAAAACTTTTCCACCGAAAGTTGCAATTTAAACAAGCTTTAACCAAGTGTAAAAAAAACAGATTTGAAAATTACAATTTTACAATTTTTAAAGAGTTGGCAATTAACAAACTTCCAATTGAGTGTGGTTGCCACCATATTAAACATTTTGTTATTTTTCACAAAAAGCACTAAAATTTACATCTCTTTTTAAGATTTGATATGATTCTTTAAACTCCATTTTTATTACATCAAATTTTACTTTTTTAAAACGTCGTTTTTCAAAACTAAATTAAAAATGAATTCCATACAAAAAAATATTAAAAGAGAACTTAAAAATGACGTGACAATTGAATAATCAATCAATTCAATTTTAGCTCTTTTATTTAGCATCTTGAAAAATATCAATTACTTCCAAGAATTATATGACAGATTTGTGTTTTTGACAGTTTTGTACCTTTAATTAAAAAAAATACCGCTCACGTGAATAAGGTGTAATTTTCCTTTTTTCCATTTTTCCAACCAAAAAAATTTTGAAATGAATACCCTTACTATAATGACATTTTTATTGTCATAATGAAAATTTAAATTTATGAAGGCAATTATTGAAATATGTTGCTTTTATAAAAAAATTTTTTGATTTCATAAAGTTAATGGCATACATGTAACTGAACAACCTAAACAAAAGCGGCAAGAGTTTTTTTAAACACGAAAATTTTATTTAAAAACAATTTCAATACAACAAACCGACATAGCGATCTGTCATATATGATTTATCAGCCGGGTGGTTTCTAATTCGCATTCTAATGGTTTGTTTCGTATAAATTGTATGCAAAAAACGCTTCCGCTCTTATTTAGGTAGCTCAGTAACATTAGATGTATGAAATTATTAAATCTTAAAATTTTTAATTAACAATTAACCCATTAACGCCCTGCGTTTCGTTTTCGCAACGTTCACTTAAACCTCCCCTCAGGCATTTTGTTGTTACGTGATAGTGTTATAAATCACAGTGAAATAAAATTTAACTTATTATCTAATCGACCTGTTTTTCGATTTGTATCATACATTAGTTTTTTTTTATAAAAATTTTTATCTAAATTTTTAATTTTTCCTGTTTTTTGGGTACTTTTGAAAAAAGTTACAAAAAATTAAGTAATATATGATATACCTATCTGAAACTTCTGAAGGAGATAGCTAACATAAGAACATTATTATTTCTACTGAAAAATCCAATCATCGTAGACATTTGAGACTTTTTTTATGATTGTATATATCCGTGATGCGAAAACGCAACACTGGGCCTAAACGATATACAAATTACATACGATTTTCAAATACAAACATATTTATACAATCACTTGCTATTTAAAACAGAATAATAAAAACATGTATGTATGTGAATTATAAGTTGTTGTTATTTATGTGTTTTGAAGTTTTCGATAATTTTTTCACCTTTTTCAAACTAATTTAAAATTTTTAAAATGCAGGATATTTCGCAGAAGGTAAATTCTCTATGACAATTCCTCTTTTTTCTTATGCCCAAATGTGTTATTTTCCTAAAGGAAAGCGAACTTACACCAAAGTAGTCCTGTGATAGGTCTTTGGTGATAAGATAAGAAATATCACTTTAACATGGGGTTGTCATTGGTCAATTGACACTATTTGACCAGTCTAACATCTATTCTCAATGAACGTGTTTAGTGTTAGTTATAACAATGTTAGATTATTTCGATACAATGTAGTATTATGTTAATAAAACAAGTCCCCAGAACTAGATTTAAGAAAGTGTCACATCATCGGTGAAGAATGTACTGTAATTCATTATTTTTTAACCTTTTTGTTCTTAGGCCGGGTTTTTGAGAATTGGATTAAGTTTAAACTTTTTTAAGGGTAGTCTGCAACTCGAATTTTTTTCGGAGAAATGTGATTTTATTTTATTATTTCATTAAAGACCAACATTTTAAGCTAAACTAAGCTGTTTCGCAAAAATTTTTTATACAAACCTGGTAATGGCGGCACAAATCTGTTTTCAGATTAACTAAACCTAGTTTAACTGAGATCTCAAAAATCCAGCCTTAATATACCAGTTAGATGATAAGTTCTCCTTGTTCTATTTTCACAAATCCCAGGACCAGGCTGTTGGAACAATTGACACAAATTTCCCCCAGGGTTCTTCAATAGGTGCAATAATAGAAAATCGAACAATTAATGTGAAATTATCCTCTACCAGGATATAAAAGAAAAACCAGTAAGAGTGCTATATTCGGCTATGCCAAATATTTGATACCATCCACTGACAGCTAGGGGCATTATATTGGACCTGTGGTAAATTATGAACCGATCTTTACGAAAGTTGAAAGTGTGATTTCTAGTCATTATAAAACTGTGACAGAACTAAATTTATTACAATAGAATTATTTGTTATGGTTTTATACTACTAAAGTGTTTTTCGAGAATGGGCTTTATATGGGGCCTATGGTAAATAATGGACCAATCAATTACAAACGTGAGAAATGTGACGTAGCAGTGCACCCAAAGTGCTTTGGAACATATCATAATTGAATTAAAAATGAAATTTAAATGAATATCTTTTTTAATTTTTTTTTTTCCTAAAGATGTGAATAAAAAATGTTAATTTAAAATGTTTGCAAATGCTATTAATTTTTATATCGTTAAGGCCCAACGTTGCGTTTTCGCAACGGAGGTTATCTGGGCTCCCACGTATCCGATTTGCCCAAAATTTGTTTTCTTTCTTATTTAGGTATAAACAATAAAATTTTAAAAGTTTCGTCATTATAACTCAACGGGATCATGGCTCGGGCCTTAATGGGTTAAACATTTTTTTAAGGAAACTTTAATTTTGTATTGATTTAGGAATATAGTTATGTTTGTATATTGTTTTTTTATGTTCCCAATTAATATTTTTTGTTTAACTTGGACAAACTTAAGTTTTCATTTATCCAAAGAAAATTTTTAACGTAATTACGAAATCCAATGAAGCGATTTTAACGAAAATACTTCATTATAACTATGAAATTCCATTTAAACAATGAAAATTTTCATTTACCCAACGAAAATTTTTTTATGAAAATGATTCATTAAATATATGAAGCATTTTTCTTTCAGTGTACTTCAGAACTAAAACGTGTAATACATGTTAGGTATATTACTACATAAAATGTAAGTTAAATTTAAAAAGAGATCTGTTTAATAAAACAAAAAAAAAATATTTGTTTTTATACCCGCACCACAATAGTGGAGAGGGCATTATGCGTTTGTTCTGATGTGTGTAACACTAAAAAATATCGGTCCGGTGGGCACTGGTTTGCCTGAACAACGAAGTTTTCGGGTTTTTAAATTTACTTATCGTGTTTTTACCAGAGCTGCTACAAATGCAAACATTTTCCTACTTAGATATTCCTTAAAATCCTTAAAACATACCATACACTTGTTTAATTATACTATTCAAAGTAATTTCAATTTTTGGGAATACAAAATTTTAATTTCAAAAGATTTTGTTATTCGTGCTTAATTCCAGTTTTTATTCTTGACAAAAAACACTTGAAATTTATTGTTGATGGGATAAGCTATTCCTATGCGCATTTCACTGGTTGCTTAGGCCGGATCATCAGGAAACTTCATCCATAAAGACTGAACATGTTTTGGGTTTTGGTTTCCCGCCTTTTAAAAATCTATTGTTGCAAGCACTTGTGGAATTTGGAACGTTTGATGCTGCTGAGTGGTTTTTAAATGAGTCCTATTGTAAATTATGGACCGATCATCACGAAATTTATTAGTGTGATTTCTAGTCTTATAAACTATGAAGTATTAAATTTTTTTCTGATAGCATTATTTATTACAGTTTTAGGCGTAATAAAACCGGGGGTATGGCTTATATGGGTCTAAAAGTAAATTATGGTCCGCTCTTCACGAAATTTTACAGTATTATTTCCTTTCGAATAGAACGAATTTTTGCAAAATCTTATAGCATTCCGTGCATTATTCCACTTCCATTAAGGTAGCATTTTTTTCAAAAGTGAGTATTGATTGTTGTTGTTAGGGACAATTATAATAAAAATCCAAAAAATTGGATTTTCTTAGTAACCCAGTAAAAACTTGTAGCGAAAGGGTTAAAAAAACTACACGTTGAATTTACGTGCACTAGTCTGCTTTCACACATTTCATCTTTTGATGCTCAACTCTTATGTTTTTAGATGAGAGAAGAAAGGGGGTTAGTACGGAGATGCCTGTACTCGGTCAGTACGCTTTGTGTTTTTATTCGTTGGTATATGCCCAACGATGGCTGCATGTTATTTTTTCTTTTTTTTTGCTCTTTGATTCGCTGTTATTAAAATTGTTGTTGTTTTGAACCGAAAAAAGGTGAAACCGATTAACATCTTTAAAAGGGAATTCGAAAGAAGTTCAGCATCAAAAGATGAAACGTTTAAATTCAGACTTATGGTTCCAGGGTTAATCGAGTGTGGCCGGCATGATTTAAAATATTTCGAGCTAGTGGATTTGGGTGTAGTTCAAATTGCCATATTTCAAGCGAAAACAATTCTCAAGCCGTTAACGAATCACCATTTCGACATTAGTAAGGAGTTAACTTTACACTGATAGAAAAGGCGTCATAGCTCTGATGTATTTTGAAAATCAGTACTATGACAAGTGTCTTCGTTTTTGACCCCATGACAGTTTTCATCATGGTGATGTCAGCCTTAACATCATTTGGCCAAAGTGTCATCAGAGTCAAAATTAAATTATGTAATCAATGGGATGAGACGTCGGCATCACAGAAATTACGAACATGTGCTCAGTGCGATGACGCAGTAACATCGGGGAAACGACACATTAGCATGAATTTAATGACAGTTTGTCATTAAGTCAAAGTCATTGGAATTGACTTAAGTCAAAGTGAGAGAATATTATTATTATTAACTTACCCGTTGCATATGTTTGTTTCACGTTTGTTTAATAACGACATTTGTTTACAGCAGAACTCACAATAATAAGACAACACCATCATGCCCCATATGGTTTTCGTAATCATTCTACTTTAAAAATTTTATGTATTTAACTAAATAATTTTAATAAATAAAATATAGGAATTTTTGCTTCTTATAATGTATTGGAATCATGAAAATAATGTTAATAATATACAAAATGTGGCATCGAATTGATGTCACTATAGTCATAAAATAGATGACACATAAAAAATTACAAAATTGTACGAAGATCTTAGTCTTTGGATTGATATTACTTTTTGCATCATTGATGCCATTTGTAGTGACATTGATGTCACAGTTCTGATGTAAGGGCATCATTAATATGAAGATGCATTTTTCTATCAGTGTACTATGAACTGAATTTTGTTTCCAAAAGTTAATCAGCTAAACATTTACGCCATTTGGTTCCAACAGGACGGCGCAACTTGCCTAGAGCCCGCTTAGCAATCGATTTATTGGAAAATTAATATGTTGTCAACTTTATTTCCAGAAGTGGTGCGGTTTACTGGCCCCCTCGTTTTTGCGATTTAACGACATTGGCTTAACGCGGTTAGTTTATACCGGCAAACCAGCACCTCTTGAAATATTGGAAGCCAATATTTAAGCCTCCATTGACGCCATGCGGCCAGATTTGTTGGAAAAAGTAGTCAAAAATTGGACTGATCGCATGGACCATGTAACTCATAGCGGACTTATGCCTGAAATCATATTTAAATACTAAACGCCATAAAATTATCTACTAGACTATAATAAAAAAATTTCATTACAACAAAATTTCTGTTCTGTATTGTCATTTAAATTTCTCATGAAGCTTTAAAAACACCCATCCATTATTTAATATGATCTAAGATCACTATTGTAGAAAGTACAAACGGTAAGACAAACAAACCCCTTTCAATTGTGCTGATTTCTTTATATTACACAAAAATACCTGTTCGCAAAAAAGTACCCTTTAAAAAGAAAATGTTTTTAAAATACAAAATCCATTTCACAAAAAGTACAGTTTTGCGAAAGAGTATTCCTTAATAGAAAAGCACCTTTAAAAAAATCAAATTATAATAGAACAGCACCCATTTAGAAAACATTAATTTCATTTTAAAATTAAATATTATATTTGTAAATTGCTATTGCCATGGTGCACCATTGTATAATTTTTAAAACATCCTTTATTAATTCAAGCATGTTACAATTATTAATAATCCTTAACACATTATCCTCGTGCAACATTGTAATAGCAGAAGCCTACACATTATTTTAATGCCCTGCTGATGATGATGCTGCTGCTTCTGCTGTTTATGTTGTTTGTGGGTTGATTCCACAATATTCCTTTTGTTAAGTTACCGGCTAATATTATGCAAATAATGTAATTCAAACACACAGAAACACACACAGAAATCTATCCACTCACACATTTACATTTAAAATATTAAACAGCTCTAAGGGGACACCTCAATAGGCAACATGTCGAAGAAAATTTTTGCTATATTGAACTTAAAATAAAAATTATACGACCCCCTCCTCTACACTCGGGCTTGATGTGTGTTGGTCAGCAATCTGTTTGGAATAATCTTGGAAGTCAGATGCAACAACAGCGTTTCTAGATGTAGGTGAAGAGAAGCAGCAAAAGTGGCACAAGGGTAAAATGAAAAGAAAAAAAAAAAAAAACAGAAATATCTGTATGTATAAATATGTTGAAGGTGAAGAAGGCGCAAAGTAAGACAAGGAATCATTCTAAACAAATAAATCGGCGCATGAATTATGTCAAGTATTTGTCTTGTTGACAGTAAATATGGGAAATCAACACACAACAAACAAAAGAGACACACATGAAGAAAACTACTTCAACAGAAATTTGCAGTCCCAGCAGGAGCAAAAGATTTCAAACAACAGATACAGAGATTGTTAATATTGTTGTTGTTGTTGTTGTTGGTGCAGCTATTGTTGCTAGAACGTTTGCTCTAAGTATGTTTAAACTCTGTTTGTATATCGCTGCAACAATATGGAGATGCTGGGAGTCAGCTAGTAAATGAGCTTGGAGTTAAAATGATTGTAGAGTTGTTGGCTGGTTGGTTATTTGGTTTGTTGCTTACGAGATGGACGTTTGGATGACTGGTTGGATGGATGGATGGGATTTTATATAGAATTAACATTCAACGTTGTGTATGGGAATAAAAGCAGCAACAACCTCAGCCATAACAACAACATTAACAGCCACATGTTGTTCCTTTCTTAAATTGTATACGCATAAGATGAAATGTTTATTTCACCGGTTCATTGTATATTCATTTGTATGTGTCACTGTGTACAAGTATGTGTTTGTGTGTGTTTTATATTTCAAAGGAATAATGAAAAGGAAATCTTTGAATGTTGCTTGTTCAAGATAGATTGATGGTCTTACAATTGGACATATGCATATTACAACAAAATATTGAGATCTTTGTTTTGTAAAATGGAGAAGTATGCTAAGAGGTAAAAGCATTAGGGATACTTTCTAAAATATGTATAGAAATATTTATTCATGCTCCAAGTTAAATTACTGACCAAGTAGTGCTAAGCTGTATTATAAGTCACCCAGAGCTAGAATTGAACTAAAAGTGATCTAGAACTAAACAAGATTTAAACTAGAACTGAACTCGAAGTGAACTAGAACTGAACAAGGACTGAACTAGAACTGAACTAGAACTTAACTGGAACTGAACTAAAACTGAACTAGAATTTAACTAGATCTGAAGTAGAACTGAGCTAGAACTGAACTAGAATTGAACTTGAACTGAACTAGAACTGAACTAGAACTGAACTAGAACTGAACTAGAACTGAACTAGAACTGAATTATAACTGAACTAGAACTGAACTAAAACTAGAAGTGAACTAGAACTAAACTAGAACTGAACTATAACCGAACTAGAACTGAACTTGAACTGAAATGAATTGAAATATAAATGACTTAATGCAAAAAAAAAAAAATTTAACTGAATTAAAACTGAGTAATCTACACTAAAAGAATTATAGTTCATAAATCTAATGAATCAATTTTATAAAATTTTTTTCATTAATCCAATGAAAAATTTCATTACGGGAGCGAAATTTTACAAATATAACGAAACAATTTCATTAACACTACGAAATTGAGTTTCGTAATTTCGTAACAATTTTTCATTAAATTAATGACAACTTAATATCTCTTTCAAAAGAAAAATTCAACTTTTTGTTATACATAATTTCAATAGGCTTTTTAAGATTAAAATGAACTATTAATTAAAATATTTAAATATTTTTAAGTTAATGAAAAAAGGAATCTTTTGTAACTTCATTTTTTCCGTGATAAATGTCACTAAATCAATGAAAATAAGACAATTCTTTAACTTCAAAATACTTATAACTAAAAAATGTTCTTCCTATAACTGTTGTAAAAACGTTTTTTAATTAAATTTTTAGCGGTAGACATGAAAATATATGAAAAGAATTGTAAATTTTAATGTTTCATAACATTAATGAAAAAAATTCATTACGATTACGAAATACTGATTTTAGCTTAATTTAAGAAATATTTAGGTTCAAAAACAAACAACGCAAAAGAAACAACAAGAGCACAAAATTATCACATTCTTTTTTCTTTAATTGTTCATTTAAATACACAAAATTTACGCATACCACAAGCCAGAAAAATGGAAAGAAGGCAGATGGAGGTCGTCGCGGGCTGGAACATGATTTAAGTAAAATTTACTTAAAGGTAAGCTTATAAAGTAGAACATAAAATGATGTAAACGAAATATAAAAACGAAATAAAATTAATAAAACTTGATGATTTAAAACAGGAATAAAAAAAAATAAAAATCACAACAACTAAAAACGCACATTGAAAAAACGGACAAAATAAATTAAAAATTTCATTGAAATATAATAATAAAAACTTTTCTTTAAACGTTTGACATTAAAATAATGCAAAATTTTCATTGATTTTATGAAACATTAATTGTATTTGTGAAGAAAATTCTTTCAGTGAAGAACTTCATGTAAACTAAACTAGAACCGCATTAGTACTTCTAGAACTGAATTTGGATTCTATACAACAGCCTATTCTACGATGTCGATCGACAACTTAAGCGAGCGACAACAAGTTTCTCGTTAACATTCTCAAAAGCGCCCCACTAATTATCGACTTCACGGTCTACAGGTTTCACGTTTCTAATGTAATTCATTTATTTATTGTCAAATGACTATATGTATTGCCACATCAAATATATCACAAATTAAACGCTAGTTTTAAAATAAAATCGACGAAACACTTGAATTAAACCATACTAATACAACTCTGCGCTACAAACAAAAAAGTAAACAAAACAAAGCAGTGAACAAGAAATAAACAAAGCAGTTAACAAAAAATATAGAATAGAATTTTGTAAAAATATATTTTATAAAACTATATTATTTTTCTAGTGGTGTTGCTTAAACAAAATGTAATGATAAAACAATATTTAGTGTTGGTGTTTTAAGAAATAATTTCGTTAAATATTCCAACAAAATGCCTCTGTCCACAACCACTTGCACCAGTTGCTGATGTTGACAGTTATGGCAGCGTAATATTTCTTAATGTGGCGCAAATTTGCATAAAAACTATAACGTTCGCTTGCATTTTCAACCGACTTGTGTAAAAATTCGAAGTTCTAATCTCTTAGCGTTTATTTAAGATTTCTTTCCCCATTTAAAAAAACTTTTTTCATTTGAAATATTCAAGAGATGGGAATGTCAATTTTTTAGAAACAAAGAAAGAAAAAAGTAACACAAACTGAAAATCCTTAACATATTTTGCCATTTGGTTACATGTTTTCTTATGCTGCATGTTTTTCAGAATATTTTTTTTTTTTTTTTTTTGCTTGCAGACTTTATGATGTTTAAGTGAAATATTTTCCAAATCTCCAATCACAAATAAGGCACAAAAAAAAAACAAATCAATTGTGAGAAATTCATAAAATCAAATTGCCAGATTTCTCTCAAAATTTCAAAAACCATTAAAAAAAAAATTTTATTTTATTATAAATAAAATTTTCATGTTTCCGTAAAAAAAAGAAAATTAAAAGTATATTAAAGTAGAAAAAAGAACGTAGACAATCACTCATAATTTTTAAAATTCATTACGATAACAACGACGAGGTATGAGCAACCGATATTTTGTATGACTTCCTTACATGTGTTAAGGAAAAAATTAAATTTTAAATTGTTTCAAAATTATATGGATACGAACGCTTGTTTTTCAGTTCGCCCGTTAATATGGGTTGAAATTTAAAAAAAAAAAGGTTTCTAAATGTTAAATGCTGTTGCCTAAAGACCTCCTTTCATCGCAAAGTAAATTACAAATTCAATGTAAAATAATTTTTATTTCTCATAATTTCTGTAATTGCTTCGTACAACATTTTGCTTTAAAATGGTTTTAAGGCTGGGATGCATGAAAAAAAAAACAGTTGAATACCGTTAAAGGGGTTATTGTTCTTTTAAGGTATTGAGAATATACAAATTATTATAAAGCATATGAAGTTTAAGATATTATTTTAAAGTTGGAAGGAGAAAAAAACCGCTTGTTTTATATTCGAGTACAAGTTAAATCGCCAATTTTATTGGAAGTGCAAATTCTTTCCCATTAAAAAATTAGACATCTGTTTAGCATAAAGCTGAAAATTCAGATTTTAAAAAGGTGTTTTGCAGAAAATTTTGATTTTTGAAACAGTTTTGCAGAAAAAATTACAAAAAAGTTTGATAAAGATGAATCAGGAGCATCAGACAATGAGGATCCTTGTACAGTACAAGAAGGTTTTTCAGCAATGATCAAACATTTTAGAAACTTTCAATTACTTTATTAAGGCTAGGTTTTATGAGTTGTGGATTAAGTTTAAACTAAGTTAAATACAGTCTGAAACTTTGAGTTTTCCGGCGAAATGTTATTGTTTTACTATTTCATTAAAGACCAACATTTTAAGCAAAACTAAGCTGCTCCTTCAAAATTTTGTATACAAACTTTGTAATGGCGATCATATCTGTTTTCCGATTAACTTAACCTAGTTCAACTGAGTTTTCAAAAATCCCTTTCCTAGAATCAAGGAAATACGAAGAAATTTTAGACGTCAATTTCAGTAGATTTTGTTTACCCAGTAAAAACTTCGCCTACAAAATAATGTGTTGAGTAATCAGAAAAACATGAAGGCACTACTTACAATTCTACTGAAAGTACCAATGAATTTTACAAGGCATGTCCCAAAATGAACGCATTTAAAAGTAAGTCATTATTTTTTTACTTAAATACATCCAGAAAAAAGTAGTTATAGAACTTGTTATTAATGTAGTTATAGAAGAAAGCTACTAAATAATGAGTTAAAGAAGCTATTCGTTTTGAAAAAGTAAGCGAAGTTTTTACTGAGTATGTAACAGTTTTTTTTTTTCTTTTATAGAAACAGATGATTTTTGCATTGATTTGTAACTGTAAATAAAAAAACCCTCCGTTTTGGTTACAAATTCGAGGTGGACATCTTAATATTTAGAGCGGGGTCCGCACAAGCAAATCGTCATTTAAGGAAAGTATTTTTTAATATACTGTAAGTCTGAGTTCATACGGCTCATGTCTTATTGAAAAGATTCTTCCTTTTTCTTCTTTGAACATGAATTGGCGATCAAATGATTCATGTCATGTTGACGACATGTGCTTTTTTGACATTGAAAACAATAACAAAATTAAACATCGAATGAAAAAGCAAAACGTAAAGACAGTACAAGCATCTGTGTATTCGTTTCTTTTCCCCTCGTCCCTCTCGCCTATAAAGTAGCAATCATGTCAATAAGAAGACATGAGTCGTATGAACACAGACTAATTTATATATTTATATATATTTGGATGGAATTAGTGCTGGAAAGCTATCGGTATTTATCGAGAGTTCAGATTTCACTATCGATATTACTATCGACTGAATGTTTGTACTCAAGTAGGAAAACTTTAAATAGTTTTTTATCAGGCTAAAGTTCGCTGTTTTTATCCCTTTATTGAACGTATGAGACGTATGTATGTACGCACGTTATTTTTGATGACAGTTTTTTAAAATTGTGATGCTGATAAGCACCTTTCTGAAGAAAGAATTGCAATTGCATTTTTATTTGATTTTTTTACATCATAAAACTATCTGACATTTCAGTCCCTATGTAAACATATAAAAATTTCGGCGTAAAGGCCTTAAGTTAGTAGTAAAAAACGCAAATCTTAGCAATCTATACCACCTGCCATACTTGTTGCTTGTTTTCATTGTTGTTATTCTGCGCGAATTAATAATACCAACTAAAAACTTGCGGCAAAAAACTGTGTGTGTATAGCAGCTGTAACATGTCTTCATAGCTGTATTTAAAATAATAATTATATCGATATTGATATTTTTTTATCGATATTCTCGAAAGTTTAAGACTACCGATAGTATCGACAGTTTCCCAGCACTAGATGGAATAAAAGGAGCTTCTCTGTATTGTTAAAAAATTGTCAGACTATGACAAGAGAACTTTGAAGACAACAATGAATTCCTTCCAAGAGAACAATCTGTGAACATTAAAAATAACAGCTAAAAAATCACCCATTACAAACATTTTATTAACAATCAATTAGCGCCGGGGTTGCGGGTTCGATTCCCGCCAGAGACTCGGGTTTCTTTCCTGCAGACAAACGAAGATCTCAGCGGGTTAGTTTAGGAAATTAAAAAAAACACATTTTTAACGAATTATTTCTCAGCTTTTTATATCGTTTAAATTGATAATTCCTTTTTGTTTTGTGCTTTTTTGATCATCGCCTTACCTAAAATTTGTATGTACATCGTTTACCAAAACCCACGCGGATGTTACTGCATGTCAATAAGTGATGAGAACAAGTTATCGTCATACCACTTTATTCGGGTTTTTTTTAAGAAGTTTCCGTCATACAAATTTTTTCTGTTTTTTAAAGTAAAAATTTCTGTAAGTAAAAAATTTATTTTTTAACTGAAGCAAATTTAAGAGAGTTATTAAAGAAATAATAATGAAATTTTTACCCGGATGGGTATTGGTAAGGCTAAAGTAATTAAAATGTTAAAACTTAAATTTGAAAAAACGACTTTTTTGTGCGACTTTTTCCAAATTCTCAACGGTAACCCTGTATCCGGGCTCTTAACCTCGAAGGTTTTCTGTAAGCGTGTTGACAAACACTAACTTCTTGGCATTGCCCACTAATGTGGTAATTCCTGACCAGTAGTTGTTTGTAGGCCTTTTCAGAAACACTTTTTTCTTGGCGATGGATTTTAAAAAGGAAATGGGTGAAGCCAATACATTAAGGTTTTCTCGGTCTTCAGTTGACCAAAGATTAAAAAGATTGCAGAGAGATACCACGGAAAACAGTACCTTCCAAGATTTTATAGATACTGTACGGGTTGCTGTGATTGTATATGACGGATTTTTGTTTGTATATAAGGGAACTATTTCTGTTGAATATAAGGTGGTGTGCAGCGGATAAACAAGGGAAAACTGCATTTTCCAGATTATCATATATTAAAATGCTTGCAAAGTGTATTTAGGAAAAATGTTATTGTTTTATCCACTATTTTTGTTCTTAGACACATTTTTAAGACCCGCAGACGAGGCATTGATGTACATTCGTAGTCAAAGCAAAAAAACTTTATACAACATATAATATTAGTATATGACATTTCGCATTAACATAAAAAAGAATTTGAGTGAATAAGAGTAAACTGTAAAATATATTGTTACGAAAGTAAAATTATCTAAGGATTATTTATAGTTTTAGTTATAAGTTATCTTGTCAGTTATAGTTTTATGTTATATTTGTTACATAAAATTGTCATGTATAATTTTCAACACAACTGTTATTTTAAAATAATTCCTGCATGAATTTCCCAGTCATTTCTAGAAATGGTTTTAGAACATAATAAATAGTTATTACATTAATTCGAATAATTAGTTGAGTTTGTTTTGAGAAACGGTTCTGTTCGTAACTAACAATTGTGAACAAAATAATTAATTCCAATGAAGTTTGTTAAGTTCGAGAGCCTTACTCGTCCGTTCAAATTACATTTAAAGCAACAACAAATTTCGAAATTTTGTTTTAAATGTAAGTTGAACGGGCGAGTAAGGCGCTCGTGTTCTATAAACCACACATAAGTGTGTGTTTTTATTTGGATTTGCAGTTAAAAGAACTCAAATGCGTTTATTTAAGGAAAAAGTTAACAATATCATACTCGAGTGTTTGTAAAAGTTTGTTGTAAAAACAACAACAACACTATAAGCAGAAAGACATACATTATTTTCATGTTTAATTAGTGAAAATAAGGAGCAAAACTTCCCATATTCTATTTTTTAAATTATTTAGTTAAATCTATAAAATTTTCAAAGTTGAATGATTGCGAAAAACATATTTGGCATGCTGCTGGTGTCTTATAAATGAGAATTCTGTCGTTAACAAATGGCGGAAAACAACGAAAGTGCAACATGTAGGGTATTCAAACGATTAACCGTTGTTCGATTAATCGATTAATTTTGGGTGATTAACTGTTCGAATAATTTAAAATTGCTTATTTTCGATTAACGAATAATTCGAATTATAAGGGCCGATGTTGATTTTGAATAAAACACTAATTATTCGAAAAATGACTGTAAATTTTTTTTATTATGATAATATTGGTATGGTTCAATTATGTATGGAACAAAACATCAGCGGCACACCTCCAAATATTAGATGACGCTGAGGCATAACTGAGGTTCTATGCCGTTAATGTGCCGAATTATCTCATCCTTTAGCTCTTGAATTGTTGCTGGCTTATCGACGTACACCTTTTCTTTCAAATAAGCCCCAAAGAAAGAAGTCAAATCACACCAATTGGCATGGAAACCACGTGAGATATTACGGCCATTGAATTTGTCACTCAAAAGAGCCATTGTTTCGTTAGCTGTATGGCAAGTGGCACCGTCCTGTTGAAACCAAATATCGTCCACAGCCATATCCTCCAATTCTGGTCATTAAAAATTCGTTATCATCTCACGATAGCGAAGACCATTCACAGTAGCTGCCAGACCGGCCTCAGCCCATAAACCGCACCAAACAGTCACTCTTTGTGGGTGCGTTGAATTTCGGCGATCTCTCGTGGACTATCATCCGCCCAAATGCGGCAATTCTGCTTATGGACGAATCCACTGAGGTGAAAATGTGCCTCATCACTGATGATGATTATGTCCGAAAAGTGATCATCCACTGTTGTCATTTCTTGCCACCATTCTGACCCTAGAGGGAAGAAAACTGACACCAAAGTAGTCACGTGATAGGTCTTTGGTGGTAGAGACCGGTTCTAGTTTTAACACTTTCTATGAATAAGACCTATCACTTTTACATGGGGTTATCATTGGAGGGGGTCAATTGACACCATTTGACCATTCACAAATCTATTTTCAATGGACATGTTTAGTGACAGTTACAAAAATGTAGTATTATTTCAATAAAACAAGTCCTAGAATTAAATTTAACCCGAATTCTCCCAGTTTATGAAATAATCATCCGATTACTATAATATTTCATTTACGTTATGTCTAGGATACCTTTAGTATGTATTTGAAAAGAAAAATGGAATATCGGGTCCAGTTTTCGAGAAAATGGGTGTCGTCATATGACGACGCTATTTAAATTAAGGTACAAAATTGTTCATATGGATTTTAGTTTTAGAACTTTTATTTGATCTTCAGTCTTTTATGTTTTTAATAGTTACAATGAAATATAAATTGAAATATTTTTATATTTGATGATATGGGGCGAAGCAATCAACACAGAAACCTTTATAACATTTTTGGCACTCTGTCCTTACAGTTGATTTACATTTATCACCAGCACATGCTCTCTGCTTATTATTTTTTGTTCTCTGCACATAGTGCATATGTCCATCATACCTAATAGCATCAGCCCCAGTCTGGGATTTCGACATTCTCCCCGGACCGTTCGGAAAATGGGTCTCTGACGAAATATTTGACATGTCTAAGTATCTTCGGAAACGGTTTTGCTTGCGTTTAGGATCATGCTGTCTCGCTGAAAGCCAAGCATTTTGTACAGACACGTCCAACATCCAGGTAAATAGTGGCCGCCACTATTTTTTTAATTCGAATAGATATGCGAACAGAATTTAAATTTTGATCCATTCGATCTGTTCCGCCCAGATTTTAATTATAGTGTTAGATAGAATATGGAATATTTACTTCAACGTATTTTTGGTTTGCCTTACCCCACCTCTTTTCCTTTCCCACGGGATCTGCAGAAAAAACAGTTGAAGCTATTGCGACTACCGCGTTTTCTTTCCACCTTGTTACAAAAAAATCTTCTCTCTCTGGTTCTTCCTATTTCAGAAGGTGCCAGAAGTTGGTTACGAGACAAAGAATTAATATTTCCTTCGATGTCCTCATCTGAGTTTTCATCAGTCAAAACGTCAACATCTGGAGGTTCGATGTAAAACTCGTTTGTTCCATTTTCTTCCTCTAAAATATCCAAAATATCAGCGACGCTAAGAAGTTTACTGATAAAAAAACGAAAAAAAAAAAATGTATATCCATAGTACTCGTTGTATCATAGTGTCGTCATTTGACGACAACCAAATATATTCCCAAAAAAATTATAATTCTTCCACAACTCGAATAAAATTTTTTTGCAAGAATCGTGTAAACTAGTATTAATTTTCATTTTATGTTACTTTTACGGCACATTTATAAAATTAATTAAGTTTTTAACACTTACTTTCCAGCCGAACTCATAATTATGAATTTTCTCCAAAAACTCTCACAATAAAAACTTTACCAAACGCGAACTGTTTGAATCACAACGTTGAACTAAATTTTTTATGAAAAAGCAATGAACACACAAGACAATTGTCTTTGGTTTATTTTTTTCTATGCAATAATAACGCTTCACCAGCCAGTTGAAAATACCAATGTTTTTGTCGTCATATGACGACACTAGGAGAATTCGGATTAAGAGCCAAATTTTAGAAACTCCCAAACAAATGTATCATACCACCGGCGAAGACTGTACTGTAATTCATTACTTTTTCTACCTTTTTCTTCTTCATAAACCAGTTACATGATTGGTTCTCCTTTCACTGGGCATAAGTTCTTTCTTTTTGTACCTGTTCTATTTTCACAACTCCCAGGACCAGTCTGTGGGACCAATTGACACTAATTTCCCGCAGGGGACCATTGACGACGTTTGGAATGGTCAAGAGGCTTTAGTTCTTGAGTCAATTGCACGTTGTAAGCGTGTTAATGCAAGGCTTTATGCATAATGTTCATCAACGAGGAGCATGAGAGGTGCAATTGTGCGGCACGACGACGAGTTGGGGTGGACGTCTCTTCAGCCACACTATCGCAAACGGCAGCAATATTTTCTGCAGTATGAGTTGTACGAGCATGCGCTGGTATTTTCACATCTCCTACAGATCCGGTTTGCTCAAATTTTTGCACGATTTTTCCGACTGTACGCACATTTGGACGATTAAATTGACCGACAAAATCATGAAGTGCATTTTGATTTCAGAAAAAAACTTCACGTTTAGGTGGGGTTCACATTCAACGAGGGATGCTTTTTAACCATTGGAGGTAAGGCCATATTGGCTTTATTGCTCAATTGAATGGGAGATAAAGTCGTAATGGTCTTATTGCCCAATCATTGAGAGGTAAGGTCATATGTAAAATTTTGTGAAGTGAGAGATATAGCCATATTTTTTTTCCCAAATGAGAGACAAAACCATATTTTTCCAGAATATTGTTACGCATGGTGTAAACATTCTGTAAAAGGGAAAAATCCTTAATTATCATTGAAAAAATAACAACTAAGAATTAATATTTTAAGTTCCTTATCACATGTGTGTTATCAGTTACTAGTTATCAATCACACAGCCACGCAGAAAAACTTTAGTATGCGAAGCCAGATCCAATACTTTACTTTAGTGTTCCCGGGACAAGACATTTTTTTTATTCTTGTGACGCACGCAGGAAAACTTTATTCAGCGAAGCCACCTGCCGCGTCCTACTGGAGGAAAAAACCCCTAAGCGCGCAGAAAAACTTTAGTATGCGAAGCCAGATTTCAATACTTAACTTTAGTAAAAGGGATAATCATAACCTCTTAATTATAAAAATAAGAAAATTATTAATCAATGTAAAATGGAAATGTTCTTCAAAACTGAAGTGAGAGATAAAGCCATTTCGTAATATTACTAATGTGTACTAAGGCCATGATGGCTTTGCCTCCCATTCAAATGAAAAAAATAATAAAAGGCTTTATCTGTCTTTTGAATGGGAGATAAAGCCATCATGGTCTAGCCTCCCATGGTTAAAAAGCACCCCCCCATTCAACATCGGCCCTTAAAATTTAACCTTTATCTCGATTATTCGAATAATCGAAAATTGGGTCTTTAGAAATGTTCCTGAGGTTAAGAAACAATAAAAGAAAAAAACTAATATGTACCAGTTTTTTTCTTTTATTGTTTCTTAACCTCAGGAACATTTCTTTCGACTAAAAATTTTTTAAAATATAGTATAGTACAAAGACTGAAACCAAAGAGTTTGCGAATTATTTATTTTTAAGAATCTTTAGTACAGACTTTTACCACAATGATTCAGAGGAAGAAGATTATTTTTTGAGATAAATGAAAACAACCTTCTACCAGACTTTAACAAGACTATAAATGGTATTAACATTGTTAAAAAATCAAAAAGAGATTTGAGTGGTATAATGAAAGACTACTTCTTTCTAGAAAAGACAGAGAAGTTGGATGTACTTTATATTGTTTTACTTTCAATATCTCTAACGTCAACAATAAACGAAAGGATCTTTTGTAAATTAAGCTTCACCAAAACATAAGAAAGAAATCTTTTGAAACATAAACATTAAAACTGTATTCTCTTTTTTAAAAATTATTTTGGAAGATAAGCTTAAATTTGTATGCTATTTTACATTTAAAAGGTTTTTTCTCTTTTATAACATGAAGTTAAATAAAATTTTTATGTTAAAAATTATAATTTGTGGTTTTATTTTTAATCTCCCATATTAATTTTCATACAAAATTTTTTTTGTAAACCATTTTTAAATTAAAAATATTGTTATGAATACGGCAGTTAAACGGTCCCGTGTAATAAAGCCATAGGAAACAAAGCCATATGAATTTATTACCACCATTTAAGTGCAATAACGCCATAATCGTTTAGTGACCAAAGTGGAAATAACCCCATAACAGAGTAATTGTTATACCATAGAGGAGAAAATCATTGCTTCCGGCCGAAGGCCGGCTATGCAGAGAAGCTTTAGCTTGCGCCCAAAAGTGTTTTCGTTATAGTTTTAATATAGGTTTTTATTCTCAAATTAACGCTTTTTCGATTCAAATTCAAATTTTTTTAAATCAAACTCAATTTTTTTCAAAGTAATTTCAATTTTATTCAAAACAAATTAAATTATTTTGAACACAAATTAAACTTTTTACAAATCATATTCAATAATTTTCATTTCAAATTAATTTTTTTTCATTTTAAATTAAATTTTTCTAACTTCAAATTAATTTTTTTTTTAATTAAAAGCAAAATACTTAAAAATAATTTTTATTTTTACAATATTAAATTTAGAATAAGCTTCTATTACTTGCTATATAAAGTTTTCAATATAGGGTTCTTCAGTTGCAGCTAATGACAAATTCATAGTCATATCAAAATAATAATAGTTGCAATCTGAAGGTGTTACGGATTCTACTGATCGGTTAATTATGGTGACCAAGTCCATGTTACTCTCTGGATCAGCTAGCATATTACGAGCACAGAGTTTAGTTTTTGAGAAAACTTTTTCAATTGGGTTTAGCATAGGGAAATATGGAGAAAGAAAAACTAAAATATGACCGGACTCAGCAATTTTATCTTTCACCACTTGCGTTTTGTGTAATTTTGCATTGTCAAGGATCAGCCAAGCACCTGTGATGTTGGATTCAGTTAATTTATCGAATAATTCTTCAAGGAAAGATGTGAAAATTTTGGTATTTACCGAGGAATTGGCAATTACTTTTTTATGTACAATTCCATGTATGTTCATAGCTGCAATACGGGAAACATTGCTCCGGTATTTACTTTGGTGTTTTTATTATTGTACTGGAAAATATTTTCCAGTATTATAAATAACACAATAATAGAAAAGGAATCACGAATAAAAGAAGAAAAAAAACAGGGTTTTAAATTTTTCCATATTGAATTCGTGGAAAAATTAATTTGAAGTGAAAAAAATTGAACTGGAAAAAAATTAAATTTAATTCAAAAAGAAAAAAATTGAATTTGAAATGAAAAAAAATGAATATGTGTCGAAAATAATTTAATTTGTTCCGAATAAAATTGAAGTTGCTTTGAAAAAAATTGAGTTTGATTTTTAAAAAATTTAAATTGAACGGAAAAAGTATGAATTTGAGAGTAAAAACCTATATATACACACAGAAAAAAATACCAATGTTAAAATAACATGGCAAAATGTTGATTGAGAATCATGGTAAATTTCTGCAAAAGTATGCCCTTTATTTAAATTTATCATTATTTCATATTAATATTAAATGAAGAATATTAAAATAACCTTAAATAACGTTTATTTAATAATATTCACTGTTAAAATAACATTGTTCAATAATGAATCCGTTCAAACCTGTTTTATATTAAAATCAAAAGTTACTCTTGTTAAATTAACATGCATACATACCAGAGAACCTCAAAACGCACTATTTTTGTGCATTTATTCATACGCTAAAATTTACAATAACTCTATACATGCAAAACAAAGTTCAACGTTGGTAATTTTTTTTTCCTTTCGTACACATTTATTTTTCATTTATTCGTTTTTTATTGAAAGTGCTTTATTTGCATTTTTGTTGCTCACGCAATATAACACAACTGAGTAAATTCAAAAGAGCACATTCTCTATACTTTTGTTTACATTAACAACAACAACAACAAAACAACGATGAGACGCTTTTTCAAAATTAACAACAATAACAAAAATACATTGTACCTACTACTACTACTACTGTACTTTTTGTTTCTATGGAAATTGTGTGTACCTACATAAGTATGTGTGTTTAGTTTCATTTAAATTTTTTTTTTCTTGTACTACATAGTTATGCTGAATAAATACATGAGTAATAATTGTTTGATTTCTGGCTCTTTCGTTTGTATTTTTTGTTTCTTTACCAAACAATCATTTGCGCTCAGAACACTTAAAATCTTTATAAAAAAAAACGAAGGCAACGATTGTATAAATAACAAAGCACGATGTGCGTTATTTGAATGACTGCAAACCAGCAGCGAATATTTGCGGTTGCGCGAGTTTGACTGTATGACCGTAAGCGTGTGTATTTGTTGTCGTTAATTAAATATTTTTTTTCAATTGCAAAAAGCTATTCTCTGATACATACTTAAGTATGTACATTTTTTTATTTTCATGTTTAAAATATGTTATAAAAAGAAGACAATTCCCGTATCCTTTTAACTAAAATTAGTTAGTTAAATAGTACATCAAGTTTTCAAAGTAGAATGATGACGAAAACCATATCGGGCCATTCTGCTGATGCTTCTGTTAACAAAGGAGATACAAAATAAGTGAATCATGTGTTACAGGGGTAATTTGTATGTTGTATTTACACTGTTATATCACACTCCAATTAATTTGATTCTACATGCAATTCACGTTGTTTCAACTTTAAATAACTTTCATTCAACTTGATTCGGATTGTTATTTCAATATAAATGACATTTTGCTCTAACTTTACTGCAATGTTAAATTAACATGAATTATAGTTGTTTTAAAAGAAAAATATGTTGTTCGCAAGTTATTGTAAAATCATGTTAAATTAACATGAAGTAACTATAAAGCAAAATCACTACCGAAAACTGTAGAATCAACCTGGTTTTGAACGAATTTACATTGATTTTTTTCTGTGTGTACACCCAGAGAAAAAACAACAAAACAATTTTTAAATAAATTAGAATTACATTAAAAGAAAATATTTAAATGGGAAATAAGGCCATGTATGGCTTTATTTCACTCCTTACATGGAAATAAAGCCATATGGCCTTATTTCTCACTCTATTGAGATATAAGGCCATATGGCTTTATTTCCTATGGCCTTATTGCACGGCACCCAGTTAAACTATACAAAATTAAAATTATTCGATGAAACGAATAATATTTAATTGTAAGATTATTATTCGATTTAATTTTTACCTCGAATGATTATTCTCGCGATTAATACAAATTTTGATAAATTGAATACCCACGTAAAAGGTGAGTAAATAATAACATTCTCTCACTTTGACTTAAGTCAACCCTAAATTGTCATTAAATTGAGCCTAATGAGTTCTTTCTTCAATATTATTGAATCATTGCACTGATGACATTTTGTATTAAACTGACTCCGATTCGTAATTTCTGTGAAGCCGATGTGTCATCCCATTTCGGCTGATGACGATTTGGCCAAGTGATATTAAGGATGACATCGCAGTGATAAAAAGTGTCATGTGGTAAAAAACGAAGACACTTGTCATAGTGCTGATGTCAGCGTTATGACGTCTTTTCTTTCAGTATACCAGTAGGTGCCCTATACGGTGACGTTTGCAGATGCATTATGGTCTCTCACGCTTAAATTCGTTCAAGGGTATTAAAAATTGGCATATTTCATATGACAAAAAACTTTTTCGAAAGTGCTTTCCTGATTTAATTATTGATTGAGAATTTTAAAACACAATAGCGGAATTCACACCGAGCTTGTTAGTTTGTTAGTCGTTAATCGTTACTTTTTTACACGCATTTTGTTTTTGTATATTTAACGCGCTACCGTATTAACATTTAACAAATTAACGACACGGCACCCCTGATAAAATAGTTGTTAGTTGGTAACACACTTCTTATCGTCAGCAAACGTTATTTCTGTCAAAGCATGAGTAATTAAATGGTTGACAATTGTTTTTTTACACTTTCTCGTGGCATGTTTTATTTTTTTCAGAATAATAAATTGTGTCAGAATAATAAATAAGTTGTTTTACTACGAAAGTTACCAGACTAACAAAGTTTTAAAAAGGGTCGTTCACAGTTGGTAACTTTAACAAATTAACAAACTACCGAGTAACAAATTAACAAGTTCGGTGTGAATACCACTAATAACAACTTTGAATGACAGAGTTTTTTGTCTCAAAATATGTAAGACTTTGTGAAAACACACATAATGATGGCTAAAATAATTATTAATATTGTTATCAATAATTGTAGAGTACTTCTATATTGTTAATTTTTTTTAAATAAAAGTGCAAAAATGAACTATCTGGAATTCTATTCTCTTAAAACCAAAAGAACTGTTAAATCTTCTAAAAACTTAATTTGAAAACTTAAAACGAATTCTTTAAAATCAAATAAAGTAATTTGACCTTTAATCTAATTAAAACACAATGAACCACTAACCACCAAAATAATCAAATAAAATCAGGGACCGAAAATATTTTTCAAATAGTGCTATCTTAAATTTTTCAAAAAATTTTTTTTATAGAAACGTGTTCACTGACGGAAGGGTCATCTGTCATTTAAATTTGAAAAAAAAATATTCCTAAAACGTTTTTTTTTTTCATAAATGTTGTTTTGTGCTATCTAACACAGACGTTTTTTTTTTGGTTAAAAAATGCTATCTACATAAGAAATATTACTTCATATAATAAAATGATAAAAAGTGTTATTACAAAGTAGACATATTATACATCAAAGGGTTGGGAATTGTGTCTAGATTTCATAAACTAATATAATTTTTAAATTCGTTGTAGAAATTTTGCAAAAAACTGCAAAAAATTGTTTTATGAGATTTTGTGAACAATATACATTTTATTTTATGCAATAAAATCTTTGTTAGCTTATATTATTTAATGAAATTTTACAAGTAAATAAATTTTTTAATGCTTAAAACAAACCAGCTCAAAGTTTTATTAAACTTACAAAACGAATCCCACAATTCCCAAAAGACAGCCGAAAATTCCCTAAAATTAGTGTTTTTTAGAAATATAATGGCCACCAAGCACGGGTCATAAGCGGCCCATACACTTGCAATAATATTGTATATGATATTCGCCATATTATTTAAATTTTGTCCTATATTATGCAATAAGGAATATAGGAATAACATAAACAGCATTGTACAATGTTGCCAACACATTTCACTTTCTTTTCATTGTGCAATAAAAGTCAAAAGCCTTTTGATTGTTGCCAATATATTGTGCTACCAACGAACATCGCATACACTGGCGATATAATTGTACAATACATAAAATTGAACAATTTTATTGCAAGTGTATGAGCCGCTTTAGTATTCATATTGCATAATTATTATACACATATCGGGTCATACAAAGTCGAACGATTCGCCTAAAATTGGACCGTCCGAATGGACCACCTCAGACAAAGTCATGGCCAAAATTTACTTGCACATGATATTATAAAGGGTGGTTAAATTTCAAGGGCCGATGTTGATTTTGAATAAAACACAAACTATTTAGGAAATTATTGTACACAGAAAAAATTATTGCCGAATTATTTTCAAACAAACGCTTGTTTGAATTTTTTTTTGATTTCTACAAATTTTTTTACTGATTCAATCAATATTTTTGTTTGATTTTTATTTAACCAACAAAAATGTGGACAACTCTTCAAAAATTTAATAAGCGCGCTATTGGTTTGAAGTTTTCATAATTTTGTATGAAATGTTTAACGCTCTTTAATGTTGTCGTCTGTTTGCGCTTTAAAAAAGTACAGCAATAAGAAAAATGATAAAATAGCGTGACGAGGTTTGTAGTAAAAAAAAAACAACAAAAACAATAGCAGGTAAAAAAACGTTTAATTTTTTTTAAACAACAGAAAAAACACATTATAAGAAACAAAATAAATTTTTGGTTGGTTTCAAAGTTGGTAAAAAAAAAACAAAATCCCGTATTCAATTTTTTCAAATAGTTTGTTTAAATACATCAAATACAAAAATAGAATGATGGCGGAAAACATATCGAGTCGGTCTGCCGCCGTTTTTGGTTACATTTCTTCTTCATTAGCAAAGGAAAGGATAAAGCAACAGTGAATGATGAAGAAAAACACTGTGAGTATAAATATGACTTCGTTCAAAAATTATTCCAACAAAAAAATGTGTCTCAAAGCCATCCGGCCGCCTTGCTCTGCTTCATCTTCGCCAACAGTGCTTGCTTGTGTGCGCGTCATTGCTTGTGCCAAAACTTTTTTGTTTGATTCAGCAAAATTATTTGTTTGAAATTTATATGAATTTCAGTAAACTTTTTGTTTGATTCTGTAAAATTATTTGTTTGAAAAAATCGGCGTTTTTTCAAAAAACAAAATGCAAGCAAATTGTTTGAATATGCGAATTTGTTTGTAGGACCGATTTTAGACAAAAAATTGTTTGATTCTACAAATTTTTTGTTTGAATTGGAAAAATAATTTTTTCTGTGTAATTTGATTTTATTATGATATATTGAGGCATAATGGAGGTTCTATGCCGTTAATGTGCCGAATTATCTCATCCTTTAGCTCTTGAATTGTTGCTGGCTTATCGACGTACACCTTTTCTTTCAAATAACCCCAAAGAAAAAAGTCCAACGGTGTCAAATCACATGATCTTGGCGGCCAATTGACATCGCCATTACGTGAGATAACACAGCCATTGAATTTGTTGCGCAAAAGAGCCGTTGTTTCGTTAGCTGTGTGGCAAGTGGCACCGTCCTGCTGAAACCACATATCGTCCACATCCATATCTTCCAATTCGGGCAATAAAAAGTTCGTTATCATCTCACGATAGCGAACACCATTCACAGTAACTGCCGCCAGCCCATAAACCGCACCAAACAGTCACTCTTTGTGGGTGCATTGGTTTTTCGACAATCACTCTTGGATTCTCATTCGCCCAAATGCGGCAATTCTGTTTATTGACGAATCCACTGAGGTGAAAATGTGCCTCATCACGGAAGATGATTTTCTTCGAAAATTGGTCATCCACTGTTGCCATTTCTTGCCACCATTCTGCCCATTCACGACGTTTGGAATGGTCAAGAGGCTTTAGTTCTTGAGCCAATTGCACCTTGTAAGCGTGTAAATGCAAGTCTTTATGCATAATGTTCATCAACGACGAGCTGAGAGGTGCAATTGTTGGGCACGTCGACGAGTTGAGGTGGACGGCTCTTCAGCCACACTATCGCGAACAGCAGCAATATTTCCTGCAGTATGAGCTGTACGAGCATGCACTGGTGTTCTCACATCTTCTACAGACCCGGTTTGCTCGAATTTTTCCACGATTATTGCGATTGTACGCACATTTGGACGATCAAATTGACCAAAAAAATCACGAAGTGCACGATATGCATTTTGATTTGAACGCCCATTTTCATTATAAGTCTGGATAACTTTAACACGTTGTTGGATTGTGTATCTCTCCATGGTTCAAATTGAGTAAGTCTGAAATAGTGAAATGTCAAATAAAATTCGGAAAAAAACTTGGCGTTTAGGTTTGGTTCACATTCAACATCGGCCCTTACAATTTAACCACCCTTTACAAATAAAAGTGTTAAGCGAATTTATTTGTATAATATCTTTAAAGTTTCTAAAATCTTTTGATGAAGTTTCCTGATGATCTGGCCTATGCTAACAGTGAAATGCGTATGTTAATAGCTTATCCCATCAGCAATAAATTTCAGTGTTTTTATCAAAAATAAAAATTAGGAATTAAGCACGACAAACAAAATCTTGTTGATAATTCATAAAAACATATTTCAAACAAAGTATGATAAATTTGAGTCTTATATTTCCAAAATACTGGACTAATTATGGAATACTCGGCAAGCGCATTTCTATAAAAAATTATTTTTAGCATCCAGCTAAAATTAAGAATTAAGGATCGTTTTGAGTTTTTGTTATACCTGAGATGTCCTAATTTGGAAACCTATAGCATCTCTCCTGCTAAGTCTATAGACCTCAAATCCAAGACCTAAACTCGACTGCAACTTTTTAATTTTCACCTCAAACTGCATTCCAATCGGACCAACCGTTTATAAAATATAGAATTATTTCCATTATTTTCCAAATTTCCCACACTGTGCAGCGATCATATAAATAGAAGCGAAACCCTTATAATCTGGCCCACGTTCTTTTCAACTAAGCAAACGGATTAATTTCCAAAGCATTGAAGTCTTCTATTTCGCAAGAATATCATTATTTTTATGCTAATTTAAAATATGTGGATAGTTAAATTATTTATTGCTTTTCAATAAACATTAGTGTAAAATTTTAACTTAATTTTGAGTTTAGTTAACACGATTATGCGTTTCTTTAAATTTTACTAATTATTTTTATAAAAATTCGTGTAACTTAATTAAAGTCTCAAAAAGTATTCATTACAGCTCATTTTATTTTTATTCCAATAGTGCTATCTGCTTATTTCAATGTTCAAATCGATAAAATTTCAATTTGTAAATAGTGCTATCAGACAATAAGCGCGATTATCTGGAATTAAAAAAAAAATTAATATATGTATGATTTAGACGTTCATTTTTAATAACATTGTAAAATAAAGTTTAGTTATTACTCCTAGAGTTATCGAAAAAATCAGTTTTTTCGCTCTCCTGTAAAGTTGTGATTTTTCAGATAGCACTATTTGAAAAATAACCCTCAATATTGTTCCTCATGCACTTGTCAATAATAAAATATATTAATTTGTATATTTTCGATCAAACTTAACAGTTATTTTTTGATTTTTATTTTTTTGAACAAAAATCACTGTTATTTTTTGATTATTTGTGTTTCAATCAAAAATAACAGTTATTTTTTGATTTTTATTTTTTTGAACAAAAATAACTGATATTTTTTGATTTTTATTTTTTCGAGCAAAAATAAAAGTTATTCTCTAAAAAAATGTACGTGATTTAATAATTTAGTTGACTTCAAATTTTTATTTTAGTGTGTAATTATCATTGGAATTCCTTATGCACATTAAAATAATTTTTAAAGTCATCTAAATTATAAAAACACGTAAATTTATATAGAGAATAACTTTTATTTTTGCTCAAAAAAAAAAATAAAAATCAAAAAATAACCGTTATTTTTGATCGAAAAAATAAAAATCAAAAAATAACAGTTATTTTTGTTTAAAAAAATAAAAATCAAAAAATAACTGTTATTTTTGCTCAAAAAAATAGAAATCAAAAAACAACTGTTTTCATCTGACTTTTATGAAAAAAGGCATAACTGTTACGGTCTCTGAATAAAATACTTTTTGTTTCAACGACTGAATACAAAGTCAATTTATTTGGATGCTTATTTTTATAACTTTTCTAAATTATCTATGGTAATTTTAAATACTTAATAACTTTTTGGATTATTTTGTTAAAATTTTTTTCTTTGTTATTTAAGAAAAAAATCGTTAATAAACCACATAATAAACAACCCTAAGTTCTTCTTTATGCGCATGACTAACGATCATGTCCATAACAATGGCATAAATAAACTTTAAGTTATTTACGCTTATTTTCAGTTGTTGTTGTTGTTGCTTTTGCCTTTATTAACAAACTTGGCCAATAACAAATAAACTTTATACAACAGTACACTTACTTCTTCATACCTTTGGGTCAACCCAACGAATTCTAGAATTAAGCCTACAAAATAATATTTCGATATGCGAACATATTTTTTTTTTCTTTCCTTTAACATTTTAGATACCAGAGTTGAAAATAAAATACGAGTACTCAGTTACTAAAGGTGTTAATTCAGCAAATAGTTTTTTTTACATAAAAAAAGAAGAAAAAAACTCAATCTATGGATTACAATCAAAGGTGATTTGAACACGATCACGCAATATTTGCGTTTACGAAAAAAAAAACACAAATGGGAAGCAAAATATAAAGTGGCAGGGAAAAAATACATTTCCCAAGTTCTCAAAAAGATTGTAATTTTCGGTTTTATGGTTGCAAGAACATGAATAAGTTTAAATTTTAAGTAAAAAGATCTGCTTGTAGTACTTAATTCCCAATTTTTATTCTTGATAAAAACACTGATATTTATTGTTGATGGGATAAGCTATGCGCATTTCACTGGTTGCTTAGGCCAGATCATCAGGTAACTTTTTCAAAAGATTAAAAAAAAAACTAAAGATATTACACAAATAAAACCGTTAAGCGAATAAGAATTATAAGCAACAGTTTTACTTATCAAATATCTAAAATTTAGATTTAGATTCTAAATTTACAATATCAAAGCTTAACAAAAACAACAACAACAATACATAGTAAGTTTATCTTTTCTTACATTACCCACTACAATTGGTTGGAATTCTCCCAACATTAATTGTAGTTGTAAGTAGGTCTGTCTGCTGAAATGGGGCTTCCGAAGACCTCAGAAATAACAGGGACTTGGTTTGTATATATTTATGTCTTATTACTGTCATAAAGCCCATTGTTGTTGTTTTTTTCTCCTTTATATACCCAGACCAATATAGTGGCGAAGGTATTATGTGTTTATGCTGATGTTTATAACACCTTTAAACATTGGTCCTAGCTAGCACAGTGCACATGTGGAAGATCGAATTACCAAACAGAGTAAACAAGGTTTCGTTTAAATGTGCTACATTCCCATTTTGTACTATTGATAAACTGAAATTTATTGTTGATGGGATAACCTATTCATATGCTCATTTCATTGGTTGCTTAGGCCAGATCGTCAGGAAACTTCATCCAAAGATTTTAGAAAAACTAAAGATATTTAACAAATAAAACTGTTAATCGAACAGGAATTATAAGCCCCAGTTTTTCTTGTAACAATATCAAAGCTTAAACAAAATCAACAACAATAAACTGTAAGTTATCTTTTCTTACAGTCCCGACTACAATTGGTTGATTATTTGTCAACTCTAAATGTAGTTGTTAGTGGGTAAAGAAAAACAAAAATAAAAACAAATTACTTTATTTTATTTACACTGCCACATGCATATTAGTTATCAAAGTTTTACTTGGGACTCCAAATATTAATTTACCAGGGGTCTAATCACCGCATTCGATACTATCGTATTGAATAAACTATCGAATGTTTTTACATACGGCAGACACTGACGTATCGAATGAAAATTTGATAAATGTAATGTCGATTTACTCGATAACGAATGCTATTATTTCAAATTCCATAATTTTCCGTCGATATCGAGTTTCATGATACCAAAATAAATAATTTCGATCAATTTTGTTCGATATCGTATGCGGTGATTAGACCCCAGGTTTCGTTTAAATATGCTAAATTCCCATTTCGTACTATTGATAAACTGAAATTTAAGTCTTTTAAGGCTACCTTATGGCGTTTTCTTTTCTGACAATAATGTTCCATGTATGCTACCATTCGCGTGGGTTTTTGTTCTATTACAAAAAAAAATATGAACAAATGTGAGAAGTTGTAGTTTTTCTTTCTAAATATGTTGTAAAAATAATTGGCAAATATGTTCCGTTTCTTACCTCCAGTTATAATTGAGTGTGAGATAATACCCTTTTTTGCATCTGCACAAAATACTTTTTTATGCTAGCAAGTATTTTTCTTGTATTTGCGTGCAATTTATGTTATATTGTGATTTATGGTTATATCGTGATGGATAAAAAAACTTTTTGTTTTAATTTTATTTTATAATTATTTTGTTTGGCGCAAAATTTTTAACAACAGCTGACTTTAATTATTGAAAATAAGTGCTGCTTACGCTTTATGGAATGCAAAGAAAATTGAATGTTTAAAATCGCAACAAAAGTGATGAATATCGCTTAAGTACAAACTTTGCACACAATATCTAACACTCTTATGTCCATTTTCTCATTAGGCAATTATCTTTTTTCCCAACGAAAAACTGCACATTAAAGAAATTTGGTTTTCTCAATGTCTCATTTGCTTCGATTTAATCGCAAAGCTAACCGGCACTCATCTGCCAATTATTTATTTTCCTTTTATTTGCCATACAGATAAATTCAATCAGCTGACTCCCATCTTTTACATGTATTTTGAGTGGCGTTGCCAGCTGAAAACTTTGTTTTTTGTCGGTATGTTGAGAAACCCAAAATCGTTAACGGACAGTTTATCGGTCTAATAAATTTATGTTGACATTAAGTAACAGACAGTTTGTCGATACATTGAGAAAATGGCCATTAATAGATATTAGTGTTGAGTGTGAAACGTTGCTATTATTTTGATCCATTGTAATTTAGAAAAATGTATCACTTTGTACGTGTGCGTGTAACCTGATAATTATATTACACAAATAAATTGGGATCTTAGCACGTCATACAGTAATCTAATAAATAAAAATGCATTTTTGTTTTTTAGAAAAGAAAACAGCTTGAAACAATACTCGAAAATGATTCCCGAAAATGCTTTGAAAATTACCTCCTTAAAAAACAAAATCTACAGAATGTGTGTGATCATGCAGACGATCGAAATGTGACTGTTTTATGAATTATTTGGTAGTCATGTTAAGCGCATCCTAATGATGTTTCAGTGAGCTCGTGCTGTAAGGAATAAAAAAAATATAAAATTGAATTTGATTTGCGAGAGCTTTTTTATAAAAATTTTAAATAAAAAACAAATTTCAGAGTACGAGCACAAAATGTCCCGAAAATGAGTCGTAATTGATAAGAAACGCGAGTCATAAAAGACTCATTCTGCCGAATGAACAGTAATTTTCGACTCAACTACCAGCGCGTTTTTTAGACATATGGGGGATTCACAAGGTGTCATAAAGTCATATGCCTTAAAATAATAATAATAACATGTTGTGAACAACCACTCATAACTCAGTGTACTATTTTGAATTTGAATCAGCTGATTTAAAACAAATATAAAAAACAAATATTTACCAAAAATAAAAATATTTTTTAATTCTAATCCATGGATTGATAAATAAATTAAATTAGATCTTACCTGACTATTTTTTCAGACGTAAATCAGTAATAAATTTTATTTTGTTTGTTTACCAGACAGCAGAGTCCTAAGCCGATCTTATTTAACGCGGCTCGGCTCAGCCGTGCAGCGTAGGTCTCTTCGGATTAATTACGGCAGCACAATAAATATAGCAAGCAAAGGTCTATTTATACAAGACTCTTTTTGTTTACAAAGCAAAAACAATATGTTTAAACTATTGTTAAATGTTAGAATATAATGACATTATAACATGAAAGCACACCTTGTGATATTAAAAACATCTAGATGAGTTGACGCTTAAATAGAGAAATGTGTCTAAAACAAAAAATGTTTCAACAAAAGTTATTTATTTATTTTTTTAATTTTGTTGGATAATGTGTGTTGGTGGGTAAGAGGCCTAAGACAGTGTGCTACGTTGGGTGAAGGCTATTCCAGATTCGGCACGGCCGCATATTGCAATCTTCCGTGATATTTAATAATTTTAAGAAAAATTGTGATTTTGAGTTGAACTGTTAATTTTTACTTTTTGATATTTATACCCTTCACCGAAGGTAGAAAGGGTATATATAAGTTTGTCATTCCATTTGTAATTTCTACAATATTGATCTAAGACCCTATAAAGTATATATATTCTGGGTCCTTATGAGGAGCGAAGTTGATTTAACCATGTCCGTCTGTCCGTTGAAATGGGTTTTCCGAAGACCCCATATATGATGGGGGCCAGGTTATTATACATTTATGTCACATATAGTCCGGAATTGTTTGCTATTGAAATTCAGTAAGATCGGTCCACAAATGGCTGAGATATGAGCAAAAAACCACGACTACCTCTAATTTTTCCCAAAAATCCCTTGTGGTTGTTGTATTTTTGTTACTTTTTGCTGTATATCTGGGGAACGGCAAAAGCCAAAGTTTCCAAATTAGGTACACACATTAAGGTTGCCAATACACACCATCCTACAATGTGGGCGGGATTGGAGAAGTGGGCTTGGTACCTCCCGTACAAAAAAAATAAAAATTGTATAAAAATCTACATTTTAGGGCTGCTATATGTCCTATGGATATGACTTATATACCAAAATATTTTTAGTAGAAGATATTTTACAAAAAACTCGGGAAAATCGGTTCAGATACAAAAAAGTTATGACCAAAATACATTTTTTTTTTGTTAAATACCCACTTTCGGGAACCATAGTTCTCCCTGAGTCCAAGCTTTTTAACTCAAGTAAATGCCAAATTTCTTCTTAAACACGTCGGTATATAAATCTGTCAAATCGGTTAAGATATGGCTGAGTTATACCCGAAATACTGAATCCCCAAAAATTACTCTTTTTATACCCTTCACCGAAGGTAAAAAGGGCATATATAACTTTGTCATTGCGTTTGTAGTTTCTACAATATTGATCCTACACCCTATAACGTATATATATTCTGGGTCCTTATGAAAAGCGAAGTTCAAAACCGGTTGTCTCTTATTCGGGCCATATTACATTTTAATGATATTCAAACAACGTTCGTTTGTGGTTCAGTCGTCTAGGGGGTTGAGTTTAGAAACTGTTAGTCCTCTGGTTAAAATCTTGGTTTTTCAAAGAGAATTTTTTTTTTTTTAATTTGTATGTTCTAAAAACGATCTAAAAAAAATATTTACCAGTTTTATTTAGTTTTTGTCTAGTTGCTCTGTATTCTGCTCGCACATTGGTGAAGGGTATATAATATTCGGCACAGCCGAATATAGCACTCTTCCTTGTTTTAGTTAGGCTTGATGAGTTCATCAAATTAAATTTTCATTAAATTATTTTTACTGAAGGAAGGAATTGTACAACAAGAAATTTTTATTCAAATTTATTGATAATTTTTATTCTTGGCTGAGCTGGGTATCGAACTCGGGTTGATTTTACATTTTCAAGAATCAGCACATTCTTCCCTCCGAATTTCTTGACGTTCTTACCTCTGCACCATTGCGGTGCCTGCAAGCCAACAGTCAATCATCAATCTTAAACCAATTTTACGTTCTGGTGGTTCGAAATTCGCTGTAATTATGATTTTCAATTTTATTTACATGTTTCTTTCTTTCTTCTGTCTTTTCGTATTCTTTCTGTCAAGAATTTGTCTTGAAAACCTGAATATATTTGTTTATTATGTTTTTTTGTTGTACAAATAAAATGTCGAGGAATGTGGACATAAAGCGATGTACAGTGACTTGTTGTCACTCGGTTAAGTTGTCGATTGACATCTTGGAAATGTTAGTTTGAAATAGTATTCTAACTTATTGATAATATTTTTTTTCTGCAGTTCTTTATTTAAACATTTAGAAAAGTACTTTATTTCCTGGTAAGTAGTAAAATTCTTTACAGAAAATTTCATATTTTTACTTATTACCCTAGAGGGAAGCGAACTGACACCAAAGTAGTCCTGTGAGAACGGTTCTAGTTCTAACACTTTATATGAATTAGACCTATCACTTTTACATGGGGTTGTCATTCGAGGGGGTCAATTGACACCATTTGACCAGTCACACATCTACTCTCAATGAACGTGTTTAGTATCGGTTACTATAATGTAGTTATATTTCAATACAATGCAGTATTTTTTCAATAAAACAAGTCCTAGAATTAAATGCAGAATCCAAAAAATGTGTCACACCACCAGTGAAGACTGTACTGTATACTACATTACTTTTTCTACCTTTTTGTTTTTCATAAAATAGTTAAACGATTAGTTCTCCTTTTACTGGTCATGAGTTCATTCTTTTTGAACTTGTTCTGTTTTCACAAATCCCAGGACCAGTCTTTTGGGCCAATTGACACAATTTTCCCGAAGGGTAATTACACAAAATAACTCTTTTAGAACTCGTTAGTTTTTTGGAGATTTTGCTTTATGCGTATTCAAAATATGTTTAAACCATTGAGTTGTTTAATAGAATTTTTAAACCCATAAGAAAAATACTTTTTATCTCACCTAATTCTGTTAAAAATGACCATAAAGTGATTACAAATGCAAAGCCTAAATAATGTACAAAATTGAATCATATAGATTTTGAATTTTTCGTTTGCCTTCTTCGTTCTTTATTTGAAGTTTTGCCTGAGTATGTAAAGTAGACCTTAAAGGGCACAAAATGCTGATTATGTTTTTTTTTTAATAATCTTACTGTTGGTTACCACTTGATTGGGAAAAAAAGAAATACTTTTGTCGATATGATGGCTTAATTTGACCTCAAAGAGATATGAAAGCATTTGTGCTTACATAACATGAAATTCGGGAAAACTTTATACATTACTAAAATGTTTCGAAAAACTAAATACAAAAAGTAGCGACCTTTAAGCTTAATTTACATACGGCAAGTTTTTAAGCGTTTAAATAAAAAAAAAAAATATAGAAGATTTTTTCTTTTGCTCTGCAAACAATTTTTTTGTGTGTAAATTTTGCATTAGAAAAGCTAATTTAATAATTTATTATCCAAAAGTTGAAATCTTATTTAAAGTTTTAAATTCAGATTTAATTATGACAAATATTAAGATTTGAATTTACACTTCACTCGGTAATTGTTTACGGGGAAAATTGTTTAATTTCATATACGCTTAATTTTATCAAATTATTAAACTAAAATTTTTACAAACTTTTACGAAAATAAGCTTGAGTGCTTTGCCAAATCTTTAATACTTTTTTTATATCCTTCAACGAAGGTATTGAAACTTCCACAATATTGATGCTAGACCCTATACAGTATATTTATCTGGATCCGTATGAGAAGAAAATTTCAAAGCCAGTGGACCACCTTTGCGTCCGTCTGGTGAAATGGAGTTTCCGAAGCCCCCAGATATGATGGGACTTGGTTGGTATAAATTTATGTCAGATAAATCTGTGGTTTTCATGGGCAACTCGATTTTGAATTGTTGATGCCATATTGCTTAATTTTAAGCGCTCTTTATATTTTTTTAAAAATTTTTAAAATCAGATAGACCCATTCCGATGTTTTAACTCAATTACAAAGTTCAAAAGGTGCAATATCTAACCCAAAGTTTGCTTTAGAATGGGTTTTTCGGCTCTCCTGAAAAATTTTATTTTTAGACATACGCGGTTGCCCATGAAAACCACAGAAATACCCTGCAGGAAACGTCACTAGTGAATCTGTATTAATTCACTACTGACACAGTCAACAGTACTAGTGCCTTATTATACCCCAGACAATGTTATTTACTATAGACATTTAACATGTGCGTGCCATTGAAAATCTACTACTGACGTTGGAACTATTGACTAGGTACTTCTTTTGGGAACATATGTAGACATGGGAACCATAGAACCACTAGTACATTTGGTACGAATACGAACTCATAACAATCTTTTTTTGTTATTTCTTTAACTTTTTTTTTAAATTATACGTCTCAGTTGTTATTGTAAAAAGAGTTTTTGGTATTAAAGCCAAATAAAGTGTAGAGTAGACACTTCGTTGACAATGTCACCAAAATAGTCGACAGAACTGGTGACTTGGAGACACTTGCACCCAGGTTTCCTTCAGGGTATATATGGGCAACTTCAAATTTTTTGAGCACTTGCTGAAACCGACATACTATGGCTCTTATTTCGTTAAGTTTTATGAATTGAAAAAAACGTTGTACAGGGTTTGGATGACTATACTTGAAGGATATGACGTGCAAAGTTTTACGTTGAAAAGTCCTCACCTTAAGAATTGGTGGTCATCTAAAATTCGAAAAATTAAAAAAACGACTTGAAACTTCCAACAGTTTTTTCATTCATTCCGTTTTCTTTGTAATAGTTTTAAGCTTTTAGATCCAAACCCATAAAAAATATAGTCACTAGACTTGGAGGATATGTCCACTAAAAAAAAAATTTTGATATCGCTGCTGCGTGAAAAGTTGCATGGTGTTTGAAAGTGATACCAAAATTTTCCGAATTTTGAAATTTTTGAAGATTTTGCATAGAGTTTTTGCGCCGTTTAATAAAAATGAGTTTTAAGCGCAGAATTAAAAAAACTGCGTAATTTTATAAAGTTTGAGGTGTATCATCAAGTTGGTGTCAGCGCACCAATAACGTATCACGGACATCACAAACTTAAAAGAAATTAGCGTACATTTTTTAAAAATGTATCTTTTTTGCGTCTGACAATCTGAATTGCCTTTTAAGTTGGCTAGTGTATTGCGTGATGTGAGTAACTTCGTAAAGGGCACCTCCGAGGCAAAAACGCACTTTAAAATTTTTAAACGCAAAAATTTCCTTTTGAAAATTTTTGCAAAAAAACAATTTATTTTTAAGCTTTTTTTTATATCAAGCCATGTCATGGGAACATGTTAGGTATCTAAATAGATTCTTCGCGACGGACTAAACTGATAAAGTGCAAAAAAATAATTTTTTTCAACCCTGGCGCGTGCAGCGGCAGTTTTTTCCAAACACATTTCGCTTTGTGACAACTGAAGCGCTGTATCAATTCCGCTCAAACGTACATCGAATAGAGCGTGATACTAAAATTGAAAACGCAGCAAAAAATTTTAAGGATTTAAAATTTTATGGAGGAAACAAAATGTTTCTAACCTCAAAAAGCATCCTTGTATGAAATATTTGATTGGCGATAGCCAAATAGTTTTTTTCCCAAAATATTGAAAATTATGTCTTATACTAGCCGTAATTTTGTAAAATGTTCAACAATTTTAAATAAATTTTTATATGCATACACGATCAAAAAAAAATTTTTTATATTTTTTCCAGTGTATTTTAAAAAGTATTCAAGCTTTTACAAATATTTTAGTGTGCTAAGAAAGCCCTTAAGGGGTATTATCCACACGCGTTATCCTTTTTCAATTTTAACAAAAACTGTAATTTTAATATTTTTTTTTAATTTTTAACTTTAAACCGCAGTAAAATTTGCGCCGTGTAATAAAAATGATTAACGCGAACGGATTTCACATGCTCAAATATCGGTTTATACACACGCAAATCAACATTGATGTCAGACAAAAATTGAAAAAAAATGTCTAGGTGTCGTAAATTTTTGAAGTTGCTCATATATATATATAAATTCCTTTAATATAAGGAGCAATAGGGCCTTAACGATTGTGTTCCATTCTTGTTTATCTGTTGCTACAATCTTTAGCTCGTTCCACGTTTTGTTGACTTTTGCTACATCGATGTCTAGTTGTCGACACCAGGTGTGGCTCGGACGACCATTCCTGCGGCTGCCTTGGGGATTCCAGTCTATTGCGTTTCTGAAGATGTCGACTTTCGGTCACCGTTTCTGTTTTCTGATTTCATACTCAGCTTGTGTTTGTCCGCACTCGGCCCATAAGCGTTCGTTTGTGATGTTGTTTGACCAGAACATTTTTAGTATGGGACGGAGGCAATGCATGGTATGGGTATCTCATTGATTTGAGTTCAAGACTCGCAGCCGTAGAGCGCAACAGATTTCACTCAGCTGTTAAAGATATTGATTTTAGTACGCCTAGAGATATGGGTTGACTTTCACACATGGTGAAGTTGGCTATAAGCTTGCCTGACCTCGTTTATGCAGTTCCCAATATCCTCCCTCGAGCCTCTACTTGTGGGAATTGTGCTACGCAGGTAGCAGAAGGATTGGCCGTCTTCGATCTGTTATTCTTGTAGTCTGAACTGTCAGATATGCTCATTTAAATTTTGCTATTGAAATTCAGCCAGATCGGTACATAAATGGCTGAGATATGAGCATAAGACCACGATTGCCTCCAAAATCCCTTGTTGTTGTTTTTTTATTTTTTTGTTTTGTTTATTTGGAGAAAGACAAAAGCCAAGGTTACAGCATCGTGGTTATCAATACACAACATCCCAAAAAGTGTGGGCGGGATTCGAAAAGTGGACTTGGCACAAAATCTTTTTATATATCTAAAGAACGAAAAGAGAAATCTTGTCCAAATTTGGTACACATAGCTGGGTTTATTATACACAACCTCTTTAAAAATATGAGCGGCATTGAAGAAGTGGGCGTGGCACCGCATGTACAAAGACTTTATAGATTTCTGTATATCTGAAGAACGGCAGGAGCCAAAATTTTCAAATTAAATACAAGCATCTTGGTTATCAATACTAGTACTGGGATACTATCGATATTTTCCACTATCGATATATATCGATAGTTCAGATATATCGATATTACTATCGACTCAATGTTTGTACTTGTGCATGAAAACTTTAACTAGTTTTTTTTATCAGGCTACAGTCCGTTGTTTTCATCACTTTATTGAATGTATGAGACGTATGTATATACGCATGTTATTTTAGATGGCAGGTTTTTAAAAATTGATAAGTACCTTTCTGAAGGAATCGAAGTAACAGGGACTATAAGATACTCCATTGCAACTTTAAAAAATTTTCTAAATTCTAAACCCAAAAAGGTAATCAATCTAGCGGACTTATCCTCTATAGTCGTTAATTGTTTTGTCCTATGGTTGCAATTGCATTTGGATTTGCATTTTTTTTTACAACATTACAGAAATATTTGACATTTCAGTCCCTATATAAACATGTACAAATTTCGACTTAAAGGCCTTTAATTAGCAGTAAAAAGCACTACTAAGCAATCCATACCACATGCCATTTTAGTTGTTTGTATTCATTGCTGTAATTCCGCGAGAATTAATAATTTTATAAAAAACACATTGTATTATTTACTAAACAATAATAAAAAAAGATGTCTTCATATCTGTATTTTAAATAATAAAAATATCGATATTTATATTTTTCCTATCGATATTTTCGATATTTTAAGACTATCGATAGTTTATCGATAGTTTCCCAGCACTAATCAATGCACAGCATCCGACCAATTGTGGGTGGGATTGAAGAAGTAGGGGTAACACAAAAAAGATTTATTTTTATCTAAAGAACGTTATTGATATACCTTTCTGCTCTTAACGCACAATCGTGAAGGGTATATAAGATTCGGCTTAGCCGAATATAGAAATCTTACTTGTTCATAGCATTGAAAAGGCCAACTGAAGTGATGTATACAAAATGACAGTTACATATTTGTTTATGGCTCGTTAATTTTTCAACCGGTTTTGCTAATTTACTAAACCAGCATTTTTCTGTCTGAAAGCGTAAAAAGAAAGTCTACGAATTTTGCTAATATTTCAGCCATTAATAGCACGATATAGCTGAATTTTATTAGCAAACTTTTCCGGGATATATGTAATAGAAATATGTATCATCCTAGGTCCGACTATTTATGGGGTCTTCGGAAACCCCATTTCAACCAACATATATAGACACTCAGTCTAATGGACAATTTTGTTTCTATGCGTTTTCATAGAATATATAGAAAGTAAACTCTAGTGTGCAAGACTATAAAAACTAATGGGCAATTCTATTCTGACGGATGCAACATTTAGACGCTTTAAACGTCATTTTCTAATAGAAAGAAACACATTTGCAATTAAGTTATTTATAGAAGGGGTACAATTTTTTTTATATGCTATTATTATCTATTTACAAGAATTTATATGAAACGATCAAATAGCCACGAGAGAGCTTTAAAGTGCATGACGGGTGCAACCAAATCGGCCCACTTTCATAAGATCATACCACAAAAACACAAAACTCTGTTAATTTTTAAACTTTTATTGTTTTATTCTTTTTTATTGTGAAAGATGAGATATCAGACGATGATTATCAAATCAAATATTGTAGAGAAATATAATCCAATAATAAGAAATTTGCTCTTTAAGCCATGACGGGTGCAACATGTTCGCGCCAAATCTATGAATCTTAATGCTTCGAAGTGCACAACAAATTTATATTTAAGCTTACGTCTAAAAAAATTATATTATTATAAAATATAAATATTTTACTTTAAATTGGCATCAAAAAAGTGTCAAATGGTGTGATTTGAAAATTGAGGTTAAAAGTTGTCTAGAAAAGAATCGCCCTAATTAATTAATTTATGAATAGAAAAAATTGGCTTCTGGTTTTTACCATTTAAAAAGACATTCACCTCTACAACTTGATATATTAATTTTAATTTTGATATTTTTTTACCATTCCACTAAACGATAACGAAATTGGCAACTATGTTTTAAAAACTCTTTTAAGCTTTAAAAATTTTACAAAAATACATATTTAAAATTTTACAACTAAAATCAAAACCACACAAATATGTATTAAACTTCTTAACAAATTACATCTTTTTTTAACATAAATTTCGAATTAAAACTAATTTAGGAAATGTTGAAAAAATAAAATTAATTGATATAAGCCACCCATGATGATTTGTTTGCTAATCAATATGTTCGCAAATCGTTTGTGAATCTATAAAAACCGAATATGCCTGCTATTTCCTACATCACAGAAGCTAAACTCGTTCTAATTATCTCGTTCGTATTGAGAGAAAAAAAATGTCTGAATGCTAAAGTGGTCACACACTAAACTCTAACATTTTATTAATGAGTTTTATAAAGTTTTAAACTTTTTTTTAAGTTCTTATCGGGAAATTTATTAATTTTGTTTTGTGACCAAAATGAAAAACAAGCGTCAGCATTTGAATAGAAACAAACAATCTTTTTTTTTTTTTTTTTAAAGAAGAAAATAAAAATCTTTTTAATGTTTTTCTATTCGATTTGTAATAATACTAAAATGTATTCCAGTTCTGTGAGGGGGTTTGCTTGTTGAAACAAATATGGAATAACTAAATTACAGGCCGACAACAGACGGACATAGTGATTGAAATTTCTCTTGTCTTAAGGATCCAAAATATAGACACATATGCCCATATGTATATAAGTATACATTATAGAGTCACAAAATATTGCGAAGGATGTAAAACAAATCTCAAAAATTTTAAATTTTTTTCAAAGTTTCCAATCTAATTATTTGATATAAACTTCACACCAAATAAGAAGATATTTCGGCTTAGAATAGGAACTGCATGATTGATAATAGAAAATCAAAATCCGAGCAAAGCGAGCTTTTGCAGGTTTCTATTAGTACTTTCATTCAAAATGAACTGCACATTTTAAGTGTTGCACTGTGTTGTTTTTGAAAAAAAAACGACTTTTAATTGCTGACACCAGTGTGACCATATTAGCTTTTTTCGAGCTAAATTTAGCTTTATTTTTTCATGTTTAGCTTAAGATATTTCATTTAGCTTTAAGCTTTTTTCGGCTTTTTTCAACAATGCGTTTAGCTTTTTCTAGCCTTTTTATACCCTCCACCACAATTAGTTGTGAAGAGGGTATATTAAGTTTGTCATTCCGTGTGAAACTTTTTTATTATTCATCTCAGACCCCATAAAGTACATATATTCTGGGTCCTTGAGTAATTCTAAGTCGATTTAGCCATGTCCGTATGTCTGTCCGTCTGTCCGTCTGTTGAAAACACGCTCATTGTCGAACAACTCAAAAGAAATGAACAACCTTGGTGCCAAATTGCTTGTAGTTATCGTTAGGAGTTTGGGATTGAAATTCAGCAAACTCCGTTTAGTAGGATCAGAGCTATGAATCAAAATGGGGAACCACCACCTAAACAAAATTGATAATTTTGTTACAAAAACTAACATAAATGGTTGAATGATGCACAGAATGACATAAGAATTCGTCTTATTCAACCGGAAATCACGCTGTAAAATTTCGTGAAGATCGGTCCATACTTTACCCTAGGCCCCATATAAACCCTAGTCCCGGAAAACAGTTTAGTAAGCCTAAGATCATAATTAATAATGTTATCATAACCAAATTTAGCTCGTCACAGTTTTATAGGACTAGAAATGATACTGTGAAGTTTCGTGAAGATCGATCCATAATTTACCTTAGGCCCCATATAAACCTTACTTCCGGAAAACAGTTTAGTACGCATGAAACCATAAAAAATAATGCCATCATAACAAAATGTGGTACATCAAAGTTTTATACAACTAGGAAAAAGATTGTGAAATTTCGTGAAGATTGTTGCATAACTTACCATAGGCCTCATTTAAAGCCCACTCTGGTAAAATTATTAAATACGCGGTAAACTTTCTTCCAGTTTAGCTTCATATGGCCAGAAAAAATGTTATGCAATTTTTTTATATACGGTCCATAATTTACCTTAGATTCCATTTTAGCAGCCTTCTGAAATTCACTGCAAACGCTTAAACTAATTGCACCGCTGTATTGAAATTTATGTTTTGTAATACCAGAAATCGTTCTGCAGAATTTGGGATGATTGGTTCATAGCTTACCATGGCTTTTATATAATTTGTTCGCCTGAAAATCATGTAAGTTCAGCTTAAACTGATATTCTACTCAAGTTTTTTAAAATTGATTCTGATTGTCGGTCAATAATTTTATAAAGGTCTAAACCGCAACAAATTTTAATGCTGATGTCTGTTTTTACAAAGATTATAATAATAAATAGACATCATACAGATATTACTCCTAACTGAGCTACCTAAATAAGAGCGGAAGCGTTTTTTGTTTGTCAAAACTTCTCATTTCCATACAATTTATACGAAACAAACCATTAGAATGCAAATTAGAAACCACCCGGCTGATAAATCTTATTTGACAGATCGCTATGTCGGTTTGTTTTATTGAAATTGTATTTAAATAAAATTTTCATGTTTAAAAAAACTCTTGCCGCTTTTGTTTAGGTTGTTCAGTAAAACATTCGAAGTGTCGGTGGAGGGTCTCAAAGATTCGGCACAGCCGAATATAGCACTCTAACTTGTTTAATTTCAATTTCGTGCTTATTGATATTTCAAAATAAACAAGTAAGAAAGTATAGTCGGCCAAGCCCGACCATATAATACCCTACACCACAGTATTTAAAAACACATCATGCTTATGAGTCCATGTAAATATGGATTAATCTGTGTTTATAAACTTCATGAAAATCGGTTTGAAAGTTTCTGAGAGGCAGAAATTGTGCCCTGCCTCCCCTTGTGGTCCTATTTTTTAAAAACTGTAAAGCTAATGTGGCCCTATAGATATGGATCTATCTATGTTTTAAATTTCATTAAAATCGGTTTGATAGTTTCTGAGAGGAAGAAATTTCCCCCTATCTTCCCTCGTGGTCCTACGATTCGGCCCATTTTCAATAGTCTGGGTCCTTGTGCCAATAAGAACCTATGACCCAAATTTTATCAAATTATCTCCAAAATTGCGACGTGTACTTTGCGCACAAGGTGACATGAACAGCCAGCCAGCCGGACGGACATCGTTAGTTCGACTCAGAAAGTGATTCTGAGTAGATCGGTAAACTTTAAGGTGGGTCTAGGACCACTATTTTAGGGCGTTACACACATCAGCACAAATGCATAATACCCTCTCCACTATTGTGGTGTGGGTATAATAAAACCGTTTATACAAATAAAGTTGTGTGTGATTAAGTATAAAGAGTACAAATCTGGCAGCGCAGAAGATATCGCTATTGCAGATTTGATATTCAAATGTACATAACAGTGCTGACATGGGAAGAATAAAAAAGATAGGTTTTTTTTAAAAAAGTTAAGAATTTTTTAAATATTTTTTGAATAAATAGTAACGTTAATGTGATTTATAAAAACCAAATACATATTTCAATGCCAATCTTTCAGTGACAATAGCAAGACTACACTGAAAAAATTTTCTTCACAGATCCAATGAAATTTACATTAAAATTCAACCTATGTAACCTTTCATTGGATTAATGAAGGATTAATAAAATCAATGACAAAATTTTCATTGATTTTATGAATCCTCATTGAAAAAATGGATAAAATAAACGTTTGTCATTAAACTTATGCAAAATTTTCATTGATTTTATGAAACATTTCATTAATTCAATGAAAGGTTACATAGGTTGAATTTTAATGTAAATTTCATAAGATCTGTGAAGAAATTTTTTTCCAGTGTACAAATCAATTATTGAACAAAAGCATAGCTTAGAGTAAGTTTTAAGCCTATGCCTATTGCATGATAATTAAAAAAAGGTTTAAGCATACAGTACTTTTCGTTTCTAGTCACAACAGTTTTTAGTCACTTTAGCGTTTTAGGTACATATTTCAATCAATCAGTTTTTTTTTTTGTCCGTATTTATTTATTTATATATTAACTTAATTCGCCAATTAAACTTCTATTTCTTACTGTCTTGTATGCTTAAACTAATAAATTTAGATACTTTAGTGCATTACATAAAATAAAAATTTTGTATTAAATTTATCTTAAGATATTTAAGAGGTTATTCTTGACGCCAATAGGATCAGTAAAATCAATGTACGTCTAAAAATTGTTAAATTCGGAGCACATTCTGCGGATAGGATGAAAATTTGCATAATTTGACCGAAAGTATTAAAGCCTTAGGGAAATATAGTTTCTGGAAGAACGAATAGGAATTGAAAACTCAACCTTACGAAGTAAGAATTCTGAGACCATTTCACTGTTTAATAAATTCAGCATGTTATAAGTAAAATAAATATAGGACTTACGTGATAGTCCATTTAGCGATGTAAGCATATTTTCCATTTATTTCACTTATAAGCGGCCAGCAAAGGCAAAAGTAAATCGAGTTATGTGCGTTGTAGTCACATTAGCAAAACTGTCTACGTTCTTTTTCATTTTCGAAGCCTCAAAGCATATAAAAAACTGAGAATTTAATAGGAATAAAATCATCAACGCTCAACTTGAAAAAAATTAGTTTTTGGTGTAGGTATCAAGCAAATAATATGTTTGGCCTTCTTATGAGTGCTGTTGTCGTGGTCGAAAACTAGTCGTTTTTAAAAATAGGTATTATGATTGGCGCAAACGACATTTATACGACGAACTTTTTACTCATGTGTTTTACATGGTCGTTGTCGTGATTTTGAAATCGACAAAAATTCCAAACGACTTCGATCACGACAACGTCAGCTATTTCTTTGAAAATTTCTGATAGTAAAATTTTTACTATCGAGAATTATTTAACCTGCATCATATTAAATAAATAATATAAAATATTTATTTTTCTTAAATGTAAGAACAATTATATTAATAAATATTAACATTCTTCGGGCCCTATGCTCCAATGGGAGTTAGAGGAACACATATATATATATATATATATATATATATATATATATATATAAATAGTTCAAAACAATTAAATTAATTACGATATAATCTCTTTTATTACGTCTTTACTCTCTAGTTAAATGTTTTTGCTAGTAAATGAACACACCTATTATAAGTCTAAGTCAAAGTTGATAAGTAAAGTTTGGAATTATTCTAAGCTACATATAATTAAAAAAAATTTATAAAAAACTTCAAATGTGATTTGTTTAAATATGAGTATTTTGACATTGACCTTTGAGAACAAAGCCAAGGATATAAAAAATATCGAAATAATTAAAAGTAACTACAAGAAGCTATAAAAAAATTTATCTTTATTTTTTGGCTTTAAATTTCCTTCTTTAGCTCTTTTTAGCTTTATTTCAAGCTTTATATTTTTAAAAATCTGGTCACACTGACTGATTCACTAGGGCGATTACAAGAAATCAATGCTAGATTTTTCAGTGATTCACATTCAAAAATTTAGTCAAATTTTATTTTTTGATAACAAATAGAAAAATATTTAAATAGCAACAAATATAAAGCATATTCAATTAACACTATTAAATTTGTGAAAAGCAAAATTATAAACAAGTTACATTTTGAACAAATTATTTTAACAGATATAATTATATACGAAATGAATTCACTTACAATAATCGCTAAGTTAAACAATTATAGATTCTGAAAAAGCGGCCATTTTATTTGTTTTTTAAAAAAGCCTCCCTAAAGGCGCCCTTACACGACATGTATTTGTCATCTGACATGTCAAATTTTCAAGTCACATGTAATTGTTCATGTCTGTCAAAATTGCTGTATTACATAAGGTTTATAATATTCGGTCACAAACGTACATGTAATTTGCTTCTGACATTGTCTCTGTTTTTTTCGCATTGTTATTGCAGAAACCAAAGTAGTTCTCGGTTTCAAAATAGCTTGCTGCCGCCACGAAAATATTTATTTGCGCCGTAAAATAATTTAGCCATCTTAACATTTTTTTCTTTTATTTTAAAGATACCAATTAAGAATTTTATAATGAAACGGTTTTTATGTATATATTTACATAAATTCTATTCAATGGTAAGATAAGCATACATATCTTGGTATTGCCAGTTTCTTCCCGGCATAGATTTCTGATGTCAGATGGTTTGTCAGAAGAAAATAGAGCACGCTCTAATTGAAATTTTGTCAGATGACTTTGCGTCTGACTTTTACAGAAGCAAAGTTAAAAAGGTAACACACGACATGTATGTGTTTTGCAGTGGGAAATTTGACATGTCAGATGACAAAAACATGTCGTCTATACGCTCCTTAAGTGATTAACAATTTCGTTTAAAACTCGGTAAATAATGCTCAAATTCTGGTTAACTATGCAATGATCCTGGTACTTTTCTTAAAGGTACTTTTTATTAAAAGGTACTATTTATTAAAAGGTACTTTTTATTAAAAGGTACTTTTTATTAAAAGGTACTTTTTATTAAAAGGTACTTTTTATTAAAAGGTACTTTTTATTAAAAGGTACTTTTTATTAAAAGGTACTTTTTATTAAAAGGTACTTTTTATTAAAAGGTACTTTTTATTAAAAGGTACTTTTTATTAAAAGGTACTTTTTATTAAAAGGTACTTTTTATTAAAAGGTACTTTTTATTAAAAGGTACTTTTTATTAAAATGTACTTTTTATTAAAAGGTACTTTTTATTAAAAGGTACTTTTTATTAAAAGGTACTTTTTATTAAAAGTACTGATAGCCAAGCGGCCATTAGGGCACTCTCTTCATGGAGGATGTGTTCGAAGTTGGTGGCGGAGTGCCGTGGAAGGCTACAGGAGCTGGGATCGAGAAACAGAGTCACCCTCTGCTGGGTGCCGGGGCACTCAGAGATCCCGGGTAATAGTAGGGCCGATGAACTAGCCAAGACTGGTTCTAGCACCCGGATGATGGGTCCCGAACCCTTCTGTGGGTTGAGTTGGGCCAGGATCCAGTCCCTCATGGGAGAATGGGCTCTGGGGGAACATAGAAGATACTGGTTTTCGCTTCCGGGAATGCGTCAGGCAAGGGAATTCATCTCTCCCGGAAAGGTAATGATGACGAATGGTCTCGGCAGACGGGATCTGCGACTGTTGGCGGCTTATTTAACGGGTCACCACACGATCAAGTACCACCTGTATCGGATGGGCCTGGCGGAGGATCAGGAATGCAGACTGTGTCTGGAAGAAGACGAGTCGGCGAAGCACATACTGTGTGACTGCCCGGCGCTGGCGTGGACCAGAAGGAGGCATATGGGGCATAGCTCAGTGGGTGCGTCCCAAATGGGTTCCTTTGGGAAGCAGAGGGTCTTTTGGCCAGCTAAAGGGGAGTGGGTACAATAGGCCTAACGTGGTCGCGGTACCTGTCACTACTGTGGGTAACCTCCCCGGCTTTGTTTAAAAAAAAAAAAAAAAATTTAATATAGTTAGCCCTTAAAAAATCAGTTTAGGAGCGCTTTGTTTTTATGTTAAATGAAGCGCTTATTTTCAGCAGAAAATAGTCCTCCAAACCGGGAACACCCCATACAAAAATCAGGCATCCTATAAGCAGGTTTGAAGCGCTTTGAGGTATGAATTCATACAAAAAACCTGCTCCTTTTGGAGCACATTTTTTACTAGGATAAGTTAAATTTTTATTAAAAGGTTTTTTCTTATTGAAAGGTAGTTTTTTAATAAAAGATACTTTTTTATTATGTTTTTTTTTAATGAAAGGTACTTTTTTATTAAAAGTTACTTATTTTTATTTTGACCTTTTTTTATTCTAAGGTAATTTTTATTTAAATCTTCTTTTTTTATTAAAATGTATTTTTTTTTACACTTATTTTTAATGATTTGTTCCACTAGTAAAAAAAGCTGCCACGTGCGTGATGCCAAGGCAGACTTCTCTGCTGGCTGCCTGCGCTGTCGCCATTGTCATTAGATACTTTAACAAATTATGCGCATACATTATAAAGTATTAAACTTAAATCATTTAAACAATTTAAGTTCACTGTGAACATATGTAGTCTTCGTTGTTTCTTTTTTATTTAGTTTGTTGTTCTTATTTTAAAGTTGTCGTAGTTTTCATTTTCCCTGCAAATAATAGGACCAGTCCAAACACGCGTGTAAAGAGTAGTCCACAAGGGACCAGGACTAGTCCACAAGTAACCCAAACGTATGGAAAAAACCTGGTCTATTTAACATTACGATGTCCTAGGAGAGGACCATATAACCCACCTTTGGACCACTAAGGAGTAGTTTTAAAACTACTCCATGATATATAACCCACCTTTGGACCAGTAAGGAGTAGTTTTAAAACTACTCCATGGTATACTCAAGAGGATTAGTTTTGAAGTCGTTTAAACACGAAAGCATGTCGTTAAAAAACGAAGACATGTCGTCTCACTACAAACACTTTTTAACAATGGCATGGTCCATGCTTGCATTACATCGGACTAGTCCATGGAGTAGTCCATTTTATCAAAATGGGTCAGGTGGTCCAATTTTATTTGCAGGGTTAATATTCAAACTAGATCCTCAATGAGCTGCTAGTTACTACTAACCGAGTGGCGGAGAGAGAGAGAGAGAACCAGCAGTGGCATGTAGACCAGACACACCACCAAATTAAGCCGAAACCGAAACCTAAGGAACAACAATTACAACAAAGATATTTTAATATGAATTTAGTAAATGAAAATTATGCACGGGTTAAAACAGGTTCTATTCTGAATAAAGAAAAAACAAAATTATTCAATATCTAAAAAATTGTTGGCTTAATCTATTAAGTTGAAATTGTTGCTGGAGTTGCTGTTGATTTTTTCTTAATTTAAGCTGATGTTCAGTAGCAATGACATGTGATAGTGTATTGTAATTTTTTTTTTTTTTTGAAAAGAAAGAAGGACGGACTAACTCACTGACTGACTATCTATCTGACAAACAAACTTCGTAGGGACAGACGATTTTTAACATACCGAGACTAAAAGATTTCTTGGACTTTTGCTGATCTTTGAGTTTAACTTAAAAGCATTAATATTAAAATGGGGACCGCTAAAAACATAACTGCGACTACTGGCGTTGACGTAAACATTAACGACGGCGTACCGTTTCAGTTTGTAGCCTCTAAAATTAAAAAAGAAAAAAAAAACTAAAACAAGAACATGAATAAGCAAAGAAATACAAAGCGGTAACATAAAATAAGAAAATTTATTAAACATTTTCTATAAAATTGACAAGAATTTGTTTTCGTAAATATTAATTTTGCTTTAATATTCATGGAGCTAAAAGAAGACAAAATGTTTAAATAAAAATGAAAATAGCCATATAGCCTGGTTGCATATTTGCCTCAGCATTGTCTATAGCCAACATTCATGTGTATTTGCGGCTATAGTCTTTTGACTTTTGTACACAAAATCCATTTCAAAACCATAAGAAGTTTAATGAAATTTTGTGGTCATATTGTTTCGAATTATTTTACTCTTTGTAAAATGTTAAACAAATTGGTAAAACGAACGATTTTCGCTAGAGTTTTTATTATTTTCCAGCTATTAGCTTTGTTTTAATCTACTTTTATGTTGGCTATTAGAATTTTTTTTTATCTTAGTATATCCTGGATTAATTATAAGCTAAATATGTCTGCTCTCGTGGAGTTTTATTAAAAAAAATTACGCTTTAATTGTTTGTTGTTTTTGAATTGGGGTCTGTATTTATTTGATGTTTATTTGTTATTAGATGTAACAGAAAAAGTAATATGAGGAAATTAATATGTATAAAAGGAAAAATATTGAAAATAAAATTTCTTTTGGATAATGTTAATTTACTGCAAAAGTACACTGAAAGAAAAATGCTTCATATATTTAATGAATCATTTTCATAAAAAAGTTTTCCTTGGGTAAATGAAAATGTTCATTGTATTAATGGAATTTCATAGGTTTGATGAAGTATTTTCGTTAAAATCGCTTCATTAGATTTCGTAATTACGTTAAAAATTTTCATTGGATATATGAAAACTTAAGTTTGTCCAAGTAAAACAAAAAATTTTAATTGGGAACACAAAAAAAACAATAAACAAACATAACTATATTCATAACTTAATACAAAATTATAGTTTCATTAAAAAAATGTTTAATTGTTATTTAAAAAATGTAAGATTTAATAATTTCATACATCTAATGTTACATGTATGCCATTAAATTTATGAAATCAAAAAATTTTTTTATAAAAGCAACATATTTCAATAATTGCCTTCATAAATTTAAATTTTCATTATGACAATAAAAATGTCATTATAGTAAAGCTTCGTACAGACGATGGTCAGATCTTACAATGTTGTCATTAAAATTGCCTAAAAATGTCTTGCAACTGTCTGAACATTGTAAGCTCATTTTCATTTGCCAGATGTGTAAAATTAATGCATCTGACAATGGCACCATTGTCAGAAAAATTACAATATTGTAATATCTGACCATCGTCTGTACGAAGCTTAATGAAACAAAAACTTTCAATCCACTTTCAATCAACGTTGTTATTGTTGTTATGGACAATTTAATCTCATAATTACGCCCTTAATTGAGAAAAAAACATAGTTTTTTTATACAAAAACTACAGTGCCCCGGTAGACTAGCTGGTAGTGAGCTAGTCTATCAGCACCGAGGTTGCATGTTCGAATCCCTCCAGAGACAGAAAAAAAAATAAAAAATAAAATAAAGTAAAATAAAATAAGAAAAAAGAAAAAAAAAATAATTAAAAAAAATATAAAAAAAAAAAAAAAAATTTTACTTTATTGAAAGTATTCATCCAATGAATAATATTCATGGATCTAATGTAATGTTTCATTATTTCCTTTTAATGAAACAGGTTTCATTGATCCAACGAAGCGCTGCATAGGTTCCTTTATAATGCAATTTTTCATGGGATTAATGTCAAAATTCGTTAGTATTGCGAAGAAAATTCTTTCAGTGTAGTGCGTTTAAAGTCGATACTCATTAATAATGAGCCATTATTAAAAAAAGTTTTAATATCTTTTATTTTATATGTCCCCGTCCACACTATAAAAATTGTCTGCATAGGTAGCATTTGATTTTTATTATGAAAGCAGAAAGATGAGTGTTTCGTTTTAAAGCAGTTTTTGTAAGACAAAACATACAAAATCTCTTAAACGCTGCAAAACTTTTTGTTTTAAGAAAACAAATTGATGGGTTGTTCTTAAAAGGGCATTTTTGAAGTGTAAGATCTGGAACTGATTTACTGCAAATCAATTTTTTTTTTCTAAAAATTGAGTTTTCATTAATACAACTTTTTTTGCTGATATCGAGTATTTCACGGATAAATAAAGTTTTACTAAAACTCAAGCTCTAAACTAAAAATTGTTTTTAAGTATTTTACTAAAAATCAGTTTTCAAAAATAAACACTAAATTTCGTTCCTTAGTGTTCGGTAGATTTGCGGAAACCACAAATGCTAATAGTGTTTGCGTACTAAATCGTTAAAAAAACGTTTCTCTGTTAGTTACCTTCGAACACAAAAAAAAAAGAATACTGTACTTATCCAGCTCAACAAGGTGATGAGAGCATATAATTGGGTTCGGTTTTATTAAAAACCACAAACTTCGTTGCGTTCGGTTTAGCACATTAATGAGCGTTGATTTCATATGTACTAAGCACGCTTTTGGCTTGTTAAAAACCAACAATATGCGAAAAAAAAAAGAAAAAGACAGAGAAAAAATTTTACACAAACAAGACATGTGCACCATACACACACAAGCTATTCGTGCTTTGGTCGTTGCTAAAATTTTTTGTTTGGACATTTCTTTATCAACGTAAAAAACAATCCCTATTGAACAATAAAATGTAATGTATGTCTACAGAGCCACTGTTTTATAACGAAGAACAGAACACTTTATAATGCTTGTAAGACCCCTTTCACACTCGGCAAGTTACTTGCGCAACTCTTGGTTTGTAGATGTTAACGGTAAGGTCGGGGTAAGGAAAACAAATTTTGTACAGACTTTGTTGTTGTCGGAAAGTAACTTGTCGAGTGTGAAAAGGGTCTTACTCTCTCGAAAATAGTTACGAATGATGTTAAGGGTTGTGTTCGTATCAGAGACCGTAACAGTTATGCATTTTTTCATAAAAGTCAGATGAAAACAGTTATTTTTTGATTTTTATTTTTTCGAGCAAAAATAAAAGTTTTTCTCTAAATAGATGTTCGTGTTTTAATATTTTAGATGACTTTAATAATTATTTTAATATGCATAAGGAATTCCTATGATAATAACACACTAAAATAAAAATTTAAATTCAACTTAAGTATTAAATCGCGTACATTTATAGAGAATAACTTTTATTTTTGCTTGAAAAAATAAAAATCAAAAACAACAGTTTTTTTTTGTTCAAAAAAATAAAAATCAAAAATAACTGTTATTTTTGATCGAAAAAATAAAAAAATAACTGTTATTTTTGTTCAAAAAAATAAAAATTAAAAAATAATTGTTAAGTTTGACCGAAAATATAAAAATCAAAATTATAAAGGGTGGTTAAATTTCAAGGGCCGATGTTGATTTTGAATAAAACACAAACTATTTAGGAAATTATTGTAATTTTATTTTATTATGATATATTGGTATTATTCAATTATTGATGGAACAAAATATCGGCCAAATGGGCCCTGAGGCATAATGGAGGTTCTATGCCGTTAATGTGCCGAATTATCTCATCCTTTAGCTCTTGAATTGTTGCTGGCTTATCGACGTACACCTTTTCTTTCAAATAACCCCAAAGAAAAAAGTCCAACGGTGTCAAATCACATGATCTTGGCGGCCAATTGGCATCGCCATTACGTGAGATAACACGGCAATTGAATTTGTTGCGCAAAAGAGCCATTGTTTCGTTAGCTGTGTGGCAAGTGGCACCGTCCTGCTGAAACCACATATCGTCCACATCCATATCTTCCAATTCGGGCCATAAAAAGTTCGTTATCATCTCACGATAGCGAACACCATTCACAGTAACTGCCTGACCGGCCTCATTTTGGAAAAAATACGGCCCGATGATGCCGCCAGCCCATAAACCGCACCAAACAGTCACTCTTTGTGGGTGCATTGGTTTTTCGACAATCACTCTTGGATTCTCATTCGCCCAAATGCGGCAATTCTGTTTATTGACGAATCCACTGAGGTGAAAATGTGCCTCATCACTGAAGATGATTTTCTTCGAAAATTGATCATCCACTGTTGCCATTTCTTGCCACCATTCTGCCCATTCACGACGTTTGGAATGGTCAAGAGGCTTTAGTTCTTGAGCCAATTGCACCTTGTAAGCGTGTAAATGCAAGTCTTTATGCATAATGTTCATCAACGACGAGCGTGAGAGGTGCAATTGTTGGGCACGACGACGAGTTGAGGTGGACGGCTCTTCAGCCACACTATCGCGAACAGCAGCAATATTTTCTGCAGTACGAGCTGTACGAGCATGCACTGGTGTTCTCACATCTTCTACAGACCCGGTTTGCTCGAATTTTTCCACGATTTTTGCGATTGTACGCACATTTGGACGATCAAATTGACCAAATTGAAGTGCACGATATGCATTTTGATTTGAACGCCCATATTCATAATAAGTCTGGATAACTTTAAAACGTTGTTGGATTGTGTATCTCTCCATGGTTCAAATTGAGTAAGTCTGAAATAGAGAAATGTCAAATAAAATTCGGAAAAAAACTTGGCGTTTAGGTGTGGTTCACATTCAACATCGGCCCTTACAATTTAAAAATCAATATATTTTATCATTGACAGTTTTTCGACATTTATTTCTATATGATTTTTTTTGTTTTAAAATTCCAATATAACTGTTATTTTCGGTCCCTGGTTCGTATGACAAACACTAAAAAAATGGATACAATTTTTGTGTAATAATCGAACACTATTACAAATCGAAATTTTCACTAAACATCATGTTAGTATATCACTAAAAATCAAGTTTGACATTAAAAATCAAGTTTATTACTGAAAATCGAGTTATTCACTAAAAATCTAGTTGTTTAAGACTTTCTTTCTCGTTGGACTCTTATTGTATTGTGCACTTACGACATACATACGTTGGTATGCATCTATTTAAAGATTTTTTTCAAAATAGTGATAATATTATCTGGCGACGCGAAATTACTTTTTTAATGTTTAATTTAAGCCGTTTGTGCCATTACTCCAATCAATATTAAATAAAGATGTCATAAATAAAAAAATATAAATAAAACTTAACAAAATCCACTTTTATTTGAGCTTTATAATAACATCTATTTAATTTATTGTAAAAACACCCAAAGTAAGTAAGTACGAAAGTATAATCGGGTAGGCACGACACTACTATACCGTTCTCCACTTGTAAATAATGCAAATGATTTTCGAGGGTGGATAACATTTGAGACCTATAGGCAGTTATTGGCGGCACAGCGCTAATTTTTTTTGCGAACAATATTTCAAAAATAATGAAAGCTTGGTGACTGCAGTTCAAAAATTTCATACAAAAAATGATCGGAATAGTTTTTTTACTTTGTCATTTGATAAATTTGTAGCAAATTAAGAATCTTTTATAGGTCTTTGTACGATTTCTTCTCCAGTTCAGGTCAGTTTTTGACAGGTGTTGCGTACTCATGACAAATATACATACATTTTATATTGCCTTTGTGCAAATATTTATAGCCTTACTTAAGCTCCTTGAAAATACTTTTAGAAGTTTAGGAGTCTTTACACTGAAAAAAAAATAACTTGAAATTGATTTCAATTAAAAAATTTGTGATATTAATTAAAAAATTAATATACAATTAATGGCAACAATTAAATTTATTTATTTATGAACCATCTAATGCCCAGCTTAAGAGAAAATATTATGCGAAGAATTTTTTAAAGGTATTTTTGGGTCTCTAATTTCAAAAAAAAAAAAAGATTTGTTCAAGGTGAAAAACATCAATCAGTGCCTTGAGGCTTCCTTGGGCATTTACAAATTAAAAGACACTAAATTTTTGGGGAATTCAGTTTTGAAATGGAAAATAAATACCAACGAAACAAAGGCAAACTATTTACTTTTGTTTGTGATAATCAAAGAAACCATTTTTATTATATTTTTATAGAAAAATTGTGCTTAATATTGTTTACAATACCTTAAGAGCTTTTAAAAACTTTCAAAGCTTCTACAAATAGTTTTCTACATCTTTAAACAACTGTAAAACAGGATAAATAATATAAAAAAATTTTTAAATTGGGCTTCAGCATTGAGGCACTCTAAGGTTTTAAAGGAGCTATGATCAAATGTGGATATTCGACATTATTAGAGTATTTAAACCAGTGTTCGAAAATAAACACTAAATATCGTTTTTTAATGTTCGGTTCGGTAGATTTGTGGAAAACACAAACGCTAATAGTGTTTGTGTAGAAAATCATTAAAAAAATAACGTTTTCCTGTTAGTTATCTTTTGAACACAAAAATATTACTGTTTTTATCAAACTCAACAAAAGATGTGAACATTTCATTCCGTTCGGTTTTTCTTGAAAATCCACAAACTTCAATGTGTTCGGTTCGGCTCGTTAATGTTCGTCCCTTTTGGCTGGTAAAAAAACATTTTTACAAAAACAAAATACACACACGAAAAAAACATTAAAGAACATTAAAATATAATGTTTGTCTACAGTATCACTACAATTGTTCTGTTTTTTAACGAAGAACCGAACATTATATAGTTACGAACGGTATTAAGGGTTGTGTATGTCTACTAGACTGGTCGCAATTTTTTTTTTAATTTAATTGTTTGCGCAGCTTAAAATATGAGGTTTGGTGTAAGAAATCATGATCACATTAACATTTGGATCGCGTAGCCATGACTTTACCACCAGTATGAATTGGTGCATGGTCCACTCTAAGCTTTAAAAAATGTTTTGAAAGTAAGGAAACGCTTCTTGTAGCACTGCAATATAGCGATTAGCGCTCATGGTGCTGGACACAAATTTCAGCTCGCAGGTGTCAAAATAGAATATGACTGCCCACAGCATAACCCCTCCCTCTGTGCAATGCAAAATATCATGAAAATAATAATTGAAACCATCAGAGCCTTCTAAATTTTATGTGAAAAAACGGCACGATGCCACTCCTTATTCCACGTTATGTGAGTTCGACAAAAACCCAAGCTCAGATGCTCAGGCTTCGAAATTACACACTGCACTGCTCTTACGCTTGCCGAAACTCCAGTTTTAGTTTTAATTCGTGTAGACGAGTCGTGAAAGTTTGATGTTGCTCTGAGAACAGCACCTGATAAACGTGCCGAAAGTAAACTTTTCGCATGGCCTTTCATACTTTTCCCATAGCTTGACTCATTTTGTAAAAAATTAGAGACCACATTTCGGCTTCTTTCCAGACTACTTATAAATTTTAATTTTTATTTTTCAGCTTCTGTTCAGGCTTATCCACGACCCATTTCAAAATATAATGTTCATTAAAATAACTCATTTTGCATTAAATCAATTTTTTTCTGTTGCACTTGTTCAATAATAAAGCAAACAATATATACAATAGACTGGTCGGAATTTTTTTTTTTTTTTTAATTTAATTGCTTGCGCTGCTTAAAATATAAGGTTTGGTGTAAGAAATCATAATCTAACTTTTCAGGTCAATCCGACGGTGCCTAGCCGTGCCGGGTGGCGCCCAAAGTTCCCCATATTATAAAAAAAAACATCTTTTCTATCAGATCTTTATAGTTATACTAGTTGAAAAGCCGAAAATCAAAAATATGGCTTCGTTACGATCTTCCACAGAGAAAGTACTTCAAGTGTGCCAAATTTCAGCTTCCTATGTCATCAGATGGCTTCAGAAAGTTGCGGAAAGAATAGGACATACATGCAAACATCCTGACATACTTAGAAATTATATATTGTATAGATAGATTAAAGTATTTGCTGTTTAATATTTTAGTATGATACGAACGAAAGATTTTTAACCTAAATCGGGGTCGCTGAATCCAGTGGTGCTAGCCGTTTTTTTAGGTTAGCTTTGGTTTTTGAGATATACCGTTATTGCGAGAATTAAGGAAGTTGCATAACATATGTTCGCGTAACTCAAAAACGCTTTAGCTTATTGAAAAACTAAACCAAAAACCGGAACTCCGCAATAAAATTTACTTTAAGATAGTTGAAACTTTTTTCTTTATGTTAGCTTTGGTGTTCGAGATAAACCGTTGTTTCGAAAATTAAGGAGGTTGCACAACGTATGTTCGCGTTACTCAAAAACGCTTAAGCTTAGTGAAAAACTAAACAAAACCAAAATTCCGTATTTCCTATATGAGCAGTCGTTTTAGAAACATAATTTTTTTTTCTGGAAAAAAATAATTTTTTAATTAGAATTTCGGAATCTTTGTTATTAAAAATTCATAAAAAAATTGGAAAATGCAGCTATGCTTCTAATTTTGTGCAGTCATTTAAAAAACAACATTGCAAACAAAACAAGCTATAAATCTATCTGATAGAAGATTTCTTACACCAAACCTCATATTTTAGGCAGCGCAAACAATTAACTCTTAAAAAAAATCCCATATAAGATGCGACCAGTCTAATGTCTACACAATCACTAAAAAAATAGATAGCGTTCCTGGGTGTGTGAGCCGAACGTTAAATAATGTTTCGAACACTGATTTAAACACACTAAGGCTCTTTTTCTGTAGGACCTTTTTAATGGTGATGTGCGAATTCGTTGACTATTTTTAATAAAAAAGTACACATGTTCCAAGTTTAATCTAATTATTTCTATAATTATGACCTGAACCTTGCGCGCAAGGTTAACATGGACTAACATTCAGTCGGCCAGTCAATTCTTGAACGGCCAGCAAGCGGTTAATAGACTCAGAATCGATAGTGGTTCTAAGTCGATTGGTATACTAAGTCTGAATTTACACGTTTCATCTTTTGATACTCAACTTCTTTTCAATTTTCTTTAAAAGATGGCAATAAATTCACACGCAGCAATCGATTTCAACTTTTTTCGGTTCAAAACAATTTTATTAACAGCGAATCAAGGAGAAAAAGAAAAGAAAAAAATTACATGCATCCATCGTTGTGCATATACCAACGAATAAAAACACAAAGCGTACTGACCGAGACAGGTATCTCCGTAATTACCCCCTTTCTTCACCCACCTAAAAACATAAGAGTTGAGCATCAAAAGATAAAACGTGTGAAAGCAGACTTAAAAGTGGTTATAGAGCCAATATTTCTATGTGTTAAACACATCAAAGCAAACGAAGGGCAAAGTGGTGTAGGGTGTTAAAACAGCTTTAAAAATTTCTTAATAAAAATAGTCCCAAATTTTATTATTATACAACACTTCAAAAACATTTTATTATACTTTAAATTTTATTAACACTCAACTCGAGCTGTTGATATAAATTAGTCTTATATGAAATAAAAGTCCAGCAAATACTACGCGTGAATCATAAATAAATTTTTATGTCTTTTTTTTTAAAACATTTGATTATCAACAAATCAACAATTGACAAATTTGTAAAGAAAACACGATTAAAACTAAACGAGAGGGGAAAAAAAGAAATAAAATTTATTGGTTTAATATTCACATTAAATTTTAATATTTAATAATTTTTACAAAGACAACAACGAATAAAAAGGGGAGTATATACAAGTTTCTAACAACAAGAACAAGAAAGAAACAATATCAAAAGAACTTGTCAAAGTAATTTTAAAGATTAAGAAAAAGGTGACAGGTACAAATATGACAACGATAACGATTACGGCAATAAACGTAAAAAACAACTTCAACAGTAAGATTAACAAAATGATCTATAGGATTTTCTAATTAGAATTTATTTAGAAACATTTTGTTTTGTTTCGCATTTGAAATCCGTCTGATTAGTTGTCATTCATTGATAAAATTTCTAATCTTAATTTCGGAAATCTCATATAACAAATCTTAGTAATAGAAGACAGCTTTGAAATAAAAGATAGTTCTTTAACAAATGCTGTTCTTACATGTATTATGAGCTGTCGATTTAGATAGAAGGAGGAGTTGCAAATAAATGACTGAAGTATTGAGCTACATTATTATCATGCGAGAACGTACTTTGTAAGAGTGGTTTGGTTTAATTTTGCTAGTTTACTTAAAACACCGTACGGAATGCATGATTACACTATGCAACACATAAAATGCAAACTCCTTCTTCTATTTGGGTTTTGCTGGCTTAGCTGCCCTTCGTATTTTAAAGCTTAGCACAAGTGCAGCTTTAATGCGAAAAAATTGCATCTACTCTGAAAGAATTATACTTTATAAATCTAATGAATAAATTTGATTAGATTTTTTCTTTAATCCAATGGAAACTTTGATTACGGGAATGAAATTTAACAAATTTAATGCAACGGTTTCATTAATAGTACAAAACTGAGTTTCATAATTTCGTTGAAATATTTCATTAGATTAATGAAAACTTTAAGAAATATTCAGCCGTATTCATAACAAAAAGTTAGCCACAGTTTGTACACTACGAACAACGAGCTGCTAACTAGAATGCCGATTAAACTAAGCAGCTTGTTGGCACAGAGTTAATTCATAACGAACTTTTCTCCATCTGCCAACTTTTAATAAATCAACTCTGAATTTTTATGATGCCACATTCTATTACTCAAAAATGCAACTCGTTTGCTTTAAAAAAAAATTATATGAAATATTTTTAAATGAATGAAAAAAAGAAAGCTCTAGTTATTTTATATTTTCAATGGAAAGAATCCTTAAATCAATGCAAACCACAAAATACTTCTAACTAGAAAATATTTTCTTCCTGTAAAAACGCATTTTAAAAAAAAATAAATAAAATTTAATTATCGAATTTTTGTAAAAAGAATTGTAAATTTTAATGTTCCATAATCATATTTTCAAAACAGAAATACCGAAATGGAGTTTCATTTTGTGTGGTTTAAGATACTATAAAGTTGTGCATATGGACTAATGAGTGGGCCAGCAATAAATGGCATGAATAAAAAACCTTCCAAGTATCTCTTTTATTATAGTTTAATTAAAATAAATCTATTAGATTGAATATAATATTTTTTCTTTTTTTTTGTGAACTTTACTTAAACCACTCGGAATGAAAACTTGCAACTTATATAAAATATAGTAGCATTGATTGAATAGTATATAAAATTTGTTGAGTACAAGGTAATATACATTAACTTTGCCGTGATAAAGCCCTTATGATACTACATTTTTAATGCATTGTTCAAGTTTTGGTCAACAGTGCAAATATAAAGTAATAGAAAAATTTACCAAGTGCGAAGGGTTCAGCTGTATTAAGATAAATGAAATATCAAAAGTGTTGCTGAATCAGCGGTTTAAGGGCAAATTCAGCGATTTACCGCTTTTTGTTTTTAGGTTTCTCATAAGCAAAAAGTTGGCAACATTTATTAAAATTAACAGAACAGGGATGGCTAAGTTGTTTCAATTATACTTTTTTGTTGATACTTTTTAAACTAAGACTTATAATACCCTTTTGTGGTGTTGTTTTAGAACATAAATAAAATTAATTTCAACTAAAAAATCTTTTAGTACAATTAAGTAACATTTTTAAAGGTTGTTGGTACAACCATCCCTGAAACAAAACCATAACAAGAGAAAAAAAAACTAAAAAACTGTGTAACATTTTTTTTATAATTTGCTCTTTATAGCATTTACTGTTTCTTTCTATCGATTCTATATCAATTAATGAATAACAAATATAGTGTCGTAAGGGCTTAAGGCGACCATCATTTTATTCACCAAATTTAGCATGTTTTAAATCCAAAATTATTGCCTAAACTTTCGCCACTGACAACTGAATTTTTTGTTTCTAAACATTTCGAATTTCAAGCATATATGCAACGATATAAATTTTAACTAAACAAGAGTGTCAAAATTTTATTTATCGAAAATAAATTAAAAATATTAACGATTTTAGAACGGGATGCCTAAAAATACAATTTTAATATATTTTTTTTTTTTTTTTAACGATAAACCAACACTCAGGGGATGCCCCCTATATATGCAGTGCATTGTGTTGATCGGGAAAATTAGGTTTGGGAAGGAGGAAAGAGGGAATAGTGTTTGTGGACATTTGACTTGAATCTTAATAAATTATAAGTACCGGGGAAGACCTCTGCGGGAAGTTTATTGCACATACGGATAGTTCGACTGAAAAACGAATTTTCTCTATAATGCGTTGTGCGAAACACAGGACAATCGACTACAAACGGATGTGATCCACTGGATGAGCGAATATTACGAAGAAATACTCGGGCGGGTGGAATAAGTTCACTTATCTCAGTGGAACACCTCCCATGGTAATATCGATAGAAAAGTGTCACACAACCCACATTCCGACGATGCTCCAATGAGTCAATAGAGTTGGATACCCTACTGTCATTGATGAGCTTCACCGCCCTCCTTTGTACACGGTCCAGAAGGTTCAAAATAGACTTTGAAGGCACTGCGCATATATGGGAGTTGTATTTCATGTTCGGTCGGATATAGGTGGTATAGATAGTAAGGAGATCGGATGAAGTGAAGTGAGTCTTGCACCGTTTTAAAAAACCTAAACACTTGAATGCCTCTTTCGACACTTTAAAAACCTGTTTATTCCAGCGGACATCGCACTGTATTCTCATGCCCAGAACATCAAGAGTATCCGATTCCTCAATATCAATGCCACCCATTAATACAGATGACATAGTTGGTCCCACGACCCGTCTGTGGGTCAACATACAACATTGGGTCTTGCGTGCATTAAATTCGACCCTATTCGCTAGACCCCACTCAGAGATTACAGCTAGGTCCTGATTAAGAGTGTCATTCATATTCTGCCTTTTGCCCCCAATCTCAACAAGGCTTGGCCTATGATCGAAGGAATATGAATGACAAATGTTGCTGTCATCTGCAAAAGAGTAGATAGGATTTGAAGTAGGACCAAGAAGGTCATTAAGAAAAATAAGAAATAGCGTAGGAGAAAGGACAGAACCTTGCGGTACCCCTGAATTTAGCTGAAACTCGTTTGATGCAATCCCATCTATAACAACACGTATAGTGCGATCACTGAGGAAACTTGATATAAATCGAGAGAAATCATTACCGACACCAAAAGCAATAAGCTTTGACACAAGCGCACCATGCCACACCCGATCAAACGCCTTGGAAATATCTAGAGCAACCACTTTGCATTCACCAAAGCGGTGAATGGACCGACTCCAACGCTCTGAAAGAAACGCTAACAGGTCTCCTGTAGATCGGCCACCACGAAAACCATACTGTCTGTCACTGAGAAGTGAATTTATCTCCAGATATTTTACAAGATGGTAATTAACCATGCTCTCCATTCCCGCACGGTACGAAGATCTGAAAAGGTTGGCCAATGGACGAGCTAACGTCGAACAGCACTGTTTCAATACCAGTGCTGATATGCCATCCGGCCCCGGTGACTTGTTTACGTTAAGATCCGACAGAACCCTTTTGACTGCGAGTGATCGGAAAAATATCTTGGGCATAGTACATGATACTCTTCCGACAACGGGCAGTGATTGATTGCTTTCCGGCAAGAACGAATTACTTGCAAACAGTTCAGCCAAGAGGTTGGCTTTATCAATCGGGTCATTGAATATTTGGTCGTCCTTTAAAAGCGCTGGGATAGAAGAACTAGCACTGTCCCTTACTCTTTTAACGAAGGACCAAAAGGTCTTACTGCCCCGAGGAGCAGCAAGGACCTTAGCACGAAGACGCTGTTCGTGTAGAAATTTTTCTCGTCTAAGTACTTTGGCACACTCAGATCTTGCCTTCTTTCGTAGGTGATCAGTAGTTGCGTTTTTATTCAAACGCCAACTACTAAACGCCTCCTCTCTGGATCTGACTGCATTTTTGCACGTCTGGTTAAACCAACACTTAAGTTTTGGTTTAACCGAAGTTTGCTTCGAGGGAATAAAAAGTTCCAAGCAAAATTACATTTACGAACATTTTTGCAGCGGCATCAACATTGTCGTCAAGGAAACAAAGTTTCCAGTTGAAATGCCGGTAAAATTCGTTAAGCTCGGCCCAACGAGCCTTTTTATAAATAAAAATCGAGCGTTCCGGGCTGTTTTCGAGACGCTATGAAGTACCGAATGTTAAAAGTAAGCAGAAATGGTATTGTGATCCGAATTCCCGAGAGGATCGAGTGTTCTCACTTCGTACTTTTCAGGGTGAGAAGTGAGAAAAAGGTCAAGAGCATTCCGAGATTGCCCTACAACACATGAATTGTGTGTTGGCTCATTCACTAGTTGCGCTAAGTGGTTATACGCGGCGAATAACTCAACGTATTGGCCCTCGGGAGTTGTATGGCTCGAATGGCGAAGCCAGGAACAGTTATGGACATTAAAATCGCCAGCAACTACAATTTCACTGTTCGGACAACTTTCCAGGATTCTAGAAATGGTATCGGAAAGGGCGTCAAAGCCATTAAGAGAAGCCGCCGTTTCCATGTTTGGACTTCTATACAGAAATCCGAAATGCAAGATGTGTGTCATGATCTGGAATTTAACCCAGAGGGAACTAAATTCCGCATCACCAGATGTAAGATGTTGCTGATACTGGTACACAACATCGTTGCGAATGTACATCGCAAGGCCCCTATGAAGAGAAAAAGGGGATAGAAGTTGATACCCAGGTATGGGAAAATCCTGTGGATCAGCATCCCCACACACCTGGGTTTCACATAAGGCGAAAACATCTGGCCGATGGAAGCGAATGTGAGCATATAAAGAGAAATAATTCGCTCTCAATCCGCGTATATTGCAGAAGTCTATGCGAAATCTACCTGTCATTACAAATTAAGAAGATTCAAGGCAATACTCCTTACGTTAATAAACGTGACAAAAATACCAAATTGCTGTTGAGAAAGTTACTCAATGGCCAGTGTTATACCTTTGTCATTAAGTAACCAACAACAATCTGGCATGATGCCAATTAAACTTCGTAGAAGAATGGTATGGGATCTTAGAACGGGATACAACTTTAATATTAATATTTAATATTAAAATTGACACTATTAATTTGTTTACTGGTAAATTAATGGTATCAACTTAACGTTCAATTCACTTACTTAAATGTTTAATTCACTTGCTGAAACATTTAATTCACTTGATTAAATTTTTAATTCACTTGATTAAATTTTTAATCAAAACTGATTTTATTTTTGATAAATGCTTTAATTAGTGAAACATTTTTTTTCTGTGCAGTACTTGTTGACAAAAAACATCATGTTACAATAAAGAACGTTTTTACCAAAAAAGTTAATTTTAAACGTACTTTTTCAACACAAGTTTATTTGGACAATTTAGAACATTTTTCAAAAAAGTACCTTTTAATTAAAAAAATTACAATTTAACAAGAAAGTACCTTTTTGAAAAATAATTTTTAAAGAGAAGCACCTTTTTGCATTAATGAACCTTTTGATTTTATGTGGAAGTATGCATATGCGTACACGCAGAGAAAAAAATGTTTAAATATGGTCACCTTCAACAAAACTATTTTTAAAGAAATTTTAAACATATTCAGCTCGTCACCTACAATCATATTATGGTTAAATTAACCTTCCATCAAGAGCTCATAACCATATTTTGGTTGCCTCTTAACATGTTATGGTTAAATTGACAATAATTTGTTTTTAAATTAACAATAGTATTTTCCTCTTTTCCAAGAGCAACATGCTACAATCTACTATAAGTGTTAAACATGTTTTTGTTATTTTTAACTATAAAATGTTCGTAGGAAACCATAATATGCTTGTGGCTTCTTGATGGAAGACTATTTAAACCATAATATGGTTGTCGGTAACGGTAAATTCTGAGGTAATCCACTTTCGAGTGAATTCATACATATGTATCAACTAATAAATATCAGACTTGTTCAACAATACTGTATTAAATCAAAATTATAAATTATTAAAATTATGAAAAATAATTTTTAAACCAACCGTTTCAATACCAAAAGGTAGACAAAATATCATGATATTTTTACAGTGGGTAGATATGAATATTACGTGTCGATTTCTTTCAAAAAATAAAAATGTTGTGCTCATAAACTATTGCGATATATGCAAAATAAATAAATAAAACTTAAATTAATTTTTTTTATATAACGTATTAAATTCTAGTACATATTTTGAAGTTAACGCAAGCGCAATTTTCTTTTGGTAGCGTTTACCGAGGTTGCACTGTACTTATTTTAATAAATATGTCCCTTATTAAAAAAGTTTTTTAAAAAATTAAATGTTTCAAAGGTTTTTCTTGTTCTATAACTATTTTGTAGAGTATTTTGTTATTCGTTTAATATTTTGCTTTTTATTAGTCTTTAATTTTTATTTCGCTATTATTGCTGTTAAACATTTAACAAATAAAATGTGTGGGCCATAATCTAATTGCGAATCGATAAATTCAAATAATTCAAAAATGAAACAAGTTCCGATATGTTGCTGTTGCTCTTTGATAGTTCTTGTTGTTGTTATTGTTGCTCTTTATGTTTATGGTTGTTGAAAAACATTGAACAAAATCATTACAACCATTTTATGGAAAACTACAGCAACAGCAACAACAACAACAAAAAGATTGTCTGTGACGAAAAAATGATTTGTGAATTACAAAATACATTTGAAGTACAAAGTAACGATATCAACATCAAACAAACCCAAAAATGAGTAAAATGAAAAAACAAAACATTATAAAATAGTGCTAGTCTTCTTAAAAAACAGCATCCGCTACATAGAGATGCAAACTTACACAAAAAAAAAAAAAAAAAATATAGAGTTTTATATAAAAGTAAAAAATTTTGAAATTGTTGCTGCATTTTGAGGAGCATCAAACAAAAGCTTTCGAGGTTGTTGTTGTGGCAACAACGCCCAACCACGCAATTTTCCTAGATGATTTCTGTATTTATTTCCAAAGAATATAGACAATCTATCAGTTTTAGCAAATCAACGACTAATAGTATGTTCACATTTGGCTTCTTAAACGCGTTTAAGCAGTTCGAACGTGATTAAGCTCTAATCACTTCAAAATCGAGATGATTACCCATACATTGAAGTGATTTGTTAATCACTTCAAATCGACATGATTACAACTAAATCACTTCATAAACCACATAGAATCCACTGAACATACCCTAATAATGTAGAATCGCTCGATTGTGTACAACCGGCCAAGATGTCTGCTTAATATTTTTATTTTTTTTTTCCTTAAATAATTCATAAATTTTCACAATTTCATCATTAAATTGATTAAAATAATCTTCTGATAATTTTATAAAAGTGTTTTTATCCATTTTTAATACTTTAAAGAAATTTAAATTTGTTTGTTGTTTTTTTGTGTGCTTGTGTGTGTGTTTTTTCTTAATCATCTGTCATCTTAATCATCTCAAATGTAATGTGAACGGCTTTGATTAGCTAAATCAACATTTTGCTTAAACGCGTTTAAAAACCCAAATGTGAACATACTATAAACAACATGTGGTAACAACAGCAAAATCAGCAACAACAAGCACAACAATATTGTAGAAAAACAATTTATGATGTTGTCGATGTTTGTGTAATTCTTAGCATTCATATGCCTGTTGAATGTGAATCTGTGAGTGACTTAATGCTGTTGTTGCTGTTGCTGTGTTTGTTTTGCAAATAGAGAGCTTTTCGTTGGTTTTTTTTTATTAAAAGATATCAAACCTGAACACATTGCAGCTAACAGACAGACGGACGTTAAAGAACAGAATTGTTTTTACAAATGCAAATAATGTTTGATGTTGTTTGTAATTCTTTGTTTTTTTTCCTTGTTGCTTGATGATGACGACAACAACAACGACTATGACGACGATGATGATGGGATTGTGTACAACGATATCATGTTTATTGTTTTTTCTGTAATTTAGTTGTTTTTTTTTTTTTGGGCTCTGTTTGTTTGTATTGTTCGTAACCAATATGTCTTTAAATATGGCTAATATTGGTTACATTACATTATTAACAAACAGTCAAACATCCAAGCAACCAGCCAGTCAGTTTTTATGTCTGTCCGTTTGTCAGTTTTCTAAGCAGCAAGGCAACGAGCCAACAAACAACTACAACAACTGATTGATGAATTGTATTTGTTGTTTGAAGGTAACCATATTCAAATTTTTCTTAGTTGTTTGTTGTTATTTTAAGTTATTTTGACATATGCAAAAATCTACACTAAAAAAAAAATCTAAAACATTAAAAATTATAAATGTTCTCTTGTCATATTTAAGAAATCTACGCAATTTCGTTTAAGGGGACCAATAAAACAACAGCAAAAACAAACAAGCAACTTCAACCTTAAACATTAAAATAACAGCATTGAAAATCTTAAGATTCTATAAAATATTTCATAGACTTTAGTATTTTGTAATTCTTCTTATTTTTTTCTGTTTTTTGTTGTAATTTTTGTAGATAAAGATCAAAGCAGCTTAAAATACTAGAATTACAAATTTACAATATTAGATTATGTTCATTTGTGTATTTGTGATTGTTGTTGGTTTTTTTTTCATCTTGGAATATTTTATAGTAAGATTAATTTTGATGAATTCTTTTTAAGAAATTGTTTAAAAGAATTTGTAAAAAAACCGAAAGATTTAGAAAAGATGCGCGATTATTTGCCAGAGAAAAGTTTCATAAAGTAAGAACATTTTTAATCATTCTTTAAATAGAGAAAAACTTTAATATATATGATCATTTAATGCATATACAACTGACTGCAATCATTTTATGATCAGCCCTCTACGGGGCAATTCCAACCATTTTTTGGTTGCCGGGGGCTATTTAATGATTGCCATAACAATTTCCTCTTTGAAACCCTTTATGTGTCTAAAATATTTTTTTACGGAAAATAGAGTTAAGCTTTTGAATAACCAAAGCTAACCCAAAAAAACGGCTAGCACCACTGGATTCAGCGACCCCGAATTAGGTTAAAAATCTTTCGTTTGTATTATATTAAAATATTAAACAGCAAATACTTTAATCTATCTATACAATATATAATTTCTTAGTATGGCAGGATGTTTGCATGTATGTCCTACTTTCCGCAACTTTCTGAAGCCATCTGATGACATAGGAAGCTGAAATTTGGCACACTTGAAGTACTTTCTCTGCGGAAGATCGTAACGAAGCTATATTTTTGATTTTCGGCTTTTCAACTAGTATAACTATAAAGATCTGATAGAAAAGATGTTTTTTTTTATAATATGGGGAACTTTGGGCGCCACCCGGCACGGCTAGGCACCGTCGGATTGACCTGAAAAGTTAGATTATGATTTCTTACACCAAACCTTATATTTTAAGCAGCGCAAGCAATTAAATTAAAAAAAAAAAAAAAAATTGCGACCAGTCTATTGTATATATTGTTTGCTTTATTATTGAACAAGTGCAACAGAAAAAAATTGATTTAATGCAAAATGAGTTATTTTAATGAACATTATATTTTGAAATGGGTCGTGGATAAGCCTGAACAGAAGCTGAAAAATAAAAATTAAAATTTATAAGTAGTCTGGAAAGAAGCCGAAATGTGGTCTCTAATTTTTTACAAAATGAGTCAAGCTATGGGAAAAGTATGAAAGGCCATGCGAAAAGTTTACTTTCGGCACGTTTATCAGGTGCTGTTCTCAGAGCAACATCAAACTTTCACGACTCGTCTACACGAATTAAAACTAAAACTGGAGTTTCGGCAAGCGTAAGAGCAGTGCAGTGTGTAATTTCGAAGCCTGAGCATCTGAGCTTGGGTTTTTGTCGAACTCACATAACGTGGAATAAGGAGTGGCATCGTGCCGTTTTTTCACATAAAATTTAGAAGGCTCTGATGGTTTCAATTATTATTTTCATGATATTTTGCATTGCACAGAGGGAGGGGTTATGCTGTGGGCAGTCATATTCTATTTTGACACCTGCGAGCTGAAATTTGTGTCCAGCACCATGAGCGCTAATCGCTATATTGCAGTGCTACAAGAAGCGTTTCCTTACTTTCAAAACATTTTTTAAAGCTTAGAGTGGACCATGCACCAATTCATACTGGTGGTAAAGTCATGGCTACGCGATCCAAATGTTAATGTGCTCGATTAGCCCCCTTACTCGCCGGACCATAAGATCATTGAAATTGTTTTGGGATGGCTAGCTCGTAAGGAGTTTGCTTCTGGAAAGCATTATACCACCAAAGAGAAACATATTGAAGGTATAAAAGCGGCTTGGTTGACCATACCGATCGCTAACATAAAATCATTATATCGAGGCCTTATAGCAAAAATGATGTAACCAACAAAAATAAAATTGTACAGGAGAAGGTTTTTTTTAAATATCATTGCTTCAAGTCTAGGTAAATTAATTGTAAATTAACTTTAGATAGAAATAAAAATTAAGTCCGTAGGATTTTTATTTTTTTTTTTTTTTGTAGAAGCTATAACCTTTTGAAAAAATGTGTTAAGGGGCCCAATTTATGCCGCTCTTCAATTCTTAGTTGACCAATACCTGTATGTATGGTATGTCTTGATAGCAAATTTTAGCTATTTATTTAAAATTTTATGGGAGACAGTTTCCTGCTGATCTGGCATAGAAACTGAAATGCGCATAGAAACTAGCTTATCCTCCCGTGGAAATATCGGTGTAAAAATTGGGAATTAACCACGACAAACAAAATCAGCATAATTACAAATTTTGTATTCCCAAAAATTACTCTGATAAGAAAAAAGCTCAAATTAGCACACAGAGAAAACAGATTCGTGATCACAACCGAATTTGGCGCCAATCGAATTTCGTCGGTTGCATGTACTATCACACAATTCGGTTCCAATTACGGAAAATTTCGTTGCTTAGCATAATAGTTTTGATAGCAACATTTGAATTTTAGTACACTATCAGTCATAATAACAGATATTGTTAGTTGTTAGTATGATTATTAGAAACGAAATTGTGCTTATACCCGAATAAATGATAGGTGCAACTGAATTAACACATAATTGGTGTTCATAACAAGAGATTTGATTGTCGTTATCAATATATTTTTTTAACCGGTCAAATGTAGCCCATAAGGGGCAAGGACTTGTCCAAAGGTAATCTCAATGAATGGAAAAAATGGGTTATTTTACAGTACGATGTCCTAGGGCAGGACCATATAACCCAGCTTGCATTACAAAGGGAAAGTCTTAAAACTACTCCATGGTATACTCCAGAGGATTAGCTTTGAAATCGTTTCAAAACGAAAACATGTTGTTAAAAAACGAAGACATGTCGTTTCACTGCAAACTATTTTTAATAATGACATGGTCCATACTTGCACTACATTGGACCAGTCCAGGATCAAAATGGATCAATAAGTCCAATATAATTTGCAGGGTATAACAAATAATACATACATTCATACATACATATGTACGTGTATATGTTCATACCTATAAGAATACGTAAATTACTTACCCCTATTTATTAAGTTTTTCACATTTTTAGTTTTTGACCGCAAATATATTTTTTAAATATAAAATTAAAAATTATTTTATTCTATCAAATGTTTTGACAGAAAATTTAGTAAGCAATTGGGGCTTTTAACTATTTTTTGGTTGTGAATTCCGAATAATTATATTCTCATTTGTTGTACTCGAATTGAATCTATTCCAACAATCAATAACTAGCTGCAATAAGTGAATAATCATTTATAATAAAAAATTTATTGACGAAAGCAAATTATTGATTGCAATGACCAATATTCAGTATTGCCCTATATTAAGTTCAGTTGTGATTCTAACCATTTGTACTAATTTTTAGAACTTAATTAAATTAGTTATCATAACTAATAAAAGAATTGAAGGAATCATATTTTAGTTGGAACATAATTTTTATAATCAAGAGAATTAAAAATCAGTTAGAACTATAAATTTTTAATAGTTGCAATAATAAATCATGTTAGTTGATCAATATTTTATTACTGCAACCGTTTCCCAACCAATTTGTTTTCTGTGTGTAATCTCAATGAATGGAAAAAATGGGTTATTTTACAGTACGATGTCCTAGGGCAGGACCATATTACCCAGCTTGCATTACAAAGGGGAAGTCTTAAAACTACTCCATGGTATACTCCAGAGGATTAGCTTTGAAATCGTTTCAAAACGAAAACATGTCGTTAAAAAACGAAGACATGTCGTTTCTCTGCAAACTCTTTTTAATAATGACATGGTCCATACTTGCACTACATTGGACCAGTCCAGGATCAACATGGATCAAGAAGTCCAATTTAATTTGCAGGGTATACAAAATTATACATACATTCATACATATTTAGTTTAAATTAGTTATCATAACTAAAAAAAGAGAATTAAAAATTAGTTAGAACTATACATTTTTAATAGTTGCAATAATAAATTATATTTCTTGATCAATATTTTCTTACTGCAACCGTTTTCCAAACAATTTGTTTTCTGTGTGCATGAAGCCAACATTATTAACATAATTCATAATTTCTTTGGCGTAAGGTGAAGACTGTGGTTTCCATGGGTAACCGCGTATGTAAATTTTTCCGATTAAGAGATGTTAATAACAAATTGCAAAATCTTAAAGGCTCATTACCTGGTTCAAAAAATTTCTGAAAAAATATGAAATTTTTGCCGATTTTTGAACGTAAGGGCTTATCGGCGCTCCTTAAAAAATTTGATTTTAAGATATACGCGGTTGCCCAAGAAACAATGCATTTTAAATTTTTGATTGGCCTTAATTAAATTTTCTTCTCTAGCACAACTGCTTCTGATCGTAATAATCTGTGCTGTCGGAAAACGTCAATGAAATACACCAAATTAATAATTTTCAATTTACGACTAGAAAAAACTACAGTTCTTCTAAAGATTTATTAAAATATATGCAAGTAAAAAAAATTAGATCTGTGGCCTAGAACTAAAAGGGTGCATGTCAAAATATTCACTTAAAAAAAAAAAATTAAATTTCTTAATGACATTAGCTACGAAAACACTCGTGAAGCAGTTTTTGGTTAAATAAGACATTTTGGCTGTTTCAGCAAAATAAACTAGAGTATGAAAAGACACGTTATAACAATAATTAACTCAAAATATCGACATTGGCCTTTTAAACTCCAAGCCAAAGAAATAAGTCTGCGTTGGTAATCTTTGTGAGAAATAAATAAAAGATTTTTATGCATAAAACTATATGAAGAATGAGGCAATATTTTGAAGTCTTTTAAACAATTTCATGCATCTTAACAATTTCGTTTTTCATACCGTCCACCACAATTATCTGTGAAGAGGGTATACTTAGTTTGTCATTTCGTGTGAAACTTTTTTATTATTCATCTCAAACCCCATACAGTATATATATTCTGGGTCCTTGAGTGATTCTAAGTCGATTTAGCCATGTCCGTCTGTTAAAAACACGCTGACTTTCGAAATACCAAAAGAAATAAGAAAAACTTGGTGTCAAATTGCTTGTAGTTATCCTAAGCAGTTTTGGATAGAAATACAGCAAAATCGGTTCAGTAGGATCAGAGCTATGAATCAAAATGTGATAATTTTGTTATAAAAACTAACATAAATGGTGGAATAATGCACAGAATGATATAAGATTTTGCAAAAATTCGTTTTATCCGACTGGAAATCACGCTGTACAATTTCGTGAAGATCCGTTAATAATTTACCCTAGGCCCCATAAAAGCCCTACTCCCGGAAGACAGTATAGTACGCCTAATACCCCAATTAACAATGCTATCATAACAAATTTTGGCACGTCACAGTTTAATAGGACTAGAAATGATACTGTAAAGTTTCATGAAGATCGGTTTCTAATTTACCGTAGACCCCACACAGAAAAAATTATTGCCGAATTATTTTCAAACAAACGCTTGTTTGAAATTTTTTTTGATTTCTACAAATTTTTTTACTGATTCAATCAATATTTTTGTTTGATTTTTATTTAACCAACAAAAATGTGGATAACTCTTCAAAAATATAATAAACGCGTTATTGGTGTCAAGTTTTCATAATTTTGTATGAAATATTTAATGTTGTCGTCCTTTTGCATTTTTTTTATTGATTGTAAGCAACACTTCTTTATGATAAATATAAGAACTACAACAAAAAACACATGCAGTCTATTTTTGGACGCTTTAAAAAAGTACAGCAATAAGAAAAATTATAAAATAGCGTGACGAGGTTTGTAGTAAAAAAACAACAAAAACAATAGCAGGTAAAAAAAACGTTTCATTTTTTTTAAACAACAGAAATGACAACATAAGAAACAAAATAAATTTTTGGTTGGTTTCAAAGTTGGTAAAAAAAAAACAAAATCCCGTATTCAATTTTTTCAAACAGTTTGTTTAAATACATCAAATACAAAAATAGAATGATGACCAAAAACATATCGAGTCGGTCTGCCGAAAGCAAAGGAAAGGATGCAGCAAAAGTGAGTGACGAAGAAAAACATTGTGTGTATAAATAAGACTTCGTTCAAAAATTATTCCAACAAAAAAATGTGTCTCGAAGCCAGCCGGCCGCTCTGCTCTGCTTCATCTTCACCAACAGTGCTTGCTTGTGTGCGCGTCATTGCTTGTGGCAAAACTTTTTTGTTTGATTCAGCAAAATTATTTGTTTAAAATTTATATGAATTTCAGTAAACATTTTGTTTGATTCTGTAAAATTATTTGTTTGAAAAAATCGGCGTTTTTTTCAATAAACAAAATGCAAATAAATTGTTTGGATATGCGAATTTGTTTGTAGGACCGATTTCAGACAAAAAATTGTTTGATTCTACAAATTTTTTGTTTGAATTGAAAAAATAATTTTTTCTGTGCATATAAACCCTACTCCAGGAAAACAGTTTAGTACGCCTAAGACCATTAATAATAATGCTATCATAACAAAATTTGGCACATTAAAGTTTTGTAGGACTAGAAATAAGACTGTGAAATTTCGTGAAGATCGGTCTATAATTAACCCTAGGCCCTATATAAACCCTACTACCGGAAAACAGTGTTCAGTACGCCTAAAACCATCAAAAATAATGCTATCAAAACACAATTTGGTATATCACAGTTTTATTGAACCAGAAATAAGACCATACAATTTTGTGAAGAACGGTCCATAGTTTACCCTAGGCCCCATATAAAGCCCACTCTGGTAAAATAATTAAATACGCCTAAAACTGTAACAGATAAAGATATTGCGGTAAGCTTTCTTCCAGCTTAGCTTCATGTGGACAGAAAAAATGTTATGGAATTTTGTGATATACGGTCCATAATTTAACTTAGATAACACTTCTGCAGCCTTCTGAAATTCACTGAAAACGCTAAAACTAATTGCTCCGCTGTATTGACATTTATATATTTTAATACCAGAAATCAGTTAGGCTTGGCTTAAACTGTTACGATATTTTACTCAAGCTAGTTAAAATAGCTTAAAAAAAGCATTAAACTTTCTGATTGTCGGTCAATAATTTAATGTAGGTTTATACCGCACCCAATTTTAATGCAGATGTCTGTTTTTATAAAGATTATAAAAATAAAATATACATCATACAGATATTACTACTAAAACATTCGAACTGTCGGTGGAGGGTATCAAAGAATCGGCACAGCAGAATATAGCACTTTAACTTGTTTTTTTTGGAAATTTTTGTAAACAGTTTTCAATAAGATAATAATATTGAAAACAAAAGTCTGATGACATGAAAATAAATTATGCTAATATTTAACACAATCTGCCTACAACTTTTAAATTCTTGATAGCTGGTTTTTCTTAAGCAGAATAAAAATGAGCAAAACAAAACCTGCATACTAAGTTACAATTTTGCATCTTTTTTAGAATTAATATGTAATTAGTAGAACATGTAAAAATAATTGTTAACGCCAGCCAGGCACAGTGTGAGTCTCAACAACTGGATAAAACGCTACAAAAATTATTCGTATAATTTAACTAGAAGAATATGACCGAAGAAAAAAAATATTCATAACAGCTTAAGTAAATGCAAGAACATAAAAATGATCTTATATTCAATTGCAAAAAAAACCCAACTAAATGTATTTATGAATGTCTAACTAACTTGCAAGTTTGCTTGTCCGTCTGTCCATCTGTGTACGATTTTGTGCGAATGAATGTATGCAAATAAACGCTGTGTTGTGTTAAATACAGGAACTAGGGTCACTAACTAATTAAAAATGCACATGAGATAAAAACAGAACAGAAAAATTAAAAGAAAATCATGTTGTTTTGGACTCCAAAACCAGGCTTTTTTTTGTGTTTTGAAAAGTTTAACTAAATGAAAGGAATTTGTGTTTAAAGATTAAGATTAGTTTAGATAGATTATTGTGTTGTTGTTTTTTTTTTTTTTTTTGTTAAAGAGCTACTGAATATAAAAGTTTAGTTCAGAGTTATGGTCATAATTAGCCTAAAATTCGCATTGCAAAAATGTTTTTCTTAACACTTATTCTTAATATGAAACGAAATTCCCTTTCACGTTTTAAACAACTTAAGAATTTTGACATTTGCATATTCTTGGTCGTTGGTTTTATTTATTTTGTTTTGTTTTATTGGTGTTGCTGTTTTTGTTTTGTGAGCCATTGGCTTAAACAATTATAGTTAACAAATGTCTAAACACCAACATGATTAACCACAAGAATACAAAAAAAAAAAAAAAAAATAAAAGAAACTGAGAAAAAATAAGCAAAAACATTGCCACTGGCAGAAACATTGTAGTATACAAGATTATTTTGCTGCAGCACTGCGTCAACAACTGGAAGACAAAAATTAAAAAAAAAACCATGTTGTAGTAAACAAAAAAAAGACAATATAACACGCATTTGCTAAATTCATAGCATTTGTTGTATTTATGCATATAAAATTTAGAAAAACTCATACGAGGATAAGCTGGAAAGTAGTTCAATACTTCGAATCTTTTAAAAATATTTCATCTATTAAAAAATCAATAAATTTTTTTGAAGACATTTAAAAAAAAAAAAAAAAAAATATAAGAAAATGTTTTCGGGTAAGCCGGGCCTTACTCTACTTGCCAGTATAAGCAGTTCAATTTTTGAGAGTAGGCCGCTATTATTTAACGTAGTATTGGGTGTCGTTATGAACCGGTCTATGACATTACTTGGGGTCTTTATGATACCCCCGGCGATCTGGTATATGCGGATAATGTTTCCATTATCTCCACCGCTTCTCAGACGTACAAGCTAAGCTCCAACTTTTTGCTGAACATACGGCTAAAACTCGTTGAACACCTTTTTGGTTCAGCTTATGGGGCAGGCTATCGAAGACGTTCAATGTTTCTTTTAAAAACGGAATTTGATATCCAAGAATGGTAGCAGAAAAGAAGTTATCAAGAGCAGACTGTGCAAAGATGGAAAAGCCTAAACAAATATGGTACGCTAAATACTGTTAGTCTGCTTTCACACGTTTCATCTTTTGATGCTCAACTCTTATGTTCTTAGGTGAGAGATACGGAGATGCCTGTACTCGGTCAGTACGCTTTGTGTGTTTATTCATTGGTATATGCACAACGATAGCTCCATGCAGTGTTGCCAATTTAGCCATTTAGTGGCTAGATTAAGCCATTTGTCACCCTGCTTAGCCATTAAAAATGGAGTTTAGCCATTAGCCATTTTTTTAAAGCCTTTTTTCATTTTGTTTAGCCATAAAAATTTGTTTGCCCTTTATCTTTTAAAAGAATAATTTTTAATTAATTATAAAAATTTGTAAAGTAAAATAAACATTTTTAACAATTAAAACGCCTTTAATTTAAATCACAACTTTTACAAATGTTGAAAATCGCTAAAAACTATGATCATGAAACATTTTTCAAAATAAAGGAACAGTATTCCACTATTAAATTTAGAAAATGGAGCAACACAAACATCGGTGTTTCTTTCTGGTTCCAAGTATTTCAATAAAGAGATGCAGGCGGCAACAAAATTTTTTTTTAGAAATTTCAGAATTGACTATAAGGTTTCTCTCACTTACATGGTATAATGCTGAAGTAGAGAGGGTGTTTAGCCAAGTAAACATCGTTAAAAGTAATTCGAGAAAAAATGTTACATATAGCAACCGTAAATTCGATTTTATCAATTAGGTAAATATTTTGACCATAACAATAAAATATTTATACCAACACCACAGTATTGGAGAGGGTACTACACACAGAAAAAAATACCAATGTTAAAATAACATGGCGGAATGTTGATTGAGAATCATGGTAAATTTCTGCAAAAGTATGCCCTTCATTTAAATTTATCATTATTTGATATTAATTTTAAATGAAAAATATTAAAATAACCTTAAATCATGTTTGTTTTATATTATTCACTGTTAAAATAACATTGTTCAATATTGAATCCATAAAAACCTGTTTTATATTAAAATCAATAGTTTATCTTGTTAAATTAACATGCATACATACTTAACCCTCTAACCGGCAAGACCGGTCTTCGATTTTTGGGCTCCATTTTTGTATTATAAATTTTTAAGCTTAAAAATAGTGAAAATTGTCTTTAGACAACACTATTTTACATCATGTAAGCTTCCCAACACATTCTGTCAAGTCATTTGCCAGCTGTGATTAATCAAGTGCAAAAAGTCAACTAATTTGCATCGAAAATTATTTCGCAAATTTAATTTTTTTTAACTATTAAAAAAACCAATTTAGAGTTAAGCGATCGACTTCATAACTTTACGGTAAGTAGATAACATGTTTTATTTAACAGCCTGTTCATGGATTTCGAATAATATTCGAATTTTGTTTTTGTTTTAAATGTAATTTTCTATGCGAACGATGACGTTCGACATCGTTAAACAGGCAGTTAGTTAAATAATGTATTTAATGTGAAAAAAAAATTAAAATATTGTGTTTTTAAAACGAAAAAGTGAAGACCGTCTTCAGACGGTTATGCCGGCTTATGTGTACAAAAATGTCCCTCTATTTTTCATTATTATTTTTATCTTTTGTTTATAAAAACACTATTGTTTGCTTATTCTTTTATAAATTGCACGCTTTCATTAAACTACTGTGTTAAAGATGGTTCTTACTAAGCGGGCATATAAAAAAGATCACTTTGGAGCAAATGTCTGATGAACAATTGCTCGAGTTCATCGATTTTGTAGACAGTTCTGTAGACAGCACAGATACAAATTTTGATAGCGAAGACAGCTGGGGTAACTCTGCCTATGTTTTGGACAATATCGAGAGCGATACATTGCCAGCGAATGCAGAACAGGCCATAGAAGAATGTGTTAAAAATATGGCAATATCCGACACTTTAATTTTTTTCACCTGGCGTCTGTCCAAAATGTTTTTCACACCTGAAAATTAAAACTTACGTTTGTTTTGACTATATATACTTCCAAAAAAATATGGGCTTCATCCGATAATTTTTACGGTCTTGCCGGTTAGAGGGTTAAGTATGTACATTTTTTATATTTTCATGTTTAAAATATGTTATAAATAGAAGACAATTCCCGTATTCTTTTAATTAAAGTTATTAAGTTAAATAGTACATCAAGTTTTCAAAGTAGAATGCCATTCTGCTGATGCTTCTGTTAACAAAGGAGATACAAAATAAGTGAAACATATGTAGGGGGGTAAGTGTTTTGAATTATTCTTAAATAAATGCTTATGTTGTCTTCACACTCCAACCAATTTGATTCTACATGAAATTCACGTTGTTTCAACTTGAAATAACTTTCATTCAAGGTGATTTGGATTGTTATTTCAATATAAATGACATTTTGCTCTAACTTTACTGCAATGTTAAACTAACATGAATTATAGTTATTTTAAAAGGTAAAAATGTTGTTCGCAAGTTATTGTTAAATCTTGTTAAATTAACATGAAACAACAATGAAGCAAAATCACTACTGAAAAATGTAAAATCTACCTTGTTTTGAACGAATTTACATTGATTTTTTTCTGTGTGTATGCGTTTGTGCTGATGTTTATAACACCTTAAAATATTGGTCCTAAGCCCACCTTTACGTATACCGATAGACTCAAAATCACTTTCTGAGTCAATTTAACGATGTGCGTCCGGTTATTAATAAAATGTGGTACATAGGTTCTAATGTGGTCGGGTTAACCGACTAAACTTTCTTACTTGTTTTTTATTGTAGATCAGGACTCAAAAGGTGTTGGGTTAATGTTGTCGTAATTATGATTTACCTTCAAATTATTTAAAACTAATAGGCCCGGGTGATTCCAATGAGGTGAAATTTTTAAATATCTATCAAAATATTAATTTACGTTTATTCTTATTTAACAAATTGATCTTAACTTACAATATCATCGTAAACAACTTTAAATTTATTATTTCTGTTTTGTTATTGAATTTTAACTTTTAGCCATTTTTTAGCTCATTTTTAGCAATTTTTTAGCCATTTTTTTTTGTACATTTAGCCATTTTTGGTCACAAAGTCTTGGCAACACTGGCTCCATGTAATTTTTTTCTTTATCTTTTCTCTTTGATTCGCTGTTAATAAAATTGTTGTTGTTTTGAACCGAAAAAAGTTGAAACCGATTGCTGCGTGTGATTATATTGGCATCTTTAAAAGGGAATTGAAAAGAAGTTGAGCATCAAAAGATGAAACGTGTACTTTCAGACTTACGTTACTGCCTTTCAATAAAGTTTTGGTTTATTTCCTTTATAATAAACCGTTTCGAGTTCGTTAATTGCAATTCTAATAAAATAAAAGAAACACAAAACTTTAATTAGTCACTTTAACAACCGTTAATTACAGCTTTTATTCACAACTCACTATTGTGATCAAAACGCTTCAACGTTTATAATTTTCTCCGCGAGATGCGTTCTTATCTACACACAGTCTGAACTAATACTGTAATTTGGCCGTCTAGAACATTCGAAATGTTCTTCGAAGGTTCAAGGCTTTACTATTAACGATTAATACATCAGCTATTTTATGAATTTTAAATTTAACGTCTAAAGCACCATCTATGGTTACATAATGGCATCACTTATACTAAAGCTTTTTTTAACGGACTTTTTAACATTAAATTACTTTTATACTAGAGCATTCTGCACATTGGGGTTGAAGTATAATTGTGTATAACAATTTTTTTAATAACAATGTAAACTAATAAAATTACTTTTAAATACAAGGCGCGAGACGTGGACTATGTTAAAACGCGAAATTCAAATCCTGAAAACGCTTGTAAGCCGATGGCTCAGGAGAATATTAGGAATATTTTGGCCTGCAATAATCTCTAATGTTGTATGTAGAAACAAACTTGCCAAATTCCATTGGAGCTCGATATACGCTCCCGCAAATTTAAATGGTTGAGGAACACGATAAGCGATATACCCAAACAGTCGATCGAAAACTGCCCTCAAGGTGCTGGAAGACCCGGCAGAAATGACAACAACTGGAGACGCTAAATCGAAAATATTGTTGTATCATGAAGCGAAATGAAACTAATGGCAAATAGAAATGGAAAGCATTTGTAACGCTGCTTCATGACAAACCATTTTTCAAAGAATATAATTTAATATTGGAAAGGTAAAATAAGAGACAAATTATGTCTTTTTTTTGAACCAGAACATACAAGTCAAATTTCATTTTCCTAGTGTATTTAATAAGAACTCTAATGTAACAAAATCTTTATTCTTGTCTCATTAATTTTTATCAGCAAATAAATTAGAGCACAAGAAATCTTTGGGCCTACTTGTATACTATTTGTGTACTTTATAATTGTTCACACGTTGAACAAAAAGGTACCGCTGTACCATCACTTGCAGCATTAACGCCCCCATCAACAGCTGATGAGAAGAAATGCAGCCAACCTTATTAATAACATAAAAGGGACACAGTAAAAATAAGAAAGCGATCGTGAAGACGTTAACCACCGAAGTGAAGCTCTAAAAAACCCTCCAAACAAAGTGTTTTGAAACAATTCATAAAAGCCCTACAAGTGCATTTAGTTAAATTAAAACCAAAAGTGTTTTCAAAAAAGTAAATAAATTTTATTGCTAAAACTTAACATAACTAAAAACATCTAAAGAACATAACCTAAAATTTAATAATATAACCTATGTACTACAAACCCTTAAATCTACATATCGTTACCCCTTAATTACTAAATAAATAAATTAATTTTTATAACGCTTTACAAATAAACTGTTTTTATTTACCAACGTTTGCGATCAAGATCTTTCTCGCTTCAACCCTCTAGCCCGTGTAAACAATAATTTTATTCAACAAACAGAGCGGCCAATATTGCTAGAACCTATAAAATATTTTAAAGAACTTATAGTGTATGTAAGAACGCAAGATCACAGGTGATAATGTTGCAAACGGACTAATTGACCATACTTCTCTGATGTTTTGTCGGTATTGAAACCAGTCCTTTATATATAATTATAAATTATAAAAAAGAAATTCTCTGCTCACCCTCGCATAAGCACATTCTCATAATTATATACAGAATTCACATGCATATGAGTGTTTCACAGAATCTACTTGTGTTTTTTTTTTCGAAGCCTTTAAATATTTTACTCGAAGCAACCAGCAAAGCACCACCAAGCTTGAAACCACCATCAACAAATACCACCTTCTCCTTCTTTTTTTTAACTCCAAGACAAAATAGTGATTTTTTGTATGCTCCAAAATGACACCCACACTTTTGAAAACGACTTGTCAAAAATACATCATGGTTTAGGTTTATAATATTTTTTGATCTCCACTGAAATAAATTCACACAAGCACACATGATCTCTTACACAGATGCATAAATGGACGAGCGAACGGGCGTTTGGACAGAAAGATAGAAACATTTGAATAGACATATGTTTCATACGACGACTATGATCATTTAAATATTTGGTCGTTTGGCTCGTTATAGTTTGGTTTTTTTTAGCTTTTTTTTATTTGTTTTTTTTTTTAAAAAACTTCATCTACAAATCTGTTTTCCTATTTCTGACATAAATTCTAAGTGAATGAATGAACACAACTAACAATTTGATGGATTTTCTTGGTCACAATGAATTTTGTTAAATATGTGGTAATTGCCACCAACAAACGACCATGACCGTTTGTTATCGTAGGTTTTTTTAAAGTTTTTTTTTCTCTTATTTAGATTATAGCGAACAATAAATTAATTTAATGGCTAGGAAAAAAATTGGAATAAATTTTGTGAGAAATAAATTGTAAAACAAAAAAATAATTGCATTATGTTGTAAAATGGTAGAGAAAATGGTAAATTAGGTTTGTGTCTTAAGTCTTTTGTTTTGTTGCGACAATTTGGAAGAGATTTAAAAGTTTTTCGGTTATTTAAATGATGGTTTTAAATTCTTTTTGTGGACATATTTATATGCGTAGGGTAATGTTTCTAGATTTTAGCAAGAAAGTACCAACATTTTTCATCTTATACGTTCTCATTTACTGAGGACCCTGCACAGAAAGAAAAACAATCGGGATAAATCAAACACTTAAACGTACTCAAAACAATCCTATATGGGATTTCTTTCGAAAATCAATCCAGGAATTTCTTGAAATAAGTATAAAATTCTTTCATCAAGTAAAAAAAGATTAAACATATATTATTTGCATGTTTAACCTTTCAGCTTACGCATGTTTTGGTTTTCAATACACATTGATAAAAGGTCTAGCCAGTCTTATGTGTATAACGAAGGGTTAAAAAATAAATCTGAACTCCTGCTTCTCATTAAGTTTATATTTTTGGTTAAATATGTACATAACATTTTAAAAGTAAAAACCATATCGGGCATGATGTTGGTGTTTTATCATTCTGTTAGAAGCAGAGTACGAAAACAAACAAAACGAAACGTTTGCTTTCTTTTTGTTTTGTTCTTTGCAGTGAGTAAAACAAAAACACAACCAAAACAATGAGAGTGATTGTGTCATTTTGTTTTGTATTATTTTTGCTCGTGAGCGCAAATTGTACATTAATATAAACGTACACAGCTGGAAAAGAAAAGAGTAAGAACAATATTGAAACATTCAGAGAAAAAACGTTTGACAAACGTTTGGTAATTAATTTACTCACTACTATTGTTTCTAAGTGAAATAAAAAGAGAGGTTTTTTTGTTTTTATTAATTCTTGTTTGACTACCATAGTAAAAAAAGCAAATTAAATTAATTAAAAAGTAATTCAAAGAAATAAGAATAAAAAATAACGTAACAAATCATTTTTAAGACGAGGCATTGTGGATTTTACTCTTGTTATGCCACTACAAAAACCAAACAAGAACAAAATCAATTACTCAAAACAAAACGTTTCTCTATCTGTTTTGTACTCAGATGTACGATTGTAACGGTAAATTAAATAATGCAGATGAGTGGAAAGCCAATTGTTTCGTTTTCTCTCTTTGAGACTTGAAAAGTTTTTGTTTTGGTTTTGCTCATGTACAATATAATTTAAAAATTTTGAATAGTTTTGTGCATTTTGCAAACGTTTGCGAAATGTTTTGTTTGTTTTCATACTCTGGTTAGGAGTACTCTGGTTAGGAGTAAATCAAAAATAATAATTTTTTCTGTCTAATTCCTTTTTTGGTTTTTCAAGAACGAATTCGGGATAAAATCAACTTTATAATACTTGAATCAAGCGCATTTTGAGATTGATTCAATATAACTTTTACTTAAATCAATGTAATTTTCGAATTATTTATTTAAGTTGATTAAAGTATTTTGCGATTGAAAATCCGTACTTGAATCAAACTTTCTGTACAGGATTTAAGAAAATTCGTACTCACCGTACTATTAATATCGCTTCGGATTGATTTGAGTACGGATGGAATTATTTTTCTTTTCAGTGTAGGCCAATAATATAGAAAATTCAAAAAGTACCACATGTGAATGCAAAATAAAAAGAAAGAAATGTAATTTCCCGAATTTTTTCTTTTTAATACATTATTCCACACCATTGAAGTATCAAAAAGTATAACATTGTAATGAGGGCCTATAACTTAGTACGTATATGTCAATGAATGGAAACAAATGTTTTGCAAAATAAACAGCATAAATCAGTCGTCGGAATTTGCTAGGTTTTACCAAAAAAAGTACCCACATTTTTCATCTTAAAGGTGCTTTAGGTAGAACACTTCACCTATAATTTTGTGTTTTTAGCTTCAATATAACACGTAGCTTAAAAACTGCTACATTAAGAATACAAAAGTAAAAGAAAGAAATTTAATTTCTCGTTATTCCCCCTTTTGAAACTTTTTGCTCCGTATTAAAGTATCAAAAATTTTACTATTGTAGAGGGAGCCCATAATTGAATACGTATATGTCAAAGATTGAAAAATTTTTTTTTATATAATACCTTAAACTGTTCTTTAAAAATCCTGAAACTTTAAAGGAGGTGTTTTTTTTTCTTTTTTAAGATATGATTTTTTTTATTTCGCAAAATAAAATAAAAATCTACAACAGAATTTTAATATTGTAATTTTGAGCAAAAAGTACACTGTGCTAGTTACAAAAAACAGACCAGCCACGCACCTGGATTTAACCTAATTGGGGCACGCTGAATCCAGTGGTGCTACCCGTTTTTTTGGGTTAGCTCTTGTTGTTAAGATAAACCGTTATTTCAAAAATGAAAGAGGTTGCACAGCATACATATGTACATATATTCGCGTTACTCAAAAACGGTTCATTTTATTGAAATTACTATAAAATGCTAAATTCGGCAATAAATAATAAAGTGGGGTTGGTCATACATTTGACCCATTTAGGAGCATCCTAAAAAAGGAACCTTCTCACCAAATTTCATTAAAATCGGAAGGGGTCGTGTCGTTTTAACATTTTTTTTTACTGTTAGGACCAGCACTCGGGGGATGACCCCTACTAATGCATTGCATTGCGTTGGAACTAGGAAAATAGGTTGTGGGAAGGAGGATAGAGGGAGTTGTGTTTGTGAACATTCGATTTGAACTTAATCATGTTGTAAGTGAGAGGGAAGACTTCTGCAGGAAGGTTATTACACATACGAACAGTCCGGGAAAAAAACGAATTCTCTCTGTAATGCGTTGTACGATTCACCTGCCAATCGACCACATAAGGATGGGCTCTTGAGGAAAAACGTGTATTACGAACAGACGTACGGGTTTCGGGAACCAGATCCCTAATTTCGTCGGAACATATCCCATTCTAGTAACGGTAAGACGGTGCACAAGGGAGTCAACATAATTGGATATCCTACTGTCACCAATGAGAACCTTCGCCCTCTCCTGCACGCGGTCTAGAAGCTCCAAAATAGACTTTGAAGCACCGGCCCACACATGAGAGTTGTATTCCATACGCGGTCGGATATAGGTGGTATAAATAGTAAGGAGATCAGATGGAGTGAAGTATATCTTACACCGTCTTAGAAAACCGAGGCACTTGAATGCTTCTTTCGACACCTTGAATATATGTTCTGTCCATCGGACATCACATTGTATCCTCATGCCCAGAACATCAAGAGATTCTGATTCCTCAATAATTATACCGCCCATATATACACATGAGGCACCCCGGTTTGTCGCGCGTTTATGCGTCAGAACGCAAATTGGCGTTTTCGGGCATTAAAATCGACCCTGTTTGCACGACCCCATTCCGAGAATATGCCAAGGTCTCGGCCAAGCGTATCATTCATATTCTGCCTCATAGCACCGACATCGGATACGCTTGGTCTCCATTCAAATGAGTACGAATGGCAAAGGTTGCTGTCATCTGCAAAAGAGTAGATAGGGTTGGAAGTTTGACAAAGGAGATCGTTGAGAAAGATAATAAATAGATTAGGAGAAATAACGTAGCCTTGCGGCACCCTTGAATGAATCCTGACGAAACCCTATCTATAACAACTCGTATAGTGCGATCTCTGAGAAAACTCGATATAAATCAAGTGAAATTATCACCGACACCAAATGCAGCAAGTTTTAACAAGAGTGCACCATGCCAGACTCTGTCAAATGCCTTGGAAATATCCAAAGCAATTAACTTACTTTCGCCAAAATGGTGAATGGAACGGCACCATTTTTCCGATAACAAAGCTAGTAAGCCTCCAGTAGAACGACCTCTACGAAAGCCATGCTGGCGGTCGCTTAGTAGGTAGTTTGACCCTAAATATTTGACAAGATGGTATTATACCATATTGGACGGTAATTTTCAGGGTTATTAGCAATTCCGTTTTTAGGAATTGGCGTTACGCTAGCAACTTTCCAGCAGACTGGAAATTCCGCGGCACGGTATAAAGTGCTGAAAAGATTTGCTAAGGGACGAGCTAGCGTCGAAGAGCACTGCTTCAAGACCAGTGCAGGTATACCATCCGACCCTGGAGACTTGTAAATGTCGAGATCCGCAAGAACCCTTTTAACAGCTCGACCCCGAAAAATTATCTAGGCATAGTTACGGATACTTTTTCGAGTTCGGGTAGTGGTTGATTGCTAGCTGGTAGGTAAGAATTATTAGCAAATAACCCTTATCAACCGGGTCCGTGAATGATCGGCCATCCTTTAAAAGAGTTGGTATTGAAGAACTAGCATTAACCCTTACTCTTTTAACGAATGACCAGAAGCTTTTACTACCCCGGGGAGCAGCAAGAACTTCAGCACGAAGACGTTGCTCGTGAAGAGTTTTTTCCCGTCTAAGTACTTTGGCACACGAAGACCTTGCCATTTTGCGTAGCAATTCAGTATCAGCGTTTTTATTTTTACGCCAATTTCTGAATGCTTCCTCTCTGGATCTGACTGCTGATTTTTGAAGCTTTTTTAACTGGAATGAATTATGAATGATTACGTGGATTAAAAAAAACTCAACAATAAGGTTAAATAAAATATTCAATACAAATTAAAATAAACTAACCTTTTTAAATAAGCAATTTATGATTTCCTTGTGAGGCAAATTTAGATAGTACAGTCTATCTTCTGTCGTTGTTGGTCCGAGCCATGTTTTTATTCGACGAAGGGAAGGAAATTACCTCTGGGTCGTAGCATTACTAACGAGCATTGAAATGAAAATTTGAAATATTTTTCTTAGATTCGGGTAGATATCTTCATCACAGGTTACTAAAGCATCTACAACATTATCTGATAGATTTTCAGATATTTTCCATGTTTGTTGCCAATGCAACAGTTCAGGCTCAAGTTTAGATGTTATTTATCTCTTTAATCAAACATAATCAGCTCATCAGCTAGTTGTGGTTTTAAAAGTTTTGTATCTCTATATGACTTGATTACACTTTGAGGTAGAAGTTTAGGTATGTTCAATACATTTAGGATACCTATTGGGAAAGGTGTTTTGAGCAGTGTTCGAAAATAAACAGTGCATTATTTAGCGTTCGGCTCACACACCGAAGAACGATATCTATTTTTTTAGTGTTTGTGTAAACATAGACAAACCTTTATACCGTTCGTAACTATTTTCAAGAAAGAGCCAAACATTATATAATGTTCGGTTCTTCGTTAAAAAACAGAACAATTGTAGTGATACTGTAGAAAAACATTATATTTTAATGTTCTATAATGTTTTTTCGTGTGTGTATTTTGTTTTTGAAAAAATGTTTGGTTTTTTTTTATCAGCTAAAAGCGACGAACATTAACGAGCCGAACCGAACACATTGAAGTTCGTGGATTTTCAAAAAAACCAAACGGGATTTAATGTTCTCATCATTTGTTGAGTATGATGAAAACAGCATTATTTTTGTGTTCGAAAGATGACAAACAGGGAAACGTTATTTTTTTTAATGAATTTCTACACAAACACTATTAGCGTTTGTGTTTTCCACAAATCTACCGAACCGAACATTAAAGAATGATATTTAGTGTTTATTTTCGAACACTGGTTTTGAGATCTTCTAAACTAATTCAATAAGAGGAATGTAACCTACAACTCGGTCGTAATCTTTTGGATGTGCTTATTTCGTTCAAATCTTGTCTTTTCGATTGGAACCTCGATTTGAATCCAAATAACTTTAACTTTTTAAAAAATCGCTTTAAATTGTTCTTGGACTTTATTTTTTTTTTCTCTTCAAGGCACATGATTAAAGTATTGATAAGGCTTGATCCTTTTTGAAGATCTATGTTGATTTTGTAAAATGATACTAAGCACCTGTGCTACAATAAGTATCACACTTAAAACGTATATTCCGCAAATAAATTCAAAAGTAATAAGCGAGTTCCTTAATATAAATAAATATATATAAAGATACTACCTTTCCACTCAGATATTTTTTCCACTTGTTGCAAAGTGTAAAATTGAGTCGTGACGGTCCACACGTCTGATCTCGCATAATGTAGAGAGATTGGCTCCCAAATACTATGTTAAAACTGCGTTTCGCTTGGGATGATTATGTTTGAAACATTTTGTCATTTCTTTAACAAATGATACAAATTTTTGTATTATTGGCACTTTGTTGCTTTTAGAAATTGAGTTGTTTGATTTATAGGAATAGCAAGGCGTTTGTTTCGCATTTGTTGCGGTTTCCAGAATTTTTTAACAGCTCCATTTTCTGCCGACATCAGAGGACACCCATCTGTTCCAACTCCTACACAATGTTTTAAATCAAGACCAAAATATGTCAAAGCTTTAAGAACTATTTATGATAGTGTCTTCGCATCAATTGATATATCAACGTCATTATCAATATCCTTTGAAGGCTCTTCAAATCCGTGCTTTCGTCAAAAATTATCGAATAAAATTTTGATTCCGAAAGCACATATATACATAAATATTGCATATACTAAGCCTTATTAATAATTCAACCGCACGCATTATCAAGTCAAACGAATAACTCTTTGGATATAGATGCCACCTGAATACAGTAAACTAGATGTTTCATTGGATATATCAAATAAACTATTTGGATTAAGATTTGGATATTTATTGAAAATTTCGTTAGAGATTCAATAAAAAAAACCTTACGGGGATTTCCAAAAATTTTGCACATTTGAAAAAAATATTATTATTGGAAATTCTTGTATTATCGAAATAAACAAAACATTTGTATAATTTAGGGGAGGGGATTTCTTTATCCCCCCCCCCCTGAATCCGCGCCTGACTGTATGACAATTAACATGACAGTAATATGATTACATCTCATCTTATTATGTCTAACATGATAAGAATATAATTAAGGCAAAAATATTATGATGTAACATTACGAATATATTTGGTCATAATATGATTCAATAATAATCGTAATATGTTAACTACAATCGCGAAACTTATCATAATATGTCCCTCCAAGCAATTGGCAGAGTAATTTTCGACTATCAACTAAATTTGAACTACTTCGTCACATTTGGTAGTTAAACAGTAGATTTTGCGGAATTTAGCAACAACAAAATACGTTAGGATCGAATAATGAGTTCCTAAATTATACATTTTCGTCACTTTAAAAAGTTGTTCAGATAATTGTAACAGTTATTATATTGCAACAACAGCAAAAACTAATATTGGCCATGTAATTTTGACTTCTTCGCAACGATTTGCGGTTTAAAAGTGAATACCAAGTACAAAAGCAATTTGCCTAAGTTATGGCAGTTTTTACTTAAATTTCATTACGACCGGTGGTGCGTGAGTGTGAAATAGTATAATGCTGTAAAAAAAGTTAAATTTTAAATATTAAAGAGTTATATTGTACTCAAAGTTAAGACTTTCTGGATTCAAAAGTTACCGCACGTTCTAGTACACAAATTTATTAAATGAGTTCACAAAACAGCCCAAACTCACTCTTCGGGTATATTGGGTAAATTTTTAATAATTAAGCCAATAAAAGTGAACTAAAAAATTATTATTGTCTTTTTTAAAGGATATTAGTGATTTTTTGAACTGTTTGTTTATTCAATGACTTTAATAAGTTTGGTTGAAAATTAGTGTTTTTATTTTTCTAGTGAAAATTAGTGCAAAAAAATTTATAAAATAATTTTTGCAAAGCATTAAAAAATATGCTAGTTATTTAATAAATGGACTTTTATAAGGGAGTGTTTGAACAAATTGGCGACTTTCTGTAAATTTCTTTAAAAAAATTTGCCCACATTAGGTTTTAAACTTTAAAACATTAATGGACAATTTTACCAATATATTTAAATATCAATTTATGTTAAAAATAGGTTTTTCATGTCAAATTAAACAAAATTATATGAAAAACTATGTATATTTAAAAATAATTGGTGAAATTGGCCCTAACAATTGGTTTGCCTAATGACTGTAGATTTTTAATTATTTGTCAAAGTTTCAGCTCAGCTATTTTTTATTTTACTCTGACTCGTTTAACAAAAACAATGAAAGATAAATAGTAAAATGTCCCACTTTTTATTAGAAAAGACAATAATAAATAAATTAACTTCAAAAGAGTAGTTTTTAGAGCCAAAAGGGATACTACTAAATTCAATTGATATTCAACTACCAAAGCGCTCTTATTCGTCATAAAATATAGACACTAAGTTGATTCTTAATGGAAATATAACCATAGTGGGACACTTCTTCCCGAACGATGTTCCTACATCAATAAGAATTGAATAGCAAAAGCGATGGATTTTTGCTAAATGGGGACTCTATTTAGATTATTTTTCGATCGAAATTATTTGCAGGGGTTGCTCCTAAAATATGTTTACCACAACCATGTAATTTCCTTGCGTGTATTAAAACATGTCAAAAACTCAAGTAAAATGAGACAGTGTGATAATGTGAATGCAATGTGTCATGAAAATTGCAAGTTTTACGAAAAACAATTTGACATCCCATACGACTTCATCGTTTTTCGAAATTTTTCAAAAAACAATAATACTTTTATCAAAGTTTTCCTTGGGATTCAAAAAAATTTTTAATTAACAAGGTTACGTTGAAATGGGCTTAATTCCCATTTCATAATATTGATAAACTGAAATTTATTGTTGATGGGATAAGCTGTTCCTAAGCGCATTTCACTGGTTGCTTAGGCCAGATCGTCAGGAAACTTCATCCAAAAATTTTAGAAAAACTAAAGATATTATACAAATAAAACTGTTAAGCGAATAAGAATTATAAGCCCCAGTTCTACTTGTAACAATATCAAAGCTTAAACAAAAACTACAACAATAAACAGTGAGTTTATCTTTTCTTACAGTCCCGACTACAATTTGTTGATTTTTTTGTCAACTCTTAATGTACAGTTGTAAGTGGGTAAAGAAAAAACAAAAATAAAAACAAATTATTTAATTTTGCCCGTTCAGTTTTATTTACACTGCCACATGCATATTATTAACAAAGTTTTTCTTGGGATGCAAAAATATTTTTTTGAACCATCAACAATAAATTTCAGTTTATCAATAGTTTGAAATTGGAACTTAGCACATTTAAACGTAAACTTGTTAATTTGAAATACTTTTAATTTTATCAGCGATGCATTTCAACATCAAACTGTAATGTTACACTCGAGTTTTTGAAAATCACAACAAAATTCATAATATTTCTAACACGCAAAATATAATGGAATACGTAAGACTTGTGTGTTAGTGTAAACTGTAAAAACAGTTTTTGTTGCTTATTATTTTCAAAACTAGTCAATGAATTTTTTGTTAAATTAAAGTACATTTATTTTTTTATTTAATAGGATGTTTATTTCAACTATTTAATTTCAAGGCTTAAATGTCTGTACCAAAAAGTTTACGCATTTTGTAAGCATTTGTCAAAATTGCCCAACACTGTAAAGTTAATACAAATTAGTTAAACAAATGAAAAGCTAGTAATTAATTTATATTAAAATCATTCCGAAATTTGCATTAGATGCATTGAATGTAAAAAAAAAATTAACAAATGTATGATGGATTAAATTTCTAAATTGGCGAAAATTTACCCACAAATACCGCCTACATGCATTATATTTTTGGAGAACAGGACTAGGGTTACAAATCTTTCTGGTGTGGTTGTTTGTTTATTTATTTATTAGAAAATGTCACCAGTGCAATAATATAAAATGTCTTTAAAATTTAGAACTGGACATCAATATTGGCAACGTACAGGTTCATTCAAATTTGTGTTATTTAGTGCACATCATTTACATTTTTCTGAACTGGCTCTAGTTTTCCAATAAAAACAGATGCAATTTCTATTAAAAAACTTCTACATTTATTTATTTTTTTCTTCTAAATATACTTAGCACGATTACTAAAACCTTTCGATGGACTTTTTTTTAAAACAATTCTACCTTAAGCGACCTAAAAACAAAACAAAAAAAAAACCGCATAACGATCAGTACTAAATACAAGCAAAATGTAATTTAAAATAAATATTTCTTATTTTACGTCATTTATTTCCTTATTATTATATTGTTGTTAAGGTTGAGGTCCATGATGTTCCTCGGCGCAGTTTATTTTTTTTTTTTTTTTTTTTTTTGGTAAATAATTTCCATCATCATCTTCATCAACTCGCAAATATCAGAGTATCAATCACTTTCAACAACATTGAGGCCGTCATCGACAAAACAACACCAACCAACACACGAATGATTTTAAATGTTGTTGCAGCAATAGCAGCTTTTGAAACTTTGTTGCCTTTGGCAAGTGTCTGAGAAAAATTTTGTGTTTTTGTTAAGGTGGTGGTAGAATTGCAGGGCAAAATGTAACACAGTTACTAAATAAGCAACAAAGTATAAGGGACTTTGAAACGTACATATGGTTATGTTGCAAGAACGCTGTTACACATACTTAGTTGGTATCTACATGCTCATACTCATAATAAATTGAATGAATATGTAACATTTTGTTTTTTTTTTTTTTTAAACTATAAAATATTGCAATATTACGAAACTTAAAACAGCAGTTGCAAAGCAACATTAAAAAATATTAATATAAATTATGTTATAAATATTAAAGAAAAGTTAAAAAAAAATACAAGTCTAAATTAGGAAAAAGGACTCAAAATTTTATATTTCAAACAAATATTTAAGAACTTTTTAACAAAATCTAATTTAACATCATTCTCTAGCTCAAGCTTGTCTTTACGGGCCTTCCTCTTAAAACTATCAATAACTTTGTATTGAAATAATTCCTTAAATAAAAACACAAAACTGAATTATTCTTGTTTATTTCGCAATTTTATTTCTCTCATTTTTTTCGACGGAATGTTTACTGTTCTTTTTCTTATCATAAAGGTATTAACTTAATTTTGTAATTTTTGGATACTTTTGGTAAAAAAAAGAAAGAGAATAACAACAGCAGCAGCAACAATATCAAGAACAAAATACAGCAACTGCAACATCATCAGGAAACACACAAACAAGCAGACAGACAGACGGACAACAAAAATTTAAAACTGAAATAACAGACGAACAGACAAAATTGCTCAAAAATTGCCACTAAGTGCATGTGTGCAAAGGAATTTGAATTTCACACACAATTGTTTCTTTTTTGTTTCGTTTGCAACTTTTGATTCTTAAGACTTGATTTTGGTGTTGTTTCTTTCTTTTTATTTTTTTAACTTTTTGGTGCCAAGTTGGTTGGTTTGTTGGTCAACAAATACAAAAAAGAAAGAAATGAAAATAAAAATATCAAAAAAAAAAAAAAAAATATATCGAGGAAAAAATAAATGTTTTACGTTTAAGAATACAACATGTTGTTTGCAAAAGTTGCACTCTTTTGGTAAAATAAAAAAAAAAATCTGCACTATGGGATAGAATTGTTTTGTTAACCTCTTCAATGGTGAACTTTTCCTGTGAGGTGATTTTAAAAAAAAAGCGCACATTTCACTTAAAAAAAAAGTTTATTAAAAAAAAAAAAAAAAAAAAAATGAATCTGGGAATTTATTTCTCATGGTGGGTAACATTTATTATGCGCTCCATAAACGTTTCAACTCAATTGTCAACAGAGTCTTTCAACTGAATTGATGCTTGGCTACACACTTCATCAACTGAATTGAAAGATATTAAATTAATTTTAAAAATTAATGAAATAAAAGACAATTTTTAAAATATTTAACTATTTTTTTTTTTATAAAAGAAAACTACAAACATTAGTTTTGGCAGTTGATCAAGAGATTCGAGCACACACAGCACAATTCAATTAAAAGACTTAGTAGTCAACTTGAAAAAATCAAAATCTTTTGATTTTTTTAACCAACTCGACAACCGTCAAACAAATCAATTGACACAGCCATACACGCTTTGATTTGTACAACAACCGACTGAGTTGACAACTGAATTGAATCGTGTATGGGCTGCTTTATATACATTTTCATATTGTTCGAAAGTGAATTTTAAGACAAAGTACAATCCTAAAAAGCTTTTATACTTTAATTATTCATTCAATATTTTTCAGGAATATTTTATATGCACTTTCAGAACTGTCGTTTGAATATTTCTGTTACGAGGCATACTTTAGCTATCCTTTGGCTAGCAATGAAATAAATTGTAAAGAAAATTTATACAACTATTAGATACCAGCAGAATGTAATACATTTTCTGGCCCGCTACGGCCTTCGTCAGAATTCTTTGTATCTTCACGCAAAGAAAAAACATGGTTGTGGCAAACATATTCTAAGAGCAACATATTATGATAAGATTCATGATTGTAGTCACCATATTAAGATTATTATTGAAACATATTATGCTAAATATACTCGTACTATTAATAATAATAATAAGCCTTGTTCTTGATGTTGAAAGAACTGCCTCTATACTGGGCATAGGCTGTCTATAAATATCTTCCATATTTCTCTTCTAGACGCTGCTTCTCGAAGTTCTCCTATGTTGTTGTAGTTTCTATCTTCGGATGCACTATTAATCTCATTAAGTGTCGACCTTCTCCAGGTTGTTTTTGGGCGACCAGGTCTTCTTGAACCTTGGGGGTTGTAGGAGAGATCTTGGTGACATATTTCCGTGGGTGGTTTTCGTAGCGTATGGCCAATAAACCCGAACTTTCTTCGGCGTATCTCGATGTTGACGTCTCTAAAATTTGAGCGGTTCCATAGCTCTACATTGAAAATACGATTCGGCCAAAAAATTTTCAAAATTCTTCGTAGACACCGATTGACAAAAACTCGGAGTTTTTTTTATATTTCATCTACTACGTACCAAGTTTCGCAACCATACAGTTGAACTGATACTCGTACTATTACATCATAATATTTTTCCCTTAATCATATTATTATTCTGTTAATCATACTAAGTTAAGAAGTAATCAAATTATTGTCATGTTAATCATAATAAGCTAAGAAATTAACTATATTATTGTCATGTTAATCATAATAAGCTAAGAAGTAATCATATTATCATCATGTTAATCATAATAAATTTAGAAGCAATCATATTATGATACAGCACCTTTCATAGCTGTCATAAAAATACAAAATAAATTTAAATATTTTTGCATCGATTTTTTATTTTGTGGCTTTTTACAATTTTTCTTAATGTTAATCGAATAGGGGAGTTTAATATAAGGCTTGCAAAAGAGCAAATGAAAAATCTGTGGTTTTCATGGGCAACCGCGTGTGTCCATTTTTTCGATTTTAAGATGTTGATGCCATATTGCCTAATTTTGAACGCTCTTTACATTTTTTTGAAAAAAGATGGATCAATTCCGATTTTTTAACGTAATGACAAAGTTTTAAAAGTGCCATACCTAGTCCATAGTTTGATCTAGAATGGTTTTTCGGCTTTCCTGAAAAATTTGTTTTAAGACATACGCGGTTGCCCATGAAAACCATAGGAATATCGTAGCACTTTTATAAAATATAACGAAATCTCTGTGTGTTTTGTTGTTGGATTTTACAAAAAAACTATGATATTTTGGTGGCATGTCATAACGTCCAGTGTCATAGTGTCCATGGACGTTGTGACACTTTTGAAAGTGTCATAGTGTCCATGGACATTATGACACTTTCAAAAGTGTCATAACGTCCATCAAAGAAATGTCAGAGTGTCCGCGGACGTTATGACACTTTGCAAAGTGTCATAATGTCCACAACTTAACTTATAATGAAAAATATTAATATGTGTAAAATTTTTTTGGAAATATCAAAATAAGTAAGTACAATGCCAAAAATTCTTACAAGCAAGAATGTAAACAAATTTGGGATCATAGCCGGCCTTCGGCCGGGCGCAAGGAATTTCTTCTCTATGTTATAACAAATACGGGCTTCGCTAACTAAAGCTTCTCTGCACAGCCGGCCTTCGGCCGGGCGCAAGGATTTTCTCCTCTATGGTATAACAAACACCGGCTTCGCTAAGTAAAGCTTCTAAAATCTGCCTTGTTTCCGAACGAAAGCCGCCTATGCAGAGAAGCTTTATTTAGCGAAGCCGGTGTTTGTTATACCATAGAGGAGAAAATCCTTGCGCCCGGCCAAAGGCCGGCTGTGCAGAGAAGCTTTAGTTAGCGCAGCCGGTGTTTGTTATGCCATAGAGGAGAAAATCCTTGCGCCCGGCCAAAAGCCGGCTGTGCAGAGAAGCTTTAGTTAGCGAAGCCGGTATTTGTTATACCATAGAAGAGAAAATCCTTGCGCCCAAAAGTGTTTTCGTTATATATTTAATATATACACCCAGAGAAAAAGCAGCAAAACCATTTTTAAAATTTTTTTTTTGCCATTTTATGTTTCATTTTACCAAATCAGTGTCACCGACAACCATATTTTGGTTAAATTTATTTCTTTAAAAATAGTTTTGTTGGTTGGGACCATAATGAAACATGTTTTTCTCTGCGTGTGTGCAGATCATTTTTATGTATTTAACTTCTTTAGTAATTATGGACCTAATGACACTTTTGAAAGTGTCATAATGTCCATTTGCAAAGTGTCATAGTGTCCATTGACGTTATGGCACTTTTGAAAGTGTCATAGTGTCCATGGACAATATGACACTGGATGTTATGACATGCCACCGATATTTTGCATTTACACTATTACATCACTAATACTTGAATGAACTCCGCTAATATTTTAATTTCTTTTAACTTATTTTTTTTATGGAATTTTATCTTTTAATTGTTTAACCGCTCACAAATAAAAAAACGACACAACTGCTTCAAAATTATTTTACAAATGGCGCTAACATAATATGATAAGAGTAATAGTTTGATTGCATCTTTGACATAAATGATAAATGTATAGAAAGTTATAATGTTATGGCTATTAAATATCATGATATGGTTGTCAGAAATATAATATGTTTAGAAAGTTATCATAATTAAGTTGTTAGAAAAATAATTATTTTTCGGTCAACAATACTCAAATTCATAATTGCGATAAACATTGATATGTTTACAGTAACTATAATATTGTTGATATTAAATAAAAATAACAATTATTTGTGTACGACAACAATATATTGTTATATTAAACATAGTGTTGTTGCCGTAAACATGCCCAACCATATTTTTTCTCTGCGTGTTATAACTGGATAGTGCCTATTGTAAATTTTATGTATCTGGGAATTTATTTCTCATGGTGAGTAACATTTACTGCCTGTTTAACGATTTTGAACATTTAAAACAAAAACAAATTTTCGAATTTTGTTTTTGTTTTAAATATAAGTTTTTATGCGAACGTTCACGTTCGAAATCGATGAACAGGCTATTATTATATAAATTTTCATATAATTCGAATGTGTATTCTAAGTCAAATGACAATCCTCAAAAGCTTTTATACAAAAACAAAAAAAATATATTTTATGATGTGTTTCGTACATAAATGGCTGAGATATGAGCAAAAAACCAAGACTGCCTCTAATTTTTTCATTAAATTCCATGTTGTTGTTGTGGTTTCTTAATACACATCACCAAAAGTAACAGGCTAAATAATATACATACATTAGAGCGACTCACCAAAAAAAGTGCTCGATGTACCCTTCTAAAAACAAACCTTGGACTTTTTTAAGATGAAATTTTAAATATTTTGGCTCCAGGGTTGTCCTCTCGTGAGCTGGACCAGTTTGAAAAAGGGTATATTTTTGCATGTTTTGTTACTTAAAGCATCTGTTTCCTTACCAACATTTACAAGTTGGGTATCTTAAGAAAGGTTTTTTTAAGGCGCGTCCAACTGTATATAAAATTTGTCCAAGGACGATCATCCATGTCCTTTTTTTAAGGATTTTTTGTAAAAAAAAACGGGTTTTGAATTTTTTGTTCGGGGTTGTTTTTAGTAAAAGTGCCAAATTAACATATTTTAATCTTTAATCGATTTAATTAAATACGTGTCTCAGCTTTTTTTGAAATTCGTGCTAGTTCGCGTTTTGACAAAAATGCAATGGGGTGGTAACCCTTCGTTTTAAATAGGGCAATATGGGTATCAAATTTTATCTTTTGCCAAGTTTATCATCCTTGTATGTAAATAATTTAGATTTGTGCAAATTAGATGCATTTTACACGGTGCTCTGGAATATATATAAATGCAATTTTGTAGTAACGCTAATATGATAGCGGATTTAGTTTTTAGAACATTTATGGATGAAAATAGGACTAAAGAAAGAAAAAAAGAAATGATCCACGACCTGAATTTTTTTTAATTTGCGAAAAAAATATGCCGCCAAAAAGTAAATACTTAAAATGTCATCTTAAAAAAGTCCAAGGTTCATTTTTAGGAGGGTACATCGAGCACGAATTTTGCTTCCATACAACTTGAGTCGCTCTAACATACATATATATTTTTAGATTTTTTTTGATATTTTTTACAAATAACAAATTCATATATGTATAGCAAAGTTGATTTAACCATGTCCGTTTCTTTTTGAATAATCCGAGATACTATCAAGACGTCTACGGGCAAAAACATATCTTCTATGTTTATTAAACAGGATGTGTGTATGTATGTATGTAACGTATGGACTGTGCGGATTTTGATGAATTTTTCAGGGAATCTTCAGAATATTCAGGCGGGTGACACTGTGAAGTCTGGTTATTGATTTTCGGTCTGCGGGCGGAGACTTTTTTTATTTAATTTTTTTGAAAGCCGTTGTCAGGTTTTTCAAAACGAGATATCAAACTCTTAAATCGGTTATGTAGTTGCGAAGATATTTAAAAAAACCTGTGTTAATAATGATCCAATATCAAAATTTTAAAACTTTCGAAATCCACGAATTCCGATGATTTCCAACTATTTACCATTCCAATTCAAGCGGCTCCAATTCCCTTTTCGTCTTGCGTTTGCTAGTACCATCAGCAAAGCACAAGGCCAATCATTGACTCTTTCTGGCTTAAACGGCCAATTGTATGTGGCTTGCTTCCGGGGTGGCACGCCAAAAAATTTATACTTTTTTACACTAAATAAAAAACCAAAAAACATTATCTATCCGCTGGACTTAAGATGAAGTAATAAATAAATATAATATCCAATTTGCCTTAAATACATGCGTTTCTTTTTTGATTGAGCCCATATCTATACCATATGTAAGTTATTCTGTAAAAAAAAACTTTATGATAGGTATTCCATGGATTATTATTTAAAGGCCGTAAATTTCGTTAAGAGCTCAATTTAAATCGTGTGGTAATACAACACTAACGTTTGCTTAGGACCAGCAACGCGGACCGGGTCAGCGAGTCTAGTAATATTGTTTAATGGCATATATAAAAGTTTTGGCAGGAGCGATAAGCATTCTAACTTCGAGATGAGTAAAATATTGCGTCCTCCAAAGATTCCTTAACATTTCGAAAGTAACACCACATGCTATATAATCGATATGATGAGACCAATGAGCTCAGAGTGAAAAATTACACCTAGATTTTTTGCTATCTTGACTATTTCAAGTTTTACATTGTTAATTTGGAATGGCGGGATAAGCGAGGGGATATAAAGTGATTTACCAATGATCATGGCTTTTGATTTTTTTTGCATTTAAACAAAGACCGTTAGTAGAGGCCCAACTGTAAATTCTATTCTGGGGCCTGATTCTGGCAGTCGTGATCGAGTACTTTTTTGATTAGAAAGTAATTTAATATCTAATTATTTCAGTCAATACTGAACCAATCGGAATTATTTTTTTAGTGTTATAAAGAATTAATTTGAGTTTCACAATACTGGAAAAATATATCGACGGAAATAAAATTGCTTTCGAATCGAGAAAGTACTCGATCACGACTGCCAGAATTAGGCCCCAGATCATGGTTTACTTTGTTGACACAATAAATTATATTACTAGGCTCGCAACTTATGTAAAGCTGCACATCGTCAGCGTAGATTTGTATTTCGCGATAAAGTAGAGGACCCAGTATTGATCCTTGTGGTACGCCCCTTTTTAATATGCAGAAGTTTGATACATCTGAACGGTGGTAAATCGCTTGGGATCAACCACTAATATAGGAAGACATACATTTTTCTGCAGTTTTTGACTTACACAAATAGTTTAGTTTAAGACACAAAATAGAGTGTTCGACTGTGTCGAAAGCTTTAGAGTGATGAAGTAACAAGAGAAGAGAAATCATTTTGTTATCTATATTTTTTCTTTGCTCTTCAGAGACAACAATCAAAGCAGAGACGCAGCCATGCCCTGGTCTAAAGCCAGACTATCTTTCAGTTAGAATAGAATTGCTGTACAAAAATTTAGTTATCTAATTATGAAAAAAATCTTTGAAAAGTACAGATCAGTTGCTATCGGTCGGTATGTCTTATCTGTTTTCGGTATGGGAATAATCTTGGCGAATTTCCATGTAGTTGGGTAAGAAGACGTGGTTATTATCAGGGTTTAAAAAACTGCAGTCAAAATATAAAAACATTTTCTTCTTATTCCACTTTTTTAATTTTACATTCGACATTAATAAACGGTTGCTTTTACTTCCGATTCATTGATTCAATGAAAACAGCTGTAGTCCAGACAAAAGCAATAAACGAAAAGATGTACACGACAAAGAACATCGGCAGTCGACTTGTTGCAGCTTTTTAAAAACTGGTTATTATATTGTTAAAAATATGTGTTATAAAAGGTAAAATATGAGGAAGAAGAAGCTCAATGAATTTTGGATGTCCTGCAGAATATGATTTGATGCCAAAAAAGGACTCAACAACATCTTCCTGGGCAATCCAAATTTTCAATATTTTTAATCAGGCTTAAGTATATCAAATTTAGTTTTCATTAAATTATTTGTATGAAGAAAGGAATTTTACATCATGAAAATTAATTAAAATTGTTATTGATAACACAGCCCGACAAAATTAAAAAAGATTTTTGCTTCTTTGAATTTATCAACTGATTCTAGTTAATTTCGGTCCGCTGAATTCAAAACTGTAATCAGTTTGTCTCTATCAGCTCTAGTTTTTTTCCAAATTTTTTTTTTTTTTTATCAAAATTATTTATTTACTGTTATAGTTATTGCCAAAAAAACTCCCAAATTTTTTTAAGTATTTTTTTTTTTATTTTAATAAATCTGTATGAAACAGTTTAACTTCTTTTTATTTTTTTAAATTCCTATGGAAAAGTTTTACTTTCTAAATACTTAAAAAAATTTGGGAGTTTTTTTTTTTGGCAATAACTATAACAGTAAATAAAAAATTTTGATAAAAAAAAAATTTTGGAAAAAAAATTTGGGTAATTGGTGTAATTGGAGGTCATAAGTGGAGGGTATAAAAAGTTATATCATGAAAACTAGAGCTGATAGAGACAAACTGATTACAGTTTTGAATTCAGCGCACCCAAGTTAACTAGAATCAGTTGATAAATTCAAAGAAGGAAATTGAGTGTTGGCCTGTGTAATCGTTCATTCTTGACTGACCTGAGATTCGAGCCCAGGCGGATGGTTATCCTGACATGTTTCGATCGCTACCACTCGATCTCCTCAGAGGGATTTGCCGTCTTACACTCGCAGCCATCGACGACTGCTGATGTCAGTAGCCAAACATCAATCCTTAAACCAAATTGTATTTTAACCTTTGGTAGATCGAAATTTGCTTTTTTGAATGATTATTAATTATACCCACACCACAATAGTGGAGAGGGCATTATGCATTTGTGCTGATGTGTGTAACGCCTTAAAATAGTGGTCCTTGACCTACCTTAAAGTATACCGATCTACTCCGAATCACTTTCTGAGTCGAACTAAGGATGTCCGTCCGGCTGACTGGCTGGCAATTTTGGAGATAATATGATAAACTTTTGGTCATAGGTTCTTATTGGCACAAGAACCAAGCCTATTAAAAATGGGCCAAATCGTAGGACCACGAGGGAAGATAGGGGGAAATTTCTTCCTCTCAGAAACTATCAAACCGATTTTAATGAAATTTAAAACATGGATAGAACCATATCTATATGGACACAAAATGTATAAATTTTAAAAAAAATCGGACCACGAGCGGAGATAGGGGCAATTCTGCCTCTCAACCCGATTTTAATGAAATTAAAAACATAGATAGATCCATATCTATAGGGACACATTAGCTATACAGTTTTTAAAAAATAGGACCACAAGGGAAATTGCCCCCTGAATTTCTGCCTCTCACAAGTTTTCAAACCGATTTTCATGAAGTTTATAAGCATAGATCTATATTTATATGGACACAAAAGCATGATGTGTTTTTAAATACTGTGGTGTAGGGTATCATATGGTCGGGCTTGACCGACTATACTTTCTTACTTGTTTTTAATTGATTTTACATGTTTTTCTTTACCTTTGCTTTTTCGTACTTTTTGTCAAGAATTCCTCTTGAAGTCCAAAGTACATTTTTGTTTTTTCATGTTTGTCTTTCTTTTTCTTGTTGACCTTGTTCAGCACAACTTGAAGGACAAATGTACACAAAGAGCTCGTGCCTTAGCTTTAACAATAATTAGTATTGTATAAAATCAAACAAACGTGGCGGATGATCATTATCAGTTACTGAAATAATATTGCTTGGCGTATGACTGTTGGTTATATTGTTGTGTTGTGCCGTGAAATAATCTCTATATACATCAGTCTTAGCATTGGGCATTCGTATATTAATTAAGTTCAAGTTTAGTTTATTGACATCAACTGAATCTGCAATATTGGCCTTACCATTCCCATGTTACGAATTTCTTTCCATTTATTTTGCGAGTTCAAATTTTAAATTTTTCCTCATAAAAAGAAGTTTTTAAAACCTAATTTTCGTATTAACATTATTTCTAGAGGCTTTAAAAATTTCGTGAAATGTGTTAGTTTTAAATCGTTTCAATGTGCCATATCGATGGTTTTCTTCCGCAACCTCGTAACTCAAAACAACAACTTTTCAGGAGAGACAAAATACTTTTTTTAATAGTTGAAATTTTTTGCTTATATTCTTTTACAATCCAAGAATTAGGAAAAATTCCGATATTCCCCCGAAACAAAAAATTGCAAAATTACTTTTCCGGTTAAAACAAAAAATCGAGTTACGTTGTTGCGGATCGATATGCCTCATTTGTTGCAATAAACGTTTTAATTTCTGAAGAAAACCAAGGTTGTTCGTTACTTTTGCTAAACGTTTTTATTGGCACATAAGTGCTCCTCGCAAAAAAAAAAAAAATTATAACTGGATAACGGCTGGAGACAAATTCTTCAAATTTAGTACACAAAGCTGGGCTTTAGTTCTGTTTGATAATGTGTGTTAGTGGGTGTGTGGTCTAAGACGTTAATTTCCTTTAAGTTTAAGAATTTCGGAAATAAATATATGTTAAGAATCCGTCTCAGCCGAATGTAGTACTCTTACTAGTTTCGTATTACTTTTTCTATAAAATAAATATTGTTGTAAAATAACTTTTCTTCTAAGAAAATATTTATTTTTTAAAAGAGCTTTTTTAGAAAGTTGCGTTACTTTATATCAATTTGTAGATACCTATACTTTGTTAAAACAAAGTTTTTGTACTATTTATAACATTTTTTCCAGTTTATCATTCTAGAAAGGTTCCTTTTAAAAACTTTGACACTTTTATTCCCATAGTGCTCTCTTTCAAAGTCAGAAAAAAAGGAAGCTGTTATGTCCAATGATACCGAAAACTCAAAATAAAAAAAAAAAAAAAAACAAAAATTAAAAAGTTAAACTCACAATATTGTTATGTTGCAATCAAGTCGAAAAAGTAAACCAGAAACTTGCTGTTATTTAGCTAAAAATCAAAAGCAATTCACAAAAAAGTAGATCCCTTTTTGTACTACCAAAAAAGCCATGGACGGTGTTTTAGTTTAGTTTCTTTTTCAACATTTCGTCTTGATTTCGTTTTTGTTTTGGTTTCAATGTGTTTTTTTATTAATTTTTTTTTTTTTTTTTTTTGGTTGCCTTCTATACAAAATTACCTTTATGTACATATTTTGACCAAATGGGCATGTCATCATCATAGGCTCTATTGAACCCCGAAAAAACGCTGAAAAAAACAAGAGGAACACTGCCTTAGCACTACTTTATATTCAGACAAAAAGCAAGAACAAACAAAATTCAGTCAATCCATTCTACCAAAGAATTGTAGCTGAATCTTATTTAATTTTTTGTTATTTTCATTTACGAGAATGCTTCGGACTTTTGTTTAGTTTAGTTCAGTTGAAGTTTGGTCCAGTTCGTTTGCCTGTTTTGTTCGAGTGGAGCAGATTGTGACTAAAAGTTTTTTTTTTATTTGAAGTGGTGTAGTGATGCAATGGCGGCAGCCAAAGCCATTTAGCAAAACTGAAATTACAATTTTTTCTTGTTGTACTTCTTTTTTTTTTTCTTATTTTTCTGATGTCTTGTTGTTGTTTTTAAAGGTTTTTTTTTTATTGAATATTGAAAAAGGCTACTCTTTTTTAGTTGACTGTTTGCTTGATATTTTGTTGATGCCTGTTTGTGTATAAAAGATCATCAATGGAAATGATGTACAAAAAGAAACAAACCAAAATTGACAGGCAAAGGGACGGAAGGTTCGATGGATGACCGAGAAGACAGACAGACGGATAGACGGAAAAAACAGTCAGTCAATTGGCTAGGTACTAACAGAAAAAAAAAAAAAAAAAACAATAATAACATTCCGTAAGTATTTTTTTTTTTAAGAAAAATTTTATTTTGGTTAATAATAAGGTTTTGATGAAAGTCCCAAAAGAACAAAAACAAAACACGAAGACGAACAGCAAAATCAAACATTCTTTAGCAGAATTCAATGAACCAACTGTAAGATTAAGTAAAATATTTTCACTAAATAGATAAAAGAATTTTGAGATTTTTTTTTTAATGTAATTTCGGGGATTTAATGATTATTGCTGTTAAAGCTTTAAATTATTTCTTGATTTTAAGCACTTGTTTTTTACTTTTTATGTTCCAGGTATGTGTCTTAAGTCTTTTGTTTCATACAGAGATTTAAATGTTTTAGGAATTATGTATGTAAATTTATCATATTAAGTTTCTGAGCTGAGTTGCATTATTTAAACAAAATTTGTTATGGCAAAATTAAAAACTTAGATCTTACTGAGTTACCTTAACGAAAGCGGTAACCGTTTTTTAAACATGAAAAATTAACTGCCAACACATTTTCAATAAGACCTAGCGATATATCAAATAAGATTTTCTAGCCGGGTTGAAAGGTTTCTTTATATGAAAATGACATAAAAAAACGAATGCCGTTTTTATTTAGACAGCTCAGTAAGGATTTATTTAAAAAGAATTATATTTTTTTCAGCAAAAGTTGCATGCGCAACATTTTAAAATTAAATAAACAGCCATTTAATCAATTGGATTCCTACATTCATCTGGCTCATCGAATGACAAATACTCCTTCATACCCTTGCCAAATTTATTTAGTTAATTTTACAAAAAAAACGTAAAAGTCCATATCTTATTTGCAAATTGTCAAATAAAATTTATAAGATTCCAAAAAGATTTTGGTGAACTTTCTTCGGACATGGTTTTTTGAATAATGAATAGAGACCACAAACTCAAAATTATCAAGTGAATATTTACATACATATTTAAATATAAAGGGTGGTTAAATTTTAAGGGCCGATGTTGAATGTGAACCACACCTAAACGTCACGATTTATTCTCCATTTCATTTGACATTTCTCAATTTTAGGCTAATTCAATATGAACCATGGAAAGATACACAGTCGAGCAACGCGTTAAAGTTATTCAGGCTTATTATGAAAATGGGCGTTCAAATCAAGGTGCATATCGAGCTCTTCGCGATTTATTTATGAGGCACATTTTCACCTCAATGGGTTCGTCAATAAGCAGAATTGCCGCATTTGGGCGGATGATAATCCAAGAGTGATTGTCGAAAAACCAATGCACCCACAAAGAGTGACAGTTTGGTGCGTTATGTGGGCTGGCGGCATCATCGGGCCGTATTTTTTCCAAAATGAGGCAGGTCAGGCAGTTACTGTGAATGGTATGCGCTATCGTGAGATGATAACAAACTTTTTATGGCCCAAATTTGAAAATATGGATGTGGCAAATAAGGCTGGTCCAACCAAAACGCACGATAATAATTGTAAATAAAACAAAAAGTTTTTAGAGAATTATCTTAATTTTTTTTTTAATTATTTAAATATTAAAATATCGGTCAAATGCTTGTCATGGTTTCGGTGGCATACCGCTATCCGATAGTCGATATTTGCAATGACTTTGAGACATAATTGAGGTTCAATGTCATTAATGTGCCGAATTAGCTCATCATTTAGCTCTTGAATTGCTCTTGGTTTATACAGGTTTTCTTTTAAATATTCCCAAAGAAAGAAGTCCAACGGTGTCTAATCACATGATCGTGGCGGCCAATGAACATCGCCACGACGAGAGATAACACGGCCATTGCATTTATAGCGCTTAAGAGCCATTGTTTCGTTGGCAGTGTGGCCAGTGGCACCATCCCCAGATCCAGATCCACAATTTCTAGCCACAACAAGTCCGTCATCATCTCGAGACAGCGAACACCATTTACAGTAACTGCTTGGCCGACCTCATTTTTGAACAATTAAGGCCCGATGACGCCGCCAGCCCATAAACCTCATCAAACCATCACTCTTTGTGGATTCCATTTCCTACAGACCCGGTTCGTAAAAGGCTTCCTCAATGCGCTGCTCAATTGAATACCCCTTCATGCTTGAATTTGTCGAACATTGAAATAAAGAAATTTCAAATTGAGTTGGGTAAAAAAAATTGTGACATACAATGAACATCGTGCACTTGGTTGGACCACCCACTAGTTAAATCTTACATGATTGAAATTTAGCGGCTAAAACTATGATACAAATATGAATGTCCTTTGGTTTGCTCCAAAAATTTTTCTCCCAACTTCATGTTACAAAATGGTATTCAGTAAGAAGCTTCGTAACGAATTTTCAGAAAACCCAAAGCTCATTTCTCTTTATATTTTTAACAAAGCGTTGTCCACAAGCAGAGAAACAATTTCGTTTTTTCTTCTATCTTAAGGCAAATTCATACAAGGTGGTCTTATTTTGAAAACGTTTTACAACACTGTAAAATATTTTAACGCTTCGTCAAAAATTCAAACAAATATTTGATTTTGTTTTTATATTAAATTGTGTTTTTTTGAAATGTTTTAACTTAAAAAAGTTTTAAATTTCACAATTTTAATCGAAAATTATAGAATTTAGTTAAGATTCCCCAGAACCAACTGGAAGGTATACCATTTTGACACAAGGTTAGTAATCAGCTGTTGCTTACGTATCAAGATAAGTTCACCTGGTGTAAATTCGCCTTGTACTATCTTATTTCTTCCCAAATTTTTTCATATATTTTCCTTTCATTTGCCAAACAAAAATGTAACTAAAGTTTTTTAAAAAAAAAAATGAGTCAACTAGAACTTCAGCAACAATTTTTATGAAATTGTTTCTGCCGTTTTAAATAATTTTATTTAGTTTTGAAAGAAAATTTTCCAACAAATTATAATAAATACGTAATATTGTTCTGCGTGAAATTTGCAAACGGTTTCTTTATTTAAAATGTGTGTGGTCGCGAAAAAAATTGTTGCACTATTATGAACACCAGTGAAAATGTTGCTGTCTATTGTAAACAAAGCTTTATGTGTGGTTTATAGAACACGAGCGCCTTACTCGTCCGTTCAACTTACATTTAAAATAAAAACAAAATTTTGAAATTTGTTTTAAATGCAATTTTAACGGACGAGTTAGGCGCTCGTGTTCTATAAACTACACATTAAGCTATTAAATTTTGTTTTCTTTTTTAAATAACACTATGCCAGAAAAAAATGAATCTCAGAAATGAGATATTTTCTAAGCTAAATTGGAAGAAAGCGTTTTTGAGATGTACACGAAAATCTTGTTTTTCTGCAGTTGTTTTTGAGGTATTTCAAAAAATATCGAGAACTGTTCAACTCAATTGTAAAGTTTGCATAGATATGTCTTTTCTCTTTCAGCCCATTTCTATGCTGTGTCGATCGGACAAAGATTTACTGAACTACAGGACTTTAAACTTGAAAACTTAATTTTTTATGTTTTTTCAAAATTCACCATTTTAATTCGATCCAGTATGGCAATAAGAAAAAAGGGTTTGAATGTTTATTAACATGTATCTTAAACAATATTTTTTTCCAAACATTGTTGGACAAACATTTAAGAAATAACGACATGTTTAGTGAAAACATCCGAATTTGAATTTTCATAACTAAATTTTTTTTTATCAATGCTATATTATATTTATGTGCCTTAATGCGGTTTTAGGTAGTATGGTTTCACTTATCGGTCAAATTCAAGATAGCGGATGACTTTTTGTAACGCAACATTGCAAAGCCTCACTGAAACCAAATGCGTTGACAAAGTATCACAAATAACAACATTGCACAAATCTATCTACATATATTATAGACAGAATGTAGGAATTTATTTCTCATGGTGAGTAACATTTATTATATAAATTTTCATATTATTCGAATGTGTTCTCTAAGTCAAATTACAATCCTCAAAAGCTTTTATACTTCAATAGTCTTATTCCCTAAATATTTTCCAGGAATGCACTATCAGAATTTTCGTTTATAGGATTGTAATTACACATTCGAATAATATGAAAATTTATAGAAAATATATAGTGCAAACTAGTGCTGGGAAACTATAGATATTACTATCGATAGTCTTAAAATGTTGAAAATATCGATAGGAAAAATATCGATATCGATATTATTATTAATTAAAATACAGATATGAAGACATGTAACAGCAGCTATACACACACAGTTTTTTGCCGCAAGTTTTTACTTGCTATTAATTCAGGCAGAATAACGGTAAAGTTGCAATATAATATCTTATGGTATCTACTAGTGCTGGGAAACTATCGATAGACTATCGATATTATCGATAGTCTTAAAATATCGAAAATATCGATAGAAAAAATATAAATATCGATATTTTTTTATTATTTAAAATACAGCTATGAAGACATCAAAAAGCAGCTATACACACACAGTTTTTTGCCGCAAGTTTTTACTTGCTATTAATTCAGGCAGAATAACGGTAATATATATTTACAAACAATAAGAATGGCAGGTGGTATGGACTGCTACTTAAAGGCTTTTATTAGGACAGTACAATGAACGACTATTAGAGGAAAATTCCGATAGGTAATTACCTTTTGCGTTGAGAATTAAAATCAATTTAGAACATTATCTAAAGTTGCAATATAATATCTTATGGTATCTACTAGTGCTGGAAAACTATCGATAGACTATCGATATTATCGATAGTCTTAAAATATCGAAAATATCGATAGAAAAAATATAAATATCGATATTTTTTTATTATTTAAAATACAGCTATGAAGACATCAAAAAGCAGCTATACACACACAGTTTTTTGCCGCAAATTTTAACTTGATATTTTAATTCGCGCTGAATTACAGCAATGAATACAAACAACAAGAACGGCAAGTGGTATGGATTGCTTAAGGCCAGTTTACACGGTAATACAATGTATTACGACAAAATAATATGAAATTTTCTCCGTGTTTAAAAGAAAAAAATAAAAGTCTGTTGAGAGTATACTTTATGTTTACACGGATGGTATAAGTAAAATCAAAAATAATAACAAAAAAGCAGATGGTTGCAATTTTACAATTTTTACAAAAACAACATGAAAATTTCCTGAGTTGATTTTAGTTGTTTTTGTAATTGTATAAAAATGCTACCACCTTCAATATACTCAGTTAAAATGCACCTCTGGTGTGATGAAAATACATAAGTTTCTAAAATGGTCCAGAAAAAAACCATTTTCCGACCGCTTGCCAGATTTTGTATTCGTATTCTCTCTTACTTAATGCATTTTGCTTTTACATGATATGATTTCTCTCATTCTACATTATGTCCAAATGCAATTGCAGGCATAAGACAAAACAATGAACGACCATTAAAGGATAAGTCCGCTAGATTGATTACCTTTTTGGGTTTAGAATTTAGAAAATTTTTTAAAGTTGCAATGGAATATCTTATAGTCCCTGTTACTTCGGTTCCTTCAGAAAGGTACTTATCAATTTTTAAAAAACTGACATCTAAAATAACGTGCGTATATACATACGTCTCATACATTCAATAAAGTGATAAAAACAACGAACTGTAAAAATGAAAAAATAATTAAAGTTTTCCTGCACAAGTACAAACATTCAGTCTGTAGTAATATCGATATATCGATAGTGGAATCTGAACTATCGATAAATATCGATAGTAGAAAATATCGATAGTATCCCAGCACTAGTATCTACTACTTCGGTTCCTTCCCAAAGACGTTTGTTAGCAGCGCAATTTTTCATACGTTCAATAAAGTCTGATAAAAAACTAGTTAAAGTTTTCCTACTCAAGTACAAACATTCAGTTTAATCTGAACTATCGATAAATATTGATAGTATCCCAGCACTAGTGCAAAATAGCTTTCAAGAAGAATTCTTAAGATACATATTCTAATACTTCTAGAGACGCAGATTCACTTGTTTACGGCCGCAATGACATGTTAAACCCAAACTTATAAAAACAGCGCGGAAATTCTTTAGTTTTCAAATTAGTTCTGTGGCATCTGCAGGCCTGGCTCAAACGGAGTTGCGAAATTGTCTATTTCCGCAAAAGTTGAAAAAACTTTGTTTTTAAAACAAAAATCTTAATAATTTAATCCTGTTATTTTTGTAAAAAAAGTGTTATTTGTTTTTTAATTTTATCATGAATTCATAATTAATTCTTTTATTTTTCATCTAATTAAATTTTAAATATTAATAACCTCTTACACTAAGGGTATTCATTTCAGTTTTTTTATTTGTTGGAAAAATGGTAAAGTGGAAATATGTAATTTTTGTTACAACACCAAAATTTACATTTTTAACAAACTATAACCAAGTGTAAAAAATCAGGATAAAAAGATGTAATTTTCTGCTTTAGACGTCAAACGAAATGATGTTGCCATTTATAAAAAGTTGTTAATTTTTAATACAAAGTACGAAAAATTGCATCTCTTTTTATCAACTCTTGAATTGTACAACTCTGATTTGAAAAATTATTTTTTATAGTAACAACATTTCAAAGATAACTTCTTTCTCATTAAATCTTTCAAAAAGAAAAACTCATATTAAGAATGTGTGTAATAAAAAAAGTTATTAAAAAAGAATTAAACAAGAGAAATGGGGTCAAAAAATGGACAGAAGCTGAAGTTAATAAAATACTCGACTTTTTGGCAGACAGTCGCCATTTTGAGGTAACTTTTTGTAGTCGAATATTATGATGAAAACACAGAAAAAAATATTTCACCAATTAAAGCATTAATCAAAAATAAAATCAGTTTTAATTAGAAATTTAATCAATTGAATTAAATGTTTAATCAAGTGAATTTACCTGGTTATTTAAATGAATTAAATGTTTAATTGATATTATTAATTTCTTGACTGGTACAAATTAATATTATTAATTAAACGTTTAATACATTTGATTAAACGGTTAATTCACTTGATTAAACGTTAATTCACTTGATTAAATTTTTAATTAAAACGGATTTTTATTTTGATTAATGCTTTAATTAGTGAAAAAATTTTTCTGTGAATGAAACCATTCACTTCGTTTTAAATTAAATAATGAATTAACTCACGTTTAACACCTTTATTCGGCATCTTGAAAAATATCAATTACTTCCACGAATTATTTGACAGATTTTTTTTTGACAGTTTGTACTTTTTACCAAAAAAAAAAAAAAAAAAAAAAAACCCCCGTTCACGTCAATAAGAGTGTAATTTTTCTTTTTTCCATTTTTCCAACCAAAAAAATTGAAAAGAATACCGGTACTGTAATTTTGTATAATAAAAAAATTACACTACTTGAGTTTGGCTAATTTTTATGCGAATCGGTATCGATATCAATGTTACCGATATTTTATTTGGAATATCGGTATCGTAGCGGCAAAAAGGCAAAAATCACTACTTCCCTAATTTTTTAAAAATGTATGCGGGGAAATTTCAAATACACAAACCATTTTAAATTCATTGTGGGTTAATCATTCGCTATATTTTTAAATTTTATTCATAATCTAGTTACTTAATTAAATATATTAATAATACACACTGAATGACGAACTTTGTAAAATCGACTAAAAGAAGTGGTGGTAAATTTGGCATGTTTTCTGCACACAGTCACATTTAGGTTCGTTAAGGTTCCATTAGCAGCCGAGATCAAACAGAGCTCACGTGGGTCCAGCACTTAGTTCCCGTTGTATTGCGATGTTTCACCGTCTCCCAAGGATCCTTTGTTACTCGACTACTGACATTCTCACTTTGCCATCCAGTTGATTCAAAGAAGGAGTTTATCCTATTCATAACAATGTCAGAGAGACAAGTTTTATTTCTAAGGGTTCTTCAACCAACAGTTTAAGTCTTAGGTCTCCGAATGCCGGGCAATTATAGATACGATTTTCCATCGACTCTTGTTTCTCTCCGTCACCACAACTTCTACGTGAGCCATTGTAGGGCATATTTGTCGTGAAATGCGAAAATATTTCATTGCCTTTTTCGAAGTCATTGATCTAAATTTAAAAAAAAAATATTTTTAAGAGTTTTACAATCGCCTAAAAAAACCGAAATACTACCAACGTATTAAAATCTTTCCGAATAACCATATTAGTGTGAACTTAGTCTAGAAGAGATGCAAAAGAGATTCTAAAGCCATAATGTATAATTTTTGTAAAATGTATTAAAAAGTGGCTTACAAAGCCTTATCTTTAAATCAATATATAAAACGAAAGCTAAGATAAGATATGAAGAAGAAAAGCAGACTTTTATCTCTATAATAACTATTTTTGTAGCCTAATTTTTATTCTTAAAGTCAAACACTTTATTTGTTCTTACATTAAAATTGGCTAAAGTTTAAATTTCTACATTAAAGAAAAATAAAAAAAGAAAAACAATTACAACAACAAAAACATAAAAAAATGCTTGACAATTAAAATGAATCAACACAAAGCAATGACATTTTTCTTCAATTGTCATGAGCCAAAGTGCCAAAAAATAATACCAATTTTATTTTGTACGCTGTGGCTCTTATTTATCTTTTTTTTTGTTCTTTTCAACTCAACAAGTAGCCAGGAAAAAAATTGCTAAAGGAATAAACAAGAAAATAATATAAAAAAAACAAAAGTAACAACAATTCGTATGCATTTAACGAAAAGAAAAGGTAAAAAAAAACACAGAAAGCTCAACGAAGCCAAAGAGCTTAGCAAGTAGAGGAGAAGGAGCAGTTAAAAAGGAAGGTAATTTTTGGTCAGGCATTCTTATACGCTTGATAACACACCTCAACCGCACACCAAAATACCAAACAATATCCGAATACCAAAAAAAAAACTACAAAAAAAAGAAGAGGTAAAATGTGCAATGTGCAAAAATCACATACAAACAGACACTGTGCAGCAAATATACCCAGCACGCATACTGACAAAACTTCAATTATAAGAAAGGGAAATTCACCACCAAAAATAATATTAAACACACATACACATTAGCCCAAACGAATGAGTAAAATCAAGCAATCACACATGTGCACACAGTTATACACTTACACATATCAGTTAAAAAAAAGCTACTCTCATAAAGCTGATACAAAGATAACAAAAACAACAAGAGAAACCAAGGAATAACTGAAACAACAACAACAACAAAAAGCCAATAAGAAAATTAAAGCAAAACTCTAAAGACAAGAAGTAAAAACAAATACAACAGCAACAACAATAACACAAATAACATACGAGAAGCAAAATCAACACAACGCAACCTGCTGCTCCAAAAGAATAGATGATTTTCAACATACTTTTAGCTTGAACAAAAAAAAAAAAGAAAAAAAAAATAAACTGAAATCCAAAATGAACTTATCCTCATCACTCTCCGTACCTCATTTAGTCACATTACTAAAGAAGCAGACACACACATCCATACCAACAATCATAAACACAAACACTCATGTACATAAGTATGTTTGTATGTATGTACGAATGAGTGTGTTTCAGTTTGTGTCAAGCAAATAAAAATAAGCTTATTGCACACGTTCCATGATCCTTGCAGCATCTGAGCAACTACAACAATAACGAAAATTAAGAAGAGGAAAAAATTGTATGAAATAAAAGAAAAGCAACCCAACTATCCATCCAGTTTGCCATCGCATACCAATCATCAACAGCAACATGCGGCCTCAACATTAACAACAACAGTAACTTGGCTTTTTCTTCTTCTCCATGTTTACTTCTTGGCATGGTACGAGTACTATTACGAAGAAGACTGCAACTACCACTATTGATTGGTACAAGTGCACAGTGGTGCTTGGAGATTAAGATTAGGGATTTCAATACCGATATTACCGATATCTTAATACCGGTATTACAGGCTACAATCGAGCTCCGCAATACCGCATGCAACAATACCGGTATTCCTTTGAACCAGAAATTCCTGTTCAGGACAAATCTCTTACAATTAAGCAAAAGTTGGAGAAAATTATGATGGAAGAAATTCAACAAAATAAGCACCATAAAGAGATAAATTCAAAAGACTAGATGAGGACCACACCAAGTTATTTGAAGGAAAATTTCATATTTCCAATCAAAATATCTGAAAGGAAAATTTTTGCAAAATGTGTATAGTTTCCTTATGACCGTTCATCCTACAAGTCTAGAGAATCAGAGTGCGCGTTTTTCGCAGCAGTATTAATCAGCACGAAAATAAGATCACGCCTTTCAGATAAGAGGATCGTCAGTTAATGTTTTCTTCGAACATATACAAAACAAGTAAGAAAGTACAGTCGGTCAAGCCCGACCATATAATACCCTACACCACAGTGTTTAAAAACACATCATGCTTATGTGTCCATAAAAATATAGATTTATCTATGTTTATACACTTCATGAAAATAGGTTTGAAAGTTTGTGAGAGGCAGAAATTGCCCCGTACCTCCCCTTGTGGTCCTATTTTTGACAAACTGTATAACTAATGTGTCCATATAGATATGGATCTATCTATGTTTTAAATATCATTAAAATCGGTTTGAGAGGCAGAAATTGCCCCTATTTCCCCTCGTGGTCCTATTTTTTAAAAAATGCATACTTTTTGTGTCGATATAGATATGGTTCTACCTATGTTTTAAATTTCATTGAAATTGGTTTGATAGTTTTTGAGAGGAAGAAATTTCCCCCTATCTTCCCTCGTGGTCCTACAGCCATTCAGCCCATTTTCAATAGGCTTGATCCTTGTGCCAATAAGAACCTATGACCCAAATTTCGCACAAGGTTACATGGACAGCCAGCCAGCCTGCCAGCCAGCCGGACGGACATCGTTAGTTCGACTCAGAATGTGATTCTAAGACGATCGGTATACTTTAAGGTGGGTCCAGGACCAATATTTTAAGGCGTTACATACATCAGCACAAATGAATAATACCCTCTCCACTATTGTGGTGTGGGTATAAAAAGAGGAATTAAAAAAAACTTGGGTACTTACTTAATTGCTGTATATTTTATTTAAGTTAGAATAGTTTTGTATAATTTGTATATAAAACTGTTTTATCTTTTTTTAATAACTATTAATGAACTATATTTTTATACCCTCCACGGCCACAAGTGGTGAATGAGGGTATACAAAGTTTGTCATTCCGTGTGAAACTTTTTCATTAAACATCTAGAATACCATTTAGTATATATATTGTTACGTTACTGCCTTTCAATAACGTTTTGGTTTATTTCCTTTATAATAAACCGTATCGAGTTCTTTTTAGCACCTTAATAAAATTAATTAAACGCAACACTTTAATTTATAACACTTATTTATTAAGAACTTAGTCACTTTAACAACCGAAATTTACAACTTTTATTTACAACTCACTATTGTAATCAACACACTTCAATGTTAATAGTAAACTTGACAAAGTCTGAACTAATACTGACTTTTGATGCTAGCCGCTGCAAGTATTTATACTGTAATTCAGCCATCTAGAACATTCCAAATGTTTCTCGAAGGTTCGAGGCTTAACTATTCACCACTCTATCGTCTATTATGATTTATGGCGGCACTTATGTTTACATAATTTCACCACTTATACTAAAGCTTTTTTAACGGTCATTTCTAGGGCTTTCTGCACATTGGAATTGAAGTGTACTGATTTATAACAATTTTTAATTTTTAATAACAATGTAAACTAATAAAATTACTTATGAATGCAAAACAACTAATAAATACAGGATAAATAATAATTACAACTAATTCTTAAACAATAATTACAACTAATTCTTAACTAAAGTTACTTTCGTAACACTGCCTCCCACTTAAGCCTGTTCGTCCCGAATAGGCTCAGAATCAGCTCTTCCATAAGGGGCTAATCGTTCTAAATGAACAACTTTCATTTTAGCTCTTGGACTTTAGTATTTCTGTATTCGGTATACAACATCATTTAATTTCTTTATCACCTTATATGGCCCATTCCAATATGTTGTGGCTTGGCAACTAATATTTCCTTAGGTTGTTGATTCATTGGCAAAATCAACTGGCCCTCCATAGATCCTACAGAATTCACTGCCCGATCATATCTGGACAACTTACTACGGCCACGCCCGGACTTTCTAAGGTCATATGGATTTCTCCGCTAAAATGAAGACACCTGCTTATCTTCTGGTATAGGTAGTGCATTACAATTGCACTGCGGAAGCGACGCACATCCTCTGTTTATTGTGCTCCTGACTGACACACGCTTTGGGCTGTTTCCCCTTAAATTTTGTCTTCCACCTATACTATTGGTCCTTATAACCTTAGCCGATACGGGCTCAAATCTTTTCGCTGTTAACTAGTCTTTACTTAGCTCTACCTGCAACGAGTGACCTTCACTGATGCATTCTTTTCTATCTGCCTCCGTACAGTGTTTGGCTTCCAATCTGCTAAGCTGTCTTACATGAGCAACCGCTTTTTCACGTTTTGCAACTTTTCTTGCGGTTTCCTGAGCCAGGGCAAATGAAACAGTTTCTGCAAATGTCGACTTTAATGCTGCACACACCGCATACTTACCATTAATAAATTCTTCTGTTTTGAAGCTATCCAACAATGGATGATTCTCACCAGGATACGTTAGCTGTACTAACCGCTCAATCTCCAGTGCGAAGTCCTGCAAAGTTTCGTTTGCCTTTTGCACTCTGGCACGCAACTCCATTTCGTAGATTTGCTCTTTGTGTTCACCTCCATACTTACATTGCAGTGCTACCATAATTTCATCATAATTGTTTCTGCTACTTACTGGTACACTTTCAAGCACTTCAACCGCAGACCCCTTTAAAGCAAGAATTAGCTCGATGGCGTTTTCCTCACTGTTCCAGTATTTCTGTTGGTAACTGTATCGAACCAGAACTTAAAAACATTTAATGGCACACTACCGTCAAAGCAAGGGGGTTTATTCTACTAGAAACTTCTGGAATAACCCGCACTGATCCCTCTTGGCATTGAAAACTATTTACTTTTGCTTCCAGATTGTGAAGTTTTTCATCCACTTCTATTTTAACATAAGTCAGCTTTTGGTTGAATTCAATATCCATGTCATTTACTCTTTCATTTATTTCAGTGGAAATCACCTGAAGTTTCTCATTTGTTATTCTGGAATGCGCTTGAATTTCAGCTAATATGGTAACTGAATTCTCCTTTACCCTTTTTTCTACATTTCTAGAAGTTTCATCAATCTTTCTAGAAGTTTCATCAAGAATAGCTCTGGAGTAATCGTCCATTTTTATAGAAGTTTCATCAATTTCTCTAGAAGTTTCAGCTAGAATATCGCTCGAATTCTCTTTTATCATCTGTACCATGCTTTTAGAATTATCGTCCATTTTTGTTGAAGTTTCTTCAGACATTTTTTCCATTTTTGCCATCATAGCAGCAAACATTGTGCTTAAATCCATACTGCTAGCAACTGCACGAGTACATACCTCTATGTCTTTCTTATCCTCAATGTCCATATTGCGTCGCCCGAATTCATCTAATAGTCTCTTCTGCAGCTCTGCTTTATTACCTACAGTTGGCAGATCCAACTTGCCCAATTCTTTCTTGAGCTGTTCTACTTTAAGCTCTTCAAATTTCATTGCTGTTCAGTAGGATCATCAAATTGATAATTTTGTTACAAAAACTAACATAAATGGTGGAATAATACACGGAATGATATAAGACTTCGCACAAATTCGTTATATACCACTGGAAATCATACTGTTATATTTCGTGAAGATTGGTCCATAATTTTCCGTAGGCACCATATACACCATACAGTTAATTACGCCTAAGCCGAAATAAATAATGCTATGATAATAATATGCAATAATTCACAGTTTTTAAGGACTATAAATCACAGTTATAAATTTTGTGATGATCGGTCCATAATTTACCACATGCCCCATATAAAGCTCACTCTGGTAACTTGATTAAATACGCCTAAAACCGTAGCAAATATAGATATTGCGGATACGGCCCATAATTTACTGTAGATGTTAAGCAGCCTTTTCAAAATCACTCTAAAATTTCAAAAGATTTTGCTATTCGTGCTTAATTCCCAGTGTTTATTATTGATAAAAACACTTGAAATTTATTGTTGATGGGATAAGGCCAGATCATCAGGAAACTTCATCCATAAAGATTTTAGAAAAACTAAAGATATTAAACCAAATAAAACTGTTAAACGTATAAGACTTATAGCAACAGTTCTACTTGTAATAATATCAAAGTTTAAACAAAACACATCAACAATAAACAGTGGGCTTATCTCATCTTACACTCTAAAAGCTAAAACTTATTTCCTGCTGGATTTTATGTTTTTTAATACTTTTAATAATTAATAAGAAATCATTCTACAGAAAATACCGAAAGGCTTTCGGTATTGGAATCCCTTATAAATATAAACTTTCTTAAAAATTTACATAAGGGAAATAGCTGAAGTCCCTTAACTGATTGTAATTATATAGTATTGCTATTTTAGCTTGACTATTTCAAATCTTAACTGTCGTGAGTATTCTATCACTATTTAAATAAAAATTATACTAACTTCTAACTCGACCCTTAATTGAACTTCTTTAACGATTTTCTGCTTTAATCCAGCAGAAGTCTAACTACTGCCTAGTCAATCTCTACTCTAACTCTACCTTTACTCAACTATAACTCTACTCTAACTCTAACTCTAACTATACTCTAATTCTACTCTTTCTCTACTATAACTCTACTTTAACTCTACTCTTACTCTACCATAACTCAACTATAACTCTACTCTTCTCTACTCTACTCCACTCTACTCTACTCTACTCTACTCTACTCTACTCTACTCTACTCTACTCTACTCTACTCTACTCTACTCTACTCTACTCTACTCTACTCTACTCTACTCTACTCTACTCTACTCTACTCTACTCTACTCTACTCTACTCTACTCTACTCTACTCTACTCTACTCTACTCTACTCTACTCTACTCTACTCTACTCTACTCTACTCTACTCTACTCTACTCTACTCTACTCTACTCTACTCTACTCTACTCTACTCTACTCTACTCTACTCTACTCTACTCTACTCTACTCTACTCTACTCTACTCTACTCTACTCTACTCTACTCTACTCTACTCTACTCTACTCTACTCTACTCTACTCTACTCTACTCTACTCTACTCTACTCTACTCTACTCTACTCTACTCTACTCTACTCTACTCTACTTTGCAACGGGATGGTTTCAAAACACTGCTATCGTCCAGTGCGGTATCATCGCACTAGTTAAGAAGATGTCGATAAAACGGTGTATACCTTTTTCAAGTTTTTGAATTAAAACCACATGACCATCAATATCAACTTTTTGAGTGGTCTAGCAACACCAGCATTGCTCTGTGGCCATCTTCTGCCTATTTTCTGAGATATTTAGCCACATCAATGAGAGCAGTGGTACAACTTTGCTTGGCACAAAATCCAGTTTGTTTTGATATAAGCAGGTTAAAATCTTTGAGATGTTTGTTTATTTAAGTATGAAATGGTTTTTCAAAAGCCTTTGATAGATATGGTAGTATAGCAGTTGCACGGTATTTGGAAGAAGATTTTGGGATAGCCACTAGTAGTGATAGTGTGACTAAAAGTGTGAGTTACATCGGCAAAATATATGGAAGAACCATTTTTTAAAAAAATATCGGATGGCTTCTATAAACTCCTGTGGCCTTTGATGTGATAGAATAACAGCTTTTTACAACATCGAACTGACTGACACATTTAAAATCGTCGGGGTTTTCGTAAGTTGCTTTTTTAACTCACATTTCAAATTTCCCTTATAGTTTTTAAGGTATTACGTGGTCTTATAAAGTATATATATTCTGAGTCATTGAGTAATTCTAGGCCGATTAAAATATGTAAAATACAACAAAAGCGAAAACTAAACGGTAGTCCTCTGATGGATTTCCGGCCATTGTGGACAAACTAGAAGACTCGTAAGGATGCAACATATGTACCTTATTTTGTAGATAGTAAGTCCAATTTGGTCCATCTACCTGTCTATTGAAAACATGCTCACTTTCAAAAGACACCACAGAAAATAAAAATTCTGGTGTCACATTATTTTTAGTTATTCTTACCATTTTGGGTATAAAATCTAGTAAAAAAAACGGTTAAGTACGAAAAGAGTTTTAGACCCGAATGTGGAATAATCAGCCTTAAAATTAATATTTCTGCTTAAAAAAAAACTTCATATAGTGGACGCTGAACGCACAATTTCAAAATCTTGTGGAAATCGGTCCATTATTTACTATAGGCCCCATATAAAGCTGTTGAATATCATTTAACTACGCCTTAATTAATTAATTCTTGGCACAGCTATAGTTCTTTTACTTAACGATTAATGGACGAATTTGATCCCAAAATATTTTTGACAAAGATTTTCTTTACTAAAGGACCTAAAATATGTTGCACAATATTATTTTGTGTTTTTAATAGAACTACTGTGCAACATACTGTCATGGTATTAGTGCATCTATGCAAGTTTTGTTAAGAGATTTTTGTCTTCTTAAACAAAAATCGAAAAACGAAGGAAAACAAGCACACGAAATGAACAGCAACAAAAACCAAACCAGTTTTTATGTTAACATATGAATATCTTGCGTATATTACAGCAACAACTATAACAACAGCAACAATAGTTTATATTTATATGTATTTGTTAGTGCTGGTACTACGAGTGTATGTGAATGTTTACAACTCCACGTACGAATGAGTATTTTAAACACACTGGTGGAACTCGCTCTAAGTAGCCCGTTCTGGCCTGGTATGGATGGATTTTTTTGTCTTGGTTGTATATTTTGGACTAAGAGCCCAAGATATGTTGTTGTTGATATTCGCTCGTTTGCTGCTTAATTTTTTTTTTTTTTTGTTCAGCTTCTTTTTCTACCAACATCAGCATGTGGAGTTTTGTTATTTTGGTGCTGTTCTTGTTGTTGTTTCTTAAGAGTTTTGTTGTCTTAACAAAACATTTGCTATTTTTGCAGATTGTCATGCGCTCTTTTATAGCAGATTGTTTATATTTGTCTGTTGCCAGTGTTTTGTTTGTTATTGTGGTATCTTCATTAATAGTTTGTAGGCAAATGCGAGAGTTTGTAGAGAACTATCGGCGGAGAGAGCATGCTAAAAGAGAGCCGTTTTTACAGCATCCCATGTAGGTTTATGTTGTAAAACAGGTATGGTGAATATTTAGTTGTTAGTATTTTGTTTAACGTGTTTTTTTTATAATTAAGATTGTTGACTCTCGTATATATATTTGTTGTTGTCATTCACTATAAAAACAATTGAGAGCTAATATAAGGGTTAGTAACACATGGACTTGAAGAAGCAGTGGCGTTAGAAGAACTACATTGAAAGGATTTTTTTTTTATATTATGTTAAACATTAATATTAAACAAAAGATTTAAGAAAAAAACTTGAGTTTGTTAAATGGAAGCTATTAAAAAATAAATTGTACACAGGCTATAAATATTTATAAACTGTTAAGTAGGCGGGGCATCTACTATACAAATAATTTAGATTTCTATATATCTGACGAGCGGTAAAAGTATCTAAACTAAGTACAAATAGTTGTAAATAAACCAAACAGCATTATCTAAATATTCCATATTATCAAAGAGCGATCTACGACAATAATGTATGAAACAAGATATCAACCAAATTCTCACCACGGCCTCTGTGCCACACATCTATCCGAAGGTTCATATTTTCAATGACTCTGAGATAAAATTGAGGTTCAATATCGTTAATGGGCCAAATAATCTCATCCTTTAGCTCTTGAATTGTTCTTGGCTTATTGACGTACACTTTTTCTTTTAAATTATCGCAAAAAAAGAATTCCAACGGTGTTAAATCACATGATCGTGGCTGCCAAACCCTACGGTCAATAACCAACGAAATATACGTTAGTCAATGACCGGTTACCCCGGTACACCTTTATAGATTTTTGCACTTTTTCATTAGAAAATCTTGTTTTTCGTCCAATCACATATAGATAGTGTTGCAAAATAGGCCAATAATAAATTTCCGTATAAAAAATAATCAAATTATGTAGATTTTTGTTTTAAATCGCTACGTTTCACTTTGTCTACTGTCGCAAAGCCATTTGTAGCTATCAAAAGAAGTCGCTAAAGTAAACACATTGCAATTTTTTGTTCTTCTTTGATTACGGTGCTTTTTTAAAAATTGTATAGCTTTTAAATATTTTAAGCATTTGCTTGTTGCTCTTACATATGCATGTAGGTCGGTTTATAGAAGTATCGCTACTATGAAACACCATATACTGGAAATATAATCTGTCTAATGCTGATATTTACGATGAGTCTTCAGTTGAAAGTTATGCCGACGTAAATATTTTGCCGTGTGGCAGAACCACAATTTGTTATCCCATCAAAACTAGAAGTCATAATCTTCCACGGCAACGTTGTGGGCCTGCACGATCAACGGAATTGCTTGCAAAAGCTCAAACCTGAGAGTAGATATGGTGGACATAATAGTGCGTTAGACAAACAAAAAAGCAGATGCCAAATATGCAGTCTATATTGGAACTAACCCAACAAAACCACGACTTAATTGGAAATATGTAACAGTAAATTAAATATATGCCTTTACTAACATTTTAATAATGAATTGTGCAAATTACTCATGTAATAATAATACGAAAGATTTATGTGCCATCACATCTTATCCTCATGCCGAGTAACAATGGCCATTACCAGATTCTGGTCCCTGCGACGTTTTATACGATTTGACGATGTAAACATCCAGTGAATGCGAATGCGAATCAGCCAAATTAGGGATTAAAGTTTTGTGAATTTGTGATGCAAAAAACTGCTATCCGGTCGATGACCAACTAAATACCGGGAAAACACCAATAGGTCCTGAGTTACGACAAGAAAAAAGAGTGGTTAAGGATCTAACAGGTCCTTTCCATAAGAGTTGGCGCACCATCACAATAGATACATTTTTTAACACTCTTGATTTAGCGGAACACTCTAATTAGTCGCCACTATTCATCACGATCTGCTATTAAATGCTGTCAACGCAAGCCGATACCCACAAATATAACATTTGAACAATAAAAAAGTTGTTAAAACAAAGAAATTTATATGTTTTTTCGATCAAATTCAAAATAACCGTGGTAATTTGTAAGGAAAAACAAAAAAAAAAAAATTGTAGGGTACCCGGTCATTGACTTGCGTAGATGTCGAATGTTAAATTGTTTTAAACAAAGATCTGGCTATACATATATTTTTTTTTTTCTTTTATAATGTTTTTTTAGTCCTAAATAGCGACGATTTTGAGTTTTTTCGCCACATCTTCATTGTGAAAGAATTGCGAGCACTTTTAGTTTGAAAAAGTTGCCCGGGTACCCGGTTATTGACCGTAGAGTTAACATCGCTACGACGCACACTGGGGATTTTTGTATGGAGGTGAGGAAAGAAATATATTTGTCAAAAAATATAATGATTTCATCACAAATTTAGTTTTATTTATATAGTTATACAAAAAAGTAATCAAAATAAAGAAAGTTAGAGAAATGTATATCGTTACCTACAATGTAAAAAGCCCTAACTAACAAAAAATTTAAATGATTTTTTTAATTCATTATTTATATCTTCCTTTCTTCAATCAAGCTCAAGGTCAGGTTAAGAAAAATATGTTAATTTATTTTATATCCAATATTTCGCTGCCACAATGGACAGCTTCTTCAGGGATCTTAGGTTTATAATTTCCAACAAATTTTTTATAAAACAAAATTTAAATTAAATAACAAAAATTGACAACATGAAAAATAAATATTAAAAATAATACACAGGAAAGGAAGATATAAAATTAAAAGGTCGAAAAAATAGACTAAATAATTCATTATTTATTTTAAATCTATTTTTAATTTCATCACAAACTTAGTTTTATTTATATAGTTATACACAAAAGTAATCAAAATAAAGAAAGCTAGAAAAATATATATCGTTACCTAAAATGTAAAAAGCCCTAACTAACAAAAAATTTAAATGATTTTTTTTAATTTTTAATTTATTATTTATTTTAAATCTACTTTTTAATTTATTATTCTAAAAGAGCCTTAACTTCGTCGCTTATATCACTATGCTTTTTCTGGCTAAATGAGGGAGTCAAGTGTGAGATCATGGGATCTGATGTTACCATCATTCGGTGCATAATATCTTCGTTCGTGGCAATTCTACTGCATTTTCTGGAGTGTCTAAGGCGATATGGGGGATTCTATTCTGACGGGTGCAACATTTAGACGCTTAAAACGTCTTTTACTAATAGAAAGAAACACATTTGCAATTAAGTTATTTCTAGAAGGGGTACAATTTTTTTTATATGCTATTGTTATCTATTTACAAGAATTTATATGAAACGATCAAATAGCCACGAGAGAGCTTTAAAGTGCATGACGGGTGCAACCAAATCGGCCCACTTTCAAGATCATACCACAAAAACACAAAACTCTGTTAATTTTTAAACTTTTATTGTATTATTCTTTTTTATTGTGAAAGATGAGATATCAGACGATGATTATGAAATCAAACATTGTAGAGAAATATAATCCAATAATAAGAAATTTGCTCTTTAAGCCATGACGGGTGCAACATGCAATGAACTTTCATTTCGCGCCAAATCTATGAATCTTAATGCTTCGAAGTGCACAACAAATTTATATTTAAGCTTACGTCTAAAAAAATTATATTATTATAAAATATAGATATTTTACTTTAAATTGGCATCAAAAAGTGTCAAATAGTGTGATTTGAAAATTGATGTTAAAAGTTGTCTAGAATAGAATCGCCCATATTTTTTATAGTCTTTGTAACGATTTTCCTGAGCCTCTTCGGATAATAAGCCTACAGGAAAAAAAAACTTTTCAATTATATATTTTCATCCCTTTTGTATGGTTTGGCGCGATCACAGCACTCCTCAAACGATTTGCGTGGCCGACCAAGTGTAAAACTGGTAGAACATTCAGCCTCAGTAAACTTAATTGTAAATGTGCCTTCAAGCCACTTTGCATTTTTTTTTTTTTTAAATCGCGACTTTGTACGGTTAGAATCCTGCCATCTTTGTTTGAAGTTATAGTAAAAGCTTTTATATATTGTATCCAAAATTTCACATGATCTAGTATCGTTTAAACCAACGTCCAATTGTTGCAAAAACTGTTTTAATTTTGTTCTGTCTTTGTCAAACTCCAGAAGCTTCGAGCATAAAACCCACGAGAAATAGAAAAACTTTCCATTGCCGTAATACTCTTGGGCCTCAGTTTCAGTTATAATTTAAAAACCGGAGAAAAATTGGTTGTACTTTTCGCGTTCGTCAGCACACTTGTTGAATGACAAAAATCGATCAATATTTTACTGACAGGTACGTTCCAAATATGAGCACTAATAGATGTGGGTGGAATTTCTGTAAAAAAATCATACAGGTGGCCAACGGAAAACCCCAAAAAATTATAAAAGTGCACTTTCCTTTTTTCCTTTCAATTGTCCACGCACATTTATTACCGCTTATTACTTTGCTACCGCAATCATAAAAATCAAATAACCTTTTGTTAATTACTTTTTTTTTTTGAATTCTAAGAATCATAAAAAAAGTCATAAATGTTTTTGCAAAGAATTTTGTGCATATCTCGAGCAAAATTTTGAAATGCATACCTTCACTTAATTGTAAATAAAAGCGAAACGCGTTCATCGATTTTCATGATTTATGTCTCATTTTTTCATAGGTTATGCGACTTTACGTGAAAGTAGTAAGACTTGAAACTTTTTTTTACTGTTTTCGACTTTTTGTGAATTAAAAATAAAAAAATTTTAATTTTTTGGGCAAAAAATATTTTTTTTCTTCATACATTTAATTATAACTGCGAAACTGTTGCTTATGTAATTCTTGATTTTTCTAAATTTGTTTCAGCAAAATCCGACTAGTGGTTCTCGAGTTATGTTAAACAAAAGAGCCTTATCAGAATTGAGTCCCGAATCAATCAGCTGAAAAATGTTGTACTGTGTAATGCAACAAATTGAGAGGTGGCACCTGGTGGCACTTGAAATTGATTACAAATGTAAAAACAGATATTAGACAATGTATTAGTAGTGATTTCCAACTGTGGAAAAGTAAGGATAAAATTGCAGGTCCAAATGTTTGGAGAAAAAAGGGATTTTTGTTATATATTCATAATAATACACAAAAAAAAAAAAAACTTAAGTCTCTGCAGATTTTTTTTTTTCAATTTTAGTATACTGAAATATACTACTTTCAATAGACAAAAAAGAAAAACGTTAGCTCACATAGTAAAATAATATTCGTTTTTAAATTCTTAGATTTAAATTAAGTTGGTTCGGTAAAACATACAAGCTCTGAGTTTGAGACGGATATAAAAAAACTGGCAGTCAGATCGGAGTAATTCTTTTTGATTTGATTGTATCATTTAGTCTAAAGTTTCAACATATCACTGCATATTGCATGAAGATTATGTTGCCAATTTGACTTTTTTCCTTGAAATCCCCAGTGTGCGACGTGCGATAACACTGCCATTAAATATCACGCGTAAAATAGCCATTGTTTCGTTGGCGGTGTGGCAAGTGGCACCATCCTGTTGGAACAACATATAGTCCAGGTCCATATCTTCAACATTTGTGCAAAAGATGTCCGTTATCATCTCGCGATAGCGGCCACCATTCACGATAACTGCCAATTAACCGCACAAAAAAGGTGTTTTCACATTATTTACAGACCCGGTTTGCTAAAATTTGTAGAGTCTGCAGAGATTAATGGTGTTTTCTTTTCTACAAAAAAATGTGACATTTTATTTAAAAAAAATGCAATTTGGTGCCTGTTTCTTAAAAATTTTGCTCCCGAAAAGGGTGAGTTTTTTAGAATAAAACATTTTTTTAAATAAAATACCACATTTGTTTGTAGAAAAGAAAACACCATAAGGTAAGAAATTAGTTGGACCATGTCCATATTCTTGTTTAAAATTTATTTGTTTTAAATTGATTTATTAGAATTTTAATTAACGAGGATCAATATTTTGACCCATTTGGCGTTTAAACGTCACACAGAAAGGCACGATGGTCTCACAATAATAATAGTTAGTAAATTTGAACCTATTTGGCATATTGCATAGATTTCTCTCTACTACCCCCAAAGAAGTTATCCATCCTACGCCCCTGTTTAAAAAATATCCTCACATAACTACTTGGCATTCTAGCACCTTTCAGTTAATTGCCCATACATAATTATTTTTTGGTTTTAAAGTTTTTCAATTAATTAAAATAGTTAGTGTTTGGAATGGAAAAAATATCCCTTAATGCAGTGTCCTTTTTTTTATCTGTAATTTGGCCCTATTTTCATAAAATCCATTGATTCTACTTAAACTAAAAATATATTGTAAAATTATATGGTTTTTCATTCCTTTCATTCTGCACCCTGTGATTTTGCAAAGAAGATTCTTTCAAAAAGTCTTCAAGTCCGTCTATCCGTCTGTCTGATATTTTTTTTGTCTTTACAAAATTTTTGTTTTGTTCATGAGAGAGAAGAAAAAATAAACAAAATCATCTTGTTTTTGGTCTGTAGTGATGCGTATGTGTCTCTGCATGATAATTTCTTCTACTAAGATTTTTTTTTTCGTTGTTGTTGCTTTTCCTTTATATTGTTGTTATATTATATTATGGCTGTGTGGCTAATTGTGGACCTGTCGTCAGTTTCAGTTGTTTTTTCCTTTTGCTATATTAAAGCAATTTTTTTTCGTGGATTTCGTTTTGAATTTTAAAATTTTTATTTAAGTAAATAAACAAAAATACAGCATATGTATATATGTATGTATGTTTGTATATATGTATGTCTAAACGAGCGAGTGTTGTATAAAAGTTAGACCTTTTTTTTTTTGCTAAACTCATTTAAAACATGAAAAAACATTTTTTACTGTATATTTGTCTTCTTATAGGAGTATAAATTTCTGTTAGATGAATGCAATCTGACAATGGTATGAGCATAAACAGCAGAAGCAGCATTATTAACATCAGCAACAACAATATCAGTAAAAAACAGACTAAAGCAGCCAACAGAAATGGGCACTTTCGAGGAATACAAATACGACTGCATGGATGTTTATACGTTCATGTTGGGGAATAGGAATATAATATTATTATTGAATATCAGTAGTGGCTGCAAAACAGCGGCTAAGAATGGTTTTATCATGCTGAGTCTGAGGGAATGTTATGAATAATATTAGTACACGGAGGGAAAAAGTCTGGAATGTGTAAGGGGAGTTAAGGAGAGGGTGCACAATAACAATAAAAATTTTGGATTTTTATTTCTTTTGTGCCGACTTGTAATAGTGAATTATCTTTCTACAAATGATTTTTATTTGGGATCTTGCCTGATCTTGTCATCAAATAACATGTTTGTAATATTTTTCCCCTTTATAATTGCAAAAAACTCCATTTAAATGCCGACCTTTTAGTGGGTAAAAAGGGGAATTTGGGAACTTCTTAAAAAACCCCATTAAGACTGCAAAATTTCAAAATACTATGGTAAGCAGCTAGTATTTCCTGAGTTCCCAAACATCATAGTACTTTGCAGTTTAACCCTTTCACGTCAATGGAAAACATTTTTCCTAAAATTTAAATTGGTTATTTTAGAAACGAATTTTTTTAAAATATTTATTTTGACAATTAGATGTCGTAAAACAGCGATGATTTATTGTAAATAAAAGTAAAAAGTTGGAAAAACATAAAAGTGTATAGTTTAATTAAGGAAGGGAAATTCCATTTTTCTCCACCGTAAGGTCGTTTTGGTATGGCTCGTTTTGTCGCTAATAAAGTTACGTTTCTTAGTTTTATAGGTAATAAATATTACGTGTTGAATAAAGAAAAATGATAAATAAAAACAAAAAATTAATAAGTGGCCAATAGTGCTCCAATTTTGTAAATATATTTACTCTATGGTAAACTTTTTTCCCTATGGACCAGAAGGAAAAATGTACTCTTAGTAGTTTATTGATATTGCGTTTTTACATGTTCACAATACGAATTATAAAGTTTAGCAATAACAAGCAGAAGGTGTTGGGAGTTCCATTTACGCGAAAATGCAATATTACAACTGCTCATGACGGATAATAGACGAACTTCACCTAGACGAAGGGAACATTGAAGATGCTGCAGATGTGGCTTAAATCGAAAATGCAGTACAAAAAACTGGTCAAAACATAACTGTGGATGCCAGTACAGGAAGAAGAACCTGTTTTCAGATGGGCAAGTGGCTCTACACCTCATACATATTATGAAAGAAATTATGAGTTTGATCGCGTAAACATCTTTTCTGATAGGCAAGATATGGTTGAGGGATCACTATTGACCAGTTTAGAGTATCGACAAGTAGTAGCACAAAATCTGATGATTTTACATCAAGGCAGAGAGTAACCCCTTCTTAAAGGGAAGAAGTGAAGGATGAGGTTAGAGTATGCAAAAGGCGAACAAAATGAAAAGATGTGTAATTGCGCGAAGAAACGTGTAGAAAATAGAACGCATAACATTTGTGATATGTGCACCGTCCATCTCTGCCTTACAAGCAAAAGGAATTGCTTTGCAGAATACCATAATTAGTTTTGTATTTTTAAACCTATTTTTACATTTGGGGGATTCACAAGGTATTCATAAAGTTTTAAATTCATATGTCTTAAAATAATTACAGGGAATATATATGACTGCTGTGGTCAACCGCTTAAAATTTAGATTTCTACTGTACAGTTATGACGAATCAATGAACACAGCATTAAAATTTTTATTTTGTTTGAAACACAACAATATTTTTTTGCAAATAATTATAAAATTTCAAAAGATTTTGTTATTCGTGCCTTATTCCCAGTTTTTATTCTTGACAAAAACACTTGAAATTTATTGTTGATGTGATAAGCTATTCCTATGCATTTCACTAGTTGCTTAGGCCAGATCATCAGGAAACTTCATCCATAAAGATTTTAGAAAAACTAAAGATATTAAACCAAATAAAACTGTTAAACGTATTAGAATTATAGCAACAGTTCTACTTGTAATAATATCAAAGCTTAAACAAAACACATCAATAATAAACAACAGTGGGTTTATCTCATCTTACATTCCCCACTACAATTAGTTGAAATTCTCTCAACATTAATTGTAGTTGTAAGTAGGTTAAGAAAAACAAAATAAAAACAACACAACAACTTACAAAAGATGTTGTCAATTAAGTGTTTTTTAGGCCGTGCACTTGCCTGTTTATCAAAAAGTAATTTCAAATGCATAGGAATAGCTTATCCCATCAACAATAAATTTCAAGTGTTTTTGTCAAGAATAAAAACTGGGAATTAAGCACGAATAACAAAATCTTTTGAAATTAAAATTTTGTATTCCCAAAAATTGAAATTACTTTTTGATAATTATAAAATATTATTTAGTGCATTATGACGATATTACTTGATAGCACACCTTGTGAATCCCCTAATTGTATTTTTTTAGTTGTAAAATCGTTCATAAAAAATCCATAAACTAAAGTATTTTTCCCCCTTTATCGTCCATTGGGAAACATGTTTCCCAAAAAATTCCACAATATCTAACCATGAGATTTTTATTTCTTTGCAATTTTAGTTTATTTCGTATAAAATTCAAAAAAAAAACTATTGGATATTAAAAAATACCCCTGGTTTCCTTATGGACGTGAAAGGGTTAAGACAAAACTATTTTATCAAGTTTAACGATGCATACATAGAAAAAATCCTACAAAATTTTTTGGAATTAAACGCTGAATTTTGGAAATAAGTGATTGAGATGAGAAATAGAGTGGGGTTGGTCATATTTTTTGACTCATCAAGGGGCATGCAAGGCGCTGTAGAGGCCAAATTTAAAAATTTCACTATACCGGCACATTTGTGTGCTTGAAATTTTTAATGTTGGCTTTTAGCGTCTAGGTTGCCCCTAGATAACTCAAATGTATGACCAACCCCACTTTATTTTTTATATCCATCATTAATTTCTAGCATACCTACCCGCTATCTCCATTCCTAAAGGGCGTTCCCATACAAAATGTTCAATAAAGACTTGAAATTTAAGAAAAAGTCGCACCACTGCCCAGGAGTCGTCCATAGGGACATATAATGTATGACCGACCTCAATTGGTTTTTAACCCCTAATATTTTCTCGAGATATTCTTGCTCTTTATCTCCACTTCTTAGGGTTGCTCCCATACAAATGTTGCGTTTTTTTGTAAATAAAATCAAAAGTTGCTAACAGACTTTGATATTTTATTTGTTGTTTTGTTTTGTTGGCAAATAAGTTTTTTATATGTCAGGAAAATAAGCATAGCTGCAAAAATAACAACAATAAACAGTGAGATATTTTTTTCTTATAGCCTTTTTACACTGATCAACATCTACCATCAATTTGCCACAATTTTCGCAGATGTTGACATCTTTCCATAAGATGTTGGTTTTAAGCCTTATGTATGGCTTAAAACCAACATCTTTTAACATCTTTATTCCATTCTACATCTTTCGATCATTTAAGTGTCATCACTAGAAAAAAATCCAAGTGGCAGTGTAATAAAACTGAACTGGCAAAATAAAATAAAGTAATTTCCCAATAAAAAATTGAGCTTCGAGCGAAGCAGATTTGTAAGGAAGAAATGTAAGAGTTTCGCTTACCATTGCGCTTACGGAAGACATGAATTTTATATGGCGAGTTCCCACTTTGAAGCAATACATTTTTGACACATAAAGTGCATTATTCAGCGCATAAAAAAATTGTTGGATGTAACGAACAGCTTCACACACTGAATGTTTTTTTACAGTTATTTTTTAGTATTCTCCCTTACAAACCTGCTTCGTTGTAAGGGAATGCCGTAGCACTTGAAATTTTAGTTATTTTTTATACAAATTGTTAAGAGTTATTTCACTTACTTTACTGCATTTCTGTATGTTTTATTGCGTAGCGCATAATTGTGCGCTTATTTTTTTAAATGTACCATTAGTGCTTCGCAAAATGATAAAAATTTTTATTGGGTTGTTCTTATTTTTGTTTGTTCTTTACCCACTTACAACTAAATTTAGAGTTGACAAAAAAATCAACAAATTGCAGTCGGGACTGTTATGGGCACACTGATCAACATCAAACATCTACCATCAAAGAGGTAGAAAATGTGAAACACTCGTTTACATCTAACATCTACCATCAAACATAAATGTCACCATTTTTGGAAAAATAATGTTTTTAAAATAAAAAATGTTTTTTTCTACAAAAGTTCCAAAATTTAAAAAGAAAACACAAAAATATATTTGAGGCTCAAAACAAACGTCTTTTTGTCAGTGATGCCACAATAATACTTATCAAAATGTATCAGTTTTAATTGAAAATTTAATCAAGGGACTTGTATCAAAAATATTATTGCAGAAAACGTTGTTTATATCAAGAAATATTTAATTGATGCTATTAATATGTGTGCTGTTGCAAATTTATTTAATTTTTTTTATTAATATCACAAATAATTTAATTGAAATCAATTTCTATATTTTTCTGTGCAAGTTGCTTATAAATTATGTATCCGTAACTCTTTTGGCGTCCTTCGGGGCATATAACATTAGCGGAGTTCAGTATTGGGCGCAAATGGTCTTGTGAAAAGGAAATGCAAAACATAGTTTCCGTTAGATTTCATTAAAGAGCAATGCTATTTTGCTATTTGACACGGTTGCATAGTGGAACGCATTTAAATAACGAGTTGCAGTGTAACTGACGTTTTAGAAAATTTTACTTGAAATTTTTAAACATTTTTTATTTTTACATTTAAATATGTATGTATGTATTTATAGTATTAAAAACGGTTTTGTTTTGGGCGTTTATTCAAACAAATTCCCAGCTAGCATTTTGTAAAATTTTTAATCATAATCGAGTCTTTTTTGACTCTTCAACGCGATTAAAAAATCAGAATATGCGCTCATTTTCTGATCATAAATGATACTTTTGTCGGTAGAAAATGGTACCCTACCCGCGACTCTTCTTGATGAGTCATTTATGATAAGTTTTTTTAATTAGTTTAGAGTCATTTTAGATTCTTTTCTAATGGTATATATGATCACTTTCTAGTCATTTATCAGTCTTTTTTAACTTCTTTTCTGCTTCTTTTTCGATTCATATATAAGACATATTTCTAATCGCCTATGAGTCATTAATCAGTAGTTTTTTTGTTATTTAGGAGTCTTGTTAAAAACATTTATCAGTTTTTTTCTATTCATTTAAGAGCCTTTTCTATGTTTTTTTCGATCGTTTTTCGAGTCATTTTTCAGTCTTATTTCGCTTCATATACGAGTCATTTATTAGTCTATTTCTATTAATTTAAGAGTAATTTCCACATAGATTGCAATCGTTTTTCGAGTCATTTATGAGTGGTATTGGTAATCGTATTTGACATCTTTCAGTTCTTTTTTCTTACAAAAGTGACTCGTTTAATTAACATTTAAAACAAACAAAAATTTTGAAATGTTAAATGTTAATTAAACGAGTCACTTTTGCACTCGCGTTCTAAAAACAGGCAGTAAATAAATTTTTTATATGTACATTTAAATTTATTAAAAACAATAAATTAATCCAACAAAAAAAATTCTAATAATGCTAATAATAATACATAATAATAATAATAATAATAATAATAATAATAATAATAATAAAAATAATAATAGTAATAGTTATAGTATTAATAATAATACAAATATAATTATACTTAAATTATACATATACTAATAAAACTGAAAAATTTAATTTGTTTTTTTTTCTTTTTGCCACCCTATCTTTAGCATGAACAAAATGCTTTTGTAGAATGCCATTCGTTTCTTTGCTCTTAAATTAAAGATGACAAATATCTAAAACGAAAACTATTTGTAATTTATTTTTAATAACATATGTATGTATGTAATTATATACCTACTTTTAATTGTTGTTATAAGGAAACACTGCTCGGCGCTAGGCTTAGTGCTGGTCCTTTTCCAACTATGCAAACATTCGGCCGGTTCTACACCACCGGTTTTTGAAATATATTCTTTCTGAAAAAACATTTTTAATAAGAAATTAGTATGACTATTGAGCTAGTCTAATTGTTTGCTTGTTTTTGTAAATTTTATATACATACTTACAAATTGTTGCAGCTTTTCCTCTTCTTGGTAATTTTATGAATGAAGAAAAATTTAATTTTTAGACATTTACTATACAAAAAAACAAAAAAATTCCTGTAAAAACTTAACAAGTACTTTTTAAATATCCAAGCAGTTTTCAATCTTCTAGCTGCGTAAAATTTGATTATAAACTCACATTTTAAGCACCTGGATGATTCGTTGGAGATTGCCATACAAAAAAATAACAAACACTTTTTAATTATCCATCTGCGCAAAATATGATCATAAATAACAAAAAAAAGTAATCACTTTTCGAACGCATGCATAATCAATTTGTGATCAAACAGTTTACAACCTTCTAGCTGCGCAAAATTTGATTATGAATAACGGATGAAATACTCATATTTTAAGCGCCGAGATGATCCATTTATGGTTTCAATACGATTTGTTATTGCATTTTGAATCAAACACTTTAGAATCATAAGCGTGAGTCATTTTCGAGTCTGTTTTTAAGCGTGTAGCTGATTAATAAGTTTTTCATCACCAAAAGTACTCGAAAAAGACTCATTACTCTGATTTTTTAAAAAACAATCTTCCAAATGCTAGCAGGGAAACACAAATTGAGCAAAATGAAGTTTCGAAATAATAATTTCAAATAAATCGAAATAGCAACAATATGTTGACCAGGTAACGATCGGAGAATGTTGATGTTTCTAAAGAGTGGTCCAACCATAATGCACGTTGTAAATTGTAAATAAAACAAACAGTTTTCAGAGAATTATCTTTATAGTTTTAGTTTGATAAAAGCATCTACGACATTTGCGTGTGAAACAAAATATTTGCCAAATAATCGCCACGGCTTAGATGGCATACTTCCATCCAATGGTCCATATTTTCAATGACCATGAGACATAATTGAGGTTCAATGTCGTTAATGTACCGAATTATCTCATCCTTTAGCTCTTGAACTGTTCTTGTCCTATTGATGTACACTTTTTCTTTTAAATATTCCCAAAAGAACGAAGTCCAACGGTGTCAAATCATATGGTCGTGACGGCGAATTAACACCGCCACGACGTGAGTTAACACGGCCATTGAATTTGTCGCGCAAAAGAGTCATTGTTTCGATGGCTGTGTAGCAAGTGGCACCACCCTGTTGGAACCACATATCCTCCAGGTCCATATACTAAATTTCTGGCCACAAATAGTCTTTTATCATCACGCGATAGCGCACACCATTCACGGTACCTGCTTGGAGGACCTCATTTCCGTGTATGCACGGCCCTATGACACAGAATGAACTGGGCGAGCATTAGGGTGTTCAATTAATCGGGTTTTATTTTTGTTCGATTAAACGATTAATCGATATTTGGCATTTTTTACTTATTCGATTAAACGAATAAAATTTTAAAATTAATCGGTTAATCGAATAATTCTTAATCCGAAATTTTATAAATTCCTTATTGAGTAAATAAACATTCTTGTTCAAATAAAACTTGTCAATGTAGCTCCAAATTTTTGCTTCACTTCAGGAACTTACATTTAAGAGAATCTTTGGATTTTTTTGCTACTTTTCACGGACATTCCATCCTCTATGACTCTATCCGCTATGATTCTTCAAATAATTTCCTCTAGAGAAACACATGAACTATTTTGTTAAAATATACGGGCGTGTTCTAGAAATCGAAATGAAGTGGATTTAAAATAAAGCTAACTTTAAAAACGACCCTGTACTGAAAGTTCCTAAAAATATTCCATTTTATCTACTTCATTCTTTACGTATCTCTTATTTTGCAAGAACAACACTTAATACCACGAAAAACTACGGTCAGTTCGTAAATAATTGAATTTAAATTCAAGTTCGATTTCAATCTCACTTCATTTCGATTTCTAGAATATACCCGATAAATTTATATAAATCCTTGAGTTAACATACCTTTGTTGATTTTCTTTTGTGAAATGAATTATTAAATTGTGTTGAAAAAGTGTAACAAAAATATAAGCTAAGGCCCTAATTTTGTTAATCGTAACGCAACGCCAATAAATTAACGCCTCATAGCTTGTGGCGTTGAAAATTTTAATACGGTAAATGAATTTCTGTAGAAAGCAACAACAAAATTACAAAATATTTATGACTTTGTTTTTGCTTTCAATGTAATTCTTATGCGTTGCGTTTTAGATAATTAGGGCCTAAATTACTCACTAAACATGACTGTTTTTTTTTTTAATTCCAACGGACACATACATTTTGTTGGTTTATTCGACTTAAAACTTTATAATAATTATACATTTAACAGAAATATTATATATTGTTATCATTCGATTAATCGGTGTAAATTCTTCGATTAATCCTTTAATCGAAATTAGTAATTTTAAATTATTCGAAAAATTAATCGTCTAAAATTGTTCGAATTATCGAAAAATAATTAGTCGATTGAACACCCTAGCGAGCATGCACAGGTGGTTGCACATTTCCTACAGACCCGGCTTGCAGAAATTTTCGCATTATTCTCTCGAAAGTGGACACATTTGGTCGATTATGCTGACCAAAAGACTTCAACAATCTTAACGCGCTGCTCAATTCTGTACCTCTCCATGGTTGAACTTGTCGAACACTGAAACAAAGAAATTTTAAATTAAGTTTGGCAAAAAACTTGACGTTAAGGTTGATTTAATTTTAACATTATGATCATCACAAGATTCTGAGGAGCCAAAATCCTTTACTAGAGACGATTTCTTTTTTAACGGAAATGACGAAATCATTAACTGATTTTGGCCGAGTTTTTGATTTCTCAATTGGTGACAAATTTCTTTCCCAGGGTAAAACTTGTTTGGTCTACAAAAGGGGGAACTATCATTAACAGATCTAGCTTACAAATATTTAAGTTTGTCAAGGACCATATTTGCACATGCCACGGAATGGTAAAGTTAGAAATATGCTTATCTTTCCTACATATATCTAACGGATACTTCTAGCTCTTGATTACCATACTTTTCCTTGGTTAAAATAGGTTCTCAGCACAAAATTTCTTACAGTGCCTGTTTCTTGCTTTTAATTTACTTCAAATGATTCTTATTGTAATTTTTATTTCTAATTTTTTTTATCTTATTTCTCTCCTTGTATTTGTTGTTGTTTTTGTTATCTTCTCATATTACTAATAGGCTGCATGTTTTCAAAATGATCTTTAGCTCTCCATCTTAGATATCCGCTCAATGTACCTCTCTCTCTCTATCTCTCTCTTTGACTTTTTTTTGCTTAGACTCCAACTTGAATTCTCTTTTAAGCCAACTAGTCCTTAACACAACTAGTCACAGGTTACAGTTGGTAGTAAGTTAACAATGAGTATTCCGTAATTCAGACATACACGCTGGCCTTTGGCTCTATAACCCATGTGAATTTTCGTGGTGAATTTCTTTTTTTTTCCTCTGCAACTTTGGAAGGTCTGACAATCTCTCCCTTATAAGAAATTTTGTTGGCTCGAGTTTTTTTTCTGTTTTTTAAATACATTTTCTTTTTGTTTTAGTTTTAATGTTGTTGTTGCTGTTGTTGTAGCACTGAATGTCACCACACTTGCTTGCAGCATTTTTACCAGGTATGGCATGTTCAGGTAGAAAATATAAACTTTAGTTCTTCGTGTGCTTGCGTTATATTATCATAGAGATACGGATTTAAGAGAGAATTCAAAACGAAACGAACGAACGTCTGTGGAAAAGCGCGTTTTTGTTGGTTTTTTTTTTTATTATTTGCAAAAAGAAAATGAAGTGAATTTATGCAAATTGTAAAAGAAAATATAAATTTATGAGAAATAAATCCCAAGCCAATTGAATAAATTTGCAAATAATTGAAATATATTAACAAAATTTTTAACAAGAAAACAAGTGTTTTGGTATTCAGAAAAAAAAAAAAATCGAAAGAAAATTTGTAAAAAAATAATAAAAAATTTAAAATAATTTGAAATCTTAATTTCTTAAAGAAATATAAATAAAAAAAAAAAAAAAAATGAAAATGGCTAAAGAAAAATTCATGCAAATGACATAAAGAGTTTTTTCTTCTGAAAAAAAGTTTTGTTTAAATAAAATTTATACAAAAATTATAAAATTTTATAACAAAATTTTAAAAAATTGGCATAAAGTGTGAAATTTCAAATGTTGTACGAAAAATTAATTTAGTTTTCTAAGTTCCCTAAAATAAAAAAAAGTTTCAAAAAATATAATAAAATCCCGAATAAAACCCCAAAAAAATCCAGACCAAGATCTTTACAATACCAGCCAATCTACCATAACACCAACTCTGCCTAAGAAATGGAAAAAAATTAAAAGGCGAAAAGAAATATTTTTCAACGAGTCAAACGGGTTCTTAACGCTGTTACACACAGTAAAATATAACAAAAAATAAAAAAAAATATTATAAAAAATACAATACAACAAAAACAACTATAACTCTAGTTGCCAGTTTGGTTTGGTGTTTTTATTAAAGTGTTTTTTTTTCTGCTTTCTGGTTGAAAATTGGAAAAGTATATACACAACAAATCTGCTTAGAAAAATAAAATATACAAAACAAAAAATTGTTTTTATAAAAAAATAATATTAAAACAAAAGAAAAATATCAACAAATATGTAAAAAAGGTAAATTTTGAAAGCAAAAAATTTAAGTCAAATGTGAGAGAGAAATATAAATATTTTTTTTTTTGGTAGTGCAAATAAAAAAAATTTATAAATTTATATGAATTGGAAAATAAAGTGTCATTTAAATGATTTACAGTTACAAGGATTACTTTACTTTTAAACTCAAATGTATGCAAAACTGAATAAATCGTGAGTTTTTTTGAAAAATATTCTTTAAAAAAATAAAAGAGTTAAGAAACAAACCTTGATTTAAAGAAAAAAAATAAGTCAAGTTTTTCTAAGATAATTTATATCTAAGTTTAAAAAATAAGTAAAAACAAAACAACTGAAAACTTCTAAGAGAATAGTAGCAAAAGTTATGCTACTTTTAGGTTTATACAAATTTAAAAATGTAGTATGAGTTTTATGTTACCATATAAAGGAAATTGTTAGAAAATCTTTTGCAGATCTGCATAATCTATATATAATATTTCCTTATTTGTGTGTTCCTTTTTTTTTTGTCTATGCAGAGCTTTTTGAATCCCTTTGATCGGCTTGAAAGCTGAAAATTGGCATGCATATAGGAAAACGTCTAGGTCAAATCCTAACGGAGCCGGATTTTTGATTTATAGAGATTTTTTTTCCTGCGTGGCAAGGACAGAATTAAAAGCTAGTTGAATTAAAGGGTTTCTATTCTAAAAGTGTGTTTTATGAAAATTTTGTGTTTGAACATTATATAATGTCCGGTTCTTCGTTAAAAAACAGAACAATTGTAGTGATACTGTAGAAAAACATTATATTTTAATTTTCTATAATGTTTTTTTCGTGTGTGTATTTTGTTTTTGTAAAAAATGTTTGGTTTTTTTTTATCAGCAAAAAGCGACGTACATTAACGAGCCGAACCGAACACATTGAAGTTCGTGGATTTTCAAAAAAAAACCGAACGGAATTTAATGTTCTCATCATTTGTTGAGTATGATGAAAACAGCATTATTTTTGTGTTCGAAAGATGACAAACAGGGAAACGTTATTTTTTTTAATGAATTTCTACACAAACACTATTAGCGTTTGTGTTTTCCACAAATCTACCGAACCCAACATTAAAGCACGATATTTAGTGTTTATTTTCGAACACTGGTTTGAAGTCCAATTTTTTTCTTCGTTTTTACGCTGACAATGAAAGACTTGAGTTTTATACGAAGTTGTTCTTAAACTAAGTTTTAGAATAAGATCATCAAAGACAACTACAAACTGTTTTTTTTTTTTTATAAAACCAAATAGCTGTGTGATATTTTCAATGCCACTTTGTATGTTTGTGTTTTAAATTAATTTACAGCCAGGCCTACGATGTCACACGTTAAAGTTCGCATAGAAAATTACATTAAAAAAAAAAAAACAATTTCTAATTTGTTTTTGTTTTAAATGTAATTTTCTATGAGAATGTTAACGTGTGAAATCGTGGGCCTGGCTGTTAGTGTTAATGTTAAAAAATTAAAATCTTGTTTACTTTAGCAATGGTTAAAAAAATTCTATAAATAATTCATACAGATAAAAGTCTCAAAAATGAAATGTGCATATTTTAAACTTCCTTTTGGATCAGTATTATCAAGTTAAATTAATTCAAGAAATAGGATTTCGTTTGAAAGAGTCCTATGGGATTTTAAATAGTTGGAAGATTAATGCCTTGTTATGTTAAATTTATCTACACTCATAAAATTATTACAGTAACTGATTGTGGGTTAATAAATTCGTTTTCCGTCCTGTTAAAATTTATTAAAAATATTGTTATTTTACGAATAATTGATAACACTACGTGACAAAATTTCAACAAAGTCGTGACCAAATGAATTTGACACCTAATTTGTATGTAAAATTTTCCGCTGAATCCGAATATGAAGTCAGAATTGTCAAAAGTAGTTTTTGAGATATTCCAAAATAACCGTTATTTGTGTTTTTAAAAAAGATGATGTGACTGAAATGCAAATATCTTCAAAAATTTTAAACGGATTATGTATTCTCTTTATTTTTAGTGAAAGGTTATAAAATTTCTAAAATAACCATGGATTGATTGTGAATATTGGTCAAGAAATGACAGAGTTACTGGGGACAAAAGTTCAAGCTTCATTGAAAATTTTATGATTTTGTTTTCAAGCAATTTTTTTTAAACCAATGATTTAAAAACCCTAATATTTTATTGTTATTGCATGCGAAATTTGATTACTATGAATATTTTGAGCCCAACAAGACATAGATTGGTACAAAAATGACAAAGATACAGAAGATTTAGTAAATTAACGCACATAGAAATTCAATAGTTTCAAGCAATTTTTAATATTTATTGTTACTAAAAATTTAGCTTTGTATATTTATTTGTTGTGGGTTATTTCAATTAAGCTTCTGTAACTTTGCCATTTTGGCACCGATCTGGATCCTATTGAGCCCAAAATGTTCACAAAAAACGGTTATTTTGGAATATCTCAAAAACTGTTCTACTTTTGACAATTCTGATTTCATATTTGGATTCAGCGGAAAACACAAAGATTGGGTGTCAAATTCATTTGGTCAAAAAATTGTCACGTAGTGTAATGGGCGTTAATTTTACGCATGCTTTTTTGAAATATTGCTATTTCTTTTATTGTAGTATGAATACGTGGCTGTGCACTTAAGAGATTTCAGTCGTTAGGTAGACCTTTTGTGACGCACACACGTCGCTGCGGTATATAACGAGCTTGTGAGCCAAAATGACGCAAATTAGTGATCAGTTTTCAAAGAAATGCGATTTTTATGTGGACTACTTAAGATTTTGGTTACTGAAGAAATTGTTTTGTTTTTTCCTTTCTAATGATAAATATATACATATGTACATATGTATACACATATTTTAAATTTCGATGTTTTTATTCAAAATATAAATGAAAATATCTATATATATAAAAGAGTTGCGTGAGTGAGTGACCCATTAATCATCGCCAAGCCCAAACCGCTGACCCTAGAAACTTGAACTTGAAATCGATCCACTAAGACGGGATTTTTCGAATTTCGAATGTTTAGGGGGTAAAAACGGGAAAATTTGGTAACCTTATATCTCCAAAACTAAAAGAAATGCATAAAAAAGGTAATACTTATCATTGTTCTTTAGAAAATTAAGCGGGCAGGTGTCTGGTACTTTTTTCAAATTTGGCCCGATTACGGAGTAAACGGGTAAAATTTGAATTTTAGCACTTTTGCCATCTTTTGAACCGATAAACATAGAAACAAAGTAAATACCACATTCGAAGCTTATTAAAAAAACACGTATAATAATTTAATACTTTTTCGAAGGGGGTGAAAATCGTCACTATTTTTGGTACTTTTTTTACAAAACATTTTCTTCCATTCATTGACATATTCGTACTAAATTATGGGCTGCCACTACAATACTGAAATTTTTGATACTTTAAAGGGGGCAAAATATAGTACCCAAAAAAGGAAATACGGGAAATTTTAAATTTTTCTTTAGCTTTTTGGTTCTACTAAAGTAGCGGGTTAAATGCTAGAATTTAAACAAGTTTAAACCTAGAAAAATAAACTTTGGCATACAAATATGTCAACGAAGAAAAAGGAGACGCTAACGAAGTAGCGGGCATACACCCGCTAGTAGTATAAAATAAAATTATTTATATTAGTTTGTTTCTAAGCAATAAAAAAATACAACAATATAGCACGTTTAAATAATGCTTCCGTTTTACGGATGATTATCTTTAACGTATGTGGTGATATGATTATCTTTCTAGGCTTAAAATGTCGATTTTGGATGTAAAGCGAAAATGAATCGAAATATTGAATTTCTTCGACGTGAGTTTTTACTTAAATATAGAAAATAAAGTCTTCCCAAAGTTTTCAAATATTTTCCTTTAAATATGTAACTAAGGTTTTTTAAAAAAGTTGAGTTTACTGCTATTTGAGCAACAATTTTTATGAAATTCAAACTGACGTTTATAATAATTTTATTGTATTTTGAATGAAAATTTTAACAAAATGTTTTAAAAAAATAATAATCAATGAAGGCAGAATAAGTCTTCACTTTTTGTTCTGTTACGAGTCAGCTGATTTGTTTTTGTTATTAAAAAACCTATGAAATTGATAAGTTTTTCTGTTCTGTTGCGGTTCAGGGCAGAATTAAGGCTCAGTTAATCTTTACTTTCTGTTCTGTTACGAATCAGCTGATTTGTTTTTGTTATTAAAAAACCTGCGAAATTGATGAGTTTTTCTGTTCTGTTGCGGTTCAGTTTGTTAAAATCAAAAACATGTTAAGTCATTGTAAGTGACAGCAAAATAAATTAGAAAAAATACATATTTACATAAACTGTTTTTTGATTTTAAGAATTCATAAAATCAATTTTTTGGAAATTTATGTGTATTAAAGTTAATAAAATAAAACAATGGACGGTGCAAAGCTAATAAATTTCTCATAAATGGCTGATAAGTTACTACAGAAAAAGTAACTATTACAATTTCGTAACAAAACGGCACGGAACAGTACAGAAACAGAAAGTAAATACTAACTAAGCCTTAAGTTTTATTGTTGTGGACAAAATTTGCAAACGGTTTGTTAATGCAAAATGTGTCAGTTTGTAAAAAAAATCTTGCTGTATTTTGAATACCAGCGAAAATATATGATTTTTTTAAGCCCAATAAAACTTTAAATTGTAAAACATAACACAAAAAATTAAATATTATTTAAAATGAATAAGATTTTGTTTGTTGTGCTTAATTCCCAATTTGCATTCTTGACAAATACACTGACTGCAGTTTACTGTTGGAGGATAAGCAAATCCCTATGCGCATTTTACTGGTTGCTTAGGCCAGATCATCACACGGGAAAAAAATATCTCAAGAAAATTTTTAACAACACAATTTGTTAACTAAATAATTTTAGCTCAACAAACTTTTTGTTTAAGTCAGTGAAAAAAAAAAATATAAAATTTACGCTATGCTAAATAGCACTCAACAAAACATATTTAATAATGATATAACTAAATATTTCTTTATGTTCAAAACAAACAAAATATTTGAATCAAAGTGTTTTTCAGCTATTGTCCATTTATAAAAAGCTCATAATTCTCATTCGCTTCACAGGTTTATTTGATGTTATTCATTTAGTTTTGCCAAAGGCTTTAGTAAACGGTTTCCTGATGAGCTGGCCTAAGCAACCAGCAAAATGCACATAGGACAGGCTTATCCCCCCTTAGTAAATTTTAATGTATTTATCAAAAAATAAAAATTGGGAACTTAGCACATCATCATTAATAAATAAATATTTGATAAAAATTTTAGTTGATTTATTCATGATCTCCAACAATTTATTTTAACAAATCGCATAAACATTTTGTTGAAAAAAATTATTTTGGGCAACAAATTTTTTTATTAACTCATAAAAACTTGGTAGTTGACTTTTTTATAAATACCTTAAAAGTCGTCATCACAGAAAACTCAAAACTTTTTTTTTTATCAAATATGCGATTTTCTTATTCAAATATGAAGATAATTTTTTCCTACAGGAAACCTTTTCCCAAAAAAACTTTAGAAAAGCTAAATTTATTGTGCAAATAAAACTAAAGAGTGAATGAGAATTACAAAAAAAATATTTATTCAAATGATTAATTTATGACAATAATATTTGGTTATAATTTTGGCTAAATCAGGCCACTTTTTCGATCATTGCTGGCCATACATCACGAACAATACGAACTTTGTTATCCTCCAAGGCGTTAAATGTTGCCTGCTTTGTCAGCATAATCGAGGAACTTCATATTTCACCCCAGAAATAATCAAAGAGATTCAAATAATCGAAGAGATTTCAAATTATCAAATTATCCTATCGTTATATCTTGATTTCGGTTGTCGTATGGCACGTAGCATCAACCTATTAAAGCCACATTTCATACGGATAAGTGTCATCTATGTTTTCATTTAAGAAAATTATTGATCATGGTGCGGTAGCGATTTATATTGATGGTAACGCAAGCCTTGGCTTGATTTTTGATGAATAAGGCCCGAAATGCCATCAGCTAGAAAGACGTACCAAAGGGACATTTTTCTGGCTGCAATAAAGTCCTATGAGACTGTTCTGAATTGACCTCACTCCAAATTTAGCAATTTTTCTAACTTAAAAAAATCCGTTAAGTCAAAAATGAGCCTTAATGTTGAACATGATTTTGCAATAAAATCTCGATGACTGATTTTCGAAGCAAATTAAGATTACACTGCTCTACAAATTTGGAAAAAAATACTGCAGAAACGAAGCAGGTTTTTAACTAATCTGGGTGCGCTGAATTCGAATCTGGCATCAAAATTGTTCATTGTTTTAATCGCTTGCTGGCAATACTGTAAAACAGTCAATACTGACACTAAAATTTCACAATTATTTATTTGGCAGAAGCCCACATTCATTCTAAATCTTCATAATAGTCGCATTTAAGCATATCAGGCAGATCGTCTGTTTCTGATTCAAACTATTTTTGGTTTGTTTGTGGTGAATATTTGGTTTTGTAATAAGAAACTTGGACAAACCGTGGGCACCGACAATGTTTTGCAATATTCGTCATTCGCATTTAGATTTTTTTCCAAAAAAAACTTTGTGCAGTGAGCACGAACAATGAGCCTGCTCACCAATATTTATTGAAAATTTAAAGAATTTATCAACGATTTTGAGACAAAAGCATGCCGGGAGACTATTGCTGGACTATAATACGTAAAACCGAACCAACGAAATACAAACGACGTCCAAATAATGCTATCATTTTTGAAAATTTATTGATTTTTTAATAAACTATTGTTTGTGTCTCGAAAACCTGACGTTATAGAGAAAAACCAATTACAGATTCGAATTCAGTCCACCAAATTACCCTAGGAAAGATATTTGATTTAAAATACATGAATTATAATATCAACAATTTGAAACTTCGCTAGCAAGTCTTACCTTATCGAAGGTTGAGAGCAAAAATCTACTCTTAATACAGAAAGTTTTTAGTACATTCTACGATTTGGGCTGAAGCCATCATTAATCCTCATCAATAATTCGTCCTGGGCTTATCTAACGCCCTGAGCGAAACTATTTTTCATTGTCCAGGACAGGTAAGACTCCTAATAGCTGCAGTTTTGAGAAGATTTACTTACCTAATAAAATTTTTTATCATTTTACGAAGCACTAAAGGTACATTTTAAAAATAAGCGCACAATTATGCGCTACGCAATAAGACATACAGAAATGCAGTAAAGTAAGTGAAAGAACTCTCAACAACTTTTATAAAAAAAATAACATTTCAAGTGCTACGGCATTCCCTTATTACGAAGCAGGTTTGTAAGGGAGAATACTAAAAAATAACTCGCAATAAAAAATTTTAAAATTTTAGCATTTTGCGAAGCACTAAAGGTACATTTAAAAAAATAAGCACACAAATATGCGCTACGCCTAATAAAATTTTTTATCATTTTACGAAGCACTAAAGGTACATTTTAAAAATAAGCGCACAATTATGCGCTACGCAATAAGACATACAGAAATGCAATAAAGTAAGTGAAAGAACTCTCAACAACTTTTATTAAAAAAAATAACATTTCAAGTGCTACGGCATTCCCTTACCACGAAGCGGGTTTGTAAGGGAGAAAATTAAAAAATAACTGTATCAAAACGTTCAGTGTGTAAAGCTGATCGTTACATCCAACAATTTTTATGTGCGCTGAATAATGCGCTTTATGTGTCAAAAATGTATTGCTTCAAAGTGGGAACTCGCCATATAAAATTCATGTCTTCCGTAAGCGCCATGGTAAGCGAAACCCTTATGTTTCTCCCTTACAAAACCTGCTTCGTTGGAAGCTCCATTTTTTATTGGGTATTTTTATTCCTAGAGAAGCTTTAATATTGTCCCCAAAGAGTGCGGTGTCGCGAGGTTGGCGCATATGCAAAGTCAGCACAGGGAAAAATTACGAAAAAACTTATTGGCTGAGTACGATAAACAATTTTTGAATTTTAAAAACTAAACATAAAGAAAAATCTAATGGATACTAACGAAAACATACAGTAAGCATTTACTGACATATCGTCTGCTTAATATGCAAACCTGCTAAGTCAACTTTTCAAATAAATTGAGATTTTGATGCCGTGTGGTAGAGAGAGCCATGCCCCGTTGACCAGCATATAGTTTTTCTTCAATTTGAGGTAAACAGAAAAAAAGTCCTCAAGAAAATTTTTAACAACACAATTTGTTAAAAATAAAATGTTAGGTCAATAAATTATTTATATGAATCAATGAAAAATTTATTAAAATAACACTTTGCAAAATTACACTTATTTAATAATGAAATAATAAAACATTTTCTTATATTCAATAAAAACATATTTGAATCAAAGTAAAGAAAATCTTTTTATAACTTTTGTCTATTTTTTACCTAATAATTCTCATTAGCTTTACAGTTTTAGTTAAATAATATCTTTAGTTTTTTCAAAGTCTTTGAAAAAAGGTTTCCTAATGGTCTGGCCTAAGCAATCAGTGAAATGCGAATAGGAACTAGCTTCTCTCCCCACAATAAATTTTAGTGTTTAACTAAAAATTAGATATTTAGCACATCATAATTAATAAATAAGAATCTATAAATATTTTGTTTGATTTATCCAACAATCTATTTTACAAATCACGTTAAAATTTTGTTTAAAAAAATATTTTGGGCAACAACTTTTTTTATTGACTAAATAAACTTGGTTGTTGACTAAAAATTCAACAATTATACCTACTTTTTTTTTATCAATACCGCAAAATTCGTCATCGCAGAAATTTAAAAATTTTTTTAATCAAATATGCGGGTTTCGTATTCAAATATGAATATTTTAGTTTTTTCTGTGTGTGTAAAATCAACTATGTTTTTGGTTTTCCTCTCAAGCTACAAATATGAAATGTTAAAAGTTGTTTTTTTGTCTCTCCTGTAAAATGTACTGAAAGGGAGTTAGCAGGTTTGCATATAAACTTTATATTATAGAGACGACGATATCTTTGATTAGGGCAATACTAATTCGTTTTACATCTTTTCTATTAAAAAATCGTTCCAATATAAATTGGTCTGTTTTAATAAATTTCGTTTTCAAAAACGAATTCCAAACATAACAATTGATTACGCAATTGTTTAAACAATATGAAATTTATTTTATAAGCTCATTAAGGCCATACATTTTTTTAAAATTTTTCGTATTGTTATTTGATAATTTATTATGAAATATAAGATTATAATAGTTTTATTCGTCTATAAAAGTGCTGAAAATAAAAAAACTTTTTTAATAAAATTTTTTTCTTAAAAAACTTTTTTTTTTAGAGGCCAATTACACGTTTTATGGCTTTTAAAATACCATAATAAAAAAATGCATTTAAATTTTTATTTCTTTTAGTCATAGTGTCAAAACATAGGAAAATGGTGTGTGTCTGTTTTTTAAGAGAAAAAAAGAGAAAATTCGGTTAATATTTAACTAAACGATACAACAATAAAATAACTCTAGCAAAGTGTTGGGAAGAAAAGTTTTATGTTGTTTAACACAGCTAAAATTTGGGCGTTTATTTTTTTGTAAAAATCAACTAAATGAGTCTTTTCAGATCAGTTTTGATGATTAAAAACTGATTTATCACTTGAGCGATTGATATGTTAGAAAAATGATTTTTAAATATTTTGAATTTTTTTGTTTTTGCTAAATCAAAAAATAATTTTTTTTTTTTTGATTTTGCTTAAAACTAAAAGTTTTTGGCGAACTATTTAAGTTATAATGCCAGGGTATCACACAGTTTTTGGAGCTTTAACCGCAAAACCTCGTTCGACCTAAGCCTACGTATAGGAAGGCGAGAGCTTCCAGAATCCGCTCCAGAGTATTTTGGTATCCACCAGTAAACGTCTGCGTTATCAGTTACCAGTAAAACGTCATAGTTGTATATGGTTCTCCACCAGTCATATTGAGTTTTTTCCTTTGGTTCTCCACCAGACAATACACATTAAAACATTAAGTTTAAAAACGATTGCATATAGTTAATGTAGAAACCGCAATAACTGTAACTCGGTACAGTTATACGACGCCGAAACACTAACCACTGCGGGGTGACAACGCAAAAACGCAACAAAAGCAGACAAATAAAAACGACCTGTTTGCCTTAAGAAATAATGACAAACAGCGCGAGCTGCTTCTCCACTCAGAGCGGTTTTACCTGTGTCAAAAAATAAAAATAGAAACTTTAGTGTCAGCCAAGGCGAATACATACAAGGTGAACTTGGCTTGCTACCTAAGCAACAGCTGATAACGAACTTATATGTCAAAATTATATGGCGTTACTTTTTTTGACATTTCTATTTAAATATTTATTTAAATTCAAATTAAATTTCAAGATTTTCTTTTATAAATTTTAAATCAAAAATGAAGCACACACATGCACGCAAAACCTAAAACCTAAAAAGAAGGAAGTGGAGTACTTCCAGCTTGACGAATATCGTTACATCAACTCAGAAAGTGATACTGAGCGTGTACTTAAGAGGATTGTCTAGGAACAATACAACCCGACTTTAGGATCTTCCAACTAAGCTTTTCCAACCGCGTGGTGTTGAATTACCGATCTAAAGGTTTGTTTTGTACTAATTGTATTAACATGAAAAGTTTTTACATGAAAAATACGCTTGATTATTTAGGTAGTTCAGCCGTGTAGAGCATTTCACGAGCACACATTTTTAGATTATTGCATTCCACAGAACACGATTTAAAATTAAAATTATAATTTGTGATTAAAATTAAAAACAAAATGAAAAATGACAGCATATATTTTTAACACACAGCTATTTTGTTTACTACAGTGTTGTATAATTTTGACACAACGTTTAAGTATTTTACAGTGTTGTATACATTTTCAAAATAAGACCACCTTGTATGAATTCGCCTTGGTGTCAGCCAAACAAATAAGAAGCTTGGCTAAAAAAGCAGCCCAAAAATTATTGACAATTTATGAACATAAATGTTAGTGGTAATTGTTTCTTTTCTTCTTTGCGAAAAACCGACAACAGCCTTAATGGTGCTGATTTTATAGGAGAAAAATTAAAAAACAAGACAATAAAAAAAATGATAGGAAATGTAATCAAAAACTATATAATTACCGATTGAAAAATGAGATGAAAACGATTCAATAATGATTTTAAAAACTAAAATTAAAATGGTCAAAAAGGAATCAAAAAATTTTATCACAGCCCAGTAAAAAATGTGATCCGAAAGTAGCAGATTTTATGTATGAATTCGTACCTCAAATTGCTTCAAACCTGCTGATGGGATGCCTGATTTTTGTATGTGGTGTTTCCAGTTTGGAGTACTATTTTTTGCTGGCAATAAGCGCTTCTTTTAACATGCAAACAAAGCACTCCTAAAGTGCTTTTTTAAGGGCTAACTATATTAACATATTCCTTAATGTTTTGCTTTACCTTGTTTAAATTCCTTTTTGCAATAATTTTCCCAAACCAAAATATATTTTTATTTTTTCGCTTTAAAACCTTTTTCGTTGTCAGCACTAAAATAACAGCTTTTTTTGTATATTTTATTCTTTATAATTTACTGAAGCACTCGATTATGCGTTTTTTTCTCTTAAGTGCTTCAAAACACCAAAAATTTTTTACTGGGAAATGATTCTTTCAGGTGATTAATCGGTAGGGTAGGGAAGTTATAAAACTTTAAGATTATAATTAACAAAATAGTTTGAAAGATTGTATGGCAATAGAGAAACCAAATCAACAGTTGGGAAAACATTTCTTTAATACATTGCAAAAGTAAAAAAACACTTAAAATTTCTAAAGGAAATAAAATGAATTCAATTTAAAGAGTGAACCAGATAAAAGAAACACACTACCTTTAAAGTGGCCCCACAAACAGATCTCTAACTCCGAAAGACAAGAAAATACTATTTAAGAAAGAGAAGATTTGCAAAAAAAAAAATTGGATTAGAGATATGAATAATAACGCAAGGCAAGCTTTGGAGTGAAAATCACAAGAACTCCGGGTAGTGAACCTTCCTAGGGATAATGGTGGAAAAGTTTAATGAGTAAAAACAAGGATATCTGCTGGACACAGATTGAAGTGATATCTTGAAGTCATATTAAATTTAAAGAACTTTGTATGCTATTATGCGTCCATTAACTGGCACTACAGGAAACCTATCTATATATATATATATATATATATATATATATAACCGGATGTGTGTATGTATGTATGTAACGTATGGACTCCAAAACGGTTGGGCCAATTTGGATGAAATTTTCAGGGAATCTTCAGAATATTCAGGCGGGTGACACTGTGAAGTCTGATTTCTGATTTTCGGCCTGCGGGCGGAGGAGCGTGGCAAAATCCAATTTTCATATTGCACCACCAATGACAGCTAAAGAATTTGGACGATTTTTTCTTTAAAATAATCGCCATAGTGCAACCCACTTTTACGCCCACTTTTTTCGAATTACCTAAAATCAGAAAACGGCTCCATCGATTTGACAAATTTTTCTTTCAAATGTTCGTATTAATCTATTTTAAGTTTTCATCGAAAGAAAAATTTACCACGCCTACTTTTACGCCCACGTTACCTATTAAGCGCATAACTTGAGAACGGCTTGAGCGATTTGGACGATTTTTTCTTAAAAATCATCGCCATGGTCCAACTTAGGTTTTTACGGAAAGAAAATTGTGCCCCGCCCACTTTTACGCACACTTTTTTCGAATTACCTAAAATCAGAAAACGGCATCATCGATTTGACAAATTTTTCTTTCAAATGTTCGTATTAATCCATTTTAAGTTTTTATCGAAAGAAAAATTTACCACGCCTACTTTTACGCCCACTTTTTCTTATAATCGCATAACTTGAGAACGGCTTGAGCGATTTGGACGATTTTTTTTTAAATCATCGCCATGATCCAGAAAATTTTGCCCCGCCCACTTTAACGCCCACTTTTTTCGATTTACCTAAAATCAGAAAACGGCTCCATCGATTTGACTAATTCTTCTTTCAAAATGTTCGTATCTTTTTAACGGATTTTAAAAATCGAACGCAAACATTTTTCCTAATTTAGACAGGACAACGTCTGTCGGGTCAGCTAGTTAATAATAATATTCGTTTTTCAGAATCTTAGAAGATTTTTAAATTTTTAGTTTTAAGACAAAAAACCCAAAGCATGGTCAATAGTTTTTCAAATCACTAAAGGCAGAACTAGTCTTTACTTTCTGTTTCTGTTCTGTTCCGTGCCGTTCTGTTTCGAAATTGTAATAGTTAGTTTTTCAGTAGCAACTTATCAGCCATTTATGACAAATTTATTAGTTTTGCACCGTCCATTGTTTTATTGCAATAACTTTAATGCACATAAATTTAAAGAAATTAAATTTTATGAATTCTTAAAATTACAATAACTTAAAAATTTTTTGATTTTAACAAACTGAACCGCAACAGAACAGAAAAACTAATCAATTTCAGCTGATTCGTAACAGAACAGAAAGTAAAGACTAACTGAGCCTTAATAGTATTTAAAAATTACATTCATTCTGTGAAAATTTATTCATTAAAAATTATTTCTTTCCATAAAATGTGTTGACATTTCTATTGCTCTCTTATTACCCATGTGGTAATAAGAAGCAAATCAAACTAATCCTTTTTGTTTTTGCGGCTCTAACTCTGCAGACTAATAGCAATTGGAAAAAAAAATTTTATTACTATTGCTACTCGAAGTATGTGTTTAAATATTAATTGAGCACAATTAATACGTTTTTTCTTATGAACGATATTTTTTTCCATTAATTTACATTTTAAAAAAAGTTTAGTGCGTAAAATTTTTATGGTGCAATTTAATCCAATTTCTTGATGTGTGGCCTTAGTTTTCAGTACTCTGATCTCCTTCCCATACTCCGCCGAGATTTAGTCACCAAGTAAAATTTATTTGTCTTAATATTTAATTTTAGATTTGCGTGTCGTATCGTGCCGTTGCCGTTAATAGAAAATAAAAGCAAAGAGACATATTTATAAAAACTTATAAAGGTTTTAAATGTCTTTGCGGTATAAATGAGTTTTTCAATAAAAGAAATGTGAAAATAAATGTGTTTTTAAATTGTTTATACAATTGTGGGCAGGAGGGAATTAATTGTTGAGTTTTTGGTTACTGTTTCGTATTGTTGATAATGAAAGTAGGTGTCTTAAGCCTTTTGTTAAAAAAAAATAACAGGCGATTCAAATTACACTGTGGTAATGAAAAGTGATGGATTGCAAATGTTTTAATTAGTTGTAAATTACAAGAAATTGAGATAAATGTGGTAGATTTAAAATGGTTTTAAAAAAAAGTATTGAATTCTGGGAAACTGTGTAATATTTTATGTAAAAAAAACTAATCGACGAAACGTCGGGAACAAAATACAATATTGAATTGAATTTTATTTACATTGAAGAAATTTAGGCCATATGAGCTTGCATAAACTACATTCGGAAAAAAACAAGGTTTATAAAACTAAGGCCCGTTTTCACAACTAACCGAAAGCTAAGGGGAAGATTTTGTCGGCCGTATAAAAAGTGTTCCGTTATTACAACTTTACTTTTACCTACCAGGTAGGATGAACCTTGGTTTACTGTATCGCCCACTTTCGTTTAAAGTAAAGTTTTAATAATGGAACACTTTTTATGGGGCCGGTTAAAGTCTACTTTTAGCTATCGGTAAGTTTTCAAAGCGGGCCTAAATATATCTGTATTTTCCCAAGTTTCCACAAGTAAAATTGAAAAAACTTTGATCTTAAAAACAATGCAAAAAAAAAAATACTGCCAATTTCACTAAATGCAAAAGAACTCTTTCTTTTGCACAACTGCATTAAAAATAAATTCTCGTGAAATTGCCAGATAATTTTATAAAGTTTCTTGGTGTAATGCAGAAGACAAGAAACCCAGGGACCGTAACATTTATAAGTGATATCCAAATCGTTATTTTAAAACAGTTATTTTGTGAATTTCAGAAATAATTAAATCTAAAACAGTTATTTTTTAACGTTAAAATTAACGGTCGAAGCAGACTCTTAAAAAAAAGAGTTTTATTTCGCCGTCATAAAATCCGTCAGAAAATTTATTTATATTAAACAAAGATAATTTCGATATTAAGTTAAATTTGTTTTTGATTTTTGAAAATTTCAATATATCTGTGGCATTTTGACAAAACATCTTAAGTCGAAAAATTTAAAAAAAACGGTGAACAAATCATTTTTATTCAATAACTAGCCAGCCGCCCTGGCTTCGCTCGGTAGCTGATTACTAATGATCGATGGAGCCGTTTTCTGATTTTAGGTAAACCGAAAATAGTGGGCGTAAACCTTAGTTGGAGTTAAGCCGTTCTCAAGTTATGCGATCAGCAACAGACAACATTTCATTTTTATTATATAGAAGATAAAATAAACAAAATTAAAAAAAAATTTCTTTTATAATACAAAATTTTAAAAACGTAAACAAAAATGGGTTTTCAATGAAAATTCTTATGATTAACAAAATGTTTTTTTTTCGACTTTTTAAATTTGACTTAAGACTCAAAATGCCATAGATATGTATATAAACCAGTGTTCGAAAATAAACAGTACATTATTTAACGTTCGGCTCACACACCCAGGAACGATATCTATTTTTTAAGTGATTGTGTAGACATACACAACCCTTAATACCGTTCGTAACTATTTTTATCGCTCAGCCGCTGGACGCTTAGCCGCTCATTGCGTGGCCTCGGCCTTAGCCGATTTCGTGCAAACTTATCTTGAACCATCTACAGACTATCCCTAACGTACCTACCCTAAAATTTTGGTTGAAATCGGTCGAACAGTTTTGCAGTTAGTGGAGACATCGACCCCTTTGCTCGAAATTATCGTATGTTACAAAAACCAAATTTTACAGGACAGCCACTTTTCTACTTTTCTCTGCTATCACTTCCAATATTAAAATGAAAATATACATTAAACATTTGGAGCAACGAAGTGGAATTCGCCTACAATATTTTGTCAGGTGACGTCTCTTTGAATGTAGAACAAGATTGCATCAAAAACTCTCGATACTATCGATAGTTCTTAAATATCAAAAATATCGATAGGAAAAAAACCGATATCTATATTATTATTAAAAAAAAACAGCTATGAAAACATGAAAAAGCAGCTTTAATTACACATTTTCGCTGCAAGTTTACTTTTTATTAATTCGCGCTGAACAATAATTATTTATACAAACAAGAAGAATAGCAGGTAGTATTGACAGCTTAGCTTGTGCTTCTTTATACTACTAACTAGAGGCCCTTAAGGCAACATTTGTGTATGTTTAGATAAGGACTTAAACACCAAATATTTTTGTTATTCTGTAAAAAAAAAAAACAAATGTTAAAGCAATTGCGAGCATAACGCAATACAATGAACGACCATGAAAGGATACGTTTACTTTATTACTTTTTTTTGGAGAATCAAAACCAATTATCTAAAATTGCATTAAAATATCTTAAATTCCCTGCAACTTCGGTTCCTTCGGAAAGGTGCTTTTCTGTTGTTGTTATCTGCATTAGACCCATGTAAAATATTATTAATTTATTTTTCTTCCTTTTTGTTAAATTTTAAATATGACAACAATAGCATTGTATTGCAGAAAAGCATATTACTGTATTTTAACAACTTGTAAGTTCTTGAAAATAGTATCGGAAGCATCTCTGACTCTATTCGATAAAAAAAAAAATTAAAAAAAAAAATCAAAATCAAGACAAGAGATGTCCAGATTTGACAGTAAACAAGATTTTGTGACCAAACAATAATTAATATGACTTCGTGATTTTATTGTTTTATGTTGTATAAGAAACAAAGTGTTTAAAGTAAAACAATACTGTATTAACGTTTCCAGCTCTGAGTTGGCCTATTGTGAATTTTATTTTTGGTCTAATTAAAATGTTTTCAGTTTTAATAAATAATAACTGACTGTTTGCAAAAATATTTAATTGTTAGGAGTTCCGGCGCGGGATCAAGATGTGGCTTTTTTTTAGAAATGTTTATTTGTTTTAACGTGAGACAAAAAGTATTGCTATTAGAATATGATTAGAGAACTTTTATTTTTTCTCATACATGAGCGACCCACCCTAGTGGACATGCTTGTGTTTTACAAAAAAAATAAATTTTTCGTACTCAAGTACAAACATTCTGTCGATAGTTATATGGATAGTATCGATAGTGAACTTTGATAATTGAAAATATCGATAGTATCCCAGCACCATTTTATAAACACATATGTATAATCAAAATTAACAAATAAATTTTCAATTATCAGACGCCAGCAGAATGGTCCGAAATGTTTTTTGTCATCATTTACTTTAAAAGTTTTATTCATTAAACTCAACAACTTGGGTGCAGCGGTAGGCTAACTGGTAGTGAGCTAGTCTATTAGTGCAGGGGTTGCGGGTTCGATTCCCGCCAGATACTCTAGGCTCCTGCTGGCAAGCGTAGAACTTCGCGGGATTAGCTTAGGGGAAAATATGATTTGGGAATTTTTATTACTTTTTGTGAATTTTGTTATGTTTTAAATAACATGAACTCTTCAAAAAAGTTTTATTTTATGACGGCGAAATGAGTTTTATTTAAACGAAAAAAATAAAACTCTCTTTTTAAAAGTTTTAAGCGACTTTTTATTTTTGCGTTAAAAAAAACTGTTAACTGTTGAGTTTTGATAGTTTTTTTTAAATCACCTTAGGTTCTGAAATACCTCATCAATACGAATCTATTGTAGGTCTCCGTTGACTCTAATATGTAGAGCTTTTAAGTTCAAATTGTCTGGATAATTGTTATTTACGGTCCCTGCCTAAAACTATAACGATTTAAGCTATTGTAACAAACATTTTTGATATTTAGTAAGGCTTACGTATCAAATTTTATTTTCATTAATTTAGTTTTACTGAAGAAAGGAATTTTACAATATGAAATTAACTAAAATTTATTGATAGTTTTTATTATTGGCTGAGCTGAGGCTCGAACACCGGTTATATTTACGTTTCGAGAATAGCCACATTCTCATCATCAGAATTCTTTGCAGTTCTACACTCTGCACGAATAATAAAATGTTTTGCTTGAAGTTTGATGTCACAAATTTTATATGTGGCTATGCTAAGAAACTTTAAATATTACCAACACATTCATACGTAACTTTGATCAAGCGGTTTGATGTCTGTCCGTAGCGTTTTAGCTGTAAGTTTTAAACATAAACATTTTTCAAATATGCCGGTGAAAAATCGATTCGAATAATTTAGAATATTTTGACTCATTTCTGCTCTACAAATCACAAAAAAACGAGCTTTGTATCGATATAAAAAAAAGAATTTGGTACTGATGAAAGTTTTAGAAAGAGTGATTCATATCTGATGCCAATTATATTTAATTTTTTATCATCATCTTGTAACGTTACAGCTCCGGTTGGCCTTTAGCCTGATCAGTTATTCTCCTGCACTGCTCTGCTCTATTTTGGGGGGATGCTTTAAAACCTTGTAAGATAAGGCCATGATGGCTTTATTGCTCAACTTAATGCCCAATCATTGAGAGGTAAGGTCAATTTAAAATTTTGCGAAATGAGAGATATAGCCATACTTTTTTCGCAAATGAGAGAAAGCCATATTTTTCCAGAATATTGTTATGCATGGTGTAAACATTCTGTAAAAGGGAAAATCCGTAGTAATAATTGAAAAACATTGTTTTATTCTTGTGACGCACATAGGAAAACTTTATTCAGCGAAACCACCTGCCGCGTCCTACCCCCAAGAACGGCCGCAGGCCGCCACGTAGAAAAACTTTAGTATGCGAAGCCAGATTTCAATACTTAACTTTAGTGTCCGGAACTGAAATGAGAGATAAAGCCATTTTCTAATATTGCTAATGTGAGCTAAGACCATGATGGCTTTATCTCCCATTCGAATAAAAAAAAGGCTTTATCTCCCTTTTGAATGAGAGATAAAGCCATCATGGCCTTATCTGACAAGTTATTAAAGCACCCCCCTCTAGTTTCTGCTTTTTGTTGCCAGCTCCTTATACCCAATACTTTTAAGTCATCTTCCACACAATCCCTAAATCTCATCCGCGGTCGTCCTTGCCGTTTGTCGATTTTGATACTGTAGTTTATTATTACTTTTTGTGGCCATGCGAGCTTCGTGTGCCGTCCAGCTTCAACGCTGCGCTTTCAAGTAAAGAGTGGTCTAACCATAATGCACGATGTCAATTGTGAGTCACTCCTTAACGTCAAGTTTCTTGCCCAACTTAATTTGAGATTTATTGGTGTCAGTGTTTGACAAATTAAACCAGAGGTACACATTTAAGCTGCGCGTTAAGATTGTTGCAGTCTTTTACGAAAATGGGCATGCAAATTCAAATGTATTTCGTGCACTTCGTAATTTGGTAAGCATAATCGACTGAATGTGAATAGAAAGAATTGTGCGCAAGTTCTGAGCAAACGGGGTCTTAAGGAAATGTGAAAACACCTGGGGCTAATTCTGGCAGTCGTGATCGGGTACTTTCTCAATTCGAAAGCAATTTTATATCTTAGTATTTCAGTCAATACTGAACGAATCGGAATTATTTTTTTAGTGTTGCAAAACATTAATTTGAGTTTCACAATACTGAAAAAATTATTTCGATTCGTTCAGTATCGACTGAAATTCGAATTGAGAAATTACTCGATCACGACTGCCAGAACTAGGCCCCTGTGTATGATAATATTGCAGAAGAGTCCTCAATCTCCATTCGTCGTCGTGCAATTGAACATCTCACGAACATCATTTGATTTGAATTTAAATGCTTACAAGTTTCAATTGACTCAAGGGCTATGGCCTACTGACCATTTAAAGCGTCGTCCATACGCCGAATGGTTGGTTAAACAGACATAAGTGAATAGTAACATTACGATTATTAACGACATTGAACCTCAATTATGTCTCAAAGTCATTGAAAATATGGGCCATCGGATAGAGATACGCCACCGAAGTGGCGGCGAGCATTTGGCCGATATTTTGTTTCATACATTATCGTCATATATCCTTCTATTGTAATAAAAAATATTAAGATAATTCTATAAAAACTTTTTGTTTTGTTTTCAATTAAAATCGTGCGTTTTGGTTGCACTACCCTTTACTTTACTACGTCTTCACATTGATATATGTATAGCATCGTTGCTTTTTTGAGCATAGTTTCATAGGCGTAGGCCCAAATATTTTACGTAAAATTTTTCTCTTTCTCTTCTTAAGATGCTGCTGATCGCACGTAGAAGTAGTGAAGTTAAGTTGTGGTTATCTACTTGATATTAAGTTTTATTTATAAAATTTTACAATTTTTTTATTATGATTCATTAGGTTCATTTATGTTTATTTGTTTACAACTTTTCTGGTTGTTTTTTTATTTATTTTAAAACTTTTTTATTAAATCCATAAAATACTATTATCATCACTAGCTTTTTGAAGTATTAAATTTCCTTTATTATCATGAATATGATTAAAAAAAACTACCAAAACACAATTCGAAATTATCACTTAATTACATAAATTAAAATTTATAACATAATTTCCTAAAAAGAAAATAGATATCTGAAGTAAAAATTTAAGCCAAGCACGAAATTTTCAAATTAGATCAACTTCTTTGAGACCTTCGTTACACTATAAAACCCAATAGAGAAAAAATGTTATACAAAAAGCAAAATATCACACTTTGTTTTCTACAAACTACTAATTAGATAAAATTTCCGCTTTTCGTAGGTAAAAACTATAAAAAAAAAACATACAAACAACAGTTTTAGTAGTATAAAACTAAAAAGAAAGATAAAGCAAATTCATCGGATAATTACACTCATATTTCACTAAAAAAAATCTCTTAAACAAAAACAAATCTTAAATAATTATAATGATAAAAACAATTTACAACATTGTAAACTGAAAAGTGTAGAATCAACAAAAGCCAAGAAGTTCAAAAATAGTTTAAACTCAAGAAAAAATAGTTTACGGGGATAAATAATGAAAACAGATGTATCTACACACACCCTGACTAACAAACATTCAAGCAACAAATATGACTGATTGTTTACTCGTTTAGTTGAAAAATTACTTTTTCTGTTGTTTCTCTAGTTGCTGCTAAGAACAAGGCAAAATATGATACCAGCGTTACCCCAAAAAAAAGTAGCGTCGGCATTTTTTCTAAGGTCTTTACACACACACACAAGGTAATACATGAGAGTTATAAATACTTAAAATTATACACACTCACGCACATACATTCCCATATAAAACGATGGACCACAAAATTACTTTGTGTGTTTGTGCAAGCAACTAAGATGATGTCTAAAATATGCGTTACATACATACATTTTACCTACTGACTATTTCGCTTAAGGGTCAAATAATAACTCTATATAAAAACACTATTTCATATCCACATACACGGCCAGTGTTTGACTGTGTTGAGTTAAAAAAAAAAAAGTATTAATAATAATTTTATAATACACTTTAGTTTAGTAAGTGGCGGCAGATAATATATTAAAACGGTTAGAGGTGTTAAAATTTCAATGTGTTTTTTTTTTAAGATGAAATAAAGTTTAAAGATAGAAATTCTTTTGAACTTAAAATTCTCTAGTTTTTCAATTTCAACAAAAGAGAACAAAGACAACAAACAAAATATAAAGAACTTTAGTTTTAAACTTTAAGACAAGTAATAGATTTAAATTAATAAACTTTTTTTTTAGAGACAAAACCTTAAAAGTTTAAATAATTAAATGGAAAGACTTAAGACACATACATACACATCTCTTAAGCGAGTTTTCAAAAATGAAAAATAAAGTTTGTCAATGGAATTAAGCATTGTTTATACGAAGAAAAAATAAAAATAAAATTGAATAAAGATAACAATTAATTTGTATTTAGGGAAATAATAAGAAATAAGTCATTTGTCACGGAAAAAAGATTCATTGTTTCATGTTCGAAAATAAAGACTTCTGAATGCAATTAAAGCTTTGTTCATAGTAGCTTTTAAGTCCTCTTAAAATAATTCCAAAATACCAAAATAAAGGGTGTTTTTAAGCCCTATATTAATAACACTGCTTTACAAATTTTTAATTTGGAAAATTACCAAGAACGCCACGTGCCTAGATAAGTTAATTTTGACCTCCTGAACACGAAAAACGCTGTAATTTTTTTTCAAAAGTACAGTTTTTTAGATAACGGTACTTTTGTGTTTTTCGGTGTATGGTCCCACTCAAAACCTTGTGGGGCCCAACCGAAAGGTAATTGAATGCCTTTTCCGTCGCTATGCTAAAAATTTTTATCTGATAAAAATTGGCTGAGTTATGGCACCTCAAAGTTCGAAATTTGCCTATTTTTTACGTTTTTTTTCAAAATTTTTCATTTTTATTTCGTTTTTGTCTACGTTATGTTAAATATCTGGAATGTTTTATGTTTTAACCAAATAGTATATTTGATTACCAACGTTTTAAGCGCAAAAAATCGGATGAAAAATAAAGGTTTTATTAAGGATTTTGTGGAACGACAATATTTTCATCCCATATAAAATTCCGCCTTTTTTTAACCATCAGTTTTAACGTATTTCCAACGATATGCCATTTATCTCGATCGGACTTTTCGGTTGGGCTCCACAAGGGTTTGAGTGGGACCATACACCGAAAAACACAAAAGTACCGTTATCTAAAAAACTGTACTTTTGGAAAAAATATTACAGCGTTTTTCGTGTTCAGGAGGTCAAAATTAACTTATCTAGGCACGTGGCGTTCTTGGTAATGTTTGGCTGTAAACCAGTGTAATGAACTGTTACTACGTTTATACGTAGCCTATTCGCGAATAAAAATTATTTGCGATTAACTAACTTACTGTTTATATGTCTATTTCTTAATAAAAATTCTTATTTCTAAGCGATACCAGATGGAAAATTTATTCATTTAGTAGCACTGAATGTATATAAACTTTTTATTTTTTAAATGAAAAAGATCAACAATTATTGTGTATTTTTAACTTTATTTGCTCATTTTTTATTTAATTTTACTTTTGTTGTCATATGAATGTGCCACATCGTAATAAAAACGTAAAACGGTTAAAAGTGTGGCAATGCTTAAAATCTTATTTGCAAATAGTGTCGTTAATCAGGAATTGTTTTCATGAGTTAGCTATTCGCAAATAAAAATTTAATTCACTGTTTATGCGGCAATATTCTCTACTTGCAATATTTTTATTTGCGAATAAGTGGTGCGTATAAACGTAGTATGTCATACCAAATAAAATTTCGAAGTTAGTCACTGATTTGGGCAATTTACAGACGAGTTTTTCTCCTAAATTTTTATTCAGCAATAAAGCTTATCTTTGGCTCAACGGTCTTATTAATAAGCGAAATTTCAGCACAAGAAGTGAGACTATTCTACAGGAGACCCTACAACCTATAATATCGTTACCGCACTACGATCACCAAAATAAACAGAGGGCGTGGTTTTTAGGCATCGAAAAATGGCAGTCTACGAACTGCTAAGGAATACCAATCATCTACTTAGCAGGAACATCAACCGATTATACAAGAAGGCAAAAGAAGAGGAAGAATAATAATAGATTGCATCAAATGGCAACGACCTTTGCACACGGAAAAAGGAATACGCATGGCACAATTGAATATATGTACGAACTAGAAGGGGACGCACGATAATCCAGGAACATATGCAGCAGACCAATCTATCGAATACTTGGCAGTACAGCCGACTAACGGGAGCTGATGAAAGACAAAAAAAGAAAGAATAAAACGATAAGCTACTGGATCATACGGCAACAACCTTTACACATGGGAAACAGGAACACACATGGCACAATGGAATGAATGTGTGATAAGTCCGGCATAGCTGCAGCAGAATTTTTTTAGCTAACCTAACCTAAATTGGGTAAATTGTATTAAGCTTTGAGATTATAGGTTGTAGGAGAACAAAAAAATTTTTGTTTTTTGTTTGAAAATATCAAACAGGATGGCTCTACGTGGAATAAGGCGGCCACAAGAATTGACTTATTAGAGTTAACATTTGGCGATAAGTTCATTTTGAAACATAGACCTGTCATTGCACCTTCAAAGTCATATGATTTGACACCTCTGGTTTGTTTTTCTTGAATGGCTACGTGAGATCTCTGTTTTTTTAGCCAGCAACAATTCATGCCTTAAAGGCTAACGCTGTTTATGGTTTTTGTGCGAAACGCCACCAGTGCTAGAAAAAGTGGACGTCCAGTAGGCGCTTCGTCAAGGACAGTCGCGGTGCCCATATGCCCAACATTGTTATACCCTTCACCCCAGGTGGTGGAAAAGGATGTGTAAAAGTTTGTCATTTCGTTTGAATTTCTACAATATGAAATGGGTTTTCCGAAGACCCCATATAGGAGGCGACTAGATATATAGTAATGTAATATATAGTCGTTCACAAATGGTTGAGATATGAATGGCTCAGATATGAAACCACGACTGTCTCTAATTTTACCCAAAAATTATTTGTTGCTGTGGTTTTTTTTATTTTATTTTTATATATATTTGGAGAAAAAAGTAGCCAAAGTTTCCAAATTACGTTCAAGCATCTTGGTTATCAAACCACGATATCGGACAAAATCTTGGCGGGATTGTACAAGTAGGCGTGGTACAAAGTCGAATTATTTATATTTAAAGAACGGTTTTTACATAACTTTCTGTTACTTTCGTACAATGGTAAAGGGTATATAACATTAATGGCCATTTTCTCAATGTATCGACAAACTGCCTGTTACTTAATGTCAACATAAATTTATTGGAACGATAAACTGTCCGTAAACGATTTTGGGTTTCTCAATATACAGACAAGAAACATTGTTTGCAGCTGGCAACGCCACTCAAAATACATGTTAAAGTTGGGAGTCAGCTGATTGAATTTATCTGTACGGCAAATAAAAGGAAAATAAATAATAGGCAGATGAGTGCCGGTTAGCTTTGCGATAAAATCGAAGCAAGTGAGACATTGAGAAAACCAAATTTCTTTAATGTGCAGTTTTTCGTTGGGAAAAAAGATAATTGCCTAATGAGAAAATGGCCATAAGTATTTTGATCTTTAGAACAAAAAAAAAACATTTTTGACTATTAATGTAAACATTATTTGTTTTAAATGAATTGTAAATGATCCGTTTTCTAAATAATTTTTAATTTGTTTAAAACGAATTTTCGTTTGAATTTAACTACATAATATTTTGAGTGTATTAATTTTTAATAATAAAAATTGTTGAAGGAATAAAATTTAATTTAATATTGAGGAAAATGTTTGAATATAATGTTCTGAGCCAAATAATTTTGAGAACTTTCTTTAAAAAATTATATAAAAATTGATGTCGATAAATAAAAATAACTCTCTTAATAACGTAACTCGTCTCAGTGTGCAGAGGTGGAATAAATACTGCAGTAATTTCATTAACAATTTTTTTAAAACTTGTAGACAATGAAAATACTTAAATCCCTTTTTTGAAACAAAGGTGGGTTATACCTTTATAAGATTGGTCGGTCTAATACTGATTTATTAGCTTATATTAAAGTAAAAAGAGAGAAGTTATATTCAATGGAATTACTAACGAAATAAAATTGTATTTGTTTGCTTAAAAATTATCTGTGACTATTTTTCATAGCATTATGGTTGCATTAACCTTTAGTTTCAAAATTTTTCTCAAAAAGTATTAAGATAACAATACGTGTATTTAAGTAATAACATGAACCGTAAATAAAATAATACTTTTATAAGTGATGAAAAATTAGAAAACTAATAAAGGGCGTTTAAGTTTGTTATGAATTTTTCAAATTAATCTTTGGAATGAAATTATTAAAAAAAAAAAAAATGCTTCTACTACAAGGTTATGAAAACAAAAGACTCAAGAGACAAACCTTTGTTCAACTGTCTGCTTTTCAATTTGAAAAAAGTATTGAAATCATTTTGTGTTATTGTTATTGTATATTTTATTATACCTCGATGTAAAATATATTCGAATATTCAATATTTCGCCAAAAAATCAAAGTAATTTTTGGAAATACATGTATAATTTTTAATTAATAAGATTATTAAGATAATTCTATGAATATATATGGCCATTGCCCCAGAATGGTCTACCAGGATGAACAAATAAAATGTTGATAGTCATCGTCTTTTATTGTTTAGTATTATAAAAAAAATCCATGTTTTTATAAAATAATGGTTTCATAGCATATCTCAGCTGTTTTTCTTGAGGAAATTTGGCTGGAAACTGAAAAATTGTATATTTTATTTTTAAGCTACTTCTGAAGACTACATTTCACTACTGTCAGCCAAAGTTGACTTCTATTTTGCGTACGTTCGTGATCACATATTTGTAACTATCATTATGAAAACTTACTGCCTATTTCACGATGTCACTCGAACGTTTACGTTCGCACAAATAACATTTAAAACAAAAACAAAATTAAAAAATTCTCGATGATATTCATCTTCTTCAGTAAACATAGAGCTACCCAAATGATATCGAATCCCAAAAAAATGCTAGGAAAAGTTTTTTTTCTATATTATTTGTACATCAGAAGCGTACGAATGTACGTTTGTGACCCAAGGAAATGCCCATATTTAACTTCTGAAAACGATTTTACTCATTATGCATACTGTGTATGGGATGGTCTAACTACATTTATTAAGTATGTCTGTTTTAACTTGCAGTGCATCTATAATTTTAAGTTTTGGAAAAACCCTTCTCTTGATATACAACTCTTTTTCTTTTAGCAAGTTAAGGATGCTGATCACCAAAAAATCAGAAACGTTAATATCGTTTAATGTGTTTGTGTTAAGTTTTTATCAAATGCCGGTCATTAAGAAGTTTTGTGCTAAATATTTTCCGGCGGTCAAGCAAAATTGAAGAATATTGAGAAAATTTTAGGCTTTCTTATGCCACATTGATACTGTAGAAATATATTCAGAGTTTTGCCAACCGTTGGCCTTGACTTTTTGTATAAAGATCTGGTAAATTTTTTTTTTAGGCGCACACAAAGAGAAAACATGGTTGTGGTAAACATATTCTAAGAGCAACATATCGATACCTTCCCGTAAGAATGTATTAAGCGACATTTCTAAAATTGTGTAGGAAACGAAAAAAAAACGTTTCATTTAGTTATTTATTTTTCGGATTTTATTGAAAGAAACATATTTGGAAAGCGATTTTCAGAATACAAAACATATTTAAAAATGTGGCGTAGCATAGTTTCTTTGGCGGATAATACAAATTACAGGGTGCCACATTATTCCAGTGAGAAAACTTGATGGTTGATACAATTTTATTTTCCCTCTAGTTTCCTTTGCATCCGTTATAGGGCAGCGAAACCCAGGCCAAAATGTGGCGCTTAATTTCTAGTATAGTTCCACATCAAAAAGTCATTTTCGAAAAAAGTGTCGCTTAATACATTCTTACGGGAAAGTACCGATATTATGATAAGAACTATGATTGTAGTCACCATATTAAGATTATTATTGAATCATATTATGACTAAATGTACTCGTGCTATTAAATCATAATATTTTTCCCTTAATCATATTATTATTCTGTTAATCATACTAAGTTAAGAAGTAATCAAATTATTGTCATGTTAATCATAATAAGCTAAGAAATTAACCATATTATTGTCATGTTAATCATAATAAGCTAAGAAGTAATCATATTATCATCAGGTTAATCATAATAAATTAAGAAGCAATCATATTATGATACAGCACCTTTCATAGCTGTCATAAAAATACAAAATAAATTAAAATATTTTTGCATCGATTTTTTAGTTTGTGGCTTTTTACAATTTTTCTTAATGTTAATCAAATAGCGGAGTTCAATATAAGGCTTGCAAAAGAGCAAATGAAAAATCTGTGGTTTTCATGGGCAACCGCGTGTGTCCATTTTTTCGATTTTAAGATGTTGATGAAATATCGTAGCACTTTTATAAAATATAACGAAATCTCTGTGTGTTTTGTTGTTGGATTTTACAAAAAAACTATGATATTTTGCATTTGCACTGTTACATCACTAATACTTGAATGAACTCCGCTAATATTTTAATTTCTTTAAACTTATTTTTTTACGGAATTTTATCTTTTAATTGTTTAACCGCTCACAAATAAAAAAAAAAACGACACAACTGCTTCAAAATTATTTTACAAATGGCGCTAACATAATATGCCTAGAGTAAAAATAGTTTGATTGCATCTTTAACATAATATGATAAATGTATAGAAAGTTATCATGTTATGGCTATTAATTATCATGATATGGTTGTGAGAAATATAATATGTTAAGAAAGCTATCATTATTAAGTTGTTAGAAAAATAATTATTTTTCGGTCAACAATACTCAAATTCATAATTGCGATCAACATTGATATGTTTACAGTAACTATAATATTGTTGATATTAAATAAAAATAACAATTATTTGTGTACGACAGCAATATATTGTTAGATTTAACATAGTGTTGTTGCCGTAACCATGCCCAACCATATTTTTTCTCTGCGTGCGAATAACGAATTAAGCCAATTTGGAATACCTTGTCCTACAGCATATTGTAATAAGAGCGTTTGTTGGGTAAGCAGAATATCTTAATGCACTTCGTGATTTTTTTGATCAGCACAATGTCCATAATCGGGAGAATTGTGCGCAAATTTCAGCACACCGGGTCTTTAGGAAATGTGAAAACACTTGTGCATGCTTGCCCAGTTCATTCGGCGCCATCGAGCCATAATTGTTCGAAAATTAGGTCGCCCAAGCAGTTGCCATAAATGATGTTCGCTATCGCGAGATGATAACGGACTTCTTGTGGCCAGAAGATGGGGATAACGACCTGGCGATATGCTGTTTCAACAGCCAATGAAACAATGGCTCATTTGCGGGAGAAATTCAATGGCCGTGTTATCTCACGTCGTGGCGATGTTAATTGGCCGTTACGATCATGTGATTTGACACCGTTGGACTTCTTTCTTTGGGCATATTTAAAAGAAAAAGTGTACATATGAGATAATACGGCACGTAAACGACATTGAACCTCAATTATATCTCAGATTCCTTGAATATATGGACCATCGGATAGATGTATGTTTCACATATTAAGATAATTCTCTGAAAACTGTTTTGTTTTAGATACAATTAACAGCGTAGTGTGCGTTTCATAGAAATCGGTAAAGCCGTTTTGCAGGAGTTTTAACACAAACATCGTGACACTAGGGTAACCGTTAAAATCATAAGCTTGGATTTATATTTCTATTGACACAAAAAAATTTACAATTTTTTGTTGTTAAAAATTCATAAAAAATTGAGAATGCAGTTATGCTTTTAATTTTTTCTAGACTTATTAAAAACGCAGTTGCAAAAAAAAAAGTCACAAATGACTTAAATCTATTAACAACTTTTGATTTAATTCACAAAAGATGAAAAACGCAATATCAAAATATTTATATATATCTTTTTGAATTTAACTACATAATATTTTGAGTGTTGTTATGACAAAAGTTGTTGGAAACTTCACTAATAACAACTGCTTATTAAACGATTTTTATGTAAAATTACAATTTTCCATGATTTTTGTCAAACTTTGGCGGGCGTTTTTTATCAACACCCATCGAATTGGAGGGATGAGAGCATGGAAAAATAGAAAACAAATATGTATCGCTCCTCAAAAAAATCAAACTTCGCAAAATGCGATTAATGTTTTCAAAATGTACCCATATACACAGATTTAATTATTATATAGGGTGATTTTTTTAGCTATTATCTTTTTGGCAACACTGGTTGAAACAGATGACGCACGTTTCGGGTTTTGTTTCACTGTCAAACATCTTCAGTTTGGTCTAAAATTTAACCATGAATCGTCGAACAACGAACAACGCTTGCAAATTATTGAATTTTATTATCAAAATGCGTGCTCTGTTAAGAAAGTTCATCCACTTTTTTATCGAAAAATTGTGTTTAGCGACGAAGCTCATTTTTGGCTCAATGGGTATGTTAATAAGCAGCATCGTCGATTTTGGAGTGAAGATCAGCCCGAAGCATTGCAAGAGCTACCAATGCATCCAGAAAAAGTCACAGTTTGGTGCGGTTTATGGGCTGGTGGCATCATTGGACCGTACTTCTTCAAAGATGATGCGAATCGAAACGAAACTGTGAACCGTGAGATGATATCCAACTTTTGTTTGCCCAAAATGCCCCGGTAGGCTAGCTAGTAGTGAGCTAGTCTATCAACCGCGAGGTTGCGGGTTCGATTCCCGCCAGAGACTCTGGTTTCTTTCCTGCAGACAAGCGTCAAGGTTCGCGGGGATTAGCATAGGGAATTAAAATAAAAAAAATAAAAAAAATATATATAAATTTTAGAAAAAGAGCTTGACTTGCATGACATGTGGTTTCAACAAGACGGTGCCACATGCCACACAGCACGCTAAACAATGGACTTGTTGAGAGGAGAGTTCGGTGAACATTTTATTTCACGTTCGGGACAGGTCAATTGGCCACCTAGATCTTGCGATTTAACTCGTTTAGACTATTTTTGTGGGGCTATGTTAAAGCTCATGTCTATACACACATGCCCGCTTCAATTGACGCATTGGAAGACAACATTGAAGCATTTATTCATGAGAAACCGGCCGAAATGTTTGAAAGAGTATACCAAAATTGGACTAAGCGGATGGACCATTTGAGGCGCAGTCACAGTCAACATTTGCATGAAATAATCTTCAAGCAATAAATTATATGGACCGTACTATCGATTCAAATAAAGATTTCATGAATTTTTCTGAATTTTATGTTTTTTTTTTTAAACTTTCCTATAGCTCTTAAAAAATCACCCATTATTTTGCTATAACTTCGTTTCAGTTTCAGATATAATTCTGATTTTTTTTTACATATAAAGAAACTATGAAGGAACACTTTTGCTTAAGTTACCTAAAATTTTTGATTTTTTGAGATACGATTGCAATAAAGGAGCGATATTATTTATGAATTTATATAGATTTATTATCAGCGTTAAAACTTAAACACAAATTATCCAGTGGAAGGGAAAATATTTTCTGCTGTTTATTCTTAATAATCCAAAAACTATTAAGAGTAAATTTCCAATTTATTTTTCCATCTTTTATATCATTTTATTTTATAAATAAAAAACAAAGTGTTTTAATAACTTAATTTACGACCATTTAATGTGTAATAATGAGCTTTAATTAAAAACGGAAATACGTCAAGTTGTCATTTACAACAAAATAACTAAACAAAACAGTTTTCTTTAAAAAAAAAAGCAACAAAACTATAACATGCTACCTAAAAGGTTCCTGGAAAACAATTTAAAATAAATTTAAAACAATTGAAGTTAAGCTAAATGCTTATCACAAAATATGCACAACGAAAAGTAAACAAAAGAGCTAAGACACAAACTTTTTTCAACTTCTTTTTTTACTATATTTATTGTAACTCAAACTCATTAAATTATTATAGAATATTTCCAACAAAAATTATCATTAATTATACAATCTACACAATATTTTTTTTGTTCTTGTATAGAGGAAGCAGCAAAAAAAAAAAAAAAAGAAGGAGAAGAAGTTTATTTTTCATCTTCATTTATTATTGCTAAAAGATTAACGCATCATAATTGCCATACGAGTATCATTAAAATTAACATTACTGCCGTAGAAATGAGAACACAGAGCCCACCTGAAATTGCCACTTGAACATGCAATCCAAGGCATTAAAAAAGATAGATCAACAAACTTAAATTTCATATCTTATCAATATGAAAATACAAAAAAAGAAAAAAAAACTTTAAAAACACATGGCACAAACAACAAAATAAACAAACATACAAAATACAAACCGACAGAAGAACGGAGTGAACAGACGTAGAGCAAAGATGGACAGACAGGCGAATTTTCGAACAAACAGAATATTGCGGTATGCCAAGAACAACAGCAGCAACAAAATAAACTTTACAATAATAATGAAATTATAGAACTCAAAAAACTACAACTACGAACAAATAAAAGTGTAATACAAAATTGCCTGAATTGTAAAGTGGAGTGAGTGAGTGAGTACGGGGTTCTACAATTCACTGCTGTCCGTTCGTACATTCTTCTCAAATTTATCTGCATTGAACACAAAAACGGAAACCATATGCACTTGCTAGCAATGAAGCATGGCAAATAAAAAAAAATAATACAAAACAAAAAATACTATTCATACATATTTTTTTATTTTTGTGTACAATTTCTATCTATTTGTGTTGGCAAAAAATTAAAAAAGAAAAGAAAAAACTACAAAAACCAGTATTACAAAAAAACTCAATATGTATATAAAAATACTGTATAGTAGACAGACGGACAGACGGACAGACGAACAGACGGACGGCAGGACAGACAAATGTAACGTCATCTATACAATTCGTACTGCTGGAAAACAGAGCCTACATGCATTTAAACATGGCCATATAAAAATAAAATACATTTTGTAGTTTTAACCATGTTTTTCGAGCGCATACTCGCCGTTGTAACAATTTGATGTTGCACAAGTATGAACTGTGATCAGCTGAAGCTGGCAAGAAGGACGAGGCAAGAAAATATGGCTTAAAAACATGAGGTGTTAAATCAAAAATATGAAAAACACTCACATTAGATTGGTTTGTGTGTTTTTTTTTTTAATGTAAATGAAAAAGTTTTGCATTTGTAAGGCCAGCGCAGCAGAAGAGTATTCGAAAAATATTTAAATGAAAAACTAAGTGGAAGTTTTTTTAATACTTATCTAGTGGATGGGTGAAAAAGCCTTTTTACATATGCAGTGATGGTACGAAAATGAAAATATTTAACCAAAATCCTTCTAAAAACAATACAAAAGTTTTTTTCTTAAGCTTTCTGCTTTGAAAACGGTGGTTGCGGATTCGATTCCCGCCAGAGACTCTGATTTCTTTCCTGCATACAAGCGTAAGGCTTCGCTAGGTTAGCTAAGGAAGTTAAAGAAAAAAAATAAAATAAAATTAACATTTATTCCAATCCCTGCACAGAATAGGGAGAGCGAACAATATAACCACCACCACGAAGCAGAAAATCTTTAACTGTTGTGTCAAATCAGAACTGCTGTGTGGCTGTAGCACCTAGAGCATAACGTAGTATACAAGCAAGAAATTGTAATCCTTTTGAAATAAGTGCCTGAAACAAATTCTGCGAATTTTCCGGCCGAAGTGGGTAATTAATGAAAAAGTGCTTTTGATAGCTAACGCCATAGTAATTGAATGTAAAATCTGCAGGCGCAAATGGACTTGAATAGGTAACATCCACAGGGCCATAGAAAAAATGAAAGGCCCCAAAACAAATGGACAAGAATGACGAAAAATGAATGTAGATCTCTTAATTGCTCTTGGATCCAAGCAAAGATCGTACCCAATGATCAAGTTAAGAAGAGAGAATTTACTGCCGCCTCCTTGCAGATTTCCTTAAAATGCTTTGTAGAAATAACAACAAAGCCATAGCAGAAATAGGTGTTTTTAAGGAATAAAAGCGAATTTAATTAAATATAAAAGGTTTTTTATCAAAATAACTTTTTGGGAATACAAAATTTTTATTTAAAAGATTTTGTTATTCGTGTTTAATTCCCAATTTTTATTCTTGATAAAAACACTGAAGTTTATTGTTGATGGAATAAGCTATTCCTATGCGCATTTCACTGGTTGCTTAGGCCAGATCGTCTGAAAACTTCTTTCATAAAGATTTTAGAAAATCTAAAGATATTCAATTGAATAAAACTGTTAAACGTATAAGAATTATAAGCAACAGTTCTACTTGTAACAATATCAAAGTTTAAACAAAAACATCAACAATAAACAGTGAGTTTATCTCTTCTTACATTCCCCCAAAATTGGCAATTAAGCACGAATAACAAAATCTTATAAAAGCTTTAAAAAAAAAAAGTTTTATTAATAACTTTTTAAACGAAACGATAGCTTTTATAAATGCATGCATTTCTTTATGTTTGCGTCAACTGTTGCCAGTTGTTAATTGATTGGGCAAATTTGAATCCTTACGGATGCCAAAATTGATCAAAACTTAATTTGGCCCAGAGGATGTAACACTAAAGATGGAATATCCTTTAGATGATCCCTGCAACCCCAATGGTAGAGAGGGGGGGTTCGAAATACAGTAGAAAGGCGATATACAATACAAGGAATGAGTTAAAAATATGTTAAATATTTTTATCTAAATCTGTGCCGGCATTATTGAGCACAGATAAATCAACGATAAGCCATCTTTGCGGGTATTCCATTATTATGTGGAAGGATACATCTGCTGATCCTCTTTCTTTTTAGTGTATATGCACCCCTGCCGTGGTTTGTTTGGATCGTTTTAGGTCTGACCCGAAATAGCCTGGGTAGATCACATCCAGGTGACATGCGTGTAAGATCATGAAATTGGAATTAACCTTCACGGAAGGAAAGGGTCCATTCGTCTTGTCAAGTACTATAAGCATTATAATCTGAATTTTCCACGACCATTGCCAGCTTTAGAGGAGACTTTCTGGATATAAGGCGATTGGAGATGGCTGTTTTTACATAGTCATGGACTATGGGCTATGATACGTCAGAAAAATGTTGGTAGGGACGCCTTGTTGTTAACAAGATTACGCTTGTTATTATACAAATTGAATTTAATTATATTTAATTTAATAAAGATTTACAAAAGAAATTGTTTATGAAAATTTCTCTTAATAAGTCCCTATTTCACCAATTCTATTTAAATATCAATTAATGTTTAAATTTTTTTTTTTTTTTATGTCAAATAAAAATTAAATTATATGAAAAACCGCGTTTAAATATGAATTGATCTTTAAATAGAATTGATGGAATAGGCCCTAAATAATCATTTGTGAATACGGGGGTTATCATATTTTTATAACATAAAATATATTTTCTTCTGAAAAAATAGACTTAAAGCTCGTTACCATAAAATGTGTTAACATTAAGCTTTTTATGTATGATACTAAAATATATTTTAAAGTCTAAAGGGCAAAATAAACCATACAAATGGCTTGGCATTTATAAAAATTTTTTGCGTTTTAAATTGGTGTATTTGAGGTTTGGACAAACATTTGATCCATTTTTGCGGAAATAATTAAAAAAATTTTAGTATTTGGCAGACATGTTAGATATTTGTCAAACTTTTTGTGGTATCTAGTTCTAAATGTAATAATTTCAGTGAAAGCTTTGCAGAGCGGAGCAGTAGATTATGAAGCATTTAAATCATTTTCAGCCGTAAATTCTAGTTCGTTACGCAGCAAAAAATAAAATTAAATAAGCACTCTTTTCTCTAAATTCGTTTTTTGATATTTCTCTTTCGTTTTAAACAAATAACGAGCAAAATATCCACACCACTATCTTTTTGCATTCACTTACAACAAAACTTAAATGAACAAGTAAGAGTGCTTTATTCGGCTATGCCGAATCTTATATACCCTTCACCATGGTGAGATAAGAACAAAAAGTTATATACATAAATAACGTTCTTTAGATAGGTATAAATAAATATTAATTGGGCCACGCCAACTTTTCATTTCGTCATGCCGAAGAATATAAAAAAGCAAAAAAAATGTATATATGTACCTAAGCCCGTTTCCTCTTTTGCCAAAGTTAATGTTAGAAATTCGTTTTATAATCTTAAAATCGTTTTTTAGAACATAAAAAATTAAATAAAAAAAATGAAAAAAAAAAAATCTTTTTGGGATTCGAACTGGCAATATCATCAGTCACAGGAGAGAACTTAACAACTCGGTTACGAATGCTTTTACTGAAGAAGCGTTTAATTAAAATATATTGAGTCTATGAGGTCCCAGCGGTAACTAGAATGAGTAAAGAGGCCTAATAGAAGGCCTTATTTAGCAGTCAGAAGCCCTTCTCGCCGCATTCCATACTTATTTATTTTTTACACAGGTTGTCATTGGGCGCAAGGCCTTCCACACTTCCTTTAAAAACAACTTCGATTCCTTTCCAAAGAAGGGAGTAAGGAAGGTCACTAAAAATAAAAAGTAAATAAAACTGAACACCTTCCTTTCTCCCTTCTCAAAGAAGGGAGTAGCGAATGTGTACTGAATATTTCAGAAGCTCTTTTAAAAAGAAGTTTATACCTTCTAAAAGGCATACTTCTGAAGGCAGGATATCATGCGAAGCGAATCTTTTAGAAAGGAGTATAGAGGCCTTCAAAAAGGCCTGCCACTTGCAGTCCTTTCAATATTTACAGCTGGGGTTGTTTCTTTTTTTGAGCGGCATATCATATACATGCATTAATGTGTATATATATCATATACATGCATTTATGTGTATAAAAACAACAAAAAACCACATTACCAACACTGTATTACCATAGCCACTGTATGACCTTAAAACCAAAATTGAATTGGTTTGTATGGTATGTTTATGTCGTTTTGGTAATACAGTGTTGGTATGGTAATGTCACGTCTAATTGGACCTTTAAAGGAAAAAATTTGAGGCAGTCGTGGTTTTTTACTCATATCTCAGCCATTTGTGGACCTATCTTGCTGAATTTCAATAGCAAACAATTCCGGACCATATGTGACATAAATGTATAATAAATTGGCCCCCATCTTATATGGGGTCTTCGGCAAAAACATTTCAACGGACAGACAAACATCGTTAAATCAACTTCGCTCCTCATAAGGACCCAGAATATATATACTTTACAGGGTCTAACTTCAATATTATAGAAATTACAAACGGAATGACAAACTTATATATACCCTTTTCACCACCTGTGGTGAAGGGTACACAAAGAGACAATAACGAAGTGTGTGTTTGCCAAGCAATTTGAGTGGTTTATTTTGCCCTTTAAAGCATTTGAAGTAAAGTCTTTCGAAAATTAAGGCTTCTGTCGTAAATTATTTTAATTCATATGTTTTCTATGAAGCTTTCACGATACAGAAGCTTTTCATATAGATGTTTTAATGTAAATATTTCTATTAAAAGTTAAAAAAAAAATTTATAGAAGGTTTTAAAATAAAAGTTTTTGTTATGAAAGCTTAAAAAATAAACAATAAAATAGCTTTCAAAAAAGCTTGCTGCAAATAACTTACTCAAAACTGGTTTTTTTAATGTGTCTATTTTTAACCTTTTCGACTACATACTACCATTTTAAAAAATGTTTTAACTATTTTCTAAATGCTTTTGTGAATAAATAAAGTATTCATGCTAGTTTTTCAAAAATAATTTCCATTATTATTTAATCAACAAAAGAATGTCACTTTCCTCAACACCAACAAAAACAAAAAATTAAAAAAGAAAAAAAAACGACACACAGAAATGTAAAAATGTGATGATAAAAATTTGAACAGAAATGCATGCAGGCAGTAAGTCAAGCAGACACACATGCACCGCATGTTGCAAAAATCCACAAGGAAAACTACAAAAAAAAAAAAAAAAATAAGAAACAACAAAAATGCTAAAAAGAGCAGCTCAACGGCAAAAAAATGATGTTCTTAATGTTAATGTTGACTCGCTATTTTTGTTGTTTTGTTGAACGACTACTCAAATGAATCCACCGGAATAAATAACAACAATACAGCAAAACGGACTTGAAGGAGCAACAAGACAAGAAAAGATGGGAAAGACTACAAATAAAAATAAATGAACTAAAGACAGGAATTAAAACTAAAGCAACATCAAGCGAAAAACTTAAATTGACAGCATGATTAAATATTTAGAAATTTAATTTAAATTAAAGAAAAAAAAGAGCTGAAAAAATTAAATAATAGAATAGCGACTAGAGAAAAAGAATTCATGAAATAATTATTTTAACCTTTTGTTGGTTTCGAATTGAAATATTTACTTTTTTTATTGCAATTTTATGCCTTATTTTGCTATAAACACTTTATAAGAGTAAATAAATGATATGACAGGTTTTTTTCTAGACACATTTTTTTTTTTTTTTTTTGTTGTAGATTTATTAGTTTGAAAGAATGTGGCTCTGGGAAAAAAGTGGTAGATCCAGCATTTCTTTCATTATTGGTTAGATATGTATTATAGATTTTTTTTAATTTTTTATTTAAGATGGTGCCATCAGTCATCGCAATTTTGTTGACTAGCCAACTAAATGAACAATCAACTATCCAACCATGTCACTGAGAAGTGTCAAAAATGTTGCCTTGATATGTGGTGTCACAAGTTAAATAATAAAAAATAAAAATTTCTTTTATTACAAATATTCGTTTGGTTAAATAGTTTTTGTTCCAACAAACTTTTCTTTATTGCAGTTTTGTTTCAATGATCGTATTATTTTTGAATCGTTGTAATTATTAGTCCATCAGAAACAATCAGAAAAGTAGGCTTTAATAGATCAGGAGTTATTTATGGAATCCGGATAATTAAAACGAATACCCAACGGTAAATAAATTTTTAAATTGATAAATGATTGAAAGGTGGAATGTTGGCTGCCTTAAATTAATTAAGTCTTTTTCTTTGAGGCAGAGTTTTTTTGAATAGTGACAAATTTTTCTCGTATGCCTAAAATCGTTGAGAGGAATTCATCTTTGGTAGAAAATGATTTCAATTAAAGCGGTGATTAAATAAGTTAAAATAGTTTGCAATACGAAAGATTTTTTTTAAGTGTGACTGCACATTGTTGCAAAAGTATTTGTATTCTTTGATTCCTTAGCTTTTTTTTATTAAGGTTTTTGCAAAAAGGCTTTTTTTTTTAGCACTTCTCTAAAAATATATCACGGTTACAGCCAGGGCTGCCAGATTTGACGATTTTTTGTTCCGAAATTAGCAAAGTGACGATTTGCTGATTTTTTCTAAAAAGTACGATTTTTATTAGTCTTCAAAATCTGAATAAAGCATTTAATTTTCTGACACGTTGGTTTTTTAATATTGGAATGTTTAACAGCCGTACCTTAACAATAGCGGAAGGTGGAACGTTTTCTTTGGCTTAGCCTTTACGCTGATATGCCATACCTAAGCAAGAGCGTCAACGTTGTGTCACGAATAGAAGTGATAGATTTCTGGTTTAATAAAACCAACAAATTGTAAATAAAAATAGAGATAAAAACCTTAGATTGACCAAAAAATAGCTTAATTGCCATTATTAATTTACGATAGCGGCAAACTTCACTATTTAATAGGCCGCTCTATTCAAAAACTAGAAAACGCGTTTGTTTAGGTACGGATGTAATATGCAAGTTTCAAAAAAATCTTGAAATGTTTTCAGAGTACAAAAACAACAATGTAACACTTTGTTTATCTTTCGTGAAACCATCATCGAATGAATCTTTCACGACTCTCTGTATAAATCATTTTCAACAATAGCGAACAGCTACATGAGTTGTAGCTACATGAGTCTCATACGATTCTTGACATGAAAGACCCGATAGAGAATCTTTACCCACGGCTTAAGGCCCAACCATAATACGCATAGCCGTGCTTAACTTACTGTCAAAAATTACCAAAAAGTCTCTCAAATGTATTAAAAAAACTAAAACAAAATTAAAAAAAAAACATTTGATTCCGTATGGAATGTGCGATTAGTTTCGCACTTTGCTTAAGCAAATGACAGTTTCATAACACAAAAAGTTTCCGTAAGCTCAAGATGGTTTGCTTCATATGATTTACATGTATTCGCACATTTGCTTAATCCAACTTAAGCACATTCTGGTTAGGCCTTTAAACGATTCCCACAACTATTGATCCGCTGTGCTTTGGAAGAATCTCAGTCGTGTTACAAAACATTGTTAAAAAGCACTAGATTTTAAGTTTTTCGATCTTTTGACGATTTTTCGAAACGTGAAAGATGATTTATTTATTTTTTCTCATGAAATTTACGATTTACTCAAAAATTTATCTGGCAGCCCTGGTAACAGCTATTTGAAAATTATGGCATGCCTTAGGATTTTTTCAAAAGCTTTTTCGAAAGAGCTTTTTAAAATTTTTATTTAATAGCATTTCTAAAAAGCTTTTTTAAGTTTTGAAAATTATGGCTTTCCTAAAGCGGGTTTTCAAATGCTTTTCTAAACAATTTTATTTTAAATTCTCATAAAGGCTTAATAAAAGGATTTTTTAAAATTTCTTATCATTAATAAGAGCTTTTCTCAAAAGCAGTTCTTACAGATTTTCAAAAGTGTTGTTTCAAAATTTTAATTTAATATCTTGTTTAAACTCTTGCACATTTTTTTATAAAACGCGTTTCTCAAAAAAATCTTTAGTCTTTTCCTAAAATACCTTAGATTTCAATTAATAGAATCTGGGAATTGATTTCTCATGGTGTGTTAATTTTATTACATAAATTTTCATATTAATTTAAATGTGTATTCTAATTCAAATTGCAATTTATTAAGCTTTCACACTTTAATAATCTTATTCCTTCAATATTTCCGAGGAATATTATGATAGTGCATAGAAAATTATCCTGGGAAATATTTAAGGAATACAACTATTAAAGTGTTAATATGAAAATTTTAATTTGAATTCTTAAAGCTTTTTAATAAACAAGCATTATGCTTAAATAATTTGCATGGAAAAGCTTAATTCCCAAATGTATTTTAGTTAAAAAAAAACTAAATTTATTTCTTAAAGAACTAGATACCTTTAAAACCGAATAACATTTCATTTCTAATATATTATTTAAAATAATTTTACAACATTAACTTTAATAATATATTTAAAAAAGTATAATCGTCAAAGTGTTTTTCCGAAAATATTTAAATTACCTTTTTTTTAATTTTTTTATGGAAAACCTTTTTCGAAAAGCTTTAGAATATGTTTGTGTAAGCTTTTCATTGATCTCTTTTAAAAATATTTTTTTAATATTTCTTTAATAACACAAGTCAACACTAGTTTTGGTGCCAAGGAACTGCACACCAATACCTCAGTTTGCGTCGCTAATTGGGACCGGAAAAACTCGATGCAAACCGAAGCAGGATTTTCCATACATTGGTATTGATTTTCGTTTAATTGGTGCCGAGATTCATAATTTGAGCTGAAAAAATAAATTTTGATTTGATAGACTTTATAAGTTTTCTTTTGAATAATCTTTTGTTTTAAGTGCATTCATCGCTGATTTTGATCTTCAATCCAAATAGTACGAAGTGGCTCCATTTTTTTCTCATTTTTGTAACCTTTTAATGTTGTAACGATGTTCTTGTTTCAACAAATTTCTTTATTTTATCAGCGTCACTGGATCAGCAAATGGATGTTATTGTAGAAGGGGCTAGTTCAAGGTTTCTTTCAATATCAACAGCCTTTTCCCCTGATTTAGAACGCGTCCAAATTCGCAGTTTTTGCTTTTTTTTTTTGACTTGTTGCTGCAAAATATTTAAATTTTACTTTACTTCAGCAAATGTAATTTGAAACCAGTTACAATCAGCAGGCAACCTTCACATACATATTTGCATTAGACTTCAACGGGAAATCCCCTTTTTCTGTTTAAGCTTTGTACAAATATTTGTATATTAACGACGCAAATCGAAGCACTAGCAATGCAACTTCGAAGCCATGCGACGCAAAATGAAACAAAAACAACGCAACTTCGAAAACGACGCAAACCGGGGTATTGGTGTATATATTTTTTAAACTAGGACTTCATACTGACTACAAAAATAGCAAAAAGTTGGAATTCTTACCTGTAGTTCTCTAGAATTTCGCTTTTGTGCAAATATATAAAAAAAGTGATTTTTTGCATTATTATTTACATAAAAACTTTCTATTTCGTGACATTCGTGAATGATGTGCAGTGGGAAGGTCTCGTAACATTCCCCAACAGAAGTCAGCCATCATATGCCGCTCCAATCGGCTTTGGTACCTCTCTTCCATAGCTTGTAGATCCTGACGAAACAGCTCTCCTTGCTCATCTCTACAAGATCCAAGATGATCTGGGAATCGGTCGAGATGACAATGAAGGTAGTGCAATTTAATAGACATGTTGCATCGCAAGTTTCTTAAGTTATGTAGCATGTCGTTAGCATTTGACTTATAATTTCCAAGAAAGAATTTAAAAACTTCAACAAAAGAAGTCCTAGTAGACAGTTCCAAATCATTCATTGAATTTAGAAAAATGGAATCTTTAATCAATATTTTTATTTGTGGACCAGCAAAAACTCCCGCTTTTATCAGCTCTAAGCTAAGCCCTGGATATTTTGTAGTTGTATAAGGGAAGTACTGGGCATTTTTAACCAAGACTTTGACAAACTGCTTCATAAGACCTTGTTTAATGTGCAAGGGAGGCAATATAATTTTTTCTTTTGGAACTTAAGGTGGATTTATGATGTTATGACTTCCAACCTGCAACGCCTCACGTACTGGTCAATTTCGTTTTTCCCAGTGTAGGTGCTTGGCTCGACTGTCCCAAGACAATAAAAACATGGATATTTGGTGAATCCACTTTGCTGTCCTAATAAGAAATAAGTCATCTTAAGATCAACATAAATAATCAATTGCTAGTCGCTATATTTGATTTTGTCTAGCACAAGTGCGATATTAAGGTATTCTGCTTTTAGTCTTGCAGAATGGGCAATTGGAACTGTGTAATTGTGTAAAAGTATACACTTCAGGCTTCGTTTGCAGCTATCTATAAAGAGGCACCATTCATTTGGCTGGTATTCGGAAAGACCCACTGCCAGAATAAGGCCTTGCACATCAAAACAAAATAAAGCCTTGCTCTCTTTTGCGATATTATCTCACTTTTGTTTTTTTTTTTTTTAGTCTAGAAGCCATACCTCTGCATATTCTTTAGGTAATTCAAGATCTCTTACCATATCATGGTTTGGGGTTTGTAGACTGTATTTCTTCAAAATCACTATCGCTACTCATTTGGTCAAGGATTTCTTCAAACAAGGGTTATTTATTTATTTAGCGTATGGATTAAAAATACAGAGAAAATATAAATAAGTATATGTATCTGTTTTTATGTTATTTTTATACCCTCCACCACAAAGAGTTGTGAAGGGGATATACTAAGTTTGTCATTCCGTGTAAAACTTTTTTATTATTCATCTCAGACCCCATCAATTATATATATTCTGGGTCCTTGAGTAATTCTAAGTCGATTTGGCCATGTCCGTCTGTCGGTCCGTCTGTTCGTCTGTTGAAAACGCGCTCTTTTTCGAAAAACTCAAAAGAACTAAACAAGCTGGGTTTCAAATTGCTTGTGGTAACCCTAAGCAGCTTGGGATAGAAATCCAGCAAAATCGGTGCAGTAGGATCAGAGCTACGAATCAAAATGTGGGACTACCACCAAAAAAATTGCTAATTTTGTTACAAAAACTAACATAAATGGTAGAATAATGCACAGAATGATATAAGATCTTGCAAAAGTTTGTTTTATTCGACTGGAAATCACCTTGTAAAATTTCGTGAAGATCCGTCCATTATTTACCCTAGGCCCCATATAAGCCCTACTCCCGGAAAACAGTATAGTACGCCTAAAACCCTAATTAACAGTGCTATCATAACAAAAATTTGGCTCGTAACACTTTTATAGGACTAGAAATGATACTGTAAAGTTTCGTAAAGATCGGTCAATAATTTACCCTAGGCCCCATATAAACCGTACTCCCGGAAAACAGTTTAGTACGCCTAAAAACGTAAAAAATAACGCTATCATAACAAAATTTGGTACATCAAAGTTTTATAGGACTAGAAATTAGACTGTGAAATTTCGTGAAGATCAGTTCATAATTTACCCTAGGCCCCATATAAACCTTACTCCCGGAAAAGAGCTTAGTACGCCTAAAAACGTAAAAAATAACGCTATCATAACAAAATTTGGTACATCACAGTTATATAGAACTAGTAATGATACTGTGAAATTTCGTGAAGATCGGTGCATAATTTAAAATAGGCCTCATATAAAGCCCACTCTGGTAAAATAATTAAATACGAGGTAAATTTTCTTCCAGTTTAGCTTCATATGGCCAGGAAAAAAGTTATGCAATTTTGTGATGTACGGTCCATAATTTACCTTAGATTCCATTTTAGCAGCCTTCTGAAATTCACTGCAAATGCTTAAACTAATTGCACCGCTGCACAGAGGGGTGAAATCGTAAAAAATGGATATTAATTGAAAAATGAAAGTTTGTTTTTTTGAAAAATATTTAGTAACCGATTACAGTATATAAAATTCTACATCACTACTGAAAATTTCAATGTCATATGATGTTTACTTGTCAAGCTGCATTGTATTAAAGTTAAGTAATTTTTGAGTTATTCGCGCACAATAGTGTTAATTGAAATTCGGTATATTTCGACGATTAATATATAGTTTTTGCAAGTCAAAAGTAATACTTTTACTATGGAATCTTCAACCTCAGGTATTTTAGCGTTGTTCTAAAAATTATTGTTTTAACAAAAGTTGTGTAGAAGTATTTTTAAAATTTTTTTTTTTAAATATGTCTCCATTTTGGCTATTTTCAAAATATTCGTGGATATTTAAATATGAATGGTGTAAGTTGGCGTTATAATATTAATTTGTTAAGAAACTACAGTTCCTAGGCTTTTATATTCAGTAATAACATGTTGCGCGTTTTTGCGCAAAATTTTTTAAATTAATTAATTGTGAAAATAGTCACTCAAGCAAAGAACACCAGTTCTATCTTTTGTTTGCTTTGTCTTCGTTTTCGTTGTTATAATTGTTGTTTTTGTATACAATTGGCAACTGTGTGTTACAAAAATTTTGTTAGAAAAATATAGAGTTTTTGTTCACAATATCGAGCGGTATTCAGAAGTATCAGTGGTTAAACATGCCTCCAACCTTGCATTAGTTTTTAATACATGGCCCAGTATCATTTCGCACGCGCTATTATCGATCGGTGAACTGTCTGAGGAAGCCCATGAAGCCCGAAACAAAGATTTTAAAAACTTCAGAGAACATTTTTCTCGCAAATGAAGTCGGTAGGATTGCAATCAAGACATATTAAATAGGTTCCTACTAAGTTCAGATCCAATCCTATCTGGTAAAACACAATTGCCCAAAAAAAAATTCCACCAACTTCCAAAATCTGTAGTAGATCTACGAGTTTCGCCTTCAGTTTTGACGAACGTGGCACCAGAAGGCACAAATTATGATACAGATGACGACGGGCATATTTTTTAAAATAGCAGGTCAAAAACACATGCCTTATAATAAATGTATACAAGCTATCACCAGACACATCCGTACACAATCGAACAATTTAAATATCTGCTTTGAGTCTCGAATTTAGTTACAAATATGATAGAATAATTCCCAATTCGTTTACGTAATTATATTAAAAATAAATAGAAACTGGGAATATATTAAAAATAAATTGATTACTATGGAAAAATTTTATTTCTTTTTTTTTCAAAAAACAAAAAAAAAATCCGACTGAGCCAGAGCTATTTTTAAAAGGGGGCGTGGCACCACCCTATTCCACCTTGGATATAATTCATACTGTAAGATCAACATATAAACCAAATCTTATCTTCATACCTTTGATGGTTCATGAGATATATCCGTTCTAAGTTTCAGGTTATATGGGCGGTGCCACGCCCCTTTATCCAATCATAACCAAGTATATCCAAGAACTATTAGCAGGTCAAAGTTTCATGGCAATCGGTCTATTGCTATGGCAGCTAGAGCGATTTTTAATAGGGGGAGTGGCACCGCCCACTTTTCCAAAAGATGTGTAGCATATGTCACTCAGTGGTAACGTAGCATTCAAATAGTGGAAGAATTTTTAAAATTGGATAAGTAGTTTAATTAATCTCCATTTTTTGCGATTTCACCCCTCTGTGCGCTGTATTGAAATTTATGTTTTTTAATACCAGAAATCGTGCTGCAGAATTTGGGATGATTGGTTCATAGCTTACCATCGCTTCAATATAAATTGCCCTCCTGAAAATCATTTAGGTTCGGCTTAAACTGTTACGAATCATGATATTTTACTCAAGCTAGTTAAAATTGCTAAAAAAAAAATCATTTAACTTTCTCATTGTCGGTCAATAATTTAATATATGTATATATTAAATTATTATAGGTTTAAACCGCAACCAATTTTAATGAAGATGTCTGTTTTTTTGAATATTATAATAATAAATAGACATCATACAGATATTACTCCTAAAACATTCGAAATGTCGGTGAAGGGTATCAAAGATTCAGCACAGCCGAATATAGCACTCTAACTTGTTTTTTTTTTTTTTTTTTTTTTTTGTTTTTTTGTTAAATAGATAATAAATTTATTTTACAAGTTTAAAGAATTTAGCCAGGATATGACTTCGGGCGTTAGGTTCTTGATTTCTTCAGTGTTTCCTGGAAATGACAGGAGTTGGCAATTATGAACTATGTCGTCAACTGTTTGTAAAGGATGACCACATGGACAGCTGGCGTCATTAGCAAATCCTTGGTTAGGGAATCCATAGTTCTGGCAGTAGATGTACGTAAGCGGTTTAAATTACACCAGGTTTTGCGTGGAAGATCAACATCGGTGGTCCTATCGTCTGGGTTGAATAAGGGACTGCTTTGTCCCGAGTCGTTCCACTGCGATGACCATGCGGAGTTTAAATCAAAATTATCTTCACGTAGTTTTTTAGCTAAGAGCAGGGGTGGATTTTTAGATATTAATCTTGCATCGTATTGAGTGGATAGGTCAGAGTTGAGTGGGATGTGTGGGTTTGTGCTGATCTAAATGTACTTCCGAATAAGTGCTTGCCTTCGTATTAGGCCAGGGGGGCAGAGGTTTGCTAACATTGGCAGCCATTCGACAGGTGTAGCTTTTAATGTACCAGATATTATTCGCATCGTCGTGTTTAACTATTCTATTCTTTTAACGTGGTGGATGTTCAACCATATTGGAGCGCCGTATTCGGCAGTCGAGTAGACTAATGCTGTTGCAGAAGTTCGTAGGCAGTTTGCGGAATCACCCCATCTCGTTCCTGTGAGTTTCTGTATGATGTTATTTCTCGACTAAACAGACTGTATGATCTTATTTCTCGACTTGAATTCACAATGGACCGTATTGGCCTCCGAGTGGAAGTGTGCCCTTTGGCGCATAACCCTTCTTCGCCTAACCTAACCTAACCTATTTCTCGACTTTATTTTCTGAGCGGTTTTATCTAGGTGAATTTTATACGTTAACGTTCTGTCTAGGGTTATACCAAGATGTTTCGGATAAAAATTGTGTGAAAGGGTGGTACCATTAAAACGTATTGACAGCTTCCTAACAGCATCTCTATGGAAGCAGCATACTTCGGTCTTCGTAGGACTTGGCTTAAGACTCTATTTGCTGCAGTGCGGTGCTATTTTGAGTAGGTCGGTTTCTAGTACTATGTCTAGATTTTCAAAGCTCTCATCTTGATAAGCAAAAGCCAGGTCGTTGGCGTAATTAAATTTGCGGGATATAGAATTCGGAACATCGCTGATGTAGAGGTTAAAGAGAACCGGGGCTAGACAAGGATTAATTTTTAGAGCATAATTTTGGAACAGGTACTTCCCGGGAATGTAATAGAGGTCTTCTGGCTGATTCTACGACTGGATAAATACAATTTTTTCAGATTAATTCCACTTAATTTTATACAGCAAAAGTAGCAGTCACCTAAGTAATTTTTTGTCCTTTCCACTGCTTTTATTTTTCTGGGAAAAGCTTTCGTTAAAATAAAGGCCCAACCACAATGTGCTTAAGTTGGCTTAAGCGAATGAGCGAATACATGTAAATTTTAGGAGGCAAACCATATTTAACTTAAGGAAACTTTTTGCTGAGTTTAATGAAACTGTCATTTGCTTAAGCAAGGTGCGAATCTAATCGCACATATCGTACGGAATCAAATGTTTTTACCCTTCACCACAGGTGGAAAAGGGTATATATAAGTTTGTCATTCCGATTGTAATTTCTACAATAGTGATCTTGGACCATATAAAGTATATATATTCTGGGTCCTTATGAGGAGAGAAGTTGATTTAACGATGTTACCTTTGATATGTGTTTTTTGGAGACTCCAGACATGATAGCGGCTAGGTTGTTTTAGATTTGGGTTGCATATAGTCCTCCATTTATTGCTACTGAAATTCAGCAAGATCGGTTCCCAAATGGCTGAGATATTACCAAAAAACCACGACTGCCTCTAATTTTGTTGTATTTTTATTACTTTTTTCGGTATATCTGGAGAACGGCAAGAGCCAAAGTTTCCAAATTAAGTACAAACATTCAGGTTAAAAATACACACCAACCCACAAAATGTGGGCGGGGGTAGAGAAGTGGGCGTGGTACCTCCCATACAAAAAATTTTAAAAATTGTATAATAACCTGAATTTTTTGACTGTAATATGACCTATGGTACGCCTTATATATCGAAAGATCGGAAATTTGTAGAAAAAAATATTTTCTGAAAAACGCGGGAAAATCGGTTCAGATAGGAAAAAGTTATCACCAAAATATTGATTTTTTTTTTTTAAAGTACCCATTTTCGGGAACCATAGATCTTGCCGAGTCCAAGTTTTATAACCAAAATAGCTGGAAAATTTTTTCTTTATTACGGCGGTATATAAATCTGTCAAATCGGTTAAGAAATAGCAGAGTTATGACCAAAATACTGAAATCCCAAAAATTACTCTTTTTTATAATTAAGTTTGGTTTTTATACCCTTCACCGAAGGTCCTACACCCTATAAAGTATGTTTATTCTGGGTCCTTATGAAAAGCGAAGTTCAAATCCGGATGTCGTCTGTGCTGAGTTGTGAACAGTAAACGGTCCATATTTCATTTTAATGATATTTAAACAGCGTTCGTTCATGGTCCGGTTGTCTAGGGGGTGTGTGAAGTTCGAATCTTGGTTTTTTAAAAATAAATGTTTTTATATTATTATATTCTAAAAACAATTAAAAAAAATATTTACCAGTTTTCGCTTTTTAAATTTAATTTTTAATGAAGTTTTAAGTATTGTAAATATGTACGTATATGTAAAAATTTTTTAGTTGCTCTGTATTCTGCTCGCACAATGGTGAAGGGTATATAAGATTGGGCACAGCCGAATATAGCACTCTTACTTGTTTATTTTGTTTTTGTTTTCTTAAATACATTTGAGAGAATTTTTGTTAATTTTTGACAGTAGGTTAAGCAAGACCATGCATATTATGGTTGAGCCTTAAGAGTTTCTATTTATCAATTTAGAGTTTTTTTTTTTTTTCATTAAAAAAAAAAACAAAAATTGTATAGACAAAAACAAATTTGAAAACGCGTTAACATTTTAAGTCTCCTGTTTCTCATAAAATCTTTACGATGTCAATGAAATGTATGTTAGTTTATCTAAAATTCTTTTTAAAACCTTTAACAGTTCAAACATTTACACTAATGCAGTCATAAAATTTTCAAGTTTTCAAAAACGACAGTTAAGTTCAAAGCTCACCAAGAGAAATTGTACAAAAAGTTTATTAAATTGTTGGTATACATTACAAATCTCTAGTATGCCTAAGCATGATTTAGTTTTAATTTATGACAACTAACAAAATCGAAACTGTAACACATTCAACTAAGAATCTGTAAAGAAAAGTTAAATACCGAAAGTTAAAGCCAAAACCTGAAACTGTTTAGAAAAAAAGAGAAAAAATCTTTACATTATCTAAAATATTGATGGTCCATAAATAAACATAAACGTCAACACGAAAATAATGTAATAACAATATTACACAAACCCAATGAAACAAATAACTTGGATAGTTTTCATTTGTTATTTCTTATTTAGATTATTCTTTAAAATAAATATGAATAGCATCAAATATAAATTAGTTACAATTATTTAAATTTTCGACTTAGAATCTTGTCCGTTTCATTGTGTCTCATTTTCAAATGGATTCTTTTAAGAAAAGCTAACCAAAAGCTGTAATCATAAATTACTTGCCCTAATCGAACATCTTATCCAAAATGAAATCTTTTGTTTTGTTAATTTCGTAATAATTTAGAAAATATATAATTTATTTTGTTCTTATATCAACACCATATTTAAAATATAAAAAATCTATTTTTGGTAGATTTGTTTGTGTTCGTTTTTATATTTCATCGAACAAAACCAAAAATTGGTAATAACATTTGTGTGTTGTATTTCTTTTGATTGTTTGGCAACAATAATTTGGACTAAATAAGGAAGTCTTGAATGAGGGGTATTGATAAATGCACAAAGCTTTAATAACATTAAATTGTAAAAAACCATATAAAGGCAACAATGACGCCAAGTTAACAAATAAAAAAAATTAAAATGAACGAGAAAAAAGTTTAAAGAATAGAAGATAATAATAAAAAAAAAACTGTGGTTGCAGCAATAGGAAAAATTTTGGCACAGTGGGATGGATACTTTCCGCACAAAATATCGCATAAATTTTTGCCAACCCTCGAATGCATGTATTTAGAAAATCTTAACACAAACACCTTTTTCGAGTAACTGACCGCCATAAGGGAGATTTGGTTGTCGAATTCGAAGAAACAAACAATAATAGAACTGGCAATATAACAGCTTTAAAAAAAGTATGTTCTTGATGGAAACTTTACATATATTTTTTTTTTAATACAAAAAAACATGATTTTTAGCCATGAATTTTGCATGCTTAATTAGTAATTCTTTAAGCAAAAACAAATAAAAATATGTCCTTTAGGAAAGAGATGAATTCTTTATGGGTTAGATCAGTGGGGAAATTCTGCTACTTTTTAACGACAAAAATTTGTCGTTAAGTAGTAAATTTTATGTATTTTTAAGTAAAAATTTACTACTTAACGACAAATTTTTGCCGTTACAAAGTTACAGAACTACCCCACAGGTGTGAATAGCGCTAAGTTTTCACCTGACTCACTATTGAGCCATTCTACCACCATGGCATAGTCCCCACAGCAGAATAATGCTGAGCTCTTTATACATTTTAAAATGCACCCCCAAATTGGTGTCTGAAATATCAGATTATATCACAGAGGTGGCGGATCTTATTATGACAAGTATTTTTTTTTTTTTTTTTTTTTTTTGCCACCGCATGGTTGTGACAACGAACAATTTTTACGTTTTCTTTCTCATTTTCATTGCCGCAACTGTGGTAGTAGTAGGGTATACATTCGGTTAACCCTTAATCGGTAAACTAATTAATAACAACCTGATTAACTGATCGGTTAATTTAAAATTGGCTTTTTTCAATTAACGATTAAACCGGTTAATTTCAGTCGATTAATGATTAAACCGGTTAATTTCAGTCGGTTAACCGATTAGCCGATGTAACAAAATTTTGAATTTTTTGTAGTATTATAAAATATTTTTTGAGTTTTTTATACCCTCCACCACAATTAGTTGTAAAGAGGGTATATTAAGTTTGTCATTCCGTGCGAAACTTTTTTATTATTCATTTCAGACCCCATAAAGTATATATATTCTGGGTCCTTGAGTAATTCTAAGTCGATTTAGCCATGTCCGTCTGTCTGTCCGTCTGTTGAAAACACGCTCACTTTCGAACAACTCAAAAGAAATGAGCAGACTTGGTGCCAATCCAGTAGGTGCTGAAATCCAGCAAAATCGGTGCAGTAGGACCAGAGCTATGAATCAAAATATGGAACCACCACCTAAAAAAATTGATAATTTTGCTACAAAAAGTAACATAAATGCTGGAACAAGGCACCGAATGAGATCAGATTTTGCAAAAATTTGTTTTATTGGACTGGAAATCACGCTGTATAATTTCGTGAAGATCCATCTATAATTTACCATAAGCCCCATATAAACAGTACTCTCGGAAAACAGTTTAGTACGCCTAAAACCGTAAAAAATAAAGCTACCATAACAAAATTTGGTACGTCACAGTTTTTTAGGACTAGAATACTGTGAAATTTCGTGACGATCGGTCCATATTTTACCTTAGGCCCCATATAAACCCTACTACCGGAAAACAGTTTAGTACGCCTAAAACCGTAAAAAATAATGCAATCATAACAAATTTTGGCTCGTCACAGTTTTATAGGAATAGAAATGATACTGTGAAGTTTCGTGAAGATCGGTCCATAATTTACCCTAGGCCCCATATAAACCCTACTCCCGGAAAACAGTTTAGTACACCTAAAACCATATTTGATAATGCTATCATAACAGAAATTGGTACGTCACAGTTTTAAAGGACTAGAAATGACGCTGTGAAATTTCGTGATGATCGGTTCATGATTTACCCTAGGCCCCATATAAACCCTACTACCGGAAAACAGTTTAGTCGCCTAAAACCATAATTAATAACAAACGTCACAGTTTAAGATAATAATAACATCATACAGATATTACTCCTTAAACATTCGAACTGTCGGTGGAGGGTATCAAAGATTCGGCACAGCCGAATAAAGCACTCTAACTTGTTTATTATTTGTTTCGTCTCATATACAAAAGGTATGTCTTAAGAAAATATTTTTTTCCTACAACAGATTTCCTTCTAGAAATACTTTCTTAAAATACAGTACTAAAAAATAAACTAAGGAATTCGGAAATAAACTTTTTTGCAGAATGTTCGGTGCCAAGCTTCGCCAATTTTTTTAATAGAATTAACCGAAACAATTAGAAGTGTTTTATTAAAAGAGGACTCTAATGGAAAAGGTCTAAGAAATAAGATACTCTGTTGCATTCGATTTCTCTAACATCTTCGATAAGTGAATGAATTTTTTCCAAGTCAAGTTTTATCAAAACTAAAAGAAAGAATTATTTAAATCCTAAAAATTTAAACCAAATTATTTTTCTGAAAGATTATTTTATAAGATTTCATTAAACTATTGAAATAACTAATAAAATAATCTGACAGTTTATTTTTTAATAAATTCATATTATGTATTAATTAAAAAATACAGATTACATACTTAAGCTTTGTTCACACATATTTGACGTCCTACACGTGACCACTAGTTTTATTTAAAAATAATTTGCTTATGCAAACCGTTTGGCTAGAACAAACATCATTTTACAGTTTCTAAATTATATTATACAATTATCTTCCTAAAAATAAAATTTACTAATTTAGTAAAAATTGTTTAAAATAAGTTAAAGTTTGATACATTTGCTGGTCATGCTTTTATATATGTTAGGTCAAACATAACTTTATGAATTATTTTTTTGTTTGTTCGTTTTAGTTTAAGAATTGTTATGTTTGGTATCTTATTGTTTTTTTTTTCATTAACTTATGCATTTTTATTTATTGAAATTACCTAATTTTTAAAGAAACTTTATTAATCGGTTAACCGATCAATAACAGAAGTGACCGATTATTAACCGATTAAACCAAAATCTCGGCTAATTAATCGAGCGATTAACCGATTAAAGCAAAAGCCCGATTAAATAAATACCCTAGGTAGTAGTCGTAATGTTTGCCTGCATTATAAGCTTGTCATCATCTAAGCTTTCACGATTTTAAAATATTGTATTGTGTGGAAAATATATGATGTTTCGTTAAGTTCTTGATAAATTTAATACAAGGCGAATTCATCCTAGGTAATCTCGGTACTACAACAAGTACAACTCGTACAAAAACCACAGGTAATTTGTTTTTGTAAAATCATTGTTCTATGTCACAAAGAGAAAGAAAACAAAACAAAAACAAAGATAATAAACAAAAGTTTGACATCCAACTACACAGAAAAAATTATTTTTCCAATTCAAACAAAAAATTTGTAGAATCAAACAATTTTTTGTCTAAAATCGGTCCTACAAACAAATTCGCATATTCAAACAATTTATTTGCATTTTGTTTATTGAAAAAAAATGCCGATTTTTTCAAACAAGTAATTTTACAGAATCAAACAAAAAGTTTACTGAAATTCATATAAATTTCAAACAAATAATTTTGCTGAATCAAACAAAAAAGTTTTGGCACAAGCAATGACGCGCACATAAGCAAGCACTGTTGGCGAAGATGAAGCAGAGAAGAGCGGCCGGCTGGCTTTGAGACACATTTTTTTGTTGGAATAATTTTTGAACGAAGTCATATTTATACTGACAGTGTTTTTTTTCATCACTCACTGTTGCTTTATCCTTTCCTTTGCTAATGAAGAAGAAATGTAACCAAAAACGGCGGCAGACCGACTCTATTTTTGTATTTGATGTATTTAAACAAACTATTTGAAAAAATTTAATACGGGATTTTTTTTTTTTTTTTACCAACTTTGAAACCAACCAAAAATTAATTTTGTTTCTTATAATGTGTTTTTTCTGTTGTTTAAAAAAAATGAAACGTTTTTTTTACCTGTTATTGTTTTTGTTGTTTTTTTACTACAAACCTCGTCACGCTATTTTATCATTTTTCTTATTGCTGTACTTTTTTAAAGCGTCCAAAAATAGACTGCATGTGTTTTTTGTTGTAGTTCTTATATTTCACATAAAGAAGTGTTGCTTACAATCAATAAAAAATGCAAAAAGACGACAACATTAAAGAGCGTTAAATATTTCATACAAAATTATGAAAACTTCAAACCAAATATAGCGCGCTTATTAAATTTTTGAAGAGTTGTCCACATTTTTGTTGGTTAAATAAAAATCAAACAAAAATATTGATTGAATCAGTAAAAAAAATTGTAGAAATCAAAAAAATTTTCAAACAAGCGTTTGTTTGAAAATAATTCGGCAATAATTTTTTCTGTGTATGATAAAGCTAAAAAATAAGTTATCAGCAGGGCTTTTAAGACCACCTTAAATAAATTCGCCTTGATTTAATAAGATTTTGCTTGTCGTGCTTAATTACCAATTTTTATTCTTGATTAAAACACGGAAATTTATTGTTGGGGGATAAGTTAGTTTCTATGCGCATTTGACTGGTTGCTAAGGCCAGATAATCTGGAAACATTCTCCCAAGAAATTTTAGAAAAGCCTAAGATATTAGCAAACAAAACTTCAATGTGAATAAGAATTGCAAACACTCATCTCTTGATTACTTTTTATGGCGTTGTGCTAAGTTTTCGGCTTATGTCGAAAAACCAGCAACTTTTGATGCATTGGAAGCCAATATTGAAGCCACAATTGAAGCCATTCGGCCAGATTCATTGCAAAAGTAGTCAAAAAGTGAAATGATCGAAGGGACCATGTCACTCGTAGCTACGGAGGACATATGCTGGACATCAAATTCAAACAATAAATGCCATTAAATTATCTGCCAGATTACAATAAAAAATTTCATATCAATAACATTGTTCTAATATTAAATTCACCAGCAACTAAAAAAAAAAACACCCTGCATAAAATAATGATATTTTATTTAATATATGAGACTTTTTATAAAAAAAACTGTGACTTTTTTTATAAAAACTGTGGCTTTTTCTTTTATTTTCTTTTTATAAAAAACTGAGAATTTTTATATACAAACTGAGACTTTTTATATAAAAACTGAGCCTTTTTCTATAAAAACTGAGCCTTTTTCTATAAAAACTAAGACTTTTTATATAAAACTGAGACTGTTCGAAAATAAACAGTACATTATTTAACGTTTGGCTCACACACCGAGGAACGATATTTATTTTTTTAGTGATTGTGTAGACATACACAACCCTTAATACCGTTCGTAACTATTTTCAAGAAAGAACCGAACATTATATGATATTCTGTTCTTCGTTAAAAAACAGAACATTTATAGTGATACTGTAGACAAACATTATATTTTAATGTTCTATAATGTTTTTTCGTGTGTGTATTTTGTTTTTGTAAAAAAATTTTGGTTTTTTTTACCAGCCAAAAAGGGACGAACATTAACGAGCCGAACCGAACACATTGAAGTTTGTGGATTTAAAAAAAAACCGAAAGAAATTAAATGTTCACATCTTTTGTTATGTTTGATAAAAACCATAATATTTTTGTGTTCGAAAGATGACTAACAGGGAAACGTTATTTTTTTAATAATTTTCTACACAAACACTATTAGCGTTTGTGTTTTCCACAAATCTACCGAACCGAACATTAAGAAACGATATTTAGTGTTTATTTTCGAACACTGCTTCTTATATAAAAAATGTGACTAAATAAAATATGATTCACTATTTACACTGATGACAAAATTCTCATTTTTTTTTTTAAAGAAACTAACTTTTCATATAAAAAGTAACATATGTTTTTTGACTCAAATTTTTTATATAAAATCCAGAGTTGAAAACTGTGACTTTTGATATAAAAAATATGACTTTTTGGTAAAATGTGTGACTTTTTATATAAAAATTGAGATTTTTATTTAAAACAAAGTTTATTTAAAACTTGTTTTTAGATTTTTGCTCTGATAATACGAGTTGTTTTTAAGGTTTGTTTATTTAAGTCTTAATATAAAACTTGGCGGCATAAAATAACCCCCCAAAATATATTCCCCCCAAAAAATAATGAAATACCGCCCCAAAAGTTTGTACAGAGAACAACAAAAACGATTTTTGGGAGGTTGTTTCATTTTGTTTGGGGTGCTATTTAATTTTTTTAATTGGAGTATTATTTCATATGAAATTATCCCCCAAAAAATCATTATGCAATAAAGCCCCAATATATTTTTTGGGGGATTATTTCATTTTCAAATTTATAATGACAACGTTTTTGGTCGCAAGGATTTATCCACTTTGGTTAACAGAACACCGGCTTCGATAAATAAAGCTACCCTGTATAACCGGCCTTCGGCCGGGCGCAATGACTTTTTCCTCTATGGTTTACCAAAGACCGGCTTCGCTAACTAAAGCTTCCTTGCGTAGCCGGGTCGAGTAGGTATTTTTATACTATAGAGGAGAAAATCCTGGCGCTATTCAGAGAAGCTTTTGTTAGCGAAGCCGGTGTTTGGCTTACCATAGAGGAAAAAAGTTATTGCGCCCGGCCGAAGGCCGGCTATGCAGGAAAGCCTTAGTTGGCGAAGCTTGTGTTTGGTATATCATATATTGTATTACATATATTGGGCTCTTATTTCATTTCAGAAATTGGGGTTTTATTTCATATGATATAAGTCCCCAAAAATTAGGGAATTATTTAATTTATGTTTGGGGCGTTATTTAATTTATTTGGGGGCTAATTTCATTTTCAAAATTGGGGCTTTATTGTATATGAAATAAGGCCCCACGCTATGGGGGGTTATTTCATTATATTTTTGGGGGGTTATATTTTGGGGGTTATTTCAAGCCGCCATAAAACTTATTGTTTGAGTTTTTATTAAAAAAAAATAAAGTCCATGTAAAAAGCAGAAGATTGTTTCATAATTTCTTCTTCATGCAGCATTTTTCTAATAACTAGTATTGTGGTTATTTTTGGTGGGGTGTCACAAAGCCATAGGACATAAAGCCATATGACGTCAAGTCCCATTCCATTGAGACATAAGGGAATATGCCATTAAGTCTCAATATAATGGGACTTAACGCCATAAATTTTTTCCGTAAAATGAGACATAAAGCCATATTTTTGATAATGATTGTATTTCACCCTATTTCATGTAGAAAATGCTTTGTTGTTTCATGTCGCCCTGTTTTATGTCAAAAATGGCGGTATGAACTAAGTCCTCAATGAATTAACTCCCCAAACCCAAAATGAACTAAGCCCCTAAATTTGGGGACGTCGTTCATATATGGAAAAACCCGAAAAAGCTACGCTAACAAGTGCTTCTCTGCATAGCCGGCCTTCGGCCGGACGCAATGATTTTCTCCTCTATGGTATAACAAACACCGGCTTCGCTAACTAAAGCTTCTCTGCGTAAACGGCCTTCGTTCGGAAACAAGACAGATTTTAGAAGCTATACTTAGCGAAATCGGTACTTGTTATACCATAAAGGATAAAATTCTTGCGTCCGCCAAAAGGCCGGCTATACAGAGAAGCTTTAGTAAGCGAAGCCGGTGTTTGTTATACCATGGAGGAGAAAATCCTTGCGCCCGGCCGAAGGCCGGCTATACAGCGAAGCTTTAGTTAGCGAAGCAGGTTTTTGTTATACCATATAAGCATTTGTAACGCAACACATCAAATGGGGCAAAACACCATAATGGCTTTATGTCCCATTCCACTAAAATTGATATGAGACTTAAGGCCATATCAAAATTATGGCTTTATGTCCGTTTGGATTGAGACATAAATCCATTATGGCTTTATGTCCTATGGCTTTGTGACACCCCACCGTTATTTTTGTTGAACTGTTTATGGTTTTTAATCCAAATTTTGATATTTTTTAATTAGGCTAAAGCTCATCAAATTCAATTTTTATTAAATTATTTTTATGAAGAACGGAATTTTACAAACTAAAATTAATTAAAATTTATTGATAATTTTTCTTTCACTAGCATTATTATTATTTGTGGTCTCAGGTCTTAAGTAGTTTTTGGTTAATAAAGTTGGAAGTGTAAAATGTAACCTTTTTTTAGAAAAACCTGTTACTTCTTTTATTTAATATGCACTTTGTGTATGCGGAGAAGAAAACGTCATGGTTAACTCTGATATTTAAAATAAATTGACTAATGGCCAAGATATGGTATTAAGGACTACCATAAATATTAAAAAATTAAATAAGAAGCAAACAGATGCCTCAATAGACTTAAGTTAATACAATTGCTATTAAAAGCTTGCTATTGAACAAGTATTGTCTATTAATCAAATCGACCTTTTAAACTATTGTTAATTACCTTCAAATTCATTTGTTTTATTCATTTAACACTAGAAGCTTAAATGCCTGACACTTGACTAAAAAGAAATCTATAATTCTTTATCAACTTAACAAATATGTTTCATTGTTCTTCGATACAAACAACATTTGATTAATCTTTGTAAATTGAAAAAAAAAAAAAAAACTGAAAACAGAAAACAGAAAACAGAATCCAACAGTTACAAATGCATTTACACCACTGTGCATTTAGTTAAAACGAAACAAATCTTTGTAGACTAAAAAAAAGGAAATTATATAGTTAATGGGCCTTTATTAAAGTATAAGGTACAAAACATTTGTATGAATAAAACTATAAACTTTAAAGTAACATTTTTCTTTATTCCTTTTTCTGTTTTCTTGGATTCTTGCACTTCGTATTATAAATGTAAACCAACAAATGCTTAACAACCCACGCCTACATGTACATGTGCAGCGTAAGAGACACACACAGAAAAGTGGAGGACACCAAAATGGAAACTAAGACTATTTAAGCATTCCTAAATGCATATGTATATGAAAACTCATACTAGTTAAATGCTTACAATACAAGGTTAAGAATAAGAACTACAATTTTTTATTAGCAGTTTTGAATTTTTTCTTTTTTTTCAAAAAAATTTTTTTTTTTTATAAAGTTGTGTGAGTGTTTATTCGAAGTTTTATTTTAATTTTATTTTCTTTTATTAGTTTTCCCTCCTTCTGCTCTTCATTGTGTGTTTATTGTGTTCGTAGGCTTAATAAAGGAATGAGTAGTTGAAAGTTAAATACTGTGATATGCAAAAGGGATATTAATAACATGCCAAGAGCTTTTATGTTCTGCTAATAAAATTACAATTTAATATGAGTCAAGATAAGTTAAAAAGGCACCAGGAATTGCCAACAAAATTAAGGAATACAGCTAGGAGCAGATTTACTTATGCTACAATCATGAGTATGTGGATTTAAGATTTAAGACAAATGAAAATGAATTATTAAACTAAAGGGAACAAACAAGACTTGCATTTAAAAGCATTTACATGAGAGGCTTGAAAAATATAAGACAATTAACTTTAATTGTTTTTAGAATGTTAAACGATTAATTAGGAATAAAGGTATTGTAGGTAACATGAAGTTTAATTAAATTACTTAAGTTCGAAGAAAAAATTATAATTTATTTAATTTAAAGTATTTAATTATCAAAAGTAAGCCATACAAATTTTTTAAAAAATTAAGGACTTTTTGTTTAAAATAAGGCTTTAGGATAATGGATTTCTTTATAAACTTCGGCTAAATATACAAACTGAGAATCGGAACACCTTGTAAATCAGAACACCTTGTGAAACAGCAAAGTCAAGAAGGTTCGCATTGGTGACAGTAGGGTATCCAACTCCCTTCAGCACCTTCGCATTGTAGGCTTTATTTACCTGTTTTATCGTTACTACAGTGGGATGTTTTCTGGCGAAATTAGAGATATGGTTCTCGAAGTTCGTACATTTGTTCGAAGTATGCAGTTTTCTTCAACAGTCCGGTGCAGTGCACAACGCATAACTGCGAAAATTTGTTCGTTGGCTGGACTGTTCTTATGAGGAATGACTCTCACTTTCTACATTAATAAGTTTAAATCGAATGTCCACAGTCGCTACTCCCTCTATCCTCTTTCCCGTAATCTACTTTCCTTGTACCAAGATAATGAAATGCATTAGTATTGGTCATACCCTGAGTGCTGCATAGAGAGTTTTTTTTTTCTGTTTTTATGTAAAAAGTATGACTTTTTGTGTAAAAATTGTGATTTTTTGTATAGAAAGTGGGGATTTTTGTATAAGGTGTGCCTTTTGGGTAAATAGCGTTTCTTTTTGTGTGAAAAGTATGATTTTTTGTGTAAAAGTTAATTTTTTTTTTGTAAAAATTTTGGCTTTTTGTCTAAAAAGTGGGACTTTTTGTAAAAATTTTAGCTTTTTGTGTAAAAAATTTGACTTTCTGGAAAAATGTAGCTTTTTGTGTAAAAAGTGTGACTGTTGTATGAAAAGTTTGACTGTTTGCGTAAAAAGTATGACTTTTTGTGTAAAAATTGTGAATTTTGTATAGAAAGTGTGAATTTATGCATTAAAAGTGTGACTTTTTTGTAAAAAGTATGACTTTTTGTAAAAAGTGTGACTTTTTTGTAAAAAGTGTGCCTTTTGGGTAAATATCGTTTCTTTTTGTGTGAAAAGTATGACTTTTTGTGTAAAAGTTTTTTTTTTGTAAAACTGTGGCTTTTTGTCTAAAAAGTGGGACTTTTTGTAAAAATTGTAACTTTTTGTGTAAAAAGTGTGACTTTTTGTAAAAATTATAGCTTTTTGTGTAAAAAATGTGACTTTCTGGAAAAATTTCAGCTTTTTGTGTTCAAAGTGTGACTTTTGTATGAAAAGTTTGACTGTTTGCGTAAAGAGTATGACTTTTAACGTAAAAATTGAGAATTTTTGTGTTAAAAGTGTGACTGTTTGCGTAATAGATGTGTCGTTTTGTGTTAAGTGTGACTTTCCGGTCAAATATGTGACTTTTTGTATAAAAAGTGTGACTTTTTTGTAAAAAGTGCGACTTTTTTGTAAAAAGTGTGACTTTTTTGTAAAAAGTGTGACTTTTTTGTAACAAGTGTGACTTTTTTGTAACAAGTGTGACTTTTTTGTAACAAGTGTGATTTTTTTGTAACAAGTGTGGCTTTTTTGTAACAAGTGTGACTTTTTGGGTAAAGAGCGTTTCTTTGTGTGTGAAAATTATGACTTTTTGTGTAAAAGTTTATTTTTTTTGTAAAAACTGTGGCTTTTTGTCTAAAAAGTGTGACTTTTTGTAAAATTTTTATTTTTGGGAATTTTTGTGTGAAAAGTGTGAGTTTTGTGTAAAAATTTTGATTGTAATTTTAAAAAAATGGGGTTTTTTAAAAGTGTGACTAACTGACTTGTTGTGAAAAAGTTTTTTTTTTGTATTTGTGAGAAAAGTGTGACATTTTGTGTATAAAGTGTAAATTTTTTGTATTTTGTATTGCGTTATTTTGCGCAAAAAGTGTTATTTTTGCCTAAATATTCAAAAACTCTGACTTTTTGTTTCAAAAGAATGACTTTTTGTTTCAAAAGAATGACTCTTTGTGTAAAATATGTGCATTTTTGTGTACAGAGTGACTTTTCGGTCAATAGAATAATTTTAATGAATAGAATAATTTTTTTATGCAAAAAAAAATTCGGATGTAAAAAATATGACATTTTATGATCTTTTGTGTAAAAGCTGTAACTTTTGCTGTAAAAACTGTGACTTTTTGCTTAAAAAGTGCGACTTTTTTATGTCACAAGTACAACATTTGAAGCACAGCCGCGAATAACGTTGTAAACGCCACATTTTGCACAGTTTTTTACACAGTTTAAACATCAAATCAACCAAACCTATGCACCTTGACGCCTTCAAAATGGCATACAAAGTGCAAGCCAGTGGAAGAACATTGCAAGTTACTAACAAAATAATGAAACCGAAATGGTTTTTCAGTGCGGAATAATGTTTTAAAAGGCTTTTGCATAAAAGTTTTTATTATCATTATTACAAAAAACGTTTTTTTGCTCTCCTGAAAAATTATTATTTTGTAACTTAAAACGTTATTCGCTTCATTTAATGAAAGTTGTAACTTTTGGTGTAAGCATTGTAATAGTGTGACATTTTTCAGCATGATGTGACTTTTGCCTTGGCAAAAGCCATAAATAGTTATTTTTAAAAATAATTTTTTTTTTTTTGAAAATGCTACTTTTGGTTAGGAGAGAGATTTTTTTTTTTTTAAAAACTTTATTTGTTAGTAAAAATGTATTCTTGGTCGAAGAATGTACTTTTTGTGCTTGAAAATAGATAATTAATTTCAGCAAAATTCGTTCCACCAATAGCATTGGTAAAAGATTGATGTTTGACTTTAAACTGGCAGCCGCCGCGGCAATGGTGCAAACGGTAGAACGGCAAAGATTTCTGATGATGCGAATGTGGTAATTCTCGAAACATGTAAATTCAACCCGAGTTCAGTCTAAAGTAAAATTATCAAAAAAAAAAAAAAAAATTATTTAATTTCTTGTTGTAAATTCCTTTCTTCACTGAAGTTATTTAATCAAATTTAATTTGATGAACTTAAACTTATTCATTTAACTTAAAATCAAAAACTTCACATACATTTTATATTTTATGAAAAGATTTGAAAGTCATGGAATTTTTTACGCAGAACATAGTTTGACGGCAAAAAGTACTTTATTCACAGAAATTTGTAAAAAAAAGATTATTCTCTCAAGCTAATAATTTTATACTTTCAGTCCATGAAGAAATTTTTAAAAATCAATTAAGGTTTTACACTTAATAACATAATAAAACCCTAAACATTGATAAAAACACATGTTCTCCAAATAAAAGACCTGTTCTATAGCTGATTATAATAACCGCGTATTTCATTTGAAAAACAAGCAAATGTTTGTTAGACAAGATTCTCAGTGCACAGGTAGCGAGCACCACTTTTCTCTTACAAATACCAACCATTTTTCTTTAAATTTTTCTAGTTTAGATAATTTAAGTTTCTTCTTTTTTTACAAAAAATGAAACATGTTTTAATTTCTTTTCTCTTTTAAAATAAGATTTACATATTTTCCTAAACTTAAGAATGACTAAGAATTTTTGTTTAACATTTTGTATTGAAAAAAAAAATCTTTTATATTTCTAATCATTTTTCTTTACGGACACAATTTTTGTGTTTTTTTTTTTTTGTTACAGAACGAATAAATCAAAATATTTTAAAGATGGTTGATTGTTAAAGACTTTTTGGTTTTTGATCTTTTCGGCATGATAAGAGTTTTAAAAGCCAACGAAAACAGAAACAAAGTTGAAAACGCAAAAGAAAGACAACTGAGAACAGAAGAAGGCACGAAGAAATTATGAAATAAAAATCATTAAGTAATTTAATAAAGAAATTTAAGAAAACCATAATGAATATGTTGGTGTTATTTTGTTCGATTAAAAACAACTACAGTTTTCAAAAGTAGAAAAAAGTTAATATATATTTTTCAAAGAGCTTCTTAAAAATACTTAAACTTTCAACTTTAAATTAAATAATTCTGATAAATGATTTCTTTAAATTTATTCCAAACACTTTTCATGGGAAATTAATTTTATATCTCTAAAAAAGATGTAAAAAATTAAAATTTTTGATGATAGAGATCAACTTAAGTACATAATTTGCTCAGAACATTTTTGTGAGGAAAATTTTTTCATAATTACATGGTTTTTCCTTTGTTTTAAAGATTTGTGGGAAATAATTTAAAGTCTAAATTAAAAAAAAAAAAAAACAATGTATATCGTCAAAAAACTTTAAAATTATAAGACTTGTTAAAAACTTTAAAGCGAACAAAGTAAATAAGAATGATTTTTTTTAATAAAAATATCACATTTTAACAAAAAATTTTATTTTTTCGTTACAGAGTGTGATTTTTTTTATATGTAATTTTTTATCAAAGTAATTTTTGGGAATACAAAATTTTAATTTAAAAGATTTTGTTATTCGTGCTTAATTCCCGATTTATATTCTTGATAAAAACACTGAAACTTATTGTTGATGGGATAATCTATTCCTATGCGCATTTCACTGGTTGCTTAGGCCAGATCGTCAGGAAACTTCATCCATAAAGATTTTAGAAAAACTAAAGATATTAAACCAAATAAAACTGTTAGCGTTTAAGAATTAAATGCAACGGTTCTACTTGTAATAATATCAAAACCATGCTATTTTTTTAAAATAAAAGAAAAAACTTTTTAAAAAAAGCACAACTTCTTAATAAAAAGTGTGACTTTTTTTTGAAAAAGTTTGACTTATTTTTTTGGTGGCCAGCCCATGGTTAGGGGATGGTACCTGATACAGTATTTAGGTTGCTTGCGTTGATTATCACTGGATCACTTTGCTCCACAACGACGAAGACGCTGTTCACTCTGTTGAACTGGATGCCAGTTGATATCATGGTCGAACAGTTGGCTCTGAGTTACGCGATTAGGATAGGGGCGGTGGGCCTTAGCTCTTCGCGGGACTATAGGACAATTACCTGCTGAGACTGGAGTATTGCACATCGGAACCCTTTTCGGTGTTTTGTTCACAGTTCATCGTGCCTGTTCGATGATATGCGAGGAGCTGGGAATTAAGGTCCCTTTTAGGGTGTCGCATGACAGTAGTATACTAAGGGCGGAAATTTTCGCCATAAAGAGGGTTGCGAACTGGCTGAGACATTATCTTATAGATACACGCTGAGAAAACATATGGTTGGGCATGGTTACGGCAACAACACTATGTTTAATGTAACAATATATTGTTGTCGTACACAAATAATTGTTATTTTTATTTAATATCAACAATATTATAGTTATTGTAGGCATATCAATGTTTATCGCAGTTATAAATTTGAGTATTGTTGACCGAAAAATAATTATTTTTCTAACAACTTAATTATGATAACTTTCTAAACATATTAGATTTCTCACAACCATATCATGATATTTAACAGCCATAACATGATAACTTTCTATACATTTATCATATTATGTTAAATATGCAATCAAACTATTTTTACTCTAATCATATTATGTTAGCGCCATTTGTTTAAAGATAAAATTCCAAAAAACAAGTAAGTTTAAAGAAATTAAAAAATTAAAATATTAGCGGGGTTCATTCAAGTATTAGTGATGTAATAGTGCAAATGCAAAATATTGTTACGTTTTTCCTTTAATAAACGCGTTTGAGTTCTTTTAATTGCAAATCCAAATAAAAACACACACTTATTCAACTTAACAAACTTTATTGAAATTAATTATTTTGTTCACAATTGTTAGTTACGAACAGAACCGTTTTTCAAAACAGACTAAACTAATTTGACATGAGTCACCCCTTTTTATATTTCATAATTATTTCTAGATTTTTCCTGAACCTTCCCGTAAAAACTATTTATTATGTTCCATAACCATTTCTAGAAATTACTGGGAAATTTATATAGGAATTATTTTTAAAATAACAGTTGTGCTGAAAATTATACATGACAATTTTAAGTAACATAAAACTATAACTTACAAAATAACTTATAACTATAAATAATTCTTAGATAATTTAACTTTCATAACACTGCCCTCCACTTAAGCCTGTTCGTCCCGAATAGGCTCAAATTCTCCTTTTCCATAATGGGCTAGTCGTTCTAGATGTACCACTTTAATTTTTGATCTTGGGCTCTTATATTTCTGGATCCGATACATCACGTCATTCAATTTCTTTATTACTTTATATGGGCCATCCCAATGAGTCTGCAGCTTTGGAGATAGTCCTTTCTTTCGTTGCGGATTAAAAAGTAAAACCAACTGGCCTTCTTTGAAGCCTTCCGAATTTGCCGCTCGATCATATCTGGCTTTCATCTGGTCATTTGATGAATTAACACGCCTTCGTCTTAACTCGTTTTTCTGCTCTTGGGTAGAGTCATTATTATTCGCTGGTACGGATAGTTCACCAAAGTTGTACTGCTGGACCGGATTTCTACTTTCTCCAATTAGACCACTGTCTGCAACGCACTGTGTGCATGTAATTACGCAATCAATCACGGCTTGTTTGCAACCGATCCAATAGTAGCTTGCTTTTAACTTCTTTATGGTTTTCGTAACGCTTAGATGCCCACCACCAGTACCTTCGTAGAATTTCTTCACAACTTCACATACTTTAGAAGTCGGTACTACAATAAGGTTTTTAACCGTTTTGCCATCAGTACTTTCCCATGTACGGTATAGGCAACCATTTATCATCCGCAGACTACTCCACTGCGCCCAATACGCTTTCATTAGTGGACCGTTCAATTTAATTTCTTCACGAGTCGGCCTTTCACCTTCTTTCTTAGCCATCATAATTTGCGCTAATAAGGGGTCACTTTTCTGCGCCGTTGACCAGTATTCGCTGGGTTCCACATCTAATAAGCGAATCTCATTTATGCGTTTCTTGTTTTTAGACTCTATACCGTGCTTGCTTTTATGTTTACTGGGCCGTCTTGAATATGTGGTCGCTTTCCCACGTTTTTCATCGTTTCTTTGGGGGGACAGTTTCTTATGATCACTAGTGACTAGTTGTCTTACAAGGGCTTCACTTCCATTCCCAACGTTAAGGGGTACATCTAGACCATGCCAATTCATAATTCGTCGTCCCATGTCTAGACTAATGCCTTGACGAATCATAAAATCTGCCCCAATTATGACCTCGTCCATAATTTCAGCCACAATAAACTCATCAAAAACGATCATATCAGCCATTCTTATTTCCACTCTTGCTTTACCATAGACAATAACAGGCTCTCCCGTAGCTGTTCGCAAGTTTACACCACTTAGCGGCTCGACAGCTCCCTTTATCAAATCAGCTCTTATAATGGAATGTCCTGCACCAGTGTCGATAGTCAAAATGCGGATTTCACCATTTATGTAGCCACAGGTCGTAATATTTCTGTTACTCGTTTTCACTACTAAATTTATTGTGGGACCTTCCTTCCGTCTGCCCTGCTAGCTCTTCTCAGCTTAAGCGGTGGCTCCCGCGATGATTGTTGACATGCTCTTCGTTTGTTCCTTTGCGGCGAAGCAGATCTTGATCGTTGTTTGGGTGCTTTGCAGTTTCGCTGAATATGGCCAATCTTACCACAGGTATAGCATTTCGCTTTGTTTTTACCTTGCTTCTCGCTTAAAGCTTGCATCACTGTCTTTTTTATGTCCTTTACAATATCTCTTTCTTCTTCAGCGGCAAAATCAAGTTTTCGCACCTTATACGCTTGCGGCCTTGAAATTATTCTTGCGGTTTCTTGGGCTAGGGCAAATGATACCGTTTCGGGAAATGATGGCTTCTGTGATGCACATACCGCTAGTTTCACATCAGCATCCCGTATACCGTTTACAAATGAATCGATCTTAAAATGATCCAGCAATGGATGACTTTCACCTGGATAGGTAAGCTGCACCAAGCGCTCAATCTCTAACGCGAAATCCTGTAGCGTCTCGTTTGCCTTTTGTACTCTTCCCCGTAATTCCATTCTGAATATTTCTTTTCTGTGTTCACCACCATACTTTCGTTGCAGTGCTACCATAATGCCATCGTAATTGTTTCTGCAACTTACTGGTACACTTTCTAGAATTTCAGCCGCAGATCCTTTTAAAGCCAGAATTAGCTCTATGGCTTTTTCTTCATTGTTCCATGCATTTTTGTTGGCAACTGTGTCAAACTGGAACTTAAAAACACTTAATGGTGAACTGCCGTCAAAACTTGGAGCTCTTATTCTATTCGAGACTTCTGGAAAAACTCGCACCACTCCCTCTTGGCACTGAAGACTATTTACTCTTTCTTCCAGATGATGAAGTTTTCCATCAAAAACCGTGACTTGTGTTTTTACATCAGTGACTTGAGTTTTTACATCAGTGACTTGTGTTTTTACATCAGACAATTCTATTTCCATATCGTCTACTCTTTCGTTTATAACAGTAGAAATCTCTTGAAGCTTCTCAAGTTTTTCATTAGTAGCCTGAAGTTTCTCGTTTGTAACTCTAGAATTTTCTTGAATTTCGGCTAAGATGGCGCTTGAATTTTTATTTACCATTTTCTCCATATTTTTAGAATTTTCTTCCATTTTTCTAGAGGTTTCAGCTGAACTTTCTTTCACCATTTTTTCCATGTTTCTTGAGTTTTCTGCCATTTTCTTCATCATAGCAGCAAACATTGTGCTGAGATCCATATTGCTTGGTATTGCACGGGCAGTAACTTCTATTTCTTCTTTCTCATCAAATTCATAAGCTGCGATGTCAATATTGCGTCGCTTAAATTCATCGATTAATTTTTTCTGCAGCTCAGCTTTATTTCTTGCAGTAGGCATATCCAGTTTGCCCAACTCTTTCTTGAGATGTTCAACTTTTAGCTCCTCGAATTTCATTGTTGATTGTATAGTTTTTTTTTTTATCCTTTTTTTATTATAGCAATTTCACTTCTGACACCAATTGTTACGTTTTTCCTTTAATAAACGCGTTTGAGTTCTTTTAATTGCAAATCCGAATAAAAACACACACTTATTCAACTTAACAAACTTTATTGAAATTAATTATTTTGTTCACAATTGTTAGTTACTAACAGAACCGTTTTTCAAAACAGACTAAACTAATTTGACATGAGTCACCCCTTTTTATATTTCATAATTATTTCTAGATTTATCCTGAACCTTCCCGTAAAAACTATTTATTATGTTCTATAACCATTTCTAGAAATTACTGGGAAATTTATATAGGAATTATTTTTAAAATAACAGTTGTGCTGAAAATTATACATGACAATTTTAAGTAACATAAAACTATAACTTATAACCATAACTATAAATAATTCTTAGATAATTTAACTTTCGTAACAATATCATAGTTTTTTTGTAAAATCCAACAACAAAACACACAGAGATTTCGTTATATTTTATAAAAGTGCTACGATATTTCTGTGGTTTTCATGGGCAAGCCGAAAAACCATTCTAGATCAAACTATGGGCTTGGTATTGCACATCTTAAACTTTGTCATTACGTTAAAAAATTGGAATTGATCCATCTTTTTTCAAAAAAATGTAAAGAGCGTTCAAAATTAAATCGAAAAAATGGACACACGCGGTTGCCTATGAAAACCACAGATTTTTCATTTGCTCTTTTGCAAGCCTTATATTAAACTCCGCTATTTGATTAATATTAAGAAAAATTGTAAAAAGACACAAAATAAAAAATCTATGCAAAAATATTTTAATTTATTTTGTATGTTTATGACAGCTATGAAAGGTGCTGTATCATAATATGATTGCTTCTAAATTTATTATGATTAACATGACAATAATTTGAGTACTTCTTAATTAAGTATGATTAACAGAATAATAATAATATGATTAAGGAAAAAATATTATGATTTAATAGTACGAGTCATAATATGATTCAATAATAATCTTAATATGGTGACTACAATCATAATTCTTATCATAATATGTTGCTCTTAGAATATGTTTTGCACAACCATGTTTTTTCTTTGCGTGTAGAGAGATATGCATATTTACGGACAGCAAGGCTATAACAATGCAGCTCTGGCTGCATCGTATGCTGGATGTCTTCAAATGAGATAGCGGGACAGTCTAGGGTAAAGCTGGCATAACTAACAGGGCACATTAGGTACCTGCGTACCAAACTGCAAACTGCCTGCCCAAACAGTGCTATTTTTTTGACGACATGTTTGTCGACGGCTTGATCGGCTTTTCAGACTCTCATTAAACGTGAATCGTACATATGGGCTCAGGGTGAGTATACCTGCTTAATGGCCACAACTCTTTGGCCTGGCTATGACGCGGTAACATCCGTCATAATTGCTCACTGGACCCTTGCGGGGAGGATTGGTCTAGGTTATAATGACTATTGTAAAAGTTGTCATGATAGGGATGTGGAGGTATTTCACTTTCTCTGTCAATGTCCTGGTCTCGGGACTATAAGGATGAGGCGTTTTGGGAGACCTGAATTGCCATGTATATACGCTGTGTCTAGTATAAAGCTAAGATCGAAATGGCTGTGTTTTACAGATTGTCGACGTATTCTAGGCTGCAGTGATGTCTGAGGAATAATCTGATGGATACTGGCTGTTTTTGGTCACTGGCTCATGGTATCACAAAAATACCACTATAAGGACCCAAGTAAGGTGTCCTCCTTTCCGTTGCACATTGAACCCAGACTTATGCCCGTAATTTTTACAAAAAGAAATCTAGCTGTACATAGAAATCTACTTGTAAATATTGCCATATTTTAAAGGAAAACTGAAACTAAAAACACGTAGGCAAAATAAACGTTGAAATAGGTAAAGATAACCGTTAGGTACGAACACGACCTGCTTTCTTTTTGTAGAAATTACGAGCATTAGACTTTTTTTGGAAAAGGTTTGATTTTTTTGAATACAGTTAAATATTTTAATTACCAGAGTCACATTTTAACAAAAAAGGGCGATTTTTTTTATAAATAACCAACTTTTATATTAAGTGAATTTTTATGTTAAATAATATTTCCTTTAAATTATAAAAGGTTTTTGATACATAATTCAGGTTTGCAAATTCCCAATATAAATACATGATACCCAATTTCCCTAAAAAAATGATTCAATTTACAATTTAATTAATACATAATACTTGGTAACAATGCATTTGATTGTTTAAACACTTCTGAAAACTTTTTTGTGTGAGAATTTTTATTATTGTATAAAATAAGACTTTCTAGGTGAACTAAAACATTGAAAATAATATGGGATATTTTATGTTAAATAGGACAACCTTGGTAAATTGTGATATTTCAAATAACATGTGTGTAAGAAAATACATTTTGGGTAAAACTATTTTGGAACAAGCAGATTTTTTTATTATTTTAGATTTTGTTGTAAAATTTTAATCTTTGTATAAAATCTAACAGTGTTTGGCAAAATAAGATACTTTCGTGTATAATTTCAATTTAATGATAACTTCTAGTTAAATTGTGTCTTATCGTATTAAGTCTAAAATATTTCTTTTGTCTCTTATAAATCCCACTTCCCCCTTTTGTATACTTTTTAAAAACGTGAGAATTTCTTTCTTACATTATTCCTTGCTTATCAACAATCAAATTTATTCTTGCATTTCAAATCCAATATCTCTTAATTAATTAAAACATTTAGAAAAAAGAAACCATAAAACACAACATGTGAGCCCGGGACTAGATATCAAAAACATTGCATGTTAAAATTGTTATTTTTCATTTATTTATTTCTTGTTTTATCCAACTGAAGAACGAAAACAACAAAAATGCTTAAGCTTGCATGTAGAAACGCATAAATATTTAAACAAACATTAATTAACAATAATTTTTCATAAATTACAATCGCACAAACAAAATGCTTAAGAGTAATTGAGCAAAACGAAAATCTAAAGCTCAAAATGTTTTGGCAAATTGTTAGCACCTCAAAGTTAACAGAATGAAACAAGTGAAATTGGTTTTAAAAGTGTAACGTTTTGAATATTTTAGTGTTAACGAAAAGTGAAAACAAATTAACTAATTAATTTTTTCTTCACTTTAATACTCCTAGAAAAAAAAATTGAATTGTTTAATTAAACGATAATTAATCTTGTGTACAGGGTAAAAACAACTATAAATAGTTGTTGTTGTTGTCGTTTGTCTAAAAATGTTTCATTTTGCTCTCCAAGTTTGTTTCGCCAGTTGCTGAAAACAAAAGACTTAAGTAGCAAACTCGTTTAGTTTTTAGTGTAACACCCCTGCTTGCTGTATTTTTCAATGTTGTAGCAGTTCTGGTCATTTGATTAAAATTTTTTATGAAAAAAAGAGTACAAAACCAAACAGATCTTTTTAACATCATTTGGGTATTTGCTGTTAATAAATTATTACAACATTATTTCTATTTTAAATTTTATATTAAAATGCGATAGAATTGAGATAAAACAGTTACTAACAAAAATTACTTTTTATAAAAAAAAATGTTTACTTTTTATGAAAAAAGTATGACTTTTTATGAAAAACTTGTGACTTTTTATGAAAAAATTATGACTTTTAAGTAAAAAGTGTGACTTTTAATGTAAAAAGTGTGACTTTTTATGAAAAAAGTGTTAAAAGTGGCACTTTTGGTATTAAAAATGTAATTTTTGATATAGCAAGTGTGACTTTTAATAAAAAAGTGTAACTTTTGATATAAAAAGTGTGACTTTATAAAAAAAAGTGTGACTTTTTATGAAAAGTGGAACTTTTGATATAAAAAGTGTGACTTTTTATAAAAAAAATGTGACTTTTTATGTAAAACGTGTGTTTTTTTATGAAAAAATTTTAACTTTTTAAGTAAAAAGTGTGCCTTTTTATGTAAAACTTATGACTTTTTATGAAAAGAGTATGACTTTTTATGTAAAACGTGTTACTTTTTATGATAAAAGTGTGACTTTTTAAGTAAAAATTGTGACTTTTTATGTAAAAAGTGTGAATTTTATGTAAAAAATATGACTTTTTATGTAAAAATTTTGACTTTTTATGTAAAAAGTGTGAATTTTATGTAAAAAGTGTGACTTTTTATGTAAAAAGTGTGACTTTTTATGAAAAGAGTATGACTTTTATGTAAAAAGTGTGACTTTTTATGTAGAAAGTGTGACTTTTTATGTAGAAAGTGTGACTTTTTATGTAAAAAGTGTGACTTTTTATCTAAAAAGTGTGACTTTTTATGTAAAAAGTGTGACTTTTTATGTAAGCAGTGTGACTTTTTAATGAAAAAAATTTGACTTTTTATCTAAAAAGTGTGACTTTTTATGTAAAACGTGTGACTTTTTATGAAAAAAGTGTAACTTTTTAAGTTAAAAGTATGCCTTTTTATGTAAAACTTATGACTTTTTATGAAAAGAGTATGACTTTTTATGTAAAACGTGTGACTTTTTATGATAAAAGTGTGACTTTTTAAGTACAAATTGTGACTTTTTATGTAAAAAGTGTGAATTTTATGTAAAAAATATGACTTTTTATGTAAAAATTGTGACTTTTTATGTAAAAAGTGTGAATTTTATGTAAAAAGTGTGAATTTTTATGTAAAAAGTGTGACTTTTTATGTAAAACGTGTGACTTTTTATGAAAAAAGTGTAATTTTTTAATTAAAAAGTGTGCCTTTTTATGTAAAAGTTATGACTTTTTATGAAAAGAGTATGACTTTTTATGTAAAACGTTTGACTTTTTATGATATAAGTGTGACTTTTTAATTAAAAAGTATTACTATTTATGTAAAAAATGTGACTTTTTATGTAAAAAGTGTAGCTTTTTATGTAAAAGGTATGACTTTTTATGTAAAAAGTGTGATTTTTTATACATAAAAAGTATGACTTTTTATGAAAAAGTGTGACTTTTTATGAAAAAAGTGTTACTTTCTATGTAAAAAGTGTGACTTTTTATGCAAAAAGTTTGACTTTTTATGTTAAGAGTTTGACTTTTTATATAAAAAAGTGTGAATTTTTATTGTAACTTTTGATATAACAAGTGTAACTTTTGATATATGTATAAAGAGTGACTTTTTATAAAAAGTGTGACTTTTTATAAAAATAAGTATGACTTTTTATGAAAAGTGGAACTTTTGATATAAAAAGTGTGACTTTTTATAAAAAAATAGTGTGACTTTTTATGAAAAAAGAGTGACTTTTTATGAAAAAATTGTGACTTTTAAAGTAAAAAGTGTGACTTTTTATGTAAAAAGTGTGAATTTTATGAAAAAAGTGTGACTTTTGATATAAAAAGTGTGAATTTTGATACAAAAAGTGTAACTTTTGATATAACAAGATAAACTTTTGATATAAAAAGTGTGACTTTTTATGAAAATAGTGTGACTTTTTATGTAAAAAGTGTGACTTTTTATGTAAAAAGTGTAACTTCTGATTTAAAAAGTGTGACTTTTTATAAAAAAGTGTAACTTTTGATATAACAAGATAAACTTTTGATATAAAAATTGTGACTTTTTATAAAAAGTGTGACTTTTTATAAAAAGTGGAACTTTTGATATAAAAAGTGTGACTTTTTATGAAAAAAGTGTTACTTTCTATGTAAAAGGTGTAACTTTATAAGTAAACAGTTTGACTTTTAATGTAAAAAGTGTGACTTTTTATATAAAAAGTGTGACTTTTTATGAAAAAAGTGTTACTCTCTATGTAAAAGGTGTGACTTTTTATGTAAAAGGTTTGACTTTTTATGTTAAGAGTTTGACTTTTTATATAAAAAAAGTGTGAATTTTTAGTGTAACTTTTGATATAACAAGTGTAACTTTTGATATATAAAGAGTGACTTTTTATGGAAAAATAGTGTGACTTTTTATGAAAAAAGAGTGACTTTTTATGAAAAAATTGTGACTTTTAAAGTAAAAAGTGTGACTTTTTATGTAAAAAGTGTGAATTTTATGTAAAAAGTGTGACCTTTGATATAAAAAGTGTGACTTTTGATATAAAAAGTGTGACTCTTGATATAAAAATTGTGAGTTTTTATGTTAAGAGTTTAACATTTTTTGTAAAAAATTTTACATGTTATGTAAAAAGTTTTTCTAAAAAGTTGTTTTTACGAAAAAATTCTTCTTAACTTAACAATAAGTTTTATTGTGGTTTTAATTGAACAGTTAATGGTTTTTGATCAAAATTTGACTTTTTTTTAATCAGGCTCAAGTTCATTAATTTCAGTTTTTATTAAATTATTCTAATGAAGAAAGTAATTTAACAACATGAAATAAATATAAATTTTTATGATGATTTTCATTCTTGACTGAACTGGGAATTGAACTCGGCCGAAATAACAACGTTGTTTCCAGAACAATCACGTATCTCATTATCATAGTTCTTTCATGTTCTCCCTTACCACCAGAAATCAATAGAATTTAAATTAGTTTCATGCTGTTAAATTCCTTTCTTCATTTTAATAATTTAATGAAAATTGAATTTGATGAACTTGAGGCTGATTAAAAGAGAAAAATCAAATTTGGCTCAAGATTTAACTTTATTTTGTTGAAATTTTGATTGAAATTCGTTTGGTGAAAATCAGGTTTAAAAGATGTTTTTATTTTACACCCTACTGTATTTTTAAGAAATGTCTAACAAATATCAATTAATATTTATATAAAGCATATATGCACCACCTTCAATGATACTTGAAAAGGCAGGTTAAGAAAATTAATAGCTTTTAATTTAAATAATTTTTTTCCTTTACAATATCTCTGAGCATGCATACGAACATAAACTGATTGAAAAATTTAATGATCTTTAAGAGTTTGTTAGAAGTACAAAGAGAAACACTCGAATGTGTTTTACAAAAGTGTTAGCTCAACATTAGTTTAACGTAAAAAAAACTATTAAAACTCATAAACTTAGATATGCAAAGAAGGAAGTCTATTATAATACAATAATTTTCTAACTAATGATTTATAATTAAATGACAATTTCTTAAAAATTTTATTTAGAAAATTAATGACTGAACAACAGTAGAGTCAGAGGGGTTGCGGCAGACAGTTATTAACACCTTATTTTCACGATGATTTAAAAGACATGTCTTTTTTGTAGTTCTTTTTTAAAGAAACTTCCAAAAACATGTTAAATTTTCACAATGTTTCTTATTTTGTTTGAGTTTTTTTGTTTTCCTTAAATATGAATGTATGTATTGAATTTTTTTATATTAAATTTGTTTATTTTTTTTATATTTTAAAAAACAATTGTCATTTTGAAATAGAAATATAACATAAATTAAAAAACAAAATTAAGTACAAAGAAGAATGTCAAAAAAATCACAGAAAATACGATTCATGTCTTTTTTTCTACCCTGCTTACTTCTCTCCCCCGCTCGCTATCAAACTAAAAAAGACATGTTTCAAAAATAGGGGAAAAAATCAACATGAAAATTGGGTGTAAGACACATAAACTGACACTTAAAACATTTTTATCATTTGAAATTCTTTCGATAATGTAAATAATTGTTTGAAAATTATGGCGATTATTTGAAAACTTGTGTTTTTATAAATGTTAAAAAAAAACGTTTTGTTAAATGTTGTGTAGTTTTTTTTTATATAGATTTTTTTTTTTTTATTTTACTTATCTTATTTATGTTGCTTATTTTATAAGATATAGTTTGTAAATTTATTACATATTCAACTTTTTGTTAGCGTTTTGGTTTATCGTTTTATCTTATGCATATGAAATATACGATTTTTTAGCAGACATAAATTAATTATTTATTCCTCTCACACGTTAACTCAGTTACAAGTCAATAATCATAATATTGTTGTGTATTTCGTTCTGTATTTATTTAGTTGTTTTTTTTTCTTCAAAACATTTTTAAGTTTTTTTTTTATAAAATGCATGTAGATAATGACATTTCCGTGCCCAGAACATTAACTTGTCTTAACAGCTTAAATTCGCTAAGAATTACCACAAAAAAAATAAAAAAATAAATAAAAAAGTATGAAAAAAATGTAATTTTTGTTAAATGTTCTGGTTGTTGTCTATGTTTGCAAAAATAAAGTGAAGTATGTAAAGCATTTTCTAGAAATTGTCTGAAAAGCAAGAAGAAAAAATTGTTCTTGAGAAAAAAAGAATTACTCAATGAAAAATTATCACAAATTCTTATGAAAATGCCGTTCCCAGTAGGCGTCTGAAGTTTCTTAAGCACTTACGATTCTTTTAAACCTTGAAATCTGACAAAAAATATATATATTTATATACTTTTTATATATAAAAGAAGTATGGAATTGTCTAAGATCATACAAAACTTAACCACAACGAATTCGGAAGGAACCGGAAATCAAAAGCTTTGAAAATCAAATCAAGACATTTCTTAAGCCATTTTTTTTTCTTACACAGGCGAACTTATTCCATTTTTGTAAGTTTAAAGTTGTAATATTTTTGCAGGTTGTTCTGTGTTTTTTTTTATGTTAAATTTTTTATACTTTTGCATTAATATAATGACTTCAAGTATATAGTTATGACTTCTAAAGGGTGTTTCTTGTAAGCCCGATAGAACTTTCGAAATTATTAGCTGTCAAACTGTCAATCTAGGCTGACTTTTTGAAATAAATAATAAGAGTACTCTGGCATATTTTCATGAAAAGATTTACACTTAAACAACGCACTAAATTATCCAAATTTGTTTTGAAAATCAGTCACCGATGTCTTATCGCAAAGTCGTGCTTAGAGCTCATTTTAAGCTTAACGGGTTTGTTTTAATACCAAAATGCAGTATGTAGAGCAGGTCTGTGGAGTACTCAAAAAATAGTTATGACTTTGACTCTGACACCAAACGCAAAAATTTACTCCAACTCCGACTCCGTATCCAACTGCAGCTCCAACCCGACTTCCAATCTACCCTAATTGCTAAATCTTTATGAGACTGGTCCTTATTTGATTATAAAATCTATTTTCAATGCAGTACCTTTTAAATGGTCAAATAAAGCAAGAAAATTATTCTAAAAAAATTCCAAATCGATATTTACATTTACATATTTACTGATCCTTATACTCTGACCTACAAATTTTTAAAGCAGACCTTCTTAAATTTCTTTTATTTTGAAAAATGATTAGATTTTTTTTTTGCAGTCAGAGTCGTCGGTACTCTGACGGTACAAAAACATTAACATCGACTCTACAACTTCGATTCCACAGCACTGTTACAGGCTCTATTACATCCACCATCAGACCATATTTTCAAAAATTAAGCCAAATAACGTGCCAAGGTCAATGATGACCGCTACCGCAGCATGATAAATGGTTCTTTTTTGAAAATATGGATGAAATTGATCCGGGCGGGATGGCTCTACATGCCATACCGCGACCTCAACCATCGACTTATTAAAATCAAAATTTGGCGATGTGTTAATTTCATGAAATGGAACTGTCAAACCATGATCGAATTTGGAGTAGGTTGGGTTAGGTTAGGGTTCCATTGGCAGCCGTGATCAAGCACAGCTCACGTGGGTCCATTAACTAGTTCACGTTGTGTCACCAAGCCACGCCGTCTCCCATGTTTCCTATTTTATCTGGCTGCAAGTATTCCCATGCAGCCACCCGGTTCATTCAATAAAGGAGTGGATCCTGTTTAAATCATTATCAGAGAGACAAGTTCTGTCCCCAAGGGCTCTTCGACAAAACATTTGAAGTCTTAAATCTACGAATGCCGGACAGTTACAGAGATGTTCCGTTGACTCTTCATCCTCGTCGCCGCAACTTCTACATAAGTCATTATAAGGGAGTCCCAGCCTCTGGGCGTGCCTCCAGTGGGCCAGTGGTTAGTTATAACCGCAATTAGGATTCTTAGGTGATGTCTGGACATCTGTAATGCCCGCCGTGTACTTTTTCATCTATGATGGGCCAGATTTTTCTTGTTTCCCCACAGGTTTTTGCAAAGTTCCACCTCTGACTGGCAATAATATGAAACATTTGCGTTATAAGTTGCTTCCTCCTTGGGAGTGGAACACATTCATTATATGTTAAACCGTCTCGATTCAAGGTGGTGCCTGCATACGCCAACGAACCCGCCATGCAGTTTCCCTGTATGTCCCCGTGTTCCGGAAAATGAAATAGTCAATCGAATTGACGCCTAAGAGGCTAACTCTATTCGCGCCACACCGTCTAAGATGGACTTCCCATATGCCCGAAAGAATTTTCAAATGCTATTGTCCTGTATTGAACTTTCGAATAAATAAAATTTTTTTATTTTAATGTAGTGCTTTTGTAATTTCACGAAAATGCCATTCTAACTAGTATAATTTTACTTATCTGACCGCTATAATTACGTATGTATCTATGAATACCTATGACCCCAGTACTAGTCATGTCACTTCTGATGTACCTCAGGGTTCTGTCCTAGATCCAATATTTTCTCTTACCTGTGTGAATAACTGTATTTCATTATTTGTCAGGCTTTTGTTTATGCCGATGATATATTCATATTGATGTTTGATGATACTAAAGATGAATCTAAATTGGATATGAAAATGAATGATCACCTGCTTTTTCGCTTATCATGTATCGAATAAACTATTGCCTTAAAGCATATTCTGCAACGTGTTTCTATGGTTTGGATATTATTAAACCGACAATTGGGAAAATAGTTCGTTATGTTTTTATTGTGAAAGTACGGAAACATGATCGTAATCTGTACTTACTCATGTTTTTTTTGAAATGTAGCTATCGAAACTATCGGAATCCACGTATTTTACTTAATTTTTCTTGTGATTAGATTTTCATTTATAACTTTCACGCGTAATATTCAAATGTATGTTCTCTTGAGGCATGTAAAAGTATTTAAGCGTTCTTTAGTTAATAGGTTGTGTATTAAAAAATGAGAGAAAATGGAGGAGTGGGCGTGGCACTTCCATACAAAAATGAAGAGGGCTAAAGTTTCTAAATAAGGTGCAACAATCGCGGTTATCCAATACACAACATTTCACAAAATGTGGGCGGTATTGAAGAAGTGGGCATGGTACAAAATATTTTTTTATATCTTAAGAAAGGTAGGAAAATTTTTTCCAAATTTGGTACACATGAGTGGGCTTGTAACACACAACCTCTCTAAAATTTGGATAAGAAGATATTTGAGAAGTGGGCGTGGCAGTACCCATGCAAAAACATTATATATGTTTTATATCTGGAGAGCGCCAATTGCAAAAGTTTCCAAATTAGGTACAAGCATCATTAATTCAATACCCAGTATCGGACAAAATGTGAGCAGAATTGGAGATGTGGACCTAACGCAAAATAGATTAATTTATATCTAAAGAACGGTATTTAAGTAACTTTCTCTGCTCTTATCGCGCAATGGTGTAGGGTATTTAAGATAAGGCGTAGGCGAAGATAGTACTCTTACTTGATTTTTTTTTCTCATCTAGGTTGCTACGAATTTCCTCTCACATCGGCTACGTTGATGCCCGAATCCACATTGACAATCAGTTAACAGGTTGTTGTCATTAAGTGTTCTGTATTGGGGTTTTAAAAATATGGTTACCCTACATATAAAGCCATTATCCGAAGAATGATTTCATACGAATAAAATTGTAAATTGTAATAAAACACTGTACCAAATAGTTTGATAATCGCACCCATATAAAACCCCTCCTGAAAACCCCTTTAAGGATACTTAACACCATCACTTGATATTAAACATTGGCGTACTATGGTGGGTACCACTTCCCCCGCTGCTATTTTAGTTCAATTTTGGGGCTCAGAAGATCCTACTACCAAAAGTTCAGCAAATTGCTTGCAGCGGCTCTTATTAATATTTCTATCTATGAGGGGAACTGCTCCTCCTCTGTCTACCCCGCCCATTACTATATTGAAATTTAAAGTTTGCCATAATAGTAGTAGAGAGGTATTTCCCCCCCAGCGCCTACCCGCTTTATTTTTATTTTCAATAGTGTAGTATACCATAAGAGTGACTTCTACAAAGTTTGAGCATTCTCACTATAACTGTTCTTAAGATATGCGATATTAAACATTGGCGTCCTATGGGGGAAACCACTTCCCCCGCTGCTACTTTATTTCAATTTTGGGGCTCAGAAGATCCTACTACCAAAAGTTCAACAAAATGCGTGAAGCGGCTCTTAAGATATGCGATATTTAATATTGGCATTCAATGGGGGGTACCAATTCCCCTGCCCCTATCGAAAAAATAAGTAGCTTATTTTGTTTTTAGGGCTCACATGATGCTACTGTAAAAATTTTAGGAAAATCGGTTCAGTAGTTTAGGAGTCTATAAGCCAACATACAAACAAACAAACATTTTTCATTTTTATATATTTTTATTACTTGATAAAAACACTGAAATTTATTGTTGATGGGATAAGTTATTTCTAAGCGCATTTCACTGGTTGCTTCGGCCAGATCGTCAGGAAACTTCATCCAAGGATTTTAGAAAAACGATCTGGCCTAAGCCACCAGTGCAATGCGCATAAAAATAACTTATTCCATCAACAGTATTTTTATCAGGAATAAAAATTGGGAATTAAGCACGACAAACAAAATCTTGTAGGTAAAAAATTTTGTATTCCCAAAAATTACTTTGATAAAAAATTTAGAAACATTTAATATATTATTTAAATTTACAAACGTCAGTCGGTTTTTGTAACGTAACGTATGCCGTCATGATTAAACTTTTAAGTCTTAAAGTAGAGTGCAGATTTTGATTTCTTATTTTTGACTTTTAAAATATTTTCAAAATGATTTCTTTATAATATAGTTTTTTTTTATTCTAGTTTTTATTGTTTCAATTTAAATTGCACACTTGTTCTTTAAACAATTTATTTTGTGTTTTTTGCTCTCTCTACCGATTTTATTAAATGTTTTCCTTCTTTACTTACAGATTTTTTCCAAAATGTTATGACATGACCTGTTCTACAAATGCCATTAACAACAGCAAAATCATGAATCATAAAAGGGAACTTTCATTTCAACGGTTTAAATAACTTGAAGTCTAAAGAATCTTAAAAAAATATTAAGTAGCTTCACTGCTCTTTCAATTAGAGCAAGGGCTACTTAAAACTCCAAAAAACTAAATCGTTAACTAAAACAAAACGAACCGTATTTAAAAAAAAATAATTAAAAACCCGAAAACATCTGCACACAAAAATGGCCAGAATTGAACTGCCATTGAAAACGACTGAACATAATCTAAGTTTTAAGGCCAAAACAAATACAAATACTTTTATCAAACTGAAAAAACCAACAGAATATACCATGAATCACCGATATCGGAGAAGAATTTCTAGTTTGAGAAAATCTGTTGCATTTAAACCCACCCACAGTCATTGGTGCTGGCCATTATTAGTATTTCTGGGAATTTTATTACAAAATATTAGTTTATCAAGACAAGAATTGGTTAGAGAACTAGACGTTTCCGAGGGCGTGCCAGTGGGCCATCAGATTGGCTATATAGGAGAACAATTACCGGGTGTAGATAGTGGTCCGCCATATTTAATTGTACCCGTACCGGGAAGTGGTGTGGATACAGATTTAGCTATTGATCATACTACGGGTGAAATAAGAACAAAAGTGCGTTTAGATCGGGAAACAAGGGCCTCCTATAGTCTGGTGGCCATACCTTTGAGTGGTGAAAATGTGCGTGTTTTGATTCGAGTGCACGATGAAAACGATAATTCTCCCACGTTTCCGACGGCGGTCATGAATATTGAATTCCCCGAAAATACTCCGAGAGATGTTAAAAGGACGTTAAATCCGGCGCGTGATCTCGATCTCGGTCGTTATAATACTCAGCGTTATAATATCGTGTCGGGTAATACGAACAATGCATTTCGTCTTTCGTCGCATCGCGAACGTGATGGTGTTCTATATTTGGATCTACAAATCAATGGGTTCTTGGATCGTGAAACAACACCTTTCTATAGTCTGGTCATAGAGGCCCTTGATGGTGGCAGTCCTCCTTTGAGGGGTCAAATGACTGTGAATATTACCATACAAGATGTCAATGACAATCAACCAATATTTAATCAAAGTCGCTATTTTGCTACTGTGGCTGAGAATGCAACAGTGGGCACCATGGTCTTGCAAGTTTATGCCACTGATGCTGATGCCGATGAGAATGGATTTGTGGAATATTCCATTAATCGCCGACAAAGTGATAGAGAGCAAATGTTTCGTATTGATTCACAAACAGGTTGGATTTTTGTTAATAAACCTTTGGATTTTGAAACCAAGGAGCTACATGAATTAGTTGTGGTGGCCAAGGATCATGGCGAAACCCCCTTGGAAACTACAGCCTTTGTTTCGATCAAAGTAACCGATGTTAATGACAATCAACCCACTATTAATGTCATATTCCTAAGTGATGACGCCACACCCAAAATATCAGAATCTGCTGAACCTGGTGAGTTTGTGGCCAGAATATCGGTACATGATCCTGACTCTAAAACTGAATATGCCAACGTTAATGTAACTCTCAATGGAGGTGATGGGCATTTTGGTCTCACCACCAGAGACAATATAATTTACTTAGTTATAGTCAATATGACTTTAGATAGAGAACATACCCCTAACTACACGCTCTCCGTGGTGGCCACCGATAATGGCAACCCTCCCTTGCATGCGTCCAAGACCATACATTTACGTGTGACCGATATAAATGATAATGCACCTGAATTCGAGCGTAAAATATATCAAGCAAATGTCATGGAAATTTCAGATCCTGGCACTTCGGTTATACAGGTATATGCTTACGATCGTGATGAGGGCAATAACTCGGCCGTGACTTATAGCCTTTTGGATACACCAGATTCACATTCACAATGGTTTGTCATTGATGAGTATACAGGTTTGATAACAACAAAGACGCATATTGATTGCGAAACGGAACCAGTACCACAACTGACGGTGCTGGCTCATGACAATGGTCATCCACCAATGTCATCAACGGCTACGGTGCTGGTGACGATACACGATGTCAACGATAATGAACCAATATTCGAGCAGAGTTACTACAATATAACTGTTGCAGAGAACGAGCCGAAAGGAAGGTGTATTTTAAAGGTAAGTGTTTAAAAGCTTATTAATAAGATGTTTGATTCTAACTGTAAGACTTATCTTAAGTTATTCCAAAATCATAATTAAATTCTAATCTTTGGGAATTTTTTATGCCGTTACCCATTAAAAAACAATCTGAAAGGGAAAACAGTGCTAAAATTATAACGAGAAAAATTAGGTTTTACAAAATTAATATAATTTTAATAAATAAAGTATATATTTTGTAAAAAGCACTTATTTCAGTTAAAAGTACTTTTTTCGATAAAAATAAGTTTTTTTTCGATAAAAGTAATTTTTACGATAAAAAGTACTTTTTCCGATGCTAAGTAGTTTTTGCAATAAAAAATAAATAAAAAGCACTTTTTTAAATAAAAAGTAGCTTATTAAATAAAAAGTACATTTTTAAATAAAAAGTACGTTTTTATATACAAAGTACCTTTTTAAATAAAAAGTACCTTTTTAAATAAAAAGTACCTTTTTAAATAAAAATTATCTTTTTAAATAAAAATTACATAAAAAGTACCTTTTTAAATAAAAATAAAAAGTACCTTTTTAAATAAAAATAAAAAGTACCTTTTTAAATAAAAATAAAAAGTACCTTTTTAAATAAAAATAAAAAGTACCTTTTTTAATAAAAAAAAATAACTTTTTAAAAAAAAGTTCCTTTTAAAATAATAAAGTACCTTTTTGACTTTAAAAAATGTTTTTAAATACAATTATCTTTTTAATAAAAAGCTCTGTTTTATACATAAAAAATTCATTTTATTTTGTAAAAAGCACTTATTTCAATTAAAAGTACTTTTTTCGATAAAAATAAGTTTTTTTCCGATAAAAGTAATTTTTACGATAAAAAGTACTTTTTCCGATGCTAAGTAGTTTTTGCAATAAAAAATAAATAAAAAGCACTTTTTTAAATAAAAAGTACCTTTTTAAATAAAAAGTACCTTTTTAAATAAAAAGTACCTTTTTAAATAAAAAGTACCTTTTTAAATAAAAAGTACCTTTTTAAATAAAAATTATCTTTTTAAATAAAAATTACATAAAAAGTACCTTTTTAAATAAAAATAAAAAGTACATTTTTTAATAAAAAAAAATAACTTTTTAAAAAAAGTTCCTTTTAAAATAATAAAGTACCTTTTTGACTTTAAAAAATTTTTTTAAATACAATTATCTTTTTAATAAAAAGCTCTGTTTTATACATAAAAAAGTCATTTTATAAATTTTAAGTACATTTCTAAAATTAAGAGTACCTTTTTGCATAAAAAATTGCCTTATTTTTAAAGTAAAGGTACTTTTTTTTAATTAAAACTACCTCCTCAAAAAAAGCTTATTCTTAATAAAAATACATTTTTGAATTATGAACACATATCTGAATTTAACATACTACTTAGAATAAAAAGTACTTATGTGTAAAATAGAACATCTTTGAATAAAAACTGCCTTTTTAATAAGAAAAACGAAACTTTTTGAATAAAAATACTTCTTTTTAATAAAAATTAACTGTGAAGAAAATAAACAATATTCCTGTGGCAAAAATTAAAAAGTGCCAGGGTCGACTAAAGGAAATTTTGAGTTTGTAGTCTCCATGTTTTAAAGTTTAAATTATTTTGTACGATTTTTTAGAAAGTTATAGCAAAATTACTTTTTGCTTATTTATTTCAATGTGCAATAAAATTTGATATAAAAGATTAAGTTTAAGTTTAAAAATTTAAAAAATTAGAGAGATTTTATACACTTCCTTCAAGACTAATTTATTAAAAAATAACGTTTCCCTGTTTGTCATCTTTCGAACACAAAAATAATACTGTTCTTATCCAACTCAACAAAAAGATGAGAACATTAAATTTCGTTCGGTTTTTTTTTACAAACCAGAAACTTCATTTTGTTCGGTTCAGCTCATTAATGTTCGTTCGTTTCTGTTGTGCGTAGCGCCCTTTTGGATGTTAAAAAACTAAAAATTTTTTACAAAAACAATAATTTTACACAAACAAAACATAAACACGATACACACACAAGTTGTTCGTGTTGCGGTCGTTGCTAAAACATTTTGATTGCTCATTTCTTTATAAATTTAAAATAAGAAACATTACGGTATAACTACACTTGCTTTGTTTTTGAACGAAGAACAGAATGCTATATAATGTTCGGCTTTTTCCTGAAAATAGCTACGAACGGTATTAAGGGTTGTGTTCGTCTACATAAACATCCAAAAATATAGATATCGTTCCTGGGTGTGTTCTGTTTATTTTCGAACACTGATAAGAAGTTTTTTTCTTACAAGTGTATATTGTATATAAAACATACACACATAAGCACATCTCTTTTATAATTTTGGGTTTTATTGGTAAAATAATTTTTGGTACATATTTAAAAATTTTTAATTTCTTATTTCAGATTTTTTCTTATATATGATTATCTTTTATAGAAAATGTTTCTATGGAAAATACAGAAACATACATGGTGTCTTTGGTCCACTCTCTAAAAAGCGTTTTTCTTATGCGATGTCCTTATATCAGGTATCTTTTGTATGAAGATCTAAACGCGTTTTAAAAACATGTTGTTCTTAGGTCTCTTGATAAGGCGGTGTTCTAGGCATTTACATTTTTTTATTAAAACTTTTCTGTTTATTTTGCTATTTTTTTAATCATTGAAATATAAAAAATATATCAATTTATCAGCAAAATAACTTTTCTCTAAGAAATAATAAATTAAAAAAAAAAAATTTTTTTTTGCTAAATTAAAAACCGATTAAATTTTTAATACTACTTTCAAATTTTGTTTGTGGTTTTCAAATAAAACTAGAGGTCCATAATTTCTTTAATCATAACCTACGTTATAATTTCAGAAAAATATTATATGATAAAAAATTTTATGTTCATAAATGAATAAAATTAAAACTCATATAGACAGCGGAAGCCCCATCACCGTGAGACCAATTATATATTTATTTGAAATTTTGTTGAAATCATCATCTACTGCTACTTAAACTACCAGCAAAGACACTGTGGATTTACAAAAAAAAAAAAAAAAATAATACCTTAAAAATTATAAATAAATGAAGTAGAAATGAAAAAAAAGAGTAGTTCGAACTTATATTATTAACATTAGTACAACAAATAAATGGAAGTAGATAGAAAAGAAACTTGAAATACTACCAAGAAAAGGAACGAAAAAACACAAACCCATAATAACACAATTTTTTTTTTCATGAGGCATCTTGTACCAAATCAAGCAAACGAACAATAATAATGATTATAATAACAGCAAAACAAAATATATGTATATATTGTATGTGAATGTGAATGTGCTTATCAAAAGACCAAAAAAAATTCTAAATAGCCTTAAACAAACCTTAAGAGAACTCAAATGTAGGTAGAAGTTAAAACAGACAATCAAACAGACAGTAACACATTTTCATATACAAAACAAGACAATCAGAATTGAGTTTTTAATATTAACCACCGTGCCATTGCAATTATCCCCATTTCAAATGCCATTTGTAGCCGCCCCAAAGGGTAATTTGCTCCCCCGTTTTAATTTTTTTTTTAATTTCTGTTTATGTATTTGTTAATATTCTGTGCGATTGTGTGAGAGTTTGAGCGAGTGTGTTGGCAAGACGTCACATTAACTACAACAATAAACAACATTAAGCTAAAACAAACGGCTTTTGGATTTCTTCTGGTACTAAACATAAAACAGTAAAATGTGTTTATAAAAAGAAACGAAAAAAAAAAACCATTTTACTGGTTTCTTCGCAGCAGATTCAGCAACAGCATGATGATGAATTTTTGACGATTTCCACTCAAAGTTTTTAACAGTCAACAATTCATACAAAACGTCCATCTACCATACAGCCAGCCAACAATTCATCCAACAACCATCCATACTTACAGACCCATCATCATCCATCCATCTCTAACAATTCAACTTGTATATTTTATGTTTTTTATTTCTTATTTCATTTTAAAAGTTTGTTTGTCCTTCTTCTGGATTTTCTTTATGCAACATTTATTTAACTGCAAATCAAAAAAAAAAAAAAAATCAACTTTTTAGTAAAGATGTTTTTTTTTTTTATTTTCATCAACATCATTGTTTGTTTGAATCAGGGAGAAATTAAAAACCACAAAAAAAAATTTTTAGAACAATGCCAAAAAGTTGAAACATGTCTTTTGTTCTCACTCGTTTCAGCATTTTTAAGATTGTTTTCTTGCAGCTTAAAAAAAAAAATCAAATAAAATAAAATAAACCACGTTCTTTTTCAAGCCATGTTAAAAGAAACTACGTATTGAATACTCGTTTTTATAACGAAACAAACTTATCAGAGGTTAAAGAAATTTATATTTAATTCTTTAATTTTTAGGACCTCATAATTTCTTAAGAAATAATCAATACTGACCTCCGTTATTGACTTTTGATGAATTTCGTTGATGAAAGCAAAAAAATTTATGAAAAAATTCAAAAATTCAAGCAAGAGAAATATTCCTTATTTAAACAAAAAAAAAAAAAAAAAAAAAACTTAAACAAGAAAGTAAACAAAAATTATAAAGAACAAAATTAAAGAAAACTGGCATGAACTTAATGCTTCAATACATTGTTCATAAAGAAATGATTAATTTCCTTAACAGACCTTAACGAATCCATTTTCTATAAAGAAATTTAAATAGAAAGAAAGGCAAATATCTGAGTATAAAAAATGAGTCATAAATTCAAAACAAAACAAGTATGAAAGTAAAGACGGTATCAAGCCCGACCATTTGATACCCTGCGCCTTATACAGACAAATTTTGGGACCCATGGCCAAACATGTGCGTGGTAAAAAAGTATCATGTTATGAGATTAATATTAATAAAAGATGTTTTTTGTGCCGAATATTATCTAGATATGAACAGCTAAAGGGTGGTTAAATTTCTATTAAAACTATTTAGGAAATTATTGTAATTTTATTTTATTATGATATATTGGTATTACTCAATTATGTATGGAAAAATATCGGCCAAATGGGCGCCGCGACCACGGCGGCACACCTCCATCCGATGGTCCAAATTTTCGATGACCCTGAGGCATAATGGAGGTTCTATGCCGTTAATGTGCCGAATTATCTCATCCTTTAGCTCTTGAATTGTTGCTGGCTTATCCACGTACACCTTTTCTTTCAAATAACCCCAAAGAAAAAGTCCAACGGTGTCAAATCACATGATCTTGGCGGCCAATTGGCATCGCCATTACTTGAGATAACACGGCCATTGAATTTGTTGCGCAAAAGAGCCATTGTTTCGTTAGCTGTGTGGCAAGTGGCACCGTCCTGCTGAAACCACATATCGTCCACATCCATATCTTCCAATTCGGGCCATAAAAAGTTCATTATCATCTCACGATAGCGAACACCATTCACAGTAACTGCCTGACCGGCCTCATTTTGGAAAAAATACGGATCGATGATGCCGCCAGCCCACAAACCGCACCAAACAGTCACTCTTTGTGGGTGCATTGGTTTTTCGACAATCACTCTTGGATTATCATTCGCCCAAATGCGGCAATTCTGCTTATTGACGAATCCACTGAGGTGACCGAAAAAATCACGAAATGCACGATATGCATTTTGATTTGAACGCCCATTTTCATAATAAGTCTGGATAACTTTAACACGTTGTTGGATTGTGTATCTCTCCATGGTTCAAATTGAGTAAGTCTGAAATAGAGAAATGTCAAATACAATTCGGAAAAAAACTTGTCGTTTAGGTGTGGTTCACATTCAACATCGGCCCTTACAATTTAACCACCCTTTACATAAGATATGTTCGTCTTAAAGCTATTCATACCTACACCACAATAGTGGAGAGGGTATAATGCATTTGTGCTGATGTGTTTAACACCTTAAAATATTGGCCCTAGACCCACCTTAAAGTAAACCGATCGACTTAGAATCAATCTAACGATGTCCGTCCGGCTGGCTGGTTGTATATGTAAACTTGTACGCAAAGTACAAGTCGCAATTTTTAAGATAGTTTGATGAAGTTTGATGCATAGGTTCTAATTGGCACAAGCGCCCAGCCTTTTGAAAATGGGGCGAAGCGGTTCATAATTTCATATGGCCCCTATACAAACTGCTTTCCGGAATAGGGGGTTTGTGTCTACTATCAAAGCAATTGTAGTGAATTGTAGTTAAAACATAGATCTATCCCTATTTATGTGGACACATAAGCTATGCATTTTTTTAAAAATAGGACCACGGGGGGATTTAGGAGGAAATTTCTTCCTCTCACAAACTATCAAACCGATTTGAATGATATTTAAAACATAGATAGATCACTCTCGAATATTTGTTTTTAAATACTGTAGTGTAGGGTATCATATGGTCGGTCTTGACCGACTATACTTTCTTACTTGTTTTGAAAGTGGGTTTGTATGGGACCTATGAACAATTCTAGATCCCTCAGTACATCATATTAGCTATAATTAAGGTTATCATCGATAAATTTTGTATAAATACCAACATTTATAACAAATTTATGGTATTTTCCAAAGGGAAGTGGTATTGTATGGACAGGTCTTAAAAAAAATTGATATTCAAATTAATGATTTTGAAATTTTGGATTTTAAAATTCGGGATTTTGGATTCCTATGTTTTGCTAACTGAGGATTTTCTGCCTTTGGCCGGGCGGAATAATATTCTCCTCTCGTTTATTTTATGTCCTGCCAGTACCGAACATAAAAGTCGATTTTCCCATTGCAGTTGTTGTTAAGGTATGTAGCTGTTCAGCGAACTTCTATTCGGATAAGTAGTGCGGCATACCTTCTCCTTAAGCGAGTGTGTTCGCCAACATTTAAAATATTTCAAGCTAGTTGATTTGGGTGCAATCCAAGCCTTTTTAAATATTTTACTGCATATTTCGTAATCATCCTTGTGAATATTTGAGTCTTTTACATACAAGGAAGAAAAAGTTTATTTTTTCGATATTAGAGGCCGCGGAAGTGGCCCATAACTGAATACAGTAGCACCATATTGCCTTTAAGATAGAGCTGTAAATAGAAGTTTACAACCCAGAGTAAGCAGAGAATTTCTTCCAATAAGTCAATTATTTTGAACTGCTTTTAGTTTAATTTGAGTTAATTTTGTCTCCATATGATTTATTTAAAAAAAATCCGACCAGCCGGGCACCTCGCGTTTTAATCTAATTCTAGTACGCTGAATCCAGTGATGCTATCTGTTTTTTTATGTTAGCTCTTGTTTTCGAGATATAAAGTTATTTCGAAAATGGAGGAGGTTCCACAATATAACTTGCGTAACTCAAAAACGGTTTAGTTTATTGAATAAGTTTAAAAAAACCGCAAAAAAATAAAAATTTCTTAGCAAAATTTCAAAATGTTTGTTCTTTAAAAAATCATAAAATTTGAAAAACAAAACAAGCCATAAATGATATGTATGTTCAAAACTTTTGATTTTTTTTCACAAAAGGCAAAAATTATTTATTAAATTTAAGATTTTCATCAAACGCAATATTTGTATGGGAGCCCCCTTAAGAAGTGGAGATAAAGCGCAAACAAAAAACGCCATAACTGATTAAAATCTGTTTGCTAATATTGATTTTTTTCACAAAAGACGAAAAATGTCCACTTAATTTACGAATCTCATAAAACGCAATATTTGTATGGGAGCCTCCCTAAAAAGTGGAGTATGTTTCAGGAAAACAAAAAACTTATGGAAGCAGGTCATATATTTTATCCCCCTAGGGGCGATTCTTTGGCAGTTATGGGGCTTTTTCTTCAATATATTCCTGGTCTGTATTGAATATTTTGTATGGGAGAGCCCCCTTAAGGAATAGAGATAGCGGGTAGGTATGTTAGCAACAAACAATGGGGATAAAAAATAAAGTGGGGCCGGTCATACATTGGACCCATCTAGGGGAATCCTAGGCACTGCAGAGGACAAATTTAAGAATTTCATTAAACGGCAATATTTGATTGGTAGCCCCCCGAAAGGGTAGAGATATAAGGAAATTATGTTTTAAGAAAATGCTTAGCACAAAAATCTAATAAAGATCCTTCATAAATTTTATCCCCCTCGGGGCGATTCCTTGGCAGTTATGGGGCTTTTTCTTTATATATTTCTAGTCTGTATTGACAATATTCTGTGGGAGCCCCCCTAAAGAATAGTGATAGCGGGTAGGTATGTTAGAATAAAATGATATGCTCTCTTTTTTTTTTTTTTTTGTTGTAAGCAAACGCACACAAATATTGAAGCTGAATTGTAAAAGTGGTTTTGTTAAATATGACATTTAGGAAAACATGTTAAAACAAAAGTTGTTAGAAACTTCACTAATCACAAATTCTTAAAAAACGATTTTTATGTAAGATTAATATTTTTCAAGTAATGATCCATAAAAGTCGCACTTTATAACTTGTTTTTAAACTTTGGCGGGCGTGAAAGATGGCTTAAGGCCTCGTTACTCTGACGTAAATGTTGCGGATACGTAAACGTTGCGGTCGACTTAAAATAATGGTAGTTACTAAAAATACGTAAACGTACGAGTCATATGGTGTTGAAGTGTATGTGTGTACTCGTACATATGTATGTATGTGAATTATTATTTCCCAGCGGTAAATATTGAAAGGACTGCAAGTGGCAGGCCTTTTTGAAGGCCTCTATACTCCTTTCTAAAAGATTGGCTTCGCATGATATCCTGCCTTCAGAAGTATGCCTTCTAGAAGGTATAAACTTCTTTTTAAAAGACCTTCTGAAATATTCAGGGAGAAGGGAGAAAGGAAGGTGTTCAGTTTTATTTACTTTTTCTTTTTAGTGACCTTCCTTATTCCCTTCTTTGGGAAGGGATCGAAGTTGTTTTTAAAGGAAGTGTGGAAGGCCTTGCGCCTAATGACAACCAGTGTAAAAAAAATTTTAAGTATGGAATGCGGCAAGAAGGGCTTCTGACTGCTTGTGACTGCTAAATAAGGCTTCTATTAGGCCTCTTTACTCATTCTAGTTACCGCTGGGTTGTTTTGATTTTGCTCACAGTCTTGTTCCAAAACATGTTGCTAACATTCTTGTTTAAAAACGCCAATACATAACGATATCGGCGCTTTTGTACAAAAAAGTAAAATACTTTGCACATATACAGCACTAAATTTGCTTTGAAAAATAAAATTGTTTATCTAGTTTTTATGGTTAAGGAGTAATGGACCTTAAAATATTTCAAATTAAAAAAAAATATTCTTTTAATTTTTTATTGTAAATTAAATTTAATTTCCTAAAGATACTATCCAAAGGTTAGCGAAATATTGAGAAAAATATATACATATAATTAGTTTTTTAAAAAAGACCTCAAGCTTAAACAATTTAAAATAATTATAAAAAAAGAAAGGTTAAATAAAACTAAATAATATACATATTTAATATAATTAGGCTAAGGCAAAAATTCGGAACTATGCGCAGATTTTTTTCAATTTGTATTGTCTAAAATGTATGCAAATATTTATTTAATAATAAAACTGATAATCTTATTAGCTGTTTTATGTTTTGGGACATGTGTTTACAGCTTTAAATTAAGTTTTTGTTTAATAATTTTTTAAATTATGATTTTTGCGTTAAAATATTGTTAAAACTTGTGTCTTTAATAAATGAAAATTATAGAAAAGAAAATAAGAAGTAGAAATACAGTAATCATTAAAATGTAAATATGAAATAAATGCCATCGTTGATTATATTTGTGCAATTTTATTGTTTTGTAAAAATATAAAGCGAATTTATTTAAAATATGTTCAAACATATTTGTTGTTGAAACTAATTAAAAAATAAAATGATCATGGAAAAAGCCGCACTAATTTCAGTACGAACAAAAAACCCATAACATTGGATTTCATGACACCAAATTTAAATTAATGTTTTTAGTAATAAAAAAAAATAAAATTTAAAAGTAAACCGCTGGTTAATAAGTTTTGTTGACAGCACTGCTAGGAAACAAAAGTAAAATTCTTAACCGCTGATACGTAAAAACGGAGAGAAATTTTAATTTTATCAGTTTCATCCACAACGCAACGTTACGTTTAAGTGTGAGTACCTATTTACACATAAGCTTGGTAAGGAAAACGTAACAGCTGATCCGCAACGTACACGTTTACGTAAGAGTAACGAGGCCTTTAGCCTTTGCCGATTGTCCTAAGATTTTTGTTTGGCGTTGTTTTTTATCAATACCCGTCGAATTGGGGGGTCAGAGCATGGAAAAATATGAAACAAAAATGTTCCATACAGTTAACGAACTAGGGTGATCGTTTCAGCACTAGTTGTGAAGAGTATAAAGATACTTTTAGTTCTTAAAGCTACTTTTTAGTCAAAAAATTAATTGTTATTCAACAAGCTACTTCTTAATGAAAATAAACTACTTTTTATTAATATAAAAGTACATGTAATTCAAATAGCAATATTTTAATTCAATACGCTTCTTTTTCATTCCAGAAGTAATTTTTATTTAAAAAGGTACTTTTTATTAAAAAAGGTACTTTTTATTAAAAAAGGTACTTTTTATTAAAAAAGGTACTTTTTATTAAAAAAGGTACTTTTTATTAAAAAATTTACTTTTTATTAAAAAAGGTACTTTTTATTAAAAAAGGTACTTTTTATTAAAAAAGGTAATTTTTATTATAATAGGTACTTTTTATTAAAGAAGGTGCTTTTTATTAAAAAAATTTTTATTAAAAAAGGTACCAAAAGGTACAAAATGACCAGCAAACAAAAACAATTATATTCAAAAAAAAAAAAAAAAATTATACGTGTTTAACATTGGAAGGTCTTATTTGGGCCACACTGTAGACATGTTCGTAAATGGCTGAAAAGTTAAAGCGTTTACATTTTTTTCTGCTGGGCATTTTTAACAGCAGTTGGTAAGTTATTTTTCAATTGTCTACCAAAATACACCTCTAGGTTTTAAATCCTCCAGGGGTACGATGAAATTAATACGCATTATTTGGCAGATCACACTGTTCAGAGATCTTAATGTAGAACTACTGGAATCGGAGACCTCTTTGTGAAATATGTGGAAGCTGTGGTTAAGACCCCCAAAAAAGCAGTTTAAATCCAAGCTTCAATTTTTATTCAGAAGCGTAATTTAAAGTAACATAATTCATATAAATGCACAGGAGGGTTTTTGTTTTGAAAGCGTTTTTAAAAAAGGCACTATTTAAATATGTTCTTTTCATGCAAAAAGTTGCAATTTATGCTAAAGGTCTTTTTTTCAAGGACGTTAAATTTTATTCAGGCACTTTTTATTTTGCTGCAACATTTAAATGTTTGTGTCTTAAGTCTTTTGTTTTTCTGTCTAATATGTCTTTTCTTTCAATATACATTCATATACATATATAATTTCTTTTAATAATTTCATTGGAAATGTTGCTATTTTAAGCAAATTATTTCCAGAAACCCTTTAACTAACATCTAAAACCATTCCTTTTTATCACGCTTGAAATCACATTCCTTATGGAGACCTTAGAAAGCACAGAGCTATTCTCTCATACACAAGACAAAACTTTGTGGCACCACAAAACATGTAAAAATAGTGTGTGTAACCTGCAATTATTTACCCCAACATTTTATTCTATTTAACTTATATTTTTTTTTCTCCGACAAATATAAATTTATTATTTCACTTTTTCCCACATTATAAAATTGAAAACAAAACAACAGAGAAAACAATGTTAAAGAAAATAACGAAAAACCATTTATTCGCACTTAAAACAAATAATCGTTACATACAGAAATACTAGGAGAAAAATAGAGATTTCTTTTGCTAAGACTTGGGCGTCTGTCTGTCAGTTTGGCTGATAGTTTGTCAGTTGCTGTTGTAGGCCGACAGTCTTTAGTATTTTTTTTTTTTTTTTTTTTTTTTGAAACCACCGACAACAACTATTTAGTTTTTAACTTTTATTTAATTTTAGTTTTCTTGTTGTTGTTTTCTATTGCATTTATGCTTAAGTTGTTATTGCTGTTGTAGTTGTTGTTGCAGTGAAACCATAATTGTATGTAATTTAGCATGTAACTTTGTATTGTTGTTGTTGCTTTCATTTAAGTTATCTTGTGTTTGTGCCTTTTTGTTATTGTTGTTGTTTTAAGTATTTTTAGCTTTTACACTCATCAGAAAAAGAATTATGTTGTCTTTTAAATTAACTGATGGCAAAAATATCTTAGCAACATATCAACTTGTGTAATTTGCATAATGACTTTTTAATTTTATAGGCCGTCAACTTTTTATAATTTTTGCTTTTTTTTTTTTTTTTTTGTTGTAACTAAGAAATCTTTTTTCTTTTAAAATTATAAAATGCAAAAATACTTTAATCACTATAATATCAAGGTATTGTGTTTAATTTTCTTTGGACTTAATTATTGAAGAGAAGATTTGATTATAAAGTTGTTAAGAAATTTTGTTTAATAAATTCTGAAGGGCTGTTAATTTTAGGTTATATTTTATTGCAAGAGATTCTATAGAAGCATATAAAATATCTTTTTTAACTTTAAGGATACAGAAAAACAGATACCAAGTACAGATTTAAAAGTTGTGTCTGGAAAACTTTGAAAATATGTAATCCAAGAAGTTATCGCTGTTTAACAGCAAGAAGTTTTAATATACCTGAGGAATTTTACGACAAATATGTACATTTTAAAGCCACTTATGGCTACTGCTTCAGATTAGGTCTTTTTTCTTTAGATTTTAATGTATATGTCAATGAAATAAAGCCATTTTTGCCACAAAAGCTTAAGAATGTAGTATTAGATTCATAATTCTTTAAAACTTCCTGCTTATATCAAAAATTCCCTTTGATTTAAAAATACTTGGACTTATTTTATAGCATTAGCCAAGAAACATCAAACGTTGATGAAGAAAGCAATATACAAAAGCCATTTAGGAACTGCCAACAGACACCACTCTATGATTTTCAAACACGACTATGATCATGTCTGTGTTAATGTAGCAGTAAAAAATACTTAAAACAAAAAATTCGGATTAATATTAAGGGTTATAGCTCAGTTAATACCCCGTTTTTTGTTCGATAATTTCGATACAATCTGCCAGGAATACTGTCTCCAGTAGAAAAGCTTAGGCGCCTAAATCTTGCTGTTGTTTAATCTAGTAGTCCATATAACCTTAAAATTCTGAGATGTTTAATGTCGAAACAGTTGGAAAACAATTGGGAAACAATTGTTTCGATTTCTTAAATCACCTTATTTGGTATTTATATTATAATGCCTTCCTTTAGCTCTTCTTGAACTATTTTTGATTTCAATATTTCTTCAATAATTAGCAAAATAAAATCATCACTGGTTTGGGGATTTGCCTTAAGGATTCTATCCCAACCTAACTAACCTACCTAGCTTAATACGATCTGAAAAGTATTTGCGCATATTTTGACTAAAATAATATCAGACAATCTAATGCCAACATTAAGAAAACAACAGGCTCGCTTTCATCCTAATATGTCATGCATTGAACAATCAGTAGAGTACGGGTTACTTTTATATCCTTTTTTCATCGAGCTTAAGAAAGTTTTCGACACTCTTGCCCATAACGTTATTTAGGAGGCACTTTTGTGTAAAGGTATGCCTCGGAAGCTTGTTAAATTAATTAGAGGTCTAAAGCTGCCGCATTATACACGATGGCACGCTTTCCGCAAAGATTGAGATCAACACATGAGCCCACCAAGGGTGTCTTATGTCATCATTACTATTCAATATCATGCTTAATATTGTTATTAACAATGCAATGGTAGAAAAACGAGGAATTCTATGATGTGTTCATAAAAGATTAGAGAATCTGGAGTATGCAGACAATATACATATCGCTCATTTGCTGCAAGATTGGCATTGGTTTTTCTTTATATTGTGTATTAAATTCATCTTAATATCTTTTTTACTTTCCCAGTTTGAAGAGAATGTGTCTTCTGGTTTTCTAAGTAGTTAGAGCAAATCAAAAACTTTAAATGCGTTTATCTCGAAATGGACTTTTTTTGAGTTATGCCGGTCTTGGCAGCAAATGAGCGATATGGCATCATAGGAAATATCAGCAAAAGCCAGACTAAAAATTAACATAGGTCAAACAAAGGTGATGAGAATTTGTTCTGAAAACACAAGTCCCTTTCTGATAAATAATGAAATCCTGAGGGAGGTTGCCTTATTCTGTTATCTTGGCGCATAAATAACTAATAATGGTAGCTCCAGTGCAGACATTGCTCGTTGAATAAAAAAACCACACAATCCTTTGGACAGCACAGTATAGTTTGGAAATCATCAACAATTTCCCACCATGTTAAGATTAATATATAAATTTCGATCTACCAAAGGTTAGAATAGAATTTGGTTTAAGGATTGATGTTTGACTATTGACGTCAGCAGTCGTCGATGGCTGCGAGTGTAATACGGCAAATCCCTCTGAGGAGATCGAGTGGTAGCGATCGAAACATGTCAAGGTAACCAGCCGCCTGGGTTTAAATCTCAGGTCAGTCAAAAATGAATGATTATCAATAACAATTTTAATTAATTTTCATGTTGTAAAATTCCTTTCTTCATAAAAATAATTTAATGAAAATTAAATTTGATGAACTTAAGCCTGATTAAAAATATTGAAAATTTGGATTAAAAACCCACAACAATAGTTCAACAAAATTACCATAATACTAATTGTTAATATATATATTTAATTTCAACGTGAAATAAACACTGCTGTACAGTTGCGAGTCATGGAATGCAAGTTTTAGGAAGATTTAAGCACTTCAAGCGTTCGTGAATAGATTTCTTTGTAGAATACTGAAGGTTTACTTGGCCAAATATTATTTCAAATAAAAACTTGTGAAGGAAAACACACCAAGCACCAATTTCCACAGAAATTCAAAAGCGTAAGTAAGGAATTTGGCACACCATCACATATTGCTAGAAATGCGATCGAATGGAACCCACAAGGAAGTCGCAGACAAGGCCGACTAGCTCAAACTTCGCCAAGGAAAATCCGAACCGAAACCAGGAAAATGCAAAGAATATGGCCTAACCCTTGTGTTAATACCCGGGTACCGGGGCACATTGGTTGAAGTTCATATAACGAGCGGCTCAAAATAGTAGAAGTTGTCGAAGGACAATGAAACTTGGCACATAGGCATTTTTTGTTTGAGTCAAGAAAAAATGGAAAAATCAAAATAATCCGCCCACTTTTACGCCCACCTCCCATACAACTTGTATTGAAAAAGTGGCATAACTCCCTTGATTTTGATTGTATCAACTAAATTTTCACTTAAAATAAATAATGTAATTGTACAATGAGCTCCTGAAAATACATATCTGATCCGCCCACCTCCCATACAACTTGTATTGAAAAAGTGGCATAACTCCCTTGATTTTGATTGTATCAACTCAATTTTCACTAAAAATAAATATTATAATTGTATAATGGGCTCCTTTTTGCCATCTATCTTTGAACTTTGTAAAAACGTATTTTTTCAAAAATCTAGTAAAGACTTCAACATCCTCAGCAGTCATTTCTTCATTGTTATTTGCAATGACTTCGACAGTAATATCAATATCCATTTTGGTATCAATCAATATTTCGCAAATATTTAAATAAGAAATTGTTAAATTTTCCATAATTAATAAAATAAAATTGTGATATCACTTAATAATACATCACTTATCACTGCACTTGCCAATTTAATGTAAATTAGTAAACAACAATTCAAATTCAATTGAAGCTTATGCTTTTTTCAAGAATGAAATGTATAATTAACACTATTGACTAGTATGTAAATTACATTTTGTAATAATTTTAAACAGTTAAGAATTATGGCAACAACAACAAGCATGAACGAAAATTCATGTTTTGTTACTTTATCACTTTATAGTTTTTATTGTTTTTTTTGGAAAAGTGCAAATATGTGCAGCTGAATTTTTTTTAGCTGAGACTTCAAGCTGTAATTTGACATCATTCGTTAAGCAGCGCTGCACAGCGCTAAAAAGATACAGCCTATTGAAGTTGATGAACATTGAAATTTTGATGTTGTTTATATTTTGTTCTACGAAATTTCTAATATGGCACTCTTTCCAACTTTTTTTAATGCAAATCTCATCTTTGACAATTGTTATTTACGAAAATACACAACAAAGTCAAATGATAAGTTTACTGTGATTGTACCAAAAGATTGAATATACAGTACACTTGCATGCTATTTTAAACAAGCGAACATATACGAACTTCGAGCGTGTCTATCCAAACAAATAATAAATATATCAGCCTAATATTACGGAATCATAATATTCAGATATCTGCCAACAAAATACCAAAAAATTATCCAAATCGGCGAACATGAAAAAATGAATTTTGGCCACTCTTCAACCAATGTGCGGGGTGCCCACCTAGGTATATTTACATGAAAAAATGTATTAAGAATTAAATTTTTTAAACAAGCTTCTGGATCGTCGTTATTTAACTTAAAAATAGCGAATTCAGATTCTAGATTTATTTTTTTGCTCCTTTAATATTAAAAAAAATTTGCTTAAACTTAAGCCATCGCAATAAGCGCACCCGGGTACCCCGGTACCCAATACAATACAGTACACTTTATGGGAGAATAAAAACACATTTGAACTGCTCAAAAAAACTAAATAAACTTAATTCTGTATCATACAATTACTTACGTTTAGTTTCCAAAGCGTTAGTATTATAATACGGGGAAGTCTCATTTACATATCATGTATGACCAAAAATGTTCAACTGATATCGTTTTGTGTCGATTGTTGTTAATTGGTATGCCCATTGTCAACATCAAGTTTTATCGATAAGCGTCGATGTATTTTTGGTATGCCGTTCGCAACGTAAGCGTTGGCATCGATATAAATTGATTTGGATTTTGTGTCGAAACACGTTTTTTCTCTTTAATCTTTCCATAAAAATAATATTGAATTAAAAAATGGAAAAATAGCAACAATATTCGCGAAAACTCCAAAAATTTGTCATTTTTATAGAATTTTTGCCATTTCTTATGGTCTTAGAAATTTTTAAGCAATTTTATGGCTTGTTTGAAATTTTAAAAATTTCCAAAAATTTTTGGAAATTTTTTTTTTTTTTTGCTCTTTTCGCATTTGTTTTTAACCGATTTAGCGAGCTTTAATATAAATAAATTTAAAGATTTGTTTCCAAGTTTGCATTTTTTCGCAAATCTTAAGCATGTTCGCGATAGAAGCGATTTTTTCGTGTAATTAGCAAAAACAATTAGCAAATTTTTGCGAATTTCCGATAATTTAGCCATTTTAAGGAATTTTTGCCATTCTTATGTTTTAAGGGACTTTTAATCAATGTTTGCAAATTTCGCGTAACTTTTTGTTGCTCGTTTTGGCCCCATATATGAACCGCAGTATGTATTTTACGGGACACTATCAACACTGTCGATTTATACGGGGCGAAAAGTGTAATAAATGCCTTATGGCATTAGTAAGGGTGCATTTTTTAGAATAAATCAAGCTATGCTCTTTGAAAGCACAACATTTTTAAGATACGATCAAATTGCATATTTTTAATAAAATTTTATTAGAGATGTGCTTTAAAAAACGATAAACAATCGACAGCGTAACATTGCTGTTATAGAATACAAGTTTTGAATCGAATTGATAACGACGTCGATAAACATTGATATCGATATTAAATTGATGACGATGACGACAAAGTTTAATGGAATAAAGGTTAATAAAAAAAAAAATAGAATTTGCTTGTTTTTAATTAGTATTGTGGTTATTTTGTTGAACTATTTATGGTTTTTAATCCAAATTTTTAATATTTTTAATTAGGCTTAAGTTCATGAAATTTAATTTTCATTAAATTATTTTTATGAAGAAAGGAATTTTACAACATGAAAATCAATTAAAATCAATTAATTTGAAAACGTTTTAAAAAAAATTGTATTGTTGGTTTTTGGGAAATTAATAAAAAAATCTTTTTAAATTTCTCGAGCTGGTGCTTGATAATAACATACCTTATTTTGTCTTTTAAGTATTTTACAATTTTATAATCTAAAGTTGTTTCTTTGAATTAAAAAAAAAAAAAATATTTATAAATTACAAACAAAACAAATGTCTAGATTTTAAATATAATAAAGAAACAAATACTTATTTTATATCACTATTGTTATTGTTTTTAGGTTTGTAATAAAGTCTAGCATAACATAAGTTCACCTTCTAAAACTGCTAAAATTACAAAAAGTAAAAAAAAAAATAATTGTAAATAAATTTCAGTATTAAATAAAAAAAAAAAACAATCTCTACAACGAGAAAAATTTAAAAAACTCCATCAGAGAATATTAAGAAACATGTTCACAAATTCACCACACTTGTTGGTAATATTACACGAGATTCCCGAACTCTCAATAACAAACTAATTCAAAGTTACTCTCTTAATTTGTGCGCTAACCAAAAGAGCCATTATAAAACTAAACAAAATAATACGGTAGAGAGTATTTAAGCCAAAGCACGTTGTTTTGATAAAAGTATTTTAATAGATTAGTTTTTATTAGAATGCGAGTAAACAACACTCATATATGCTTAGGAAAAAACATACACACAGACACCTTTATACCAATAATGGTAACAATTTCTGTTGAGGTGGTTGTTGTTTTGCTTAGGAGCCTTCTACCAATATCAACACTACCAACAGTCTTCATTCCTTTTTAGAATTTACGAATATTTTAACTCTTATTGACCACATAAATATTTGTAAACAAACTAATACACTCTTAATACAAGAACTTGATATTTTTACATTTACTCTCAGTGTACAAGCAGAGAGAGAGAGAGAGACAGACAGAGAGAGAGACTAAGTCTAAACCTCTTTATATAAATTTTCTTTGTAAAACTACAACCAAATTTATTGATTTTATTTTTTTTATTACTTCTTTTTTTTCTTTTCAATAAGAGAGCGAGAGTAAAAACTGTAGTTTTAAAAGAAGTTTTAGTTCAAGCAACAAAAAAAAAAGCTAATAAGCCGGTTTTTATAAGCTCTTAAGAAACACAACGCAACACAACACAAAACAATATGAAAAAAATGAAAAATAAATAAATAAAAAATTATAAAAAAACTATTTGTATAGCTAAAAGGTTTTGAATTTCTTAACAAAAGCATTGAATAAATGAAATGTTTAGGATTAGATAGCAGTGATGATTTTTAGAAAAACACAAAACAAAACAACAACTAAAAAAATATAAACCAACAAAAATAGCTATAAAAAATACGAAAACAATAAGGCATACATTTTGGGTTTTAAAAGAAATTCTTGAGTAAAATTAAAGTTGTTGTCTTAAGTCTTTTGATAAAGAAAAAAGTGAAAAAAAATATTAACAAATTATAAGATATAAGAAAATATGAACTAAGTAGTTTTTCGGCAAAATTATGAATAAAAAGTAATTAAGTCTAGAAAATATTTTTTGATAAAATGAGTTTTATAAAAAATCTGTGTTTTTAAATTAAAATTATAATTATATTCTTAATAAACTTACCGAACAATAGTTACTTAGACCTTAAGCACGTTGTAGTCAAAGAGACCAGAGTTTCTGGCGGAGATCGAACTCGCTACCCTCGCACTGATAGACTATCAAACTACCAACTAACTTACAGGGGCGTTCAGTACCCATGTTCTGTAACTATCAAAAAGTAATTTAAATTTTTGGGAATACAAAATTTTAATTTCAAAAGATTTTGTTATTCGTGCTTAATTCCCAGTTTTTATTCTTGATAAAAACACATGAAATTTATTGTTGATGGGATAAGCTATTCCTAAGCGCACTTTACTGGTTGCTTAGGCCAGATCATCAGGAAACTTCATCCATAAAGATTTTAGAAAAACTAAAGATATTAAACCAAATAAAACTGTTAAACGTATAAGGCTTATAAGCAACAGTTCTACTTGTAACAATATCAAAGTTTAAACAAAACACATCAACAATAAACAGTGGTTTTATCTCATCTTACATTTTCCACTTCTCGCATCGAAAAGATGCGAAACAAAATATTTCATCGTTTCTCGCAAAGTGAGAAAAAAGTGTGCCTGAAACCGATGTCAAAAAATAACAAAAGAGGCTACGTCGTTACGTTATAAATGTCATGATATTGCACTCGAAGCCGATGTGACATCGCAGTCGTTTAGAACGCCAGTAACAAATCGACCCCTTTGCGCGAAATTACCGTATGTTACAAAAACCAAAGGAGAGCCATTTTTATACTTTTCTCTGCTACCACTTGCAATATAAATATGAAAATATACATTCAATTTTTGGAGCAACGAAGTTGAATTCGCCTCCAATATTTTGTCTCTTTGAATGTGGAACAAGATTGCATCAAAAACTCAATTTCAAAAAATTCAAAAAATATACGATAATTTCGACATATTGTTGACGGCGATCAAAATTTACTAAAGTTTTTAGTTTTTCAACGACGCGCCGTCAACGACCCAACTCGGCGAAAACACAAATCCTTAATGTTATTTGTTTGCAAACGAGCTTTAAAAACATTCGTGTATTTTATAAAAATGTTAAAGGCAAAAACACTGGTTTACAGCCAAAAAATACCAAGAACACCACATCCCTAGATAAGTTAACTGGGACCTCCTGAACACGAAAATCACTGTAATTTTTTTTCCTAAGTACCGTTTTTTTAGATAACGGTACTTTTGCGTTTTTCGGTGTATGGTCGCACTCACACCCTTGTGGAGCCCAACCAAAAAGTCCGGCCGAAATAAATGGTATATCGTTAGAAAGGTAATCGAATGCCTTTTCCATCGATATGCTACAAATTTCTATTGTCTATTTTTTACGTTTTTTTCAAAATGTTTCATTTTTATTTCGTTTTTTACTACGTTATATTAAATATCTGGAAAGTTTTATTTCTTTACCAAATAGTATATTTAATTACCAACATTTTAAGCGTAATTTGAATAAAATCGGATGAAAAATAAAGTTTTTATTAAGGATTTTGTGGAACGACATTATTTTTATCTCATATAAAATTCCTTGTTTTTTAAATACGTTAAAACTGATGGATTTGAGGTGCCATAACTCAGCCATTTCTTATCAGATAGAAATCGACGGAAAAGGCATTCGATTATCTTTCCAACGATGTGCCACTTGTTTCCATCGGACTTTTCGGTTGGGCTCCACAAGTGTTTAAGTGGGACCATACACCGAAAAACACAAAAGTACCGTTATCTAAAAAACGGTACTTAGGAAAACAAAAATTACAGCGGTTTTCGTGTTCAGGAGGTACCAATTAACTTATCTAGGCATGTGGAGTTCTTGGTACTTTTCCAAATTAAAAATTTGTAAAGCAGTGTAATTAAACAATAAAAAAAATTTTACAAGAACAAAATATTATTATTATTATTCGTTGTATTTTGTATTTGTAAATGGTTTTTAGTGGTAAAATTTTGTCTCGCCTTATTTTCATTCGTGAGTTTATTTCATAGTTCAAAGCGGGAACTTTTCTCACAAAAATGTTGCAGACACACTTTTTCTGTAAATTGGCGAGTAGTTTGCTTAAGTGACAACTAGTACTCTCCAAAAAAGTAACAGACACATTTAAGTGAGAAAACAGCTGTGTGTTTCAATATATGCCATTTTTGTTTCATTTCACACATTTCAATCGAGAGTGACAAAACATGGTCACAGGTGTTTTTAATTTAGATTAAAAAGTAACTTTATGAATAAAACTTTGCTCACAATAGGCAGCAACATTTTCACTGGTGTTTAAAATACAGCAACAATTCGAGAACCATTTTTAAAATTTTTTAAAACATTTTGTTAAAATGTTCATTTAAAACTAAATAAAATTATTATTTCATACAAATTGAAGTTTCATTTTTTTTTTTCGAAAAATGAAAGGAATATACTGAGTCATATTTGCGATTATATCGTATGCGACAAAATGCTAATTTTTTCAGCTGAGGGGGTTTTTTTTCTTAAGTAGTGCAGCGCTTTATTTGGTTTCATGTTATGCATTTATTTTTAAACTTATAATGGTGTATTCGATAGTTTTCATGCTGAGATTCAATTGATCATAGTACCTGTCTTTTACGATAGTTTTAATGATGTCGCTTACTATATAATCGCCAAAAGGGCTCGATATATGAAATACCTTGGGAAGAAAGAAGACAGAAGATGAAACGAAATTGTTTCTCCCATTGCGAACAAAGCTTAAAAAGCAAATTTTTGAATGTACTTCTTATTTCATAGAAAGAAACTTTTTGCATAAAAACTATCTAGATATGTGAATTTCGGTGCCTCCACCATTTCCACACCGCTTTTTTTCATCTGGGTGTTGATTTGCAGTTCATACTGCTCCACGTAGTCCTGCAAGTTGTTTAATTTGTACTGCACCTATTTTCCATTTGTAGAAATAATTGCACAAATGCCAAATCGTTAAGGTATTTCATGTTAATCGGATGCCACAGAATACACCTATTTGGGACGCCGCAACAGTTCATTAATTACAACAAGGCAATTTAGCGGTGAAAGAATAAATCACGTAATCAGGCCTGTCACAGAAATCAATTCCGATCGAAGTGATTTCGTTTAATGTGAATCAAGATATGAAATCACTTCCACTTTCTATCGGAATTGATTTCTGTGACTGACCTAAATAATAGCATTAATTGGATTAGATAGCTGGCCGTCCTGTAAAACCCTGCACTACGCCCTTATAAGTCCAATGTTTTTTTCGGGTACACTATTTCTAGCGGGTGCCTCCCATTTGTTGGCTTAGGCGAACAAACGACTTTTTGAAATTAAATTATGATTACTTTATAGTAATTTTTACAAAACAAAAAAGGATTTTATTAAGACCGGCAGCGTAATATTCTTGCAGCCGTATTCATAACAAAAAGTAAGCCACAGTTTGTACGCTACGTACAACGAGCTGCTAACTAGAATGCCGATTAAGCTTAGCAGCTTGTTGGCACAGAGTTGTATCATAACGAAGTTTTCTCGATCTGCCAACTTTTAATAAATAAACTCTGAATTTTTATGATGCCACATTGTGTTGCTCAAAAATTCAACAAGTTTTGCATTAGTCATCGCTGAACTTTTAATTTTTTCCTTTTTTTGTTTTCCCTTCACATTTAAAAATTTTAAAAAATTTTTAAAATTTAAATAAATTAACTAAAAGACAGTAAATTAAAACAAAAAACAGTTAATTAAAAAAAAACCAACAAAATTGTTTGACATTAAACGGCTATTTTTTACAAGTTGGCAAACGTTTGGCAGCTCGTTAACAAGAGTTTAGCAAAACGTTAGGCAGAGTTTGGTTAGTGTTATCAATAAACTTTTTGCTAACTTTATGCCTAATTTTTATTATGAATACGGCTGCTCATATTTAGGAATACTAATAGACTTTAAAGCACCGGCCCAAGCATGAGTGTAGTATTCCATTCTCTCACGGCTATGGGTTGCATAAATAGTAAGGAGATCAAAAGGAGTGGAGTATCTCTTACACCGTTGCAAAAAAAAAACTTAAATGCTTCTTTCGATACTTTGAATATATGTTTTATCAATCGGACATCACATTGTATTCTCAAGCCGCTAACATCAAGAGATTCTGATTCGTCAATAATAATACCATCCATATAAGCAAATAAGGCACCTTGATCTGTTGCGCTTTTATGCGTTAGCACGGAACGCTGGGTCATTCGGGAATTTAAATCGGCTCTATTCGCACGATCACATTCCGAAATCATATTAAGGTCTCAACCAACATATAATACGATTGATTGCTGTCATCTGCAAAATGGTAGATAAGGTAAGAAATTTGACATAGGATGTGTTTTAGAATAATAAAAAATAGAGTAGGAGAAAGTAAGGAGCCTTGTGGCACCCTTGAATGAATCTTGAACTGGTTTTATGTAAACCCATCTATAACAACTCGTATAGTGCGATATCTGAGAAAGATCGATATAAATCGGAAGAAATTATCGCCAACACCAAATGCAACAAGTCTTGACAAGGGGGCACCAAGCCAGATCCTGTAAAACGCCTTGGACATATATAAAGTAATTTCCTAGCTTTCTCCAAAATGGTGAATGGTACGGTGGCATTTTTCTGATAACAGGGCCAGTAAGTCTCCAAAATTTCAGACATTTCTTGCTGTAACAAAAAAAATTATGAATTCATGAAACAATTTTTTTCTTTAAAACAATAAATAATGGCGGAATGTAACTTTTACTTATGTACTTTTCCTCTACATGCCGCTTTTTTTTTAAATTTTAAGTAATACATTTCTCGAGAGGTTGTAAAATGTTTTCGTTTACTGCTTCATCAAGTATTTGTTGGAAAATGGTAAACAATTTTCGATTATTTGAAATTTTTCAAGGCTGGTATGTTCACAAAAACTAATGACTGAACTTTTCTAAGCACAATCTTAGTAGAGTCATTGATTTTCTTCAGCAACTGAAAAACAACGGTATATTTTTGGATAGAACCAATACGAAAATGTCGTTGTTTAACTATTGTTTTCGAAAGCCAAAAGAACTATTTTCAACAATAACAAGTTAGAGAGTATACGTGATGGTTAGGACCGTTAGTTAGTCGACAGTTAGAAACAAATTAAGCCTTTATACCAACATAATATGATAGTTTATTTCCAAAAAGACCCTATTTCAGAAAGAAGATTGTATGATAGCCATCCGAAATTATGCTCCGATTCTCAACATTAACAGTAGACCTGGTCCTTGTTACAATAACGTAACATATGTACCAAACTTCATCAAATTATCTCCAAAATTGCGACCTGTACTTTGCTCATAAGGTTTTCAGAAACAGCCGGCCAGATGGACGGATGGACGGAAGTCGTTAGATCGTTTAAAAAGTTAATGTTTAAACGCATATCTTTACAAATCACTAAACATATAAACCATCTTTAAACGCATAAAATTAGGCGTTTAAACTACCAAAATACAAACCATATGAATTTGATAAGATTTATCGTAGTGCTGCCACATGTTATTTTTAACAAAATATAATACATGGGACACTGATTTATAGTTGTTGAGTGTAAACTACATATACATTCAAGTTTAGTTCAACTTAACCAGAGTTTAAACCATCAGTGATTTATTAGCCATAATTCGATCTTCATTATTCAGATGTGGTTATAAAAATGTTCTTTGGTTTGGATTATTAAGACTGCTTTTACAATAAAGAGCCTTCTGAGCAAAGTAATATTTTAATTTCTAAAGTTTTTTGGAAAAAAATGTTGTTTTTTAATGAAGTTTTCTTACAGAAAAAAAGCTACTTTCACCCTTTTAATAGCATATTTGGGCTTGGTAGCGATTTCTTAAGCCTTTTCTATTTCTCATTTCTAATTTTCGACTTTGATAAATGAACTTGCGTAATTCCCACATTTATATTCATTAACCTAAGCATACGAGTACAATCAAAGGCTACAACCCATATCTAAGATTCAGCTTTTCATACAGGTTTCTTTTCTAAAAAAGAAAAAGTGTACATGGTTAGTATCTTAATAGACAAAAACTTTTACAGACTTAGATTTCTTGATGTACTAATAAAATGTTTTTATTTTTACAGCAAATTGATAATAATCGAACAATTCGATGCACTCAATAGAAACTAATTGACCTTTACATTTATGCAGACATGTTGCTGTCTTAAGTCTTTTGTTTTTACGTGCAGAACAAGTTGAATTTGCTGAGAAATTTACATTTATTTTTAAAGAAAAATTAAAGTAATAATTTGTATGTATGTATTAATGTACTCAATTAAAAAAAAATCTAACTGCCTGTTTTTTCAAAATAAATTAAAAACTTTCGCCTGGGAAAATATATTGAAGGAACAATAAAACAAAACTCTTATTTGTTTTTGTTTTCAATATAAATTTCTAAACGAAAAATTTTATTTAATGTGTCCGTTTAACTTACATTTTAAACAAAATTTCGAAATTTGGTTTTGTTTTAAATGTAAGTTGAACGGACGAGCTTGGCGCTCGTGTTCTGTAAACCACACATAATTTAAAAAATAGGCAGTTAAAATATTTGAAATTGTTTACAAATGTATGTATTTAAATTTAAAAAATTAAAAAAGTATAAAATTATTGCGCAAAATGTGTGACCTTTATTCTTTAAAATAACACTAATTTTGACTTTAATTTCAAATATTAATAGTTTTTTTTTTTTAATATTCCCGTTTTTCTTTGTTACTAAATTACCCACCTCATTAGTGTACGTTTATATCATTAGTCCGTTTGTAAAATACATATTTGTTACTTCTAATGATGATTGTTATACAAAGTAATAGTTTACAGTATTAAGCGGCATCTATTTCAGTTAAAGAACTCACAGAAATAAACATATAATTCAGCAGCAAGAGCAGAAACCGTTTGCTTAAGAACAAGATATATTAATTTTATTTTTATATTAAAATGTACACAAGAAATGTGAAGGCAAAGAAACATAACGAGCTTAAATAACTGCATATAGTCTAAGGCTACGGTACTGGTAACATATTGCCTAAGAGGCGGTAAAAGAATTCACATTTACAATAACACTTTTACATATTACCATACATTTTTGCATACATAGTTGTACACACATATGCACATGTGTTTGTATATAGACCGATATATTCCTTAAAAAGACAATATTTATATATCAGTAACAGGGATGGAAAGTTGTAAAGATTTTAAATCCTACTACATTACAGTTCAAGGTACCAAGTTCTCCTTCATATTAGGGTTCTTTAAGGGTTCATTAATATCGTAGATTTGTCAAAAGACGGTACTTTTTCAAAAAAAGTATTATTTTTAATAAAGAGCTAATAAAGGTACTTTTTTCAAAAAGGGCTAAAACGTAGTTCTTATTAAAATAGGCATTATTTGATTGTTAAATGCAGTTTTTGAGAAAGAAGATTACTTTGTTTTAACAAAGTATAGCTCTTGTTAAAAAAGTACTTCAGTTAACAAATCTGTGGCCATATGGAAAAACTAGATAACTGCATTTTTTGAAAACACGAGAAAAACACATTTAAAGTTTTAAACATATTTCGCTAATTATTTCATATGAAATTATGTTATTATGCATGCGCATTAAAAAAAAACAATATTTTAGATTCAGTTAAAGATTTCTGGTACCATTAAACTGATTTATGGACATTAAAACCGAAAATCAATGTCACTTATCTTGTTTTTTTTTTCGAAAAATGGAGTTATCTAGTTTTTCCGAAAAAAAATTTTTTTCTTAAATTATATTAGTATTTTATGGAATTAAGGCAACTTAAGTAATGATTTGTGGAAAAACATTAACTTTTTGACTCAACACGTTAATTTACCTTTTTTTTTTCTACGAACAAATGGATCCAGTTTTTCCAAAAAATATTTTGTTCTCTTTATGCTTATACATCAACAATAAGCTGAGTTTTTGTCTGTTTTTATGCATAAACATAATTAAAAGGTTTACCCTTCTTGATTTTATGAAATGCATTGGCCAGTTTTAAGGACGTTGATTGACGTTATAATCGGTTTAACATAGGTTGAACCTGAAAAAGAGCTATTGGCTTTGTGGTTAATTTTATTTTAATACAAAATTTTAAACAAAAGGTGTTCCGTTAAATCTTTATACTTAACTTGATAATAAGATCGTTTTTTAGTTTAGCTGACCAAAAACACTGTCTTATATTATTGTTTAAGCATATTTTTTTGTTAATTTGCGAAAAAAATATGCCGTCAAAAAATTTTGGATAATTTTTTTTTTCTTTCTTTATCCATACATGATCTTTCTTTCATCCATACATGATCTAAACACTAAATCCGCTATCAGATTAGAGTTACGACAAAATTGCATTTATATATATTCCAGAGCACCGTGTAAAATGCATCTAATTTGCAAAAATTTAAATTAGTAAATACAAAGATGATGTACTTGGCATAAGAAAAAATTTTATACCCATATTGCCCTATTTAACACGAAGGGCTACCACCCCAATGCATTTTTGTCAAAACGCGAACTAGCACGAATTTCAAAAAAAGCTGAGACACGTATTTAATTAAATCGACTTAAGATTAAATTGTGTTAATTTCGCATTTTTATTACAAACAACCCCGAACAAAAAGTACAAAAACCGTTCTTTTTATAGAATATCCTTAAAAAAAAGGACATGGGTGATCTTCCTTGGACAAATTGTGCATACAGTTGGAAGCGTCTTAAAAACCCTTTCTTATGATTTCCATATTGTATATATTGGTAAGGAAACAGGTCCTCATATTAACAAAACATGGAAAAATATACCCTTATTCAAAATGGTCCAGCTCACGAGAGATCAGAGCTGGATCCGAAATATTTAAGTCAAAGGTTCAGTTTTAGCAGGGTACATCGAGCACTTTTTTGGTGAGTCGTTCTTATATGTATATAAAGAATTCATATAATATTCTTTGAATTCTCTGGAGTTGCAATTTTTATGTTCAACATTTTGACCCAAAGAACTTGCGACCCGAATTTGTTCTATTTCGCTCTTTCTCTCTTAGTTTTCGAAACAACGTCGTTTTAAACTTCTAATTTTTGTGTTTTATCTGGGAGTTATCTTGTTTTTTCAAAAAATGCATGGAGTTATCTAGTTTTTACATAAAAATTGGTATTTTTCTGATTTTTGTTTTTCAAATAACTTTTAAATGAGACGCTATATCAAAATTTAGAACTGACAGAGTGATAGTAAATGAAACATGCTTTCTATTTTTGGTGTTATCTCAGTTTACGAAAAAAGTGGAGTTAACTAGTTTTTCCATACGGCCACAGAAATCTAGTTTGAACTTCAAATTAAAAAAAAATTAATTTTAATTTCCAATATTATTTATGTTTTAATTATTTTTTGTCTTGTTTTAACGAAAAACATTCGGTTTTTTTAGTTTTTGAACAATAAAGTGATGGTGGTACATTTTGTAAACAAAAGGTAGTATATTGAGATTTAATCGAAACTTTCACAGATATCTTTACTATTTTGACTGGACTTTTGATTTATAAAGTACTTTCTACAGAATGATAGATTTTTAAGTACATGTTTTTAACAAAATGGTAATTTTATCAGTTATGGTATAAACACAATTGGGACAAAGGACGAACTTTGCATGGTACGACGAATTCGTCGGCAAGAATTCGTTGAATTTCAACCATGTTCTCGATTCCTGTAAGTTTTATGATTTTTTACAGCTTTCACGATTTATAATAAATAGTAGACTTTGCTAACTTTGCAAGTTTTACCGAATTTTTGCCATTCCTTTGAGTTTTAGGTCCTTTTAATCAATTTTATTGCTTTTTGGAAATATTAAAATTTTTTGCGAATTTTTCACATTTTTGCAATTTTTTTTTTGTTTAGCCATTTTTCGAAATTTTGCTTTTTTTCAGTCATTTAGCGATTTCTAATAAATCTTAGTGTTATTTAAAAGTTTGAAATTTTTCGCGAATTTTAGCCAAGTTCGCAATAGAAGCGAATTGTCCCTGTAATTCTTTACAGAATTTACGATATTTAATAAATACTGGACTTTGCTATCATGCTGCGCTGTCCCTTTCCCAATTTGTTAGTCGTTCGTCTGCGTAAGAAATATAAATAAACCTATCGCAGAGTTCGTTACGCACAACGAATTTCGGTCTACAAATGATAGTGTGTACTTTCATATACACCTATGTGTACTATTTCTGTAGTGCGATTCACTAACTTTTATAACGACAATCGAATCGTTAAAATAAGTATAACGAAAATTTATCGAATATGCTATTCTGTAAAATTTTTAACGATATTCGCTGTCGTTTAAAGTCAGCTGTTAATTTAAGCAATTTTTTTGTCGTTATCTTAGCGACAGTAATTTAGTTTGTGTTTATTTTGTCGATAAAATGTTTTTTATGTTTAAAATAGCTTACATACATACAAAGATATATTCATATGTATATGTATGAACAAAAACAAAATAATAAATTCAAAATTTCCAAAAAGAAAGCAAATTAACCCTGCATTACTAACCTTAAATCATGTCGCATAGTTACTAACCATGGGTCTTATCGACCCACCAATTGTATTATCCATTGAAATCGTCTCAACTTATAAATTGATAAAACGTTTATTTCTTTTGGTAGATTATTGTCTTTTATTGTTAAATTTTAATATACAATGGTGTGTTAAACAACTTATATATTTAAATTGAAATTAAGTTTGTACTCATTACAGCATGGTTAAAAAAAAGTGAAAAAAAGTTATCCAGCCGAATTGCGCATAAAATTATGAGTTTTTAAGATATTGACGTCAAATAAAGTGCATTTGAAACTTGAAATATAGAAGTAAAATGTTAGAAAGAAAAATTGGTATGGCTAAAATTTATACTTTGTATAACGGTATAATAAATCTTTGTTACATAATTGCTAACTATGGGTCTAGTCGACCCGGCTATTTTTTAAAATAATTTTATATGCATAATATCATAAATTTTCCTTATGTTTATTGTTTAAAAACGTTTAAATATAAACAAATTTAGATTACAAATATATCCCGAGTTAAAATATCGTCTTGTTTTTTTTTTTAATTTAAAAAGCTTGCGTTAGTAATGGAGGGTTAAGAACAAAAATTAAATTCTTAATGTAAAATTCACAAAAAAAATATAAAACCACAAATTAACCCTTCGTCTTACTTATGAGTCTGGCCAGACCTTTTTCAATGCATTTTGAATGAAAAAAACATGTGTAACAAGGGGGGTTAAGAACAATTTCATATGTTTTTATTTTATTCTCTTTTGTGCTTTTCGTTTTTTTTTTAACATTTTGTAGACAGAGATGTTACAAAAAAACAGCTGTGCACTATCGTTAAAAAAAATTACAGAATCACACTATCGTTACTGCAAGCGAATATAAATATCGACAAATATTACGATTGTCGGATCGTTAAAAGTTAGTGAATCGCACCACTGGTGACGAATATTCGTTGCGAATAATTTGTCGTTCGTACCGGTTGTGTTTCTAGCATAACTCTGATAAGGGGAGGTTAATTTTTGTAAAGCAAATTACCCTGTTGAAGTAACCTTAAGTAGATAAAAGTACTCCTTTTAGTGAAAATATAACTTTTTTTAAAAATGAGATGTTTTTGTATGTTTTTTAAATTAAAGTAAAATTAAGTAAAAAAAAAATACCTAAGTGTTAAAAAAGTATCTAGTGCCCATGTTCTATAACTCTCGCGTCAAGAAACTTTTCAATTGGAATGTGAAAAGTTAAGCAAAAAAGCCATAAATTGAATCAAACCACTGGTTTTCATCCTTAACTGCGTCTGTATCATTTGGCGAGTACTAGCTGTCACGTAAGGAAGTTACTCGCCAACTTACAGAAAGTGTGTCAGTAACATTTTTGTGAGAAAGATGCGCTTTGAACTGTCAAATAAACTCACTAATAACAAGTTAGAGTGCTATATTCGGCTGTGCCGAATCTTTGATACCCTCCACCGACAGTTCGAATGTTTAAGGAGTAATATCTGTATGATGTTATTGTTATCTTAAACTGTGACGATTTGTTATTAATTATGGTTTTAGGCGACTAAACTGTTTTCCGGTAGTAGGGTTTATATGGGGCCTAGGGTAAATTATGGACCGATCATCACGAAATTTCAAAGCGTCATTTCTATACCTCTTAAACTGTGACGTGCCAATTTCTGTTATGATAGCTTTATTAATTATGGTTTTAGGTGTACTAAACTGTTTTCCGGGAGTAGGGTTTCTATGGGGCCTAGAGTAAATTATGTACCGATCTTCACGAAATTTCACAGTATCATTTATAGTCCTATAAAACTGTGACGTGCCAAAATTTGTTATGATTGCATTATTTGTTACGGTTTTAGGCGTACTAAACTGTTTTCCGGGAGTAGGGTTTATATGGGGCCTAAGGTAAATTATGGACCGATCGTCATGAAATTTCACAGTGTTATTTCTAGTCCTAAAAAACTGTGAAGTACCAAATTTTGTTACGCTAGCGTTATTAATTACGGTTTAAGGCGTACGAAACTGTTTTCCGGGAGTAGTGTTTATATGGGGCTTAGGGTAAATTATGAACGGATCTTCACGAAATTTAACAGCGTGATTTCCAGTCAAATAAAACAAATTTTTGCAAAATCTTATCTCATTCCGTGCCTTGTTCCAGCATTTATGTTATTTTTTGTAACAAAATTATCAATTTTTTTAGGTGGTGGTTCCACATTTTGATTCATAGCTCTGGTCCTACTGAACCGATTTTGCTGGATTTCAATCCCAAACTGCTTAGGATAACTTCAAGCAATTTGGCACCAAGGTTGTTCATTTCTTTTGAGTTGTTCGAAAGTGAGCGTGTTTTCAACAGACGGACAGACGGACAGACAGACGGACATAGCTAAATCGACTTAGAATTACTCAAGGACCCAGAATATATATACTTTATGGGGTCTGAGATGAATAATAAAAAAGTTTTACACGGAATGACAAACTTAATATACCCTCTTCACAACTAATTGTGGTGGAGGGTAGGTATAAAAACGGTGTGTGAAAAAATTTTAACACCTAAAAATTAAAAATGCAATGAAAAATAACACGAAGAGTTAAGTGTTTTGTTCTTGACAGATTTCTATTGTTAAATTTTTTTACTTTTAACATTTTTGATTAATATGCGAATGTTTTCAAAGCTATTTTGTAAACAACAAACATTAAAGTCGCACTTTACATTATTAGCCGATGGTTGTACTTTGGCCGCCGTCATTGAAAACGTTTCAATATTATTCAATTTTGTTCACCGCCAACGATATGTGTGACTGGCGTCCTCAACGTCTATATCGCAGACATCGCCTTTGAGTGGAATTTTATGACATTTATAATGTAACGAAGTAATTTCTTTTGATTGGTTTTGACATGAGTTACAGACACACTTTTTTCTCACTTTTTGAGAAACGATGAAATTTTCTTTTCACATCTTATTAAAGCGAGAAGTTCTCACAAAATTGACTTAATACAGTGAAAAACAAGTAAGAGCAGAAAGAGATTTTTTTGTTAAAATCTATTTAAAAAAAGTTAATAAAAAAGACATTTTTGTAAAACAAAGTTCTTTTTTGCAAACAACGTTCCATTTATAGCAAAAAAAAATAAATAAATAAAGAGTGCTAAATTTGGTTATGTCGAATCTTAAATACCCTCCACCGATCGCTTGATTGGTTTAGGAGTGGACTTTATATGAGAATTATAAATTATGAGCCAATGATCATAGAACCGGAACTCATAGTACTATAATTCCTTGCCTAATTTAAATTATAAGTCATGAATTCTATTATTAGACGTATTAAAGTGATTTCCAGTAGGGTATTTTATATTAGACCTACCATAAATTGTAGGTCGTTCATTTCAAAGTTCGGAACAGTAATTTCTAGTTCTTAAAAACCTCACATAGTTCGCTATCAAAGTTTTTCTTGGGAGTCAAACAATAAATTAACAAGGTTTCGTTTAAATGTGCTAAATTCCCATTTCATATGCACATTTCACTGGTTGCTTAGGCCAGATTATCAGGAAACAACATCCAAAGATTTTAGAAAAACTAAAGATATTACACAAATAAAACTGTTAAGTGAATAGGAATTATAAACGCCAGTTTTACTTGTAATAATGGCAAAACTTAAACAAAAACAACAACAATAAACAGTGAGTTTATCTTTTTTTACAGCTCCGAATTTTTTGTCAACTCTAAAGGTACAAAGAAAAAACAGAAATAAAAACAAATTACTTTGTTTCATTTTGTCAGCTCAGTTTAATTTACACTGCCACTTGCATATTAGTTATCAAAGATTTTCATGGGAGTAACTTTAAATGGGAAGTACGGCAAATTACTTACTTACTTAAGTTGGCTCTACAACCTGTTGCTGGTCTTGGTCTGCCTAATGAATGATTTCCAAGCATTTCGGTATTGTACGTGCTTTTTCCAGTTTGTTCCAAGGATGTCTTCTTCTTATATTTGGTCGAGTCCCGGTCTTCTGCGTCTGCGCTTTAGTTGCGATCTTACTGGTTTTGGGCTGCAGCGTTTGCATTAATTCGACCTGCGTAGCCCAGCCAGCGCTATCGCTGTATTTTGATGTGCTTCACTACGTTCATGTCGGAATAAAGCGCACACAGCTCACGGTTTGTTCGTTCTATGCGTATACATCTCGTTAACACAGATCACGCCATAAATTTTTCTCCCATAAACACCTAAAACCGCTTGATTTGCTTTCGCAAGTAGCCATGTTTCGGCGCCATAATAGCCTTTCCACACTTGTCAACATTTAACATCAATTTACGAAGATGTTGGTATTTTCCCATAAGAAATACATAGTGCTAAAAATCAAAATTTTTCAACATCTTTACAGAATGTTACTATCTCATTTTGTTCCCTTTTAAATTTTTCGATTCTTTTAGTGTCATCACTAGAAAAGTGGCAATAAATTCTGTTATTATTGTGGCATCACTGACAAAATGGAAGTTGCTTTGAAACCATTTCTCAAGTTTTTCCTTTTTTGCAGGCCTTATTTTGCTTAATTTTGCTAAAATTTTTAAACGAAATAAATTAGAAATACATTTTGGTGTTATCTTTTGAAATGTTGGTACTTTTGCAGAAAAGAAGTATTAAAACAAAATAAAAGTTTTTTTTCAGAAATGGTGACATTTTTTATTGATAGTAGATGTTAGATGTTTCAAGTGTGAACGCGTATTTCATATTTTCAACATCTTCCATTCGTTCCTCCGAAATGTATGCAAGTGTACAAAGGGTATAAGGAATCACAAGAAAAATAAATGTGTTGTATAATGCACGATCCTTCGGCTAATTTCGATGATGACTTCATTGTGTCTATTGATGGCGGACCCGAGGTAAAAAAAACTCTGCCACTATTTCGAACTTGCATTGCATGCCTTCATAATGTCCCCCTGCCGTCATCCTCTTTTACCATTAGACCCATCTTCTCCGTTTCTGGAAAAATAACCAGTAATATCTCGATCTATCTTTCTGACGATGTCAATGTCGTCGGCTTATTCAAGGAGGATGTGCACCCAGAGAAAAAACGTTCAAATATGGTCACCTCCAAAAAACTATGCGCATAGGAATAGCCTATCCCTTCAAAAATAAATTTCAGTTTATCAATAGTATGAAATGGGTATTTAGCACATTAAATTTTTTGAATCCCAAGAAAAACATTGATATATTTAAAGAAAATTTTTAAACATGGAAAAAGTAGGTACTTTTTTTGTAAAAAAAAAACAGTTTAAATAGAATTAGGTAATTTATTGTATGGACAAACTTAAGTTTTCATTGAAAATTGTGCTTCGTTTTCACAAAAAATAAATCAGTTATTACTATTATACTGGTTTTTCCATCCCTGCTGACTAAACACTATTGAAAAGCATTTTTATGGCAATAATGATAGACTTGATGAAGCTTCTTAGGATGTGCAATTTTTTTTCTTCTGTGCGTGCATGTATGTACCTGTCTGTGTTGTTATGTATTATTTGCAAGAAGAAAATACTCTGCAAACACAAAAAAAAATAAAGAAAAAAGTTGAACAGAAGTAGAAAGTAACATATGCGTGTGTAGTTTGTGTCTTATTTTTTCACCTTTTTTTTGTGCAGCAATTGAAAAAATCGAAAAAAAATTAAACAAAATCTTTGAGTGTATTGAAAACTTCCTTAAAGTAAAGTAGTTTTAATAAAAAAAATGTGGAGAAATAAAAAAAAACACGAAACGTGGTATGCAAATGCAGTAGCAGTTGCCCGGGGTTGTTGTTGCTTGATAAAGATAATCATAATGATGACGATGATGATTACAATGATGACGAACGTTATGGACACCATGTGCATTAAAGGTCTTCTTATTTTTAAGGAAATTATTGGAAAGTGAAGAAATAAAAACGTATTAGAATGAATTGAATGTATAACAATGATAAAAGAAAAGCAGGTTTAAAACAAAAGTAAAAAATAAATTCAAAATAAGAGAGGATGAAGAGAGATTTTTGATTCATAAAAATAATAATTTTTCCTACAAATTTCCCTTGTGTAAGTGAGTTATTTAAACAGCTTCAAAAAAAATTTTAGTTCACTTTAAAAAATATAAATTCTTTAAACTGATTTCTTTTTTTTATTTCCGATTTGTTAAATTTTTGATTATCATTTCTTTTAGACGTTTTCCATTTCCAAAACTATTTCTGCTTTTTTATGTGTTCCAAATCACGACATTGTCCATGTTTCGTTTCGATATCATCATGTTAATTTTATTGTTATTAATTTCTCGTTTTGCTTAAATTAAAATCGTAACAAAAAACTTTTTTTTGTCGGCTGATTTTCTTAAGATGGTTCAACAAAATAAATTTTTGTATCTTTATGTTGTATCTTGTGTTATTTATTAAAAATCATATAATCATAAATTAGCATATAAAATGTTTACAAAATTATGTAAAAGACAGAGTAGAGTGTTCATTTTGTAAATTGTTCGTTTGCAGTTTGTGTTTTAAGTTTTTTTTTTTCTAATACAAATTTATAACCACTAGTATTTTTGGGTTTGTTTCTTCCTTCTTAAAGTCGCGCTGGCCAGTCTTTGACTACTAAAATTAAAATGTCAATCAATTTTATGACTTGGCAAGTTTCTACAAGATTATAAAACATGAGTTAATTTGAGAGTGGGCCCTAAGAGCTGTGTAATACCCTCCACTAGTAGGGGTGAATGAGGGTATACTTAGTTTATCGTTCCGAGTGAAAATATTCATCTAAGACCTCATAAAGATATTTAGATACTCTGGGTCCGTGAGTAATTCTTAGTTGACGAACACTTTCGAAAGACTCAAAAAAAAAAAAAAAAAAATATTGGTGTAGAATTCTTTCTAGTTTTCCTAAGCAGTTTTGGATTATAACCCAGCACAATCCCAGCGTACAGGAATAGAATGGGGTTCATAAGGGCAGACAAACCTGCTAGACTTGGCACTACCTTGCTGGTTAAACAAGATTTGAAAAAAGTTTGGTCGAGCTTCGGTGATTGACTGTCGTTATTGCTAATGACTAGATCAGTATGTGCGTACATAGGATTTGCAAATGTGCCTAGGAATAAAAATATTGCTTGTGTGACGTCGACACATGTACACTATAAACTTCTTTGTGTGGTCTGTGACAATGTACGTTTGGCTGTTGCTTTGTTGTGATTTCGTCAACACAAGCATAAATGTGATAGTATGTGTGTGCCCTTCACTGGACTAGATGCAGAATTGCAAGACAAATGTGGCCTCACATAGATGACGTGGATAGCCATGTCTCTAATATCGATGATCAAAAGGGGTGTAACACTTTTGGTATCTGTTGTCACGGGGTTATGTCGTATAGGTAGGCATGTAGAGTATCTCGAAGCCAGACACTATGATTTCTGCCGCCAGACGCGTTGTCGAAAATGAGTACGAGGACATAGAGCACCTTTCCTGACACTGTCCTAAACAGGCAAGAAAGCGACTGGGCGTTGAATTGGATGGAGTGCATTTTAAACTTCGTTAGAAATGCGGTCTGGTTATACAGTGGGGGTTTTGTTCAGTAGAACTCCATGGTATCAAAATGGATCTCTAGGTCTAAGAGTCTATGAGTGGCTGACATTTATACCTAACCTGCACTTTTGGTTTAGTATAATATTTACGTTCTTTTTTTTTAAAAAAAGGACTTTTGACAAAGTACCATTTTTGAAAAAGTAGCATTTTTGAAAAAGTACCTTTTTTGAAAAAGTAGCATTTTTGAAAAAGTATAATTTTTGAAAAAGTACCATATCTGAAAAAGTACCATTTTTGAAAAAGTACCATTTTTGAAAAAGTACAATTTTTGAAAATGTATCATATTTGAAAAAGTACCATTTTTTTAAAAGTACCATTTTTGAAAAACATTTTTGAATTTTCCAAAAAGTACCTTTTTGAAAAGTGGATGTTATAATAATGTTTTTTTTTTTCGAAAAATTTAAATTATTTGCTTTGTTATTTAAAAAGAAATATTTTGGGGAAAGGTGTTTTTTAAATCTACTTTTGTAGAAAACTTTAAAGAAGAGACTGCTTTTATATATTATCTTTTTCCAGTTATGAATTCTTTTCAAACAAAAAAAAAGAGTATTACAATATTAAAAGAAAAATTAATTTTAGGCGATTGATGTCCAATAAGCTGTAATGTGTATTATGGCCAGCTGAGCTTTTGTAGGGGTTTCGATTTTATAGATAAAAAACTATACTTAAATATCTCCATATATCTCTACTAATTTGCTTACATGTGTTTTTTAAAAAAAATTTTTTAACATATTTATGACTTAAATATAAATTATTATTTCTACTGAAAACATTTTTGTATTTAACAATATTTTTATGGACGGCCACATTCCGTTATTATTTTTATTTTAAAGTTAAACTAAAGTTTTTAGGTACTAATAAATTTGTAAAGGATGGGCCCAATTATTGGTCTATGGTATTAAATTTCATTTCGTTTGATATTTCTTTGTTTCTTGCTTAAGAATTATGAGTTTTAAAAACTAAAATGAATTTAGTTTTGCTAAAAATTTATTATAAGTTCAAAATGCATAATAAAAATAAATTAAGATTGATTTTAATGTTCCAAAAAAAAAAAATCCATACACATAAATAAAAAGAAATAAAGATAAAAAAAAATTATACTATGAGCAAATAAATTTTTATTACGAACTTTAAGAAAATGAATTCCTCTCTGGAAATGGTGTCAGTAATCAAGAGTCAAGATATTTTTACATTCAATAAAATTTAAATAAAAAGCCTGAAGTAATTTTTGTATTTTTTTCTCTCTTAGCTTTTAAGTGCGTTGTAAAAGAAAGTATTTGCTGTAAAGTTGTAAAATTATAAATTTCTTTGTAAATGTGCTAAAACATAAAGGAAAACTATTAAATTTATTTGTAAACTATAGGAATATGTTTATTTAAATATAGTTTTTTTTTTAAGAATCATATGTTAACGGTAAAAGAATTCCGAAGACTTTCAAATGAAAATGTTTCCTGGGGTATATAACTTTTTTTATATTTGGCAAGTTTTTTGTTGGAATTTTGAGTTCGAAGTAAAAATAAAAATTAAAGGAATATGTTCTTTGATTGCTGATTTCCTTAAATGTTGCTCCTGTGGTAAATTTTGGAGCGATTAAATTCATTAAGTATGGTTTTAGGCCTCACAATACCAAATGTTACCACAACATCATTCTTTGTCGCAGTTTAAGGCATATTAAAGTGTTTGTTGAGAGTTAACTTTATATGGGACCTAAATATAGTAAATTATAGACTTATTATGACAAAATTTCAAGATGTTATTTTGACCTTTGTAAAGCTAAATTGTTCCAAATTTAACCAGAATATCAATATTTGTTACGGATAATAGCAATAATATGTTTAATACTAATAGTTGTATGGCTTTAAATTAACAATAATATTTTCTCCCTTTTCACGAGCTACAGGTTGTTGTTACAAACAACCATTCTTTAATAAAAAGTAGACAAACTTTTGTTATCATGTTCATAGATGGAGAACTAATTTAACCATGAGATGGTTGCCGGTGACAAAAATTTGGTGAAGGTGACCGTAATATCTTAAAAAAATATTCTCGTCAAACATATAGAAAAATGCGTATTCTCGGAGTGTGTAATTTCTAGTCACATAAATCGAATTAGTGCGAAACTAAGTGCTATTCAGTATATTCCGCCATCAATTTATTTTGGTTTTTGTAACAGAAGTATTAATATTTTTAAAAAGGTTGTTTTTAATTTTGTCAACAAATCTTTACGGACTGAGTCAATTGTGCTGAAGCTCAGTCCCAAACTGCTAGGGTAAACTACACACAAAATATTTTGCAGTTAAATTCAAACGAAAATTCATTTTAAACAACTTAAAATTCATTTAAAAAACGGATCATTTACATTTCATTTAAAACAAATGATTTTTACTTTAATTTCCAAATTTTTTATTTATTGAACATCATATTCCTTAAAATTGAATAGTTTTTACCAGTGTTCGAAAATAAACAGTAAATTATTTAACGTTCGGCTCACACACCCAGGAACGATATCTATTTTTTTAGTGATTGTGTAGACCTACGCAACCCTTAATACCGTTCGTAACTATTTTCAAGAAAGAACCGAACATTATTTTATAATAACATAATAAAATAATGTTCGGTTCTTCGTTAAAAAACAGAACAATTGTAGTGATACTGTAGACAAACATTATATTTTAATGTTCTATAATGTTTTTTCGTGTATGTATTTTGTTTTTGTAAAAAAATTTTGGGGTTTTTTACCAGCGAAAAGGGACGAACATTAACGAGCCGAACCGAACACATTGAAGTTTGTGGATTTTCAAAAAAAAACCGAACGTAATTAAATGTTCACATTTTTTGTTGAGTTTGATAAAAACAGTAATATTTTTGTGTTCGAAAGATGACAAACAGGGAAACGATTTTCTACACAAACACTATTAGCGTTTGTGTTTTCCACAAATCTACCGAACCGAACATTAAAAAACGATATTTAGTGTTGAGAAAAATCAAACTACTTAAAAAAATAAATACGGAAAAACATTTAGCCAGTTCATCGATTTCGAACGTTAACGGTCGCATAGAAAATTATATTTAAAATAATAACAAAATTCTAAAATTTGTTTTTGTTTTAAATGTAATTTTCTATGCGAACGTTGACGTTCGAAATCGTTAAACAGGCAGATTATTTTTTGGTAGTTTGTTTTTTGAATAACAAACATAAATGTTAAAAAATAAAATTATTCGTAAAATAACTTTATTTTAAATAACCCACAATCAGTTACTGTTTATGAGTGTAGAAACAATTTGATACCAAAGTTTTTTCAGTTTGGAGGTGAGATTGATTAAATTTGACAGATAACTAGACGAAGAAACAGACCGACATGGCTAAATCCACTTACAATTTATCAAGAATTCAGAGTATTTATATAGACTTCTGGCGTGGTAGTGGAAAATTAGAAAAGTTCTCACGGAATGAAAAACTAAGTTACATTCACTAGTGGTGTAGGATATAAAAAGATTTAGCGAGAAATCTCCACATCTGACAACCCTGGTAATATGATGCCATAGAGTCATTGAGAAAAGTTTGAAAGAGATCAAAAACCCTTAAACTGAAGATGGATTTAGAAAAAAGTAAATATTTTAATTAATTTTAAAGGTGTTAGAAAAGCAATAAGTCTGCTTTAATAAGTTGGACAGAATGTAATTTGATTTTAATGATAAATGACGCTTTTAATTGACCTCCAGTAAAATGTTAACGACTATCCAGCTTATTTGCCCTTAAACTTTTTAAATAAATTCTTCATTTAACCAAATCAAGCCTCAATCAAAATTACTTAAGTTTAAATCTATCTATAAAACAAAACAGCTTTTATTTAAAGTCACTTAAATTTAAGCCTTAAAGACAAGCAACAAGTTTTATATTTTTTAATAAACTTATTTGATTTAAAATCTTTTTTTGTTTTTTTTTTTTTTTGTTTCTAAAGTCGTTAACAACATCATCAATCATTACACTTTCAATTTTGCTCCCCTCTTAAAAAAAATCATTTCATATAAATCAAAATTTTTATGTCTTTTATTACACACAGTGCTTTATAATGATATAAAAATTTTGCTGAAGCGGTTTGGGTAGGGGTGAAGGAGTTTGTTAAATAATTTTTTTTTTTTTTTTATTTAAACTAGTCATGACTTTTATGTTAAAATAGTTTTGTTTCAATATTTCACAAAGTAATGCTTTCCTGAGCTTTATTAAGACTTCTTAATATGCGTGAGCTTTTTTTTCGTAAACAAAAAAGTTTGATTGATTTTTACCGACTCTAATTTGAAATTGTATAATTTGAGTTAAAGCGTTAATGGTGTTTTGTAGTATTTATTTTTTCAGTAAGTTTTTTAATAAATATGCGTATGTATGAATGTTTATTATGATTAATAATATTGTACATATGTATGTATGTATATTAAAATGTTTGGAATATTTTGTAATAAGATAATTATTGGATATTTGTATGTATGTAGATATATATGTGTATTTAAATATGAGTTTCAATAAAAAAGAACAGCCTACTAAAATTCGGTCATTGGAGGTTAATTAAAGGCAGAAACTATAAATAAATTGAATTAATTGGATATTAATCAAATGAACGCACTTGTTCAAACTTAAACCGAACCTTGGGTAGATACACTGAAGGCAAAATGCTTCGTTGCTGGAATGAAAACATTACTGATACTAAGCTGTTCATTGCAGTAATATCGGGTGATTTTTTAGCTATAATCTTTTTGGCAACACTGGTTTAAACAGCTGACGCACGTTTCGTGTTTTGTTTCACTGTCAAACATCTTCAGTTTGGTCTATAATTTAACCATGAATCGTCTTACAAACGAACAACGCTTGCAAATTATTGAATTTTATTATCGAAATGCGTGCTCTGTTAAGAAGCTCATCCGCTATTTTATCGAAAAATTGTGTTCAGCGACGAAGCTTATTTTTGGCTCAATGGGTATGTTAATAAGCAGAATTGTCGATTTTGGAGTGAAGATCAGCCCGAAGCATTGCAAGAGCTACCAATGCATCCAGAAAAAGTCACAGTTTGGTGTGGTTTATGGACTGGTGGCATCATTGGACCGTACTTCTTCAAAGATGATGCGAATCGTAACGTAACTGTGAATGGTGAGCGCTACCGTGAGATGATATCCAACTTTTTTTTGCCCAAAATGCAAGAGCTTGACTTGCATGACATGTGGTTTCAACAGGACGGTGCCACATGCCACACAGCACGCTTAACAATGGACTTATTGAGAGGCGAGTTCGGTGAACATTTCATTTTACGTTCGGGACCGGTCAATTGGCCGCCTAGATCGTGCGATTTAACGCCTTTAGACTATTTTTTGTGGGGCTTTAACGTCTATACACATATGCCCGCTTCAATTGACGCATTGGAAGACAACATTGAAGCATTTATTCATGAGATACCGGCCGAAATGTTGGAAAGAGTATACCCAAATTGGACTAAGCGGATGGACCATTTGAGGCGCAGTCACGGTCAACATTTGCATGAAATAATCTTCAAACATAAAATTATATGGACCGTACTATCGATTCAAATAAAGATTTCATGAATTTTTCTGAATTTTATGAGTTTTTTTTTTAATTTTTCTATAGCTTTTAAAAAATCACCCATTACAATTGAAACTATGAAATTTTCAAAACGGGAATTTTCTTACATTTCGTTGTATCATTAATGATACGAAACATGTTACAATCGAGCTGTGTAGAACTTTGATCCATAATTCGAGATTCCAAATTAACTTTCCATTAAGGAAGCTTTTATATTCTATGTTAATTATTCATCCAATAATTGTAGAAATTAGTGCACCCTTCATATTTTAATGATATTTTTACGTAGCCCGAATGAAGTTGCGACACTTGAGTGGAATCACTGTCTGTACTTAAAACAAATTTTCTTCTTTAAGGACATATTTTCTTCTTTTAAAATACGTTTCTATATACTTATTAGTAGTCTAGTAGTCTATATTATAAAGACTTAACACAAATTCATCGATCAACAGCAATATCTCCACAGTTAAAAGCTTTTAATATTTTCTTGGATTTTATTAAATTTGTTGGACTATACCATTTTTCATTGAAAATGAGAAAATTCCAAATGAAAATGAGAATTTCAATTTGAAATTGAGAAAATTCCAAATGAAATTGGAAAGTTTAAATTTGAAATTGAAAAAATTCCAAATGAAATTGAGAAATTTGAATTTTTCATTGATAAAATAATTATCTATATAATTTTTATTATCTATATAATTTTTATTATATTCATTCAACGAACATACGTAACTAACAAGGATCGACTACTGGAGATTGCAGTAGAGCCATACAGCATACTTCATCGTTTTACCAATCTGCTCTGGATCTGGAAGATATGCCTGTTGGTCAATAATACTGCGATTTGTATTTATTTTCATATTTTTCGATCCTTGATAGTTATGTATGTTTGTTGAATGAATATAATAAACATTATATAGATATTTCAATTGTATCAATGAAAAATTAAAATTTCTCAATTTCATTTGGGATTTTTTCAATTTCATTTGGAATTTTCTCAATTTCAGATAAAAATTTTCCAATTTCATTTGGAATTTTCTCAATTTCAAATTGAAATTCTCAATTTCATTTGGAATTTTCTCTATATCAAATTGAATTTCTCATTTTCAATTGGAATTTTCTCAATATCAAATTGAAATTCTCAATTTCAATTGGAATTTTCTCAATATCAAATTGAAATTCTCAATTTCATTTGGAACTTTCTCAATTTCATCTTGAATTTTCTCATTTTAAATGAAAAATGGTGTAGTAAGTCAAATTTTTGTCCCGAGATTATTTAATCCATTTTGCGAACAAAAATAAGAAGTATATATAAACTTTATTTTGCATCTGAAATCAACATCAGTTGCTTTCTGTTAAATCCTTTCGGCAACTGGCAACTTAACTAAAGTTCAGGTCTCATATTTAATCGACCCATTACACAAAACTGTTTTATGCGGCATATCACCCATGATATGAACAAACCTACTTTTACAAATTCAGGTATAAATTAAGCCAAACAATTAACTTCAACCGAATATGTAGAGAAGGTTTCGTTTAAATGTGCTAAATTCCCTTTTCATACTATTGATAAACTGAAATTTATTGTTGATATGTATACTTTTTGCCGTACTCTGGCACACTGAAAGAAAAATGCTTCATATATTTAATGAATCATTTTCATAAAAAAAATTTCCTTGGGTAAATGAATATTTTCATTGTCTAAATGGAAGTTCATAGTTATAATGAAATATTTTCGTAAAAATCGCTTCATTGGATTTCGTAATTACGTTAAAAATTTTCATTGGATATATGAAAACTTAAGTTTGTCCAAGTTAAACAAAATATTTTAATTGGGAACATAAACAAACAATATACAAACATAACTATATTCATAAATTAATACAAAATTGTAGTTTCCTTAAAAAAATGTTACATTGTTAATTAAAATATGTAAGATGTAATAATTTCGTACATCTAATGTTACATGTATGCCATTAAATTTATGAAATCAAAAATTTTTTTTATAAAAGCAACATATTTCAATAATTGCCTTCATAAATTAAAATTTTCGTTATGACAATAAAAATGTCATTATAATAATGAAACATAAACTTTCAATCCACTTTCAATCAACGTTGTTATTTTTATTATTGACAATTTAATCTTTTACGCTCTTAATTGAGTAAAAAACATAGTTTTTTTATCCAAAAACTACACTGCCCCAATAGACTAGCTGGTAGTGATCTAGTCTATCAGCACCGAGGTTGGGCGATCGAATCCCGCCAGAATCAGAAAAAAAAAAATAAAAAATAAAATAAAGTGAAATAAAATAAGAAAAAAAAAAACAATTAAAAAAAATAAAAATTTTTTTACTTTATTGAAAGTATTCTTCCAATGAATAATATTCATAGTATCATTGATCCAACGAAGGGCTGCATAGGTTCCTTTTTAATGCAATTTTTCATGGGATTAATGTCAAAATTCATTGGTATTGCGAAGAAAATTCTTTCAGTGCCGCGAACCCGAAAGATCGGTCGGACTGAATGCAGGAAAAAAATATGTGGTCACCTAAAAAAAAAGTATTTTTAATGAAAATTCGTAAAAATATTATGATCTATTACGCTGTGCTCGAAATTTACACTTTTTTTCTAAATCCAGTGGTGCTAGCCGTTTTTTTTTTTTTTTTTTTTTTTTTTTTTTTTGTTAGCAATTGTTTTCGAGATATACCGCTATTTCGAAAATGGAGTTAAAAAAAATTAAAAAAAAACGAAATTCCGCAATAAAATTTCAGTTGGCTCTGCAGTCTCCCAATCATTTATCAAAATTCTCAATCACGTGTTTCAATAAACTGTTGCAAATGGTTGATATATTCTCGATAATGTTATTTTGATGCATACTTTTGATTTCGAAAAACACCACAAAAATAGTCTAAGGGGTAAAATCGCACGATCTTTGTCGCCTATTCACTCGTCCTCCACCACAAATAAATAACTCGATTTTCGAACTTTTTTTAAAAAAGCTCCAATGTTTCTCGTGCTGTGTGGTAAGTGGCACCATTCTGTTGGACCACATATTCTCCTCGTCTAAACTTTCAATTTTCCGTCACAACAAACTTCAGATCATCTCCATGTAGCGATTTCCATTGACCGATGATACTTTAAATTCGGACAACCGCTACTTACTTACCCGTAACACATGTTTGCTTAACTTTTGTTGTACTACGCTCTTTGTTAACAGAAGCATTCTGAATTATAAGACACCAGCAGCATGTCCGATATGTTTTCGTAACTAAATATTCTAAACAAACAGAATATGGGAATTTTTCTTCTTATTTTATTTTTTAAAAAAGGATATAATATTTTTTTTTCATCTTATAGTGTTGTTGCTGTTTCTAAACAAAATTAGCAAATCGTTGTTTTTAAACCATTTTTATAATGTTGTTGTTGTTTCAGCTACAAAATTTTCAAGCACACGTATGCACTTATATTGGTCTTCGAAAGTTAATCCATTTTGGATTGTTTTGAGTACTTTTTAGAGTATTTTTAAGTACGACTCGTACTAAAAGTAATTAGAAAAAACTTGAATTAAGTTTGAGGTTTTTTCTTTCTATGTAGCAAATTAGAGAGATTACGTTTTAAAAAGTTTTTTTATATTACCTTTTTCTAATAAAAATAATCTTTTTTGTAAAAAAAATTAATTTTTCTAAGAAGACGTAGATATTTTGTAAAAATTTTGGATTAAGAACAACACTGTATAAACAGAAAAACGTGTTTTGTTAGAAATTCAGATTTTAGTTTCTTGTTAACAATTTGAATTAAAAAGAATTATCTCATATGCCAAGAGAATATTTGGGAAACCTGCAAATTTGTTTGTAAAATAGTTTTATTTGGCAAATAGAAAAATGCGTGGCATCAATGATTATTGTCAAAATGAGACGTTTGTTTAGTTTTCTTTATTTAAAAACATTTTCGATACGTCAATAAAAGAACATCTCCTACAACAATGTAGCTTTTTATATATAAAAAAATCATCTCTAAATCTTTGGCCAAAAATATCGCACACGCTTTTAGTTCACAAAACATGATGATAGGACAATATTTTGACAGTTTAATACCATAAACAGCCAACCAACCATTTGGAAATACAAGAAGTTACAAAATAATTTTACCAAACTGTATAATTATTTTGCGAGTTCAACTCAGAAAAGCCAACGATAAAAATCTTTAAAACAGAAATAATAACTCCTACAAAATTTTACATTACAATAATTTAGGTAGTAAATGCGAGTGCTCCTTCTAGTAGTAAAAACTTTTACTACACTTTTGTTTACACATTTACAATTTCCTGTTAAGAAAATTGTGATTTTGTTCTTGAACTGACATTCGGCTTAACTCAACTTAAACTGCAAACTTTTTAATAATTCTTTTTAGGTTGCTGCTTGATGTTTGAGATAAATTCGTTATTACTTTGAAGACTCTGTAATCAAATGTTATAAAATTTATTTTCCTTTTCTGCTGTTGACTTTGACTTTTGTGTTCGGTTTTTAATGTAATTTTTATTTTTCATTAAACTGGTTCTCTACTGTTTTTTAGTGATTATTATTTTCATTTGATTTTTTTGTTGCTCAAGTTCGTTCATTCTACTACTTTAATACACTTTTCGATTGTTGTATGTAGATGGGAATATTACATGGCAAAGTCATGCATGAGATAAAGGTTTCTTGTTTTTTAATGCTCTCCTTAGTGGGTTCATAAAAAATAATATCTTTCTTGATTTCTACCAGTGTCTTTCATGTCGATTTAAAATTTTTGTGGCATTTTGTTTTGTAGATTTTGTTAAAGTGTATTTGGTTTAAAATTTTGCTATATTATTTTTTCGTTTTTATGAGTATCGAATGTAATCGATGGTTTTGAGCAGTATTTGAAAATAAACACTAAATATCGCTTCTTAGTGTTCGGTTCGGTAGATTTGTGGAAAACACAAACGCTAATAGTGTTTGTGTAGTAGGCCATTGAAAGAAACAACGTTTCCCTGTTTGTCATTTTTCGAACACAAAAATAATAGTGTTCCTATCCAACTCAACAAAAAGATGGGAACATTTAATTCCGTTAGGTTTTTTTTTAAACCACAAACTTCATTGTGTTCGGTTCAGCTCATTGGTGTTCGTTCATTTCTGTTGTGCGTAGCGCCCTTTTTGGTTGGTAAAAAATATACCAACCATTTGTTACAAAAACAAAGTACACATACGAAAAAAAAACACAAAAAGCCAGCAAAATAATTTTACACAAACAACATATATTCACAATACACACACAAGCTGTTCGTGCTGCGGTCGTTGCAAAAATTTTTTATTTGTTCATTTCTTTATCAATGTTTATCCAAAATGAAACATTATAGAACATTTCTGTGGTATTTTGACATTTTTTTAAGTCAAATTTGAAAAGTTGAAAAAAATGTTGGTAATCGTAAGAATTTTCATTCAAGAAACATTTTTCTTTACGATTTTAAAATTTTGTATTATAAACGAAATTATTCTTTAATTTTGATTTATTTTATTATTTAATAAAAAGGATTTTTTCAACATGTTTTTTTTAAAGCTTTTTGCTATCTTTTCTCGACGTAAGATGTTTTGTCAAAATATCACAGATTTATATATAATGTTTGTCTACAGTATCACTACAATTGTTTTTTATAGAAGAACATACCCTTATATAATGTTCGGCTCTTTCTTGAAAATAGTTACGAACGGTATTAAGGGTTGTGTTCGTCTACACAAACACTAAAAAATAGATATCGTTCCTGGGTGTGTGAGCCGAACGCTTAATAGCGTTCTGTTTATTTTCGAACACTGGTTTTGAGTGTTTTAAACTGAATAATAACAAGTTAGAGTGCTGTACACGGCTGTGTCGAATCTTTGACACCCTTCACTGACAGTAAGAATATTTAAGGTGCGGACTTTAGGGAGCTATGTTAAATTATTAACCGATCTTTGCAAAATAAACAGTGTCATTTCTAGTCATATAAAACAGTGACGGACCAAAAGTTATTTAAATAGCATTATTCGTTACGGTTTCATGCGTACTTAACTGTTTTCCGAGAATGGGCTTTATATGCGGCCTATGGTAAATTATAGACCCACCTTCACGAAATTTAACAATATGATTTCTATTCATATAGAACGTATTTCTTCAAAATCTTATTTAATTCGTGTATTATACCATCAGTTATATAATCAACTTTTTAGGTTGGTGGTCCCACATTTGGATAAATAACTCTCATCCAACTCAACCGATTTTGCTGTAATTCAATCCCAAACTGCAATTTGACACCAACATTGTTCTTTTCTTTTGAGTTTTACGAAAGTAAGCGTGTTTTCAACAGACGGTTACACGAACAGATGTACAAATAGACGGACATAGCTACATCGACTTAGGCCCCTTTTCACAACTTACCGATAGCTAAACGTAGGATTTTATCGCTTGTATGAAAAGTGTTCTATTATTACAACTTTACTTTAGCCTACCAGGTAGGTTAGGTTAGGTTAGGTTAAGAAGGGTTATGCCCCCAAGGGCACACTTCCACTCGGAGACCAATACGGTAAATTGTGAATCCCTTCAATTAAAAGAAGAAAAAAACGGGCCAGTAAAGAAAAAAAGTATTAGATGGATAGAAACAAGAAAGATAGATAGTAAGTGAATGTCGCGTAGAACTAACCTGCTTTCTGGGACAATGGCACAGTACATGCTCTATCGTCTCCAGCTCTTACTTTATCACTCACTTTAGGTTAAAGTAAAGTAATAATGGAACACTTTTTATAAGGCCGGTTAAAGTCTACTTTTAGCTATCGGTAAGTTGTGAAAATGGCCCTTAGAATTACTCAAGGAGCCAGAATAAGTATACCTTATGGGCTCTGAGATGAATAGTAAAAAAGTTTCACACGGTTTGACAAAATTAGTATGCCCTCATTCACCACTAGTTGGGGTGGAGGGTATACAAATGGGAGAAGGAAAAAAACTACCGGGGAAATATTTTTTCATGATTGGGTTGTGTAAGAAAAATATATTACAGTATTTATTGCTGTTTTTGTTGTTGCACGTTTTTGTTGCTTTTAAACGAAAAATGCATTTAAAAAAAACCCGCTTATATGCATATATTGTGGTTATAAAAATCGCTTAACTTTATCAGAATCATGTATCAAAAGAGTATGAATGCATTCAGAGTTTGATTAGAATAAAGTAACTTTAGCTAAGATGAAATAATTTTTGTGCGTTTTCTATTGTATTTGACTTGAGCTTTCAATTATGCTTATATGAGAATTTATATGCAATTTATTATAATTGTATTATGTTGTGATGCATAAATGCAGGATATGCACATAAGCAAATGGTTACACACGAAAAATGTCCCTTATATTAAAAAGCAAACTGTAGTTTCGCAACTTTGGATGCATACAAGTGTTAAAGCTTACAACCGGTGTGCAAATAAGCGATAAATACTGTATAGTAAGCAAAGTGAGTTTTTGTCTTTTTGCATTTTTATAGATATTCAAAAGAATTTCCTTCCAAATATCAAACTTGTTTCAAATTACTCGAACTACAGCTGCCAGTCTAAAAGCAGCAACAAAGTTGCAACCTAAAAAACGATTACACTCCACTGCCACTAGAATTTGAAAGTTTGTTTGGCAAAATTTGTGTGCTTTGCTACAGCTAAAGCCACGAAAGAAAGGTTATAGAAAATAGGCCAATCAAAAGAATTTCTGTTAAGAACTTTCTTCTTCTATAGATGTTAACAAAAGAAAACAAATTTAAAAAAAGAAATAATAATAATTTCAGCTATTATCAAAGTTGAACTTAATAATGTGCAAAGAGTATTAGTTAGAAGATTTTTAAAGGGAGCTTTATTTTATATTCTTTTAACAAAATTCTCACAATTACCAGTAGAGTTTGTTAGAGAAATTCTCATAACGAAAACAGAAAATACAAAAAGTCATGTTAATAGGTCAATTTAACCACACACAACAGAAAATAAACCCCCACAAAAAACCAAAAAAAAAAAAGACAATGAACAAACAGACATTAAATTTACTAGAGTTTTTGGTGTCTTTTAAGTTTTGTTTTTTTTTTTTCTTAAGTTTTTTAAAAGCTCAATTTACAAAATTGAAAGTTTAAGGAGAAAAAGACTGAAAAACGAAAAAGAAATCGAACACAAATTACAACCGCCACTACCACTGACTGCCAGCAACAACATGAAGAACGTGCAGCAAAATAATGACACATTCCCGTACATGAAAATTGTACAACAACATTTAGACAACAAGTTCCTATAACAATAACCATAATGTTAAAAAAAGACACAACACGGTTGTAATTTAAACTGCTTTTAAAAATAAAAAGAATCATTTAGGAAATTAAAAAGATGGTTAATAGAGAAGACTTTTAATAGGCGCTTATCAAACAAAACTAATAAGGAATTCTAAAAAGAACTAATTCGTTCACTTCACGCAAAAATTCCTTTTAAAATATTTTGTTTTCAGAAATTGTTCATTTTGATATTGAAGCTTAAAGCCAAGCCGCAGCTGACTACTAACCTTATGTCAAAATTGTATACCGTCCTGTTGGTTCTGGGGAATCTTAACTAAATTCTATAATTTTCGATTAAAATTGTGAAATTTAAAACTTTTTTAAGTTATAACATTTCAAAAAACCACAATTTAATATAAAAACAAAATCAAATATTTGTTTGACACAACGTTAAAATATTTAACAGTGCTGTAAAACGTTTTCAAAATAAGACCATCTTGTATGAATTTGCCTTGCTTAAAGCCCTGTTTTTATTAAGTACCTGTAAGTTACCAATTCGTCTTGAGCCAAGTGTAGGGCATTTAGGTTAAATTAAACTTTTTTTTATTTAAAAAACCCATCAACTGATGATCTTGATGATAAATTGGCATATATCAATCCCAATAACTTATTCGCTCTTTACTTTTTTTTTAAAGCCCAGATATTTACACACCATCAGTGTGGACTCTAAGAAATGTTTACTTTAAAATGTTATTGTTAAATTATAGTGCAACGCAAAAAAAAAAGCCAAATAATTTTATCTTGTCTCACTGTAACGTGTTAATTTTTTTTCTGCTGCTTGCTTCACTGTGATACATTTAATGGGCATATGAAGTAAAAATACTTGTAATGGGAGTATGTATTTTAAAAATAAGAATGCTAAAAGTCTTTAAGCACATATCAGTTATCAAGGTCAAAAGTTAAAAATATTACACTGGAAAACGAAACGATAGTGTAAAGGGAAAATGCAAATACAAGGGGTCATTACAAAACGTATTCATTACCTTGGGGGAGTTTTTTGAATGGAAAATAGTATTTAAATGTAAAAAAATGTGTATTTCAAAATAGAAGACAAACTAGACGTTTTGGAAATAGTGTACCTTTTGCAAACAAAAAATACTATTTGTAAGAATTGGTACGTTTAAGTAAAGAAACTTATTTTTTAAGAAGTATTCTTTTCATTTGAAGAAGTTCGTAATGAAAAAAAACTTTAATGTAAAAAAGTTAAAAAATGTACTATTTGATGTTTATGTGAAATTTATTTTTTACAAAAAACAAACTTCTTGCAGCAAAAAATTAAAAAAAAAAATACTTTTGATGCTAAGAAAGAAGTTAGTTTTTAAAAATTAAAAAAGTACTCTTTATTTTTAAAAAGAAAACGTGTTGTTAATAAGAATAGTACTATTTAATTAAGTTTTCGTTTCTTGTGAGAAAATCCTTTTGCGAAAAAAATTACTTTTTGTTAAAAATGGTACCTTTAACCCATGATACCATTGAGCTATAATGATGAAACTTTACAACTTGATTGTTTATACCTAAATATGAAAGAAAACTAATTTTGGGCAAATCGGATACGTGGCAGTCCAGATAACCCCCGTTGCGAAAACGCAACGTTGGGCCTTAACGATATACAAATTAAGCGCATTTGTAAAAATTTAAAATTTAAATATTTTATTCAAGTCCTTAGGAAAGAAAAAATTAAAAAATATATTCATTTACATTTTATTTTTAATTCAATTATGATATGTTCCAAGGCACTTTGGGTGCACTGCTACGTCACTTTTTTCACATTAGTAAATTGATCGGTCCGTAATTTACCATAGGATCCATATAAAGCCCACTCTCGAAAAACACTTTAGTACGCTTAAAACCATAACAAATAATTCTATTGTTATAAATTTTGCTCTGTCACAGTTTTGACTAGAAACCACACTGTCAACATTCGTAAAGATCGGTTCATAATTTACCACAGGTTCAATATAATGCCCACTCCTGAAATATCGTAACTGTCAGTGGATGGTATTAAATATTTGTTATAGCCGAATATAGCACTCAAACTGGTTTTTCTTTAATATTCTGGGAGAGGATAATTTCACATTACTTGTTCAGTTTTGTATTACTGTAGCTATTGAAGTAACACTGCTGGAAATTTGTGTCAATTGTTTCTGGATATGTGAAAATAGAACAAGTTCAAAAAGATTGAACTCATGACCAGTGAAAGGAGATCTAATCATCTAACTGCTATATAAAGAACAAGAAGGTAAAAAAAGGAATGAATTACGGTACATACTACATTGTATCAAAATAATCTTACATAGTTATAACTAACACTAAAATCGTTCATTGAGAATAGATGTGTGGCTGGTCAAATGGTGTCAATTAACTAATGACAACCCCATGTAAAAGTGATAGGTCTTATTCATATAAAGTGTTAGAACTAGAACCGGTCTCTACCCCCAAAGACCTATCAAGGGACTACTTTGGTGTAAGTTCGCCTCCCTTTAGTAAAATAACATACTTGACAGAGAATTTACCTACTGCGTTATACTTATAACAACAACTTATAATTTGCATGTATACATGTTTTGTTATGTTGTTTTAAATAGCAAGTAATTGTATAAATATATTTTATTTGATAGTTTTATGAAATTTGTATATGGTTTAGGCCCAGTGTTGCGTTTTCGCATCACGGATGTATCCAATCATAAAAAAAGTCTCAAATGTCTACGATGATTGGATTTTTGAGTAGAAATAATAATGTTCGTATGTTAGCTATCTCCTTCAGAAGTTTCAGATAGGTATATCATATATTACTTTATTTTTTAAACTTTTTCCAAAAGTACCCAAAAAACAGGAAAAATTAAAAATTTAAATTAAAAATTTTTATAAAAAAAACTTGTGTATGATGATCCAAAAACAGGTCGATTAGATATAAAGTTAAATTTTATTTCACTGTGCTTTATGACAATATCACGTAACAACAAAATGCCTGAGGGGAGGTTTAAGTGAACGTTGCGAAAACGCAACGCAGGGCCTTAATGGGTTAATGAAGAAACACATTTTTTTTTAAGAAATATCCTTTTTAAATTTAGTATTGGGATAAATTCAATGAATTGTTTATGGTTTTTAATCCAAATTTTTAATATTTTGATCAGGCTAAAGTTCACTGAATTAAATTTTCATTAAATTATTTTTATGATGAAAGAAATTTTACAAGATGAAATCAATTAAAATTTATTGTTAACTTTTATTCTTGACTGAACCGGGAATCGAAAGTGGGTTTTCAGGGACAGGATGACCTGAAATTCGATTGTAACCACTCAATCTCTTCAAGGTTTTTGCCCTTTAACACTCACATTGACGACGGCTGGCAGTCAATAGTCAAACATCAATTTTTAAGTCAAATGGTATTTTGAACTTTGGTAGATCGAAATTTGTTTTGAAGGATTATCTATTTTAATAGATTAACATATTCTTTCTTACTTCTGTTTTTCGTAATTTTTGTCAAGAATTCTTCTTGAAGTCCAAAGACCATTTTTCTGTTTTTCAAGTTTTTGTCTTTCTTTTTCTTGTTGACCTTTTTCAGCACAACTTAAAGGACTGGGTTCGATTGCCAATTCAGTCAAGAATGAAAAATTATCAATATTTTAATTAATTTCATGATGTAAAATTTCTTTCTTCTTAAAAATAATGTAATGAAAATTTAACTCAATGAACTTTAGCTTGAATTAACATATCAAAAAAAAAAAAAAAATCATTTTATTTGAGAGAAATTTTTAATGAAAAAAGGACTTGAATTTAAAAAAGTAAGTTAAAAATAACAAGAAAGAAAGTATAGTCGGTCAAGCCCGACCATATGATACCCTACACCACAGTTTTTAAAAACACATCATGCTTATGTGTCCATGTAAATATGGATTTATCTATGTTTATTAACTTCATGAAAATCGGTTTGAGAGGCAGAAATTGCCCCTATCTCCCGATGGTCAGATTTTTTTTAAAAATTTATACATTTTGTATCCATATAAATATGGTTCTATCTATGTTTTAAATTTCATTAAAATCGGTTTGATAGTTTCTGAGAGGAAGATATTTCCCACTATCTTCCCTCGTGGTACTACGACACAACAGGCTTGGTCCTTGTGCCAATAAGAACCTATGAGCCAAATTTTATCAAATTATCTCCAAAATTGCGACCTGTACTTTGTGCACAAGGTTACATGGACAGCCAGCCAGCCGGACGGACATCGTTAGGTCGACTCAGAAAGTGATTCTGAATAGATCGGTATACTTTAAGGTGGGTCTAGGACCACTATTTTAAGGCGTTACACACATCAGCACAAATGCATAATACCCTCTCCACTATTGTGGTGTGGGTATAAAAAAGGTGCTACATTTGATTAGTATGTGCAATAGGGGTATAACTTTTGAACAATTTTTTAAAATATCAAAAAATTCCTATCCATGCCACATAGACCTTGAAAATCTATGATGAAAAGTGGGGTCACTTTTTCGTTAAAAAAGTTCCCCCCCCAAGTCACTTTGAAGTTTAGTATTTGGATTATTTTTGTTTATAAAAATACAATATCCTTATTGTAAAAACACAAACCATTCATTTATATATTTATGCTATTTCACAAATAAAACTTATACCACCAATTATACTACATCCAAACAGTTAAAAGTATGTTAAAAAACATGGAAACTCTTTTTTTGAACAAAATAGAACCAACCTCACAATCCAAGTTGTTTACTTTTATTTTCATATGTTTACAGTTTCGCTAAGACAGAAATGTTCTTTATATTTTCAACATTGCAAAACAACACGCACTCTGAACTTAAAGTTTATTTCCTTCAACAAAGATAATTTGTAGTATCTGAAGTTAATATATAGTACATGACTGTATGTATGGTATTTAAAAAATAAAAATTCAAATATTTTTATTTTTTGGAAGCTTTTAGAAAAAACCGGTTTGGGAGGAGGTTTTTTATCCAAATTGATCTCAAAAAAGTGTTTACTTATACATCAGTGGCCACCCCGCACAGTGCTTTGTCACAATATAACGAAGGGACATAAATAGAAGCAGTCGTCAGAAATTTTTGAAGTTTGGTACCCTAGCATAAAATAGCTTAGTTAAGAAAAATATGAATTTTTGGATAAATCAGTCCAAGGACACGCCTACCTCCCATGTGTCCTGAAATGGAAAAATGTAATTTTAGCTTCAATAATGCCCACTAAACTACCAAAAATGGTCATGCTAATACACACACAACTAGCAACGTGTGTGCAAATTTTCATTTAAATCTGAACAAGGACTCAAGGTCCTGCCATATATCCTTTTTCTTAAAAATGCTATAACATTTACAATAGCTATACAATCGTATTAAAATTTGTTATGAAAATTAATATTTGTTAGATATTTATGTATGCCAAATTTTGGTAGAATCGGATTATTAATGTGAAAAATACAAAAACATAATTTAATGAAAAATTACTTAAAAACACTTAAAATGCTCTTGCAAAAATAACAAGTAAGAAAGTATAATCGGTCAAGCCCGACCGATTAGTAAATAATAAGCATTTTTCAAACCAATAAAAAAACCCTTATGAGAAAATAATTCAATAAAAATTTTTTACAGTTAGTTCTAAATATAGTAAGCTACTGCAGATAAAAATTTCAATCTCGTGCTTTAAAAAACAACAGTTTTACAACAGTTTTCCTATGGCATGTAAATCTCCAGTAGTTATTTGGCCATTTTTACTATAAATTCTCAAACTTTGGCGCCCTCTAGCGCCGCCAAAAAGAGTTATATCTTAAAAATTCTTCAAAATTCATATTAATTATTTTGTTATCTATCGATCAGTAAATTTTTAAGTACAAAATAAGACTTGTTTTTTTTTTTATTTATGTCTATGGGCCAAAGCACTGTGCCCCGTCGTGAAAGGTATTTTTTTTGGTTATACCCCTAATGTATTATTTTGTTTAAAAAAAAACCTATTTCCACCAAAAAAAAAAAAAAAATTAAACAAAAATAAATTTTTTTGCAAAGAAATAAATTGGGCGATTCTATTCTGACGGGTGCAACATTTAGACCATTGATGTCCATTCAAGCAAACAATTGTTTGTAAGCCCCACCCCTTTGTTTTTTACGCTCTTTAATTTAGTTGCACACGTACGGAAAATGAGTTGATCTTATTTCAAATACAGTGTGTAAGATAAGTAATAAAATTAAAAAAATATTTGAATGTTTTTACGAAATTGTCATAAAAGCATAAATGTAGAAGAATTTAGTGGAGTTTTTTTTTAGATATAATTCTTACATAGCGTCTTCACCTGACAATTTTTTGTCATACCAAACGTCAAACTTCATATTAAAAAAACGCTGACAAAAATTTTCAAGTTTTTTTTTATATAGACTTTGACGTTTGGTATGACAAAAAATTGTCAGGTGAATACGCTATGTTAATTTTAATTTCTAAACATGGTCGCACTTCACATTGAATTTTTTTTAATGGTAATATTTAAAAATTTCCAATTCTTACTGTTTGTTTAAAAGTTTTTAAAAGTTAAAATTTTAAAAGTCAATTTAAAAAATAGAAAATTTAGTTGGACGGTATTATTATAAATATTTTACAATCAAAACAATTTATTTGTATTAAATTTAAATAAAATTTGTGCGTTTAGTTTTGCGTATCTCTGTATTTTGAAACTCTCTCATAATACATATGCAAAACATTTTTGAACATCAATGATTTAGACGCTTTAAACGTCTTTTACTAATATAAAGAAACGCATTTGCAATTAAGTTATTTCTAGAAGGGGTAACATTTTTTATATACTATTGTTATCTCTTTACAAGAATTTATATGAAACGATCAAATAGCCACGAGAGAGCTTTAAAGTGCATGACGGGTGCAACCAAATCGGCCCACTTTCGTAAGATCATCCCACAAAAATACAAAACTCTGTTAATTTTTAAACTTTTATTGTATTATTCTTTTTCATTGTGAAAGATGAGATATCAGACGATGTTTATCAAATCAAACATCGTAGAGAAATATAATCCAATAATAAGAAATTTTCTCTTTAAGACATGACGGGTGCAACATTCAATCAATTTTCTGTTCGCCCCAAATCTATGAATCTTAATGATTCGAAGTTCACAACAAATTTATATTTAAGCTTACGTCTAAAAAATTATATTATTATAAAATATAGATATTTTACTTTAAATTGGCATCAAAAAGTGTCAAATAGTGTGATTTGAAAATTGATGTTAAAAGTTGTCTAGAATAGAATCGCCCAATTACTTTTTTGTTGATAGCTAAAAAAGTTTTTTTTTAAATTAAAATAGAATAACTTATTTGAGAAAATATTTATTTTTTATGAGAAAATCCTGCTACTCTCAAATTCAAATTTGTGAAAAATGTTTAGCAAAATTTGTTATTACATACTTAAGAAAATGTTGACTTGTACAGAATTAGATGTGTACAGAATTAGATGCGTTTATTCTTTCAAAGTACACAAAAAAAAATGTTGCATCAGTAAAAGCATCAGTTTTAATAAAACATTTTATCAAGTGAATTAAACGTTAAATCAAGTGAATTAAACGTTTAATTGATATTATTAATTTGTTTACTGGTGCAAATTAATATTGTCAATTAAACGTTTAATACACCTGATTAAAAGTTTAATTCACTTGATTAAACGTTTAATTCACTTGATTAAATTTTTAATTAAAACTGATTTTATTTTTGATTAAAGCTTTTACTGGAGCAAAATTTTTTCTGTGTATGTACAGAGCCCATATGTTTTTCCATATTGTCTTTCTATACGACAATAGTTATTTCACCAAAGTATAATTTTTTTATAAAAACTTAAATTAAACACAATATGGGCAGTTCCGTCAAACGGTCTACCGTGACCGAAAATTTAAAAGCTGATTTTTTTACGATATTGCTACAGAGAAATATTTAGATTTTACTAATTTTATAAATTTACCCATAAATTTGTTCACTTAGATGAACAATTAGACTGCAAAATTGTGCAAACATAATTTCTTATTTGTGAGAATGTTTTATTGTATGTTTTCTTTAATATTATCTTTCTTAAAAGAGGTGATATTTGATAACAATTTTCTTACATGGTCTGTAATCTAAGAAAGAGTTCAAAGAGATGTTACCAATATTTCAACTAATTGTAGTGGGGAATGTAAGATGAGATAAACCCACTGTTTATTGTTGATGTGTTTTGTTTAAACTTTGATATTGTTACAAGTAGAACTGTTGCTTATAAGTCTTAAACGTTTAACAGTTTTATTTGGTTTAATATCTTTAGTTTTTCTAAAATCTTTATGGATGAAGTTTCCTGATGATCTGGTCTAAGCAACCAGTGAAATGCGCATAGGAATAGCGTATCCCATCAACAATAAATTTCATGTGTTTTTATCAAGAATGAAAACTGGGAATTAAGCACGAATAACAAAATCTTTTGAAATTAATTTTAAAATTCTTTAAAAGTCGCCCAACCAACAAACAGTAATAAATAACTGTTTCCAGCATTTCTTAAATTAAGCGTTTTTTTATTAAAAATTTTTATTTTAAAATCAAACTGCTAACAATCTCTTATGAGAATTACACTTTCAAAACCTCCTACCAATTCTCAAAAATAAAACGTCTTTTTTTTAATTTTATTAGTCACAATTTTAATTAAAATACAATTTATGTTCATAGTATAAAGATTTCTTTAATGTTTTACTGCCAGAGCTCAAGCCAAAAAGAACTAAAAATACATAAAACTGTTACCCATTTATTATACAGCTTAAAAATGAAATATAAATTATTTTTGATTTTTCTTATTTGGCATTGCAAATATTGTTAAAAAAAAAAAAAAAAATATTACAAAAAATATTTTATTATTTATATGGTGTTGTAATTTAAAACCACCTACTGTCTACTTAAACATAAATTTTATTACAAAAATTACAACAAAACTACAAAAAAATCCCTTTTAAGAAAATCTTCTTTTTGCAAAAATAAGATCAGATGACGTTTTCGTAGGGAATTAAAGAAATGCAATAAAAACAAGTTGGTTTTTTGGAGAGAGAGAGAGAGAGAGTGAAAAAACAACTGTATTTTTTTAATACAAATGAAATAATGAAATAATATTTTTGTTTCGAATTATGTTTTTTTTTTTTTTGCTCTTTTTGCATCGAACTTGTATATTTAATGCCAAGATTATATTAACAACCGAGAAATTTATAAAATAATATCATAAATTTTATATGATCATAAAATTTTATGATTTTTCCAAGGCAACACCCAAAGAGTAACAAACGACACATTTTTTTCAAAGTAACATATTGCCCTTGTTGAAAGTGTTTGAGATTTTTTTTTTTTTTTTGTGAATTTATTTCATTGTTTTTTTTTTTTTTTTGGAGTTTCGTGCATTTTTTGTGCGTTGAATACAGTTATCTGGTAATCGGCTTTAAGAACGTCCCCTTTTAACACACATGCTCAATATAATTGGTTAAAATAAGAATAAGAAGAAGTCAAGAAGAAAGCCACTAACTTTTCTTTTTTTAATAATCTTTAAGACACTGTGAAAATATCGAAAAAAGGAAGTTAAATAAAAATTGTATTGGGAAAAGAAATATGAGGTATTTTCTCAAAACTCTCCTTGTAAATGTTGCTAGCAGCAAAGACGTTAGATTGTCAAACATGCTGCAACGTTATCAAAGTTTTTCTTGGGATTCAAAGAATTAATTAACAAGGTTTCGTTAAAATGTGCTAAATTCCCATTTCATATTATTGATAAACTGAAATTAATTATTGATGGGATTAGCTATTCCTATGCGCATTTCACTGGTTGCTTATGCCAGATAGTCAGGAAACTTCTTCCAAAGATTTTAGAAAAACTAAATCTATTATACAAATAAAACTCTTAAGCGAAAAGGAATTATAAACCCCAGTTTTACTTGTAATAATAGCAACCCTGCAAATAAAATTGGACCACCTGATCCATTTTCATAAAATGGACTACTCCGTGGACTGGTCCGATGTAATGCAAGCATGGACCATGTCATTGTTAAAAAGTGTTTGTAGTGAGATGACATGTCTTCGTTTTTTAACGACATGCTTTCGTTTTCGTAAACGACTTCAAAACTAATCCTCTTGAGTAAACCATGGAGTAGTTTTAAAACTACTCCATAGTGGTCCAAAGGTGGGTTATATGGTCCTCTCCTACGACATCGTAATGTTAAATAGACCCGGTTTTTCCATACGTTTGGGTTACCTTTGGACTAGACCTGGTCCCTTGTGGACTACTCTTTAGACGCGTGTTTAAACTGGTCCTATTATTTTTTATAAAATGTGTCTGGCAACATTCTGTTACAGCTGCGAAATAATTTGAGTTGTTTTTAAGAAAATAGAAAAACTTATAAATGTCTATAAGAAAGAAGAAATTTGTCCAATTCACAAGCTCGTATTACCGTCGTATTCGTTGTCTAGTCGTCTAATTGTACAATGTTGTATTTTTGTTATTGGTATTTTTCATGCAGAAGTGTTATTACAAGATTGATTTTATATGTTTTGAAAAATTTTGTATTTATAACAGACCTGTAGTGCGATTCTTTATTAAATTTTAACATAATTTAAATTGTTAAAAATATTTAACAGCAAAGTTAACGTAAATTTTATTCAGTAACTTTTTTAACAATAACGTTTACTGCTAAGTTCTATCTTAACGTCAGATATTTAAGTTATCTTAACGGCAAAATATTTTTCATTGTTTATTTTTAAATTCGTAGTTATTAAAAAAAAAAAACAAACAAACAAAAAATTTGGCGAATAAAACCCTCATTAACATTTTTAAAATTCACGTTATTTACATAAATTTTGCAAAAATAATATTAAACAATTTGGTTTTTTTTTTGCAAATTTACCAAAAGCATTAAAAATATTACATTTTAGATGCAGCTTATGGAAATCACTAAAAGTGTTTTCTTTTCTACACAAAAAATAAGTGGTAGACTTTCCAATCATGTTAGCTAATTTTTACAAATTTCCACTAACTTAGCAATTTTTACCGAATTTTTGCTATTCCTTATAGTTTAAGTGACTTCAAATCAATTTTATGGTTTGGTTGAAGTATTAAAAAATTTCGCGAATTTTCGCTGTTTTTTTTTTTTTTTTTTTTTTGTTATTTTCCGACATTTTGTTTTTTTAACCGATTTAATGATTTCAAATAAATTTTTTTGCTTCTCTCCAAGTTTGCAATTATTCGCGAATTATAGCCACGTTCGCGGTAGAAGCTTTTTATTCCTGTAAGTTTTCTGATTCTTTACAGCTTGAACGATTTTTAATAAATAGTAGACTTTGCCATCATTTCGCTGAAAACAAATATTTGCGAATTTCCCCTAATTTAGCAATTTTTACAGGATTTTTGCCATTCCTTATAGTTTAAGTAAATTATAATAAATTTTATGGTTTGTTCGAAATATTAAAATATTTCGCGAATTTTCGCTATTTTTGCAAAAAAATTTTATATATTCCGACAACTTGTTTTTTAAGCGATTTCAAATAAATATTAAGGTTTTTTTTCCAAGTTTGCAATTTTTCGCGAATTTTATCCATGTTCGCGTTATTATTTTTAATAAATACCCGCTGTTTGCAAATTTTTGCGAATTTCCGCTAGTTTAACAATTTTTACCGAAATTTTGCAATTCCTTATAGTTTTAGCGACTTTTAATAAATTTTTTGGCTTTTTTGATATGTTAAAAATTTTCGCTATTTTTGCAAATTTTCCGATTTTTTGCAATTTTCGCTAGAATATCAAATCCTAAATGGGGTTTTGTTAGTTTCGAAAGTACTTTAAGTCGTTCCACACGAGAAGTAGTTTGCAGTGTTCGTTAAATATACTAATTAATTAACAAAGATGCCACTTGATTGATATGTTTAGCTATGTTGTTTAAATTGAGTTACTGAATTGCTGTATTGTTACCGTAAGCAATAAACTGTGCCGGTAAAATTAACGTTAACGTTAGTTGTTAAAAGTTAGAGAATTCCACTACTGGGAATGTTTGTTTTGTTGCCCCAAATTAAAACTTCCACACCTGTTACCATGTTCTGTAACATTGGTGAGAAAATGTGTCTGTAACTCATGTCGAAAACTATCAAAGAGATTACTTCGTTACGTTATAAATGTCATAATATTCCACTCGAAGTCGATGTGACTATCGCTGACGGCGACCAAAATTTACTTAAATAAAAATTTTTATCGACGGCGGCATAAAATGCAACCGTCGGCTAAAGCAAATAATGTAAAATGCATTTTTATGTTTGTTGTTTATAAAATAGCTTTGAAAACATTCGTATATTTTTCAAAAAAGTTACAAGCAAAATAATTAATAAAAACAATGAAAAAATGAGATAACAACAGAATACCTCCCTTTTATATTTTATTGCATTTTTGCATTTTATTCTCACCCAGTTTGTATTCGTGAGTTTATTTGACAGTTCAAAGCAGGAACTTAACAGTTGTTTATTTTAATGTATGGCGTTTTTGTTCTATTTGTCACATTTCAATCGATAAGTTTCTCGACGCGGGAGTTACAAAACATGAGCACTGGTGTTTAATTTCATGGTATCGAATAATGTGAATGCCAAAAATTAAAGAAGAAGAAATAAAATAACGATAAAACAAATTTGTCTGTCACAAGTCCATAAACAAAAATCATATTGTGAAATGGACCATTAAATTAAAACAAGCGGTAATAGATTTTAATCCATATTGTTCTTTCTTTTAAATTTAGTTTAGTATTAAAAAAAATCACATTCTGTTTACATACGCGAAACAATGTCGCCTTTTTTGAAGGAATAAAAATGCCCAATTCTGCAAGCTCGAACATTTTTCGACAGAAATAATAAATGTTGCGGATCATTTTCGAAAAATTAATGCCATTTCGTGCGAAAAGTTGTAAGACTTAAGCCTGGTACTCTTTTCAGTATTTCGTGCGAAATGTTTTCAAACTAGATATGTAAAAAATTTCTGTGAAATACAAACGAACATATGTTGATAGAGTAAGTTTAAATTGCGATTAATATGCGACATATTTCAAGTTGGTATTGTTTCGCATGGAAGTTTAAGCACCAGTTAATACAATTTTGCAGTTTTTGTTTTGTATTTGTGATGTGGGTTTTCTAGCTTTTAAGCCTGGTACTCTGTTCAACATTTCACGTGAAATGCTGTCAAAACGCATATGAAAAAATCTTGTGCGGGATATCTATGAAATAATGTTAATAGAGTTGTACTCTATTCATTCTGTGAAAAAGTTGCGAAATGTTTCTGGCAACATTTTTTTACAACTGCGAAATAATATAAAAGCAAAAAGTATGAACTGATTATTAAATAAAAAATTAAAATAACACAACCCGTAACAGTTTTTTTTATCCATATTTACTTTATTTTTATATTAAGAAAAATAATTTTTAGTAAAATATGTGGGTTTTACTTACATACTCAACAATATCGCATACTTTGCAGGAATAAAGACGACGGGTGGTTAAATTTCAAGGGCCGATGTTGATTTTGAATAAAACACAAACTATTTAGGAAATTATTGTTATTTTATTTTATTATGATATATTGGTATTACTCAATTATGTATGGAACAAAATATCGGCCAAATGGGCGCCGCGACCACGGCGGCACACCTCCATCCGATGGTCCAAATTTTCGATGACCCTGAGGCATAATGGAGGTTCTATGCCGTTAATGTGCCGAATTATCTCATCCTTTAGCTCTCGAATTGTTGCTGGCTTATCGACGTACACCTTTTCTTTCAAATAACCCCAAAGAAAAAAGTCCAACGGTGTCAAATCACATGATCTTGGCGGCCAATTGACATCGCCATTACGTGAGATAACACGGCCATTGAATTTGTTGCGCAAAAGAGCCATTGTTTCGTTAGCTGTGTGGCAAGTGGCACCGTCCTGCTGAAACCACATATCGTCCACATCCATATCTTCCAATTCGGGCCATAAAAAGTTCGTTATCATCTCACGATAGCGAACACCATTCACAGTAACTGCCTGACCGGCCTCATTTTGGAAAAAATACGGCCCGATGATGCCGCCAGCCCATAAACCGCACCAAACAGTCAGTCTTTGTGGGTGCATTGGTTTTTCGACAATCACTCTTGGATTCTCATTCGCCCAAATGCGGCAATTCTGTTTATTGACGAATCCACTGAGGTGAAAATGTGCCTCATCACTGAAGATGATGTTCTTCGAAAATTGATCATCCACTGTTGACATTTCTTGCCACCATTCTGCCCATTCACGACGTTTGGAATGGTCAAGAGGCTTTAGTTCTTGAGACAATTGCACCTTGTAAGCGTGTAAATGCAAGTCTTTATGCATAATGTTCATCAACGACGAGCGTGAGAGGTGCAATTGTTGGGCACGACGACGAGTTGAGGTGGACGGCTCTTCAGCCACACTATCGCGAATAGCAGCAATATTTTCTGCAGTACGAGCTGTACGAGCATGCACTGGTGTTCTCACATCTTCTACAGACCCGGTTTGCTCGAATTTTTCCACGATTTTTGCGATTGTACGCACATTTGGACGATCAAATTGACCAAAAAAATCACGAAGTGCACGATATGCATTTTGATTTGAACGCCCATTTTCATAATAATTCTGGATAACTTTAACACGTTGTTGGATTGTGTATCTCTCCATGGTTCAAATTGAGTAAGTCTAAAATAGAGAAATGTCAAATAAAATTCGGAAAGAAACTTGGCGTTTAGGTGTGGTTCACATTCAACATCGGCCCTTACAATTTAACCCTTTACAAACTCATGTCAAAATTTTCGTGTGATATAATCAATGTTGCTTATTCCCCTTTCACGCTCGGCAAGTTACTTGCGCAAGTCTCTTGCGCAACTCTTGGATTGTAGTCGTCAGTGGTAAGGTCGGGGTAAGGAAAAAAAATTTTTGTAGACACTTTGTTGCTGTCGGCAAGTAACTTGCTCCATCAATTCTAGAGTCCATGTGTATAAAACGGTGTTTCTTTTAGAATCAACACTGTGAACCATGTATTTATGTATAACTTGTGCGGAATATCTACGAAATATGGAGTTGTTAGAATTGTACTCTGTTCATTTTATGAAAAGCTATGAATTGTTTTTGGCAATATTTTTTTACAACTGCGAAATAATATTAGCTGCGCTTATTTCTATTGAGAAAAAAAGTTTATATAACATAAAATCTAGTACTCGGAACTTTTTCACAAAATGAACAGAGTACAACTCTATCAACATTATTTCATAGATATTCCGCACAAGTTTTTTTCATATGCGCTTTGACAGCATTTCACGTGAAATGTTGAACAGAGTACCAGGCTTAACCGGTAACAGTTTTTCATCTTACTTCACTGTCATTTTTATTAAATTTTTTATAACAAATAATACATTTTAGTAAAATACATCTGGGATCTGTTAACATGAGCAAAACCATATCGCACACTTTGAAGGACTAATACGTGATAAAGGTGACATAGATCCACGTCAAATTTTTCATATGAAAAAATACATGTTGCTGGACGTTTTTTTACAAATTTAACAAAGCACTTGTAGTCAAAGGTAATTCAGAAAGACTTACCACACTTTTCAGCAATGTAGCTCATAAAAAGTTATGTGTCAAGATATTACAAAAACATCTACGTTTAATACTAATTGCACATTTCACGATGTTGAAGGAATGAATTCTTTTGACACCGTGAAAAAGTCAGTAAATGTATTTAGGAATAATTAGTATTGTGGTTATTTTGTTGAACTATTTATGGTTTTTAATCCAAATTTTTAATATTTTTAATTAGGCTTAAGTTCATGAAATTTAATTTTTATTAAATTATTTTTGTGAAGAAAGGAATTTTACAACATGAAAATTAATTAAAATTGTTATTGATAATCTTTCATTATTGACGTCAATAATGAAAGATTATCAATAACAATTTTAATTAATTTTCATGTTGTAAAATTCCTTTCTTCACAAAAATAATTTAATAAAAATTAAATTTCATGAACTTAAGCCTAATTAAAAATATTAAAAAATTTGTATTTAGGAATTTTAAAGATGGCCACAATGTTGAATACAACTGGCTTGGTAGAAAAATGTTGCATTTGTCCGTCAACTTATTTAGCACAATGTTGCTGAGAAATTTAAGTTTTTGATTTCAATGTGACACTATCGATCGCCCTTTTTATGAGTGTCGTTAAGGCAGGCGAAAAAATGATATACATTGCCGTGATTTTGAAATCATATACTTAGTACAACATTCAAACAACTACGACTTCGATCAAGACAACGACTCTCGTAATAAGGATGTATATAAGTTACACTTAATTTTAAGGATAGAGACAACTAAGAGATAAAGATTGGCGGAAAGTAATTTTTTCGGACACAAAATCGGGACCATCCAAATTATACTTTTTTTTCTCCGGAAAAATTACTTTCCGCCAATCCTTATCTTTAAGTTGTTTTTGTTCATCCCATGTCATATGATATTTGGCAATTTGAAGGCGATGTTGTTAACGGATTAATTGGTGGTTTTTTCTTTAGCTTTTGGATCCGCAAATGTTCACTGCTTAAAATAGCGCGATAACCTGTTGATTTATTTGCACTAGCACATCGTTAATGCTTAATTTTAGAGGAAGAATGGGCTGTATTTGTGGCAATTCAAAGAATTTTTCGCATGTCCTGTGGTGCTAGAGCTGAGGAAGTACCTAGAGATTTCGCAATAAGAATACCTTTCAGAATGGTAAATATCAATTTTCACCATTTAAGACGTCTTTAGATAACTTTTTCTTCCCGTATTGATTTAGCAAACTGCAGTCACAAACTTAAATTTTAATCTTATTTGGTTTTTGTTAAGCTTTATCACAACCGCCTTCTGATTAAAACTGAATATCGATTTCCACACACAATGGAAAAAATGTTCTTATTTTAAATGTTATTTTTGTATGAAAATCGATATTCAGTTTTCTCAGTAAATTGTGAATCAAATCGAAAGTTGTGCACCGATTACAACGAAACAAACCTCATTTCATTTAAAATTATGTTAAGCTAAATGTTAAGCTGAAACAACAATTTAAAAACAATGTAAGCACGGCTTAAAGATAATATTGTTGCCGAGTTTCGGATATTTTTTAACTGAACATGGTCAACCGTTTTAAAGTTATTCCAATATATGTAGTAAAAGTGCCTTAATTTTAGACATAACGGTATATATCTCGAAAACTAGAGCTGATAGAGTAAAATGGAGATTTAGATTTGAAATCAGCGACCTCAAATTAGTAAAAATTTGCGATCAAACTCCAGACCGCAAACTTACTGTTCCGCAGTGTTATATACTCGACTACAAAAAAGAAAAAAAAAACTACAGTTTTTATCCATTGTCATACTATTTTTTCTGTTCAAATTGTCATTGTCCGTATTTGCAATTCAAACAGTTTTTGTATTTTAAAATGTGTAGGTTATATACTGATGAACCACAGTGTACATATAAAAAATTAAATTCCATTGAAAAAAGTTGCTCCAAAGAATCACCCAATATTAAGTATTCAGATTTAAATTGGCAAACACACGGAACAGCAGCTGGACTTTTCACTGATATCTGAGAATTTAATAAGCTTAAGGGTTTTACATTTTTTTTTAGATAACAAGGAAAGCTTTTAAAAGATAAGATATCAAACCAAAGGGATTCATAATTTTTGGCAGGAAGCTTTATAGGAATAGAATTTCACGACTATCCAAAATCCGATAAAGGCAACATGGCTTCTGGTTTAAATCAGAAATGCTTTAACTTCAATACTTATTCACTTGTTTTACAGTGTAGCAAAATCAACTTTAAAATTACATTTTTTTTATTTAACATTTAACATTAAAAAGACATTTTCTTTTTCCGTTAAAAATTTCAGTTCTTTTCGCAGAGAACTAAAGAAAAAAAGCGCATAATATTTATTTCTTTATATTTTATGTGCCATAAAAAACTCCAAATTAAAATGTTCTTTCAACTACGAACTTTCGGCAATGAATTTTATATGAATGTATAATATACAGTCAGTCGTCGTAGACATACATAATTTTTAAACAACCATCGATAACAACTGCAACATCAACAGCAATAACAACAACAAGAGGACAACAACAACAAAACAACACAAGTTAAACGACATAAACAATTGATTTAAGCAATGGCTAAAGCAGCAGCAGCAACAGCACCAGTCTTAACTTGCAACAGCATCAACAACAACATTAGTAACAGCAGTTTTTTAAACACCAACAGTGTTTGCTGAAATTACTAAAAGACAATCTTTGAAATCTTTTAAACTTTTTTCTGGCAGTTTTAATGTTCTCTAAGAAATACTTAAAAATAACATGCCACAATATGTTGTTTCTGTTTCGGTTACTAGTTGAATGGCCAGGAAAAAAATAAAAAAAAAAAAAAACGAAGAGGAATGAAAAATTCCCTGTAGTAGCCAAGAATACTTTGTAGTAAATGTTGCTATTGTCGTTGCTATATATTATTATTATTTTTTTTTTTTTTTTTTTTTGATGCTTTATTTCGTTGTCGTTGCAGTTGCCGCTGCTGTTGTGTTTGAGGCTGAAAAGACATTTGTCATGTCATTTGTAGCAACACATTTTTAAACACACAAAATACCATAATGTTTCACAATAAGCAACATTACGATTTTTTTTTTTAATACACATTTCTCTTAAAGTTTGTAAGCAATGCGTGTAAAATGCGTTTATGTTTTAGACAATTTAGCTATAAAGTTGATTAAGAATTTTGGTTTATGATGCAATAGATGAACTTGCATAAATAAACAAAAATGTGGCGAAAATTAAAAATGTTGAAAAAATTATTTTTTTATAAATTGGTATTTTTTTATAATCTGGTAAATTTTTAAAAAAAGTGTACACAGAAAAAAATATCTCAAGAAAATTTTTAACAACACAGTTTGTTAAAAATATAATTTTTGTTCAACAAACTTTTTGTTTGATTCAATGAAAAAATTTATCAAATATACACTTGGCAAAATAGCACTCAATAAAACATATTTACAGTACTTTTCGTTTATAGTCACAACGCTTATGGTCACATTAGCGATATAGTCCATTTTATCTGTTTATTTGGCCCCTATAAGTAAAATTAATATAAAGTATTAACGTTATAGTCCATTTAGCGATATAAGCACATTTGTCATATATGCCATCCATCAACAGTCATCAAAGGGATAAGTAAAGCAAATTAATGGCGTTATAGTCACATTAGCAAAATTTACTAAGTTCTTTTTAGTTTTCGAATCAAAAAGCTGTCCAAAGAAAGAATGAATTAAATCATTTAATTTTTGTCATCAACTCTCTACTCGTAAAAAATTAGTTTTTGCCGTTCTTATCACCTATGAAATATCTTGTTATTATTTTAATTAGTTTTTATACAGTATGCAACTCTGTTGTAAAACCATAAGCCTGATTTCAGTGTTATTTATATGAATTTTTTATTGCCTTTATTCACATATCTTGATTATATTCGAATTAGGTTATATGCGTCATAGTGGCATATATGTGAATTAGCCTTATAGTCACATTAGCGATATAGTCCACGTTATGGTTGCAACTAATGGATGTGACTATAAGCGAAAAGTACTGTAATAATGAAATATTTTAATATTTCTTGATATTCAATAAAACAAATATTTGAATCAACGTTAAAAGAGTATTTTTACAACTCTTGTCCATTTTATAAAGGTCATAATTCGCATTCGCTTAACACTTTTATTTGGTTAAATATCTTAAGTTTTGCCAAAGTCTTTAGAAAAAGGTTTCCTGATGATCAGGCCTAAGCAACCAGCGAAATGCGCATAGGAACTAGCTTATCCCCCAATAATAAATTTTAGTGTATTTATCAAAAAAGAATATTGGGAATTTAGCACATCATTATTAATAAACAAATAAATAAAGATTCGATAAACATTTTATTTGATTTATTCAACATTTCCAACAATTTATTTTAACAAATCACGTAAACATTTTGTTGAAAAAAATTATTTTGGGCAACAACTTTTTTTATTGATTCAATAAACTTGGTTGTTGACTAAAAATTCAATAACTATACCTACAAACTTTTTTATCAATAATGCAAAAATCGTCATCGCAGAAAATTCAAAATTTTTTTTTATCAAATATGCGAATTTCGTATTCAAATATGAAAATTATTTTTTTCTGTGTAGAGTGTATCATCATTTAACTGAAGGATTTGTTTTTACAAAAAGTCCTCTTTTTATGAAATGGCAAATTTTTACAAAAAGAAATTCTTGTATTATTAATAATGTATTAAATTGATATTGTACATATTTACTAAAATCGATTTTAGGTTTTACAAATGGAGACAGATACTTATTAGAGGGGAAAATACGATTTAAAAAAGGGCATTCAAGAAGGACTTTTTTTGGAAAGTGGTAATTTTGTTTTGAAAGCTTGAAATGTATGCAAAACGGTTTTTATAATAAAAATAACACTTTTTATTTAACACAGAATTTTTTATTGTAAAAAGGTTTTTTTTACAAAAAGCTACTCTGGTACTCTGTTCAAATTTGTGAAAAATGCTAGGCAACATTTCTTATTTCAAACGAAAAATTTGAGATGTATCAATATTAACTATCTCACGAGTTTGCACAATCAAACATTGTTATTCTTGCAAAGCATGCGACAAAATCGATATGTTAATATCTCCGAAATATAATTTTTTAATAAAAAATTTATTTAAAACCAATGTGAAATATGGTTGAAAAATTGTTTTGTTGCGAGAATTTGTTTTTTTAATTCGTATACTTCTTCCCAATTGTTTTAAATTTTATCACTAAACAATTTAAACACACAAAACTTATTAATTGTTGCTTAAATTACCGCAAGAAAAAAGTTCGCCTCTTATTATTTGGCAGTTGTAAAAAAAAATGTAGCCAGAAACATTTCGTTACTTTTCAAAAAGCAAGGAGAGTAACACTCTGTCAACAGGATCCGTGCAATAACTCCCAGGTGCAATAAGTCCCAAGAAAAAAATGAAATTAGACCCAACAATTTTTCATACAAATGTGGGAGTAATTTCATTATGAAATAGCTCCAAGCCCTCTCGGTTTTATTTCATTTTTTTGGAAGTTATTTCATTTTTTGCCTGGGAGTTATTTCATAATGAAATAAAATCCAAATGAAATAAGTCCCCGAAAAAATTAACGTGGAAGTTATTTCATTTTATTTTGGTTTTCGGTGTTATTTCATTTGCTGTGGGAGTTATTTCATTTTTTGTGGGAGTTTTTTCATTTTCAATTATTTGCAATTTCTTAAAATTGCTTAAAATTTTAAACGGTATTTATAACGGGATATTTCAAACTATTTGAATACAATGACTTAAGTTTATCAAAGAAGAAAATTTTGCTAATTGCAATTGCAGTGTCTTATGGTTACCGGCTATGCAATGAAGCTTTAGTTAGCGAAGCCGGTGTTTGTTATACCATAGAGGAGAAAATCCTTGCGCCCGGCCGAAGGCCTGCTATGCAGATAAGCTTTAGTTAGCGAAGCCGGTGTTTGTTATACCATAGAGTATAAAATCCTTGCGCCCATCCAAAGGCCGGCTAAGCAGAAAAGCTTTAGTTAGCGAAGCCGGTGTTTGTTATACCATAGAGTATAAAATCCTTATGCCCGGCCGAAGGCCGGCTATGCAGAAAAGCTTTAGTAAGCGAAGCCGGTGTTTGTTATACCATAGAATATAAAAACCTTGCGCCCGGCCGAAGGCCGGCTATGCAGAAAAGCTTTAGTTAGCGAAGCCGGTGTTTGTTATACCATAGAGGTATAAAATCCTTGCGCCCGGCCGAAGGCCGGCTATGCAGAGAAGCTTTAGTTAGCGAAGCCGGTGTTTGCTTAAGTTAGCGAAGCCGATGTTTGTTATACCATAGAGGAGGTACTCCTTGTACCCTGCGTGCTTAAACTGCAGGCAGCTGCCATTGCAGAAGGTCAGGATATAATAAAATGCCCGATTTGTTGTCAAAATGTCGAGGACTCAATGTTAGTTTTTTGGTAACCTAATATGTAAATATTCAAGTAAAACGAATACATATGTATAATAAATTTCTTTGGAAGTTGTTTCATTTTTTTTTGGGTCTTATTTCATTTCTTTTCGATGGACTGTTTTTGGAAGTTATTTCATTAATGTCTTTAGGAGTTATTTCATTATGAAATAACTCCCAAAAGTTGGGGTTTGTTTCATTTAAGACTTGGAAATTATTTCATTTTTTTTGGGATTTATTTCTTTTTTCCAGTTTGGGGCTTATTTCATTTATTGTGGGATTTAATTCATTGGGAGTTATTGCACTGGGACTTATTGCACCTGGGAGTTATTGCACGGAGCCTGTCAACATTATTTCACAAATTTTTCGCACAAGACTTTTTCATATGAATTTTGGGACTATTGCGCTTGAACTGTTGGACAGAGTGCCAGGCTTAGCTCGAAAGGGTACTTTAAATCCAGCATGCATTTTTAACAAAAGGGTACTACCAGGCATGTTCTGAAAATCACTTTTTGTGAAAGTGATTTGAAATCACAAGAAAGGTGTTCTTGAAAAAAACACTTTTTTCATAATTGCGATTTTAAACTGGTCGGTTAAGTGGTCGCCGATCAAAGATTTCTTGGTTATATTTTTCCACCATTTTAAAGCTAGTTAAATCTTTTGTGGTTTCCAAAACACCCTTAAATCACAATTGTGATTTTTAAAATCACATTTGAAATTTTGTGATTTTCAGATCATGCCTGTATATATACTAAAAGTAATTTTTTTTTTGTAATAGGTACGTACCATTTGGTCAAAATGACAACTTTGATTAGAAAAGAAAGACATTTTTATTTAAAAATGTACTTTTTATATTAAGATAAAAGAGGCTTTTTATTTAAAACTGTGCGTTTAATTTAGAATGGTGCTTTGCTTTTGATTTAAAGGTACTTTTTATTTAAAATGTACTTTTTATTTAAAAATTTTTATTTAAAAAGGGACTTTTTATTTCAAAAGGAACTTTTTATTAAAAAATTTACTTTTTATTTAAAAAGGTACTTTTTATTTAAAAAGGTACTTTTTATTTAAAAAGGTACTTTTTATTTTAAAAGGTACTTTTTATTTAAAAAGGTACTTTTTATTTAAAAAGGTACTTTTTATTTAAAAAGGTACTTTTTATTTAAAAAGGTACTTTTTATTTAAGAAGTACGTTTTACTTTTATATAAAAAGGTCCTTTTTATATTAAAAGGTACTTTTTATTTAAAAAATATAAAAAAGTACTTTTTATATAAGAAGGTACTTTTTATTTAAAAAAGTACTTTTTATTTTAAAAGGTACTTTTTATTTTAAAAGGTACTTTTTATTTTAAAAGGTACTTTTTATTTAAAAAGGTGAATTTTATCTTAAAAGATTAAAAACCTTCTTTTAATTGAAAATGGTATTTTTATTCGCCAAGATCAAAAGAGAATTATATTTTTAATTGTCTTAATTGCATCATGTTTGGGAGCTGAATATAATATTTTTGGCCTTGGGTCATTATTCCTACACAACAATTGTGTGTGTAACACAAAAACATTAGTTCTAGAAACACCAATAAGTTACCGATTGACTCAAAAACATTTTCAATCTAACAATGTCTTTCCATCCGGGTGGCTAGTTTTCTGTCTACGTAAATCTTTAGGGCGAAAAACAGGTCTTAATTTTGAAGCTAATTTCAAAAATTTAGTACAGACTTTTCAATTCAATTGAAAGTGGTAAGAATCAAATGGCCCCCATACAAATTTTTTTCCTGAATTGTCTTTGTGCCCCTAAACTTTCTTATTGTGTTTATTATAAATTTGTCTCCAGAAATACCTTATATACGACTGTAATCGACTTACCAAATTTTTTTTATATCGGTCAATATAAAACCTTAGTTCTCATACAAATACTGCTACCAACTACTGTTTAATAAATCGCTATTAATATAAAATTTAGCAATGATAACTTTTATAATAGATGGCTGGTAGTTCCAGAATTGAGCATATGTTCCATATAAAACTCTCCCTGAAACCACTTTAAGGCGTAGATCTAGTTTATATTAAGCACAATGAGCTCCTATATGAATCTCATCCTCATAACATAATTTTGTTTTGCAGGATCCATTTTTTCCCATAACTCCCACATAGTGCACCATTCTCGAAAATTTTCTTAAATATACTGGTGTATCAAATGGTCGGGCTTTATCGACAATACTTTAATACTTGTTTTTAATTAGCATATGTACATTAGGGGTATAACCAATTTTTTGGCATAGTACCATGAGGTCATCCATGTCCTAGTAACCACGAAAATCATAATCTTTTGTAATTTTTCTCAAAAAAGTTCACGCACCAATTGGTTTTTTGGATCTAAGTAAGACTCAACAAAGTGTATATATCCTGGGCCCTGAGGAATAGGAATTTATGGAATCGGTCCATAAATGGCTAAGATATGAAAAAAAAGCAACGAGTGCCTCAAATTTAACCCATAAATGCTTTTTTTTTCTGTATATCTGGAGAACGGCAATAGCCTAAGTTGCCGAATTATGTACAAGCATCTTGGTTATCAATACACAACCTGTCTAAAAAAATGTGCGGGATGGGAGAGGTATCAGAAGAACCTTCCATACAAATAAAAGTACAGAAAGATGAAGTCAAGTAAATTTTCAATCGCAAAATGCTTAACCGAAATAATCCGAAAATTAGATCGATTTAAGTAAAACTAATTTTAAGACAATCTCAAAACGCTCTTGATTCAAGAATTATAAAATTGATTTAATCCCGAATGCAGACTTAAAATAAACCAAAAGTGAAATTAGAAGGAGAATTTTATTATGATTGATTTATTTACCCGTTTTACACCTTACATAATCATTCCCGATATGGTTTTTACTTTAAAAACTTAATGTACAGAAATAACAGAAAATATGAACTAAATGAGAACTCTTGCTTTCAATTTTCCTTTTTAAACATGAAAATAATGTGTTTTTGCTGTTTCTAAACACAACAAGCAAATCGTTTTTAAGCTAAACACAAGAAATATGAGATTAAAACGCTCACTATGTAATTTTACTCTCAGAGTAGCACCCCTAACGAAAAGTGTAAACTTTTTTTTTTACTTAATTTAAGAATTTTATACTTATTTTAAAAATTTCGGGATTGATTTTCGAAATTGATCCCATTTAGGATTGTGGAAAGTACGATTTAGTGTTATGGGTACTTGAATTTTTAAGTACGGCTCATACTTATAAAAGTATTTATTTTTTTTTTTCTGTGAAGGCCTTGTCAGAATATAGCATCACAAACATCAAGGTGAAATCTACAAGGTAGTGCCCCCGCTTAATTTTGGAGGAGAACCATTGATTATGAGCTAAATTCAGCAAAAAATATATAAGTGATATCGTCCCAGAAGCTTATAACAGAGTTAGACGCATACAAGTTATAAAGTTTTCAGCTTGAAATGGGGGGGGGGGGGGGGGGGGGGGGGTGCTCTAAAACCATGGTAGATAAGGCCATGATGGCATTATTACTCAATTGAATGGGAGATAAAGCCATAATGGCCTTATTGCCCAGTCATTGAGAAGTAAGGTCATATTTAACATTTTGCTAAATGAGAGATATAGCCATATTTATTTTTCGCAAATGAGAGATAAAGCCATATTTTTCAGAATATTGTTATGCATGGTGTAAACATTCTGTAAAAGGGAAAATCCTTAGTTATCATTGAAAAACATTTTTTTTATTCTTGTGACGCACGCAGGAAAACTTTATTCAGCGAAGCCACCTGCCGAGTCCTATAGGAGGAAAAAACCCCTAAGCACGCAGAAAAACTTTAGTATGCGAAGCCAGATTTCAATACTTAACTTTAGTGTTTCCGGAACTGAAATGAGAGATAAAGCCATTTTCTAATATTGCTAATGTGAGCTAAGGCCCTGATGGCTTTATCCCCCATTCAAATGAAAAAAAAACAAGAAGGCTTTATCTCCCTATTCAATGATAGATAAAGCCATCATGGCCTTATCTACCATGGTATTAAAACTTGCATATCTTTGACTGAATAAAACGTTCGAATAGCTGATTTATAACTCTGTCTCTTATAAATTTGACTTAAGATTTTAGTTTTCATTCCGGTTGGTGTATAGACCACGAAATTCGTGAGTTGCCTTATTGAAATGAAAGCCACGGCTTTTTAGTACATATTTAATAGAAAAGCCAACAGATGAAACATATGTATGTCTAGTAAAATTTGTATCTTAGAGATAAACAAAAAAACTAAAATGTCTTTAAAAATTAAGCAACTATTTACTTACTATGTATACAATATTTGCCTGAGAAACTTAAACAAAAGAAAAAATTATTTATTAATTTTAAAGAAATAATAAAGCTTGACCAATATGTTAAAGAGCTGCCTGTTAAAAAGCTGCCTGTTTTTACATGTTCCCTTTCACTGGAAAAATCACACATTTACAAGGATTCTATATTTCCTACATTTTCTTTTAAATATGACGGTGTTCTGTTCGGTTTTTTGCTTTTTTGTAAAAAAAGAATTATTTTAATTTTGTTTATCTGTTTTTTTTTTTTTTTTTATCATTAAACAAAATTTACCAGTTTGGCTGTATATTGGTCCTTCCGTCTAAACGTCTGAGTTGTATATTGCATTTGTATTGTGTGACTGTTTGTCTGTCTGTATTTTATTTGTTTGTTTGTGGTTACACACAATAAGAAAAATAATATTCAAGTTCATTCGTCTATGGTGCAGACCACCAACAAGTAATGTATACTTGCAACTTGCCACAACGACTAAAACAACAACTGCAAAAGCAGTAACACAAAAGTTATTTTTGTTTTGGTGGTTTTGTTACCTGGCTTATTACACTTTTGCTAAAGTAAACAAAAACAACAAGAAAAAACTTTTGATTTTTGATTATATTATTGTCGTTTTTTTTAACTTCTTGCAACTTCTCTACAGAATTTTGTTGTATAAAGTACTTTCAAAGTATTCTTTTTAGTTTTCGAATGCTTTTTTTTGCTTTTTTGTTAATTTTTTAGCATTACATGCAGCCAACTTGGCTACATGACCGACTACCTGCCTCCACTTCATGCCACTTATTTTTTGCTTTATGCGTTGTTGTTGCAGTTGTTGTTTCTTTTCATAGTATATTTTACTGGCAGTTAGTTAATGACATGTGTAGAAGTTGAAAAGTAGCTGACATTTGTGGATTCTTTATTTTTTTAAATGACAGTCAAATGAATATTTATAAAGCAGATTTAAAAAAAAAACAAAAGGAATACAATACATTTGTTCATCAGTTGCATTTTTCCTTACAACAACTTGATTTTGTATTTATTTTTTCTAAATTGTATTGTTTTTTTTTGATGTGGCAGTTTACCACAGACATAAATAAGTAATAAAAGAAATTAAATCCTTTTTATTATGGTTTTATTAAAACAATTGTTGCAGCTGTATGTGTGTGTCTTCTTGGAAGTAATAAGAGTGTTAAATTCTTGCATTTTATTGAGTGTTTAAATAATGTTAAAACAAAAATTAAATAAATGAAGGGGGGAAAATATGCAACTTCATGAATAAATGGAATTCATTAGGGGAATTTAGAGTTTTGTTGTTTTAATGGAAAAATAAATTGCTTAAGAAAAACTTTTCTCTAAAAGAAAAATATGTATCTAATGGAAGATGCATTCAATACAGAAAGCTCGATTTTTCCATTCCTTCCTGAGAGCAATGTAAGACTAATAACTTATCTATTTAGTGTATCGATTTAAAATACAGATAGAATGCATATAAATGTATATATCGATACCTTCCCGCAAGAATGTATTAAGCAACATTTCTAAAATTGTGTAGGAAACGAAAAAAACGTCTTATTTAGTTATTTATTTTTCGGATTTTATTGAAAGGAACATATTTGGAAAGCGATTTTCAGAATACAAAACATATTTAAAAATATGGCTTAGCATAATTTCTTTGGCGGATAATAAAAATTACAGGGTGCAACATTATTCCAGTGACAAAACTTGACGGTTGATACAATTTTATTTGCACTCTAGTTTCCTTTGCATCCGTGATAGGGCAGCGAAACCCAGGCCAAAATGTGGCGCTAAACTTCTAGTATAGTTCCACATCAAAAAGTCACTTTCGAAAAAGTGTCGCTTAATACATTCTTGCGGGAAGGTATCGATATATATTTTTGTTGCTAAATTGAAAATAAATTTATTCTACAAGTTTAAAGAACTTAGCCAGGATATGACTTCGGGTTTTAGGTTCATGATTTCTTCCGTGTTTAGTGGTCAACCGTTTGTAAAGGATGGACTCATTGACAGCCGCATGGACAGCCATAGTTCTGGCAGTGGATGTACACAAGCGGTTGAAATAACACCAGGTTTTGCGTGAAAGATCGAAATCGGTGGCCCTATGTCTTTAAATAAAGAACAGCTTCGTCCCCAGTCGTTCCGCTGTAATGTCTATGAATTGCACGTGTTTTTAGCCAAGAGCAGGGGTGGACTTCTGGATGATCATTTTGCATTGTATTGGTGGGATGTACGGGCTTGTGCTGATCTTTATGTACTCTCGAAGAAATGCTTGACTTCGTTGTAGGTCAGAGGGTTGAGGCTAGCTAACATTGCCAGCCATTAGCTTTTAATACAGCAGATATTATTCGCATCGTGGTGTTTAACTGCGTGTCGATTATTTTTACGTGTTGCCTGTTCAGCCATATTGGAGCCGTGTATTCGGCAGTAGAGTAGACTAATGCTTTTGCAGAAATTCGTAGGCAGTTTGGAGAGTTTCTGCGAGTTTCTGTAGGATGTTATTTCTCGACTTTTTTTACTTCTGGTACTCTCTCTAGATGTTTAAATCTATCATCTTATTAAGCAAAAGCTTAATCGTCGGCGTAATTGAATTTGTGAGATATAGAATTCGGAAAATCGCTGCATTAACGTTAAAAAAGAACGGTTATCTTATAGTAAATCATTGTTGAGCTTTGTGGTGGTTCTATGGTTGTCGTTTAGGAATACTCTATAACTTTAGTCAGTTTGAAGATGAGGCCCCTTTTTCTTACGTTGTCATATGCAGCTGTAACAAATGTAACTGCAGTTTTTTACTCTGATTAAACCCCTTTTTAATGAAATTCGTTGGGTTTGTTTTCTGTTTGTGACGTTCAGCCTCCTTGTCTGAACCCAGTAAAAACTTCGCCTACAAAATAATGTGTTGAGTAATCAGAAAAACATAAGAGCACTTCTTACAATTCTACTGAAAGAACCAATGAATTGTACAAGGAATGTCCCAAAATAAACGCATTCAAAAGAAAGTCATTATTTTTTTTTTACCTACATACATCCAGAAAAAAGTAGTTATAGAAGTTGTTGTAGATGTGGTTATAGAACGAAGAAACTAAATAATTAGTTAAAGACGCTATTCATTTTGAAAAAGTAAGCGAAATTTTTACTGGAAAGTATCTTATAATCCATTTAACGAAAAATTGTCATAACCTCAATAAAACTAATATCACTGAAGATGAGGACTTTGCAATTAGTCAATGTAGATACCAGGGGGATAACAAAAAATTAATTATTTTATCGATCACAAAGGTTTTTAAGAAGCTGAGTTTAATGGACATTGTATAAGATAAGTGTTTATTTTTACAATAAAACTTAAATATGGTACAATTTTAAATGCAAATGTGTAGATTTTCGTAACGCATTTTACCATCCCTGGACATTTCTCAATGATCTCTCTCATTCAGTGTTTCCGATTATAAGCATAAAGTTACTATTAGCTGTCAGGCTATTTTTACATAGAAAATTAACAAATTTCCCTTAAAAGACAAGAACACAAACTTTAAGCAGTAACTTGTTAGTTAAAAAAATACTCCTCATAAGCACATACAATTTAACATCAGATACTTTTTGAAATACATGCAGTCACTGAACTACCTTGGTCCAGCTTTTTTTTAACTTAAAGAACAAAAAAAAAACTTATTTAATATGTTTGATATTTCACAGTTTTATTACGAGTATCATGTATATTATGAAAGACAGGCACTCTTCTTTTTAAATAACATACATGCTGTTCTGAGGACCAGAGCTTTTCGAAATAATACATTATACCAGTGTTCGAAAATAAACACTAAATATCGTTTCTTAATGTTCGGTTCGGTAGATTTGTGGACAACACAAACGCTAATAGTGTTTGTGTAGAAAATCATTAAAAAAATAACGTTTCCCTATTAGTCATCTTTCGAACACAAAAAATTACCGTTTTTATCAAACTCAACAAAAGATGTGAACATTTAAATCCGTTCGGTTTTTTTTTTTTGAAAATCCACAAACTTCAATGTGTTCGGTTCGGCTCATTAATGTTCGTCCCTTTTGGCTGTTAAAAAAAAACCAAACATTTTTTACAAAAAACAAAATCCACACACGAAAAAAACATTATAGAACAGTAAAATATAATGTTTGTCTACAGTATCACTACAATTGTTCTGTTTTTTAACGAAGAACCGAACATTGTATAATGTTCGGTTCTTTCGTGAAAATAGATACGAACGGTTTTAAGGGTTGTGTATGTCTACACAATCACTAAAAAAATAGATATCGTTAAATAAATGTACTGTTTATTTTCGAACACTGCATTATACATACAATTCTTCTTATCCGAAGTGAAATTTTCTAATCTTCTTCAATGCTTGAAATTATTTTGAAAAAATATTGTTTTTTGAAAGTTTCTAATTGAAAAATTGTTAAGAAACTTTTAAATATTTTTTGTTTTTCTAATAGTTTCAGAAATACTTTTGTTTTAAATTCATATTGACTAAAAAAAAAAACCTTCAAAAATCTCTTTTTCACTTCTTTTCTTTGATTCTACAATTTCAACTGAACTACAAAGAAAAAATTCACTAGTAAATACAATTAACCTTAAAAAAAACAATTGATCTTAAAACTCGATTTAAAAAGCGCCTACAAGTCACCATTTATAGGCAACAACATAAGAAACGCACAGAAATCTTAAAACAACATCAATTGTTGAAAAAACAAAAGCGACAGTAACAACAATATTAAGAAGTTGAAAAATAGTTACATATAAGAAGAGCAACAATAACAAGAACAACAACAAAAAATGAGCTTAATTAAATGTGAAAATGCATGCAATATCTACCATAGTCATACTCATTCCATACACATGTTTCAATATTTTTTGCTATTTTTTTTGTGCAAAATATTGTACGTGTAACTCCTAAGATGATCTACAGTTGAGAAAAGGATGTTAATGAGGGATGGATGAAAAGTTTCTTAAAATGGAAATCAAAAGAATTTACGTTAAAAAAAACTTTTTTTTTATAATAAACAACATTTTTCTTAACTCAAAAACTCATCCATCGGTTATTTCATTACCGCTGATGTTGCAGTGACCCAGTGCCGAAAATTGCCATACTGCATACTCCCCATAGCTTTTGCTTAGAGCTCTCCTGCACTCATCCACTAGTCTGAAACTCATAAAACAGTTCACCAACGCCTTAATCCCTTTTTGAATAAAAAATACCTTATTGAACAAAAAGTACGTTTTTGAATAAAAAGTCCCTTTTGGAATTACCTTTTGAATAAAAAAGTTCCTTTTTGAATAAAAAGTATCTCTTATATAAAAAGTACCTTTTTGAATAAAAGGTACCTTTTTGTATAAAAAGTACCTTTTTGTATTAAAAGTACCTTTTTGTATTAAACCTTTTGAATAGAAAGTACCTTTTTGTATTAAAAGTGCCTTTTTGTATTAAACCTTTTGAATAGAAAGTACCTTTTTGAATAAAAAGTACCTTTTTGAATAAAAAGTACCTTTTTGAATAAAAAGTACCTTTTTGAATAAAAAGTACCTTTTTGAATAAAAAGTACCTTTTTGAATAAAAAGTACCTTTTTGAATAAAAAGTACCTTTTTGAATAAAAAGTACCTTTTTGAATAAAAAGTACCTTTTTGAATAAAAAGTGCCTTTTTGAATAAAAAGTACCTTTTTGAATTAAAAATACCTTTTGAATAAAAAGTACCTTTTTGAATAAAAAGTACCTTTTTGAATAAAAAGTACCTTTTTGACCAAAAGTACCTTTTTGACCAAAAGTACCTTTTTGACCAAAAGTACCTTTTTGAATAAAAAGTACCTTTTTGAATAAAAATAACCTTTTTGAATAAAAAGTACCTTTTGGAATAAAATGTACCTTTTGGAATAAAATGTACCTTTTGGAATAAAAAGTACATTTTGAAATAAAAATTACATTTTTTAATAAAATGTATCATTTTGAATAAAACGCAACATTTTAAATTAAAAGTTACTTCTAAAACAAAACATAACTATTTAAGTAAGAAGTATCTTTTTTCATTTTTTTATGTTATTAGTTATTGATTTACACATAGTTTTTCAGTTAAAAGTCCATTGCTTATTAATAAGTACCTTTTTGAATAAAAATACATAACTAACAAAACTTTGTGGGTAAGAAGAACCTAGATGAACTAAAAATAAATTTTTTAAAAAAAAAGAATCTTTTTTTAATTATAAGTTGCTTTTCTCATAAAAAAGTAAGTTATTTAATAAGAGGTTTATTTTTAAATAGAAACCACCTGTTTTATGTAACAAACGTTTTTGAATAAAAAGAAACTTTTAACCTTTTAGAATTAAAAGTACTTTTTTATAAAAAGGACATTTAGATTATGAAATACTTTTCATAATTAATAGTACATTGTTTAATAAAAACTACCCTTTGTAACAAAATGTACCTTCTAAATAAAAAGAACCTTTTTCAATAAAAAAAATACTTTTTTTTATTATTATAATTATTATTTTATACATAAAGTATCGTTTTGGGGAAAAAATGTCTTGTATCATACGAAAAAAGTGCCTTTTTGAATAAAAATTATAGTTCTTAATAATCAAATTAACATTCTGAAAACACGGATTAACTATTTTATTTGTTTTTATATATACTTCTCCGATTGCCTTACTGTAAACACTGTATGATTACGCCAAGTAAATGCAATCAACCCTTCTATAACACGATTTAACCGGCGCATGTAATAAGAGAAAATTGTAAAAAGAAGTATGAATCTATTACTGTTATAAAGCAAACGCATAAAGTTAAATTTGCATTACTTGCAAAGCATAGAACTATTTCCTTGTAAAGGTCGGTTTTCAATAAAAAAAAATGGGATTATTGTCGAGTTTAAAATAAATGACTGAAATATTACAGATATTTAAAGTATATTAAAATCGTGTTAGTAGAATACCGTGCTTAAAAAGGGTCGACTGTATATATTTCTAGTATTTTATTTGTAATACTTGCAGTTCCTTTTGTTATTCACATAAGTATAAGAAGTAGATGTGGAATGTGCGTGAGCTAGGCATGCTCAGTATGAGTACGCGTACATGTCAATACAAATCCAATATAGCATATGTCAACTCATGTGTATTGTAAAAGTTAAACAAAAATAACAACAATACCAACAACAATAGCAATCGTGAAAACAACATCAACTACACAAATCTTTATTTTTACATTTTATATCAAGACATTTTAAGCTAGATACGGCAATGAACATTAAACTACAAAAAAAAAATAATATAAAACAAAAAGAAAAATTTAACGAAATCCTACCCATAGTGTTCTTGTTTTATACTTATGTCTTCAGGTGTTTTTTTTTTAAAGATCCTTAAAAAAAGCAACGCATCAGAAACTTTAAATGCGGCCTCTTCTTTAACTTAATGAATTAAACAACATGCGTATTGTCTATTCTTATACCTCGTCATCAACATCAGCAAAAAAACATCAGCATCAGAGAGCAACATCAGCCAACTACAACTTCTTGGTCTTGTTTATTTAATTCTTTTATTTTTTTGTATTTTGGTTTTAATGCGGCTGTATTCCTTATAGCCAACTTAGCCACCTTTATTTCGAATTCTCGCGGGGTTTTCACTTTCAGCTTTAATTTTTTTTGTTGTTGTTTTGGTATATAAAAGGAACTTTTTTATTTAAAATGTATAAAAAAGATATTTTCAAATATAACTAATACTTTAAAAGTAAATAAGGAACACAGGGTAACATACATAAATGAAATGAAATGAAAACCGCTAAAATAATCAGGATTTTACATAAAAAAGCCACTCTTTCCACCAGAATTTTGTTTTTAAAGAAATACAAATTTTAAATAAAACGTTAAATTTTTTAAGAAAGAGTAGACTTTTGGGGAAAAACACCCTGTAAAAAAGTTTTTATAGAACTTTTCGAACAAAATGTTCTCGTAAAGAAAATGGTCCCTTTTGAAAAAAATAAATATGAGAAAAAATCCATTTCTGAAAACAAATATTTACAATTACAAAAAATACTTTTGGAATTTAAAGATAAAAAAAAAATACTTTTGGAATTAAAAGTTTTTTTTTAAATACTTTTGGAATTGAATTTTTTTTTTTAATACTTTTTTGAATAAAATTTATCTTTTCCAATAAATACTACAGTTTTATATTAAAAAAAACTATATTTTTATATAAAAATAACTATTTTTATGTTAAATTACCTTTTTTAATAAATAATTCCTATTTGAATAAAAAGTACCTTTTTGAATAAAAAGTACCTTTTTGAATATTTTTGAATAAAAAGTACCTTTTTGAATATTTTTGAATAAAAAGTACCTTTTTGAATAAATAAAAAGTACCTTTTCGAATAAAAAGAACCTTTTTGAGTAAAAAGTACCATTTTGAATAAAAAGTACCTTTTTGAATAAAAAGTACAATTTTGAATAAAAAGAACCATTCTGAATAAAAATTACCATTCTAAATAATAAGTACCTTTTTGAACTAAAAGTACCATTTTAAATAAGAAGCACCATATTGAACAAAAAGTGCATTTTTGATTTAAAGTACCTTTTTGAAAAACGTACCTTTTTGAATAAAGAGTACCTTTTTGGATAAAGAGAACCTTTTTGAATATAAAGTACCTCTTTGAAAAATGTTCCTTTTTTAATAAAAAGTACCCTCTTTAACCAAAAACTACGTTTTGGAACAAAAAGTAGTTTTTTTTTTTATAAAAACAACATTATAAGAAAACTTTATAAAAATTGGCATTTTGAAGAATAATTGACTCATTTATTTAAACAACTCCTTTTAATTTTGCATAAACCTAAAAGCATGATGTGTTTTTTAATACTGTGGTGAAGGGTATCATATGGTCGGGCTTGACCGACTATACTTTCTTACTTGTTTCCATTAAATTAGTTTTATGAAGAAAGGAATTTTACAACATGAAATTAATTAAAATTTTTAATTATAATTTTTCATTCTTGACTGCAGCTGGGGCTCGAACAGGTTACCCTTACTCTCACCACTATTTTCCTTTGGAAATATATAACTAAAGCCTATAATACACGTCAAAATTACGTGAGAGACACATGCGCATGTGGCTTTTTACATTCCGTGTATTTTATTCCTAACTCATGGAATCAAAAGTTTTACAAAAAATGGTGCAAAGCTGAAATTATTATGAAATTCTTGAAAAAATCACTTAGCTTAAAAAAAAATTCGATTACATCAAAAAAAAAATTTTTTAAATTGTTTCCCAGTGTAACTATTTCATTTAAACTGATTTCTTGATTCTTATTGCGGCATTAAATAAAACAGCCAGTAAAATAAAATGGAACTTACACTTAAAGTCTATTTTCCTAAGCAAAACAAAATAAATAAAACTGTGAAAATATCTCCACAAAATAACCAGTTGATATCTATACACCTTTTATCTGTCTCTTTTTCAACTCTTCTACAAAGTTCTCCTTTTCTAGACCATCAGTTTTAGTTTGTGAATGTTGTCGGACTTTTGCTGTTAAGCTGAGCAATCACAAGCAAAAACAAAACATTATCTAGTCTAGTTTGTTCTTGTAACATGTACTGTATAATGTTTTTACTTTTTTTTTTTTTTTTTTTTTGATTTTATTGCAAATTAATGTTTAGTTCTTCTTCTTTTTCTACCACTCAGTTGTTGTTGGAAAACCACAAGAGAATTAATTGACCTTCAAAATCATTCAAGTGTTAATAGTATAAGAAACTAATAAATTCCTTTCAACGTCATCAATATCATCATCCTCACCAGCCTCGATATTTATGGAAATTGTATTAGTGTGTGTGTGTGTGCGGGTTTTATGGTGTCGATACTTGGAAAAAAAATTAAACATACGAAGAAGGATGGCAAATAAGATTGAATTGAAAATTAATTCAAGATAAAATAAATTCACTTTTCTGATAATTCCAGCTTGATTTTATTTCATTTATTAGTTTCCTTTACAAAACATATCAAATTTTCCAGTTTCTTTAAAATAATTCAAGATTATTTTGCAAATTGATGTAAAGCAACAATTAATGAAAAGCAAAAAATTTATATTTTTATTGGAACTGGGAAAAAGGAGGAGCAAAATTTAAGAAGATTTTGTTATAAAGTTAAATACCTATATGAACGTACGTAAATACTTAAGGGGTTCTAATTTCAAAACAGTAATTAAGGTTTTTAATACATGTTTTAAAGAATTAAAATAGTTCATGAGAACATATTTCTTAATTCTTTTTACTTTGTGTAATTTATGGTCTTTTATATTCTAAAAACGGAAGTTTTTTTTATATTAATTTTTTATTTTTCGTACAATTTCGTACAATTTCTCATAATTTTTTTTTTAGCATTTAGTTTACTTTATGTTTTATTGTTTCCTTTGTGTTTTTTTTTATTATTAAATGCTTTGTAACAAAACAGAAAATTATTTACAAATCATAAACATTATTCTCTGTCAATATTCCAGCAACACCTACTTTAAGCAAACACCTTTAAAATTGAATTATTTTTTTTTTTTTAAATACACGATAAAAAACAGAAATTGAAAGCCATATTTTATAAAAAAAATACAAATACTCTGAACAAGATGAATAGGGTAAGAATTCGGAAAAAGTATTTCAAACTTAAGTAACCAGTCATAAAGCTAAACATGTTAAAGTGATATTTACAGCTGTGCCGAGACTTCACATTAGATCTATTAAAAATCACACCAAAACCAAAAATTCAAGAGCACCATCAGACTAACGGTACCAAGATCCACAAGTGCTCGGAACAACAGCTTTTAAACCGGCACGAAATCAAAAACAAAACATTATTAGACTTCGAAGTGCTTTGAGTGTGTGTTCTATAAAAGCCCTGTCGGACAATCAGTTAAGTTTAAATTAACTGAAAGCTAACTATTTCACAAGTAGTGGTGGTTGACACTTGCATTACTTTTATATGAAATTAACTAACTATTTTAACATGTCCTAGGAAGTAGTCAATTGTCCGACTCTGCATTACTTTCAGTTAACTTTAAAGTTAACTTTTTATAGCTAGCTATAAACTTACTACTTTAAGTAAGCTTTAAGTTGGTTTTTTTAAATAAACTATTTTATTAAAATTGTATTTTTAGTTATTTTATTTAATTTTTTAATTATACTATAACCTGGCCATTACCGATTACCAATTTCTACCCCGTATATTGTAATAATGGCTCTAAATAATTAAATCTTTTGTGGGTCTTGGAGCCGTTTGTTTGCCAATCGACTTGGCTCTCTCTACTTAAAATACATAGTGTTTGTATACACTTCGGTTAATGTAAATTTTCCATTGCTTAGTCGATGGCTTCAAGTCAGTCTATACAAGCAAACTTAAAATTGGCTTTTTTTGTAGTTAGCTACTCATTTGACGGCAGGGAGACTACACGTAAATTTTACATAGAAATCGGCAATATTCAGTGAATAAAACTGTCTCTTGAAGTGTTGGTGTTTTCTTTCTTTCTTGCTCAATAAAATTAATTTAACTATTATTTTAGGTTTTTTTTAATAATAATAAATAAACAACATGTAAAAAAACAAATGGGACATAAATAAAAATAAAAGTAATTAATGCGTTTAATGATAAGATTCTTCAGTACGTTAAATTAAAGTGGCGTTAGTATTAACGTATTAAAAAATATCGTTTATGATTCTAGGGTTAATACTTTTCAGCTTTACAGCATAATCTTTTTGATTAAAAGCCGTTTAATCAAAATCTAACAGATTAAATTCATATTTTTTTATGTTATATTTAATTTTTAATTGATTATTCAATGTTATATCATAAAAATGATGCCAAGCTATAAATCAATATGCATACAAAAGTCAATGTTTAACATGCATACCTGTACTCAGACATAATTGCATGGTGCGTCTAAGCTACTGAGTTATTTACATTAACTAAATGTCGATGTACAGAGTTGACAAGTCTCGCATATCTTGCAATATGACGATACTGAGTACATTCAAACTCCTTGCTAGGAAGTTCGAGCTATCTTATCTCTGCTGCATGGTTTGAACCTGTCATGCAGCTCCTGTTGATTAGCAACAGGATAAAGGTGTTTCCTCCTTACAACCGAACCCACTCACTGGTTCCAATTGTAATTTGGAAACAACACCTCGTGTAATTGGTTTATCGACATCATTGTAAGAAAAGCATTTTGAAACAAAAAGCCTCGTTTTTTAAAGTAACACTTATCTATTGTAAAGGAAACCGCTGCTACAAACCAAGATCTTATTTTGGACAAATTTTTAGAAAGGAATGCAACGGGTACCGACGGATGGTTTACACCTTCTTTCCCTAATTATAGTTTTGTTATTGTGTTGAATATAAATATACAAACGTAATTTTCTTTTCGACATTGTAGGCCAGGCAGTAAATATTAAAGGCATATAAACAAAAAAGCATTTTTATGTCAACCCTTTCATTACCAGAAAGTAGACAAAATAGCACGATATCTTTAGATAGATTAAGATTCTAGCGGTAGATATGATCATTTCGCAACGCTTTCATCAAAAAAGTGAATAAATTAATATCTTGGATTAATACCTTCGCTTTAACCATCGCTTTAATAGTATCTTTTTCATCAACTTTTAAATTACTTTCAGCTCAGTTATCCAAATTGGGTTACTTTTTAGGAAAAAAATAACAACAAGTTTTAAAGCAAGATGCGGAAGTTTTTTTATGTTTTGTTGTTTTGTATATGAGGGCTTATAAATACCCTAGAGGTAAACGAACTGACACCAAAGTAGTCCCGTGATAGGTCTTTGGTGGTAGAGACCGGTTCTAGTTTTAACACTTTCTATGAATAAGACCTATCACTTTTACATGGGGCTGTCATTGGAGGGGGTCAATTGACACCATTTGACCAGTCACGAATCTATTCTCAATGGACGTGTTTAGTGACAGTTACTAAAATGTAGTATTATTTCAATACGATGTAGTATTATTTCAATAAAACAAGTCCTAGAATTAAATTCAAGAGCCAAATTTTAGAAAGACCCAAAAAAATGTATCACACCACCGGTGAAGACTGTACTGTAATTTATTATTTTTTCTACCTTTTTGTTCTTCATAAACCAGTTACATGATTGGTTCTCCTTTCACTGGTCATGAGTTCTTTCTTTTTGTACCTGTTCTATTTTCACAACTCCCAGGACCAGTCTGTTGGACCAATTGACACAAATTTCCCGCAGGGTATATACTGTGGTAGATAATCTTGATAAAAAACATATTAGCTACCGTCTTCGGTTTTCGGATCGAGATTTTATTTGTGATTCGCAAACATTCCAAGGACTTCAGGAGTAATCTACGTCGAGAGTTTTAAACTGTTATTTGTTTGTTGTTTCTGGCATATATGATGTAAGCTGCAAGTGCTGAAATAGCTAATACATTAAAAACATCGCGAAAGACCAACGTCTTGTTGCTCGTTTGATTGAGCATTGGGACAACATTTTGTCCATTGTAGGTTACTAAGGATTTCCTTTTCTATGGTATAACAAACACCGGCTTCGCTAACTAAAGCTTCTGTGCCGCTGTGTGTTACACCATAGAGGAGAAAATCTTTGCGCTTTTCCAAGGGTAACCTACGCAAAAAAGCTTTAGTTAGCGAAGGCGTTGTTTGTTATACCATAGAAAAGGAAATCCTTAGTAACCTACAGATGTCCGATGTATCGGATTCCCATATCAATGCCCGTTTTACGAAGCCTTTTCTATAACGAATATAATAAATTTAAATTTATTCCAAAAAAATATTTAATTTAAAATTTTAAACAGAACTTATTTATTAATTAAAGTTGTTGAAATAAAAGCATTTTTATTTATACAGAACTTTTTTATTATCAAAAGCTGTTTACTTATTTTTAATTTCAATTGCCCCCATTTTCAAGATTTTACAAACAAAAAACATTTCCTTAATATTTAAGTGAAACCCTTTCTTTACCCAATCATTTCCTTACCACTTGTTCTTTAACTCCCAAAATACAGTAAAAAATTACCCAAATTTAAAAATTTAATTAAATTAAAATTTAACATTTATCACCTGAATCCAAAAAAAAGCAAAATTAAACAATTTTTCAACCAAATAAAATATTTAACACGGCAAACGAAAGAGCAGAAACAATTTATATTGAATGTCGGTTTTAGCTGAACTATGGCAGTATTAAATTAAACACTTTAAAATTGTTATGGAGCTGTTTTTGTCTTCAACTTCTTTTGTGATGTTTTTTTTTCAACAAATTTGGTGGTTTTGCCAAAAGTTTTGTAGCAAGTAGAGGTTTACTAAAGCATACGAGTGCTGTAGAGTCACATTCATAAAAAATCGACACATAAATGCAGAAAGTTTAAAAAAAAAAAAAAAAAATACGCTGTTTGATTGTTAATTTGTGAACTGATATCATTGTAAATATACAATATATGTATGTAGTAATATGAATGTTTGTTTGAATGTCTTTAGTCATGTATGAGGAGTACTTCTTTTAGCGTATGGCATCATATTGAAACCCAAAACAATAATAAGAAAAGCATGCCACACAATGCCTGTAGTAAAGGTACAGAAAAAAGGGTAAACCTTTCGATAAAAGTAGAGAAAGTTTAGTTAAACTTTAAAGTGGAATTAGAGAAATATAACTTCTACTGCCTTTAAATTAAAGGCTATTGAACGAAGCCGAAATAGATCTGTAGATTCCAAAATGATTTAATGAAGTGGGCCAGACACTCCAGAAATAGGCCTTGTTAATTCAAAACGACTTAAGTTTAGATTGTTGAAATTAATTCTTTATCTTTGCTCCTCCCGGGGGCTTGTAGAGATCATCTTAAGGTGCTACATCCTTCTTGAAAAATAAGTGCACTCAATACCTGGGATTCCGAAAAATACAAAACTTAAAGATCTCAGGAAATCCTAACCATCACTTACGTTCGCGGTTCATATCACCACACAGGACTGACTATTAGTTGAGGCCTCCGTTAGTATGATTCTTGTGGGAATTGCTTTCTGTCTTTCAGGAAGATTGTCTTTCGCTTTTCCGTTGAAAAGATACTTTCAAGGATCCCTTGTTTATTTTGGCTTGCTAGAAAGTCGCAGAAGGCGATATAATGCAAATCCCACTTAACAGCCGATTTTTCACCACTTGTAGGAGAGTTGCTACTCAACAGGTACTGCTATGATTTTTTTTAAAGTAGCGGGTTTTAGACAGGCCCATCTTCTTAACAAGGGGTTAGTGTATAATCTTGCGGGATTATACAGTGCTTCAGTTCCACCAAGAAGTCGGCCTTAAGGCATGTATACATGTTAGCCTTTCCCACATATCTTACATATCTTTTGCTGCTTCTACGATTTACTTATTTATCGCCTTCAAGTCGGGAAACCCTTAAAAAATTAAAAGTTTGTTTCTCCATTAACAAATGAATTAAATGCTGCTGTATTGGTTATTGACATCAATTGTATGTTACAACAGTTAAATGAAGGAATGGTCGAATGAAGTTTTTGGCAGAACTGGTTGTAAGATATTGTTACTGTAACTGCTGCATTTGTTATTGTTACAGTTGTTGCCTTGTTACTTTATTGGTGTTAGTATGACACTAACTACAAAACAATATAAAAAAAGAAAAATTTAAGGCATGAACAAATAAAGGTGTAACTAAAATATTTGAAAGCTCTTGTTAAATTAAAACAAAACAATAATGAAATTTAAAAAAATGTTTTAAAATGAATGAAGGAAAAAACAGCAAAATAAAATTCGGAAAAAACACGCAACAAATTTCCCAGTAAATTAAAAGAATCAGGAAGTTTTGATTTTTTTTTTTTGGGCTGTTAGTTCAAGTATAAAAAAAAAACCAAAAAACCCAAGGTGGAGATACAAGATAAATTCAGAAAAATAGACAGTTAAAGTACAATGTGTTGGAATTGAAGAGCAAACGAATTTATTAATAAATTTCTAGGGGCTTTTTGAGAGCTTAAATGAGAAAAGGCACATATCGCACTTGATCATAAAAAGGGTATTAACACCAAATGTTAAAATTTTCATTTAAAGCAAAACAAATTTTAATTTAACTCTAAAGGCAAATGAAAACTAATTTTAGCCAACCGTTTCTTTACCAAAATGTAGACAAAATAGCACAATATTTTTACAGAGAGTAGAGATACATATGACTGAATATAACGCATCGATTTTTTCCAAAAAATTAAAAAAAAATTTCAGTTAATACCCTCTTTATGCTCAAGTGCGATATGTTTTTCTTAAAACAATAAGAATTTTAAAAAATGCTTTGTGTTAAAATGTGAAACCTAAAGCTATTTCGGTAAAATAAGATCTCTGTGAAAATGTGATTTTTTTTTTTTGGTTGGCAACTCTTTGGATAAAAAATGTGAAATCTTCCTCGCAAAGCTTAAATTCTTATATAAAAAAATTTGACTTTTTGTGTAGAAATGTGACTTTTTATATATCGGATGTTGTTTTACGCTGCATGAGAACTTTCGATATCAATAAATATGGCTTGAGAGCTTAAAATGTCAAAGTGTGTTGACACTTCTTTCCAAAAGGGTTTGGCAAATTATAACGAACTGTTTAACGCTTGAACGACGCTTCCGAATTGGAAAAATTTGCTTTGAAAATAAAAAATCCGTTCGCGAAATTCATAGAGCCCTTCATGCATTTTACCAAGCTAATTTCTAATTAAATTGCTACGTCAAAAGCAAAATTGCCGTATTTAGAGCGAAGACAACCCTCAAGCTCTTTCGAAATGAGCAACGAGCTGCCGTTATGGTAAATGGCGAGCGCTATCGCCTCATGCTGTCTAAATTTTTAAGTTTCTAGATTACTTATAATTGGGCTTAACATAGCCATAGTCATTGGTTTATGCCAACAAACCAGCAACTCTTGAAGCATTAGCAGCCAATATTCAAGCTACTATTGATTCCATACAGCCAGATTTAATGGAAAAAGTAGTAAAAAATTGGTCTGATTGAGTGGACCATTTAACTCGCGGCGGACATTTGCTGGAAATCATATAAAAAAAAAATTCCATTAAATTTTCTAGCAGATTATAATGAACAACAATTTCTTTCCAACAATATTTCTGGCTTGTCATATCATTTTAAGTTATCATTCAGCCAAGGCGAATTCATAAAGGTGACATTTGCGACTCAGCTGTGTATTGTTTATTTCTTTGTGTGTATACTGAATGTCAAGCTTTGTTTACAAGCTTGAAAAAATTAATTCAAATTTAAAATTTAATATAAATTTAAATAGTTGAAAAAAAAACTTATTTTAATTTTATAAAATAATAATAGGGAATATAAAATATAAACACAAGAAATTGAAAATGCGTAAAGAATAAGTAGAGCCACAATTAATTTGCAGTTGAGGACTTTCTAAAGCAATTGTGTATATTTTTATATATTTATCAGTGAAGTAAATGTGGACCAAAAAATTGTGAAATACTCCACAGAAATAATAGAAATACAATAAAAAAAAAAAGTATAATTATTTTTTATCGGCTTTATAAAAAATTGCTTTTCTGATGCAGCGCAGTGATGCATTTACGAACGCACCCTCTATCTCATGATGCGGTCACCTTTATAAATTCGCCTTGCATTCAGCTTAAAAAAATACCATATTAAAGGGCTGACTTTTTTTTAAAAATTGGATTTTTTGTTTAAAACAAGTTACTTTTTGGGTAAAAGCTGTGTTTATTTAAGTTTGTCATTCCATTTGTACTTTCTACAATATTAATCTTAGGTGCTTATCAGTAACAAAGTGGATTTAACGATGTCCATCTGTCCGTGTGTCCGTTGAAATGTTTTTTCCGAAGATCCAAGATACGATGCGGTAGATATATATTTATGTCACATATAGTCCGGAATTGTTTGCTGATGAAATTCAGCCTGATCGGTCCACAAATGGCTGAGATATAAGCAAAAAACCACGACTGCCTCTAATTTTACCCAAAAATCCCCACTTGTTGTTGTTTTTGTATTTTTATTTTATGTATTTCTGGAGTACGGCAGAAGCCAAAGTTTCCTAATAAGGTGCATGTATCTTGTTTATCAGTACTTAAAATCCGGCAAAATTTTGAGCAAGATTGTTCAAGTGGACATGACACTTTCCATACAAAGACATTAAAGATTTCTGATATTTGGAGAACAGCAACGTTTCCAAATCAGGTACAAGCATCTTGGTTACCAATACACATCATCCGACAAAATGTGGGCGGGATTGGACAAGTAGGCGTGGCAAAAAGTAGTTTTATTTATTTTAATTTAATAAGATTCGGCATTGCCGAATATGGCACTTTTACTTGTTTTCGATTGACTTTTGTTTAAAAATAAAACCGTTTGTGTAAGAAGTATCACCTAAAACGCAAAACTACCTATCTAATATTTTGAAAGTTTTACAGGAGAAACAAAAAACTATTTAATATGATAAAGTGATAAATTAAATTAAACGGCTTATACCAAATTTTTCTTCTATTTTTCATGTAAACCCACCAGTTGTTTTGACAATAAGCAATGTTGAATCTTTTAAAAAGCTGTAAGTTAGGTCATTTAGCGTTTATCATATAATCCTTTGCACATAAGGCCTGTTGTTTTATGTCAATAAAATCGACAATGTTGGTTAGAAGATTGCAAACAATTTTGTAAGCTAGGGCCTTTGGATTCTTAGGAGACGATTTATGCCTCTTTGTCTGTAAGATATGACGTTTTGTCTAAAAAGTTTGACTTCTGTGCGATAAATTTAACTTTTTGTGTAAATGTTGACTTCTTGTTGATATCAATTATGTTTTTGTTGAAAAAGTGACTTTTGTAAACTGAAACTTTTTTTGGCTAAATTACTAAGTGTGCGGTATTCGACACCACAATAGTGGAGAGGGTATCATGCATTTTTGCTGATGTTTGTAACGCCTTAAAATGTTGGTCTTATGGTGTTTTCTTTTCTACAAAAATATGACATTTTATTTAAAAAAAATGCAATTTGGAGTCTGTTTCTTAAAAATTTTGCTCCCGAAAAGGGTGAGTTTTTTAGAATAAAGCAAGCCACCCTTTTCGGGAGCAAATTTTTTAAGAAACAGACACCAAATTGCATTTTTTTTAAATAAAAAGTCACATTTTTTTGTAGAAAAGAAAACACCATTAGATCCACCTTTAAGTATACCGATCGGCTCAGAATTACTTTCTGAGTCCTGCTGACTGGCAGATTTTGGAGATAACTTGATGAAATTTGGTACGCAGGTCACAATTGCTACAAGGACCAAGCCTATTGTAAATGGGTTCAATCGGTCCATACTTTCCCATATCCCCATACAAGTCAGAATAGAGTTTTTGGGCCCATAAACCATCTTATATACTGGTATTTCGATGAAATTTGGTCCAAGCTTATTTTATTGCAATCAAAATTATCTTAACATTTTATTGGACTCGGTTCATATTTGGCCATAAGTTCCATACAAACACTACTCCCGCGAATTGCTTTGAAATGCCATAACTTTCTTATAAATGTTGATATAAACATAAAAATTGGCGATAATAACGGTTACGATAGCTACTATGTTAATTAAATGCAAATGGCAAAATGTTTTTCTGGTAGGCCCAAAATCAACCATAGGCCCCACATAAACCGCCAACCTAAAGTCTCATATATGTAGACGATGATATTTAACTAAACTTTGGCACAAAGAACTTTTACATGAATCTGAAGCCTCATAACATAATTTTGTTAAGGCGGGAGCATGTTTATCCATGGGTCCCAAATAGGTGCACTAGCAGAAATTGTTTTCATAAGCTGTGGTGTAGGGTATCATATCGAACCCTTACCGCAAAAAAAGCTTAAGCGACATAATTTTTAATTTTCGTGTCCTAAAATATCATGGTAACATAAGGTACCTACCCTTACGATTTTATAGCAAAAACTATTTTTTCTTAAGCGACAATCTTCACGCAAAATTTTTATGAAATAAAATAAGAAAAAAAAACTTTTTCCTGTAAAATTTTGTTTTTGTTTTGGTCGCTTAAGCTTTTTTTGCGGTTGTGCCTCGATATGATCGAGCTTAACCGACTATACTTTCTTTCTTGTTGTTTTTTCTATCAGTTTTTTTTAACGAAATTTTTAGAAGGAAGATTATTGGAAAAATAATCTGCTTATATTTGATTTTAAGATTGTTAATAACTCATAATTAAACATTAGAATTTTGTGTTAAGCAAATTATTATTTTTTTATCAGTTTTTTTTTTAACGAAATTTTTAGAAGGCAGATTATTGTATTTCCTAAAGCTTAAGTTGGCTTAAATATAGTCTGCTTATGTTTGTTTTTAAGATTGTAAATAACTCATCATGAAACATTAGAATTTTGTGCAAAGCAAATTAGTTTCGTTGTTACTTTTTTTGTATAAATTTTTGTTACCTAAATCTTTTGATTGTGTGTTTATTACCATAAAATTAAAAATTTTTCCAAACTGTTGATGATTTTCGTTATATAGTTTTATATTATACAGCTTCTTAAGACTAAAAGAAAGTTCATTAAGCACCATGTCTTAACTTGTGTATCTGATTTTATTTTTTTTTTTACACAAAGATTACATGTGACCTGAGAATTTAGTTAAAGACTCTAGTAGTAAATACCTGAAACAGCCCACCAACAGTGATAATTTATGCCAATCAACACACAATTTTTCTTTTTTTTGATTATGTTCATACATTTTTTCCTGTTTTGTTTTAGGGTTCGTTTCCTTAATATGTTAAAATAAATACAATAAATAAAGTTAAGACTTGAAATGTTCATTATTGAAATATGGTGTAGTTTAGCTTTTTTCGTTATGTTGTTTTATTTTGGTTGCTGTTGTAAGTGCTTTTTCGTTGCTTTGCGGCCATTTCCGTTGTTATTCTTAATATTTTAAGGGTTTTTAACAACAACAACAAAGGCAAAAGCAGCGGCAGATAGACAGACAGACAGTCAGCAGCATCTTTAGCATCAGCATCAGTGGTAGTAGTAGTTAATGTATTTCTTAATGTTTATTACCATCTATGGATTTTGATAACTTAATTAGTTTGGTTGTGTTTTAAATTTCATCGAGGGCATAAGCAAAGTTTCCTAAACACTCACTCACTACTGAGTAACACTGTCATACCAGTCCAAAATTATAAATTGCCCAGAAATATTGCTGTGATGTCAACGACTACTGTGTAACAAGTTTTTTCTTTCATCCATTTTTTTTTTTTTTTTTTAAGAAAGAAAGAAACATAAAGTCAAAGATTTATTAAAATTAATGTTTATTTTTTTCTTAACAATTTTATATATTTAAGATGGTAATAAAATGATAGAAATTATTAACATAATCAAAGCTTTTAGTCTTCGATAAGAGGAGGAACGTTTAGCAAAACCCTATTTAGTAACAGATACTAAAGGAAAATATTCATTTCTTTTATTTTTGATCATTTTATGGCAAAATTATATAAACAAGTTCACATAATATTAAATTTTAAAAACGAAACAATGGCTAATCAATAAAAATATTGTGATTGTGTAATAAAATAAACATCATTAATAAAAGGCTGGCCTTTTTTCGTTAAAATGATTTTAGAGCATAATGGCTTTGAATATTAATTGCCTGTAAAAAAATGTATCAGATAATGTTGTTGCCTAAACAAACTAAAGAGAGACCTAGTTTTAAATGTTAATTAAAATTGACACAAACTTTTTTACTTTCTAATATTTTAAAGAAAACATCAAAAAACAAAAAAAAAAAAAAAACACAAACAATATGTCCATTTTACAAATTAATGGTTAAGGTATGTTCAGACCGGTGCTACCAGAAGAAGGGAAAAATCCCTACATGTAGGTATTTTTGACACTAAAATATAAGCGTAGGGAAAATCGGACAGATTTTTTATTATCACCAAAATGTAAGGATTTTTCGTCATATCACATTATTTTTAAAATAAATACAGAAAAAACGTTTTTTAAGTGATATTTTCTTGTCCAAAACGGTTGAAAATTTTTCTTTTCACTAAAATCGCTTAGAAAAATATTTCCAGAGTTGTTTTTGGTTTAAAAAGTGGGCGGCACAAATATGTAAGTGTATGGTTTTTCTAAGATATCACTTAATTGAATTTTTAACAGTACATACATATCGCACCTATTCAACAATACTGTATTAACTCGAAATTTTTAGTTTTTCACTTTTTGGAAATAATCGACAGGTATTATTCATATCTACTAGTGCTATGAAACTATCGATAGTATCGATAGTACTAACAACAATAATTGCATGTGATATGGATTGTCTAGCTGTGCTTTTTTACTACTAACTTAAGGCCTTTATGCCGAAATTTTTATATGTTTCTATAGGGACTGAAATGTTAGATAGTTTTATGATGTTGTAAAAAAATCAAATAAAAATGCAATTGCAATTGCGAGCATATGATAAAACAATGAACGACCATTAGAGGAAAAGTCCGCTCGTTTGATTAACGGTTGAGAATCAAATCCAATTTAGAACATTATCTTAAGTTGCAATAAAATATCTTATAGTCACTGTTACTTTGGTTCCTTCATCAGAAATCTAAAATAACGTGCACACATTCATACCTCTCTTACGTTCAATAAAGTGATAAAAACACAGAACTGTAGCCTGATAAAAAACTAGTTAAAGTTTTCCTGCTTAAGTACAAACATTAAGTCGATAGTAATATCGATATATCGATAGTTAAATCTGAACTATCGATAAATATCGATAGTATCCCAGCACTAATGTCTACTACCCACTGTAAAAATATCGAGCAATTTTATGTACCTTTTGGTAAAGAAACGGTTGGTTTAAAAATACCTTTTCATATGCCTTTCTTAACAAATTAAAAAATGTTTTGCTTCTACTGAAAATTTAGAGTTAATACAGTATTGTTGAACAAGTGCGATATGTATAACTTTTTTTAAGTTTTGTACTTATTTTTTGTGAAAGTTTTAATATATGTACATTAGACTGGTCGCAATTTTTTTTTTAATTTAATTGTTTGCGCTGCTTAAAATATGAGGTTTGGTGTAAGAAATCATGATCTAATTTTTCAGGTCAATGCGACGGTGCTTAGCCGTGCCGAGTGGGGCCCAAAATTCCCCATATTATGAAAAAAACATCTTTTCTATCAGATCTTTATAGTTAAACTAGTTGAAAAGCCGAAAATCAAAAATATGGCTCCGTTACGATCTTTCGCAGAGAAAGTACTTCAAGTATGTCAGGATGTTTGAATGTATGTCCTATTCTTTCCGCAACTTTCTGAAGCCATCTGATGACATAGTAAGCTGAAATTTGGCACACTTGAAGTATTTTCTCTGCGGAAGATCGTAACGAAGCCATATTTTTGATTTTCGGCTTTTCAACTGGTATAACTATAAAGATCTGATAGAAAAGATGTTTTTTTTATAATATGGGGAACTTTTGGCCCCACTCGGCTCGGCTAGGCACCGTCGGATTGACCTGAAAAATTAGATCATGATGAAAAAAAAAATCCCATACAAGATGCGACCAGTCTAATGTATGTACATATATGAACAAAATTTATTTTTTATTACTAAAGTTTTTTCTTCCATTTTAATGACAATAATGCGTAGGCATTTTTGTAGGGGAAATTTTTTTAACGTATAGGGAAAATCGGATTTTTTTTAGCATGTGTAGGTATTTTTTCGAAAAATCCACTGGCAACACTGGTTCAGACCTAAAAAATATTTAACGAACAAATCCAAAAAAAAGCTAAACCAGTAAATTTATCAAACTTTTGCTTTATTTTATAAATTTTTTATTGATTTACAATCCTTTTTTACACAAAAAAAAATTTGCACAATTAAAAGCATTAATCAAAATTAAATTCAGTTTTAGTTAAATATTTAATCAAGTGAATTAAACGTTTAATCGAGTGAATTGAACTTTTAATCAAGTGTATTAAACGTTTCATTGACAATATTAAATTGCTCCAGTAAACAAATTAATAAAAGCACTTGATTAAACGTTAAATTCACTTGATTAAATATTTAATTAATACTGATTTTATTTTTGATAAATGCTTTTACTGGTGCAACATTTTTTCTGTGTATTTGAAGATAATTGCATAATGTAGTTTAGAAACTGTTAAATGACGTTTGATCTAGCAAAAGCGATAATTTTTTAATAATACTAGTGGTTACGTGCAGGACGTCAAATATTTAAGCGTTATTGGGATAAAGTCCTATTCTAGAAAAAAAGAAAATGGTTTCCTTAAAAATCAAATAAACCATAGGTTTTTATAAAACATTTTTTTCATATATTTTGCATATATTATATGACTATTTTCTAATTTCCCTTTTCCTCTTTTCAGGTACGTCTTGATTTCTTTTTGTACACTCTATGCCTGAGTTTTTTTTTCATATTTTTATGTTGTAAGTATTAGCCATAAATTTCCAAACAAATAGTAATAAAGATTTGTTTTCAGATTTGTTTTTCTCTATTTAAGTCTTATTGTCACCACCATGTCAAATTTAATTTTATTTGATTTGTTAAAGGGTTTTAATTTTCATGGTTTCGTGCACATCATTTTTTTCTCATACGGAGGATGTTTTTGGGTGAATGTTATTAAAAAAAACCGCTGCACAGTCTAGTGTAAAAAAGAGCCGCCTGCTAACAAAGTTAACATGTCATGATTGTTTTACATGTTTAAATGGCATTAATTTAGTTTTAGTTTAGGATTTTAATATTTTTATAGCTTTTTTCATTGGTGAAACTGAGATAAGAGACATGAGATGTTGAAATTTTTTAGAAGATCAAAAGAAAAGTTAAATAATTATTTTATTTATTTAGAGAAATTTTTTTAATTTTTTCTTGGTGGAAAACTCATTCAAATCGTTTTGTGAGAAGACACAAACAAACATTTAAAAATAATATTGCGATTTATTAGTAAGTATTATATATTAACTCATTAGCGCCTAATGATCCCATTTGGGAACATGCACAAATAATTGAATAAATAGTAATTGAATGAATTGAACAAATAAAATTATATTTTTCGAAAATAGCAAACAAAAATTGGGCGCTAACGAGTTAAGGAATTGTCATTAATTATGTTCATATCTAACTATTGACTTAATGCATCGTAAAGTTTGGACATTTAACTTCAAAATTCATGAATCCGGATTTTTGGAACTTTAGGTTAAGATTTCTCACAAAAGGAGCAAGATCTCTTTTTAAGGTTATTGAAATTCAGACGACATATCAGGTTTTATAAACAAAAATGAATTCGTCTCAAATATTTCAAAAAAAGAAAACAGTGCTTTTTCTTAACTAAAATTGCTCGAAATCTGATGCGATGGAGAAATTGTGAGGTAATTCAAGCCCGTTGCAAAGTATACTCTGGCCTATGGGTTAAAAATTATTTAGCCTGTGTTATTATCATTGCTTTTTATATGGGTTGTACTGTACTGTCAAACGTTTTGCACACATCAATAAAAATGAGCAATTGTGCGTCAGTTATTCTGCGAACGTTTTGTTTTTGTGCACTCACAACAATAGATAGTCCTGGGGGGGAGTGGGGGGGGGGGTGCTTTAAAACCATGTGAGCTAAGGCCATGATGCCTTTATCTCTCATTCAATAGGCAGATAAAGCCATCATGGCCTTAGCTCACATTAGCAATATCAAAAAATTGGCTTTATCCCTCATTTCAGTTCCGGAGACACTAAAGTTTAGTATTGAAACCTGGCTTCGCATACTAAAGTTTTTGTGCGTGGTGGCCTGCAGCCGTGCTTACGGGTTTTCTCCTCCAGTAGGACGCGGCAGCTGGCTTTGCTGAATAATGTTTTCCTGCGTGCGTCACAAGAATAAAAAAATGTTTTTTAATGATAACAAAGGATTTTCCCTTTTACAGGATCTTTATGGCTTTATCTCTCATTTGCGAAAAAAAAATATGGCTTATCTCTCATTTCGCAAAATTTTAAATATGACCTTACCTCTCAATGATTGGGCAATGAGGCCATGATGGCTTTATCTCCCATTCAATTGAGCAATTAAGCCATCATGGCCTTATCTCACATGAAATTATTTTTTAATGTCTTATACTCTCAATTGTGAGTTTGAGAGCCTGTTGTAAAGTGTAGAAAACATAAATTTCTAATTCTTTTTAAGTAACAATTACTACGTTTATACGCACCACTTATTCGCAAATAAATATATTGCAAGTATAGAAACTTGCCGCATCGCATTAAGAGTGAATTAAATTTTTATTTGCGAATAGCTAACTCACGAAAATAATTCCTGATTAACGATACTATTTGCAAATAAGATTTAAAGCATTGCCACACTTTTAACAGTTTTACGTTTTTATTTCGATGTGGCGCATTCATACGACAACAAAAGTAAAATTAATTCAAAATTGTGGAAATAAAATTCACAAATACACAACAATTGTTAATTTTATCATTATTCATTATAAAAATAAAAAGTTTTTTTTCATACAGTGCTACCAAATGCATAAATTTTCCATCCGGCATCACATCACATAAAAATAAGAATTTTCAGTAAGAAAATTGACATATAAACAGTTAATCGCAATAGGTAATCGGTAATAATTGTTATTTGCGAATAGTCTACGTATAAGCGTAGTAAATGTTTTTGTATAAAAATAAATTTCTACCTGAAAATTTTTCCTATTATACTTTTCTTATGTCACTTAGGGCCATTATTACAACTTGGCGTAAGCTGTTATCCGACAGTTAACAGGCGCTTTTTGACAGATAACACATTATTATCTGTCAATTTAATCTTAACTTTAGCTAACTTCAAGTTGTAATAATGGCCCTTAATGTACCGTTTCTTGCTTTAAATCTTTTTTTAATTTTAAATTTTACAAAATATTTGATTTAAGGAAATTCCAATAATTCTCGGCTCTTGATATTTATTTGTACCATTCTTTGATATAAAAGCTTATGAACTTGTTCTTAATAAACATTATAACCACTTAATTATCACTCTATAAATCCAAAGTTGGCACAATTTGTTTTAGCTACCTTCTATAGAAAAAAAATTACACTAAGCTGAATTAATTTCGTTTTTAGAAAACGAATTAAATATCAAATTTGGTGTTAACAACTTTTAAAACTACAAAACTCTATTAAAATTTAGCGGACCTAAAACAAAACCAATAATAATGAGATGGTATTGAATAAAACTTTGACATTTTAAGTTTGACAAGCAGGTAGACAGACGTCTGATTGAATGGTTGAGTGGCTTATGAAACTTTAAATTGTCTACTAAAGCAGAGGTTCCCAAAGATTTTGGTTCTTGTAGACTTTATAGTTCAATTTTAAGAATAAAATATTAATCATATCAATTGGCTTATAAAAAAAATCCTGTTTTACTATTTAAAGCTGGCATTTGTGTTAGCAAAGTTAGATTTCATTGTATAATATACTTTCAAAAAGAAAACGCTTATAATTAATGCAAGACACACTAAAGGATTATCCCTAGAGGAAAGGGAACTAACACTTAACTTGTCACGTGACAGTTCTGTAGTGATAGGGACCGGTTCGAGTGATAACACTTTATATGAAGGGGACTTGTCACTTTAACATGGCGATGTCCTACGATTGGCACCTTTTTGACACTTTGTAACAGGTCACAGAAACAACCTAAATGGACACATTCAGTTTCAGTTAAAATAGTGCCTGTCGCAAATATTGTCCCAAATGAACCATGTTTTTAGGGCGGATCCCCTTCATATAAAGCAATAGAACCAGGTAGAATAAATCAGTAATTTCCCACACAAAATCCAGTTACATGGCAAGTTGTTTGTCAATTACCTTCTGGAGTAACTACTTTTTTAGCACATTATCACCAGTTAAGTGATATGTTCTGTTTTAACCTGTCAGAATTCGTTCCTTTTTATTATTATATTTTATTTTATTTATTTTTATTATTTTGTTATTAGAAAACTTTTTAGCGATAGACATGAAAATATATGAATAAAAATTGCAAATTTTAATGTTTCATAACATTAATGAAAAAAATTCATTAGGATAACGAAATACTGATTTAAGCTAAATGTAAAAAATATTTAGGTTCAAAAACAAACAACGCGAAAGAAAAAACAAGAGCAACAAATTCTCACACTCTTTTTTCTTCAGTTGTTAAATTAAATACAAAAAATTTACGCAGGCTTTATTCAAATCTGTTTTAATTTTTTCTTTCTAGCACGTCTAGTTTTTTTTTTTTGGTCTAGACTTATATTTCGCACGAAATATGCCGGCTTGCTAGCATATTTTATTTTATAACTTCAGAACGATTTGTCCGATTTCAATCGCAATACTTTCAAATGAGCGGAAATAAATTTTCCTTAGAATCAACCAAATAACATTTTTTATAATTTTGGTTTGTTTCGTAGTTACACAGAACATGCAAAATTAGTACTATTATTGGTTTTGAAAAATTAATAAAAAAAATGTATACGAACAAAATTTTATATTTTTATCATTAATCAGAAATGCATATACACTCCGAATAAAATAAGCCATATATCATGAAAATCGGTGAACAAATATTAATTTTATTTATTACTAGCTGGCCCGGCAAACGTTGTTTTGCCACATAACTTATTTCTTTCAGATGTAACAGTGTCTGCTAGCCAAATTTTAAGAAAAAATTAAAGGCTATCGTTCTTTCCAGATGTTACACTATTTGCCTATCCATGAAAATTAAAGGGTAAGTTAAGAAGATGTAGGGGGGCGGAGCTTTTACCCCTCTGGCCCTATTAAATGCCCTGTCCTCTTTCCGATGTTACAGTGTATGCATGCCAAATTTTAAGAAAACCTGTTGATTAGTAACGAAGATAGAGGGAGGGGGAGCTTTTACCTCTCTTGCTCTATTTCACGCCCTAAATAATTAAAGCTATAGGCTATAGTTCTTTCCAACTGTAACACTATTTGCCTGCGAAATTTAAAAAAAAAATTGGTTGATTAGTAACGAAAATATAGGGAGGGGAAGCTTTTAGCCCTCTTACCCTATTTCACACCCTATTCTCTTTCAGATGTTACATTGTCTGCATGCCAAGTTTTAAGAAAACGGGTTGATAAGTTTAGAAGATTGGGGAATGGGAGCTTTTACCCCTATTGCAATATTTTGCGCCCTATTCTCATACCTACCAAATACACATACAATATTTCATAAAAATCGGTCAAGCCGTTTCGGAGGAGTTCAAAATGGAGGGCATTCTGTTGATAAAAATCGGTCAATCCGTTTCGGAGGAGTTCAAAATGGAGGGCATTCTGTTGATATTTGGGCTTGACCGGTTTTTATAAAATTTTGTATGTGTATTTGTTGGTATAAGAATAGGTCGTAGAGTATTATTTATGTCGCTAGAGGGCGCAAAATATTGCAGTAAGGGTAAAAGCTCCCACTCCCCAATCTTCTAAGCTAATCAACCGGTTTTCTTAAAACTTGGCATGCAGACAATGTCACATCTGAAAGATAATAGAGCATAAGGTGTGAAATAGGGTAAGAGGGTTAAAAGCTCCTCCTCCCTATATCTTCGCTACTAATTAACCGATTTTTTTGAAATTTCTCAGGCAAATAATGTTACAGTTGGAAAGAACTATATCCTATAGTTTTTGTTATTTAGGGCGTGAAATAGAGCAAGAGGGGTAAAAGCTCCCCCTCCCTCTATCTTCTTAGCTAATCAACCGGTTTTCTTAAAATTTGACATGAATACACTGTAACATCGGAAAGAGGACAGGGCATTGAATAGGTCAAGAGGGGTAAAAGCTCCGCCTCCCCATATCTTCTTAACTAATGAATTAATTTTCTTGACAACGGGCAGGCAAATAGTGAAACATCTGGAAAGAACTAAAGCCTATAATTTTTTCCTAAAATTTGGCTAGCAGACACTGTTACATCTGAAAGAAATAAGTTATGTGGCAAAACAACGTTTTCCGGGCCAACACGTTTGAAATAAAATTTCCTTTAAGTCGTTTGAACACTAGTTTTTAATATTTTAATACAAAATACGTATTTGTATGTCTAATACGTGTCAGACTCTATGACAACGTTTTGTATATATACTTTTGTTAGCTTTTATTAAAGTATAACGAAATATAACCTAAGTTATATTCTGTTGAAGCGAAATTGCGACATTGCGCAGTGGTTAGTTCGGGCAAAAATCTGAAACTCTCTTTCATTTAATCAATAGTTTAAATTTGGTTTCCCAATTAAGAATAACATCTTTAATCAATCGGTTGTAATTGTTTGGTTATACAAGGAATGGCCAAGTAGTCATTAGCGTCTCAAATGTATCAAAAAAAAAAAAAAAATTTAAAAAACAAATGGATGTTAAAGGTATGAGCTAAGAACAAATTCATGAGCTTTGTATCGATAAAATTTTTTTTATAAAAGTTTTTGAGATAACGATCATTTATCTAGATGAAGTCACTTAATATACTCTGTACCTCGTTTCTGTATGTCTCGCATCGTAAAATTTCTTACACGATGTGTGAAACAAAAAATTCCATCGTTTCTCGATTTATGAGATAAAAGTGTTTCTGTATTTGAATGCGAAAACAGACACAACAAATTCTGTTTATACTGGAATATTTCCAGTAATTAAGTGTCAAATAAAAGCGAAACGTCAATAAAAGAAATAAATATAATAAAAACGGGGCTGCCAGATTTGACGAGTTATTGTCATTTTGACAACTTTTTGTTCCGAAATTAGCAAAGTGACGATTTAATGATTTTTCTAAAAAAGTGACGAAAGCCAAAACAAAATCAAAAATATTTTATAATTTTGTTGTTACTTTCTATAGAAATTCATATTGAATTTTTAAATTTCAAACACTTCATATTTTGTGGCGTTGAAAATTTAAAAAACAAAATGAATTTCTGTAGAAAGTAAGAACAAATTTATAAAATACTTTTGATTTTTTTTTTTTTTTGCTTTCAATGAAATTGTTGGCGTTGCCCCTTAGTCTTCGAAATAAGATAGTTTTAAATATTTTAATATGTTTGTTTATTAGTAAAAAAAATATCTTTAAAAACAAGACAGCTTAAATTTTTTTATTTATCCCTTTTATGAAAATTGTCCTCGAAGTTGTTTGCCTCTTCCCTGAAAAATGTATCGGCAAAAGCAAAAAAAAAAAGGAGGATCTTTTATATTTTTTTCTCAGAAAATTGACGATTTTGACACAAATTTATCTGGCAACGCTGATAAAAACCAAAACAAGAAAAGGCTAAAAAAAATTTAAAATAACAAAATATAACAATGGTTTTTTGTTTATTTTCATCATAAAAATTATGCATTCATCATTTATATTCCTTTTATTTTTTTATTTATTTAAAAAAAATAGTATATAAACATATTTTAAATTCAAAATATCTACATTTTGTTTTTCTCGCCACCAATTTCAAATGCGACTTATTTTGACAGTTCTTGAAAGAAACTTTTCGCAAAACATTGTTATAGAAACACTTTTTCTCGCATCCTTCCAATAATTGCTGGAAAATTATTAAAATGACAGATAATTCTCGCCAAGAAAAGATACAGAAACACTTGCGTGAGAAAAACCATTTTTTGTTTCATTTCACACTATTTTTGTTGCAATTCACACGTTTCATGCGGAAAATTTTACGAAACGAGAAATACAGAAACGAGGTACTGATTACCTTTCATTTGGGACTCGCTGTCCTTAAAAGCAAAAACAACTTATAAAAACAAAACTTATACAAAATATTTTTTAAAAATGAAACCATATAAACAAAACTCTTATTTGCAAAGTGTCAAAACGACAAGATGACATGATGTACTAAAAAAAAAACGAGTTAAAAAAATTCATCTAACAAAACCATTGAAATAATAAACAGCAACAACAATGAGACAAAACTAAGTAAAATAATTATTGCACAAACAGACATTTCAGGCAAGACTATAATTTTTTTCAAAGCTCTAAATATGGCATTATTTAAGCCAATATCATTTTTCAACGTTTCATGTTACCCACTACACATTTTTGTGGCAATCAAATGATTAAAGAGGCTTTGCGTTAATATAACAACAATTTGAAGTAGAATTAATTGATTTTAAGTTAATCACTGCATTGGATATTTATTTCTTTGAAACCCAATTTAAAGAAAATAATGTTGGAGCGAACAAACAACACAACATGCAAACAAATTCCAAAAACCACAAATCAACATCAATTTTAATTTGTCATAAAACTTAAAATTATCAACATTTTTTGGTTAGGAAAAATCGAGTGCTTGAGAGGAAACCAAACAAGACAAAAAAAAATACACTTTGATCGGTTTAATCAAGCTTAAAATCAATTTATGTTTTATAGCCTGAATCAGTCGCTAGAGACATTTGCACAACAACAACAAAAAAATTTCTCTATTTACACACAAAGAAACCCTCATACAAGGTTGAGCACATGTGCAAAAATATTTTATTTTTAATTTGTTTTTTTTTCACTTTTTCAAAAAAATTTTATAGCATTTTTTCCTATTACATGTTACTTTATTTGGGCGTTTGTTATTTCTAAAGCCCAATTTTGTTGGCCATTTAGGAGTGTGTTTGTGCCACAATAAGTCATTTTGTTGTGACACATATTAAAGGAAACTTGATGCTTTAAAGCCATTCATAAATTTTAATTGCTTAAAAAAAGTTCTCGTAGCTTTTGCTGTTGTTGCATTTAAGTGACATAAATAAATCTTTAAAATCTTAGACAACAACAACTTGTTACAACACACAAAGCAGAAACAACAAATACGTAATTTACTTACAACACTTATATTGCACTTTACACTTGCTGGTATGGACAACCGGGCAGCAAAAACAAAAACAGATAAATAAAAAACAAAACAAAAAATAGGAAACACATGTTATTGGTAGGGCTTAAAAGAGTTTATATTTTTCTTCGAAAACTAAAACTAAAAAAAAATCATGTTGCCAGCTTGTTATAGGCTTAAATAATACTAAAAACCAAAAGAGCCGAATAAATATGCATAAATAGTTTTTATGTTTCTTGTTTGTTGTCTTTTCCTAACCGTGTCCCATATTGCCTTTGGTTATGTATCAAATATTAAGTGTTAAGCTTTTGTGTCAATCGGCTTAAAAACCAGATGAATGTTTTTCTCTTATTTGGCTTAAATGATATTAAGTTACCTTAATTCATATTAAAAAAAAATGTTGCTTAGAAAATAAAAGTTTCTGTCTTAAGTCTTTGGCTTTGCAATTCAAAGCAAGCAAACTTAAATCAAATTTATTTGTTTTCTTAAACATTAAATAGAAGGAAATAGATTATAAAATAAACTTTATTAGAATATATTTATAGCCTTTAAAGACACTGGATTACTGTGCATTGTTTTTAACAATAAATCTTAAATAATAAAACTTGGTTTTTTTATTCGACCTTTTCTTTATAGCATGTCTTTGAGGTAAATATTTAAATATCTTTGTTTGTCCAGAGAATTGAAACTATGTTAAGGAAATTTAGGAATAACAATTATACAATTAAAAAGGTGTGAAAATGCCGACATGTTTCTATGTTAAATGTCAAACCAAAACAACTTTATTTTTATGATAACAACCCTTTAATGAGTATTTTTTTCATTCAACAGTTGTTAAGTTAAAAAAAAATTAATCGGGCAATAAAATGTTATGAATTTAATGTAACAAAAAGGTTGTTAATCTGAAATTCCCAATGTTTACATCAATTAGCTTTTTCTGTTTAACATAATTTATAGTTTAGAGATTTAAACCAATAAAATTAAACTAAAATTTGTTGTATTTCTACAATTTTAAATTAGAAAACAATTACGAAAGTATAGTCGGTCAAGCCCGACCATATGATACCCTACACCACAGTATTTAAAAACACATCATGCTTATGTGTCCATATTAATATGGATTTATCTATGTTTATAACTTAAGCCTCATGTGAATGGCAAGGTACCCGGGTACCTTTGGCGTTTTCAGATTAATTTTTATTATAGAAGGAGATGATCCACATAGCTGAAACTTCTTGAGAACTCCTAGATATTAATACATTTTAAATTATCATTATTTTTAAGCTAAAAAATCATTTTGGAAGGGCTTGGTGTACCAAATGTCTTCTTACACCCTTTACACATATTGTAACAACTTCTACTTTTCCATCAGCGTGGAAACACGCAAAAATTATTCCTATACCCAAAGCTTATAACACATATCGACCGATAGCTATATTACCCTTTTTATCTAAAGTCTTCACAGAAAAAATTATTGCCGAATTATTTTCAAACAAACGCTTGTTTGAAAATTTTTTTAATATCTATAAATTTTTTTACTGATTCAAACAATATTTTTGTTTGATTTTTATTTAACCAACAAATATAAGAACAACAACAAAAAACACACACAGTCTATTTTTGGACGCTTTAAAAAAGGGCAACTATAAAAAAAACAATAGCAGAAACAACATTACAAGAAACAAAATCCCGTTTTCAAAGTTTTAAAACTGTTTGGTTAAATACAACAAATACAAAAATAGAATGATGGCGAAAAACATATCGAGTCGGTCTGCTGCCGTTGTTGGTTACATTTCAAAGGAAAGGATACAGCAACAGAGAGTGATAAAGGAAAACATTGTGTTGTGTGTATAAATAAGACTTCGTTCAAAAATTATTCCAACAAAAAAAAAAATGTGTCTCAAAGTCAGCCGGCGGCTCTGCTCTGCCGTCATCTTCTCATACAGTGCTTACTTGTGTGCGCGTCATTGCTTGTGCAAAAATTTTTTTTTTTTTATTTTGAAATTTAGTATATGAATTTCAGTAAACTTTTTGTTTGATTCAGTTAAATTATTTGTTTGAAAAAATCGGTGTTTTTTTCAATAAACAAAATGCAAATAAATTGTTTGAATATGCAAATTTGTTTATAGGACCGATTTCAGACAAAAAATTGTTTGATTCTACAAATTTTTTGTTTGAATTGGAAAAATAATTTTTTCTGTGTTCGAACGTTTAATCCATACTTAAATGAACCACTTTTTGCATGAAAATTCTCTGCTTACCGACAAGCAATCTGGTTTCAGACTTAAACACAGTTGCATTTCTGCCTTAATCGAAGTCTCAGAGGAGCTTAGAGCAAACGTAGATAACAGTATGGTATCATTTTTAATTTTGCTTGATCATTCTAAAGCATTTGATACAGTGGACCATTTAATTCTTTGCCAAAAACTTAGGCACATGTTCTTTTTTCAGCAACCGCAGTAAAGATGATTTATTCATATCTGTGTGACAGAAGCCAATCTGTGTTGCATGGGACTGATGAGTCTTATAGTTGCTCAACTCCGAGAGATGTACCACAGGGTTCCATACTTGGTCCCTTATTATATGTATTATATTCTAACGACTTACCTTCTCGACTCAGTTTTTGTGGAATACATATGTATGCAGATGATGTACAACTTTTAATAAGTTGTGAACCGTCTACTATTAATAAATGCATTAACCAGATCAATAATGACCTAGATAATGTTAAAGAATGGGCTTCAGCCAATGGTCTATCCATAAATGCAAAAAAAATCAAAAGCTATGATGATTAAAAAAACCGAATCGTTGCAAACTATTTTTCCACCAATTCTGATCGGAGAATCTATAATCAAAATAGATGAAACTGCCAAAAATTTAGGGGTGATATTCAACAAAAATGTGGTAAAACATATGCGATGTTAAGAAACCTTTGGATGTCGCAACATTACACACCTTTTGATATTCGAATGTTACTTGCAAAAACATATTTATTGCCAACGCTCTTGTACGGTTGTGAACTATTCGCTAACTGTGAAACATTAAGTATGAAAAGGCTTAATGTAACGTACAATAATATTGCCAGATATGTGTTTGACCGCAGTAGGCGAAGCAGAATCTCACAGTACTCTAGACAAATATGTAATATACCATTTGACAGCCTGTTAAAGCTTCGAACTTTATTATTTTTTCATAAAGTGATTTACACTAAACAGCCTGAATACCTATACAATAGAATAATCTTTTCAAGGTCTGACCGAGGAAACAAAGTAAATACCTTTCGCATTAGAAAAGATATATCGAAAAGACATTTTTACTTCACTGCTATCAATCTTTGGAGCCAACTTCCCGCTAATATTCAAACCATAAGCAATGCAAAGCATTTTAAAACTGCAATATTTAATCGTTTAGGATAACAAAAATTGTTTAACCGCAAACTATATATAGCTTTTACATACATAATGTTTTAACTTACAGTTAGGGACAAAATTGTTCACGAAATTATAAAAAATTTATGTTTATCATGAAAACTATTAAAGTTTCAACTTGGAAACTTTCTAAAACTATTGTATGGCTTTCTACATTTTATAATAAAACTATGTACACTTATTTTCAAAAGTACCGCTAGTTTTTATGTTTGTACTAAGTTAACATCCAAACCATATGTGTGAACAATATTGACCCTGTCTGAATCTTTCATAACAATTCCAAAAAAGTTCAAGTTTTTTCTGTGGGATTTGCTTTTAAAGTGAGTAAATTCATTCCTAATATTAAATTTTTTTAAAATTTGAAAAATCTTTGAGCATTTAAATTTTGCCTAGTTTCTTCAAGAACGGTAATTCAAAAGCGGCACTTTTAAAACAGAGCATTGTGAAAATTTAAAAAAAGGAGTCTCACATCGCAAGATCACAAAAAATAAAACATTTCAATGAGATTTTAATGCATCTAGAATAAAAAAAAGTGTAGTTTGGATAGCAAAAGCAACAAAGCTGGTCGCCCAAAAAAAACTTTCGCCAAAAGATTTTCGCGGCTCAAAGCGACTTATTGTTACTGGTGTAGTCAATATAGCTATAAAGGTCCGGCAAATAATGAGCATTGAGTACAATTTAGATGTAAGCACTAAAATCGTACGAAGTTGCTTAAATTCAAGTAGATTAGTAGCTGGAATAAAGAGCGACAACCCACCTTTTAGCAAAAATAAAAGCTGAAAACGGCTGTAGCTTGCAAAAAAATAAGAAAAATTCAGTTTTAAAGATTCAATGCGTGTAACATGCCTTTGATCGGACAAAAATTATGAGATTGCAGGCAGGCGGACGGGAGTTAACATGTCTGGCGTACAAGTGTTACCGTAAAAGAGTGAAATTATTCCAAATGTTTAAATTTTGATGATCTCATAAATGACTTGAGATTGTTTTCGCAGGAACCAGCTTCGAGCACTCCGCTCCTTAAAGACCCGTTGTTTCCAAGATAAGCCATATTCGGGTAAGAACCACGACGGGGTGATATCAATATGCAGGACAACGATCTCAAGCATACTTCAGAAATAGCTAAAAGTTAGTTTGAAGAAAATAAAAATTCGAAAATAAATTTACATAATTAGTCGCCAGAGTAGTACCCCCATTTGAGTACCTTTAGTCCATTCCAAAACACCTTTTTTTTTGCTCAGGGGAACCCGCCAAGCACTGTATATAAGCTTTGCGAGCTTGCCGCTAAAGCTTGGAAAAAATAAAGCCGAAACTGCTAAGAACTATTGTAAAAGAATGGAAAAAAGGATTAAGGCAGCTTAAAAGAGCAAATGGACAACATACCAAACGCTAGGATCCAAATACAACAATAATCTCTAACAAGGGTCATAATTGTTCAAATTCAGAACTCAATACTTATACCGTGTAAAATATTATGCACACATATTTTTTAGAAAAGTTTTTATTTTTAAGTTCTTGAAATGTTTTACTTTTCATATTGTTAAAAAATTTTAAATAATTATAAATAAAACAAAAATTTATAGCATATTTTGCCAATAACACAAAATCTGTGAACAATTTTGTCCCTAACTGTATATTTATTTGATGTTTGTAATATTATTTTTATTAATTAATTTTTAATATCGTTTAATATTTTTTTATTTTGTCTAATTTAAATTAGATTTAAGTGATTTTACTTTATTTTCTTTTTTTTAACAACAAAACCATATTGTGCCACTATCTCCCCAGTACTATAAGATAAGACTTGTTCTTGTTGTGCTGTATTGATTAAATAAATAAATAAATAAATAAATAAAAATACCTTCATACATTTAGTATCAAAAAACGATTATGGCAAGTATATTTTTAGTGAAGTGTTGCTAAAATAAAATTAAAGGAAGTCGTTATGAATATTTTAGATTAAAACTTTTATTTGGTATAAGAAAAACAAACAAAATAATCATACATAAATAAAAAATAACCAGAAATGAACACCTAGCTGGAAATAAATTGTCATTGATCGCTTCGCGAATGATTTGTTCATATAGGACAGTTTGTTGAATGATCATTTCAAATTGGCTTGGAACATTTTGTGCAATGTTTGCTTGTTTTTATGTGCGACAATTCCCTACTACGGGAGTACGTTCGCTTTTATTATTTATTTTGCAAACCGAAAATGTTTGAAGTGGATATATGAAAATCTTTCCCCAGCATACTCGGTATTGCAGATTTGACTGCGATAACTTTTGGATTTATGATGCGTTGTTGAATATTTTACTAACACACTTCAAATCTTATCGCTTTCAAAAATTTCTGGTTTCTGCTGCTACATATATAGTATTATAAAATCGATTTGCTCTGCGTTTGCAGGAATATTCGCCTAAAAGTTTACCCATATTTTCAACTCCTCCTTTTGTTTTCTTGTAAAATGTAAAACTTTCAGGCTTAGCAGCAAAAGTAGATTCTACATAAGGCTTTCTGCTGGTTGTACTTTACAACTTTCCATGCAAAGGGTAAGAGTTTATTGCATCGCAAGCCAAAGACGGATTATATCTCTGACGTAAATTCTCATTCAACATTGTCCAAACAATCTCGAAAAAATAGCTTTATATGTTCTGTTCGTAATATGAGGGTTTCATCATTTTCAAAACTTTTGAACAGTAGCATCATTTTGAATCTGCAGACAATGGCAGGTTGGTTGTTTTCCACAACTCTGTTATGTGTTCTCTATTTGTTTTGTGGACGCCAGCGTGAATAAGAATCCCAATAGAGCGTGTTATTCTTCTTCACAAAATTACTCAAATGTTTTTATTCCACATAAAAAGTTCAACTTGTGTATCTTTGCAATAAGCGAAATCATCGTATCTTAGCAGTAATACGTTGCACAACCCAGGGCGCTCACAAGATATTGAAATCTTATTGAAAATAAACTTCTATTGTAAGTCTCAGAGTTATATTTCGTGATTATGCACATATTTTCGAAAAAAAATTTAAGTTTCCAATATCATTTCCACATAGGTACCCGGGTACCTTGCAAGGCTGTTAAGGCTGTTTTTTTGCCAATCACATAAGGTTTAAAATCGGCTGGATAGTTTCTGAGAGGCAGAAATTTCCCCCTATCTTCCCTCGTGGTGCTACGATTCGGCCCATTTTCAATAGGCTTGATCCCTGTGTCAATAAGAACCTTTGTGCCAAATTTTGTAAAATTTTCTCTAAAATTGCGAACTGTACTTTGCGCACAAGGTTACATGGACAGCCAGCCTGCCAGCCGGACGGGCATCGTTAGTTCGACTCAGAAAGTGATTCTAAGTCGATCGGTATACTTTAAGGTGGATCTAGGACCAATATTTAAAGGCGTTACACACATCAGCACAAATGCATAATGCCCTCTCCACTATTGTGGTGTGGGTATAAAAATCGAAGGGGCAAAAATTACCCAATACTTTTTAAACTTTAAAAACGCAGTTTCATTCTAATATCTGCATAATAAAAGTAAACATTTTTTATTATAAATAGAAAAAATTGCTAAACTGCTAAATGTTATAATAGTCAAGTACGAAGCCAAAAATTTATTTCAACTAAACAATTTGTGATTTTAATTAAAAAATTAATTAAATTTGGGTCAGTGAACAAATTTCTGCAGTAATATTGTTGATATAAGCAAACGTTTAATACCCCTGATTAAATATTTGATTGATTTTATGATAAATGGTTTAATCGAAAAATAATAAAATTGGGAGTATTTTTTCTGTGTATAAATGACCTTTGCACCTGGAAAATACTACCTGTTGTCTACAAACTTATCGTTAAAAAATTGTTCATAAATGAAAAGAGAAAAAATAAATAGCCTCACATTTTTAGAAGAGCATTGTAGTAATTATAAAATTTTTTATTCAATCTTAATTTTAACTCAATTTTCATTTATTTCGTTAAACAACTTAAGTCGCATCTGGCATTTTTCAACAGATCATATCTTGATTTTTACCAATTAGCTTCGCAAATTTGTTCATATTCACTTTAGATGTTGTTAAAATGATAAATTATATGATTTTTAATTCCACAAAGCTGAATGTCATACATTTATTAAATAAAACACCTGCTGCGAGTAAATTCATACATGTTTGTTTGTAAATTTATTAAAAGGAGTCTAAGATTTTTAAAATGGTTTGCAGTAGCAATTTGTATTCTAGTCTAATTTGGCGGGCAGAAGTGTTGTAGAAGTAAACATAACAGGACCAATTAAAAAATAAAGCTTTAAACGTAGGAGATCTGCAAGGGCAAATGTAAATGTTTCGCTTGTCAAATCTCCTACAGAAGGCACGAGTTTCTTATGAAGCACTACATTTTTGACATAAACAGCACTTTATTCAAAATTTGTAGAAACTGGTACGTGTAACGATCAACTTTACACACTGAAATTTTTGCTCTAACAGTTATTCTCTAATATTCTACCTTAAAAAACTGCTTTGTAGTAAGGGAATGCCATGGTCTTTAAATGCTAGGTTAGGTTAGGTTGAAAGGCTGATGCGAAGTCCATTGCGACGCATTAGTAAGTGGTAGAATTCAATTAAGACAAGAATAGGAGAAATAAGGAGTGAACACAAAGAATAGAGAAAGTTGTGAAAGATAAAAATCGGACAAAACAATCAAGAACAACTCTACAAAGCAGAAAACTGCCCTACATATACCAAGTCCCCAGTCTTCTGCTGCGGAGGTAGGTCATTTCCATTACGAATCCCGTCAGATTCTTGAACCTAAAGGTCGAGGCATCGCCCAATTCGCGCAAGAAGCTCTTGTTAGTTAACGAAAGTTATCAAGAATTCGTTCACTTTAGCAGGACATACACTTCCCCAGCATACTGGCACAAACAAGTGATGTTAAATCTCAATATTCATTTCTTTAAAAATATTGTACAGATAAGTTGCTGCAGCTAGTGCATTTATTATTGATATTAGATATTAGAAGAAAAAAACAGAAAATAAAGAAAATTTGTGTTTTTAATTGAATAGTTGTATTAAAAAGTGCTAAGAACAACGTTGCAACAACAAGGTTTTGAAACAAATTGTGTTTCAACCAGTTTTCGAAAATAAACAGAATATTTTTTAGCGTTCGGCTCACACACCCAGGAACGATATCTTTTTTTTAGTGTTTGTGTAGACGAGCACAACCCTTGATACCGTTAGTAAGTATTTTCAAGAAAGGGCCGAACATTGTATAGTGTTCTGTTAAAACAAACAGAAGAATTGTAACGATAGTGTAGACAAGCATTATATTTTAATGTTCTATAATGTTTTTTTTTTTTACATTGATAAAGAAATGAACAAACAAAAATTTTAGCAACGATCGCAGCACCAACAGCTTGTGTGTGTATTGTGCATATGCTTTGTTTGTGTACAATTATTTTGCTTGCTTTTTGTTATTATTTCGTATGTGTTTTTTGTTTTTGTAAAAAATGTTTGTTATTTTAACCAGCCAAAAGAGCGCTTAGCTCAACAGAAACGAACGAACACTTATGAGCTGAACCGAACACGATGAAGTTTGTGGTTATAAACCCAGTAAAAACTTTGCCAACTTTTTCAAAATGAATAGCTTCTTTAACTCATTATTTTGTAGCTTTCTGCTATAACTACATCTATAACAACTTCTATAACTTTTTTCTGAATGTATGCAGGTAAAAAAAATAATGACTTACTTTTTAATGCGTTCATTTTGGGACATCCCTTGTAAAATTCATTGGTTCTTTCAGTAGAATTGTAAGTAGTGCTCTTATGTTTTTCTGATTACTCAACACATTATTTTGTAGGCGAAGTTTTTACTGGGAAAGAAACCCGAACGGAATTAAATGTTCTTATCGTTTTGTTGAGTTGGTAAGAATAGTACTATTTTTGCGTTCGAAAGTTGACAAAAATGTACTTTTTTTTAAGGATTTACTACACAAACACTATTAGCGTTTGTGTTTTCCGCAAATTTACCGAACCGAACACTAAGAAGCGATATTACGTGTTTTTTTCGAACACTGGTTTTAACAAGCTAAATTTTTTTTTAATCCATTATACCCTGCTGTTTACTCTTTGAAACTTTTACTAAACTGAGCTTATTGCAGCATAAACAATACCAGAATCTTTTACCATGACCAAAAACTAAATCTCCGTTTGACATTGCTATATATGGCTAAACCACTGGCACCAACAGTTGATTACGCGTTCATGCTGTAGTCGTGTCTTATAGCGTAAAGCATAAATATCAGTTTACTTTTAAAAATGTACTTTAGTGTTTCGCAAAATGAGAAAAAATTTTATTGGGGAGTCTCTGGCGGAAATCAGACCCGCAACTTTCTCACTGATACCCAAGCATACCGGCAACTAGCCTATCGGAGAACTCTGTTATACCATATTAGGGATTGCTGTTCGGATTTAACCGAAACCGAAACCGCGATTTTAAATGCCTAAATACCGAAACCGAAAACCGACAAAAAAAAACTCGGTTTTAGCTTTTACTTTAACAATATATTTATGCTTCAAGAAATTGCAAATTTTAGATAACACTTGTACTTCATGTTCAAAAACTTTATACATAACAGCCTTCAACAATGACAAGGTATTTCAAAATTCTTAAAATTCAAAATAAGTACTAAGAAGAACAAATGTTATCTTTATAACTCTTAAGTGCACACGTTATATTAAGCCTTAAACTGCCACCTGGGCCACTTGGATTTTGTATGAAGTTTCTTGTGGCTATAGAAAAAACTCACACTAACGAGCCCCTGGGCAAGGCTGGGACTACTTTTATATATATGGAGTTTTATGGCTATAGCAGGAACATTTTGTTGGGAAATAAAATAATTTTTCGAAAAAACAGAAAAGAAAGAACTCTTATGTGTTGTGTATGCTTTTTGAAACGTTGATTTTATTTACTGCAGTACATAAACATATTATAGGAAAGGGCCTGACCAGGCTCACATACATAAAGTTTCGTTCTATATACTTAATAATTACATAAAAAAACTGGAAAAAAGTCAAAAAAAAAAAAAAATGGCCAGGCACAGGTATACACTTAAGGGCGAATTAAAGTACCTGAATTGAAACAAATAAAAAAATTGTATTACATGCAAATAAATATATATTTGTATGTATGAATTTAACTTTGATATTTTCAAAACCGAAAACCGAACCGAAACCGACCGGTTTTAATCATTTTATAACCGAAACCGTGGTTTCACATTTTTAAGGTTTTTAGCAAACTCTATACTTTATTGTCCCTAATATTAGACCTTTAAATTCAAATTAAATATTTTGGGTACTTTACAATGTTTGAGAGACTTCTTTATCCTTGTCTTAAAAAAAAACGCCTTAAATCTTTAAAATATGTCTTAAACATCAACAAAATTTGACAATTTAAAATGTGTTTGGTTCATTTTAAACATTTTGTTAGATTTTAATCTTAACCTCTTTTTTTTGCCATATTTCTAAAACAATCTTTAAATTAAATTTCACATAAAAACACACATGATGCAGAAAAATTAAACGAAAAAAACTTGAAAAAAAATATGGAATGAACCAACCCACTCGCAATGTTCAATTGTTAGAAAGATATATGAGATGGTGTTGTATTACTGGAGTAATAAAAGACAGACAGACAGCTTAAACTCTTAGCAGGAAAATAAAAACAAACATAACACACAATATTTTTTTTTTATATAAAGAAATCTTTTAATAAAAATCTACCAGACCCAGTAACATAGAAACTGAAAAATAATATATTTGAAGTTTTTTCGTTGTAGACTTTTTTATTTATATTTTTTTTTTTTTTTTTTTTTGAAAGTTTACATAAGTGTGAGTATTTAAGTCAAGCAGTAGCTTAAATTTTTCACCCACTTACAAAATAACTGATTTAGAAAAAATATATTTTTAGTTTTTTTTTTAGGAGAAGTTTAAAATATATTTCTAACATAAACCGTTAGATTAATATTTAAAAGCTGAAAAAATAATTGTCATTTATAGTGTCATTTAAAAAGTGTTTTTTTGTCTTGTTTACTTTTTTGTAAGAGTCTGTAGATCAAGATCAAAATCATTAGAGTTTTGGTTTTATAAGCCAAAAGTTTTTTTTTTAAAGTAATTTATAGGCAAGGGAAACTATTTGGCGGATTTTGGAGTTGGGAAAGGCCCAAAAGCATAATAAGGGCCTTAAGGAAACTCAGGAGTATTAAAAATGTAAATTCAAACCGCTACCTCTAAAACTAATGCATACACCGAAACTAAATTGTACGGTGACAAGTCGACTGTTTGTCTTGCTCTTGCGGTTGTGTACGCAGAGAAAACACATTTTTCTACATGTGACAGCGCATAGAGAAAGGGACCAGTAAGGTAAAGGGAACAGTAAAAACCAACTACACAAAACAAGAGGTAGGGACGACCTATGCGCGTTTTCAAGGTTGACCAACAAGATTGAGATGTGTCGCTTTCAAATGAGACCATGAGACCAATACCAACACGCTCAGTGATGGTACACCAAATATACAAAGATAAAATGGCTCTCCTGAACAAAACCCTTAGGTCCCTTTGTATTTTGTGCGTCACATATGTTCACCTACAAGCAAACAAAAAAAAAACATATTATTGTTAATGACAACCATATTACGGCTTAATCAAGCAGCCCGAAATATATTATGTTTGCGTCCAAACATGTTATGGTGATAAATGAGGCTATCAGCGTAAAAGTGGTGTAACCACAGACTACTTATTTTTTTTTTTTTAGTGGTAATTTTTTTTTTTTCATTTATTATTTTACTTTGTTGACAATAATAATAATAATAATAGAAGTACAAATGTATAGCTTAACGTTATAATTTTGCAATAAGTAATTTACTTTAATATTATATAGGAGCTAATCTGCGAAGCCTTGAGGCTTGTCTGCAGACGTGCAATCTATTTAATATTAAAGATGTTTATTCATTGCGAACTTAAAAAATTTCTTTTTATCAATTTTCTTCTTTTATAATCATTAGTAATACTTATTATATCTGCTGGCAACTTATTCATTATTTTTGGCAGAGATACGTTTAACCCTTCTGAATCCCTTGGATATGTGCCCTTCCTATGATCCTTTGGGTCAATATGACTTAACAATAAAATGTTAACAGCATTTCATATTTAAGTATAATAAAAACAAAAGCGATTCTATTGATTATTTGACCGAAAAAATTATTGATCGACGATTCTGAATGAAGATGAACTCAATTCAATAGAAAACAAATTTTAAAGTGGAATTAAACTTGCAATATCGCTTGTTGGGTCATATTGACCCAAAGGATATTAAATGTGTGTAAATCGTGTTTTTTGGAGGGGGAAGGAAAAACTAAAATTTTATTATTTTCATTTAAATTTATAATTTTTGTCCCTGTAATGGATAAATTGAAGTTTCACGTCCATATCTTACATTTAAAGGGACAAATTTTGCGTTTGAAAACCAAAATTGGGTCAAATTGACCCAAGGAGTGCAGAAGGGTTAAGGTACATAATCCGTAATTATTCTTATATTTTTGGACTTTAAATCTACCGGCTGCACGTGATCTTGTGTTGTGTGTGTGGTCGATCGCTTGTAGGAAAGGGGAATCATTAAAATAATCATTGGCTAAGGTTGTGTAGTATATACTTTGTACATTGAGGACGTTTAGACTTTTACCTAGGTTTTCGCCTGTGTAACAGAATCTTCCTGTATTAATGACGCTGTTGTAATTTATGCTGTTGTTGTTTGAATTAGCTGGAACATTGATGTTGCTGTAGGTTATGGTTTAAATTATTGATAGTAGTGAATGTGCTATTGTTTCTTATGTTATTATTGTAGTTTTGATTCTTTTGCAGGATTTTCAGTAGTCTATTTTGTGTATTTTGCAACTGTCGTATAGAATTTGCGTTTCCCCATGCAGCAATGCCATGTCTTATGTAAGATTAGGCGAGAGAAGTACGCTTGCCTTAGCACTACTGTGGATACGCAGTTGCTTAAATGGAAAAGCATATACGCTGCTTTACGTAGCTTTTTTGGAGTTGTGTTATTTGGGTTTTCCATTTATAAGATAATAAGGAGTTATCACTACTCTTGCACTATAGTACTTGACTGTAACGGCTCGTGCAAAAATTATGTTTCTAGCGCCATCTGTTTTTGATACCAGAACAGTGCAAAGCACATATTTTACACCAGAACCGTAAAAAAATTATATTGTCGGTTTCACCACTTCTGCGCTGATAGCCTCAAATAGCAATAGGTTCTCTACCACTAATAATTGTATGGCTTAAAATTACCATTACAATTGGTAAATATAATGGATTAATGTTCGAAAGCAATAATAATATAGTTGTGGCATCTTTATGAGGGACTAAATTAACGATAATGTGGTTGCCGTTGACAACAATATGGCTGATAGTGTATAAGATAATTTCTGAGAAATTGAAGGAATATAACTATTACAAAAAAGCTTCATAATATACATAACTGAAATTTAGCTCATGGAATAATAAAATTTATGTTAAAAATTACCATTATTTGTTTAAATTTTCAATATAAATTTCTGTATATCTGTGGAACGGTAATAAAGGGTGGTTAAATTTTAATGGCCGATGTGTTGATGTTGAACAAATCACAAATTATTTAGGAAATTATTGTCATTTCTTCTTATTATGATACTATTGGTATGGTTCAATGACATATGGAACCAAACAAATATGGACCAAATTGCCGCCGCTACCTCAGCGGCACACCTCCATCCGATGGTTCATATTTTCGACGAGGCTAAGGCCTAATTGAGGTTCTCATATAGCGAACACCATTCACAGTAACTGCCTGACCGGCCTCATTTTGGAAAAAATAAACCGCTCCAAACAGTCTCTCTTTGTGGTTGCATTGGTTTTTCGACAATCACCCTCTGATTACCATTCGCAAAAATGCGATAATTTTGCTTATTGACGAATCCTCTGAGGTAAAATATGTGCCTCATCACTGAAGATGATTTTCTTCGAAAATTGACCATCGACTGTTGCCATTTCTTGCCACCATTCTGACCATTGACGGCGTTTGGAATGGTCAAGAGGTTTTAGTGCTTGAGTCAATTGCACTTTGTAAGCGTGTAAATGCAAGTCTTTATGCATAATGTTCATCAACGACGAGCGTGAGAGGTACAATTGTTGGGCACGACGACGAGTTGAGGTGGACGGCTCTTCAGCCACACTTTTCAAAATTTTCTACTGTACGGGCATGCAGTGGTGTATTTCCATCTCCTACAGACCCGGTTTGCACAAAGTTTTGCACGATTTTTCCGATTGCATGCACATTTGGATGATTAAATTGACCGAAAAAATTACAAAGTGCACGATATGCATTTTGATTTGAACACCCATTTCCATAATAAGCCTGAATAACTTTAACGCGTTGCTCAATTGTATATCTTCCATGGCTCAAATTGAGTTAGTCTGAAATTGAGAAATGTCAAATGAAATGCAGAAAAAAAACATGTCTTTAAGGTGTGGTTCGCATTCTACAACGGCCATTAAAACCACCCTTTAGTAAAAACATTTAAATTAAGAACAAATTTCTCGTTATCAATACACGAGAACTGTTTAAAAAAATTTTACTACGATGTGAATAGCAAAGCGCATCGGGCTTAGCTGGTATAATATGAACATATTTGCTGACAAAATTATTTTTAGTGCTTTAATCTCATTTTTTAAAAAGTTTTATTAAAAAGAAAATAATTGATTTTCTTTTTTTCAATACTAATTAAAATTTTCATTCCAATAAACTCAGCATTTTTTAACTAATTTTTTTTTTTTTTACTTAAAAAAGGGAAGGATGAAATAAGAATGTATTTTTCTATCTTTACATGATGGGTTAAGCATTTTAAGGTACTTTTTAAAAATGCAAAATCTTACGCCCATATTCATAAAAAGCATTTCAGGTTTATATTGTCAAAAACGCTACATAAATATAAATTTTGAGCATTTAAAGCAATGATGGCCAATATACATACTACTTTATACACGGTTATATGTGTGAAGCAGCAAACGGGCTTGAAACACCAACAAAGAAACAGTGGAAAAAACGAAAACTTACAGGAATAGTGTACAACGATATTTCAGGCGAAATTTATTTTGCTACCTGAAAGCTGATTTGCCGAGAAGTTCAATATATGTACGGGTAAAAAAACATGATGATTAGGTTAGGTAGAAATTGCAGTCTGTATTTATATGACACACTCAGACCCAATGAACGGTTATGATAGCATGGAGTTCTACTAAATAATGCACCCACCGTAGAACCAATCCGACGTAGTTGAAAATGCCCTGCAGTTCAACGGCAGAGATATCGTAAAATCAGTCAATGGATGGGGATCCCAGTTTTTCTAACCGCTACAGCACAGTGACGGGGAATGTGTTCTATGTTATCCTACTTATTTTCGTCATAGCAGCTGCTGTGCATGCTTACATATAACTCAGTGTTTTGGGGCAACAGATACCAAAAAACGCGATACGTCCCTCCTGGTCATCGATAGTAGATACATGGTTCGTCTGCAATCTATGAGGTTCCACAATTACCCGGCAGTCCTGCACCCAGTGTTTGCGGCTCATCTGTCATTAAAAATATCGATAGTCGATCGCCAAAGTTCGAGTTTGCAGGTGAGCAGAGGCACCTCAATGCCCTCAAATTCCAGTGGTACCCGTAAGGGACATGGCATAGCCCCAGGGGAAAGAGAACCAACCACTTCATATGAAGGCGACTTAACACTTTAATATGTAGATGTCCTAGGAGGGGTTTTATTTGCACATTTTTTTTACTCTTTGTAGCATTTCACTGAAATAAACTAAATGGACACATTAAATTTCGGTTAAAATGAGGTCTGTCGCAGTTATTGTCCCGAATGAACTATGTTTATATGATAGACATCCTTCAATATATATAATATAACCTGATAGCATCAGCGCGCACAAAATCTGACCACAAGACTAGTTTTGTGCCAATTATCTTTCCTTTGGAGTAACTACACTTTAAAAACTTTATCACCAGTTAAGTGATATGTTTTGTTTTCACCTATTGTGTTCTCTGGTCACAGGATAAGTGCTTTAAGAACAATTTACACAAATTCCCCGTTGAGAGGATACACAGCAATCAATGGCTTCAATAATAAAAGTTCGAGAAAGATAATAGTTTTAAATATTAAGGGGCACTAATAAACAGCAACCTGCTAGGGCAGACCAATCATCTACTTAGCTGGAATATTAACCAATTAGAAAACCACTGCAACAAATTGTGTACGATGGAGATGCTTTGTGCTCCCAAAGGGGGTAATGGAGAAAAAAAAACAGCAACAATGAAATGCATCTTTAGATAAAGTATCGCATATTCTCCACCTAAAGGACATTCAGTGCACAGCTTAAACATTTTAGGTCAAAGGTTATTCCACGATCACTAAAACAAAGCTTATGTAAAAGAGTTCTGCAACCATTCATCACGTACTGCTCTAAAACATGGGCTCTGATGATGTCGGATGAAGAAATTAGGAGATTAATGGCATTACCGAAGACAAAGATTTCGTAAAGTTTGTAAACATGGCTGAACCGACATAAAACGAGCGAGCGCAAAGCCCAGAGCAAAATTGCTCGACGGTGTAAAAGAATACTGCAGAAAAGTTGAAATTAATAATTGGAAACAAGCGGTGCTTGATAGACCCCAAACGAAAGAAACACTTGAACGCGGCTAGGGCCCACGTCGGGATACAACACCAATAGACAATGCTGACGATAATGATTTGGCATTACAGTTATCCCTTTAATTAAGGCGTGATTGGCTTAGAAAACCTAAGACGTATATCGAAATGACTTTTGTTAACGTGTTTTAAACTTTTAGTTGCTCGATTATCACCAGAGTACACGTATTTGATTTAAACTTTGCACAGCCTCAAACCGCCAATTGCTCTTTAGGTGAAATTGAGTTTTCAGCAAATTGTTTCCACAATAATCCATCAAATTATAATTTCAGGACAACAAAATTGTAAAGCAAACCTTCATACCTCCCTTAACTTTAGAAAACAAAAATGTTGTTTGCCCTTTCATTATTTGCCAGACATTATCGCTCTTATATACAAAATACCTTTTAACAAATCACTCGTTGTCCAAAGAAAATAATCTATTATACAACTACTTCTTTTATTATTATTTTCTTTAAGGAAACCACCTCCTTCTATGCCACAACCATTTCCATCAATACATCATCACAGTTTTTTAATACTTTTTGCTCTTTCTACTTTATTTTGTTTTAGAGTTCGGTTTTTTTTTTTTTTTGTTTTATTGTGTGGCGTAAGCAAAAACAAAAATACCCATCATCATCAACATGTGTATTTTTCTGGTTTCTGTCCGAAGTAAATTTTCTGATGATTGCTCTCGTGCAGTTGTAGTTTTTATTTTTGTTATTGTTGCGCATTCTATAATTACAGCGATTTAATTTTCTGATTAGTTTTTACAAGTTGTAACCAAACATGTACGACAACCCCATTCCTTATTGCTTTTAAACAATCTTTCTACACGTAGTACATACAAGAATGTATATATATATATATATATATATATCTTTATATACTTACACATACATATATTTAGATATACTCGCACTAATACTAAGTTATAAGTATGTGTGTATATTAGCATGGCCCCAAAGATGAGATATAAATGTAACAGCCGAAATTACAACCTAAATTTGTTGCACTAGCAGGGCAAGAAGAGAATTTCCTGACAAAATTTTTTCCACAGATCCTTTTTTGTCTTTGTAACAACAATAGAAAACTTAATCCCTTAAATTAAGCTTTGTTTGGCTGAAAATGAAAGTTTTTGAACAGTCAATGACAATCCTTACTTTCATTTAAGTTTTCTTTATCAGACCTCTTTTTCTGTTATCCATTTAATGGGAGCCTCCTTAATGCGTGTATATATATGTTTATCATGGCGTATAAGTAATTTGGTAAAGAATGTGTACTCACACATTTCGATGAACTTATTTATGTAGAAATAAAAAAAAAAATATGTAAGTTTTATAGAACTACGTAGAATTTTCAATTTGTTTTACATTGTAATTACGAAGGCAGTATAAAGAGTAAACAAAATATATTAATTTAAAAGACAATCCTCTATGGAAAAGGCAAAAATATATCGTAGAAAATAACAATTATAGCAAAATAATAACAACCCAGCAAATACTTTGCTTACCTGGTATGTAAGCAAATAATGTTGGAGAAAATAAACGGTGGGGTGCTTTAAAACCATGGGAGATAAGGCCATGATGGCTTTATTGCTCAATTGAATGGGAGATAAAGCCATAATGGCCTTATTGCCCAATCATTGATAGATAATGTCATATTTAAAATTTTGCGAAATGAGAGATATAGCCATATTTTTTTCGCAAATGAGAGATAAAACCATATTTTCTCAGAATATTGTTATGCATAGTGTAAACATTCTGTAAAAGGGAAAATCCTTAGTTATCATTGAAAAACATTTTTTTATTCTTGTGACGCCCGCAGGAAAACTTAATTCAGCGAAACCACCTGCCGTGTCCTACTGGAGGAAAAAACCCCTAAGCGCGGCCGCAGGCCGCCACGCAGAAAAACTTTAGTATGCGAAGCCAGATTTCAATACTTGACTTTAGTGTTTCCGGAAGTGAAAACTATTAATCAATGTAAAATGCAAAAGTTCTTCAAAACTGAAATGAGAGATAAAGCCATTTTCTAATATCGCTAATGTGAGCTAGGGCCATGATGGCTTTATCTCCCATTCAAATAAACAAAAAAAAAATAAAAGACTTTATCTCCCTTTTGAATGAGAGATAAAGCCATCATGGCCTTATCTCCCATGGTTTTAAAGCACCCCACCAAATAAACACTACTTATTTTTCGGCTGAATAACTACTTATTTTTGTTCGAGGTGTCCAAAGAATTCAGTACTTACAAAATACAGTTACTAGAAGTCAAAAAATACCTCGTTCTTATTTAACTACTAGTAAGTTGAACTATAAGTACTTGCAATAAACTTACCAGGAGCCAAAAAATCACTAGTTAATAGACCTAATAAGTAGTTATTGAATACGTTAGCAGTAAGCAAATATTCAGTAGTGAAAATAACAGAAGTAATATGTAGTTGCTGAGGTCATTACTAGTAAGTACTTATTGAAGTTTTCAGAGTAATGACAACTACTTACCAGGTAATATATGAAATAACTACCACCTATTACTAAAAATCAATAAGCTTTTCCTGGGAAATAACGTCGGTCTGACAACGTTGGTCTAGCTGGCTGGCTTTGTTAAAATCAAATATTTTTTTAAGATTCTACAATTATGGAAACCTAATGCTATAAGATTATTTGCATACAAAAACTAAGAAGAATTCGTTCAAATAAAATGCCTACACCTAAAAATATTGGACGAAATTGATTTAAGCGCTCTTATGTCTATGTGTGCCCTGCCTAGAGGGCTTACAGAAAACTACTGTATTTTGTTTTTTTTTTCTTTTGATCTCACACCCTCATGCACTACTGCCTTGATAATAACAATCAGTCTGATTTGAGCTTTGGCACAATGTATCTTGTTCCGTGATTCAATGTTACCATTTTATTATAAGCATAATTTTTTTAAAACAAATATACACAATACTCTTAAATAGTGTAGATATGATACAATTATAAAAATATTTCGGTTAAAACATATATTTTCCATTTAACAGATATTGGAAAAGTATATAAATAAATTAATGTAAGCATAAAAGTCCTTCGGCAACACTTATTGCATTGATTTTTAGTCTCACTAATGCTACTAAATTTTTTCAGTGTATGCACTTGCATACACTCAGAGATGCTTCCTGTACCACGGGAGTCAGTAGAATCTGGTATCTCGGCACCGGACTAAAAAAATAATGAATAAAAGAAATCCGACATTAACATTTTGGGCATTGAAATTCTCTGGGCCTTTTTAATAGATTATTTGTGGGCAATATTACTTTTCTAATAGAAAGTTACTTTCCGCGGGGTAGTACTTGATGAGGAAATGCTTTTTTTAATTATGATTGAATTGATATTTTGACTTAGAGATACTTTTGTGAATCTCATGGTGGTTGGAGTTTAAGCCGAAAGTCGATGGAAGGAATATCCTGAAAACAACACTCATGTGCTGGTTTTGCACCACTTGTGGGAGAGTGCGGCTAGGGGCCGAACCTTCCCTAGGTGCTATTGCTATTCAACATATTGCACTGGTTTCTTTTAAGGGAGTCAACTCAAAATTTTTCAATTTTCCCATTTTGCAAGAAATCGATGCACAGTGGTCAAATCTACGCACTGTAAAAATCTTAGATCAATTCCTCTATTAATTTGCCAAAACCAATTATCGACCCCTTTGCAGTATAAGAGTACATATATAAAGAAAACAGTTTTTTTGTCTCTAGAGAAAATTTATAATTTTTAGCTAACCCCTTTAGAGGAACCAGTGCGATATGCTGCTGGCATATTTCCAATAGCAGCGGGGATAGTTGGCTTCAGTTTTTAAAGAAGGGGCGAATGCATGATCTTGCCGGACTTACACTCAAATTGCTACCTGTGTGTGTTGCTTGGTTTCACATACAGGGCTGAGTTGACAACCAGTGATTCAGTGACCGGCCTTTGCGGCAGGTATCCATGTAAATCTTTTCAACATCTGTCTAGTTGGCCCATGGTGATTTAACTTTAAGACGCAGGCATAGAGATCTAAAAAATTCGAGTTCACAGTCCGATTTTACCTTGAGGGTAACTTCGGCTGATGGCGAATATCCCTGAGTGCTGTTCCTATTTCCAAAGATGTTGCTTGCCTTACCGCAGCGGAGGTTTGATTAGCTCCAAAACAAGCCCAAATATACATTGAAATTGCTACCTGGGTTTGTTGGCTGCGCTCACAGATTGGGGGTGGTGGTAAGCACAATATTCTCACTTAGTGCTAAGACCACTTTGGAGTTGGGCCACAATGTCAGGTAAATCCCATTTGGCGTATGTCAGTGTTTCTATCTAAGAAATTAATGCAAAGTATTTATCGAAATTGTTCAGACACTTTTACGAAAGGTAGACCTTCAGTTAGCCCCAATGAAATTATCAAGTGGCCTCAATTCTACCACAACTACAACCATTGTAAAATCACCAAGCTTCTTGATTAAGGAATTCTAAATGTTTTCACCTAATTCAAAAATTACGCATCCATTTTCTGCTGCACTTTTCTAAAAGAAGCTAAATACTCTGATCTGCATAATACATATCGTGGAGCTAGAAAATCTGTAACAAGAGCAATACGAATAGCAAAATCCAATTATTATGCTGAGAAATTCACAAATTCAGTTTCTTCAAAGACTACTTGGAGTGCTATTAAGGAAATTAGCGTTGTGAATACTAAAAGCAACCAACATAACGCTAGCATGCTTGATCCAAATGAAATAAATCAAAATTTTTTTAATATACCTATGAGACAAGCAAATCATTCATATTATGTCAACCATCATAATAAAGAAATGCCACAAATAAAGTTTAATTTCGAGTGCGTAAACCAGTTCGTCGTTGTTAGAAGCTGTTGTGCTATCAAGTCGAATGCAACAGGTATTGATGGCATTCATCCAACCTTCATAAAAGTTTTTCTTCAACCACTATTACCATTTATAACGTACATTTTCAACACAATAATAACAAGAAGCAATTATCCGCTCAGATGGAAGAAAGCCAAAATTCTACCAATACCAAAGTCTGCCACTGAATACAGGCCAATTGCTATTTTGCCATATCTGTCAAAGGCATTTGAAAAACTTTTACGTATGCAGATAGTTCAATATATAAATAATAACAATCTACTTACTGAAAAACAATCTGGGTTCCGAGCTAACCATAGCTGCATTACTGCTCTGGCTGATGTTTCCGAAGATATTAGAAAGGAAGTGGATGACGGCTGTTTAGTAATGCTTATATTCTTAGACCGTTCAAAGGCATTTGATACATTGGACCATACAATATGAGCTCAAAAACTTGAACAAATTATGAATTTTTCGGTAACTTCGGTTAAATTGATATCGTCTTACCTTGAAGGTCGAATGCAGTATGTTGAAACTAAAATGTTCGCACCTTCACAGTTTCTGCCAATTATTAGGGGCGTTCCCCAAGGTTCCATTCTCAATTTATGCAAATGATTTACCTGATAAGTTACACCATTGCCGTACTAGATTGTATGCTGACGACGTCCAATTACACGCAAAGAAAAAACATGGTTGTGGTAAACATATTCTAAGAGCAACAATTATGATAAGATTCATGATTGTAGTTACCATATTAAGGTTATTATTGAATCACATTATGGCTAACTATATTCGTAATATTACATCATAATATTTTTCCCTTAATCATATTATTATTCTGTTAATCATAATATATTAAGAAGGAATCATATTATTGTCATGTTAATCATAATAAGTTAAGAAGCAATTATATTATTATCATGTTAATCATAATAAGCTAAGAAATTAATCATATTATTGTCATTTAATCTTAATAAGCTAAGATTAATAATAATATATAAAAATAAATAATAATAAATTTAGAAGCAATCATATTATGGTACAGGTCCTTTAATAACTGTTATAACAATACAAATAAATTAAAATTTTTATGTATCGATTTCTTATTTGTGACTTTTTACAATTTTTCTTGATATAAATAAAATAGCGGAGTTCAATATTTGGCTTGCAAAAGAGTAAATTCAAAATATCGTAACACTTTGATAAAATAAAACGAAATCTATGCGTGTTTTGTTGTTGGATTTTACTCCGGTATTTTAAAAATAAAACCGAAATCTCTGTATGTTTTGGTGTTGGATTTTACTACGATATGATGCATTATTACATCACCAATACTGAACTCCGCTTATATTTTAATTATTATAATTTCTTCAAATTTATTATTTTTTATGGTAATTTATCTTGTTTAACCGCTCACATATAAAACAAACGACACAACTGAAACAAAATTATTTTACAAATGGCGTTAGCATAATATTATTAGAGTAAAAATAGTTTGATTGCATCTTAATCATAATATGATAAATGTATAGAAAGTTATAATGTTATGGCTATTAGATAGCATGATATGGTTGTTAGTAATATAATAATATGGTTTGAAAGTTATCATAATTTAGTTGTTAATTTAGAGAAATAATTATTGTTCGGTCAACAATACTCAAATTTATAATTGCGATAAACATTCATATGTTTACAGTAACAATAATATTGTTCATATTAAATAAAAATAACAATTCTTTGTGTACTACAACCATATATTGTTACATTAAACATAGTGTTTTTGCCGTAACCATGCCCAACAATATTTTTTCTCTGCGTGTATATTTAAGCAGAAAAAAACAAAGCATGGAGGCATGTATTGCCAAGTTGAATGAATACCTCAAACGTGTTGCGCATTGGGCAGATATAAATGGTTTAAGTTAAAATCCTTCAAAATCTTAATGTATTATAACTACGAAGGAGAACCCAGAAAATAGATCAACGTCCTAAAATTTGTATTAAGTAAAAACAAATTGAAATAGCTGATAAGATCTCATTTTTAACAGCACACTCACTTGGTCAGATCATGTAACATTTGCTTGTGGCAGAACTTACTCAATACTTAGAACACTATGGCAAACACAATGTGTAACACCAATGAAGATTCGAGTACTAATTGCGAAATCATATCTAATACCAGTCCTTACCTATGGATGTGAGATCTTTGCAAGTTGTTATTCAAATAGCAAACATAAGTTGAAGGTAGCTTTTAACAACATTACGAGATATATTTATGGCATAAAAAATTATGTCAGTGATGGCCATTATATTAATATTAATATAACCCCGTTTTCAAAAAAATATACGGGGTGATATTTGAAGACTTGTTGAGAATACGAACTCTTGTTTATCTGCATAAAATTAAAACCACTCGTGAACCAAGTTATCTCCATAATCGTTTAAATTTTAGTCGCCTCGGAAGGAACAAGACTCTTATTCAATTTAGGCACCAAACGCTAGTTTCGGAATGACAATTTTTTCTAACTGCAATACGTCTCTGGAACAATCTTCCCCCAACAATTAAAGAAACCAGCAGCGCCCTGCATTTCAAGCAACAGCTATTTAGATTTTATTCATAAATAACTATCGTTATTATTATCGTTCTCAATATTGTGATCGTATATAAATATGTCTTTCACTATTCTTTTTTTTTTCACTTTTGTTATATTTTATAAAAACATATCCCAGCGGTAAATATTGAAAGGACTGCAAGTGGCAGGCCTTTTTGAAGGCCTCTATACTCCTTTCTAAAAGATTCGCTTCGCATGATATCCTGCCTTCAGAAGTATGCCTTCTAGAAGGTATAAACTTCTTTTTAAAAAACCTTCTGAAATATTCAGTACACATTCGCTACTCCCTTCTTTGAGAAGCGAGAAAGGAAGGTGTTCAGTTTTATTTACTTTTTATTTTTAGTGACCTTCCTAACTCCCTTCTTTGGAAAGGGATCGAAGTTCTTTTTAAAGGAAGTGTGGAAGGCCTTGCGCCCAATGACAACCTGTGTAAAAAATAAATAAGTATGGAATGCGGCGAGAAGGGCTTCTGACTGCTTGTAACTGCTAAATAAGGCCTTCTATTAGGCCTCTTTACTCATTCTAGTTACCGCTGGGATTCATTGTTAAAATATTTATACCTGTTTTATGTTAGTAATTTGTATATTTTTATGTTATTGATAAATACTTTTGATGATAACTTTATTAGATTTCTACTCACTAAAACCAATGTTTTGTTGTAGAAGTTCCAAATATAAATATATAAATATTTATAATCCATTACGAAGTTACGTTGCTGAAAAGTTTTTTGTAAATATTATATCAGAAACCTTTCTAGTTTGCCCTCGTAATTCTCCCTTTTATCAACCTCTCTTTCAATTGCCACATACACCAAAGTAATGAAAAATTAAATCATGTTAATTTTTTTAAAGTTTTTTGGACCCTGTGCTGAATTTTCTTTCTTGTTTTTTCTATCTTAAACTTGAAAATCGTGATTTAAATATTAAAAAGATAGATCGCTTTTAATATAGAAAGTGCAATGTTTGATATTTTACAAAAAAAAAAAATAAATAAATAAATAAAGATGCAAAGAACAAAAATAACAATAACAAAAAGGAAATGTTTGTGATTAAGAGATAAGAAAATTTAATTTAGTTTTACTATAAATATTTGAAATAAATAATTAAAACTGTTTCATAAATAAATTAAAAAAAAAAAAAAATTTGTTTTAAATTTTGAATTTAAAAAACATTTAACACAAAGTCGTAATTCTTATAACATCTTATAACATAACAAAACATTTTTTGAATTTTTGTTTTTTTTTTACAAAACTAACTCTAAATTTTTATTTTTATTTTATTTATTTTTTAATTATAATCTACTATCAAATCTATCACATAAAAAACCATTTTTTTTTTTTAATTTAGAAAAAAATATTAATCTTTTATTTCTTTTTATTAAAGTATTTTTTCTTTAATATGAATTACGACTTTGTGTTAAATGTGTATGTCTACCCATCAAACTGTCAAACAGTTGTCAAACAATATTTTATATCTTTCTTTTCACTCGTCATTATAAAAATTTTAAATGTAAGCTGTCGTTTTCCCCCCACACACACATTCAATTTGAAAGAAGAAAAAGTCAAGAGTTTTTTTTGTATGTTTTTCTAATGGCATTAAGACATCATTAACCATTTAAAATATACAATCAATAAGTAGGAGCTAAAATATTTAAAAACATATTTTTATGGGATTCAAGCAAGATATTTAATTGCTTTCTCTAGAAATGTTTTCTTTAATATAATGGAATTTATGGAAAAATTTTTAAGAAATGTCTGTAAGAAAGATTAATATTAAAATAACACTGAAAGATTAATAATTTCTTCTTAAATGCTCTAATAACATTCAGAACCACATAAACAGTATTAAAAATTCCAAGTCGAGTAAAATTTGTATTGAAAGCGGAACAAAAGCAATATATAAATTGTTCTTGCTTTACGCTCCTTAGAAAGATCATAAGAGTTTTTGAACAACATCACGAGGGGAACTCTACAGACACCTTTTGCTTCGCTTGAAAAGAGCAATTGAATCACTAAGTGGAGAAAGGGCACTACTGACATTTACCTCATGTACTTTACTTGAGTATTGCTAAAAAAAACTAGTGCATCATTTTAGACAAATGCAAATAACGTCAGTTATCCCCTCTGCGAGCTAAGAACATAAAACTTCCATTTATTATTATTAACTACGCTGTCTTAATTGATTATCTCAAAATGCCTGTTTTGAGGTATTTCCCTTTCTGCACTAAGCGATTCAATTATCATGAAAAATAATCATCAAATCATGCTCCTAAATATGAAGCTTAAATTTTCCTCATGCGAACACTACATCTTAAGTTTCTGGTCTACTGAAATCTTAAGACAAAATATAGCGGTTGGGAAAATTTTAAATTTTTCTATCACTTCAACACAGCCTGGCTAGATATCCTTAACTTCAGTTAGAGCTATCAAAGTGAATGTGTTTTTGGCTTGCGAAAGTTAACAGTTCTTATAAAACAGAATTTTTTTGAGTTCTAAAAAATTTTTTAGAATAAAGTCCATATTTCTTACCAAAATTTTCAAATCTATTGGAGCGTATACTCTCTTAGGGTGCATCTGACTCCTAACCTTAAAGGCGATTTATATTTGATATACAACTTTTGGCAGATCACCAAAATAAGAAAGCGGCTGATCAGAGTTTAACCGTATACCACGAGAATTAGTTAAACTCTGAATTTTAGATTTAATAGATTGGATATTGATGAGGACATTTCGAAAATCACGTAGTCACTCTGCTTTAGGTATCAAAGTTTCCCTAGAAATTAACATTTCTTAATTTATAGAATGAGCTGCATTTTTTCTAAGGTTGCACCTGACTATTGGCATTTCAAGTAGGGTTTCTACCTGGCAAAAAAATTCCAAAGAATGCCCAGAAAAAATAATTTTAAAATTCCTGAAAATTTTAAGTTGAGAAATATTGGAAATTTTCTACCGAAGTTTTTAGTTTGTTTTTTTTTATATTAAATAGTAATAAAATCCAGCTGATTAGTTTAAAAACAATATAAAATTTTTCGATCAATAAAAATGATGGCGCACCTAATTCCAATTTCAAAGGCTGAACATAATGTTTGGCTAACAAAATCAAACAAGAATGTCAAATTTTCTTAATTAAGAAATTACTGGAAACTACCAGACTGAAACTTTATCATAAATTCTTTTTTTAATATTTGCAATTAATGATGGAATGTGGAGATTTGAAGACAAACCCATACTTTAATGTCTGCAAAACATCCCAAAAAAAAAAACAAACTATACAGGTTTTACAGACTAAGACCCGTTTTTACAACTTACCGATATCCTAAAGAATACTTTAACCGGCCTTATAAAAAGTGTTCCATTATTAAAACTTTACTTTAACCTAAAGTGAGCGATGAAATAAATTTTGTTTATCCTATCTGGTTGGTTAAAGTAAAGTTGTAATAATGGAACATCTTTTATATGGCCGCTAAAATTCTACCTTTAGCTATCGGTAAGTTGTGAAAACGGTTCTAAGTATATTTTTTATTGCTTAAAGTTACCATTTATTGTCAAAAGTTTATCATTCTTTATGTTTTTATTAAAAAAAGTTTCCCTGGATTTGCCAGGAATAAAGGAAAAATCTTTTGAGCTCCCGGTAATGATGCGAAATATTAACGTGAGTACCCAACATGGTGGCCTACCTCACGGCAGTCTTAACAAGGGGCAACAAACAATGATTTTACCAACCGTGGTTGTTTAAGAGCAACCACCGCAAACAGGTAGCAAACCACCACTCGCCCCTTTGTTTTGAGACTCGAGTTACCTAACCGCTACTGCATTCTTGAAAGAAGCAGCATCTGTAGAAAAAGAAACAGCACCCAGCTGAAATTACCCTTTCGGTAAAAAAATCAGCCTGTGAAGCTGACTTTTAAAGATCCCGTGACTTTGGTTTTACACCACAACCATCACATGTTTCCCAAAGGGGCTTCACCAACAGTCAAGATGGAACCGAAATTCCATCCCGTGTTACCGTATAGAATCTCTGGACATTTACGATCTCTAGAGGTCTGTCAACTTTGTACTCGTACGAACTCCAAAAATTTATGTAACGAACGATGTAACACTAAAAGAATAAATATCTTTAGGTTGTCATACCATCGGAGGGCACTCTCAGGATTGAAAAACTTCGTAAAACCTTAGCAGCAGGCAGATATATATGTATTTTATAGTTTTTTGGCAGATCACTTAAAGCAAAAAGATAGCTGCTGACTGGAGTTCGATCAAGTACCAAGGGTATAATAAATCGAGGAGTTTGTAAAGCTTTGGCTGGGTATTAAAATGGAAATCACGGAACGGATTTCCAAAAAATGGCAGTTCAAAGACTTTTAGTATGATCAATCGTTATTGATAAATATCGGGATTCATTGTAAGCTGTTGTATAACAACTGCGCTTCAGAGGCTGCAGAAATCAGGGATATTTGGTATCTTTACATGGCCCCGAAAACTGTGGAAATGTGGAAAAAAGAGCTGCTGCCAGAGGGCCTAATCTCATGGTGGATCTTAACCGCTAGTTGCCAAACAATGCGTTTACCAAACGGTCCGTGTGTGGACGACCAGCACACTCAGTAAGCAATTTGAGGGTACAATCCGATAAGAGCTTGGAACCCTCCTCTAGTTTAGGAGCTGGAGCTATTAAACCTCAGCTGTTTTAGGAATGACCAGAAGCATCTGTTGAATAGCACCAGCACTTAGGGAGAACCGTCACGGGCCAAAGTTCGTTCACACATCTCATGGTAATAGTCAAAAACCAACGCATACCAATAAACCTCCAACATACTTCAATACCTCAAGACTTTATCTGCTTTATTTTTTAGAGTCTTCACTGGTCTCCAATCAGTCCCTCGCCCTAACTCTCTACTGACGGACTAGTTATCATACCAAAGAAAATTCCATTTTCACTAGCTGCCAAAATATGACTCAAGGCTGAAAAATTGGCCATCCATGTGGAACAGAGAACGGCTTTGTGCAATTGCAAAAAAATCGCATTAAATGAACACCAACAAATACACTCGCTTGCGGTCATACAATCAAACTTGCGCTACCGCAAACATTCGCTGCTGGTTTGCAGTCATTCAAATAATGCAGAACGTGCTTTGTTATTTATACCATCGTTTAAATCAAGCAATTCAACAGTTGCTATGTAGTATAAGAAAAAAAAAATTGAAATGAGACTAAACCAGTGGTATCAATTATGATTGTGATGGTGAGATTACTTTTATCTCTTACATTCCCAGCGGGTGTTATGTGCGGTTGCGAGGCCTATTGTGAGGCCTAATTACTGATATTTTCTAAAGAAAAGATAAACAAAGATATTAAACAAAATTTTGACATCCAACAATGATAAGCTAAAAAAAAAGTTATCAGCAGGGCTTTTAAAACCACCTGTAATAAATTCGCCTTGCACAACTATAAATATATTATTTCTGTTTAGAGGCCTCAAAACAGGCCTTGCGATATTTGCGATATTTCCCACTGAATGAGAGTGTTTCTTAGTAAACAATTATATTTTACGCTCGCAAAATAAAAGAGCGTAAGCGAGTTCTGTATGTACAATGTATTGTTTTTGTTGTTAATGTTAACAAAGCGTCTCATCGAGTGGTCAATGACTACTTGAATTCAAAAGTATAAGAATATGTGCCTTTTGACTTTACACAATTGTGTTGTATTGCGTGCGCAACAAAAAATGCACTTTCTATAAAAAAACTCACACATGCACAAAGCAAATCTGTACAAAACGATGTTAAAGTTACCAACGTTGAACTTTGTTTTGCAGGCATGGAGTTAATGTAGATTTGAGCGCATGATTAAATCAACAAAAATTGTGATTTTTGCAGTTCTCTGATGTGGAAGTATTACTTCCCGCGGTTTTGAGAATAAACCATAGCCACTACGTGATTCCTAAAAGTATTCCTTCGCCAAAAAGCAGTTCCGTTGAACTCCTTACCTTAAGTTACGTAAACTCAACCTAGTCGAAGTAATAATTTATCAGAAATGTATAGTTTCCACAAGGACAATTACCCTGAAAGACGAATAGTCAGACCGCTATCTTGTTCTCTGGGGGCTACTAGCTCCCGTGGCACCAGATATATATTGGGTCTCTGGTTAGACTTCGTTCACAAGGAATTAAGCAAACTTCAAGAAGCCTGTCATTTTGGATCTTTGTCGTATCACAGTTATGCAAACACCTGCTTAAGCTGCGGAGGATGCAACAGTAAAGAAGTGGGATATTATCCGTAAGAAGAGCCCAACACACCCATCAATCGCATACTTAAAAAAATTGTTTGTGCTCTATAGCCACTTATGCGAATAATCGCAGATTAAGTTTTGGAACAATATTAATTTATCCCAAAGCAAATTTTAGCTTTTTATAAAATGTATGTATATCAATAGTTATTCTAATTTAATTTTCCATTCAAAATCGATTCATTAAACGTCATTTATTTCAATATTGCTTCAAATAAAATACAATAAATTGTTTATTTCCCCCTTAACTAATAAGCATGTGTCTTAAGTCGTTTATTTTAGACATGACTGGTATCTATAGACAAACACTAACGAATATTTACAACAATCTTTGACTTTTTAATTATAAGTTTTTTTTTTTTTTTAACTAATAACTATTGAACATATTTTATTTTTATTGAACATTTCGTAATAAAAAAATAAAGCGTTTATCAAACGGATACACTAAAAAAAAAGTATATAATTTAAACCGTTATTAACTTGAAAAAAAACAATAAATTAATAAAATAAAAAACATTACACATTACGTCAACATAGTTTTAAGCAACTCCTAACAATTGTTTAACAACAAAATCGGTGTAAGGAAAAATTTTTTTTTATTTTATTTTTCTAGCATTTTCGTAATTGTAGGAGTATTCATTTTTTTCAGTTTTCCTAAACAATTTTTCTATAACTTGTAACAGAGAACCGAAAAAATTTAATTGAAAAATTAATAATAAACTAGGAAATTTTAAATTTAAAGAAAACATTTTAAACCGCTAGTTTGTGTTGATTAATACAGCAGGAGGTTGGGCTAAAGAAATGAGTACCGGTAACCAATAAAGTTGATGGTGCAAAATTAAAAATTCCTTTACGTTTATGATTATAACAAAAAAAAAAAAGCCTTTCAACACCCACTAATAAAGCTTTTTTCCATTTTGTTAAATTAGAAATGAAAAAACGCTACTAAATTTAGTGATTGGTAGCAGCTGATGAGATTCTTTAGACTTATTTTTGTAAAAAAAAGTGGGGGATGTATCTAAATGTTTTCGTTTTTGTCTATCTATCTATTTTGTGGTAAATTTTTAAAGCTGATGAAGCAGCTGTCTGTGTTAATAACAATTTTAAGGTGGGTGCTTAAATAATAGTTAATGACTTTATAATATTTAATCAGAAGAAATATGATGAAAGCAGCAGCAAAAATAGAGAAATACAGAAAACATCTATTAACTCTTTGATATTTAGATTGATTTCCTAAAAAGTCGAAATTTTTTTTTTTTATAAATTTTGTCTCATTTTCTTTTAAATCTTAATTAAAACAACTCCCACCAAAATAACTGCTGTTTTCTTTGTTTAATTTAAAATTTCTTTAAAATAAAACACATCTTTTGACTTCATTTCTTATTACATAAGACATATTTCCATTAATTTTCTTTTAGTATCTGGTTTAAAATTGTCTTTTTTTTATTAATGTAATCCATGTTTTATCTTACCGCAATTAATAGCAGATTATGCAAATTTAATTGGCTCACTTTGTTTGATTTAATTGAAACATTGTTTTGTTCAAATCTAAAATAGGAAATTTACATGTTTTTTAAACAAAATAAGCAACAATATTTTTCATAGCATTTAAAGTAGTGAGCAGCATTCGCTTTAGACAGGGAACGAAGCTGATCGGTTAATTCCAAGAAAATAAAACAAATTACGGCGAAGTTCGTAAAATTCTATTACCATAAACCACAACTTAGTGGACAGTAGTTTTTCTTTTTTAATAAAAGTAAACCATTTTGTTTTTAAGAAAGCTCTCTTATGCTCTCTTTTTGCCAGACACTGCACCTTACATTTTTTTCTGCTGAATGTCTTGTTGAAACAACTTAAAATGTTGAACATTTTGTTAACAAATGTGTAAAACTAGTTGGTGTTTTTTAAATTTAGTTTTCTGCTAGAAAATTTTACATTTATATAAAAGCCAACAAATGATTATTAATGATTTATTTAAAATGATATATGATTTATTTAAACATATGGCTAATAGTTTTTAAGTTAAAAGGTCTTTTTGTTATAAAGTTATTAAGCAAATTTATTACTTAATTAAATAACCAGATTATAACTAATTTAACCAAAATATAATTTTAAATATATGAAGATAAAGTTATGATGAGAATACAATATTTCGGTTAATAAGTTAATTCAATTAAACAAATAAATAAATGGAAATTGATAGTTGGGACAGTTTTCTAAAGTTTTGAAAAAAGTAGGGTGTCCTTGACATGAAGTGCTTATTTTTTTTTTAAATAAGAAAGAAATTAAGCCAGGTTGTACTGAGTTGATCAAATTAAGGAAACAAAATTATAGAAAGATGTTTTGCAAATAGATTTTTATTATAGGGGCAACATAAAAAGGATCACTGAAAAAATATATACTTACAGCTTTAAATGTGATGGCATATTCTACCCATTTTTTACTGAATTTTTTTTATCTTCTTATCATCATTCAAAGTCCGCCTCAACATATCTTTCTGTCAGTCTTGATTGCTTGACAATGGCTTCATTTTTGCCTTTGGTGACTTTTTAATACGTCAGTAAATTCTGGGCGTCGCTTGTGCGATCTCGGATCCTTCCCCATAGTGTCAAATTATTTGCACTTGCCAAGAAAATCGTTCGAAAGCTCAGTGTGTATAGCTTTTGAATGCTCACTTGCCTCGAAATTGAGCCCCTATTCTTTTTCACATGCATGCCGATCCCAAACATGTGCACCACTCATGTCGTCTAGTGGAAGGTAAATAATAAAGAGCGTTGGCCTCCATACAAAAAATGTGCCAGCAACCCTCTTGAATGATATGCGATATGATGAGATCGGACTTCTAATAGCGGTGCTGCTTATAGAAAAACAAAAAGTGCTGCATTTTAGTGCGTGGCAAAAAATTACATTCTTGGGGTCGCTGGCACATTTTTTTTTTTTTTTTTTTTTTTGATTGATGGTTGACCCGCTTTATTGCAAGCAATTTTAAAAAGCTAACTGTAATCGCTGCTGTTGTTCAGTATCCCTAAGCCATTGGCAAAATCACTATTTTACGTTAAAAAGTAATCCCATGATTTAAATATTCTTGTCAGGTGCTTAAAAAACAAGTGAATCCATTTGTTGACAAAAAGTAAAAAAACTTTCTTAACCCTAGATACACTTTCTTCGTCGTATTGACGAATACCGTAAAAAAGTACTTATTTAACTCCGCAGTTTTTCACTGAAACTCTTCCAAATTTCATGTAGCTGTAGATATTGCTGATCTGCTGAAGTGTGTGGAAGTACGTGCTTATAGGTTGTGTGTAAGTCTGATTTTTCGTTGAATGTTTTCGTCGCTCTGACGATGGAAGTGTGAGAAATTTTGCCTTTAAGTATAATTTTTAACCTTTTTAAACCTAGATACACTTTCTTCGTCGTATTGACGAAAAAAGCTTTGGCGTGCTTGTGTTGTGTTTTTAGTATTAAGTTTTGAAGTTAACTATAACATACTATTTAGAATGAATCAAAACTTAAGTATTTTATAACTAAACTATATTGGGTGGGTTTGAGGATAGATCATAAACGGACTTCGTCGATTCGACGAAGAAAGTGTGTAGTGTATTAAAAATAAGAAAGTGTATCTAGGGTTAAAATAGGTGCAGGGTTATGCATTTAATGCTTTCAATACCATTGGTCTTGAGGTTATGATCTGTAACATTTCTGTCATCTGAAGTGTCATATATTTAGTGAAAGGTCGTTTAACCACCGAAAAAAGCGCAAAAACAGTCAAAACTTAAGTTAGTTATTACTACAAAAAAGAGGTGGTTTAAGCGTGGCCACTCTTCGAGCATTACTGAGTGATTACGGTTGTCATAATTGACTTAGTACTATGCAACAAATTGTCAAGATTATAACGACGATTTGTAGGGACTGTGCGCACTGCCGTAGATATCGCTTCTGTTAGTGAAAGTGTGGCGAATAACCAGAATTTGTCAATTCCACTCCTTAGAGCGCTATGGCCGTACAACAACCTATTTTTTTACCTTGGCCTGTAATTGCAGATTTTGAGCTATGTGATATCAAGGTACTTTTTGTAAAAATGGTTCTTGTTGTAAAGTGGTACTTTTTGTAAAATTTTACTTTTTGTAAAATGGTACTTTTTGTAATATGGTACTTTTTGTTAAATGTTACTTTTTGTAATATGGTATTTTTTGTAAAATAATACTTATTGTAAAATGGTATTTTGTGTAAAATGGTACTTTTTGTAAATTGGCACTTTTTGTAAAATGGTTCTTTTTGTAAAATCGTACTTTTTGTTAAATGGTACTTTTTGTAAAATGGCACTTTTTGTAAAATGATCTTTTTGTAAAATCTTACTTTTTGTAAAATGGTACTTTTTGTAAAATGGCACTTTTTGTAAAATGGTACTTTTTGTAAAATGGCATTTTTTGTACAATGTGTTTTCGAAAAATTCAAAAAATTCAATTCCCGGAATTTCGAAAATGCCTTTTACATTCATTGCACGAACTCTTGGTCTTTGAAGACCCCTAGTAAAATCTGATGCAGAAAATTTTCGTGGAACATTTTAAGGCTTTTAATTGCTTTTTTAGTACACTTTTGTGGGGAAGTTCAAAACAAGGACAAAAATTACCCCTAAAATTAGTGTTAGAGGGTTAATATATTGCAAGAAAAGAATCGACATACAATTCTACTGAAGGCATTTCAAATAATTTTTTAGCTCAGAAGTACATTTAGGCCCGTTTTCACAACTTACCGATAGCTAAAGGTAGGATTTTATCGGCCGTATAAAGAGTGTTCCATTATTACAACTTTACTTTAACCTACCAGGTAGGATGAACCTTAATGTACTTTATCGCGCACCTTAGGTTAAAGTTAAGTTTTAATAATGGAACAATTTTTATAAGGCCGGTTAAAGTCTACTTTAAGCTATCGGTAAGTTGTGAAAACGGGCCTTAGTATATTTTTTTTACTTATACCAAACGACTTTTTAAAAAATTTAAAAATTTAGTGGCCGATATTTCTATTTCGATAATCCTTTATTAAGAAAGGTACCTTTTATTAATACAGCGAAAAATTTTATTTTTTTGCTTATACTTAATACCTTTGATACCTAAAAAGAAAATATTCAGGGGTGTTCTGAAATCGAAAACATGAAACGCAAAAATTTTAAACGTCGTTTTTTAGTAAGATTTAGTTAATAAAAGCATTTTATGACAAATATTATACAAATATTTTTCCATTTAACAGAATTTTATAGTAAAAATTATAAGAATTCAATTAAAAGTCTTCCAAATTCTTGGGGTTTGCGTTTTCGATTTCCAGAACAAAAAATTTACGTTTTTAATCCCAAACGTCACCTTTTTGTCTATAAACTATTTTTAATTTAAATAAGAAATTTTTGCTAAATTTTCTTTCTTTTTCGTTTAAAAAGGCATTATTTTTAGTGGTTTTTTACACAAAAAGTTTAAGTTCAGCTGCTTATTCCGAAGCTACTTTTACTCACTTTAACTTGTAAGTTTCCTAACAGATCATGATTATTCATGCTTTGAATCACAGTTCGTTTTGACAAATTGTCATTTTAGCAAAACTTGTTGCATATATTTTAAAGCCGTATTGCCCAATTAACCGAATTCATTAATTTATAACTTAATTAAACCCCAAAGTAGTGCGCACCATATTCGTTCTACTTGGCCAAATATTGCTTTTACACACCACATATGGTTCTTTCAATACCGAGCAACATTTTTCCATTTTTCATTACAATTTATTTTACTTTACCCGTAGAGTAATTTATGATTTACAACATTTGAACGCATAAAGAAAAAATATATACGAAAGAAGAAAAAAAAAAAAATGGCGTTGAAAAATTTTAGTTTGATAAATTATGGAAAGAAACGACATATATTTGCCACAAAACACTAAAATTCATATTATGCAATATGACATGTTGTTTTAGTTGTTTTTTTTTTTCTTTTTTGATTGCTAATGCGTTAAGGTGTATAAATTATTGTAAAATTTGTGTTATTGTAAAGTAATTGCGCATTAAAGCTAGCAAGAGAGAGAGAGAGAGAAAAAAAGATAGATGAAGAGCGATTTAGTGTATTGCCTGTTAAAACAAAAGACTTAAGAAGCAAACTTGTTTTCTATACAATTACCATAAAAAATATTTTTATGGTTTTTTAATTCTCTTAATTTATTACGAAAAAATATTTAGAATAATTAAAAACTCATATTAATTAAAAATGACTCATATGAAATGAAATAGCGCAGAAATTGTTGCACAAGTAAAATGTAAACGCTCTAGAAATCATTTACCATAAATGCAAATTGGTACACACATGTGTCTGTTTGAATTATTGTCCGTCTGTCTACCTTGCTTTTTAGTGTTGGCAATACGACTATTTTAACAGCAAAATGATTTCAAAAGATTTATTTTTGCCAACAACAATCAACCAAGACCTTCAGACGCCACAGTCTATTGTATTGTTCAACAAAGTTTCGTATAGTTTTCATACATTTCATGCTAGTATTTAAAACAACAGCTGCTTTAAATATATTTTATAAAATTTTTTTTAATAATAACAATATTTCTAATAAGAAAAAATATTTTTTTAGCGGTTTCTCGCTACCGCCTTTTTATTGCGAATTACGTTTTTTCTATAAATCAACAAATCAAGTAACAGAAACCCACTAGTGACACTTGTTCATGTTAGAAGTGCTTTTTCTTTCATGTTTTCTATTGATTTTTTTTTTTTTTTTTTTATTTAAAATCCTCTCTATTGCTTATTAAAGTTTAATACTTTTATACTGTAATTAAATTTTTGTTTTATAATTATTCATTTAATTATAATTACTCCTACATGGCTGCAAATGCCGCTTGTTTTAAAGAGTAACTTTTTTTTTGTTGTTTGAAACTCGCAATATGAGTTTCTTTAATCATGTTTGTTGTTTGCATGATTTAAAGTCTTTTGTATTTATGGTGATTTTTATTTGCTGCCATAAATCAAATTTCTACGAGACTTTTAGTCTAGTATGCTGCTTAGAACGGCAGCTTTTAAAGTAATTTATAAGAAAACAAAATAGTATGTTAAAAATATTTTGTTGACACAGTGGTAAAATCATTTCTTTAACCGGAATTTAAAAGAAAAATAAGCTGATATGCCACCATGAGGTTTTATAGTAAACAAAATACAAAGATCGTTATTTATAACTTTGAGATACAATTTTGTTTTAATAGAATTTTTTAATAACAATTAAAAAGTCTTAAAATTAAACTAAAACTGCTTATTTTTACTTGTACTGAACACAATAGGAAATGTATGCGTCAGCCTTGTAAAGCAGAGAATAAAAAAGAACAGAAAGTGAGAGCAATTTATACAGAGATGGCATAGAGAGTTTCGAAAGTGTTGCTTCCTTAATTGTACTTTTTGAGTTTAATTGTTTAAAAAAATAGTTCCAAAGAATGTTTAAAGACAAAAAACTGACTTTATTTAATACATCATCAGCTCATTATTGGTTTGCCCTACCGATCATTTAAAAAAAAATTGAGTTGGGTATGGGTTATATGTATCGTTAATACATTAATTTTATTTTATTAAAAGCTTATTAAGTATAGTTTTGCTCTACATGCCAATGTTTGCCGAGTGCTGCAAATTTTTCATAAACAAAAACGTACAAAATAAATTTCGCTCTCGACTTGCTGCATTGCCGTAAGAAATTCAAGTAGTTATAGCGAAAGCAAAATAAAATGACAACAACTCAATACACAGCAGTAAGTATATGTATGCGGCAGAGAACTGCAAAATCCACTATTTTTGTTGATTTAGTCATACGCTATAATTTACATTAACTCTATGCCTGCAAAAGAAAGTGCTTTGTTTGCATTTATTGTTGCGCACGCAATAACACAATTTCTAAAAGTCAAACGGCATTTATTCTTTTGCTTTTGCATTTAAGTAGTCATTGTCCACTCGATGATACAACGACGAATGTAAATTGGTATGAGTACGAGTCGCTTTGTTGGTATGATTGTTGTACGCATTGGTTCAAATAAACTAGTTGTATTGTCTAATTTGCTTATGTGTTTACCCTGCAAATAATATTGGACCACCTGATTGTAATCAAATGGGCTACTCATAGGACTAGGCCGATGTAATGCAAGCATGGACCATGTCATTGTTAAAAAGTGTTTGTAGTGAGACGACATGTCTTCGTTTTTTAACGAAATGTGTTCGTTTTTGAAGGACTTCAAAACTAATTATATTAAGTATACCATGGAGTAGTTTTAATACTACTCCTTTGTAATCCAAAGCTGGGTATGTTAAATAGACCATGTTTTTTCCATACGTTTGGGTTACTTTTGGACTAGTCCTAGTCCATTGTGGGCTACATTTTACACGCGTGTTTGGACTAGTCCTATTATTTGCAGGGTATTTTTTTAAAAGCGTAACAAGCAACATTAATAACAATAACAACAATACATTGTTCATACAGAACTACTGTACTTTTTAAGAAATGATAAAAAATAAAAACGTTTTCTGTTTCTATGGGAATTGTCTCAGCTGCTGAATAGTCATCAGAGCAATGATTTTTTGTATTTTTCTTTGTATATGTTTTTAACCAAAGCAATAATTGGCGATCGAAGCTAAACATGGTATGAATGGCAAAGCCAATACGCTGTGCACGACTTGAATGAATTTTAAAACAACACCGATGTGTGTGGCTGAGAAAGTTTGATTGCATGAACACAAATGAGTGTATTTGATGTTGTTGATTTAATGCGAATTTTTTTGGAATTGCACAAAGCCGTTCTGTGGTATGCAGCACAAAAAGCTACTTTTTAGAAATAAATTTAGAAAATTGGCACATGAGGCGCAAAACAATAATTCTCTCATGTAATTAAATTTTAATAACTTTTAAGTTCGATCAAAAGCATTCATAAAAATTTAAATATTTCTTCAAAACATATGCCAGAAGCAGTGGTGAAGATGCAAAAATATTCTATAGGGTATATTTTTAGAAAACTTCATGTTAACCTTCTTTGTCGTTTTTCGCCACTACGACTTTTTGGCGTAAGCGCCAAACCAATAATGAGCTGACGACTTGTTGTTGGCGATGCCACACATTGTTTTTCGTTGCACAAAGTTAAGACATCTAGTAATAATATTATATCTAACATTTTTTTTTTAACTTGACTTTACTGTCAATAAATTTTAACGTTATACAAAAAGTCAATATCTTTCTTATTAAAAATTTTGCAAACAATTTTAAAAGCTAATTAGCTGCCACCCAATGTGTTCGTTGTAAAAGGCAGTAAAAAATCATTATTATAACAATCTTCGCTTATGTGAATTTTTCAAAGCTTACAAACTATAATTTACATATCCTAATAAAAAAGACTTAAAGTCAAATATCAATTTGAAGTCAACCAAAAAAAAAAAAAAATTACATTCACATACTCTGACCACATACACAGTGGCCAACAAATCTTCCTCATTAGCCAATTTCTTGGACTTCAAATGAACAGTCCTTTAAAAAAATAGCTACATTGCTACATATTCTTTTCCACTGCCATTGTAAATAAGTCGTCGCAAATTATCTGTTGAAATACAATTTGTTTTCTGTTTTTTTCTTTCTCTCTCTCTTATAAAATTTTTGTAATAATTTATAAGATTTTATGTGACTTTTTCACTTTTCTTAAACATTTTTGATTTTGAATGTATAAGAAAACTTTTTTCTTTTAACTGAAAAGTGTGGATAAAAAAAATAGTAAGCAAATTATCTATTCTTTAATTTAATACGCAGTTTGGAGAGCATGTTAACGAATACATAGGCAATCCATGAAACTGGTCATAAAATTAACTTTGAAATGTAGGAAATAAACAGCTAACCGTGGAGAAAAGGAGAAATGAAATTAAAAATTAAAGTGGTAGGCAACGAATTGAAAAATTCATACAATTTCTGTATACAATAAACACTTAGAATTGATTAGTCTTTTTGATGTAACCTAATTAAATTGCAGGTTTTACTTTGAGGTCAAGAAGCGCTATAGTAAGCCAAAGACTGCACTATCAATATGACTATTTGTTTTGGCAGCATACAACAGGCTCAAGATAGGTATGCAGCAAAAGTAGGTTTTTTTCCTTCCCTTTTAAAAAGCAGGTATTACTTTTCGTGGATTTCCCAACATAATTTTACGAAACTTATGCTTTGTTTTAATCGTGTAGTTAGATACATTTGTCATCTAGGGTTAAGAGCGCATATATCTAGTTGTGTGCTTACGATATTAGGTTCTGATTTTCAGAGTTTTATTAATTTACGTTGAATGCTTAAATTTTATAAAATAATGAAGTATGGCAAACTTTCTTATCTTTTTGTAAAGTTTAGTTTTGGTAGATCTTCTAGAACCAATAGTCTTATTTGTCCAAATCATTCCATATTGTAGATGACAAGGTCTCTCCTAGTTAGAGTTGCAAGGATATGGAACAACTGCCTTCCAAATAATAAGAGAAAGCTTACTAAATCTATTAAGGAATCTAAGAAGACCGTAAAGCAATATGTGTAATCTTTGTATATTTATAACATATGACTTTACTTCAATAGTTGTGCAAAAAGGGGGAAATATATGTATATGAGGTTATCAGCGCAGATGTGGTGTTACCCACAATTTAATTCGGTTACGGTTCTGGTGTAAGATATGTTCTTTGTACTATTCTTTACAGTGCAATAGTCGAGTAAGCCAACTGTTTGTATCCAAAACAGATGGCGCTAGAAACATAGTTTTTGCACGGGCTGTTACAACCAAGTTCTGTAGTGCAAGAGTAGTGTTAACTCCTCATTATCTCATTATAAGTAGTCTGAGGTTACACCACTTCTGCGCTGATAGCCTCATATATACTGGAAGTTTTGTTTTAAGAAATAGTATGTTTTTTTATTGCATTTATTGTATAAAATTTATAATGCATAGTCAGATTTATTAGACCTTATAGGCTTGTAATCAATTTGAATTTTTAAATAAATAAATAAAAAACATGGTAAGAATTCAGTCTAAGCCATGGTATCAAGATGGCTTAGTATTCCATTTCCTTCAGGAATTTTAAACTCTTTCGCCCCTACCGATCACGCTTCGTTCACTTACTTACCCAGTAAAAACTTCGCTTACTTTTTCAAAATGAATAGCATCTCTCACTTATTATTTAGTAGCTTTCTTCTTTAAGTGCTTCTATAACAACTTCTAAAACTACTTATTTCTGGATGTATGCTTGTAAAAAAATAATGACTAGCTTTTGAATGCGTTCATTTTGGGACATCCCTTGTAAAATTCATTGGTTCTTTCAGTAGAATTTAAAATAGTGCTTTTAAGTTTTTCTGATTACTTAACACATTATTTTGTAGGCGAAGTTTTTACTGGGTAGTAAACTAAATTCTAAATTGACATGAAAGAAGAGAGAATAAATATATTTCAAGCTTATAAAAGATCAAATTAATCAGTACCTATTAAATCAGATACGATTAAAGCAATAAGAAAGCACACAAGTACTAGAATTTAACAAACTGGCAAGAAAATAGCAAAATGAAGAAAGGGGAAGATGGACACACCATATAATCCCACAAATAATAAAATAAAGCATGACTATTACCTTATGCAGGCCATACTTAATCATGGAAGTTTTAATAAAAATTTTTGTCGAATTAAAATTAATGTTTGCTTGTATATCCCCGTGCCTTGGTTCCTATATGATCCTGATATCAAAGTGCTTAGCCTTTTCGTTTAAATATGAGTGGCAGTCATGGGCTGTTCTCGTTCTTAGGGAGTGGGAATCCAAGGCCAAACCGTCGGCACGGCTGAGTGTAAATATTCACAACAATCGTCGGCACAGCAGTATCTCAGCATGAAAAACGCTACATTTATTCAGAAATCTTCGCTTTAAATTGATGTTGAGGTCTTTTGACTGTACTCCGAGGCTCATTCCTTCTCGTGACTTAGAGCCATCCATGTAGAACTTCATGCATATTTTCCTGCTTGGTGTGAACAATCGACCTGTTCGAGATTGTCGTGCTCATAACCGTGCAGTGTCCGCAGCTATTTCCACTCCACTGCTGGGTACATTTGAGGTGAATTACCAAGTTTGGCTCCATCTTTTTCTCAACCAAATTCAAGGGTAGTAAATGAACGATAATATCAATCGCATCGGTAGGAGTAATGCGAAAATCACCTAAATTGTTTAACGAGGCCTTCTTTCAAAGATTGGCAACCATACGGGTTCCGGCGAAATCATGTACTTCCTTGCTAAAGATCTGAAGCTACCTAACCTTCGCTGCTGAAACGTAAGCAGCATCTGTTGATAGACCACAGCACCTAGGGAGATCCGACAACATATCTTAAGTGTTGGAACCTTAGTTTTAAGAAACTGTTTTGTAAGATTTCCTTTTCCGCTATTTTGAGAATAAGCAATAGCCACCACTTGATTGCAGAAGGAGCCTAACCAATATCCAGTCCAAGTTCGCCTTGATTACCCTATTTGAAAGAAGAAAGACCAGGTAATTTTGCTTCTCCCGAAAAACCGGTATTGGCTGCACCTGTAACAACAAATGGTCTCTGGATACCCTCGAGAGTCGTACTGGGGACTAAAATACCTCTAGATAATTGATTTATATGAACAAAAATTTTTCGTCTCTGCATATTATTTTTTTATTGACATAATTAAAAATCAGCTTATATTATTTCAGTAGCAACATTCCCGATTAATTAATACAAATTAATACCATAGGCGTAATTATTCACAATAACATGTTCCAAAGTAACCTTAATATGATTGTCTCTTCTAAATAGATTAGATTGATAGATGGATTTAATCATGATATGGTTTGAAAAAAATATGGTTGAACCGTGAGCAATCACAACTTATCAAAATCGTTTCGATTGAAATGTGTGAAATGAAACAAAAATTCCATATCGACCCCTTTGCGCGAAATTATCGTATGCGCCACTTTTTTTAAATTGAGTTTTTGATGCAATCTTGTTCTACATTCAAAGAGACGTCACCTGACAAAATATTGTAGGCGAAGTCCACTTCGTTGCTCCAAAAATTGAATGTATATTTTCATTTTGATATTGCCAGCGAAAGCAGAGAAAAGTAGAAAAATGGCTGTCCTGTAAAATTTGGTTTTTGTAACATACGATAATTTCGCGAAAAGGGGTCGATATATTAAAACAAACAGCTGTTTTTCTCACTTAACTGTGTCTGTAACTTTTTTTTGTCGGGTACAGGCTGTCACATAATGAAATTACTCGCCAACTTATAGAAAAAGTGTGTCTGTAACATTTTGGTGAGTAAAGTTTCCGCTTTGAACTGTCAAATAAACTCACAAATAAAAATGCGGCGAGAAAAAAAATTTAACACAAACACAATTAAAAATGCAAAGAATATTTTGCTCTTGATTCATTTTTAAATTGTTTTTTAAATTGTTGTATTTTCGCCGCCGTCATTGTAAAATTTTTAATTTTAGAAAAATTTGGTATCCGTCAACCGCCTGTAACACATATACAGGCGTTCTTAACGTCTGCAATATAACATCGGCTTCGGATGCAATGTTATGACGTTATCTCTTTTGCTAGTTTTCGACATGAGTTACAGACACAGTTTTTTTCTCACTTTTCGAGAAACGATGGAATATTTTGTTTCACATCTTTTCGATGCGAGAAGTTCTCACTAAAGTTACAGAACATGGGTACAGTTAAGAAATCAAATCTCCAACGACCGTGAAAATTTCGTTTGCATCAAGTCTTCTGTAACTGGAAAAATATCTGTTTTTATGTTATTTATGCCGCTTACAGATTATCAACTCTGTGGAAAATAGTGCTTAACAGACCGACCAAAATCAGTTCAAAAGGCGTAAGATTTTCCAGCACCTAGCTTAACGCTGCAATGACAAACTTAAATAAGAGCGTCAACGCTGTAGCATGAAGAGTAATGTGAACTTACCTTGTTTAATAAAACCCACAAAATAGAAAAAAATTTAGATAAGACTGACAGATTCAATAAAAATACCTAAATTGCCATTAGTGTTTAACAACAAAAACAATAACAACTTATCATGACATTGTTGTATTTTCCTCAAAATACATACAACTTATGCGATCGTGAAACTACCCATAAAAAGTATTATTTCGCTTAATGACGCTTTAACCTTTTTGTCAACAGCTACATACCCGGGTATGTTTTGCGTTTTAAAACCGCCATATCATGAAAAGTAATCATCGGATCGACGTGAAATTTCATGATATCCTTAATAAAAGTGTTCTACACCATATCCCAACACCTGAGTGAAATTGGTCAAGTTGGGGCAAAGGGAAGGACAATTTTCAATATGTACCCCTTACGTCAACAGCTGCATACCTGGGTATATATAGACAAACGTATACAAATAAAATTTATTTTACATGCTTATTGCAAAAAATTAGTAAGTAAAATTAATTTTCAGTTGTAAATAATTAAACATTTTTAACTAAAACTATTGCATTGCGACATATCAGTAGAATGAATGCAAATACGGGTCTTTTGCATACCTTCATTATTGGACGAGGTTTTTATTCAGCATCAAAAATAGAACCGTTATTGCTGCCGCTTTTGCGGTTTGCTTACGTTACTTGCGAGTATTCCCGTTATCAAAACGTATGAAGCGTCTTATTGCCTGGAAGCGCCGTACACTTATCGCATCGCAATATAGCGAATGTGCGGTTGTTTTCCACAAGTCTTAACTGTGAACGTTGCCAAAACTTGTTACGCCACTCAGTAAGAGAAGACCAAAATACAAATCAAACTCGCTTTTTGTTATTGCTTTCCATATACAATGTTGCCGTGTAGGGTTTTCTATATTCTCACGCTCATACCCAGTAAAAAACGTGCTCCAAAAGGAGCAGGTTTTTTCTATGAATTCATACCTCAAATCGCTTCAAACCTGCTGATGGGATGCCTGATTTTTGTATGGGGTGTTCCCGGTTTGGAGGACTATTTTCTGCTGACAATAAGCGCTTCTTTTAACATGCAAACAAAGCGCTCCTAGAGTGCTTTTTTAAGGGCTTACTATATTAACATATTCATTAATGTTTTGCTTTTACTTTTTTAAATGCCTTTAATCAATTATTTTCGTAAACCATAATATATTTTTTTCGCTTAAAACCCCTCTTCGTTGTCAGCACTAAAATATCAGCTTTTTTGTATGTTTAATTCGTTATCATTTACTGCTTTATAAGAGCTCTCTAATTGAAGCGCTTAAATATACGCTTTTTCTCTGTAGTGCTTCAAAAAACCCAAATTTTTTTTACTGGGTAGCATTATTTTCCTGTCTCAAGATTAATTAAGTCGAAAATTTCATCGGACATTATCAACCTGAATGTTTCCATAATAGAAACCCCTTGTGTACTTGTTACTGGTTCATAGTTTGCAGACTTAAGTATGTTGTGGGAACCTGACAGTTTGTGGTGGTGCAGCAAACAAAATTATTCCATCTTTGCGTAAAGCTGTGTCCACTTTGACACCGTATATCAGAAAATTTGTCACTGTCTTAAGTTTCATCATCTTTATTGTATTTTGGTAACTGGATTTTTTCCAAATCGGGGTAATTTGGAGATACACCAGCGTCGGTTCCGTCCACAACTGCTTCGGACACTAATAAATCTTTGACGAATATATTCTTGTTGTTTCTCATAATTAAGTGCACTTGAGATAAGAGAAATCGAAAAGGCTATTTGTGATTTAAACCCCAAGAAGGCTCCTGGTTTTGATAAGATCAGCAACAAAATGCTTTTGGAGCTACCCAGCATAGCAAAGAAAATTATTCTTTTAATTTTTAATGCTATTTTACGCCTTGAATACTATCCTCAAAAGTGGAAGATCTCCTTAGTCACCATGATACCTAAACCTGGAAAGGATCACACAAAAGTTGACTCATATAGGCCTATAAGCTTACTTTCTAATATATCAAAGCTGTAGAAAAGAACACAGCACAATTGAGCAAACTCATCGTATAGTAAACGCAATAAGAAAAGCCTTTGAAGAAAAAAAATATTGTTCCGCTCTCTTCATCGATGTTTCTCAAGCTTTTGATAAAGTCTGGCATGAAGGCTTATTACATAAATTGAAGCTCAACTTACCAGTAAACACACACAAGCTGTTAGAAAGCTACTTAGTCGGTCGAAAATTTATTATTAAAGAAGGTGATTATTTAAGCTCTCCTCAGCAAATTGGCGCTGGAGTCCCTCAGGGAAGCATCCTGGGCCCGCTTTTATACTTAATATATACCTCGGATATGCCAACAAATAACTACACACAAACTTCAACATTTGCTGATGATACAGCTTTCTTGAGCGTGCACGAAAACCGTCAAGAAGCATCTCGATACCTACAGGATCATATATTTCAACTCGAACTATGGTTAAAGCAATGGAGGATAGAGGTCAATGAGCAAAAATGCGTACATATAACATTCACCTTGCGTCGGGTATCATGCCCCCCTATTAAAATCAATAATCAAATAATACCTCAAAATTCGCATGTAAAATACCTCGGTATTCATCTAGATCGCCATTTAACGTGGAAAAGCCATATAGAGGCAAAATTAACTCAAATGAAACTAAAATCTATCCAAATTCATTGGCTTATTGGAAGAAACTCTGTCCTTAGTCTCGACTGCAAACTTCTTCTTTACAGCTCCATCTTAAAGCCAATCTGGTGCTATGGTATTCAGTTATGGGGCACTGCCTCGGCCTCTAATATCGAAAAAATTCAAAGGCGCCAAAATAAACTACTTCGAATAATCACAACTGCCCCTTGGTATGTTAAAAACTCAAATATTCACAAGGATCTTAATGTTCCATTAGTTAAAACTATGATTACGAAAAATGCAGTAAAATACTTAAAAAAGCTAAAATTGCACCCGAACCCACTAGCACGAAATATTTTAAATGATAGCGGCCACACTCGCTTAAGCAGAAGAGACACTGCAGCACTTATCCAATTAGATGAGCGATAAACACCTATAAAAGTGAACAGATCCCGCGATGAAGGAAATTTTTGTCTGGCACTGGCAGGACAAAAAATAACGTATTAGGTTAAGATTTGATTAATTATTGTTAGTTCATATTTAATATATGAAGATTCAATAAATAAATAATGAAGAAAAAAAAAAAAAAAATTTGCCTTGGAGCGAGTCTTTCATCATCTGCCATTTTTATCTTGCTCTGAATTACCTGGTGTTATAACATGTTTACCAAAAATTAAGTATGAAAACAAAGACATAATTTGTGTTGTTAAAACACCCGATTTTCCAATATTTTAACTCACAAAAGTAAAAACCAAACTAATAACTACCTTTTTTCATGATTGCCAAAAGTGTCAAAACTTGAAAAGAATTCAGCTAAAGTGACATAAATAAAAATAATTCGGCAATTTGTGCAAGTAATAAATCACCAAAAACGACACAACTAAAAATTGTTCATTATCTAGTGTATAAATATTAAAAAACAATAAAAAAAACATTTAAGATCATAATCTGAATGGATTTGCTACTAAATGGCCCAAGGATTTGTTTTTAACAATTTTTTTTTTTAGGTCAAAAGCAGTTTTTTCGATTTCTGAAAAATAAAGTTTTTTGAATTCACTCACTTTTGAACAAGGTGTACGATATGTTTGATCTGCGTGTACTTGCAAGACCGGCAGTAGCGAATTTTTTAACGCAATATTCATGTCTACGCATTCAAAGTCATTTAATATTCATAGAAACTGTTGTATTTGCTTACGCATATATGTTTTCTTCAGAACTTTTTTCTTAAATTTTTCAACAGTCTATTTTTCTTCTTTTTGCTGATTTGTATTTTTGCAATAAGCCCAACAACAATGTAGCATCATTCGCTTAATACAAGTTTGCTGAATGTTAAAAAATTTTTTACTTTAAGTTTTTATGCAGATGTGGATGATGGTGTGGTGGATTTTTTTTTTATTTATATTTTTGTTGTTTTTAAGTATTTGTCTGACCATTTAATGTCCATAGTAGTTTTCTTTATTTTTACGAGGATAAATTATTATAAATGGACTGCTAATGAGATCTTGAAATGTTGGTTTTGTTCTTGTAGCTGTTTTTATTCTGTTGGTGGTGGTTATTGTAAAATGAGTATTGAAGTATGTGTGTCGTTCTATGGTAAGTGGCCAACAGATGAACTAAGTTAATAAATGGTGTAGCAGATGATAGTGAATGGGATGTAGGTTTTAGTTGAATGTTTTTTTCGGTTTTTAATTACACATTTAAAAAAACATCTTTTTGACCAAAATGAAATCACGATACGCAAGAAAAAAATTGTTAAAAATTTTATATCCAGTCTTTTTTTTTAACTAAAAAAACTCACAAAATATTTTCTTCCAGTTAATGATTTCAAATAGTTTTCTAGCTTTTTTTACAAACTGAAAATGTAAACTTCAACTCATTTTTACATTTCAAAGCCTTTTAAGCAGGGCTTAACTATTCCAGCAAATACTTACATGTGGCACCTTGTTAGCAGGCAAGAGGAGAACAAAAAAGAAAAATTAATTAAAATTTTTATCCATGTTTGCTTGTTTAGGTTTTTCTTTTTTACCCGATATCATTTCGTAAAACAATTAATCAAAAATTTCCATGTTTAAAATTAAAGCTCGTTAAAATGTTATGAAGATTACAAATAGCATTTTTGCCCCCATTCAATTTACAAATTTTATGGTGCAGCTTGTTGCGGTTGTAAGTTAACATAGTCCAGCTAACCACCACACCACCAAACCAACCAACCAACTGCCAGCGATAAGAATAAAGTAATTTCCCATAACTTTTTGATAAGATCATCTCTAGTGCTCTTTAAAGTTTAAGCATTTTTGTTTTATAGAGTACAAGTACAATTTTATATATATAAATTTTTTTCTTTGAACAATAAAAAAATATAAATGTAATGTGGAAACTAGCATCTTTATAATTCTCTCTAAAAAGATCTTTAAAGAATTTACTTTGTACTGATTGAAGCTCCAACTACAGGTATTATTTCAATGGAATTGAGTTATACGGAGTTTAAAACTTAGTGGCACAGTGAAATAATTGTTTTAAAAAGGATTTTTAAGAAAATTAAAAACTTGCTCTTTTTTATTAAGGGCAACGAATTTTTTTTTTACAAACTACCACTAGTGGTGAATGAGTATAGCATATGAGGGGCTTAAAGCACAAGTGGTTGAAATGCCTTTTTCTAGAATTGAGTTTACATATGGAATTATAGGTATAGTTCGGAGAAGTTGTTGAGAGCACAAGAGGGGAATGTAGGATTCGCATCCGGACGCTAGATATGTTGAACAATTCAAGCACTTGGCATTAAAATACCCGCTTCGATTGGAGCACAAGCGAAATAGCCGCTTTAGTTTCATTATTTAAAATAAGTCACTTGAACCTATGTGCTTTAAGCCCTTCATATTAAATTTGGTGAATGAGTATAGTATACTAAGTCGATTTAGCCATGTAGGAGTTACTTTCGAAGGACTCAACAGTGCAGAACAAAAAAATGATTTTATTGATACTGAACTTTTATAAATTGGCGACGGATGGCACTGATTCTTACTATATTTTGCGCAAATTTGTTTCATATGATTACTATATATCTGCTACTAAATTTTGTGGAGACTTATCTTTTTCTTTAATTTAAAGACTTGTGCGTTAGTAAGAACGGTCGATGACACCGTTGAAATATCTTTTGCAGAAGTGCTGGCACAAGTAAGTACGCTTGGTCCAATTTCATATAACTCAAACTCCCATCCAGGGCTGCCAGGTACTTTTTTTCCTTGTCCCCAAAAAATAAAAATAAAATCCCCAAAAATCCCCAAATTACAAAAAAAACCTTAAAAATTTAATATTTTTTTTTTTTTTTTTTTTTTTTTTTGACAAAATTTAAAAATGTTTTTAAAAATAATAAGAAATTATAATAAGAAATATAATAAGAATTCCCCAAAAATCCCCAAATAAAAATTTTTAGCAAACATTTTTTTTAAGTGAATAAGATATGTATGTTTAAGATATTTTGTACTTTTACATTGCATATTTTTAAAGAAAAACATTTACTAAAAATTAAATAACTCATAAACTTCTGTTTCACCATCAACATCTTGAGATTCAGTGAAATTGTACATAGTTTGAGCATTAAATTTTTGTATCATTTCCTTAGTTGGAATAAAATTTTGGCAACATATATTGTTGATGTTGAGGTAGATGTTTATCCTTAGTAGTGCCTCTAAAAGTTCGTACTGCATTTTATTACGAAGCTTTGTTTTAGTCAAGTTCATTGTGGAAAATACTCGCTCTACACACGCATTACTAGTTGGGACAGATAGCATGTTAAGAACCGCCTGAGCAAGTTCCTTATAGTGATATGTACCAGCTGCATCTTAAAAGCTGTACACTCTCGGCCAAAAGTGCAACAAATTTGATGGTATTTCATTGCCAAAATATTCATCCCAGTTGGTAAACGGTAACTTGTTCCATTGGGTTTCGTAAACGTCAAGTGGAATGTTTTTATCAATGAAGTTATGAAGGACATCTTGGATAGCCGAAAAGTTTGCTTGTGCTATTGAATTGATACATTTTTTTAGAGAAAATTGCTTATATTGTTGAAAATGTTTCATATTTACAGGTAAACGTTTTGCCATTTCTTGTATTAATTTTTTTAAATACAGAAAACAATTTTCTCTTAATATAACAATTTCTGAACTTTCCAATTGGCAAGCCTGCAGGTCTCTCTCAAATTCCGAACCAAAATCAATAGCACTTAAAGGAAGAAATGAATTTGAGTCATCTAATATTTCGAAAACATTACTTATATCTTCCAAATTCTTTATAATATTAAATATCGCTGGTTTAAAAACTTTGGCACATAAAGAAAGAAATGTCAGAGACATTTTATCGTATAAGCTTCCAGCATCAATATGGTCGTTTTGGAAATCCAAATTTAAACGGTTCATATCATTAATTATTGGGCTTAAAAAAACTAAAAACAGTTTGTTTTCGTCATCACTCATTTCTAAATTTATCATATTTGCTGTATGGTCATTCTCAACTGTAGCCAATATTGAAAAATGGTATTTGAGTTCAACCCATTGCTCCAGGACGCGCTTTACAGCAGCACTGTATGCAAGCTAACGCGTTCCTGATAATTGAACCAGCTTTCGATATTTAATGCTATCAACGCCTGTATTAATTAAATCGAACACACGTCTATATTTTATATTACGCAATGGGCTATTACTAAAATAATTGTAAGCCTCCTTCACAATAAATTCGGCTCTGTTGGGGATTTCTTTAGAAGCATGTGAGCAACACAAATGAAGCGAATGGCATGTACATTTTATTAAAATAAGATTGGGAATTTTCTTTTGCAATAGCGTAAACAAAGATTTATTTTTCCACATAAGTTATTCGCTCCATCCGTCCCAATAAACAGCATATTAAATTTATTAATTCCAACATTTTCTAAATAGTTTGTAAGTCCTTCGTACAGCTTTTCAGATGTTGCTTCTTCAACTAAAAAAAGTCCCAAGAAATCTATGATGACTTTTTCTTTTGTCTTGCTAAAATAACGTATACAAATACACATCCATTTCTTCTGAGATACATCTGTTGATTCATCAACAATTAGGGAATACTTGGTATCTCCTATATCTTGCAGAAGTTCATTGGTTATTGAAGGGCCAACGACATTTTTTATAATTGCAGTGCATTTTGTTCTATGCAGTTTAATTTTACCAAAAGAATCGGATTTTGATGCTGAATTCTTAAGCAACTCAGTCAAGTGGTCTACTGTTTGACGTGTGTTTAGCGATAAAAACTGCAATTTTTATATCCAATATTTTTGAATCGAAGGGAATGATTGGTGTGCATTAAAGACATATTTTGTTTGTGGCGACTGGTTTCACCATGTTTTTTTAAATCCTTTTTATGCGATTCCAATGAGAAATTACAAGCAGAACAATATGCTGTTTTTGAAGACGAATGAGCCAATTTATAAGAATTTGGAGCTTGTTCAATCGGTTTAAGCCATCCTTTAAATCAACAATAAAAATATGTACATGTGTATATCCGTCATTTATTTAATACTTCGATGCATCAAAAATACTTACCAATAGCCCAGCATTCTTTTTCCCAAACTTTATTATATTGTCTTTCATATTTACTTATTTTTGGGGAAGACATATTTTTTTAAAATTGTCTTTAAAAAAATCAAAAAATCTATGTGTGGTCAACGGTTTTATAATTGTTTTTTAAATTCTTCTTTTTAAAACACTCACTCAAGAATAATAACAAAATTTTATTAAGTACCTTTTACATTGTCTGAAAAAGGTAATCTTACTTAGGACCCTTTACACTGTATTAATTATTGATAAGAGTAAGATAAAAGTTTTGCTAATATTTTTTTCATATTTTTTTTATACGAAACAAAGAAAAATAAACGTAAATAATAAAAAAAAGAAAAAATATATATTAAAAATGTGCAAAATCCCCAAAAAATCCCCGAATTTTCGTTTTAAATCCTCAAAAAAATCCCCAATCCCCAAATGACTTTCTTTGTCCTTTTAACACGCATGAAATCCCCAACTTTGGAGATAAATCCCCAAGTCTAGCAGCCCTGCTCCCATCGGTCGAACAACTAATTGCCTGCTTGTACAAACAGTCAGTAAGAGTTTCTTCTTCGATTTAATGTTGCGCCAATAAAAGTCTTTATTTGTAGCCATTTTAAGCACTCTTTTTATGAGATAACTGGTTGCCACACTTGGCATTTAATAACACTGGTCTACAACTTTGGAAAAAAAAAATTGACTGCAGAAGCGAAGCATGTTTTTTAACTAAGCTGGGTGCGCTGAATTCGCATGTTGCATAAAAAGTGGGTTATCACGTCTCGTTCATTGTTTTTATCGCATGCTGGCAATACTGTAAAACAGTCAATACTGACACTACAATTACACAATTATTTATTTGACAGAAAGAAGCTCACATTCATTCTAAATCTTCATAATAGTAGCGTTTAAACATGTCAGGTAGATCGTGTGTTACTGTTTCAAGCTATTGTGTGTGGTGTGAGGTGGAAAAAAGGATATGCAATATCAGAATAACTAAAATATGCTTATTTCCATTATTTTGGTTTTGCAGTCAGAAACAATTTTCTTCATTCGCATTAAGAGTTTTTTCCAAAAAAAAAAAAAAAAACTAGTTGCAGTGAGCGCGAACAAGGGGAGCGTGCTCACCGAGATTTAATGAAAATTTAAAGAATTTATCAAGGATTTTGAGACAAAAGCATGCTGGGGGACTATTGCTGACCTCTAATACGTGAAACCGAACCAACAAAATAAAAATGACGTTCAAATAACGCCATTCACTTTTGAAAATTTATTGATTTTTAAATAAACTAGTGATTTTTAATGTAAGAAACGAATTAAAATATATATATATATATATATTTTTTTCTATCTCGAAACCCTGACGTGATAGAGAAAACGCCATTACAGATGCAAATTCAGCCCACCAAATAACCCTAGGAAAAATATTCGGTTGCTCCAATCCAAAACCTTGTAGGCTAGTGCAATTCAATTGTGTCGTTAGTTGTATGATCAGTTGTACTGTCCTCCTTAAGCCATATATTGCCAAAGTTCTTATCGCCGAGCGTGTTTTAAAAATACTTCGATATCATGCCCCAGCGAGTTGTTGTCATCAAAAACAATATCAGCCATATTATGAATAAAAATCCCCCGGGTGTTTTCTCCCTTATCCCATTTTTCTAATGTAAATTCAATTCTAAAAATGGGAAAAGGGAAAAACTTCCGGGGAATTTGTATTCATATTTGGGCTGTATGTGTCGTAGATACTGAAAAAACCGAAATTGGTATTACAAAAGTAGTTTTTTATTAACGGAATGTATTGGCTGTTCAAATAAGTTCTTTTTGTCTTTTAGTAAAAAAACGTACTTTCAGCCAGGCCCACGATGTCGATCGTTATCGTTCGTTTAAATTTTTAACGACAAACAGCCCCACTATAACTTTCAGCACGACAAGCCGATCGCCAATGTATGCAACCGATGACGTAACAGTTTTTATACAATATGAGAACAAGTATTGTCACGTTTGTGTCTTGTAGCGTATCCCAGTAAAAAATGTGCTCCAAAAGGAGCAGGTTTTTTGTATGAATTCATACCTTAAATCGCTTCAAACCTGGTGATGGGATGCCTGATTTTTGTATGGGGTGTTCCCGGTTTGGAAGACTATTTTCTGCTGACAATAAGCGCTTCTTTTAACATGCAAACAAAGCGCTCCTAAAGTGCTTTCTTAAGGGCTAAATAAATATTCATTAATGTTTTGCTTTTACTTGTTAAAATGCCTTTTTTCAGTTATTTTCGTAGACCATAATATATTTTTATTTTTTTCGCTTTAAAACCTTCTTCGTTGTCAGCACCAAAATATCAGCTGTGTTGTATGTTTTATTCTTTATCATTTACTGCTTTATAAGAGCTCTCTAATTGAAGCGCCTGATTATGCGCTTTTTCTCTGTAGTGCTTCAAAAAACCCAAATTTTTTTTACTGGGATTTTAGTTGTATGCCGCTGACTGGTGTCTTAAAATATAGCAACTGTACTTAAATCGCCCGTACTAGAACGATCCGGTTTGAAAAGCTTATAATACGAAGGTACACCCCTGTGATCCTACAAAATACAATTAATATTTGAACAGTTTGCTATAGCCTTGTTTTTTTCTCTTTGTTTTGTTTTGAGTACTCCAGTTTACTTTAAAGATTCTCGTAATAGATTAATTAACATCCGAATATAACAATCTAATGGGAAAAATATCTCTTTTTGTAGTTTTGGTGGTTTATAAATCTGACATTAGAAATCAGTGTGCCTTCAGCTCAGTCGTGCTTTAAGCAAATGGTTGCTTGTAATACTTCTAATGATTTTGTTAGTTTGTTGTTTAAACTTTACATTTTAATCGAATGATACCCCTAATATTCCATACTTAAGCATTTGTGATCTCTTAACGTTCTTTATTTCTAATATAAAATCTTCATCATCCGTCACAGTATTTAAGTCAAAAGCTTGTAATTGACCATATCTTCCATCTAAAGTCAAGGTTCGAAAATCATTTTTACTTAAGTAAAAAAAAAACCTATTTTTATTAATCCAAACAAAGTCCTTGGTTCGAAAATTATTGTCACTCGGAGAAATTGTATCAGTTTAATATCAATAAAATTTTGTATAGTTGTGGCCCCACATAACGTCCAAGCTGTGTATGTCCATGTCTCTGTTAAAATCTGGGCTTCTTATTATATCCATGTCTTACCATTACCTACATCCATGCATATATGCATATGTTGATGCCTTTTCTCTATATATTTCTATGTAAATGTTTATGTCTATGCCTTTTTCAATGTCAACATCTTTTTCAAAATTTATAGCTTCTCTCACTCATTATTTAAAAGCGTTCTTCTATAACTGCTTTAATAAGAACTTCTATTAGGCCTGTTATGCAAATCACTTTTACTCAGATAACGTGATTTCAAATAACATGTGCCTACTAAAATCACACGTGTTATTTTAGTGTTCCGTTTTTGTGTATTTTGGTGTGATCTTCAATTGCCGAAAGAACACCAAGAAACACAAAAACGGTATGACTTTCAGAACACCACAAAATCCCACGTGTGATTTCAAAAACACGTGATTAAAAATCACGTGATTTTCAGAACAGGCCCGTTTAACTTCTTTTTTCTGGATGTGTGTAGCTAAAACAAATGACTTATTTTTAAATGCGTTCATTTTGGGACATCCCTTGTAAAATTCATTGGTTCTTTCAGTAGAACTGAAAGTAGTGCCTTCATGTTTTTCTGATTACTCAACACATTATTTTGTAGGCGAAGTTTTTACTGGGTATTTTTGTCTTTGTTTTGAATGATTTTTTACCAAATCCATTTGCTCTTCCTCATCATCATTTATTCTTCTTAACGCTGCTTCTTAAAACACCCTGATTGCTACATAAAACCTTTGCAGCATGCACAGTTTAGCATGAGTTTTTTTTTAATGTATGTAAAGAGCACATAAAAATAATGTACCTGACAACAAACAATTATGTATATTTTTCTTAACAAGGGTTTATACTCTTCTCAGTTTTTGCAAAAATTGTAAAACAACAACTGTTTTCTGTATGACCACAAGTGCCAGTAAGTGACCATAGATTGGGGTTATTTTATACCAGCTCATCATTTGGTTGGCGGTTAATAATAATATGGGCAGATTTTTTTCAAGAAACAAATACCAACAAACTTTACATACAAAGAGGAACCACAACAACTTTAAAGAATTATATAAAATTAATTAAAGATGGTAAAGATAATTGATTAAGAACAACGATTAATAATACTTTATTGTAATACAAGTTAAGGAAAAATTGCAACAAACTTCATTGATTGTTGCCATTAAAAAAAGGTGATGATTTTTTTTTTAAGAGAACATTTTATAAAATTATTATCAGACGAAAAAGAAGAGTAAAATTTGTCTTGGTGTTGCTGTCTTCAACAAAAAAAAAAAAAAAAAAACAAATAATGTTTAAACAATTTTAAGCAGATATGCTTTGTATAAAATTCTCGGTTATTATAATATTTACACTTAAAAAGGAAGATTTTAGAATAGATTGTAGTAGAATTGATTTAAAAAATGCCTTATAGAATGTTAGGTAATATAAAAGGAAAATATGAATCTAAACATGTTGACAAGTTGACACCAATCACGGAGGGCATCTATTTGAATACAAGGCGCATTTTTAAAAAGACAGCGAGTTATTTAATTAATAATCTTTTAAAAAAGTAAAATTTATCTTGAGCAAAGAATAAAAACGTTATCAAGTACCATTTTTAACAAATAGTACCCTTTTTTAGAAGCAAATTTAACATTCACAACAATTTCGATCCACCAAGTGGAATAACATTTGGTTTATATACTCATGTTTGACTATTGACTGCCAGCCATCATCAATGGCGACAAGTGTTAAATGGCAAACCGTGAAAATCTAGGTTCGATTCCCAGTTCAATCAGAAAAATCACCATTAAATTATAAAAAGTTTAAATTAATTTCATGTTGTAAAAATTACTTTCTTTATAAAAATAAATTAATGAAAATTAATTTTGATGAACTTTGGCCTGACTAAAAATATTAAAATTTGGACTTAAAACCATGAACAGTTCAATAATATAAACACTACTAATTTGTTAGCTTATTTTTAAATAATGGTTAAACTTAATTAACCGAGTGGCAGGAACCGAACCCGTAACTATCACGCCTTTATGCTGATTAACTAGCTTTTTGGGGCACTGTCTTATTTAATAAAAAAAAATTTTGGTTTGAATAATAACTTTTCTTAAAAAGATAATCGGTCAGTTCTGGAAATCAAAATCGAGTAAAATTGACAAAGATAAATGATTTCAGTTCAATTGTCTTAAACATTTCCCTCTATTTTTCTTATTAAAAAAGTAGTTCTTAAAATATAAGTGATACTAAAGACATGGAATATAATAGGCATGTTTTTTTAAGCTTATAAATAGAATCGTTTCCAAAATTTGTTCGATATCAATTTCATTTTTATTCCATTTCCAGAACATGGCTGAATATTTTTTATAAAAAGTACCTTTTTAAAATAAAAAACCCTCTTTAGAATAACTAGAATTTCATCAATACAAAGGACATTATCGAATAAAAAGTACTATATAGGCAAAAAGTACTTTTTAAATAATAGGTACATCTTTAAAAAAGTAAATATGTTTAAAAAAAGTACTTTTTTCAAAAAAGTTAAATAAAAAACTAAATTTTTTATAAAAACAAATTATAACAAACAAGTAAGAGTGCTATATTCGGCTGTGCCGAATCTTATATACCCTTCACCATTTTGCGAGCAGAATACAGAGCAACTAGACAAAAACAAAATAATTTGTACATATTCATACATATATACAATACTAAAAACTTCATTATAATTTAAATTTAAAAACGAAAACTGGTAAATATTTTTTAAAATCGTTTTTGAACATAAAGATTAAAAGTTTGATGTTTTTGTCCACCACATTTTAGCAAAGTTGTGAACCATAATTCAAAAATTACAAATCAACTTATTTGAGTTGGGAACCGTAATATTCACCAAAATAGTTTGTACCATGTATGTGTGTTTGTTTGCTTGTTTGTTTGTTTGTTTTCTTTTAGTATAGGCAGTGTTGTCATTACGTAGATTTATCTTTTTTGGCGAGTTTTTAAGAGGCAAATAGAAACAACAATTTCCAGTTTCTATTTGTTAAAATTATTTCGTTGAATATATTAAATAATAAAGAATAGTTATAACGAAAATTATATTGGGCATTATGCTAGTATATGTAAACAATTGAAAGAGAAATCAAGTTCTCTCCTCATAAGGACCCAGAATATATATACTTTATAGGGGGTTAGATCAATATTGCAAAAATTACAAACGGAATGACAAATAGATTTTAAATCTTGGTTACCCAGCAGTAAATATTGAAAGGACCGCAAGTGGCAGGCCTTTTTGAAGGCCACTATACTCCTTTCTAAAAGATTCTCTTCGCATGATATCCTGCCTTCAGAAGTATGCCTTCTAGAATGTATAAACTTCTTTTTAAAAGACCTTCTGAAATATTCAGTACACATTCGCTACTCCCTTCTTTGAGAAGGGAGAACGGAAGGTGTTCCGTTTTATTTACTTTTTATTTTTAGAGACCTTCCTTACTCCCTTCTTTGAGAAGAGATCGAAGTTGTTTTTAAAGGAAGTGTGGAAGGCCTTGCGCCCAATGACAACCTGTGTAAAAAATAAATAAGTATGGAATGCGGCGAGAAGGCTTCTGGCTGCTTGTGACTGCTAAATAAGGCCTTCTACTACCGCTGGGTAGTTAGTACCTTTTGTATTTAAGGTAACGATAAGTTTGTTAATGTTCAAACTTTTTAACTTTTTAAAACTTTTTCCGGCAAAAAAGAAGTAATTTAGTTGGAAGCAATAGTAATCAATAAAACTTTTTAATAAAAAGTATTATTCAGTGAAAATTTACTTTTTCTTAACAATAAGTACTTTTTTAATAAAAAGTACTTTTTTAAATAAAAACTAGTTTTTAATAACAAGTACTTAAACAAAAGTACTTGTTTAATAAAAATAACTTTTTTGGTAAAAAGAACTGTTTAAAACAAAAACTTTTTTAATAAAAAGAATTTTTTTAATAAAAATAACTTTTTAATTAAAAAAACTTTTTTAACACAGAGTACTTTTTTTAATTTAAATTAGTTTTTTAACCTAAAGTACTTCTTTAATAAAAACTGCTTTATTAATAACAAATCCTCTTTAAGAAAATAGAAACATTTTTAAATAAAAACTACTTTTTTAATAAAAAATTCTTTTATTAGTAGAAAGTAAAAAATATATGCTTAATAAAAAGAAATTTTTTAATATAAAGAACTTTTCTAATAATGTTTTTTTTAAAAACAAATATTTTTCTTTAATAAAAATATGTTTTTTGAAAAAAAAATGTTTCATTAAATTAGATTTTATTTTAGCTAATACGGCTAATGGGGATTTGTAATAAGAGAAATCAATTTTTTATTACATTGAACAATAATTTGTTATAAACAAACAAAAAAAAAAAAAAAAACATGAAAAATTAAATTAAACACAAACTTAAAAATGATATCACAGGTTAGATATTGCAATACAGTAACTGGCATTAATGTTTTGTGTCTTCTTTAAAGTTCTGTTTTCTATTTAATCAGAAGTATTTTTTTTTTTTTTTTATTAAAAAGTATTTTTTTTTAATAAAAGTACAATATGTTTTTAAAAAAATTAATTTTTCAATAAAAAAGTACTTCTTCAACAAAAAGTACTCTTTTAATAAAAAGTACTTTTGCAATAAAAAGTACTTTTTCAATAAAAACGTACTTCTTAAATAAAAAGTAATTTTTAAAGTACTTTTGTTATAAAAAGTAATTTCTTTATAAATACTTTTTAATAAAAAAGTACTTTTTTAATTAAAAGTAATTTCCTTTAAAAAATACTTATAACGGAAAAGTATTTTTCCAATACTAAGTACTTTACGAAAATAAGCTGGGTGCCCTGTTAGGCTATTTATTAGAGAGCTAGTTAATCAGTGCTCCGCTTGCGTGTTCGATTCCCGTCAGAGATTCAGGGCTGTATCATCACAGCGGACTGAAGGTCTAAGTTACTATTACTCGATCGATTAGGTTATAATATAATTTATAGTTGTATTTGTAACTCTAAATAAATAATAGAACAAAAAATATTTTTTAGAAAGAACAAATTTTAAAAAAAAGTATTTTTATTTAAGTACTTTTTTAATAAAAAGCACCTTTTTGCACAAAGAAAAATGTTTAATTAAACGTTATATAGATCTGATCAATATCTTCCCTGCGTTACAAACCAACTGACAAATTGAATTTAACTCCTACTTATCGTGTTGCTGAAGTGCACAAAGACAAACATCGTCAGTTTTGAAGTGTTGAAGAACATGCGCCTGCAGTGTGGCTTCCGTTCTTTTATAATACTTAGCAGTTGCTTAAATTTTGTTGTTGTTGTTATTTTGCTAAAAAGTAACTAACACAGAACAAAAAAATCGAAATTATAAATAAATTTTTTACATCGATAACATTGCACTTAAAAGCATTCAACGTTTTCATCATCGTCATCACCACCACCAAAGAGATCCTTAGCTTTTTTTTATTGTTTATTTCATTTTTTTTTTTTTTTTTTAAGGTGCTGGTGATCTTGTTTTAGTTTCAATATATTCCTTTTTTTTTTAATTTTTACTTATGAGGGGTTGTTTAAAAGCGTTTTTTCTTTTATAAAAAAAAAATGGAAACAAAAAAGTTACTTAACATTTACGTGCACAGTGGCCAAACTAATGAAAAGGACAAGCAACACATTTATAATAATCTGGCGCATATCAAAAATGTAACGCCTCTTGAAAAAAGGAGCAGCAGCGGCAGCAACAGTTTTATGCAATAACTAAACAAAATATGCAACATGTTGCATACAACCAAGCATTTACACTCGTTCATATCCATTTTAGCTTAACTCTACTAAATGAAACTCATCATAAGCTTTTAACATTTTGTTTTTTGTTCTTAACTTTTCAATTCGTTTCTTTTTTTTCCAAGTCTTAAATTAATATAATGGAAATTTTTTTAAGTAGAAGTGTAGTTTTAATGTCCGTCCGTTTGTCTGTCTGCCTGGGTGCATGTGTAAATTAAAAAGAATGTTTAAAAATGGAGTTCGTATTAGGTATTCATTTTTGTTTTTAGTTCGTTCGGTTTGCTTTAGTTTATAATGATGTTGCAGACTTTTTAGTACAAACTCTGTATTTAAAGCTAAATGATTAAATATTTGATCATAAACTAGAGATTTTAGTTTTATGGTTAATGAACTAAAAGTTACTTTAGCTTATAAATCGAAGAAAAATAAAATCATTAATATCGATAAGAATCATTCATTTCGTCAAGTCGTAAAGCCTGAAGGTAGAGTTTTAGTATTTATGAAAGACTGAAAAATTGTATGATATAAGAAGACAACTTTTTAAAAATCGTTTAAAATTACACGATGAAAAGATTTTTGAATGGTATAGAAAAGCGCAATTATAATAAATTGAATAAATATTTTTTACGTTTGCCTAAAAGAAATTTTCCTAATTGAAATTGCAATAATTTAGGGATTTTTTTCAAGGACCCTTTTTTAAGGACTTTTAAATGAAATTTGATAACTTAAGACTTAATCAGTTCTTGTTATTTTATTGTTAGTGAAATATTTTAAAATTAAAAAATGTTCTTTATGAATTCCTTGAACATTCATCTAAAAACCTAATCTTTTTATTTTAATTATTCTTTATTCTATATTTTTCCTCTTAATTCATTGCTTTATGTAGCGAAATGAACTCTTAAGACTATATACTTTTTGATTCTTTATAATTTAAAAGTTTATATTGTTTTAAAAGTCTTGTTAATCTTTAAGAGCTTTTTTAGAGAAAATAAATATTCTGGCCCTTAATTAATTACAAGCTTATTTTGTAGAAAAATCGAACGCGATAGAAAAAACCATGTATAATTGATAAATCAAAAATATTTTTCTACATTTGGTAATTCTTTAAACTGGTCTCTAGTCGAAACTCTGAGCGTAACCAAGTCTGCTTTGTATTTCTCTTGGTTATACCGATCAAGGATGAATTAGGGAAGCTAAATTTTTTGACTTCCATCAAAAAGTAAACAATAGTTCTCTATTTATGGCTTTCTTAGCAAATAAGGCTGTTGAAGTTTTTTTAAAACACAGTTTAAGGAATTTCATTAAATAAATAATGTATGAATGAGAATAAAAGAAATAAAATCGATTAAATTATATTGAATAGAGTCTAGAGGGCGGAGAATTTGCGTTTAATTTGAGTCTAAAGCAGGGTTTAAAAAACTGCAGTCGAAACCAAAAACTGTCGGACAAATAATGAAAATTTGCGACTCTTTACATCTAATGAATTAGAAGTAAAAGCAATACCTTTTTTTTGGCCAATGACAAATGAAGAAATGTAAGAAAGGGCCGTTTTTCTGCTTTAACTGTAGTTTTATTAAACGCTGGTCTGAAGCCCTTATAAATATTCTACTTCTCTAAAGCTTTCAATAACTGATTAGAAATTTATTAAGGTTTTTTTTCTTGAAGTTTCGTATATAAAACCTCGAAATTAAGCAAAAAGAATCAAGTGCTTTAAATGAATTATTGCAACTGCGTTAGCGGCCATTGAAAGGAAGTCCGAGTCGTCTTTCATGCTTGCCCTACATTCAAGGAGGGGGGGGGGGGGGGTGCTTAAAAACATTGCGAGATAAGGCCATGATCGCTTTATTGCTCAATTTAATGGGAGATAAAGCCATAATGGCCTTATTGCCCAATCATATTTAAAATTTTGCGAAATGAGAGATATAGCCATATTTTTTTTCGCAAATGAGAGATAAAGCCATATTTTTTCAGAATATTGTTATGCATGGTGTAAACATTCTGTAAAAGGGAAAATCCTTAGTTATCATTGAAAAACATTTTTTTATTCTTGTGACGCACACAGGAAAACTTTATTCAGCGAAGCCACCTGTCGCGTCCTTCTGGAGGAAAAAACCCCTCAATACTTAACTTTAGTGTCTCCGGAACTGAAATGAGAGATAAAGCCATTTTCTAATATTGCTAATGTGAGTTAAGGCAATGATGGCTTTATCTCTCATTCAAATAAAAAAAGGCTTTATCTCCCTATTGAATGACAGATAAAGCCATCATGGCTTTATCTTACATGGTCAAAAAGCACCCCCCCTACATTCAATGTACAGTCGTCGGTACAATTATTTTAACAAGAAAAAAATCACTTATTTATTTTAAACAAACTGCCGCAGTTTTTGTCTTTGAAATTGTGGAAGTCCTACATAAATCTTCTTTTTCGATGAATTGTATTCGACAAGATTTCATCAGTCCAAAGAACTTTAATACAAAACTCGTCTTTCTTTTGGAAGCTAAGCGCTTAATTTTTTTTTTTTTTTTTTTTTGATATGTATGGCATATCTCTTGCTACGTAAGTCTTAAAACATGCTTCTCTCAAGCGGCGCTAAATTGTCCGCTCATTAATTGAAGTACTGGATGACTTATACCATTCATCTGCGGCATCTTAAGGTTTTAACTAAAAGTCTGTTTTAGATTTTCGCAAGATGATTCGGGCTTCACTTATAGTTGTTTTGCGTTTAGCGCCGGATTGCGGTAAATTGTGTACATCGGTTTTGTTTTTAAATTTGTTTATTTGATAATAAACAGTTTAACGCGACAAATTTAACCCGTTAGCTATTTCTATTTCCTTGAAGCCGACATTGAACTTTGCTACTATTGAGGCTCTTTCCGTTTAAAATCCCATATTTTCAAATCACGGATGAATCAGAATTATAAGTAAAGGCACAAAAATTAATAAGAACAATTTTAGTTGACCTTCAATTGCAAAGAACACGCAAGAAAACGGATATGAAGTGCATGTCAAAATGCTTATGCCGAAGCAAATGTCGCTGCCTATTATGATTCTTATCAGCAGTTTGAGAGTTTTCAAAACAATGGACAAAATATTTTACATAAGTGTTGTTGTTGATGTGCACTTTGTTTTTAACAAAGCTGCGGTAACGCTTTCTTACGCACTTGAACAAAAAAAAAAACGGCAATAGACAAGACAACAATTTGTCAAAATAATTGTGCCGAAGACTGTACCTTTTAAATGTACTACCATTTACCTTGAGGTATCCTTTGTATTAAGGGTTATAAATCACACAGTGCATTATTTATCAAAAGAGGGTCATATTGCTTTGATCTCTCCACGTATGCCTTAATTACGCCATCTACTTTCAGCCTTTTAAAAAGCCTAGTATCGGAATTGTGGCTGATACTTCATTGCAACTATTTAAAGTAGATTCATCGTATTGTATGGCCTTATGGTCTCTATGCAGCTGAGTAGCCTGAGTGGCACGTTACCACCGAAGCGTCTTAGGTAATTAGTCATTGCAATTCACTGGCCACTATTGTGCGTTATGTCTGTCTGTAGACTTCAGCTAGCGTCCCCAGCACAAGGCTAGAGTGCGATTGAGCTAATCACATATTCGTCTGAGCATTACCTGTTTAATGAAACCAACAAAATAAATGAGAAGAGGCCCATTTTCCTAATAGGAATTTAAAACTAGAGTAATGTCATTTAGACGCCTCAATCCTTGATACTTCATTTTTTCAGTGTCTAACTAATAGAGATGTAATGATAAAGAAATTTCTGAGAGGGGCTGCCTGACTTTCGGCAAAAATAGCAATATTGCCACGAATATTGCAGTCCAAAAACGCTTTACAGGCCGCCATAATCGAAAAAATTTCAGCATGAAGAAGACTACAGCAATCCAGAAGACGGTGAGAAATATCTATCCCAATCTAGTTGCAAAAAAAACGTTATGTTTTCTACTGCAGTATAATCAATGTAATCCTTGAATTTTTTGAGTGCACAAAAGGATCCTTAAATGCTTTTGAGTCTTGGGTATTACAATAATCTAAATTTCCTAAGTTACTGGCAGGACTGTAAAATAATTAAGGAGGAAGTAGGCTTAAATTAAATGGTGTTTTTGACCAACTAGTTAGAATATAAGGTGAGACACAAAGTGTCAAGGTTGACTACCTCGGACTATGTTAATTTTGTAAAGATTGTGACTTGTGCTACTACTGACAGATTAGCTCGTAGGAAGATAAAGAAATTCGAGGTTATTTCACTAAGATATCTCTTATAGTTTTAAAAATATTCCAGTTAGATTTTTTATTGCTTTTTTATTCTTGTATGAGAAATGAAGATAGGGGGGAAAATGTCGGAAGAAATTAATGTGGGTCGGTCCTATATTTTACTCCTCTAGGAGTGCATCTGTTGACAAATTTTACATGAGATGTCAGCGTTGTGGACATTTTTTTTAGTATTTGAAACGGACTATATAGGCCTGTTATATATCAATGGATAGTTAAATTGTATGTTTATTTCTTTATTCTTAAATTAAAGTTTGGCAAAAAAATAAGAGGTTTTTATTGAGAAAACATAAAAATTTGCTTTCCATGTTTTTTCATATATTTTTTTTTGGACTCGAAAGTTCGTAAGAAAAATATCAGTTTAAGATATCATAACAATTTCAAAAACTTAAGTCGATATTTATGTCTTAACTGAATTATAGATCGAATAATGTAAAAGAAGGAATTTTTGTATAATTTTTATGCAATTGACTTAAATGGTATGGAAAATGTAACTAGACGGCATTTACATTTATGCAATTAACGCCGAGTTTTTTTTCTATTTTCTTTTAAAGTAGTTTTTACGAAACTCTTTTCACATATCCATTTACATTTTTTCAAGCATTTTTTCAACTTTTTCAACCCCGTTTTCTTCCCTACACCTCTTGTTAACAAACAAAAAGTTGCAAGCGAAAGTTGCGGCAAGTTGCGGCGTTAATTGCATAATGTAAATATGGTCTATTTTTACAAAATCTGCTCACCTGTTCACGTTTTTGAGCGGACGGGTAAAGTTTTTGGAAAATTAATTGGACCTTAACTACCGAATATATTTACGAAAAATAAAATAAAGTGAATGAAAACTACAAAGGGGTAATTTAATGAAATAATCTGGAATTTTTTAATCTTCCTAATAAATAATTACAAAGTTTCACTCCTTGAAATCTTATAGCTAGGGATGAGAGTTTCATGTTTTAAAAAATTTAAAATATTAACTAAAAAATCTAAAACATGCACATGCAAAAATCCTTTTTTAATTTTACTAAAAGCAAAAATATAAACAATTCAGTCTATTGTTATTTAAATATCTTTAAAAACTTAAATTACTTATTTAAACATTTTTTTGCTTAAATAAATAAGTACTGGGGTCTAATCACCGCATACGATATTGAGCAAAATTTATCGAAATTATTTATTTTGGTATCATGAAACTCGATATCGAATGAAATGTATTGAATTTGAAATAATAGCATTCGATATCGAGTAACTCGACAATTCATTTATCGAGTTTTCATTCGATACGTCAGTGTCTATCGTAAGCAGGAAAATTTGATAGTTTTGAATTTGAATTCGGTGATTAGACCCCTGTTTTATTAAAAGTAAAACATTCTCTTGTACTTGAAGAATGCCAATGCATTTTGAAAAAAATAATTTTCAGATCGAACTTGATTCCAGATCAGATCAATAATATTTGAAATTTATTTTATTTATTGAAATCCTTAATTCTATTCTTTAATTTCTGCAATATCAGTTAATTTGACTTGAGCATTAAGTCAACTAAATCCTTCCATATTATTTATTGTTTCACAAATATATCCGAATTGGAAAATACAAATGCTAATATACTCCTGATGTTATCTAAATTTAATATTTCTTTTAATTTCAGCAAGTCTAAACAAGCTTTTCTAACATTCTTACATTAATCAAAGTTTTTTAACCAAAATTCTGAAGCATTTAGCCAGGACCCCATCTTGTTACTACTGGCTGTGGTGGAAGGGGAATCAAGGGCTACATTTCATTTAAAATTGCAATATTATCGAGTTGGCTTCTACTTTCCTCTGCAACGCGGTATATTCCATGTGCCAAGCAAGTTACTTGTAACAGTTTTTGGATAAAATATTTTAAGCCAGTTGGACGCCAATAACCAGAAGGATCTTTTGTCGAAATCTTGAAAACCATGTATTTAAAGCAAAGTTCCAAAAGAATTTATTTATTGATTTAAATTAAAAAAAAATCGCTCAAAAATTTTAAAATATGCATTTAAAACTCAAATATGCACTTTCACCAAAATATGCAAAAACAAATCGATGCCATTTTAAGGCAAATTTAATGATTCAGAAAGATAATTCGTCGGTATCGTTCATAGATTATTAACAAAAAACATGCATTTGCATGGAAATCGCATCCCTACTTATAATATTTGCACAAGATACACAACTTTGAGACCCTGTATCTCACGTTGTATTCTAACACGGTGGTAAAAAAAACACCAATTTCTCAAAGCCTATGTCCTCCTCTAAAGGCTCAGTTAGGCGAACGTTGCTGTACCGTATCTGTACTGTATCCATCAGCTGTTCGCTTCTTGTTATATGAAAAGCAATACAAAAGCTAACCGAAATGCAATGTACCGTAGTTGCAACGTACCAATCTTTATAAAATAGAATTTCATGCCGTTGTTACAAGACATTTGTAAGACAGTGATGGGCGGCTTGTATGTTACATTGAATGCGGGTATTTTTGCCCTTTTTTTTTGGTAATTTTTTTCTGTATACATATCTATGGAATTGCGACAAGTGCCCCGGTAGGCTAGTTGGTAGAGAGCTAGTCTAGAGCTAGTGTCCGGGGTTGCGGATTCGATTCCCACCAGAGACTCGGGTTTCTTTCCTGCAGACAAGCTTAGAGCTTCGCTGGATAACATAGGAAATTAGTAAAAAAAATAAAAAAAAATCTTAAAAAATACACTTAAATACATACTTATTTGACGTTTTTTACATACACAAAATACTGTTTTAATACCATTTAAATCACTTGGTACTTTTTCTGCACAGCGGTCATCATTTAAACATTTTTGATTCCCATCACTGTGTGTATTGTTTTATGTATACTATTGCTTTTCGTTTATGTATGGGAAAAACATATGACACGTTTTTAAATGTTCTATAAGTGCAGCAGCGCACTTATAGTACGGTGCGGTACATTACTGGTACAGCAACGTTTGCCTTACTAGGCCTTAAGACTCGTTGATACATAATTTTACAATCCCAACAGTAGTTTAGGAAATTCGGATTTATCACCACTTTTTTTGCAATTGACCCCAGCGTGTTGACAGTGGGTTTAAAAAAAAAAATTTTAAAACACGGAAACATAGAAATTCTTTTAAAACATTTTTTAATATTTACTTAACGAATCTAAAGATATTTTAAGTATGTTTCTTAAGTCTTTTGTTTCTACTATTGAGAAAACAAAACGGTAGACATTTTCAGAATTACTTTAAGTTTAAAATTTATTTTTTATGAAAAGTAGTTTACATGGCGAATACACTACAGACGAACTTAAAAGCCCTGCTCATAACATTTTTTAGCTATATAATTGATGGATGTCAAAATTATGTTTATTGTAAGTAAAAACAATAATTTTTGTTTTGTTTCTGTTTTTGACATTGTACAATGATTTTACAAAAACATAATTTATTTGTAGTTGTTGTAGAACTTGTACTTGTTGTAGTATTAAATGAATTCGCCTTAGCAATTGCGCTTATTTTTTGATTCTCAAATTTTTTTGTTATATCTTATATAATTTCATGTATTTAAAGTTTGTTTTCTAAGTCTTTCATTTTGATTAAACAAATTATGTACATGTATAAAACTCATTCGTTGCATATTATTTAATATGTACAATGAATTCCTTACAAATTACAAATTTAAATCATAAAATAAATTTTGTCTGTGTTCTCATTAAAGTATATAATCTTGTTTTAATCCCTAAATTAAAGACTAATTATCTCAAAAATAATCATTCTCTTAAAAACGATTAAAATTTAATTTGTTTCTTTTTTTCTTTTCATTTCAGGTAAGTTCTGCAGAAACATGTAAAGACAAACATGGCTGTCATGAAGTCAGAATGAGCATAAAGAAAAAAAGTACCAAACTCTTTTCAAAATGTTTTCAAGAACAAAAATGACTCAAATATCTCCTAAATGCATACATACCACAATATAATACTTCCGTTTAAATTGCTTTCAAAATGTAAGTACAACTAGAAGTACGTGTACGTAGAAAATTGCTTTAAACATGTTTATGAATATAAACCAATTATAAAATGTTATAATAAGAAGAAACAAAAACAAAAAACTTATTGTTAATAGCCAAAGAATATGACTAGTCATAGTTAAAGGCATGTTTAGCAAGACCAACCCTTTTTTGCCAAGATTTTTTGTTTTATTTTTTTTTTTTACTTCTTAACGTTTTATATTTAAGTTTATTAAAAAATTCTGTTGTTGAGTGCAAACGACGTAAATGGTTGTGGCTGAAAAGATGTCCATGTTAATTTGTATGTTAAAACAAAATGAAGGAATTCTCATAGTAAAAAAATATATTATTACGAAATAATCTTCTTTTTTTTAATATTTAAAGACATGTGTAAGAGATTAAGTGGATGAGATATTTATGGTTGAGTTGTTGCAAAAACAATTTTGATTTATTTATGATTAAAGTAAGGTGGAATTTTCATTATGAATGAGAACTTTATTGCACAGATTTTATCATCTGAAAAGATACGAAGGCCAAAATTGTCCGAAGCCAGTCAAATCGCTATATACAACGATTCGAGTGAACAATTGTTTCAAAACTAATTTTTGAACATTCATGGAAAAATCGTTTGAAGTATGCAATGGTTTTATTAAACATAATTTTTTTATCTTGAATTATTATGAAAAGGAAAATTATTTTTTTCTTAATATCTAAAATAACTCCAAAAAAGGAATTGTTTTTAATTCTAAATAAAATCTGATTATTTTTAAAAATTTAAAGCGATAATTAGTATTGTGGTTATTTTGTTGAACTATTTATGGGTTTTAATCCAAATTTTTAATATTTTTAATTAGGCTTAAGTTCATCAAATTTAATTTTCATTAAATTATTTTTATGAAAAAAGGAATTTTACAACATGAAAATTAATTAAAATTTACTGATAATTTTTCATTCTTGACTCAATCTGGGCTCGAACCCAGGCGTTTTTACGGGCAGGTTACCCTGACATGTTTCGATTGCAACCACTCAATCTCCTCATCCTCAGAGGGCTTGCCGTTTAACACTCGCAGCCATCGACGACTGCTGACGTCATTAGTCAAACATCAATCCTTAAACCAAATTGTATTTAACCTTTGGTAGATCGAAATTTGCTTTGAATGATTATCTATTTTAATTTATTTTACATGTTCTTCCTTTTCTTCTGTTTTTTCGTACTTTTGTCAAGAATTCTTCTTGAAGTTCAAAGTACATATTTTGTTTTTTGTTTCTTCATTTTTTTTTGTCTTTCTTTTTCTTGCTGACCTTTTCAGCACAACTTGAAGGACAAATGCAAACAAAGAGCTCGTGCCTTAGCTTTAACAATAATTAGTATTGTGGTTATTTTGTTGAATTATTTATGGTTTTTAATCCAAATTTTTAATATTTTTAATTAGGCTTAAGTTCATCAAATTTAATTTTCATTAAATTATTTTTATGAAGATTTTAATTTTTTTTTTTTTTTAAATGCGGCTAATGTTTGTCAAATTTAATTTTTACTAAATTATTTTAATAAAGAAAGGAATTTTACAACATGAAATAAAATAAAATGTATTGATAATTTTTAATCTTAACTGAACGAGGGGTTGAACTCGGGACGAACTTACATGTTTCGAGAATAACCAACCTCTTTGCAGTTTTAGCCTTTCTGCCACTACGATGGCTTTGAGTCTTTAGTCAGATATTAATGTTTATGCCAATTGTGTTTTTGGTGGATCAAAATTACTTATTTGCTGTAATTAATAATCAATTTTTTATGTTTTACATGTTTCTTCTTCACTTTTGTTTTTCGTACTTTTGTCATGAGTTTTTCTTGAATACCTAAGTACATTTGTTTCCTTTTTTTCTTGTCTCTTTTCTTTATTTTAAGCAAATATTTGCTGAAAATAAATTTTTAATAGAAAATTGGAATAAAACTTGTTTACATTTATTCTTGCATTTCTATGGCAATAAGGAAAAAGTTCTTTTTGTTTACGGATCGACGTAGAAGCACTTTTTGAATCGATCTAACAAAGTCCATACGTCCAGTTGGCTGTTCATTTAAGCCTTGTGCGCAGAGTTTATTATGTTGGCATTGAGATCAAAATTGATCCAAACTTATTTTATTGCAAACTCAATCATCTAAAAGTTCTATTGGAATCAGTCCATATTTTACCATAGCCAACACTACTCCAGAAAACAGATTTTCATGCCACAACTTCCTAACAAATGTGGGAATTAATACAATAATTGGCGACAGTAACTTTTTCGACAGCTGCTATGGCATGGCAAAATGTTTTGCTGGTAGGTCTAAAACAAGCCATAGATACCATATAAACCTGCTTCCTTAAATCACTTAATGGCGAACATATCTCATACAAATGAAGATATTTTAATAATATTCGCCGCAAGAATTGCCCATGGGTCCTGAATAGGGTACACTTCCAAATTTTTTTTTTATTTATACTGTCATATAGTCGGACTTGACAGAAAATACTTTCATCCTTAATTAGTTTTATTTGAAAATTTACTCCTAATCCCTCCCTGCGGTATAGTTTTAAATTCCTAAATACACTTGATGTCACAGATCGGCCACAGACAAATGAAACTTTGCCAATGTATACTTTTGAACGTGAAACGCTCAAAGGTATCATTTACTAAAGTTAATCTTATGTGAACTTTTTCCTTTTTGCAACAGATTTTAAGAAAATAGCCAAAATATATGTGGAATTTTTCAAAAGAGTTGAGATCAAAAGAAAATGGACAATGACCGGTGACAGAAATTAAAAAATAATATTCTTTGGTAAGAAGTGGCAACCTTATAACTCATATGTTTTCTAAGGAGACACGTCGTTTAAAATTTTTTGGAGACATTCGATTTTAAAAAAGTGCTTTGTCTGTGTTCATACGTCTCATGTCTTATTGACATTATTGCTACTTTATAGGCGACAGGGACGAGGGGAAAAGAAACGAGTACACAGATGCATGTACTGTATTTACGTTTTGCTTTTTTATTCGTTGTTTAATTTTGCTATTATTTTCAATATCAAAAAAGCACACATGCATACGCACGACTATACAAAATAAAAAAATATGTCGTCAACATGACATGAATCATTTGAACGCCAATTCATGTTCAAAGAAGAAAAAGGAAGATTCTTGCCAATGAGACATGAGCCGTATGAACTCAGACTTACCATGGTGCAGTTCAATATTTCATTTTTAAGATCAATGGTATTGAACGATTCGTCTGAAGGTGCATAGCTTATCTGAAATGATAGGCATTTCAAAAACTAATTTACAACGCGTATTGACCGAAAACTTTAAGCAATGAAAGCGTTGTGCAAGTTAGGTGCCACTATTGCTTTCAATTTAAAAAAAAACAGCATCATATAGATGTTTCAATTAAGCGCATGGTTATAATTCATAGCCCAGTAACCGAGCTTTTGCATCGATTCATAAACATAGAAGAAACTGGTATGGGAGTATTGTGTGGTAAAGAGAAGCAGACAAGGCCATGCCGTATGTTTTTTTGGAATAAATTTATACATATATTTCCTTTTCCTTTATTTTTATTAAGCTGTGGTTGTAAATTAAATAAAAGTTCATGCAGAACAATTTGCTCTTCTCTACTTTTCTCGATCATAATCTTAATTTCTCATCATTCAATGAGTTTAGGGGTCTTAAAAGATTTCAATGGCTCTGTAGGTCGAGTCCAGTGCATGTCTTCTTAAAATATGAGAAATCAAGGTTAAATTTCACCTGCAGATTTTGGATTCAATTAGCTAGCAGTTAGATATCAGGAGCAGTTGTTGGGTATACAGCCAGTTCGGACAGAAAATTCGCAGGATTTGTTTTTGAGGCACTTATTTTAAAAGGATACTTCCGATTTGACATTATAGTTAAAGATTCTTAGCTTTGCGTTGGTTAATTGCTCGCCCCGCATTACCTATGCAGGAATTGGAATGCGGTCCAGGCTTTGTTGATTTTGTCAGTTATATCGGCATTAGAGACTCTGTCTTTGGGTATTTTTTAAATGCGCGCGGTATAATTTTTATCGATTATCTTTAAAAGAAACAATCAACGCCAATCAGCGTTTTAGTTATAAAATTAGCAAAAATAAAAAAGAAACATTTGGTGAAAAATAATGCACTGACTTTTTAAGACAATCGACAAGAACATACATCTTTTAACTAGGAATTTCTTCATCATGTACTACCTCAGATTAAGTTCTATTTTCACACTTAAAAAAATTAGTTCGTAGGCTTTACATTTTCCAACAATAAAGAATTGGATTCGAAGGCTATTTTAAGAAGCAGTTCTATAAACAGGATTTTCCAACTTTTGAATACCGCTGGGAAAAAGGTATCGAGCTAAATTGAGATGAAGTTAAGAAATAAAGAACAAGTTTCCTAATTTTGTTGTAGTTTTTTTTCAGTTCGGCCATTTTTGAGACCCTAATATGTAGTCGAAGAGCTTAATTCTATAGAAAATAGAGATCAATATTTGAAAAATAAGTAAGTTATTAGTGACCAATTGGCATAAAATTTATAAAAAAAAATCTTTAAAAATATTTGATGTAGTTGAGTATTTCATGATTGAAAAACAAGCAGTATTTTATAACTTATTTTCAAAGCGTTTAAAAAACTGCAGTCAAAGTAGAAAAACTGCTATTTATTTCACTTCTTCATTTGTCATTGGCCAAAAATAAACTCTTGCTTTTACTTCTGATTCAATATATGTAAACAGTCGCTGTCAATCCAACTCAAAAAGCGAAAAGTTGTTTACTAACTTTCGTTTTTTGTACGACAGTTTTTGGTTTCGACTGCAGTTTTTTGAACCCTGCGTTTTCATTTTGCTAAATTCTTTAATTGAAATTCAAGCAGATTGGCGCTCAACAAGCATTTTCCTTGGCAGTTTTTATTTATTACTACTTACAAATACAATTATGTACATTAGGGCTATAAACAAACTTTTGGCATAGTACCACGGAGTGGCCAAGGTTGTTTTAGTAGTGAAAACACCTGTCTCCCGCTGTTTTGAAAAAAAAAAACACACGCAGGGAAGCAAATTTTTAAAACCGTCTAAGAAATTTTGAACCGCGTTGAATTGTAAACCGTAGGAAAAATTTTTGAATCTAAAGCAGTGGATAAATTCCAAAATGGCATTAAAGTGATACGTATAGGAATATATACATATATTTTAAAATTTCCGTGAGACAAAAATGGTTGTTTTCAAATTTCAACCCGATCCCTGCGTGAACTTTTTTATCAATCCGAAAAAATTATCACATTTTTTATTAATAACTTTTAATGTTCTATACGACTATACTATGCCGTTTTTGATATTCACAAAAAGTGTGAAAAAGTTATAGCCCTAATGGACATATCTTTTTTTATATTCCAACTTTATTAGCCAAGCATTTGCAACTTAGACTTTCAGCCCGTTGAACTGCAACGGATCAGAGTCTCTGGCGGGAATCAAATCCGCAACCCTCGCACTGATAGGCTAGCCTACTTAGACATCCGTTTTTCTTAATATAATAATAGAAACTGGGAATTATTTCCTTCCGAAGGTTACTTTTTATTATATTCAACATTTTTCATTTTTCGAATTTATTCTATGAGCTTATGTGTTGTTTCCAGGTGTTTCCAGGTGACAAGCAACTGATTGTGTAGAAAAATTTATATGAAGAGTACTCAGAAAACTGAGTGATTTTCATATAAATTTTTCTATACAATCAATTGTTTGTCACCTGGAAACAGCACATTAATTTTAGTTATGTATTTTATAATACAGTAGAATCCCGATAATTCGTAATCGCAAGGGACCGGCCATTTCTTACGAATTATAGGGGTTTTCGATTTAGCGGGGTTTCGATTTAACGGGGTTAAAATAAAATAAATACGAATAAACGGGGTTTTTCAATTTATTTACTAAAACGATAAAAAAAACATAAAAACAGTTGTTAAAACTAAAATATATTAAAATTCAATATAAAAATTATGTATGTAACAAACTGATCTTAAGAAAATAAATCCAAACACAAGCAAAAACCCAAGCAAAAATAAAATAGTGGTAAACAAAAAATCATTCTTTCCATTTTTTTGTTGTTTTTATTACGAATTATAAGTGGTAGTAAGCAAACAATTACGATTTATAAGAGGTAAAGAAGATTTTATTTGAAAAAAAATTACGAATTATCGAGGGGACCAAAATGTATGGAAAATTTACGAATTAACGAGATTTTTTCAAGGGACCGACAGTTTATTACGAATTATCGGGAATTACGATTTATCGGGGTACGAATTATCGGGATTTGACTGTAATTTAATTTTGCAACAGTGTTCTTTCAATATTCCATTTCGATGTTATTAAAAATTTTATGTTTTTATCTATTTGGCAATCTTTGTTTGTAATTTGTTCTCTTAATGATGATATTTCCATTTTTTTTGTTAGTTTTTTTAAGTATTTTTTTTTTTTTTTTTTTTGCATATTTTTATTATACTTTGTCATTTTGTTAACAAAATGGCCACCATAATGGTGTCTCATATTCATTATTATAATGTTAATTTTGTTAAAGTGCTGAATGGTGATGAACATTATAAAAATAGGCGTTACTTTGCTTTTGTTTTCTCTTTTATTTATTTTTTGTTAATGTTAATGGGGTAAACGTGTTGTTGTATTCTTTTTTGTAAATAACAAAAAAAAAATTATAAAATTTTAGATTTTTGTTAAGAATTATTAAAAAAAAAAAAACAAAAAAGAATTAGCCTCAAGAAATATATAAAACAGCAAATTTATCAGGCCTTATATTTTAAAATGGCTTCCTATTTGAAACAAAAGAACACAAGAATAATGCTACACATAATAAATACAACAACTATTTATACTCTTACTCACATTCAGAGTTGCCGTTGTTGGTCTTTTTTAACCAAATCTGCATCCGTATTCTGTAATTCGCTAAAGCTAAATCTCTATCGCTAAAAATCTATAAAGTTGATTTAGCGATTTTTGGCTACGAATGGAATTTATTAACGTGCATTTCTAAATTTGGCAACGCCATACAAATTTAATTCGCCGCAATTTAATTCCTCGCTAAAATTTTTAAATTTTGTATTCTCTAAGGCATTTTAGCAATGGAGATTTAGCTTTAGCTAAGCGAATTACAGAATACGGCTACTGGTCGTATATTTTTCGCTTGTTAAGCTAAATTTCTCGTTACTCATACGTAAACGTTGCGGCCGAATGTATTGGCTTTTATCTTCTAAAAACGTTAACTTGTTGAAATTTATTAAAAAGAAAACAGAAAATGTGTCAAAATTTATAAATTTTTCTTTTTTTCGATTTCTATAAAAATATTAAAAATCTTATGCGTCGATTTATCAATAAACATAAACAACATGTTATTCTTTACTAGCTGATACGTAACAACGGAGAAAATTTCAAATTAGAGTTCAGCTTGTTAAGCGAGGTGGTCGTGTGGATGACTAATTCATTGATCAATTCTTAGGCTTTCCAATGACTCACTTTTTCTAAGTCACTCATTAAGCTTGAATTCTATAGACTGCCACAATTAGGATGAATCCACCTGCTCCGCATCCAGGGCATTGTGGCCCGTGATGAACGGAGGGCATGCCACCTACTTAGGTTAAATAGGAAGCAATTTAGATTAGTGATAACTGGGCACTGGATTGTATGGACATATTGTGAAAAGACTTGGATTGAAATTCAAGAACTACTACAGAGGTTGTCAAGACGAGTAGGAAGAGCAAACTGCATTTTATTTTCTATCTCAGTAAACTTGAATTTACGACATAAGGGAGAGATAACTAAAGAAAGCAGCGTTTCCCTGTTTGGATAATCTGTCATAGATAGAACAAGGTTGCTTCTTCTTTTCATTAGGATGTAAGTAAGTTGAGTCACTGATCTGTAGGATGAGCCTTGATGCTGGGTATCATAAAGGGACCACTGAAGGAACTGTCTTCTTGATGGCCGCCCAAGGAACCTTACCTTACCTATCATATTGATGTTTTAAATATTTTTGTTGTCATAAAAGCTGAGTACAAAATATATTAATTCGAGCAACGTTTGATTATGAAACTTTTAATCAATTTAAATCTAAATTTGACTTTAAGTGTAAAGAAATTAAAATGTTACAAAAGTATTGTTTGTTTTCGTTAAATTTTTAATGCTTTTAAACAAGACATAATTTAAAATAATGTTAAAGATTTCTGGTTTCATTGAACTCATTTTTGGACATTAAAATTGAAAATCAATGTCAGTTATCTCGTTTTTTACCAATTATTTTCCAATACAACTTTTTTCAATTTATGTTTATATTTTACGGAATTAAAGCAACTTTATAAATCATTTGTGGATAAACATTAACTATTTGACTTAGCACGTTAATTTGCCCGATTTTTACGGAAAAATGGAGTTACCCAGTTTTTCCAAAAAAATATTTTTTTTTTGCTTTTTTTATAAAGGGTGTTTTTTAATAGAGTGACACAAGTTTAAATCATAATAAAACAAGGAAATATATTATTAATATCAATGAAACGAGCTTTATTGGAAAGAAAATTTTATGAAATTTATGCTTATATAATTTCTGCCAGGTGGCCGCCACGGCTGGCACGAAGAAGGCGCTATCTGGAACACCAATTTTCATTGTATTTCGCCGGTAACTCTTCGAATGTTAATTTTCAGGTGTTCAATAGTGTGTGTTTTATCGACGTAGACAAGTGACTTAACATTACCCCAAGAAAATAATCTAATGGGTTAAATCACACAATCTTGGTAGCCAATCAATTGGACCATTACTTAAAATTATTTTTCCATCTAAAGTTTCTTTCTTTTAGTAAATCAATTGTAGCGCCCGCTGTGTGGCATGTGGCTCCGTCCTGTTGGAACCACATATCAGCAAGATAAATGCCACGTAATTGAGGGACGAAAAAATTTAGAGTCATGTTCCCATACCGTTCACCATTGACAGTAACATTCGACCATCATCGTTTTTGAAGACATATGGGCCAATGACTCCACCAGCCCATAAAGCGCACTAAACAGTAATTTTCTGTGGATGTAATGGGTTTTCGACAAAAGCTCGTGGTGGATTCTCCTCGCTTCAAATGCGACAATTCCGCTTTTTTAGGTACCTTATCAACCTGAAATGGGCTTCATTGGAAAATAAAATTTTGAATGAAAATTCAAAATCAATATCAATATCAATTTGTGCATACGATAGTCGTTTGGCTTTAATTTCTGCACATGTTGAATCTAAAAAGCTTTTAAGCCAAGATCCTTTCGTAAAATCCTCCATAAAGTGGAACGACACAACCCCAGTTGCTGTGAACGGCGAGGAATTATTTGATTAGGATCATCTTTAATGCTTTCCTGTACAGCGGCTACAGCTTCTTTAGTGCGCACTGTTCGGCGTCTCAAGGCATGCACATTATCTTTGTTCTTCGAATTAGCAGCTCTCAAGGACGATTATATACGCCATAAAATGGAAAAAGTGCACGATGTGTTTGACGAATTGGAAAAATATTTTAATTAAAAATTTTAACATTCTGCACGCGTTGCTTTGGTGTAAGTCGATTCATAATGAAATTTCAAACCAAACTAAACAAAAAGCAACTATCAGCTGTTAAGCAGTGATACCAACGTGAGTGACACTCTAAAAAAACACGTTTTATATATCAAAAAAAAAAGCAGAGTTTATTTGGCATTCGTATTCTATGAATCAAAAACTTCAGAAAAGATATAATATGCATATAAGGAATGCATATAAAGAATGCATATATTATATGCAACTATGGAGGTACCTTGTTTTTTCGAAAAATGCATGGAGCTACTTAGTTATTACATACAAATTGGTAGTATTCTGATTTTTGTTAAATAATTAATTTTATAAAAATTTCGATCTCACAGAGTGAAAGCAAATGATACACACTCTGGTGTTATCTCAATTTTCACAAAAAGTGGAGTAAACCAGTTTTGCCGTACGGCTACAGATGTATTAAGAGTATTTAAAAACGTTTGGTTGGATAGAAAATTTGTCAGTGGCAACGCTGCTCTCATTGACAATCTACCACTACAACTATACAAATAGTAATATTATCAACCATTATGGTGATAAGAAGAAATAAAAGAGAACTACTTGTTGCCTTAAAAACGAGTATGAGTGTTAAATGTGTTAAAGAGTAAATATATGAGGAGTGTGTTTACGTGTGTGTGTTACACATATTTAGATTTACACTTATTTAAGTTTTATAAGTTACCCAATACTATTTTATGTTAGCGGCAGTTGGTTATATGTTTGTTTTTTTTTTTTACTTAATATCGTTAATGTTTTTTGTTGTAGATAGTTATTTTCTTGTTTACTTCTTAAGCTTCTTGGCTTTTATAATTTACGTGTTGTTGTTGTTTTTATTTTAAGTGTTAGTATATAAAATATACATTTTTTTTTTTTTTGTGCAAATTGTGTTGTTTCAAAACAAAATACATACTAAAATGTTTCTTTGCTTTTCCTAAATACATATGTGGTCTTAGTTTGGATCTCTTAACTGCCATTGGTGGTAAGAGTTGCGTGTCATTTAAAAATGAACAACCATTTGAAATTCTTTAGTTTTACAAGCAAAACTGTTAAGAATTTAAGATTCGTTTTTAATGATGTGGAATTTTGAAATAAAACACTTTTTTTAACTTAAAATAGCTAAGGGCATGATCTATATGGAATACTTTGAACATTTTTGTAGATGCAAAATTTTTGTTTGCAAAACTTAAATGTGATACTTTGAATATGCTTTAGCTCATAATACAAAAAGGGCACTCTTATATCACAAAAAACTAAAGACAGATAAAAAAAATTAAATTGATATCAATTAAAAAAAATTGTGATTTTTTTATTGACATTTGAATGGCTTCATTTTGGATGACTAACACTCTAGTCTCCAACGGACCCAGTCTCCCTGAATTTTTCAAATAATCCCTTCACAGTTGACGAAGGTAAAACACAATTCCAAATATATTTTCTAACTGCAGCCGCCTACATTTTATGATTTTTTCTCTATAGTCAAGAAACAAAATTAACGTTGCCGCTTTCGTATCAAAAGTCTAATTCTGGGGGAGATTTGCTTTCAATCAATTTCAATATGAAACGCATTAATCGTTTATTTATTACTTTTAACATATTCTAGCTTTCTAAGACCTCTTTTCACTTCGTCGTTCCGGAGTTATCTTGTCGTATATCACAAAATCGAAAAAATGAGATGTGACCGTTTCCTTTGGTAAATTTAACAGATCTATCGATCTGCGCAATCCTCACGTCTCTATCTCTTATTGTTAATGAGATATTACGAAGCTATTTTGTTGTATATCCACTTTTGCGAAAAATTTAATGCGTTATAATGTCGTATGTAGCATAATTGTGGATATACGACAAAAACGTATGAAAATTTTCAATTAAAAAAATCTTGCATTATTTTGTTGTATGTGAACAAATTGTTAATATTACTGTTATTTTAACATTTTTCTTTTTATATGTAAAGATATTTTACACAACGGCTATTTATATTAATGAATTATTGCCTAAATTCACTTAATTGTTAAGCAGTTAAAGGTTAAATATTCAGGATGGTCCAACCATAGTGCACAATGTTAATTGTGAATAAAACCAAAAGTTTTTAGAGAATTATCTGAATTTTTTTATTATTATAAAAGGATCTATGATAACAATGTGTGAGACAAATATCGGCAAAATGCTCGTCGCGGCTTCGGTAGCATACCTTTGTCCTATGGTCCATATTTGCAATGCCTCTGAGACCTAATTGAGGTGCAATGTCCTTAATTTGTCAAATTATCTAATCCTTTAGCTCTTGAATTATTCTTTAAATATTACCAAAGAAAGAAGGCCAACGGTGTCAAAGCATATGATCGTGACGGCGAGTTAACATGGCCATTGTATTTCTCGTGCAGAAGAGCCATTGTTTCGTTAGCCGTGTGACACATTTTTTGGAACTAGGTACTTATCGTCCAGGTCCATATCCTCAATTTCTGGCAAAAAGAAATCCGTTATCAGCTCTCGATAGCGAACACCATTCACAGTAACTGCTTGGCATACCTCATTTTCGAAGAAGTAAGGCCCGATGATGCCGCCTGGGGGGCTACTCTCTATTGCGATGCGAAAGAAAGTTTAAGCAAATCTAGCGATTGGTACTCTTTAATACGTTTGCGCATGTGACTTTCGCATCTTTTAATTTTTTTTTTTTTTTCGTAAATCATCACTTTATTTTATTTAAATTTTCCAATTTCAAATATTTTTACACACTTTGGCATTCCTTTACTGTAAATCCGCGCCATCTTTAATTTTTATTGCCACTATCGCTTCTTTTTCAGAAAATTTTGCGAAAGTGATAGAGAGTACCAAGTTGGCTTTTAGCTTTCGCATCGAAATTGTTTTCGCATCGCAATAGAGAGTAGACCCCCTGGCCATAAACCGCACCAAGCATGCATGCACAGGCGTTTTCACATTTCCTACAGAGCCGGTTTGCTGAAATTTGCCCACAATTATCCCGATTGTGGACACATTTGATCGATTATGTTGACCAAAAAAGTCAAGAGGTGCACAAAATGTATTTGTGATTTGAACGCCATTTTCGTAAAGGGCTTCAGCAATCTTAACGCGCTGCTCAATGCTGCACCGCTCCATGGTTGAATTTGGCACTGATACCAAAATATGTCAAATTAAGTTGGACAAAAATTAAATGTTACGGTGTGACTCAAAGTTTTCATCGTGCAATATGGTTAGACCACCCTTAAGTAGTAATAAACCTTAAAATTATTCATACATAAGGAAATTCGATAATATAAAAACTATAACTATACGTAAATATATTTGTCACTTGCATAAATTTTCGTTTCGAAAATTATTATAACTTAATTTTCAATATTGGTAAAACACGTGAATGTAGGTTTTTAATACCTTATTTTGACTTATATCCCACAAACTAAAAATATATCGCAAAAAGTGGCGTATACGACAAAATTGAAAAATTTTCGGACGTGATAATGGCTATAACTTAAAAATTTTTTTCCATGACTTTGGATATTTTTACATAAATCGATCAAGAACTTCAAACACAATATCCGACAAAAATATTGGATGACTTTTTTCACGTACATTTTTGTGTATAACAATTTGAACCTTAAGATTCGATTTTATAAAAAAAATTTTTGTGATATACGGCAAGATAACTTCGGCACGACGACTTGTATTTTCAAGATATAGAAGGATGGAAATAGCCAAATTGGTGTTCGATCGTAGGCAATGGCATATTATTTTTTACCACTAATTTTTTTACCGAGAGTTTAAAATTATCAAGATACAATTTTAAGTTCTATCTCGTAAACTCCCAAGTATAGAGTCGAAGACCCCGTATTGTCTACAGGTCTATCAAACACTCTCATAACTTAGTTCAGAGAAATTTTGGTAATTTTGTTTGAACATTTTTACACAATTTCCACAATTTGGTTTCTTAAAGACTTTTAGTTTTCTTGTGACAAAAATTTTAATAAAACAAAACTAAGTGTCCATTTAAAAATGTGAATGTGTCCTAAGTCTTTTGATTTGGGCTTTTTTTATAATGCATCGTTTTTTATACAATGATGCGAAAGATTTACACGAGTATCGGCCTGGGTGGCCGACCTTACGTTTGTCTAAGCTCCAGGAAAAACACAATGCGTTCACCAACCGCACCTTTTTGCTAGAGTAACTAACACATACAATTACAAAGTAGAGTGCATTCTCTTGAGGTGAAAAACTAGTCTGTAAAGCTGACTTTTTAAAATAAATTTTCCGGCGAGATTGAGCTCAACCAATAGTCAGACTGGGACTGAATTTTCAAGGGCTACAATAGGATTTCAAGAAATCTATCAATTTTAAACTCTGCCGAATTCCAGGAATTGACTGTACCTAATTTCCCCGTAGGATGTAATACAAAAGATTAAATGTTCTTAGGATATCATTCAACATACCCCCGGAGACAGTTAGGTCTACAGCAAAATAAAACTACAAAAATTCTATTAAGTTTGAAATTTTTACAAATATTTACCAACAATTAATTCATGTTAAGCCGCTAATTTAAAACAACAAAAATAATATTTTGCACATATTAAGACTTAAGAAATTTAAAAAAAAAACTTCCTGGTTTTTCATAGCAAAAATCCTGCAAGAAACATTTTGGCTTTTGTTAAAATACTTTAACCAACCGATAAGGTAATAAAAGAATTTGTCTAAAGCTATAAATATTTTTCATTAAATTTATTTCCTCTTTGTTTTTCTTATAAATCAATAAAACAAATATAATGTAAAATATTTATCTAATTCTTAATATTCGTAAAACATGTACAAACATTTTTCATTTGCCAAAATTTTATTTTAAACAAAAAAGAAAAAAACTTATTTAAAATTTTCAATATTCCTTAAGCTTAAAAAAAGTATGCACCTTATAAACCTTTTAAAGTATTATCGGAAATTTATTTTTCTGCTTTAAAGCCATTTAAAAAAAAAAGAGCAACACATATTAGCACTCATTCAGGCACACACACACACACACATACACACACAACTCTGTTACAAACACATTAGCACAAAAGAAAATTCCCGTATTAAAACGGTAAAATGTATAAAGAAAAACAACCTCTTGTATCGAATAACCTTGTGCAAGTTTTAACATGTATTTTTCATTTAATACTCTGGCATTTGAATGAAAAAGAAGAAAAAGTTGAAAAAAATCGCAAACAAATTGCTAAAAAAAAATGGAGAAGCTCAGCTGAAAAAAGAAAATGAACAGTAACAACCAAAGAAACATATTTAATTTACAGCATTTCCTACTAAAAAAAATAATTTTTTCTGTTGGATTTTCTTGTTCTGTGTTGTTTTTGTTTGGGGGTTTTTTTTGTATGTTCACTTGAAACACCAACATCATATCCATATGGTCGTCGGTCAGTGGCGGCCGCTGATGTTGCAAGTGAAAAAAACCAACCAACTAAATGCTCAGCTAAATACGGTATTTAAGTCGGAAAATTGAACACTCTTAGTAAAAAAAAAAAAATAAAAAGAAAAACTCACATGATCACATACTATTCAAAGCATTGGGTGCAATTGCCATTAAGCTTACCCAGTGCATACTTTATATGCTGCATGAGAGACTAATGTTTCATATGCACCATTAGGCGCAACACAGCAGCAAAGAAAGTCAAGACACAAGAATTAACAGCAGCATCATCATCACCATCACCACAATCCTTCTTCTCCTCGCCACATTCACATTTACAACTACTGTTCGCTGTAGTATTATCATTGTCGTCATCATTATGATCAACTTTTTAGCATATGTGTAAATGTATGATTATATTATGTAGCAAGTATGTGAGGCTTTTGTGTGTGCGTTTGTTCTTGTATGTTGCAAGTACATGAATACTACATATTGTAACATTAGAAAACATCTGCATCAAAAGCTGAAGTCAGCAGCAACAATGTGTGTTTGGGATTTTTTTTCACTCGCTATTTTCATGATCTCAAGTTTTTCTAATGCGTTTAAAGCAGAGGCTTAAGAGAAGTAAATCTTCTGAAAGAAAAAATATAAAAGTTCTTTTTATTCGTTATAAACTTAATACACAGAAAAAAATTCCATTTATTTTGGCGAGTTTAATTAAAGTTTTAGGGAAACAAAGTTTCATTTCTATTGAAAGAAGAATAAGAATCCTTGACTAAATCAGCAAAAATTGCTTAAGTTATGTTCAGACCAAACAACTTGTTTTTGACGAAAAAAAAATCAAAAAAGCGTTACCAGTAAATAAATTAAATCAAAACTTTAATTGTAATAAAAGATTTGGGGCCGTTTTCACAACTTACCGATAGCTTAAAGGAGACTTATACCAGCCTTATAAAAAGTGTTCCATTATTTAAAAGTTACTTTCACCTAAAGTGAGCGATAAAATAAATTAATGTTCATCCTACCTGGTACCTTTAGCTATCGGTAAGTTGTGAGAACGGCCCTTAAGGCTAGATTACACTATTATACTTTGTATTAATACATGTCAAAAACTCAAGTAATATGACAAAGTCTGATAGTGTGAATGCAATGTGTCACGAAAATGACAAGTATTATGAAAAAAGTTTGACATCCCATACGACTTTATCGTTTTTTGAAAAATTTCTAAACAATAATACTTTTCATTGGATCAGGGTTGCATTTTATTTCATGTGTGAGTGTTTATACTTTGTGTGATGGTGTGAACACAAACTGTCATTTTACATTAGATTTTTTGACAGTCGCATCAAAACTCATTAGATTTCTATCTCACAAAGTATTATGGAATACGTAAGACTTGTGAGATAGTGTAATGTAGGCTTTAATGGTATTAAGAAACTGTTAAATGATATTTGATCTAGCAAGCGTTTTGCAAAACCGAAAAATTTTTTAATTAAACTAGTGGTAACGTGTAGGACATTAAATGTTTATGTTCACAGCATTAGAATAACTAGCGCTTGGTTAGTCATCGAAATGCGACCATAAATATTCTGGAAAATATGCAGAAAATATACGTTATTATAAAAAAATATGAATTTACATCTTTCGAACGAAAGTTTTTTTTCGTATTACAGGACCGATTTGGCGGAGGACCAATCTCTGGTCCATGTATAATCTTTCAGTCAAATGTTTAATTTAGTTTTGTTAGTTCAATAATATAAAAAATTAAAAACGTGGTGCCACTGTAGGCTAGCTGGACTATCAGCGCCTGGGTTCCGGGTTTTTTTTTTTTTTTTTTGCCAAAGACTCTGGTTTCTTTTCTGCAGACAAGCATGGAGCTTCGCGGGATTACCTAAGGGAATTAAAAAAAAGGACCGAAAAGTCTCCTTCTATAATTTTTTATTTTTAATAGTTTTTAGGTTCAGTATTAATATATATTTCCAAGATACTAGTTAAAGAACAAACAAGTACCAAAAAGATCTCTCTTAAAGATTCTTATTCACTTAAAACCTTTTGCATGTTTAATTTAATGTTTCTGATTCCAAGACTAATGGAAATTCAAAAAGTACAATTTGAAGAACCAAAAAGTACAAAAAATTTCGTTTATCGATTCTTACCCACTTAGGATATTGCATGTTTAATTTTATGTTTCTAGGGCCAATATTAAAGAAAAATTAAAAAAGTACAAGTTGAAGAACGAAAAAGCACCAAAAACTTTCCCTTACAGATTCTAATTTACTGAGAGCCATGCATGTTTTATTTTATGATTGTAGGTGCAGTTTTAACGAAAATTAAAAAAAAGTACCAATTGAGGAACCAATAAGTACCAACTTTGTTCATCTTATAGGTTCACATTTACTAAGGACCCTGATACCTCAATTTTATGTTTCTTAGTTTAATACTATAGAAAATTCAAAAATTACCATATGAAGCATGGAAAAGTAAAAGAAAGAAATTTAATTTCCCATATTTCCCTTTTCTATAAATACTTTTTTCACCCCATTGAACTATCAAAAATTTCAATATTGCAGTGGGATGGAATAATTTAATACTTATGTATATTTCAATACATAGAGAAAAATGTTTTGCGAAAAGGGTAACAAATATTGGTACGATTTTCACCCCTGAAACGTTAGAATTTTGAAAAGTACGAAATTTTTTATTGGTTTTTTTAAGATAAGTAACAAAATTAGTATAATACTTATTTCTATGCTGACAAAGAAATCCCGAAATAAATCTTATACCCTTTTAATCCCCAAAAGGGCCAAATTTCGAAAAATTAGCAGACACTTGTCCACTTATTTTTTCAATGAACATAAATAAAAATTAATGTGTTTTGTTTGTATCTATTTTAGTAAAAGAGATATGAGGTAAGGGAGACCCCCTTAATAATAAATATCGAATCAATACCACAAAAAAGCTTAAGCGACATAATTTTCAATTTCCGTTTTTTTAATGACTTTTGGCAACACTTGCATCACCTCCTAAAATGTCATAGTCACAGAAGGTACCTTAACGATTTATAGCAAAAACAATTTTGTATTAGGCGACACCTTAATACAAAATTTTTATGTAATAAAAAAACTGTCTCCTGTAAAATTTTGTTTTTGTCGCTTAAGCTTTTTTTGCGGTAATGACTCATTATACACTTCTAAAAGTTCTGGTTCGATATTTTCTACTATCGATATTTATCGATAGTTCGTATTTCACTATCGATATATCGATATTACTATCGACTGAATGTTTGTATTTAAGTAGGAAAACTGTTACTAGTGTTTTATCAGGCTAAAGTTCGTTATTTTTATCACTTTATTGAACCTATGACACGTATGTATGTACGCACGTTATTTTAGATGACAGTTTTTAAAAATTGTGATGCTGATAAGCACATTTCTGAAGGAACCAAAGTAACAGGGACTATAAGATGTTTTATTGCAACTTTAGTTAATGTTCTAAATTGGGTTTGATTCTCAACCCAAAAGGTAATCAATCTAGCAGACTTTTCCTCTAATGGTTGTTCATTGTTTTATCCTATGCTCGCAATTGCAATTGAATTTTTATTAAATTTTGTTACATTAAAAAAATATCTGACATTTCAGTCCCTATGTAAACATATAAAAATTTCGGCATAAAGGCCTTAAGTTAGCAGTAACAAAAGCACAGCTAAGCAAGCCATACCACCTGCCATTCTTGTTGTTTGTATTCATTGCTGTAATTCGGCAAAAAAAACTGTGTGTGTATAGCTGCTGTAACATCTCTTCATAGCTGTATTTTAAATAATAATAATATCGATATTGATATTTTTCTTATCGATAGTACTATCGATAGTTTCCCAGCACTAATAAGTTCTACAAGTTAAGTTATGTTCAAACCGGTTGACAAACAGAGAAAGAAAGTGTCCTTAAATTTTCTCCCTTTGCTGATTTATGTATAGATTTGTTGTATTAATGTGTGTATAGCTGTAGAGCGATTACAGTAAAAGTATCTAAATTTGGTACAAATTACTTCGTTATAAATGAACGAGATCTATTTTCAATAAAAAATTCACTTTATTTTATTGGGGATAGAGAAGCACAGTTTAGCTAGTTATACATATAAATTGAAAAATAATCTACCTTTAAAGATCTTTATGGTCCCCTTTAACCTTAAAATATTTAACTCTAATATCCGTAAGAACTTCTCCACCTCCACATAACCTTCTTTCCTTCTTCCGGCACAATGCAATGCATTTTTGCAGGGGTCATCTCCAAAGCTCTTATTACAAAAAAAAATGTATTAGCTCCAGCAATAGTTAGGAAAATCTACAATTGTTTGTAAGATCCAAGGGTCTTTAAAAAAATTGATAATTTATAAAGGAACAATTAACGTTTATTAAGGAGCCTAAGGAATCTTGCATTGTTTGGATAGATTTGGAAAGGTTTTACGATTAATACGGAAAATGTACGATTGTTTGAGAGATCTGCGATTATTATAGGCAGGTTGGATTGTTAAGATACATTCACGATTGTTTGAAAAATTTTAAAAAATATCAATTAATTTCGTGATCCTTTAGGAATATCCTACAATAATTCAATAGATTTAAGCCAGTTTATTATAATCTAATATCACTATCATCAAAATCCAGTTTCATGGACGAATTATTGATCTTATAAATCTGCTTAAGTTTGGGAAACCTGATTATTAAGAAATTAAGGAAAACTTGTCATATTTTTATTGATGGTAGAAATCCAAATTGTTTAAAGAATCTATAGGAAGTTTAAATGGAGCCACCGGTGTTTACATTGCTGGCTCTGGCGTGAAAAGGCCATTAAAACTCCCGGAAGGGTGCAGTGTCTTTAAAGATGTTCTGGACGGCGACGGAGGTGCGACTGAATCACATCGTCATGGGGTCTGTTGTGACAATTTACGACGATAGTCAGGCTGCGATTAGAGCATTCACAGGTTATACTGTGCGATCTTGCTTGATCGAACTCTGTAGGAATGTCCTGCAGGAGCTCACGGGGCTATTCACAGTAAGACTGTGTTAGGTTCTCGGACAATGAAATGTGGATGGTAATGAGGTAGCAGACGAATTCGCGAGACAGGGTTCCAACCTTGACTTAGCGGAAAGGGACGGTGGGGTAAAACCCCCATATGTCCCTGCTATGGGATCACCTGGGATAGAATCAGCGATACCGTTAGCCGGTGCTGGATGAATACAACGAATTGCAGGGTGTCTAGGGCGTTATGGCTGGGATAACATGCAAAGGCAATCAAGGTCCTATTGGGCTCGGATAGGATTCGTCCTTGGCCGGACTGTTCGTATATTGTATAACCATCCTGCGGAAGTCTTTCCTATCACTTGCAACATGAAGTCAAGTCTAATGTTCACAAACACTTCATCTTCTATCCTCCTTCCCATTTCCTTATTTTCCTAGTTCCAATACAATTGAATGTATTAAGGGGTCAATCCCTGAGTGATGGTCCTAACAAAAAAAAAAAAAAATTTGTGAAGCATACGTTTATTTGGACGCATGCATGATCTTTTTGGGATAACGCACATTTATCTTTAAATACTGATCAATGTCGGATTGCTTGAGGGTATTTGCGATTGTTTAATATATTCTAAATTGAATCTTTAGACACGGGAGACCTACCTCGGCTAATATACTTACATAAATCATGTGGACGATTAGAAACCTGGTTTTTAGAATCCAATGATTTGAAATTGTATAAGACCGAATTGCTTAGGAATACCAAATAATATTTGTGTGGATTAAGTCTTGCTTACAGATACGATTGCTTGTGTTCAGATAATTTAGAAATAAACAGTTTTGCTAAGACTGATCTAAGATTTAACTGAAAGTTTAAGATTTTATTTAATGGAGAAGTAGGCAGAATAACTTGGAGAAACTTGAGAGAGTCCTAGGTTCTTTTGGAGTGAAACGCGATAGTTTTGCTGAGGCAACAAGTTAGTAGTTGATTCAATTGGCGCCAGTAAGGATATATTCACGTTGATTGTAGAGATTCAAAGCTATTTCCTAATTTTTATTATATAATCTTTCTTGTCGAAATTTGCAACATGTACTCAAAGCAAAATCCTAATTATTATTTTTTTATTATTACGAATGTAACCGTTAATTTACTGTATTCAAGTTTAAAAAAAGCCTGCTAAGCTGAAAGTGTCGTTTTTTTTAGTCTCTGGTGGCCTTCGAACTGTGTCAGGTCTAGAGCGAGATAGATGGGATGGACCATTAGTGTATCTATGTATTTGAATCAGTACTTTTAATTTCCTCCTGAATGGTAGTGATGCTAAGATCTCTGTGGATAATGTCATTTACGTATATACCAAGGGGCGCAGAAGATTTGTCATAATATTTTATTTGTTGCTTCTGGATGTTCGATGTGCGTACGCCATACCTCATAATTGGATGACATATGTCCATATTGGTTTTATGATAGACTTGTATAAGAGAACTTTGTTGTCTAAGGACAAATTTGAGTTTCGACCGCGGAGCCAATGTAGTTCAGCTGCTTTAAGTTTCATAGCCCTTATTTTTGCTTTAACATGACGAGACCATATCAGGCGTCTGTCTATATGGGTTGGGGAAGGATTATTTTGCCATCAACTTCCTTGGATTTTTTGATTTGTTTAAGGAGAATCCCAATTGTTCAATTAGATTTTATTTGTTTATATAGAGTCATAGTTCTTTTGTTTGGTTGTGTTTGTTCGGAATGGAATGAAAATTATAAAGTAACGATAATTTAAGAAAACAGCAAGTGATTGTTTAAGAAATAGTATGATCCACAAAATTTTTTTTAAAGATCCACACTTTTTAAAAAGGCAGAAAATTTAATAATAAGTAAAACAAATTATTCTTAAATATTAATTATTCATCATTTCATTCCTTTAAGCACCTGCCATCATATATTTCAATCCAATTTTTACTATGTAAGAATATATGTTTTTTGTATTTAACATTTTCCTGCTTAAATATTTCATGTTGTTGAATGCAGCTCTTTTAACATAAAAGCTCACGAATTTGCATTCATTGCAACAGCATTTGGAGGAAGAAAAAAAACTACCATTGGAAATGATGATGATGATGAGCATCATCATAAGCATCACACTGGTGATCTGTTATATTCACAGATCACCATGCTGACGATAATGATGATCATGAAGTGGCGGATAATATTTAAATTTTTTTTTTTAACTTAGCGGTTGTAGAAGTTGTTTGTTATTTTCTATAAACATCTATTCACCTTTACGCTTCTCTTTTTAAATTTTTTTCCTAATTTTTTTTTCTATTTTTTTTGTTTTTTTCTTTTTTTATTTGGCCAAATCAAACATTAGTTAAATAGTTATAGTGCTGCCATTGTTGTGGTCACTAAGATTTATCTTTTTACAAAAATTTTCTGAACGCCTTGCAGATTTTGGCTTGTTACACAGAGGGAAAATTCTAGTAGGAAAAAAATACACGTTTAAGTTCAATTTTAAAACAGATGTTGTTGAAATTTTAAGTACACGTTGTTTGTCATTTTGTTAACATTTGTTTTCATATTGTCAACATACTCTTGATATATTGGCAATATATTGTCATTTCGACAACGTCTTTTTGTCAATCTGGATTTATAAAAATGTTTGCGAAATTAACTTTTCATTTACTCACAATTTATTGAAAATCTTAACAGAAAAACTAGGCAAGAAGTGACAAGATTTCGTTCTTGATTTGAAAATGGTTTGTTGGAAATATGACCACAAATGTTGTCAAAATTATTGACAGCGCATCGTGGCCATATTGATACCATGTGTTTACAATTTTGAAATGGGTTTTTTGCTCTGTGTACTTATTTTTGGTTTTTTTTTTCATTTATTTATGGCGGAATTTTCTATTAAAATTAAAAGCTTGAGGTCGCTTTTTTTGCTTGTTGTTGTTGTTTTTGGTTTATTAGCAAAGTTTAAGAGGCGTTTTCCTTGTCTCTTTATTTTGGTATTGTTGTTGGTGCTGTTGATTTTTTTATGGCAAAAACAAGAGATATTTACTAATTGAATCAACACCAAAATGGTAAATCAACAATACGCAAACAAACTCCTTAAAGTCATTATTTTTTTTCTAGCCTTAAAAACAATAGAATCTCTATAAGTCGGCAGCTCTATCATTGTTATTCTTTTTTTTACCATTGTGTTGATTACTAGAAGTATTTAAGCAAAGAAGTTGCTTAAAGTAGTCATTTTGTGGGTTGGAAATTTTTTTTAAAACGTTTGGCTGCTAAAATCTGGCAATAAAAAGGGAATCTTTGGTGTAGTAAGGGCAAGTTTTAATACGCAAACAATATTTTAAAATTTTCAAGGAAAATTATTTAAAAAAAAAACAAATAAGTTTTCTTATTACTTAATTTAAATTTAAATAAATTTAGTACAAGAATCCAACGCACGATTTGGCGAACAAGCAAATGAGTAAAATCCACGTCAAAGCAAACCATATAGTGATCATTAGTGCGATTCACTATGCTTTTTAGTAACTATAATATTGCTCATATTTAATAAAAATAACAATTTTCTGTGTACGACAACAATATATTATATTAGAGCGACTCACCAAAAAAAGTGCTCGACGTACCCTCCTAAAAATTAACCTTTGACTTTTTTAAGATGACATTTTAAATATTTCGGCTCCAGCTTTGACCTCTCGTGAGCTGGACCAGTTTGAAAAACGGTTTATTTTTGCATGTTTTGGTAATTTAAGAATCTGTTTCCTAATACCGTGTTCAGATATGCACCTTAATTGAAATGCCATTATTGAGCTCAATTATCCATACAAAATTGTAATTTAGTTATTGCTCAATTAATACGAAATTGTTATAAATATTGAGTAAAATTAAAATGCAACACTGCAATGCACTGTCACAAGTGTGTTTAGTGAGTAAAACCCAACTCACTAAACAAAGTGTTTTGACATTTTTGCCAACAACAAAAACAAAGGTCCATCCATTAGGTCTGCGCAAAAGCCAGATGTTTATTTTGTTTTTTCTTTAAAGATGTCAAATGTTGTTTACATTTTGCTAAGTTAATTGCCAATTGCTAATTGAGTAAGCTACATTGTGTATGTGTGAACAGGGAGATAATTATGTCAATAAACCGAATATTGACTCAATAAAATAGGTATATCTGAACACGGTATTACCAACATTGTCCAAGGACGATCATCCATGTCCTTTTTTAAGGAGTTTTTGTTTCGGGGTTGTCTGTAATAAAAGTGCTAAATTAATATATTTTAATCTTTAGTCGATTTAATTAAATACGTGTCTCATCTTTTTTTTGAAATTCGTGCTGGTTCGCGTTTTGACAAAAATGCAATGGAGTGGTAACCCTTCGTTTTAAATAGGGCAATATGGGTATCAAATTTTATCTTTTGGCAAGTATATCATCTTTGTATGTAAATAATTTAGATTTTTACACTGTGCTCTGGAATATATATAGATAAATGCAATTTTATAGTAACTCTAATATGATGGCGGATTTAGTTTCTAGATCATGTATGGATGCAAATAGGACTAAAGAAAGAAAAAAAGAACTGATCCACGACTTTTTGGCGGCATATTTTGTTTTGCAAATTTAAAAAAATTCAAGTCGTGGATCATTTTATTTCACATTGAAGGAATAAGCCTTTTAAAGTTTAAAAGCTTTTAAGGATTGCAATTTGACTCAGAATACGCATTCGAATAATATGAAAATTTATATAATAAATGTTACTCACCATGAGAAATAAATTCCCAGATTCTACAACAATATATTGTTACAAGGATATTTTGTTAATCCAATAGACTTTAAGAAAATAAATAAAGAAATAAAATAAACATAGTGTAGTTGCCGTATCCATGCCGAACCATATTTTGTCTCCGCGTGCAGCACTAGAATCGCTTTTTAGCCGAATTTACATTTAAAAATTTACGTTTCGCAAAAAAGTGTTAAAAATCGTTTTTATTTTTGATATTATTTTCATAGTTCATTGAACCATTGTAAAAATAGTTTTCAAAATTATTTATATTTTGTTTTCATAAAGCTCCAATTGAACATTTAATACACAGTTTGGAGCCATCATTCTTCAATTGTTAATGGCGTAAAAATTGCTACCTGTTTTATTCTTTTGTTAAGAGAACTTTCAGAAAATAAGACACACAAAATATGTGTATCATGTGTATGGCTCGAACAAATGGCCATGTTTAAAAATATATAAATAATTAATAAGAATTTTTAAAAAAATAAATGAATACAAAAATAAAATCTAAGTTCAAATACATACAAACAATTTTTTTGTCAACATGCAAAAGAGTCATCAATCATGGCATCGTATTAAAAGACGGGCGTTTAAATTTTTAAAAAAATTACTTTACAAACAAAATGTTTAGTTTTCTGTAGCTGTAGTATTTTGTGGTGAAAAGGGGTGATTTAGTTGAATTTAATATAGTTTACGGTTAAATTGTCATTTGGAGACCAACTTGTTTTTTTTTTATTATTTAATTTTGGTTTCCATCAAAACATTGCGTGTTTAAGTCCAGCATAAGAAGTGTCAGTTTGTTTTTATTTTCTTTTTAGTGTTTCATAACTGGAGGTTGATGTTGAGAAAATCTTGCAAACCATGTAATGTCAACTGTTCTTTTTTTCCAACCAAGTATGAGAAATTCTCTTTCTTCTGTTATATTTTTTAAAGATAAAAGCTGCAACTAAGTAACAGTTCTTGTCTTGTGTTGGCTAAATAATAATAATAATAACATCAAATGAGTTAATAATTGCTGGCTTTTTAAAAAAGGAAAAAAAAAATTATATTTATTTTGTATAAAAGCGGAAGCGATTTAAATTTGATACGGGTATTTATTACGAGAGGCAACAGAATACCAAAATGATTAATATTTTTTTAATTAAAGACGGAATTTTCAAATAACTTTTAATTTTAGCCAGCTGCTGGCGGCTTTAAGTGAAAGGTTTTAGTATATCCGATTACATTGTAGGTAGAGAAGGTATTAAGGTTGGTGCTGGTGTTCTTAATACGAACAAAGTTACAGACCCAGCTTCTCAATCGGCTTAGAATACATTTTTAATAAAATCACAGTTTTACCGACACAAACTTTTATTCGCCCACAAAGATTAACTGCCGTATTCATAAAAAATTAAAATGGATTTGAAATTCATTTTAACCCAACGGTCAATAACCGGGTACCCGGGTAACTTTTTCAACTTAAAAATGCTCGCAATTCTTTCACAATGAAGATGTGGCGATGAAACTCCAAGTCGTCGCTTTTTAGGACTTAAAAGACATTATAAAAGAAAAATAAAAATAAGAATATATAGCCAGATCTTTGTTTAAAACCGTTTAACATTCGACACCTACGCGAGTCAATGACCGGGTACCGCGGTACCCCTTCAAGTTTTATTTGTTTTTCCTTACAAATTACCACGTTTATTTTGAATTTGATCGATAAAACATATACATTTGTTTTTTTAACAACTTTTTTATTGTTCAAATGTTATATATGTGGGTATCGGCTTGCGTTGAAAGCATTTAATGGCAGATCGTGATGAATAGTGGCGACTAATTGGAATGTTCCGCTAAATCAAGAGTGGTAAAAAAATTATTTATTGTGATGGTGCGCCAACTTTTATGGAAAGGACCTGTTAGATCCTTAACCACTCTTTTTTCTTGTCGTATCTCAGGGCCCATTGGTGATTTCCCGGTATATAGTTGGTCATCGACCGGATAGGAGTTTTTTGCATCACAAATCAACAAAACTTTAATCCCTAATTTGGCTGATTCGCATTCACTGGATGTTTACATCGTCAACTCGTATAAAACGTCGCAGGGACCAGAATCTGGTAATGGCCATTGTTTCTCGACATAGAGAATAAGATGTGATGGCACATTAATCTTTCGTATTATCATTATATGAATGATTTGCACCTTCATTATTAAAATATCAGTAAAGGCATATATTTCATTTACTGTTACATATTTCCAATTAAGTCGTGGTTTTGTTGGGTTAGTTCCAATATAGACTGCATATTTGGCATCTGCTTTTTTGTTTGTCGGAAGCACTATTATGCAGGGACAGTTACAGTTATACCTTTTTTCATAAAAGTCAGATAAAAACAGTTATTTTTTGATTTTTATTTTTTTGAACAAAAATAACTGTTAGTTTTTGATTTTTATTTTTTTGATAAAAAATAACAGTTATTTTTTGATTTTTATTTTTTTGAACAAAAATAACTGTTATTTTTTGATTTTTATTTTTTCGATTAAAAGTAACAGATATTTTTTGATTTTTATTTTTTCGAGCAAAAATAAAAGTTATTCTCTAAAGATATGTACGTGATTTAATAATTTAGTTGAATTAAAATTTTTATTTTAGTGTGTAGTTATCATTGGAATTTCTTATGCACATTAAAAAAATTATTAAAAGTCATCTAAATTATTAAAACACGTACATTTCTTTAGAGAATAACTTTTATTTTTGCTCGAAGAAATAAAAATAAAAAATAAACTGTAACTTTTGATCGAAAAAATAAAAATCAGAAAAAAGCAGTTATTTTTGTTAAAAAAATTAAAAATCAAAAAATAACTGTTATTTTTGTTCAAAAAAATAAAAATCAAAAAATAACTGTTATTTTGATCGAAGAAATAAAAATCAAAATTTTAAAAATCAATATATTTTATTATTGGCAAGTGCATAAGGAACAATATGGTATACTTGAATTAGTTTTTCGACGTTTACTTCTATGTGCTTTTTTTTGTTTTAAAATTCCAATATAACTGTTATTTTCGGTCCCTGCTATTATGTCCACCATATCTACTGTTAGGTTTGAGCTTTAGAAAGCAATTCCGGTGAACGTGCAGGCCCACAACGTTGCCGTGGAATATTAAGACTTCTAGTTTTGATGGGATAACAAATTGTGCTTTTGCCACACGGCATAATATTTACTTCGGCATAACTTTCAACTGAAGACTCATCGTAAATATCACCATTAGACAGATTATATTTCCAGTATATGGTGTTTCATAGTAGCGATACTTCTATAAACCGACCTACATGCATATGTAAGAGCAACAAGCAAATGCTTAAAATATTTAAAAGCTATACAAATTTTAAAAAAGCACCGTAATCAAAGAAAAACAAAAAAATTGCTATGTTTTTACTTTAGCGACTTCTTGTGATAGCTACAAATGGCTTTGCGACAGTAGACAAAGTGAAACGTAGCGATTTAAAACAAAAATCTACATAATTTGATTATTTTTATATACGAAAATTTATTATCGGCCTATTTTGCAACACTATCAATATGTGATTGGACGAAAAACAAGATTTTCAAATGAAAAAGTGCAAAAATCTACAAAGGGGTACCGGGGTACCCGGTTATTGACTAACGTATATTTTGTTGGTTATTGACCGTAGGGTTAAGAAAAATTTGTATGAAATTTTTGCCTTCAAACACATTTCAAACTTATTTTATTTTTTATGAATACGGGGGTAAGCCTTTTGAATAAACTATATAACGATTTCGATTCCCAAGATACCCGTGTTACTTGTGTAAAAATCTCCCACAATTTTGTAACATATTAAATCAAATGCTGTTACAAAGTTTTGCTTGAATATGTGATTATATGTTTTACAATACTTTACGAAAATTATTGTTGTATTTCATTCAAAAAAATTCCCTATGTTGTGTTTATTCTTCTGTCATAACAACATAATAGAGAGCGTTGTTCGCAGAACTCACATTTTTTCTTATTGTGAATTCCCCAAATATTTTAATATCAGGCTAAAGGTCATCAAATTTAATTTTCATCAAATTATTTTTATGAAGAAAGGAATTTTTCAACATGAAATTAATTAAAATTTATCGATAAATGTATTCATCCGATATCATCTTTATTCTTTTCTTTTTATTTTTTGAACCCCAAGAAAAACTTTGATAACTAATATGCATGTGGCAGTGTATACAAAACTGAACTGGCAAAATAAAATAAAGTAATTTGTTTTGATTTTTGTTTTTTCTTTACCCACTTACAGCTACATTTAGAGTTGATAAAAAATCAACCAATTGTAGTCGGAACTGTAAGAAAAGATAAACTTAGGCCCGTTTTCACAACTTACCGATAGCTTAAATTAGACTTTAACATGCCTTTAAGAAGTGTTCCATTATTAAAACTTTACTTTAACCTATAGTGAGCGATAGAGTAAATTAAGGTTCATCCTACCTGGTAGGTTAAAGTAAAGTTGTAATAATGGAACACTTTTTATACTGCCGATAAAATCCTACCTTTAGCTATCGGTAAGTTGTGAAAACGGGCCTTACTGTTTATTGCTGTTGTTTTTGTTTAAGCATTGATATTGTTACAAGTAAAACTGGGGCTTATTATTCATATTCGCTTAACAGTTTTATTTGGTTTAATATCTTTAGTTTTTCTAAAATCTTGCGAAATCCGTTACGAAATCGTTCCATCGGGATCTATCGTGTGTCATTAGTCTGATTTCAGACCAGGTTTTTCCCGTTTTGTTTATCCGGATTCTAGTAACCTTCTACAGGTGTTAGCGGGTCTACCTCCTCTCCTGCTGCCTTGCCAGTCAATTGCCATCTTTGATATATCATCATGAGGTCTTCTTAGGATATGGGCAATCCAGCTCCAGCTCCATCTCCTTTTTGCAATTTCTATACGGATTGGTGTTGCCACAGGTCGCTTTTGGAAACTACGTTCGGCCAAAAAATTCTCAATATTTTCCGCAAGCAACGGTTAATGAATACCTGTAGATGTCGTTTGCCGTACAGTTCCAGGATTCACATCCATATATTAGGGTAGAGCGAACATTTGAGGAGAAAAGACGCAATTTAGTACCTGTATGTAGTTGTGGTGATTTCCATATTCTTTGTAATGCTCCGAATGACTGCTTTGCCTTTTTTTATGCGATATGCAATATCTTTACGGGAGCCGCCCGTGGAGGAAATTATGCTTCCCAAGTAGCAAAACGATTGCACATCCTCGAGCTTTATGTTGTTGACCCTGAGCTTATAGAGATAAGTTGTGTTCATGCGTATAACCTTTGTTTTGACGATATTAATATGAAGACCAACAGTCGATGCTAGCTGGTGTATCTGTTCCAATTCGGCTGATATGTCAGTAAAGTTATGAGCGAGTAAGCAGATGTCATCAGCATAGTCCAGATCCTCTAATCGACTATTCATACCCCAAGTGATGCCTCTTGTAGTGCGAGTTGATTGCTGCATTATTGAGTCCAATACAATATTGAATAACAGCGGGGAAAGGATACATCCCTGTCGTACACCAGTAGTTAAACCAATTGGGTTGCCTAACACGCGTTCATGCAGTACCCGGCTTGTTGAGTTGCCATACAAAGCTTTAATAATGTCGATAAGCTCAAGTGGGACTCCCTTGCATCGGAGTGCATGCCAAATTGCCTTATGGTGGATAGTATCGAAGGCCACGGCAAAGTCGATGAATATCAAATATAGAGGAGAACGCCATTCCACTGATTGCTCCACTATGATCCGTAGGGTATTTATGTGATCAATGCAAGATCGATGTGATCTGAAGCCGGCTTGTTCCTTTCGAAGATCTGTTGCAATTGATGATGACAATCTAGCATGGATTATATTAGCTAACACCTTATTAATCATGGTCAAAAGATTAATACCCCTCCAGTTTTTGCATTCTGTTAGGTCACCTTTCTTGGGTAGTTTCATTATCACCCCCTCACTCAGTTCAGCAGGATGAAATTGGATTACGAAATATCGGTACTCTACTGTTTATGCAAAAATAAAAAATTAATTTTGGTGCATATTCCCGGTTTCCTTGCTCATATGTCAAATATGAGACCCACTCCTAAAGATCAATTTAACAAGTTTAGTTGCTATTATAGGAGATAAAATCAATCTAAATCAGTGATGGAAAAATCAGTACTATGGTACTATTTTCAGTACTTTTTCCTTATAAAAATACCACGGTACCCCCATGACCGTTTAAGTACTCTTTTTTTTTTTGATATGCTTCTTTCTTTAGAAATTTAGCGTTGATATTCTTTTAACATTGACAAGTAGGGCTTTGGAGTCGTCAGCAAAAAGTACTAACTCCGACTCCAACCGCTGAAATTCCAACTCCGACTTTTAATCTAACCTTAATGCTAAATGTTTATGAGACTGGTCCTTATTTGAATTTAAACTTTTTTTTTATTGCAGTACCTCTTAAATGGTTAAATATAGCAAGAAAAGGATTCATTAAAAATTTCGAATCAATGTTTTAAATATTGCATCTCCAATTTCGAAGTATTTTTATTTTGAAAATTATTACAAGTTTTTGTGGGTACTTCGACCCCGACTCCGGTACAGAAACCACAACTCCGACTCTACAACTCCGATTCCACAGCCGTCTTGACAAAGTTGCCTACACAAAATTTATTCTTATCAAAAGTATATATCGATGGCTAAATATAAAAAAGGTGTAACTCGATTTTTTGTTTGTTTACAGGGGAAGTAAAAACCTTGATTGCGACTTTTAATAAAAAGCCCTCTAAAATTTAAAAGCATTTGGCATTTGTCTACCAGAATAAAAACAAAAAGGTTTTTTTTTAAAAAAATTGAGTTTTAATATTTTAATATTAGTTATCCTCATCATATATTCATAAATGGCTGAGATATTTATTTTCCAAAAAAAGTACCATAATGTTAAAAAAGTACTCTTTTGCTTGGTGGTCAGTACCATCTAAATTTTTCAATTTTCCATCACTGATCTAAATAACAAAATAATTAGTTGTTCTAAGGGCATAAAGACTCTATTGAAGTAAGAATTTTGTATGGAAGCTATGTGGAATTATGGATTTCAATAGTGTTATGTGTTATACCCTTCTGCACAAATGCATAACCTACATCACTACCTCTGTTGTGCTGTTCTTATTTAATACGAAATCAAGTTTTTACTACCATGTAGTGCAGGGCATTTTATTGTTCACCATTACTATCTTACTTTTTTTGCAAACAATTTCAACTCAATTGCTTAGAAATCATTTGAGAGGGCTATTTTGTAAATCCCTTCACCATGGTTCAAAAATGTTCATATGAATTTTGAATTTTCAAACATTTTTAAGAAAATATTTTTTTTTCAGTTAGGTAAGTGTTTTACAAAATAACCCCTTTAATTTCCTAAATAACAAATTTTTTTTTATTAAATTGATTATTTTTCTAAGCATAATTTTTTCTCTTTAATTCACCTCTCGACAGAAAGGTCAAAATCATTATTTCACCTTCTGCCTTAAAATCTGGCAAAAAAAAACTCTCTAAAATTTTGTAACTTTTTAAGAAACCTCAACCAGCCTAAATGTCTTCAAAAATTGTTTGTCTTTCAGTTTCAGTTTCATTATTTTTTTACTTTCGATTTCATTTTGACTTTATTAACATGAAACTAATGAACTTCATAAATGTCATGAAAATAACACACTCAAGTCACTTTAAAAAAAAAAAACCATAAAATATTACAAATGAACAAGCCGAATAAAAAAAAATTGAAATCTAAAAAATTGTTGTAATTCAAACACGACTTTTATTTATGAGCATAAGACAATTTTATTTTTTTGTATTTTCTTCTAATAGTTTGATAATATTTTGTAATATATTGATAGATTTTGTAGCAAAAAAAAAAAAAAAAAACTAGGAAAATATTGGTTATAAGTAATGAAAATGTTTCAAACGTTTTTCATTTTTGTTTGTTGTCAAGTAAAAATTGCAAAATTTACACAAATCAAAACGTATGTCATATAAAATATTAAAAGTCATATGGTTACAAGAATTGTTAAAGTTGTTTTTTTTAAAGAACACGGAAAACGATCATTAAACTCTAGTGACCTCTAATTCATTGTGTCAGTTCTTTTAGAAAAAATATCGTGTAAAATAAAATAAAATATTTAAGCTTTGTTTAGTTTTTAAAGCAAAGCTTTGACTTTAAGACACAGTTACGAAAACAATCCTCATAGCTTTTTGAGTCCTGAAATACAAATGCAGAAAAAGATATCTTTATACTTATATCCAATTCAATACTAAATCAATTGCACAGAAAAAATTTTCACCAACAAATTTTCAATTAATTCAATAATGCTGTTTCTAACAACTTTTTTAATTGTTCCAATTAATTTCCCTTAATTGAAAATAAAAATTATAATGTTTGTGTGTATATTTGCAAATATGAAAACATACACACAAACTTTAAAATATTTAAAATTTTCAAACAATTTTTTAATTGTTTCAATTAACTGTGTTGATTGAAAAACATATTTTAATTTGTGTTTATGTTTTATTTAGCCTCTTTGGCTGGTGGTCACATTTCAATTAAACCTATTGATTGAAACTGAACAACAAGAAAAGCTCAAACTTACAAATGTGTTAATTGATATGATCAATTTGTTTGCTGGCGGAAAATCAGTACAGAATTTAATTAACAGTACAATTTTCTTACAAATACGTTAATTGAAGTTGGGTTTTCATTTTTCTGTGTGGCGATTTTCAGGCTATTGTCGGATCTATTTAATTTCTGCAGATATTGAAAAACGTTTAATCGCAGGAGAGGAAATAATGCACCTGTCACACTTAATTATGCTACAGTACCCTATTCTGATTTTGTTACATACCTTGGTAGATATTTCGATAAACGGTTGACCGACATGTAGAATGCAAGAGATTCCACTTGAAGTTAACAGGTTCTAGTCTTCACTGGTTAATTAGCCTGAGGTATAATCACCGCATTCGGTATCAAGGAAACTTTTGTGTCAAGTAAACTATCATATTTTTCTGCAAACGATAGACAATCGAATGAAAATTCGAGAGATGTTAGGTCTTTGGTTACTCGATATCGAATGCTATCATCTCAAATTACGAAAAATTTCATTCGATATCGAGTCTCATGATACCAAAATATAAAATTTAGATGAGTTTTGCTCGATATCGTGTGCGATGATTAGACCCCTGGAATATCAAGCAGGGAACGTAAATAACAGTTATTCAGAAAATTTAAACTATAAAACTTATACTCATATAAGAGTCGATGAAGACCTATACTGTCCAATAGAGTCGTATTAAAGTGCACTTTAGGAATCTATCGCGATCTTAAAGATACGATCTCAAATCCACACTAACATTTTTGGCATCACTTGTAAATGTTACGATCCCTGTTATAAAGTCATCCTGTATGAAACGGGATTTAAAGCGATTTGGACATATGGTATTTGATTATGCGGTGCGACTAGCAATTTCAGTATCGAGGATATAGAGAGGGCACATTTGAAAATTCTTAGAACCATGACCGAAACGCCGTAGTACATAAGAAATGAGAACATTCATAGAGGCTTATAGATATTAAAGAGTATTAAAAGATAAATATCTAAAAGTCTATTGGCCATTTTCTCAATGTATCGACAAACTGTCTGTTACTTAGTGTCAACATAAATTTATTGGACCGATAAACTGTCCGTTAACGATTTTGGGTTTCTCAATATACCGACAAAAAACAAAGTTTTCAGCTGGCAACGCCACCCAAAATACATGTAAAAGATGGGAGTCAGCTGATTGAATTTATCTGTACGGCAAATAAAAGGAAAATAAATTATTGGCAGAAGAGTGCCGGTTAGCTTTGCGATTAAAACGAAGCAAATGAGACATTGAGAAAACCAAATTTCTTTAATGTGCAGTTTTTCGTTGGGAAAAAAGATAATCGCCTAATGAGAAAATGGCCATATGTAAATCTTGTATATATATAAAATAGGATGTGTGTATATTTGTTTGTAACTTAATGAAATTGTCAGGGAATCTTCAGAATATTCAGGCGGGTGAATGTGAAGTCTGATATTTGATTTTCGGTTGATGGCGAGCGGCGTGGCAAAATCCAATTCTCATATTGCACCACCAATGACATATTAATATATGTATTTTTTTTATAAAATAATTAGTATTGTGGTAATTTTGTTGAACTATTTATGATTTTTAATCCAAATTTTCAATATTTTTAATCAGGATTAAGTTCATCAAATTTAATTTTCGTTTGTATTTCATTATCAAGCTAATACGGCCTTTAAAATACGGCTCGTTAATTATCTTTTATGAAGAAAGGAATTTTACACCATGAAAATTAATTAAAATTGTTATTGATATTCATTCATTCTTGACTGACCTGAGATTCGAACCCAGGCGGCTGGTTACCCTGACATGTTTTGATCGCTACCACTCGATCTCCTCAGAGGGTTTTGCCGTCTTACACTCGCAGCCATCGACGACTCCTGACGTCAATAGTCAAACATCAATCCTTAAACCAAATTGTATTTTTAACCTTTGGTAGATCGAAATTTGATTTTTTTAATGATTATCCATTTTTAATTGATTCTACATGTTTTTCCTTTACCTCTGTTTTTTCGTACTTTTTATCAAGAATTCTTCTTGAAGTACAAAGTAATTTTTTTTTTCATGCTTGTCTTTCTTTTTTCTTGTTGACCTTTTTTAGCACAACTTGATTTTTTTATTTTATTTTTTTGAAAGACGTTATCATGTTTTTCAAAACAAGATATCAATTTTTTAAATCGGTTATGTAATTCCGAAGATTTTTACAAAAAACCTATGTTAATAATGATCCAATATCAAAATGTTAAAACTTTCGAAATGTTGCATTCAAAAATCCGAGTTTTCGGTTTATTTATAAAATATTTAGATCATTCGATATCACAAGATATTCTTCGCTTACTAAGGTGCAACGTTGTACAATAAGTGCTAAAAGCTCAATTTAAATCGTGTTGTAATACAACACTAATGTTTGCTTAGGGCCAGCTAGTATAAAATAAAACTGGAAAACCATCCAAATCCGCATACACGCCACCTTTCTCAACTCTAAACGGGAACAAGGCTTTGAAGAGCTGATGTTCCAACCAGTTAGGTCGCGGACCAAATGGGACTAAGTTTTAAATTTTAGCTTTAAGATTTTTTTCTACTTACTTACTGTTAGGCCCACGTAAGGCAGATTAAATAAATAAATATTAAAATATAACACAAAAAACATTGGAAATAAGGTATCTCTTGCTTCTGAGACAGAGATTATCACAGCTGTTTCGTATACGAATTTCTAAAGAAGGTTATTCTTCTAATGATGTACTCTCGGAAAAACTTAAAGCAATCAATATCTCAAACTTGTCTGAAGCTTAATAATTGCAGATTGCTATATAATCGACGAAAGCCTGGTTTTAACATTGTGCTAAGAGACCAGCTAAGATATGCAGCAAAATCAATTGTTTAAAACATCCCAGCGGTACAATTGAAAATGTGCCATCTATCAAAATATTTTTATTGTTGTTGTCGGCAATATTTTCATTAATGAGCTTGACTATCTTATCGGATCCAAAGATGCAGTATGCAAAGTCCTTCGAGTCGTGGCACGCTGTAAAAAACGCTGTTTTCTCTTGGCTCTCATGCAAATTAAGTCCAAAATTTGTGAAGATATTTTCCTTCTGAAACATACTGACAACATCGGTTGGAGTCTATGGAGATGCCGCAAAAACTTTTGATGTCAAATATTGCAGACCTAGTTTGACTTAGTTAAAATCAATATTTTTCGTTGCGTCCTGGTTGCTTTAGTAAAGAACAGCATTGGTAATCACACAATGAGAGTAAAAATGGTTTACACCACTATTCACTTACCTTACGCAAACGTTCCCAAAATTCGCCCGTATTCCGTTTACAACATTAGCTGCGCCCCAAGTACTTAAAACATCCGAACATTTATCCTTAACTTCGTTGAGGGCTTTTAGCCCATCATACATTTGCTGTTGGTCTCTATGATTATGCTCAATGAAATCAGTTGCCTTACGACACTGCCCCTTTTCTAAAATCACTCGCGACTTGCAATTTCGTTCGTAACACGTATAATATTGCCTTCCTTTGGCTTCAGATTTTTGAAAATAAAATTGTTTTTCATCTATAACGTATAGCACTTTACTTTTTCTTCTTTTGCCACTAATACCACACGATCTTCACTAAACAAAAGTCTAACAAGAACTGAAGCACAGCCGAGAATAACGTTTTAAGTTACAAAATAATAATTTTTCAGGAGAGCAAAAAAACGTTTTTTGACAGACAGCATTATTTGTTTTAAATATTGTTTTTTTTCTATAATTAAAAATAATGATAATAGAAACTTTTATGCAAAATGCTTTTAAAACATTATCCCGCACTGCAAAACCATTTCGATGTCATCATATTGTTAGTAACTTGCAATGTTCTTCCACTGGCTGACACTTTGTATGCCATTTTGAAGGCATTAAGGTGCATAGTTTTGGTTGATTTGATGTTTAAACTGTGTAAGAGAGTAAGGCCAACGGTTATCTGCAAAAAAACTGTTTTTGCAAAATGTGGCGTTTACAACGTTATTCGCGGCTGTGCTTCAACTGATGATGTTTACACTGTTTTATTAATTGGAATACCTGATTGCTTTGCAACTACTTGCTTTAAGACAGTTTTAAGAACCGTTACAAAACCATAAAAATTTACAAAAATGCAATTTTTAGAGAAACGAAATAACTCCCAACGCTAAAATAGTGTTTGCAATTAAAATGAAATAAGTCCCAACTGCGATGAAACAAGTGCCAATGATAACTCCTAAATGAAATACCTCCCAACAAAAAAAACTGTTGGGACTTATTTCATTTGGGAGTTATTTCATATTGAAAAAAGTCCCAATTTGAATGGAAAATTTTTTGGGATTTATTTAATTTTTCCATTGGGACTTATTTCATTTGGGAGTTATTTCACTGTACCTGAAAGCTCAAGCGAGACTGGCTCGTTTTATTTAATGTTTGTGCACACGTAGGTGTTCGATTAAAAGAAAAAAAGCACAGTGTCGCAGATTTGCCGATCTCTGACTTAAACCGATAAAAAGGCTTGATTTTAAAAACGTAGATTTGGAGTAAATTTTTGCCTTAGATAAGAGTTGAGCACAATTTTCACCGTTAAACAGCCAACTTATTGCCGTTTTTTTTTAGATCGAAAGTAAGTTTGTTAAAAAGTACCATTGTCATAAAGTCAACACCATCCAAACCATGATAACACTCCTGAATTGCTTTTGGCTGTGGAATATAAACAGTTTTTTTTTTCTTACGACAATATACCGTTTACTAATGAGTTATTGCTAATTCCAGCGGCCTGAAAAAATTTTATAGTTCACTATCAAGCAATTGATCAAATTCTCTACGCTTTCTTGTTTTAGATTTTGTATATAGAATTTTGCATAAAATTAGCGCTCATTGAACTGACAGAGATGATAAGAACAAAAAATTTGAAGAAAAACTATATGGGTAATTCCATGTCAAAACGACCAAGAGTGGGACACGACCCCTTCCGATTTAGTGAAATTTGGTGAGAAGGTTGCTTTTTTCTTATAAGAAACATATATGAACGAAAAAAAATTTTAAAATTTTTTTTTCGAAAGTTATGTCATATTCAAAATGTCATAATTTCGCAGAATTAGCCGAATGTGTTGAGCTTATTTCTTCAATATCTCGAAAACTACTTGACATACGAAGATGATTTTGATGTCATTTTAAAGAGAATACTTGGGGCTACAAACCATTGAAAAAAAAATTTTTTTGAAAAATGTAATATCTGCAAAATGTTAAATTTTAAAAACGGACTTAGTCAAAAACTTATTTTTTTATTTGGCTGATTTTTTTTTGTATAATACCTCAAACTGTTCTTTAAAAATCCTGAAACTTTGAAGGAGGTGTTTTTTTTCTTTTTTAAGATATGATTTTTTTCCTTTCGCAACCCTTAAAAAAATAATATTAAAATAGAATTTTAGTATTGTAATTTTGAGCAATAAGTACACTGAATCCAGTGGTGCTAACCGTTTTTTTAGGTTAGCTCTTGTTTTCAAGATATACCGTTATTTCGAAAATGTAAGAGGGTGCACAGCATATATTCGCGTAACTCAAAAACGGTTTAGTTTATTGAAATAACTAAAAAACCGAAATTTGGCAATAAATAATACTGGTCATACATTTGATCCATCTAGGAGACATCCTACGCGCTGTACCATACAAATATTGCGGCTTAATAAAATTCTTTAATTTGGCCCCTGCATCGCGTAGGATGCTCCTAGATGGGTCAAATGTATGACCAGCCCCACTTTATTATTCATTGCCGAATTTCGGTTTTTTTTAGTTATTTCAATAAACTAAACCGTCTTTGAGTTAGCCACCAATGATTATGGGTACTTAAAGGTAACTTGCTAATTAAAAATTGATTTTTGTCGGTTTATTTGTTAAGCATTTTTATAGAGAAATTATTGATCTAAAAAGTTTTGTAAAAACATCGAAAGAAGAAAGTAACAATGATTAAGGTCCAAAAAATTATTCTTTAATGACAATTTCACCTGCTTAACATATTTTCAAAATTACACTTTAATCTTTGAAATAATTCAAACTTTCATTTACTTATTTAAAACACAACTTTTACCTTGAACTCTAAAATAAATAAAAATCAAAAGGGAAAAATATCAAACAATTCATATGAAAACGTTTATTCACTTTATTATAAAAATCAATGCATATATCAAACCTTTTGTTAATTTTGCATCCTAAAACGAAATGAAAAAGAAAAATCCCAAAATGTCAACAAATTGATTGGCATTTAAAGCTCAGAAAATAAAAATTCAAAGAAGTACCAAAAACAAACCGAAAATAAAAAACTCTTTCTTTTAACAAAAAAATCTTTCAGCACCGCTACAGTAAAAACCATATTGTTGAGGCTGGAAATACAAAATTCTATAAAGCAGATATACAATTTATTTTCTACACATACGACTACAGGAAACATCAGCCAATATAACATGATCAACACGATGACAGCAAATAAATAAAAGGATGTTTTATACAGAATATAACAAACTACAACAATATGAAGAGACCCTTGCAACAAGAAACACAAAAACAACAACAAACATTGCACAAAACACAAATACAATAAAACACCAAACATCAAGGCAACAACAGCAGCATCAGCAGCAACAACAGAAACAAAACAATTCGTTTGACAAAATTTATTGTAGCAAATGTTGAAAAAAATCGCAAAAATACAACAACAAAAAAATTCCTGCCAATTCTATACAAAAAGACTTTGTTTTTGAAATTGTTTTTCAGAAAATAAAAAAGTAAAGAACCACAGCAACAACACCAGTTGCAACTACTACAACAACGACAATAAAATCAAGCTGAAAACATCCTTTCAGCTATTTTGCATACCATTCGTAAAGAAATACCAAAAAAAAAAAAAAAAAAATGTGGAAAAAAGAAAAATACCAACAACATCCAGAAAAATTAAACTTGAGAGGAAGAATAAACAACATCAGCAATAAGCAATAAGAACAACAACAACAAAAGCAACAACGAAAATAATGTTTAGTACAAATAAAAGAATGGACAGTTTAAAATAAAACTTTTTTCATTTTACAAGACACAACGATGAGTATTTAAGATCAACCATTTTTTAACTCGTAGTTTTTTGTTTTTGTTTTTGTCTCTGCTTTTTTATTATTATTTGTTTTAAGTTGCATACACTGACAGAAATTTTTTTTTGAGAGCCATTTTATACCCCAATTCCCTCACAATAGCAAGATTTCTTAATAGATGTCACATCTAGTTTTGAGTGAAATGTTAATAAAACAGAAGCTATTAAGAAAAATTTATAAGAAGGCTTTGGCTTTTTAGATAACAGAAACTATTAGAAAGGTTTCTAAAGAAATCTGTTTCTTTAAGAAATTTTTAAAAAAATAAAAATTGATTAGAATTAAAAAATTTGTGATATTAATTCAACAATTAATTAAATTTGCACCAGTAAACAAATTAATAGTATCAATTAAATATTTTTTGATATTAACAACATTTTCTGCAGTAATATTGTTGCTATAAGAAAACATTTTAATCACTTGATACAATTTTTAATTAAAAATTATTTTATTTTTGATTAATGGTTGAATTAAAATCCATTAGCGAGAATGGGTTCTGTGTTGTTTTTAACTATCAAAATTCATTTATTATACCCACACCACAATAGTGGAGAGGGTATTAAGCATTTGTGCTGATGTGTGTAACGCCTTAAAATATTGGACCTAGACCCACCTTAAAGTATACGGATCGACTAAGAATCAGTTTCTGAGTCGAACTAACGATGCCCCTCCGGCTGGCAGCCTGGCTGTCCATTAATGTGGCTCGAAAAAAAAGTTGAGCCAGTCACCACCGAGGATTTAATTTAAGTTGTAAAGAATGCCAGAAGAAATGTTTTTAATTTTTTGCCACACGTCTGGATACCGCCCTTTTAGTTTTTTGTATACTGCGTCGTCATTTAAAGTCCGATCATAACACATGGCATATCGTTATTCATGGCTTGTCTATGGCTTCATTTTTGTGACATTTAAGTCGGACATCAAATTCTGGGCGCCACTTATGCCATCTCGGAACGTACCACCCTAATGTACAATTTTTTTCACGTGGCAAGAAAGCCCTTCTAAAACTTTGTACTTCTAGCATTTAGTGTACCAACATTAACGACACGCCCCAAAATTAGGCCCACGTTTTTTATGTATATATATTCCATTGAACTTTGTTTTTTTTTATAATGGCTTCTAATACTTTGTGTGTCTAGGTTACAATTTGCTCACTTTTATGCCACGCCACAAAAGTATGCACCATTTTTTCTGTTGCACATAAATATTATATTACACTAGGTAGATCAACATACAAAAACAAGAAAATTGCGTCAGTCACAATAAAATTTTATATCAATGAAGTATCTAGAATTCAAAAAAGAGTTTTTGCCACCCCCCAAAATTTTTTTTTTGACTTATACCAAACGCCTTTTCCAAAAATTCAAAAATTTAAGGGGTCGATATTTCGGGAACCCGAGCTAACTTTTCAAACCCCTTTGGCAGATTTGCTTTATGTGTTGCACGTATTGAGGCTGGTTTTTTTTTTTGTTGCACAGTGTTACATAACTAAAATGCGAGTCCCCTTTTAACTAAATGGAAGCCAAATAAAAGCTATAAAAAGAGTTTTTCAGTGTTAAAAAGAAACAAAGTAAAAAAGCTCAGAAATTAGAACTGGCGGTTCTTGGCAAAAAGTTTTTTTAACCCTTGTGTTAATAACCAACTTTATCGACATTGCTTAGTACCAGGAGTGTATACTGAAAAATAACAACAACGTGTTAACCGATCGTCAATCTGGATTCAGAACTCAACGTGGCTGTTCTTCAGCTCTAACCGATGTGATAGAGGAAATTCGTAGTAGCCTAGATTAGAAAAAATTACGTTTTTGGTATTATTGGACCACTCAAAGGCTTTTGATAAAGTGCACCATTCAATCTTGTGCATGAAATTGTCCACATTATTTAAATTTTCCACGTTTGCGGTAAGACTGTTGTCATCACACCTTTCAAGTAGATGCCAATCAGTTGCAAATGCCGAATCTACAACGCGTTCTTTACAAGTAACTAGAGGTGTCCCACAGGGATCCATCCTTGGACCCCTGCTATACTCTTTATATGCGAACGATCTCCCAAACCAACTATCGTATTCTAGTATACAAATGTATGCCGATGACGTTCAGCTGTATCTCAGTAGTCAGCTAATATGAAAAAACGGGAATTAAATCATGATCTTGGGAAAGTACTTACATGGGCAGCGGCTAACGGTTTGCGACTTAATCCTTACAAATCGAAATGTATATTAATATGTAAAAGGGCCTTTCATATAGAATTTGAGGAAAATTTTTTTCTTGGTGATTCGAGAATCGATATCGTAGATTCAGCAAGAAACTAAGGAGTACTATTTAACAAAAAATTTAACCTGTCGAATCACATTACATAAGTGTGTGGTAAAGTATATGGCATGTTGCGAATTTTATGGGCTACTCAGCACTTTACACCTCTACAATAGGGCTGCCAGATGTTTGAACCTATCAACCAGGACACATGGAAAAAATGGATAAAAAATTATACCAACGGAAAAGTTTTTTTTTTAATACATATGTGCATATGTAGTATATCGCACATATCGCACCCTAAATACTAAAGGGTCACAACTCAAAATTTTTCAAAAATGACTTTTTTCACAAATTTATTCTCATTTCACATGTCTAGCTACTTACAAAATTGAAAAAGGCATAGCAAAACTTTCTTCTAATTTGACTTTTTTAATAAGGGAACTAATTTTTTTTTTTTTTTTTTTAATATTATCACCATTTTTACATAAACAGTTTTTTGGCTCTCCTGAAAATTTAAGAATTTTGAGTTAATACCCTTAATTTTTAGGGTGCGATATGTAAAAACCATCCAACTTGATAAACATAAAAACGATGACAAATAATAAAAAATTGAGCTTAACATGTTCTAAACTAAAATAATTTTCAGAAGATTGCACTTTTACTAGAACTTCATTTCGGACTTTGATATAGTTATAAAACAGGTAGCATGTCATATTAAAATCAAACTTACATTGAATAATACTCTCCAGTGTTTCAGTCTTTAACGAGTTGCTTTCTTTTGTCCATTGAGCAGACTAAGTACTCAACTTGAAAAAAATCAAACTCTTTTGATTTTTCTTCAACCAACTGGACAACTGTCAAACTAATCAATTGAAAGGCCATACACGCTTTGATTTGGACAACGACCGACTTAGTTGACAATTGAATTGAAACGTGTATGGGCTGCCTTATAAAAGTTGTTTACACGTTATAACTTTTTAAAGCCACTAGTTAAAACAAAATTTGAAAGAGGATTGACTATCATCTAATATTATTGAAAGCTTCTACCAGCTTTCCACCAGATAACAGTTGAATTTAATTAAAGTTCTTAATACAGTTACCTTATGTTAGCAGTGTTATAACAGAAATCTTAACCTTTGTTAACAACTAAAGCAAAAAATAAATTTGTTTGTCTTGACCTGTACAAAAAACCAGGACAATTTAATAGTGGACCAGGACACCAGGACAAGTAGTCTAAAACCAGGACAATCCTGGAAAACCAGGACGTATGGCAGGCCTACTCTACAAGTAAGAATATAACTTGTAAAAACATATCTTCTGCCGACACTTTTATACTCATCTGAAATTTTTACTGGTTGTAACACAAATGATATGAGAAAGCTGACCGTAACACACAACAATATCATCCGTTACATTTTTCCCTTTAAAAAGATTTGATCATATATCGCGGCACTCTTTTCGTTTATTCAATACGTCATTTTCAAACTATCTTCAATTCAAAAACTTAATATTACTTCACAAAATAATAACGACAAAGGAGCCAAAATATCTTTATGAACGTCTGCAGTTTTCTAGATCGTGTAGAGGGAAAAATTTAATACAATTTCGTCATCGTGACCATGCTTCTGAATGCCAATACTTTTTATTAAGCATACGTCTCTGGAATATTTTTCGTAAATTTTTTTTATGTTTTTAATGTAAACTTGTTTTATTTTTGTATATTAAATTTAAATATAGGGCCATGTCACAGAGTACAATTCCGTTCGGAATGATTCCGTTCGGAATTGAAGAAAACATATTTGTTTGTTGATGGAAAGTGTATTTTGATAGTCTTATGGCCTTTCAGATACAGACAACTACCATACCGTTCATGAAAACAAAAATGGTTTCATTCCGAAACATTTTTTCGTCATTTTCTGAAGCTCCAAAATACGGAATGAATTCCGTTTCCGAACGGAATTGTACTCTGTGACATGGCTGATAATATATGTAGTTTTTACAAAATATTTCTTTATCAATGTATGCTTTAATTTGTCTGATTCTAATGCTGTAATTTATAAGATATTGTGTCTTGTTGTATTAGAAAATCAAATTAATAAATACAAATTCAAACAAGTAAGAAAGTATAGTCGGTCAAGCCCGACCATATGATACCCTACACCACAGTATTTAAAAACACATCATGCTTATGTGTCCATATAAATATAGATTTATCTATGTTTATAAACTTCATGAAAATCGGTTTGAAAGTTTGTGAGAGGCTGAAATTGCCCCCTGCCTCCCCTTGTGGTTCTATTTTTTAAAAACTATATAGCTAATGTGTCCCTATGGATATGGATCTATCTATGTTTTAAATTTCATTAAAATCGGTTTGGGAGACAGAAATTGCCCCTATCTCCCCTCGTGGTCCTATTTTAAAAAAAATGCATACATTTTGTGTCTATATAGATAAGGTTCTATCTATGTTTTTAATTTAATTTAAATCGGTTTGATAGTTTCTGAGAGGAAGAAATTTCCCCCTATCTTCCTTCGTGGTCCTACGATTCGGCCCATTTTCAATAGGCTTGGTCCTTATGCCAATAAGAACCTACGACCCAAATTTCATCAAATTATCTCGAAAATTGCGACCTGTACTTTGCGCACAAGGTTACATGGACAGCCAGCCATCCAGCCGGACGGACATCGTTAGTTTGACTCAGAAAGTGATTCTAAGACGATCGGTATACTTTAAGGTGGGTCTAGGACCAATATTTTAAAGGCGTTACACACATCAGCACAAATGCATAATACCCTCTCCACTATTGTGGTGTGGGTATAAAAATACAACCGGGTACCCATATACTATAATGTATTAATAATTCATATTTTGATGAAATAAAATTTAATTTTTAAACTTCTTAAAAGCGTACTAAATTATATTTATGTTAATATATTAATATTATATTTGTATCTTTGGTGTACCATCACTGAACGTGTGAGTATTGGTTTCATTTAAAAGCGACACATCTCAACCTTGTTGGTCAAGTTTGAAAACGCGCGTAGGACGTCCCTACCTCTTGTTTTGAGTAGTTGGTTTTTACTGTTCCCTTTACCTTACTTATGCCTTTCTCTATGCGCTGTCACATATGTGATTTTTTAACTTTGTATTGCATAACGGCTAAAATTTTAAATTTTTTATACAGGACAGTATTTGTTAGTATAACAGTTGAACTTTTTTGGTCATACATGATATGTAAATGAGACTTCCGCGTATTAACGCTTTGGAAACTAAACTTATGTAATTGTATGATACAGAATTTAGTTTATTGAGTTTTTTGAGCAGTTATTGTTAATCCCTGTATACTAGTTGGTAGTGAGCTAGTCTAACAGCGCAGGGGTTGCGGGTTCGATTCCCGCCAGAGACTCTGGTTTATTTCCTGCAGACAAGCGTAGAGCTTCGCGGAATAAGCTTAGGAAATTAAAGAAAAAAGAATTGTGTACCTGGGTACCCGTGTACAATAATAAATCATAGAATATGAATTCGCTTTCTTTTAAGTTAAATAACGACGATCCAGAAGCTTGTTAACAATTTTTAATTCTTAATACATTTTTATCATGTTAATATAGCTAGGAGGGTACCATGGTATTTACACAAGGCTTAATAAATTTGTATAATCCAATAATCGAAAATTGTTTTGCATTAAGAACTTCGAAAAGATTTTTACAAACATTAATAATAAAAAGTGGTTAAAAAGCTTTAAAAGAAAATTTAGCAAAAAAGGAATCAAAAGCTTTTTATTAAAAATTCAGCTTAATTTTCTCGCAATTTCAAATTTGTTCCCTTTAATCTTAAAGCAGATAATCTCGTGCTGATAGCACTCTAATGTTTGATTAAATTAAAATCTTCAATGATTTTTCCAGTGTATTTAGTAGAAAAATTGAGTTTGAAAAATATTTTCGATTAGGTCTCTTTATTTCTGCCTAAAACTGAGCTTGAGCTTGGTGGTATTGGTTTTTTTTTTGGCTGTGTGCTAATGTTGTGGTGTGTATGTGCCTGCTTGTGCTATACAGGAATACATTTTTATTTAATACTTGGGATTGTATCGCGTATGTCGGCGGCGGCATGTGGTTATAACGTACAATTTTGTATGTGAAGTATGTAGAGTTTGTGTTTGTTTGTGGCTTATTGTCTTTGGATTTTTTGACCTTTTTTTTTTATTTGTATTCCTTGGGTATTTTTCTTATTTATTTTTTTTTTTTTTTTGCAAGTATTTCTTGCTTATGTCCACACCATTGATGTTGTTGTAGTTCGATGACGATGATGAGGATGCTGATGACGATGTTGCTATTGCTGTATAGCTGCTGCTATGTGTTCCATTCCATACTATAAGAAATTAAATTAACGAGATATGTCAACGATGAATTCATTGCAATGGCTTAAGCTTAAATGCCGCCATTCTTTGGCATACAATATATTTGTTATTGTTGTCGTTGCATATATTTTCGTTTTAGTTTGTAGTTTTTTTAAGGTCTTTTCAGACTTCTGATTGTATACAATACTGGCAGCAGCAGCAGGAAAATAATCATTTGCAGCCGAGGCAGCAGCTTAAGCTACACAACAGCCGTATTATTCCAGCAATTTCATTTGGGGATTTAAAGTGTGCCTGCCTGCTTTAACTCTGCCAACTTTGGTTGACTCGTCTGCTTGCGTCCTGCTAACCGCATTTGAGCATTTACTTACTTTATTTTTGTTCGATGTTTTAAAACGATTTTTAAATTTCTTTATTTCTGTTTATTTCTTTAAAATACTTTATTTTTTGTTCGGTTTTAAGCTTCTTTTTAAACTTCAACTACTTCTGTTTAGTATTGTCTTGTTGGTCTTTTAAATTTTTTTCTGTTGGTGCAACAAGTGGTTAAATGAATTAGCTTTATTTTGCATTTATAGCTAAGCGTAGCAAATATAGTTTGGTTGCACCACTGGCTTCAGCTAATGTTGCAATAATGCTGCTTTGACTGTGTCCTCATATGTTTAAACGAGTATCATGGTTATTTTATCTCTAGTAAGAATTTTTTTCTGGCTATTATTTCCCCTTTCCCTTTCTTAGATTTAAGTTTAAGTTTAATTTAATTTTTTTTCCTCAACGAAATTGAACATTTAAGTTTGTCGTTGTCATCATCATCATCAGTTTCCATCGCTCAATATAATGACATTACAAAGCAATTGTTAGCCATGTTGCAAATGTTTTCGCTCTCAATGGTTTGTGTTATTTAGGGACCCAGTAGGTTCTTTTTCTTGACTTGCATTTAGATATAAAGATTTGTTTATTTTGTACTCGGGATTAGGGTCATCATTTGGTACTAAGAAGTTGAAACAGTTTAAAAACAAAAACAAAAAGAAAAAGAAGATGACAATGACAGTAGAAAGGAACTTGTAGATTTGTATCTTGGTTCTTGGGAAGTTTATGAGGGACTCTTAATAAATTTTAAACGAAAGATATGTTAAAAGGAAAAATTGACTTTTTTTTTAATTTTTAAATAATTTTTTAAGTTAAAATGCAAGCTTTCTGAAATAAAATTTAACTAGGAGAAACCTAAGGAAAAACTAAACTGTTTAAAAAGCTTTTCTAAAAAGCTTCTGATATCGTCTTAATAATGCTAAAAAAACTTTTCAGATGACATGAACTATTTATATGAATACATTCAGATAAAAGGAGACTGATATAAAAAGCTTTTTAAAGGAATCGCTGCAAATGCAGCGTACTTTCTTCCAAATATCTTTTAAAAACTTTCTCAACAAAAAAGAAGCTTAATTTAACAACTTGCTGAAATTGTTTTTATAAAAATAGCTTTTTAACACCGATGATAAAAAAAGCTTTTAAAGATGACTGCCCTAAAAAGCGTTTTGTATAAAATAAGCTTAAAAGCAAGCCAACTCCTTTTTTTATTTTTATAAAAATTTATTTATTAAAAAGTTTAATTATTACAAAAAAGGAATTGTCTCAGCGTCCATATATATGACATTATTGAGGCCAGTTGGTTAAGAATTAAAAACTTAACAATTTATACAAAAAAAAAAAAAAAAAAATAACAATTATAAAAAGAAAAGAAAATGAAATGAAAATAAATAAGAACTCTTAATTGAGAATCTGTTTTAAAGGTTTCATATAACAAAAGCTTAATAAAAGAATCTGGCAAAAAAGCTTTTTACAGAAAACTTAATCCTTAACTTAACCACTGAAAATCAAATACGAATTATTTGATTTCAATAATTTTGATTTTAGGGTGCATTTTGGTTGAAAACACGAATTTGAAGTCCGTTTACTGAAAAAAAGCTATTTTAACGCAGTAGGTGAGAAAAACGGAAGACTGTCTGTAGACGGTCTTAGTGGTTAAGCGAAAAAAAAAATTAAAAATGCAGTACTATTTAAAATTATTTTTATTTAAATAAATCCGAAAAAAAGATTTAAAAGTAACATAAAATCATTTACGCATCAATATGGTATTTTGTAAAGCAGTTTTTTGCTTTTGAAAAACATAACGAGAGCCTATATTCAAAATATGTCATGTTAAATTTTTGGCGATATGAGTTTTTGATGGGAAATAACTTCCCTATGTAATACCCATCTGTGATATAAATTTCAGCTCAAAAACATAATTTGTTCTCGTTTTATCTCAATTTTTGTTAATATGCTATCTCAAAATACATTTTTTTTTGTTGGAAATAAATGCTATCTCTCATATTAAAAATACAATATTTTTGAAATAAATTTATTTATTATAAATCTACATCATATCTTATTGTAATTGACATGCTGAACACGAATCTGGTGAAATTTTTTTTATCCAATAGCTAATTTTTGAGATATTGCAGTTTTTAATCCTTTGGCGAAGAATGATAGATATATTTCCTAATTTTAGTTTTTGTTGTAGTAGCTACATTTTCCAACCGATTTTTTTGAGTGTGGTGTGTATCAGAGAGGTAAATGAAGTACTTTAATCTACAAATAACAACAACAACCTCCGTTAGACGTCAATGTCGGTTAATGTCAAATGTGAAATGTAATAAAAATCAAAAATTGTTGACTTAAACAATAATTCATAATTATTATCAATTTACGTGAAATTTATAACTACAAATTGGGTAAGTTATCCTCTTAATGTATTTACACATAAATATATAAAATACCCAATATGGTTTAGTATGATGGATGAAGATACTTGGAACGGCAATGCTCTACAACTTATTGCTAGGGATTATGAGTCCTCATCGGATGAAGAAAACATAGTTTCCAAAAGATCTAAAAGAGAACACGACTCTCGTTCAAAGATGCGTAAAACTAATTCTATCAAACGCATGAAAGGCAAACAATATTTGGGATTTTCCACATCAGACACAAAAATCCATCAAGACATACCAAAACCTCAAAGAAAACAAGGACCCAAATGTTCTTCAACATTTTGTTTAAATAGTGAATTGAGAAAGTGTCATCAATTTGAGGAAGAGGATTTGAGGATTTTTGGAAGCATTCCTGGGAAGCTAAGAAGGTGTTTGTAAAAGATCATGTTTCGCAATCGGCTAAAAAATGTAATACAACAGAAAACTCAAAAAAACAAACTTCATTTTTGTACAAACTTCCTCTCAAAAATGAATTAGTGCAGGTATGTAAATTTACATTTTTTTTTTAACTTCCCTACAAATGTGAATCTCTTTAGGTATGTAAGATTATGTTCCTATCAACCCTATCCATAAATCGCGGTATGTTAAGAGGATGGTTGATTAATCCAGTTTCATCTCCTGAAATACTCGACCAACAAGGTGTTAATGATTCTAAAAACATTGTTTCCAAGACGTTTCTAATAAATTACTTGCATAATTTGGACCGAGTTGAAAGTCATTATTGTCGTAACAAAACCAGCAAAAGGTATCTCGCTGCAACTTTTACATCAAAAGCTGATGTATATAATGCTTACCTTACTGATTGCTCAACGAACAAATTTAAGCCAATGTCATATTTTACATTTTCCAAATGCTTCGATGCAGAAAATTTAGCTATATTTAGACCTCGCAATGACGAATGCGACACATGTGTGGGCTATAAAACGAAACAAATATATTCAGAGGTATACAATGAACATCTGGTAAAAAAAGATCGTGCTCAAACTGAGAAAAAACAAGATAAGCTTGATGCCCAAAATGGATTATGCCATGTTTTCACAATGGATGCTCAAGCAGTTAAACTTTGTCCTGATATTAATGCGTCAGCTATATACTATAAACAACGCTTACAAGTGCACAATTTCACCATGTACAATATTGGAAGCCTTCAGTGTACAAACTATTGGTGGAGCGAAATAAATGGCGACTTAACTGCTTCGTCATTTATTTCTTGTATAATAAGTCATCTTGAGACGCACTGTTTATCTGATGAGCTGCCAATTATAATTTTTTCAGATGGTTGCGGGTATCAAAACCGAAATAACTTCTTATCTAACGCGCTGTCCAATTTTTCAATAGAAAATAATAAAATTATAGAGCAAAAGTATCTAGAAAAGGGCCATACCCAGATGGAGTGCGATAGCGCTCATGCCAAAATAGAGAAAAAATTGAAAAACAACTCGGTTTATTTGCCTATTGATTATGTACATTATACTAAAGAAGCTCGAAAAACCGTTAAAATTGATGACAAGATCATAAAAAAACCTTTCGATGCAGTTTATTTAAACCACGACTTTTTTAAAGATTATAATGACAGCCAACTACTTCGTTTTAATAGTATAAGACCTGGCAAAGGCAAAAATGATCCAACAGTATCACAATTACGTTCGCTTATTTATCTTCCAAACGGCAACGTCAAATTTAAAATTAATTTCGACGATGAATACACTGATATACCGTGTCGAATAAAAAAATATGGAGGCAAGCAGGAACCAAATCCTTTGCATTCTGGACCACTTCCAATACAACCAAATAAGTTTAAACATCTACAAGAATTAAAAAAAGTTATTCCGCAAGAATATCATTACTTTTACGATAACTTATGCCAGAAATAGTATAAATAAACATCATTATAACATCAGTTTTTATTATGTATTATCTTTTTTTTTTAGCATTTTTTGTTATGTTTTTTCCTTTGTTATACCTAATATTCAATAAAACATCTTATTAAATGGTTAATTAATAATTATTGTTCAAAAAATCGTATTTTTATTTTCCGACAAAATATGCTATCTCTTAAAAAATATTTGTTTTTTGATATAATAAAATATGCTATCTCAAAAAAATACGCAATCAAGTGCAAAATATCAAATTTTTTCCACAGGTATAAATTAGCCGCAATATTTAAACAAACTTATGGAAGGCACATTGTTAATTTTTTCAATAATAAGCGAAATAACTAGTTTTTAAGCTCTCCTGAGAAATTGAATTTTTTGAGATAGCATTTATTGAATATAGGGTCTCGATAAATGAATCTTGCATTTTGTACAAAACGTATGTGTATCTGTATTTTTGCAATCTTTACATGACTTTTTTGGACTCCATTCAGGAAAATGGTTAGTTTTGTCATATCTTAAGCTCACAGGAGGATGGATAGCATTCTTTCCAACAGAGTTGCTTATAGCTGGCCCTTCGCTTGAAGAAGGACGCCTACGACTGTTTGGTAATAGATTAAAGGAAAAAAGTTCACGTTCTCTTTAATCTATTATCAACCAGTCGTAGGCGTATGTTAAATACGCCAAACACAATAAGGGTGATTTTTTCGATTATAACGAGCAACTGTAGCTGGCTGACTGACTGAGTTGGTTCTCTGAAAAGACTTAGTCCCTTCATAAGTTGAACACAGTTTTACATTTTGTGTGTCTTTGTATATTTCAAATTTGTATGAATATCCGCTGCTATCACATAAAAGACAGAATTTTACTCCCCAAGGATGCGGCTTGTCCGGTAAATATTGGCGTAAGTGATGGACTATTTTGGTTGAACACATTTGTTTGTCGATACATAAACGAGCATTTTTCGGGATTGAATCGAAACGGTCAACCTAAATTGCTGCTACTTTTCTAATCCGAAAAATCGGATCATAGCCCGCATTACCCTTCTTAACTTGTTTCGACACATCGTACAAACTTATTTTTTGACATGCAGTCTGGGACATGTCGAAATCCATATTCGCTCCAGTGCATTTCAATATTTGGGTAACGAAAAATCCACATATATATTAAGACTCCAATGTACCTACGAATCTCATGTTTTTCAACTTTAAAGGATGTGTTTATATTATCTGTAACTGCAGCTCTATTCGTTTCCTGGCTTATCAAATCAATTAAATCGGCAGTTAAAAAATAATTAAACAAATGTAAAGGTGTTTTTAAATTTTTAACGTCAACGGGCAAATCTGTCTTTCCTCGGAAAGCAACCTCATTTATATGCAACTGCATAAAGGTTTTACGCCATAGCATGCTTTTAGATTCAGTCCAATCTTTATTGATAATTGAGAGATCTGATGAGAAATACTAACAGCAATTCATTATTAAAGACAATTGTTTTTAAGTACTTACTTTCCCCAGTAAAGCCACCAGATGATGGAGTATATTGTGGTCCTGAAGTTTCCATTGTTGGCAATGGTGAGCGGTACTTTTTTTTTTTTTTTTGTTTTACACGAAGTTTCTTCTTCCGTTTCAGTTCCATCCACACTTACATTCTAAGCAATCGCTAATCACCGCATTGTCTTCTGGTGTTAGTTCGTTACACTCGTAGTTTGGATCTGCGATGCTATTGTCAGAATCTTCAAAATCTTCGTCAATTGCGTCCATAAAATCTGAGATTTCTTCATCGTTCAATGAAGAAAGCTTAAATTTCTTATTGCCATTATATTCTTTAGCTTTTCTTTTTTATAAGGAACCCTTTTGCGTAAAAGATAAATTTTTCCATGCAAGATATTTTTTGCATACTTTTCCTTTTTTACTTTTGCTTAAAAAATATCTTTTTATATAAAAAGTAATTTTTTTAATTAAAATTATTTAAAACAATACTCATTTTTTTTTTAATAAAAAAGCACATTTTTCAATATTAAAAGAAAATACGTTATTGTATAAAAATAATATTTTTAACAAAAAGTAAATTTTTGAATTAAAACTTAAATATACGGTGAGTCAGTCGTAAATTATTTTACAATTTCCCGTATTCAACATTAAGTTTCCAATTATCTGCAATAACTTTATTTCATCTTACTACTTATTTTAATAATTTTACCGCTACCATTTGTTCTTCATTAAGAATCTTTAGCCCAAAGCTAAGACTTTCTAATAACTGTGGCTTTAATTCAAAATAAATTTGTTAAAGCTCATAATTATTACTAACTATTGTTAACGAAAAACTAAATTAGAGCTAATTAAAACTATTTGCATACAAATAGTAACAGTTGCACAGCTTGGTTGCCATAAAAGCTCAAAGCAGTTAAACTGAAGTTGTTTGTTTGCAACTTCCTTGTTAGTGCTAACAGTAGAGTTATGAACTTTATGACTTCGTCTTCTAAACAAAGAAATATTTATTGCTAATTAGTTAAAAGAAAATTGAGTTGTGAATTGAAGTATTTATTTTATAAATGAAGAAAATTGCAGTAAAAAGGAAGTTTATAACTTTTATAAATCAACTGGAAATTTATTTTTTGTTTAGGAATTGCTTCTGTAAGGTTAACTGAATATTCAAAGTTTTAATATAATTAAATCTTTAACTTTTAAATAACCGTTATTATAAACGTCATGTGCTTTGAATATTTCTTCGCTTTATAACCTCCAGCTTTTTTCAATCTTAAATTGCAACCAAAATTTTTAAATCATTTAATTTCCACAATTGATTTCAATTCATTTTATTTTTTCTTTAGCCACCATTCATATTTTTTATTTCTATTATTATTTTATTTTATCTTATTGTTTTTTTTTTTTTTGTTATTGTTGTTGATTTTTTAATAATCAATTGCATGACTAATATCAACTATATTTGGGTCATGCAAAATAGTTTTTTTTCGATTTCCAACACTGTGTAGCAGTTTGGCTTTGGCTGTTGCAGTAACAAAAAAAAAAAAAAAAAATCCAGCAACCATTAAAAATTTTATTTCTTGCAACCAAGAGCACAAAAAAAATCTATAATTTACCAAAAACAGAAATGAAAAGGAAAAATAATATCTGCGAGTTTAAATAAAATTCGCTGTGTAGAACAGAAAAAAAATTAAAGCAATTTTTTTATTATTATTTAACTATTCAATACAAAAGACACAAAGCAAGTGCATTATTAGCCCGAAAATAAAAACGAGTATTTGCATATTTTCAAATCAATTTAAATTACAGGTCATACTCATGCACAAATGCGCTTACACATGATCTTTTGAACGTATGGGTTTTGTAAATGGAAAAATATTTTAAAAACATATTGGAGAAAACGAATTTTAAATGAGTTATAAAAAAAGATTTTAAAATTTTAATAAACAAAAAGCTTTTAATGGAATATTAGCTTCCAAGTTTTTAAGGAAGTTTCTTTTAAGCAAAACTGCTTTTGCAGCTTTCTATAATTAAATTTTTACTATATTTAATGTGAGGAAAAGCTTTCTCTGGAAAAAGCTTTTGATACAAAACAGAAAACATATTTTCGAAAAATATCTAATGCAAAGTTCTTAAAATTCTTGCCTTTTTTTTCCTTAAATAACTGAAACTTTGTTTATAGAGAATATCTATTAAAAAATGCAATAAAAACCTTAAAGCTCCAAAAGCTTTTTAAAGTTTTGAGCTTTTTTGTTACTAGACCTAAAAGCTGTTATCCATTTAAAGCTTTTTTATAAAAACATATTCAAAACCACTTGTTTAATTTTTTTAAAAGCAATTTCTAAAAAGCTGTCTATATAAAGTCCAATTTAAAATGCTGTATTTTGTAAACGGTAAGACCGATTACAGATGTGAATTATCATCTTGTATTCGGATTTAGGGTTTGGATTTGGGGTATATCAGGACGGCCGCCTCGGGTGTTTTAAAAATTAAAAACGACCCAGAGTTCTTAATTAAATCCCGATTTTAAAAAATTTTTATTAATGATATTTTCTGGTCGAGTTCAACAAAAAAATAAGTGACATGTATAGTTTATCTTTTATAATTTGGGAAACATCGGACTTTTAGAATAAAAATTTTTGGCCTACCTTAGTTTATTATTTTGCAAACAGAAGACACAAATTTATTACGATTTTTTTAATTTTACAAAAATAAATTTGAAAAATCTTTTAATATTAAAAACTTATATGCATTTGATCCAAATCTTAAACCCGAATACAAGTACTTTATTGACACCTCAAATTTTTTTCCAATCAAACTTACCGTTTACAAAATTCACAAATTATTTCAATTTTTTCAAAATCTCCCACTGTACTTTAAATGGAATATCTCAGGGATGGTCTCTAAATAAAATCTTTAAATTATATACAAATCTAACGTCAGTATTATAAAAGGAAATTGGGGACTATTTGGCCGATATGAAAACTTAATTATATTAATTAGGCCCGGGCCTAGGGCGCCCAAAATTTAAAGGTAAAATAATGTAAGGGGAATTCAAATTCGAAAATTGATTTGGCCAAGTTTTACTTTAAGCGAATACAAAATTCATATAAAATTATACATATTAAGTAGTTCAATTGTTGAATTTACTTCTTAATTCGTAAGACAATTCAGATAGTTATTGATTCTGATCACAGATTAAATAAAGAAAATAAAATATTTATTCTTAAAAAACCTATGTATCTTAAGTCGATTCAGATAGTTAAATTTAATACCATAGAACACGATACACAAAATCTGTAAAATATTTTGGCCATAAATACAATTGCGAAGTCAAATATTTAAATAAAATAGCGGATTTTGTGATAATGCGGATTCAAAACTTGTTTTTTTTTTTTTTTTTGTAAAGCTTAGCAGCTTGGCTTCTTGTATTATAAAACTTTTACTCAGTAGAATTTCCACTCTCCCAAAAAACATTATCTATATGAAGTTTATTTCCAAAAACGTTTTAAATTAAAAAAAAAATCAGTCCGTTATCTAAAAATTTGTTAAGAAAAAGGTTAAATAACTCATATTTAATGAAGAATCTCCAGGATCTCGTTATCCTTCTTGCAATGTATATGCCATTCACTTTTAAAGCTTTAATCAAGAGGATCAAAATAATATATTAAATGTATTTTTTTGTACACACTGGCTATAAAAATAAAAAATTATAAAAATTTTTTGTTTGTTTTACAATCTTAGAGGAAATACAATTTTGATTCACATTTCACGGAGAAATCCTAAAGGACGTAATTATAAGTCATTACATATAAATTTTAAAATTTTTTTTAATGTGTATGTACATTTCCATAAAAAAATTCGAAAAATTCTTAGAGATCTTAAAACGTCCTTCGCTTTCGCTTAAATTTGGAACTTATGTTGGTGTGGTTCATACGCAATGATCCAGCCTTGAAGCGTTGACAATTTTGAAGGGCCCTAATAAGTACATATGTATATAAATAAAAATGAATACACAATATTTTTAGTATTAAAAATTTTTTTTTTAGATAAGCACTCCTATATAATCAAAAAGGGCGGCATATTAAAGAGTGCCAAGGGAGGAATCAGGCCTAAATCCGCCAGTGGATTTTTTGTTTCCTAATAACAACTTGAAATCAAAGTTTTTCTTGGGATTCAAAAATTAATTATCAAGGTTTCGTTTAAATGTGCTAAATTCCCATTTCATACTGTTGACAAGCTGAAGTTTATTGTTGATGGGATAAGCTATTCATATGCGCATTTCACTGGTTGCTTAGGCCAGATCGTCGGAAAACTTCATCCAAAGCTTTTAGAAAAACTAAACTTTTGCCATTTTCAAAAAATGTCTTAATAATATAAACCCTTTGTTTCTTCTAACTAACCTAAATAAAATAAAAATTTGCAATATGAACATACAAATTTTGAATAAAAATTCCAGATAGAAAAATAGTCAAAGTAATTTTTGGCAAAACAAAAGCTTTAATTTACAAGATTTTGTTTGTCGTGCTTAATTCTTAATTTTTATTTTTGATAAAAACGCCAACAACTACTTTGATAATAAACTGACAAGTGAAGGGTTAAAAAAATCTGAACTGTCAACCTGCTTTATTTAGATTTTCTTGCGAAAACCATAAAGTAAGTTGTTTTTGTTTTTTCTTAACCTACTAACAACTACGATTAATGTTGGGAGAATTCCCAACATTAATCGTAGTTGTTGGAATGTAAGAAATGATAAACTCACTGTTTATTGTTGGCATTTTGCTTAGGCTTTGATATCGTTGCAAATTAGACTTTTTAAGTGTTTGCAATTCTCATTCACTCTGCAGTTTTATTTGCTAATATCTTTGGCTGTTCAAAAAATTCTGGGAGAATGTTTCCTGATGATCTGGCCTAAGATATGCGCATATAAACTAGCTTATCCTTCAACAACTATAAGAAACGATAAACTCACTGTTTGTTGGTGTTGTTTAAGCTTTGATACTGTTACAAGTAAAACTGGTTCTTATAATTCTTATTCGTTTAACAGTTTTATTTGTATACTATCTTTAGTTTTTCTTTGAATCAAGTTTCCTGATGTTCTGGCCTAAGCAACCAGTGAAATGCGCATAGGAATAGCTTATCCCATCAACAATAAATTTCAGTTTGTCAATAGTAATAAATGGGAATTTAGCACATTTAAACAAACCTTGTTAATTAACTTTTGACTCCCAATAAAAACTTTGATTATAATAAATTTCAATGTGCTTATCAAAAATAAAAATTGGGAAATAAGCACGATAAATAAAAGCTTATTGCTCAAAAATTGTTTATTCCCAAAAATTACTTTGATAAAATTAAAAATAAAGTTGCATCTTCCACTTAAATAAACTACTGAAATTAGCCTAAGTTGATGACATTTATATTATTAGGAAACGCTTAAATTACTATTGTATTGTGTTCCTTAAAATCTGTTAAATTTTTCTTAATAAATTATATTTGCCGAATTTTAGCGAATTTCGGTGTATAATTCTGCGCAGAAGTTGAAAAAATCTGACAACCCTGGTGATGTAGGGTTTGAAACCAGCAAAAACTTTGTTTACAAAATAAGCAGAAAAATAATGAGAACTTGACGAGCCGACTACTTTCTTTTCTACTAGAAATAGTACTTATTTTTGTTCGAGATGTCCCAAGATAATATGTTTTTTTTATACTAAAAATTATTATAAAAATATATAGTTACAAAAAGAGGCCAAAAATAAGTTATTGCAAGTTAGTTCAAAAATGTTAAAACACACTAATTAAAATTGCTCTAATATGCATGAAAGTGTACACAATAATACATTTTTCGAAATGTAAGAAAACATTTAATAAGGAGTGTTTTGCTGCACAAAATCATTTATAGCTCTAACACTGTAATACAAATGTGTGTAATGTTATGTTGTTCAAAAAAAATAGTTTACATTAGATCGATATAACTAGTGTTTTAATAACAAAAATATACTGTGAGGGTACTTTTGGAACACACTTATGTATATAGTTAAATACATTTGATTGATTTTTAGATTTTCCATTGATTTAACATCAAATTTTTTGTTAAAAGTGTATAGTATTACCGAATGTCTAACAAATATTAACGGAATATACTGCAAATTGACTTTAATATTTATTTAAAATCGTATAATAATATGAATTTTTTTTGTAATGTATATTTAAGATAAAATAATAAAGGTTTTATTTAATATATAACTAATAATACAAAAAGTGGCGAATAAAGCTACAAAGTAATGAATTCTTGAAGTCATTAAAAGTAGGATTGTAAGTAAAGTTTTTGCTGGGAAAAAAAGTTTGTATAGGTAATTTATAAAAAAGCTTTTTGTAAACAACAGAAGGAAAAAAGTTATTAAAGCTTTCTTAAAAAGTTTTTACTATTCATTTAAGATTTAAGTAAAACGCTCAAGCTAACTAAACCTTCATCTAACTCCTACTGTAGCGTCCATTAAACAAACTAACCCAACTTGCCATTTTCATATAGTTAGATCTAGTAAATCTATAAGAAACCTCAACAAATATTTCGTCTACATGCTGTGTTTGATAATTTTGTAATTTTTGCAAATGGTATTTCTTTTTGCACAATTTATATTATTTTGTTTTTGGGAAAATGTTAAACGTTTAAGTCTAGTTTGGATAGTTTTCCAAGCTTCTTTTTTATTCATTACCGAAAGGATTTTTGTTTCTTTTTGCTTAATTTTGGTATTTTGGTCTGAGGGGGCTCTTAAATGAAAATGTGGGTAAATGGTTGTAAACATTATTAAGCTTCTGGCTTTATGTTTTTTTTATTTTCGGCAATCATCATTTGTAGCAACGGAGTGCTGCTTAAAATGTTTTTTTTTATTAATTTTTTTGGCCTTAAAATATAGGAACAAAGCAATTTTATAAAAAAAAGTAATAATAATTTTAATTTATGCGGTGGAAAAAATTTATTTAATTTTATTTTCTGAAAAAATCGACTGTCTCTTTTTAGATGGGAGAAAAGTACTTTTTATATTGTCAAGAATTTTATAAGAACAAAAAATTATAAGAATTAAACTTATAAAACCCTCTTTTGTCCTTATAGACATATCGCAAATTTGGTTTTTTTTCCAAAGGACTTTTAGAGATTTTGATTTATGATTTATTGCTCGTTATACTGCTAAATTTGCTATTTGTTATATCACCAAATACAATAACGATTAAAAGATTATGTGATCTTGGATTAAAATATTTACTGCCTGTTTTTTAAAATAAAATAAAAAATTTCGCTTGAGAATTTATATTGAAACAACAATAAAAAAAACTCAAACTTGTTTTTGTTTTCAATATAAATTTCTAAACGAAAAATTTTATTTTAGTTTGAAAAAACAGGCAGTTAAACACTTAATTCATTATACCATAAAAAATGTAATATGTTTAATATTTCAAAGCTTAAAAATTTTATAGTTTTTAAATTTTACGGCTTTAAATTTTTTTGGTTAGACATAATTAAAATAAAATAAAAAACTTAATAAAAATAAAGGTTAAATCATTTAAACTCTAAAAAAAATTAATTTTAAAATTTGTAAGCAAATTAAACATTGATTACAACATACAGGGCAAACAAAATATTTTAAGATATATCCAAAAATAATTGTGTTAAACGGCAAGCCCTCTGAGGAGATTGAGTGGTTGCAATCGAAACATGTCAGGGTAACCTGTCCGTAAACACCTGGGTTCGAGCCCAGATTGAGTCAAGAATGAAAAATTGTCAATAAATTTTAATTAATTTTCATGTTGTAAAATTCCTTTCTTCATAAAAATAATTTAATGAAAATTAAATTTAATGAACTTAAGCCTAATTAAAAATTTGGATTAAAAACCATAAATAGTTCAATAAAATAACCACAATACTAATAATTTTTAAAAAACCAATTTAGTAACAACAAGGCTATGCCGAATCTTAAATACCCTTCACCAGGGTGCGATAAGAAAGAAAAGGGGATGTAAGAAAAGATAAACTCCCTGTTTATTGTTGGTGTTTTGTTAAAGCTTTGACATTGTTACAAGTAAGACTTTGAGTGTTTAAAATTCTTATTCGCTTTAGGGTTTTATTTGTATAATATTTTTAGCTTTTCTAAAATCTTTGGAAAAGGTTTCCTGATGATCTGGCCTAAGCAACCAGTGAAATGCGCATAGAGGCTAGCTTTCCCTCAACAATAAATCTCGGTGTATTTATCAAATATGGAGAATTGGGAATTTAGCACGTCAGACGAAAATCTTAATAGTAAATTGTGTATTCCCGTAAATAACTTTGATAATATACTTGCATGTGCCCGTGCAGAAAACTGAATTGCCAAATTGGTTTTTTTTTTTGTTGTTTTCTTGCGAAGACAATGGAATGAAGCAATTTGTTTTTTAATTTTGTTTTTTCTTTTTACCCACTTACAACTACAATTCGAGTCGGAAAGAACCCAACCAATTGTAGGGGGATGTAAGCAACGATAAACTCACTGTTTATTGTTGGTGTTTTGTTTAAGCTTTGATATTGTTACAAGTAAGACTTCGAGTGTTTAAAATTCTTATTCGCTTTAGGGTTTTATTTGTATAATATTTTTAGCTTTTCTAAAATCTTTGGAAAATGTTTCCTGATGATCTGGCCTAAGCAACCAGTGAAATGCGCATAGAGGCTAGCTTTCCCTCAACAATAAATCTCGGTGTATTTATCATATATGGAAAATTGGGAATTTAGCACGTCATACGAAAATCTTAATAGTAAATTTTGTATTCCCGTAAATAACTTTAATAAAATAACCGTTTTTCGATATTTTTTGCAACGCCCACTTCTCCCATCCCGTGTCAGACCACTGCTTCAATTCCTCCCATATATTTAGAGTGGTTTTGTACCAAATATTGCCGTCCTTTATATAAAAATATCGATACCTTCCCGTAAGAATGTATTAAGCGACATTTCTAAAATTGTGTAGGAAACGAAAAAAACGTTTCGTTTAGTTATTTAATTTTCGGATTTTATTGAAAGAAACATATTTGGAAAGCGATTTTCAGAATACAAAACATATTTAAAAATGTGGCTTAGCATAGTTTCTTTGGCGGATAATACAAATTACAGGGTGCCACATTATTCCAGTGAGAAAACTTGACGGTTGATACAATTTTATTTTCACCCTAGTTTCCTTTGCATCCATGGTAGGGCAGCGAAACCCATGCCAAAATGTGGCGCTTAATTTCTAGTATAGTTCCACATCAAAAAGTCATTTTTGAAAAAAGTGTCGCTTAATACATTCTTACGGGAAAGTATCGATATATATATTTTAGTCATGCCTACTTCTTCACTACCGATTAGGTTTTGTTGGATGTTGTCTATTGACAACCGAGATACTTGCACCTTATTATAAAACTTTGGCCCATGCCGTTCTCCAGAAATCTTTGATGTCTTTGCATGAGAAGTGCTACGCGCACTTCTTCAATCCAGCCCACATTTCGTCTAATGTTGTATAATAATAACAACTTTAGTTCTTAACGATTTTCAGATATGAAAAAGAGAAAAAACCTACAACTAAAAATGATTTATGATTAAAATTAGAGGCAGTGATAGAGTGATCATGCCCAATTTGAATAGCGAAATTTAACAGAGCATATACAAGATACAAAAATACATAATTTTTGAAGTCTTCGGAAACCCCATTTCAACAGACAGACGGACAGGCGTACATCGTTAAATCAACTTTGCTCATTATACGGATCTAGAATATACATATTTTCTTTACTGCGTCTAGGATCAATGTTGTAAAGTTACTAACAGAATAACAAACTTAATTTCCCGCTTACCTTTCTTTTATACCCTTCATCAGCTTTTAAAAAGCATTATTATAAAACAATATGTTTTTTTAGATCTCATAAAATCTTTTAAGGATCTAAAAGCTTTTGTAAAAAAAAATCTGAAAAAGCTTTTCTAAGGAGATTCTAATAAACAATTTTCAAAATCTTTAAAGAATTCTATAGAAAATCTACCAAAATAAAAAATTTGCAACAATATTAAAAAAGCATCTTAAGATATAATAAAAATCATAATCATTAAAAAAGTATAATCATAAAAATATAATCATAAAAATCGTTTATAAAAACTTTGCAAACGTTTAAAAAAAAAATAATATTTTTTGTAGAAAATTTGTATTAAAGTCAACAAAAACCTTGCTGCAAATATATTATCACATTATGAAAAAATAGTAAAAAAAATAAAAAAGCTGTTTACGACAAAAAAAATTCTAAAAAATAAATAAAAAAAAAAAAAATAAATTTTATATACATATATAAAAACTGTTTTAAGCTTAAAAAGAAAACGATTCTAAGCTTTTTGCAAAATAAAATAAATAGATATATAAAAAATAAAAATAATTAAAAAAAGCTTTTAAAAAGAGCAAAGCAAAGGTACTTTTTTGGTAAATATATTTTAAAATCTTTTTGGGACCTAAAAAAGCTTTCGAAATATATTATACAAAAAAAAAAGCTTTTAAGACTCATAAATGTGATTTATAAAAGGTAAAAAAACTTTCTACAAAAAAAAATTTCTTACAAAAATTAACTTCTTTTAGAAAAAAGAACTTTTTCACACAACTAGAAAATGATTTTAAAAAATGAAAACCTTGAACAAAAATTAAAAAAAAACTTTTGATAAAAATCGTCTTAGTATCAAAAAGTTTTACAAATAGTATATAAAGAACTGTTGAAAAAGTCCTGCAAAGTTATTTACAAAAACCTTTTTGCATAAGCTTTTATAAAAGACGCTTATAGCATATTTTATAAAAATTATTAAAACAAAACGCCAAAAAAATTTCTATTCAAAAAGTATTAAAAATTATCAAAATATTATAAAAACAAAAAATTGTTTTTATAAAAATAAAAAAATAAAACTTTAAAAAGCATTTATGAAAGATGTAAATGAAAACCTTTAAGTAGAAAACTTATACGAAGCTTCTAACAAAATAAAACTTTTTATTAAAATATAAAAACAAGTTTTTTACAACAATTATAAGAACTTTTATAAAAAGAATCACCAAAAATTGAAAGCTTTAAGCACAATATTTCGTTTAAGTGCCTTCTTTAAAAAGTTCAAAAACGAAACATGAATTTTATTAAAAAAAAACCTTTTTTTAATAAACAGATCAACTTACCAAAGTAAATTCCTTCAATACTTTGCTTAACTTTCAATAATTATTCCTCCATGTTGCGTGTTTCAACATATGTATGTATTCTTCTTCTTTTTTAATTTTGCACATGAAAGGACCCCAATACTTTAATAAACGGCTACTTTTGCCTCATTATTTTCTACTCATCAAAATCAAAATGAAATTAGTTTTCAATCAAAGTTTATTAACTTTTTTTTTTTTGCTGTTGACCAAACAAAAAACGCATAGAAAAATGTAATTGTAAGCGCCTCCGAGAAGAAATATCTTGCAGTCATTAAACCAAAACCGATTATATTAAAAAAATACAAAACAAAAACAAAAATTTAATTCAAAAAAGGTCATTATTTTGTGGTTTTAAACATATCCAAGTTAGCATGTGAGAAATAAATTTTTAAAAATGTATGAAATTATAATTTAACTTCGGTACACAAAAGTTTAGAGAGATAAATTAAAAAAATTAAAAAAAAGAATTATATACATGTTCTTTTTTTTAATAAAATAAATAAAAAAAGTTAAAAATATAAACATTAAAATGTTCGAATACTTAAACTCATACAAGTTTAAAAACTTTTCATACTGGTTTATCTAAAAAGCTCTGACAAAAAACTTTTGGTACAAATATTGGTTTTTTAAGTTTTAATTAAAAAAAAAATATATAAAAAATGAAATATATTTCAAAAGCTTTTTTTACTAGTTTAATTAAAGTTTTTTAAAAAAAATTTTGTCAAAATAATTGCTATAGAGAATTGTGGAAAAATGTTCCTAACTAAAATTTTTAAAATAGCTAGAAAATTTTTATTGAAAATATGTGAAAAGCTTTTTTCTGTTATCGGTTTAATAAGACACTATTAAAAAAGCTTTATATTACAAAAATTTCTTACATTGATTTTAATTTTTCTACAACAAAGGCCTTTTTTTAATTTAGTCTAAATTTAATAAAAAATGTTTCTATAAAAATTAGTTAAAAAGCTTTCATAGAAAATTTATTTAAAACATCTAATCGTCGGCTTAGAGTGTAAACCTGCTAACTCCCTTTTAACAAATTTTACAGGAGAGACAAACAAATTTTTATTTTTCCTATTTGCTGCTTGAGAGGAAACGAAAAATATTGTTGATTTGGCTTTACATATTTTTCAGAAAAGCTTCAGAACACAATTTCTGTCTCATGCAAAAAAAAAGTTAAATTTCACATTTATAAACCAATTCATTTAAGCCAGTTTTTGCAACTTACCGGTTGCTTAAAGTATGTCATTATTACAACTTTACTTCTATCTAAAGTGAACGAAAAGTTAAATGAAGGTTCATCCTAACAGGTAGGTTAAAGTAAAGTTGTAATAATGGAACACTTTTTATACGACCTATTACATCCTACCTTTAAAAACCTTTAAAAGCTTTAAAAGACTTATTAAAAAAAATCTTGAAATAAATTAATATTAAATTTTGTATGGAAACCATAAGCTTAGAAAAGGCTTTTAGAATTAATGCTCTAAAAAGCCTTTAACCATCTCATCAGAAAGTTTTTTTTTTTAAATCTTATTTAAAAGCTTGACGTAACTGACTTGAAAATTTCTTATAGAAATATATTGCAAAAAAAATTTGTCTAAAAACTTTTAGAGTTTTTTTTTCTAAACATCTGCACCAAAGCTTTCCTAAGAAAAGTAGTCTTAAAATTCTATCCTTCCGTTTGTAATTTCTATAAAGTATATATGGGTGTTTCCACAGAAAATTACCCCTTATAGCTCAAAAATGAAATTATTATTATTAATTAATTTTTCCGCTTACATTATACAAAATAAATGTATCTGTCATTTTCCGAAAGATTAACTTTAATTTTCTTTATACTAACAAAAATATGGTACTTTCAATTTAATACACCGTTACAATTTTACAATACATGATGTTTGTTTCCGCCATTTAAAAACAGTACATTTATAAAGTTACGACCGTTACTTTTACGGTCAAAAAAAGTATTAAAATTACATTTTTTATGAATTCTTTCGGTTGCTACCGTTGCTTGAACTTTCGTAAGTCCAAAATTGAGCAATCTTCGTGGCATATTTGGGTAGGTTGGAATCTTATTTAAAAAATCTCCTAAAAGCGGTAACGACCGTTACTTTGGAAACACCCATATGTATATTCTTGGAGTTTTGGAGTAGCGAAGTGGATTTTACGATGTCAGTCTGTCCAAGTGTACGTAAAACTGTGGACTAGATCGGTCAATAAATGACTTAGATATGAGCAAAAAACCACGACTGCCTCTTATTTTTTTTCTGCCAGAGCCTTATTCTGTAAATAAGGTACAAGCTTCTTGGTTATCAATACACGACCTCTCTAAACAAATGACTGGGATTGGAGAAGGTGGCGTGACACATCCTATGCTAAGACATAATAAATTTCTGTATATCATGAAAACGGAAAAGTTTCCAAATAAGTTTGAAACATCTTGGTTATCAACACACAAAACTTGGGCGGAATTGGAGAAGTGGGCGTAGCAAAATATAGTTTTTTATATGTAAAGAAAGGTAGGAGAAACAATTTTCTAATTTAGTACACAAAGCTGGTCAATTAAGAAACAGCTTCTCTAAAAATATGGGTGATATTGAAGAAATGGGCATGGCTTCTTTTGTACAAACACATTATAGATTTCTATACATCTAGAGAACGGCAAGAGTAAAAGTTTCCAAATAAAGTAAAAGTATCTTGGGCATAAAAACAAAACATCAGACAAAATGTGGGCGGGATTGAAGAGGTTGTCGTGGCACAAAATAGATTTATGAATGTATATAACCATTTACTATTATGAAAAGTATATAACATACTTGTTTATTTTTTTTTAACATACATACATGATTTGCCGCTTAAATAGAGATAAATTTTTTTTTTTTTGTTAATCCGGTTTGATAATATTTGCTAGTGAGTATCAGGTATGGTGAAGGGTATTAAAGATTCGGCACAACCGAATCAAGCGCACGTACTTTTCCTTATATAACAAGTTAGAGTGCTATATTCGGCTGTGCCGAATCTTTGATACCCTCCACCGACACTTCGAATGTTTTAGGAGTAATATCTGTATGATGTCTATTTATTATTATAATCTTTGTAAAAACAGACATCTGCATTAAAATGTGTTGCAGTTTATACCTATATACAATTATTGATCGACAATCAGAATCAATTTTAAAAAGTTTGAGTAGAATATCAGTTTAAGCTGAACTAAAATTCTTTTCAAGGGAACAAATTATATAAAAGCCATGGTAAGCTATGAACCAATCTTCCCAAGTTCTACAGAACGATTTCTGGTATTAAAAAACATACATTTCAATACAGCGGTGCAATTAGTTTAAGCGTTTGCAGTGAATTTCAGAAGGCTGCTGAAATGGAATCTAAGGAAAATTATGGACCGTATATCACAAAATTGCATAACATTTTTGCTGGCCATATGAAGCTAAACTGGAAGAAAGTTGACCGCGTATTTAATTATTTTACCAGAGTGGGCTTTATATGAGGCCTTTGGTAAGTTATGCACCGATCTTCACCAAATTTCACAGTGTCATTTCTAGTTCTATAAAACTGTGATGTATCAAATTTTGTTATGATAGCGTTATTTTTTACGTTTTTAGGCGTACTAAGCTGTTTTTCGGGAGTAAGGTTTATATGGGGCCTATGGTAAATTATGGACCGATCTTCACGAAATTTCACAGTCTTATTTCTTGTCCTGTAAAACTTTTATGTTCCAAATTTTGTTATGATAGCATTATTTTTTAAGGATAAAGGTTTACCAAGCTGTTTTCCGGGAGTAAGGTTTATATGGGGCCTATGGTAAATGATGGACCGTTCTTCACAAAATTTTAAAGTCTTATTTCTCGTTCAATAAAACTGTGATGTACCAAATTTTGTTATGATAGCATTATTTTTTAAGGATTTAGGCGTACTAAACTGTTTTCCGGAAGTAGGTTTTATATGGGGCCTATGGTAAATTATGGACCGATCTTCACGAAACTTAACAGTTTTATTTCTTGTCGTATTTAATTGTGACGTGCCGAAATTTGTTATGATTGCATTGTTAGTTAAGGTTTTAGGCGTACTATACTGTTTTCCGGGAGTAGGGCTTATATGGGGCCTAGGGTAAATTATGGACGGATCTTCAAGAAATTTTACAGCCTGATTTCCAGTTACAGAAAACGAGCTTTTGCGAAATCTTATATCATTCTGTGCATTTTTCCACCATTTATGTTAGTTTTTGTAACAAAATTATCCATTTTTTTTAGGTGGTGGTTCCACATTTTGATTCATAGCTCAGATCCTATTGAACCGATTTTGCTGGATTTCAATCCCAAACTGCTTAGGATAACTAAAAGCAATTTGACACCAAGTTTGTTTATTTCTTTTGAGTTTTTCGAGAGTGAGCGTGTTTTCAACAGACGGACAGACGGACAGACAGACGGACATGGCTAAATCGACTTAAAATTACTCAAGGACCCAGAATATATATACTTTATAGGGTCTGAGATGAATAATAAAATAGTTTCACACGGAATGACAAATTTAATATACCCTCTTCACAACTAATTGTGGTGGAGGGTATAAAAACGTAGGAAAAATCTGTCATTAAACATTTTTGTGTATTTTTTTAGCAGGGCACTGTTTCTTACAACTACAAGTTAAAAATCTACAAGTAAAAAACATTTAAAAAAAGCAACCATTTTACAATTTTTCTTTTAATATATTTTACTTGTAGATTTGTAGCTTGTAGTTTTAAGAATCAGGGCCCAAGTAGTAAAATTGCTTTAAAATATTTTTAATTTTTAGAGTGGTATTGCTACCAAAAGACTACTATTTTGGAATTCCTGGAACAAATTTTGTAATAGAAGATAAGTCTATTAAAAACTTTTACTTTTTACATTTAAAACAAAACCATCAAATATCATTTTCCCTACCTCCATAGCACTTTCCAATATATCCCAATCATCCAATAGCAAATCAGAGAAATTTAATCAATGTAGTTTTTTTTTTTGGCCATGTACTACTATATACGGTAATTTCTTGATGACTACGTTTATTTTAAGATAATAATGTCGTTACTGATAATAATGAACAAAATCAACAGTAGAAGTATGGAATAGGTGTGTTTTAAGAATTTTACTAATAATTTGCCAAATATGAAACAAAAAACACACAAAATGGCCAACAAGATAAAAGAAGAAACTGACAAGCAAAAAAACCTGAAAAGAAGCCTGAGCATAAAGCTCATAAAGAAGTAGCAAATCAGACAATTTCAAAATCATAAACATAAAAAAAAACTTAAGTTTTAAACCAAAAACTTTTTAATTCAAAAAGAGAAAAAAATGAACATAAAAATCATCATTATATTGATCGTATTTGTTGCAAGTCTTAGTAGCCAATAAGTAGTGGTGTTAGTGATGTACTCGTACATAAAATTCATCAAGTACATAAAAAGACCTTAAAATAATACTCGTAATAATGCCGACACAGACGCCATACCTTTTTTTTTTTTTTGTTTTTTGTTAAGTAAAATGACTCTCTGTGTATGAGAGTGACTGACAGCTCGTCATTGTCAGTATGGACAAGTATGAAAAAATGAAAATAAACAACAACCTCATCTTTATTATAAAAACCACATTACAACCCAAATAAAAAAAGTTGAAACAGAAAAGAAAAAGTTTTTTTTTTATACTGGAAGCCTCACAATAATTGCACTATGGAATACTCGTACGCACAGGCAGAAAGGGGCACATTTCAAGCACGACTATTTGATACCCTTAACCACAGTATAGTTATACAGACATGGGCAATAATGGACCTTAAAAAACAAATGTTGTTAGGTATAGAAAAATGTAAGAGTTCTTTGTGCTTAATATTATCTAAACATCTACATTAAAAAAAAAATTGGGACTCAAGCATAATTTAAAAGCTTATAAGGGTTTTTTGATATTTTTTTTAAATTTTTCGGAAGAGGCCAAAAATCGGGTTTGCCGGTCTTTCTTTGAGTTTTCTTTATAACTTAATCAAAAACTACGATAATCTTAGCTTTTAAAGAAATAATTCAATAGAAAAAGGTCCTAGCTTCTTTTTTTGTGAGCAGAAACTCTAAGTTTTTGCATTGAATTTGCTCATTTTGATACCCTACATTACAATTTTTTAAATTACACTTTATAAACTTTAAAGTTTTTATGAAAATTAAAAAAACTAACAATGCACCTTGAAAGATTAATTCATTCTAATTAATTTAGAAATAAATATTTTTGAATTTCCTCCTACTGTTTCTGAGTTACACCGGTTTTCAACTTTGTACCCAGTTTATGATATTATTACTCATACCCAACAAACAACTTAAAATCAAACATTTTGCTTTTGCTTTGCTTAAACTTTTTTTTGGGACACACTAATCTACATCTTTATGAGAATTTCTCGACTTAACCTTTAATCGTGGAGGTGACATACCTTATGACGTGGTGGTAAATTTTACGCCTCTAAATTTTACTAAAAAAAAATTAGTAAAAAATATTTTCTTATCATTATTTGTTTTTGAAAAATAAGCTACTATATCTTTATTTACAAAAAATAAAGAAACCAAAAATTATTTTTATTTGTTTAAAAAATAAAAACATAAAAAAACGATATATCAAGAACTTATCAAAAAAATATGAATTAAAAAAAGACAAAAACTTAAAGGGCATTTTTTCACTTGAAAATGTATATGTTTAAAGAAATTAAAGAGATCATGAAAAAAATATTTAGGTGTAGAAACTACAGGTCAACCTTTTTGGAGGTGTTTTAATCATCAAAATCTGCATCCCATACACATTGGCTTACTACATTGCAGAAAAATCGGCAAGAACAAGTTTCCAACTTTGGACGAAATATCTTGGTTAACAATAAACAACATTTGGGCGGGACTGGAGAAGTGGGCGTGGCACCTCCTAAACAACTATTGTCAAAATTTGGTACACACAGCTGGGTTATCAATACACAACCTCTCTGCAAAAAAAGCCGGGATTGGAAAAGTGGGCGTGTCATAAAACAGATTAATTTATGTCTAAAGAACGGTAAAAGTTATAAAATTGACCAAGCGGTAACAACTTAAGTTTCCAAACTGGGAACAAATAGCTTGGCTACCAATATGCAACATCAGTCAAAAAGGAGGCGGGATTAGATAAGTATGCATGGCACAATATACATCTTAATAACGATAAGTGTAAAATTTTCCAAATTTGGTACAAATAGAATGGTAACCAATACCCATCATCTGTCAAAAATGGTCGGAATTGGAGGAGAACATTTTTGAAAAGGTAGACCTTAAATACAAAGACCCCATAGATTTCTGTATAACTGCAGTATGGCAACAGTGACAGTATTCAAACTTGGCACAAACAGCTTCCTAAACTATGCACGAGATTTAGTTAATATTGTATTATGTATATAAAATAACCTTTTTGAAATAAATAATTTTTTACCAACTAGAAAACGGACAAGTGGTAAAAATAATTTAATGAAAATATCACGTTAATTTGGATGTGGGGTAAATTTTTTTATACTAAATACTTACGCTAACGCTGACGTGGTGGTATAATATTTTCAAAGAAAAATTACGTAAATGATGACGAGTGGTAATTTTTACGCCAGCATGTGCGTAGCTCCGCTCGTGCTAAGTCGAGCTCAGCCAAACCACAAGAGAATAGCAACGATCACGATATTAGAAGATACTAAGAGAATTAAATTGTTTGAGCGCAACGGAAGAGAGTATTTTGAAAAAAATATAAAGAAAGGGTCAAATTTACCACCACCTCCACAGTTAAAGGTTAAAGCGCTTTTAGAGACTGGGATTACTTCGGCCTTATGGTCAGTTCTGTATCAAGCAGCACAACATTTTGCCATGACATAGTAGTTAGTTATTATAGATGCTATCTAATCCCAGTATATATGGGAGCTATGGTCAAACACAGCACGATATTAAATCAACTTGCTTAAGTGATTGAGAATGAAATAAGATCTTCTTGGGTCAAATTTATTTTTAATATATACACAATAGAATACTTTATGGGAATATATACTCCAGAAAGTGGTCATATAAGCAGCCAGACAGCCAGCCCGACGGACGAAGAGACTTAGTAATACTAATCGCTAGAACCAATATTATTTGTGTTACACAACATACAAAATGCGTTATAATCACTCCAGTTTTGTTGTGAGTATACAAATATGAAACCAACCAGTACCCATGTCCTGTAACTAAAGTGAGAACTTCTCTAATCGAAAAGATGTCAAACAAAATATTCCATCGTTTCTTGAATAGTGAAAAAAGTGTGTCTGTAACTGATGTCGAAAACTAACAAAAGAAATAACCTCGTTACGTTATAAATGTCATAACACTGCACTCGAAGCCGATGTGACATTGCAGATGTTGAGAACGCCAGTAACACACATCGTTGACGGCGACCAAAATTTACCAAAATTGAAAATTTTTCAACGGGCGGCGAAAATACTACCGTCGGCTTTACCAAATAATGCAAAGTGCGACTTTGTAAACATTCGTATATTTTATAAAAATGTTAATAGCAAAATAATTAAACTATAAAAAAATGTGCCAAGAACAAAACATTATTATTATTATTTGTATATTGCATTTTTAATTGTTTTTTAGTGTTAAAATGTTTTCTCGCCCCATTTTTTTTCGTGAGTTTATTTGACAGTTCAAAGCGGGAACTCTTTTTACAAAAATGTTATAGACACACTTTTTCTGTAAATTGGCGAGTAATTTCCTTACGTGACAGCTTGTACTCCCCAAAAAAAGTTACAGACACAGTTTAGTTATAAAAAAAAACAGCTGCTTGTTTCAATATATGGCAATTTTGTTTCATTTCACACCTTTCAATCGAAAAGTTTTTCGACGCGAGAGTAACAGAACATGGGCACTAGTGCTATAACCAAATGTTTGGCATACTACCACGGAGTGGCCAAGAATGTTTTAGTAATGAAAACACCTGTATCCCAATTTTTTGCGAAAAAAACCTCACGCAGGGAAGCAAATTTCTAAAACCTTTCAAGAAATTTTGAACCGCGATAAATTGTAAATCGTAGGAACATTTTTAAATCTAAAGCAGTGGATAAATTCCAAAATAGCATTTAAGTGATACGTATAGGAATATATACAAATGTCAGGTATATATTTTTTAAAATTTCCGTGAGATCAATATGATAGTTTTCAAACTTTTTTAACAATCCGAAAAAATTAACCCATTAAGGACGGATGGATATTTAAATACCCAAAAACAGAGCCTTCGTAGAAAAATTCTGGCCAACTTCAGGTAAGAGGTATCGGAAATTGGTTTTTACAGATAGATAAAGAAAGGATAAGACTACTTAAACAAATTTTTGAAATTAAATTTTGCCCCCTTTAATTGGGTAAGTTAGCGGCTTACAAGTTAGCAATTTTTAATATTTGAAAAAAGTGAACGACAACGGCTCTGGAAAATTGGGAGAGTGGTAAATGTAGCAATGCTTTGCGGTCTTCAAAGCGGCTATATAAAATATATGTGCTTTTTGTGCAATTGGGACACACGATTTTCCGGTGACCAATATGCATGCCACGGATGGAAACTCAGAGAGCACAGCAGGTTACAAACGGCCAATATTATTCGTGAGCCTCTAGTGCCGAAGGAGAAGATATTGCTGCCTCTACTGCATATTAAACTTGGAATTGTTAATAATTTTATCAAAACTGTCGCCAAAAGAGATGAAGTTTTCTTGTGTTTGAAACTAATTTACCCGAGACTCAGCGAAAGTAAAATTAAAGAAGGTAAGTTATAATATCACATTCATTTCCCATGATTTTCCATCTTAACAAATTAATTTTTTCCAATCAGGCGTACTAAATGGTCCAGATATACGAAAGCTGATTAAAAGTGACGCATTCAACAATATTTTGATTGACGCTGAATTGAATGCATGGCAGGCAATCAAAGAAGTAATAGAAGGCTTGTTGGGAAAGCATCGTTCTAACAACTACGATGTTTCTGTCGCAAGGATGTTAAGAGCATTCTCGGAAATTGGTGTCCACATGTCCTTGAAAATCCATTATTTACATCATCATCTGGACTACTTCAGCAAACAATTGGCTACCTAATCTGATGAACAAGGTGAACGCTATCATCAAGTTGCTATGCCATTTGAAATGAGGTAATACTGATTTTTTATTTTTTCAAACTCATTTTCATAAAACAAAAACTTACAGATATAGAGGCAAAAAGTCGCCGAGTGCAATAATTGCGGAAATTTGCTGGTGGCTGTCTAAAAATTGTAAATTTTTCTGTACATTCAATATACCTCATTGCTTTTCAACGGAAGGCTAAGGTAAAATGTAAAAAGAAAATACAATATAATAGTCTGGTAGTGTATAAAGTCATTTCTGAAAAATTTTAGGAATAGAACTATTACAAAAAAGCTTTATAAAATACATAACTGAAATTTAGCTCATAGAATAAATTCGAAAAATTAAAAATGTTGAATATAATATAAAGTTACCTTCGGAAGGAAATAATTCCCAGTTTCTATTTGTTAAAAATGTTTACTTAATTTTTTTAAGTAGTTTATGGCCAGAAGTCTGGAGTTATTGGGGAAAATTTATAAAAAAGGCGATAAATTACACTTTTTTGAATAAAAACAAATATCAATATTCTTGTCAAAATGGGATACCTTCACTTAATTGTAAATAAAAGCAGAACGCGTTAAGGCAGAATTAGTCTTTACTTTCTGTTCTGTTACGAATCAGCTGATTTGTTTTTGTAATTACAAAACCTATGAAATTGATTAGTTTTTCTGTTCTGTTACGGTTCAGTTTTTTAAAATCAAAAACTTGTTAAGTAATTGTAAGTGACAGCAAAATAAATAATAAAAAATACATATTTATATTGAAATAAACTGTTTTTTGATTGTAAGAATTCATAAAATTTAATTTATTCAAATTTATGTGCATTAAAGTTATTGAAATAAACATTGGACGGTGCAAAACTAATAAATTTGTCGTAAATGGATGATAAGTTACTACAGAAAAAGTAACTATTACAATTTCGTAACAGAACGGCACGGAACAGAACAGAAAAAGAAAGTAAAGACTAACTGGGCCTTTAATCGATTTCTATGATCTATGTCGCATTTTGTTTATAGGTTATGTGACTTTACATGAAATTAATAACACTTGATCCTTTTTCCGTTTTGGATTTTTTATGAATTTAAAAAAAAAAAATTTTAATTTTTAGGCAAAAAAATATTTTTTTTTCTCCACAATTTTATTTTTACCGGCAAAACTGTTGATTATAAAGAAAAACGTTATATAAACGGATTAAAGAAATTGTAATTCTAAATTTTTTTGAGTTTGTTTTAGCAAAATCGGACATGTGGTTCTCGAGTTATGTTAAACAAAAAAACATCAAGATAAGGAAAAAATTAAAAATGTCATAAAAAAAAATGACACATACGAACGCCAAACCCTTTGAGGGTTTTACTATACTGACCTAATACCATCACCCTAACTTGGAATTTCTCACCCCCCAGACAAAATTCCCAAAATTGTTCCATAGTGTAATTTTTTAACAGCAGGTTTGTCGCGACGGTTAAGTCATTTGCTATTGCTTTTAAAGATTTTTCATCACAAAAATTTTATTTATTTAGAGACTGTTTGCTGCAGTTCCAAGCCTATTAATGTTTTCAAAAAAAAATAATTAGCTTCAACTTTTTACCTGCTTGCTCTCGGAAATGCAAAAAAACAGGACAAATTGCAATGCACAAACGTAAAAACAAAAAAAAAAAAATCCCATTTCATACTAAATGCTTAAATAAATCAAATGTTTAAATTGGACCTTAATTTTCCCAACAACTGCTGAACCGATTTGAAACTGTAAAAAATATGTGACAATCAAAAAAAAAAAAAAAGTCTTTAATAGCTCTATCATTTCAAAAGTTACAGACTTTTGGCCGATGACAAACGATTCTGAGCCACTGTGAGTCGTTTGTCTACTTAGATAGTGTAGAGAATTCAATTTTATACGCCGCGGCCGCGCGTCGGTTGCGACCGTATTTCAGAGAAAACTCTCGCCAATTTGTTTTCAATTAAACCATAAATCAAAAATAAAATCAGTTTTAATCATAAATTTTATCAATCCTCTTGAGTAGTGTTTGTCTATACATCAATAATGTTACTGAAGAAAATGTTGTTGATATCAAAAAATATTTAATTGATACTATTAATTGTTTTACTGGTGCAATTTTAATTACTTTTTTTATTTATCACAAATTTTTTTTATTGAAATTAGTTTAGGTTTTTTTCTGTGTGTCGAAGGAAAAGAAAAATTCAAAGTATATAATGAAATCAGGGACCGTAACATTTATGCCTTTTTCATAAATGTCAGATGAAAACAGTTATTTTTTGATTTTTATTTTTTTGAACAAAAATAACAGTTATTTTTTGATTTATATTTTTTTGAACAAAAATAACAGTTATTTTTTGATTTTTATTTTTTCGATAAAAAATAACAGTTATTTTTTATTTTAATTTTTTTGAACAAAAAACAGTTATTTTTTCGAGCAAAAATAAAAGTTATTCTCTGAATAAATGTTCGTATTTTAATAATTTAGATGACTTTAATAATTATTTTAATGTGCATAAGGAATTCCTATGATAATTACACACTAAAATAAAAATTTAAAGTCATCTAAATTATTAAATCACGTACATTTATTTAGAGAATAACTTTTATTTTTGCTCGAAAAAAAAAATCAAAAAATAACTGTTATTTTTGTTCAAAAAAATTAAAAATTAAAAAATAACTGTTATTTTTGATCGAAAAAATAAAAATCAAAAAATAACAGTTATTTTTGTTCAAAAAAATAAAAATCAAAAAATAACTGTTAAGTTTGATCGAAAATATAAAAATCAAAATTATAAAAATCAATATATTTTATCATTGACAAGTGCATAAGGAACAATATGGTATACTTGAATCAGTTTTTCGACATTTATTTCTATATGCTTTTTTTGTTTTAAAATTCCAATATACATAACTGTTATTTTCGGTCTCTGAATAAAATTCTTCTTGTGTTTTCAATTGAACCAAATGAAAATAAAAGAGAATAATAAAACAACAATTTATATGAATTTGAAGAAAGCATAACAAGTATTGACGTTGTTTGTGGCAGTCTTAGTGCAAATATAAGCTCAGTCAATTTGTTTTGCTTCACGAAGATTTATTACTTACAAAAAAGTGTAAAGTAACAAGAAAAATGCGTTTTAATGGATACATCCATTCATTATTTGGTATAGAGAAGTTTTTGCTGGAATACTTTACAAAATAGATAAAATTGAAGATTTTTTTAGTGAATACGGTTGGTTAAATTTTAAGGGCCGATGTTTAATGTGAACCACACCTAAACGTGAAGTTTCTTTCTGCATTTCATTTGGCATTTCTTAATTCTAGACTAACTCAATTTGAAACATGGTAAGATACACAATCGAGCAACGCCTTATAGTTATTCAGGCTTATTATCAACATGGGCATACAAATCAAAATGCATTTCATATTCAGTGACGAGACACACTTTCACCGGAGTGGATTCGTCAATAAGCGGATTTGCCGCCTTTGGGTGAATGATAATAAAAGAGTGACTGCGTGCGGTTTATGGGCTAGCGGCATCATCGAGCCGTATTTTTTCCATCTCTCTATCGTGAGATGATAACGGTCTTTTTATGGCCCGAATTGGAAGATATGGATGTGGACGATATGTGATTTCAACAGTACGGTGCCACTTGCTACACGGCTAACGAAACAATGACACTTTTGCGCGACAAATTCAATGGCCGTGTTATCTTACGTGGTGGCGATGTCAGTTTGCCGCCAAGATCATGTCATTTGACACCGTTGGACTTCTTTCATTCGGGTTATATGAAAGAAAAGGTGTACGTCGATAAGCCAGCAACAATTCCAGAGCTAAAGGATGCGATAATTTTCTCAATTATGCCTCAGCGTCATCCAAAATTTGGACCATCGGATGGAGCTGTGCCGCCGACGTCACGGTGGAAATTTGGCCGATATTTTGTTCCATACATAATTGAACCATACCAATAGTATCATAATAAAAAGAAATGACAATAATTTCCTAAATAATTTTTGTTTTATTCAAAATCAACATCGGCCCTTAAAATTTAACCACCCTTAAATTTTTTAAAAAAAAGTACATTCAGTTCAAATAAATTCTATATTTTTCTTTAAATTTCTTTATTTTGGGATCATTTTATTTGTATAAGCTCTCATTATAAAAGTTTTCCTACAGAAAGTCTGAGTTTATTTGTGAAAGGGGGGAAAACATTTTTCTCTTCCCTCAGAACAACAAGCTCAGACTTTCTGAAGGAAAACTTTCAAGGTGTTAACCCATTGTTATGGACATTTGGCAACACGTTAAAAATTCACACCTAAATATAAAGGGCTTCAACATGTGGCAATACAAAAATAAAAAACTTTTCATAAGTTTTCGTGCAAATATTTTTGCTTCAACCTGACGTTGTTACTTAAAGCTACCCAAGCGCTGATCAAAAAGGGTTATGACCTTACCTGGGCTTAAGGTATACAAAAATCATTAGGGACAGTTTCCCTACATAATTTACTATGTGTGAGCCCTGTTAACAAAGCCTTCCTTAAAGCAACCGTAGAATCTTGGCCAAAATTTCGAAGCACTTCCCCATAAAACTTCTACCTAAGAGCCAACCTTTTAAATTTAAATGAAATATTTTTTTTTTAGTTGAATTCAAATTCTATTAAATGTAAAAAACGAATTTAAATTTCCGTTTATTTAAAGTTTTTTTTATTTTTTTGTCGTAATGTAAAAAATCAATATTAAAAAAGTGAATATTTTTTTATTATTATTAAAAAGATTTTTAATAAACGATAAAATAAACTGCTTATTGGAAAAAACATGGTTCTCTCTTTATTTCTGGATCACACTACCAACATAAAAGCTTTTGTTTTGTCTCTCATGGAAACAAAAAACAGCAACAACAACAACTAGTAAATTTAAGTTTAAAGGAATAAAGAGACTTGTAAGTATTTGTGTTTCTTCACTTGGATGAGGACGTTTACTTAAATAGTTTTTTTTTTTGTTTGTCAAAATGAAGAAAAAAACATTCGATCATACCCATCATTTTTGAAATTGCTTTCAACACCAGTTGGCTTAAAACACGATTTGTTGCCAAAAAAAAAAAAAAAAAAAAAACATAACAAAACAAAACACGTACATACATATACATACATATGTCTACAGGAATGAGTGTGTTTGATATTTTGGTGGATGTTGCCTTCATCAGTATCTTGACTTGATTTTCTTAAAAAACTGAGCCTGTTGTTTCCTTCATATATTGTTAAAATATCATTTTTTATAAAGCACAAATACAATATATTTTGTTTTGAATGGTTATGAACAATGTATGTATTCTTTTTTTTTTTTTTTTGTTATTATATTATTGATGCTTTTTTTATAGATGTTACTGTTGCACAGTGGGAAATTTTACGAAATGGTAGAAACAATATTAATTTTCTTCAAAAATAGTCCGTTTTGTACAAAATGTTTTTTATCTCTGTTTGTGCTTAAGATTTGAACTAAAAGCAATGGTGGCCAATATATTCGTGTAAACTATATTATTGTACGTATACAGTAGGGTGTCCCAAAAAATTTTTTCTTTCTGATTTTCATAGGTGCTCAATTAAAATTTAAAGGCTTATAGGGTAAAGTATTTTTGGTTTTTTTTTAAGAATTTTCGGAATAGGTTTAGAGGTCGCGCAAATGGAGTTTTCATAAAAAAACGGAGTTTTCGGCCTTTTTTTAACTTTACTCATAACTTGGTTAATACCACGAGTTTCTTCACTGCTGAGGAAACAGTTTTAAAGAAAAGTATCCAAGCTTTATACCTGTGTGAAAAAATTATAAGTTTTGGTGATGAGTTTTCTCATTTAGATACCCTTAGTTACAATTTTTCGTAATTTTTTAAAAAAAATTTGTAATAACGCTTTACAACTTTTTTAGTTTAAATAAAAACGAAAAAAACTAATGACGCAGTTTGAAAGACAAATTAATTTTTATTAATATGAATAAACAATTTTCAAATTTGTTCTTACCGTTCCTGAGTTATACCCGTTTTTTTCTTTATACAAAGTATTTGTTATTATAAGCTGTTTGCCAGTTCACCAATCTTACCGAATCAAAAAAAAAAAAAACTTTTCTTTTGCTCTGTGAAAAATCATTTATTGCGGTTCTTGCGATTTAGTTATATACCTTGCAATAAATTCTGGTAATCAGTTTCAGAAGTTGTGACAATAATATAAGTATTAGCCAAAGCCACACCTCGTTCTGCCACATCATTTACCACTTGTAATTGTTGAACTTTTTTCTTTGCCTCTTGAAATGACTTGTTGGCTTTCCAATTCTGTGGATCTATTTTTAAAAAATCGATTGAAATATTGCAAGCTTCAAAAAAAGTTAGACTGGCTTTTATTTCTAAAGTTTTCTTCTGTTAAAGTTACATTTGCTTCTTCATAATCGCTGCATGGAGTATCTGCAAGTTTTTTTTGTCATTAAGTGCTAAGTTTTGGTGTCGATACGTTCATCAAAAAACGCTGGGGCAGCCGATTTCGGAGTAAAGTACCACTTATGACCTAGAAAAGTTAAAGCGAGGCTTTTGCAACTGCTTTATTAATAATTTTATAACTATCCAATTCCTTTAATAGGCTCAGATCATTGAGAGGAGCGTATCGAGGGCACTGGCAGAGGTACCAATATTTGATATTTATTCTTAAAATAAATGAACTAAATTCAAGCAAGGCATCAACTGTTGATTTGTCTATATAAAAATGCAGCTGGTTTCGGAAAATGCTAATTTTTAAAGAATAGATAATTTTACTGGAGCACACATAAAATAGAAAGTGAAAATGACACCGTGTAACGGTTTAGATCAATTAATGTCAAAAGTTACCCAGTAAAAAATGGTGCTTCCAACGGAGCAGGTGTGTAAGGGAGAAACATAAGAGTTGCGCTTACCATTGCGCGTACGGAAGACATGAATTTTATATGGCGAGTTCCCACTTTGAAGCAATACATTTTTGACACATGAAGCGCATTATTCAGCTCATAAAAAACTTGTTGGATGTAACGATCAGCTAGCTTTACACACTGAATGTTTTGATACAGTTATTTTTTAGTATTCTCCCTTACAAACCTGCTTCGTAGTAAGGGAATGCCGTAGCACTTGAAATGTTATTTTTTTTTTTATAAAAGTTGTTGAGAACTGTAGGACAAAATTCCATTTTTGTTTTCCTTAATTGCTTAGAACTTATCGGTATTCAAAATCGCGTCACTATTTTTTATACCTTTCATATAAATTTGAAAAGTAATAAACCGTTTTTTACAGAATTTGTTAAAAAAATTACCAAAGAACTTAATATGTGGAATCGTAATGGACAAAAATATTGCCGGAACTTAAAGTTTTTGCATATGGAAATAATGTTTGGGAAATTTTCTTTAGAAATATTCGGTAAAAAAATTAAATGAACGTGGTTATAGACAAAGTTATGAGTCAAGTTTGAAAAAAGGCCGAAAAACCAGATTTTTAACAAAGACTTGATTTGCGCGACCTCTAAACCTCTTCCTAAAAATCTAAAAAAAAATTTAAAAATACTGAAACCTATAAGCTTTCAAATTATGCTTGAGCCTCTGACAAAAAAAAATTTTGGGACACCCTAGTATACAGTAAAGTTGGCTTTATAGAAACAACAACAATTTAGCAGCAGTTCGAAAACAAGATGTCCGTTTTGTTAAATAAGTCAAAAGAAGTAAGAGCAAATAGATTATTATGTTCAAGCTTTGAATTAAAAACAATGTTGGACAATTTACCGAAATAAGTCCCAATTTACACTAGGGACATTTATTGCCGGACAGACGAAGTTTGAAGGCGAGGGGTCGAAAAGGTAGAGCGTGTAGTACATGACTATCTGTACTGGACATTTTTTCATTTCCCTTTCTTACTTTTTGTAGTTTACATACAAGTATTAATTTCTGTCTGACTTCTAATGTTTCATATGTAAACACTTCAGGTAAGATTAAAAGAGAATTCAAAAAATGTCCGTCAAGAAATGTCCCTAGTGTAAATTGAGACTAAGCAAATAAAATATCGTAAGCGTATGTCAACATTGTTAATAACCAGGGAAACCAGAAATATGCGCTAAAAAACGGTTTTATGCGCATTAAATATGTAGTAAAAACTTGAAAAAAAGCCCTGAAAACTGCTAAAAATATGCCCTAACCAAATCCAAAATTGCTCATTTGAAGAAAAAAAGCCTAAAGATATTATCGCTTAAGCCCATATTAGGTTAAAATTCATATATGTAAGATATGTTTGCGCCAAATATTATCTAGATATTAACATCCATATGGGTTTTTGTCTTAAAGGGATTTTAGGTACGGTCGCTAAATTCGTAACAAATGTTAACATTTAAAAGGAAGTTAAAGTTAGTTAAGGATGGGAGCTTTGAGCAAATGTGAACCGATTCGAAAATAATTTTATTTTTAGTAAAATATTTTTGGGACGAATTTAATTTAAATACCATCATAATTAGATAGCTTACGGACACAAAGAGTCTAATTTGGATGTAAAATTATAGACTGATTCTCACCATTTGCATAGACTAAGCCCATATTTGATCAAATTATATACAAAATTGGAACTTGTACTTTGCGTACAAGGCAGACGGACGGATGGACATCGTTAAAGCACTTTAAGAAGTGGTTCTGGGTCGATCGGAATACTAAAAGATTGGTCTAGATACAAATCGCATTACATTTATCCTTAATGACAGCCTGCTTTGTCTTACAATTTTAGAGTAAAAATTTAATGTAGATGTCGAAATTGAAGTAACAAAATTTCGAAAAACATAAATAAATTTATTTGCTGCGAAAGATATTGTAGGCATCTAAAAAAATTTAATATGTATTAAAATATGCCTTAAAAATGCAAAATATGCGCTATAAACCTAAAATATGCTGCATACAGACTCTTTTAACTAAATAATGCAAAAAAATGCTGCAAACGATAAAATATGCAAAAATATGCACTAACAAATCGATGCCAAAATTCATAAAAAGCTGTAAAACGGATAAATATATTATTTCTGCCTTCATTGGTCGCACAAGAAAGAAAATACAATTGCATATTTATGGTTTCCCTGTTAATAACGTTTAATATATAAGGTGTTCGATTTGATCGTAAGTCATGTTGACAATTTGTTGTTAAACTAATTGAACGTAAGCGACACGCAGTGGGAGCTTTTGAAAAAAACTGGAAATTATTCTGGATTTAATAAATAGTTAGTCGGATTGAATTAAGAATACCAAGTGCTAATTAAGGACTTGTAATCGAGTTAAGGTTTGGGATTTTCGAGCTATAGATATATCAGTAGGCCTCCATAGCATCCCAAAATGGGGCCTTTCAGCTATTACAAAAAGTAAAAACAATCCAGAATTCATAATTTTAGTGCGATTTTTAAAATATTATCAACGTATGTGTCCAGTTCTACACATAATGAACAAAGATCTAAGATCGTGCACAAAAACATTTTTTGGTTTTTCAGATAGATTTTAAAATAGTTAGAAAAAACCTTCTCCTGTAAGATTCGTGTTTTGGCCCTTACGATCATTTCGCAAAAAAGCGTATATACATGCTGAAAGAAGCAGGTAGCAGCGTTACGGCAACAAATACAACAAAAATGGAAATCAGGTCACAGTTCAAGTCAAAAAATATGTTAAACAAAAATCAAAAGGCACATCTGAACGTGATGAAACAAATACATTTTAAGCCAATCTTATTTATTTAAATTTAAAATTATCACAATTTTTAATAAAATACAATAATCACAGCAAAAAACGTGGAATTTTTGTAAACATAAACAAAGCTTTGACATAAGATTGGACAAACAATGCAAGAGCAAAAAATCGTCATATGGCGTACTGCTGTGACCTTTATTATTTCACCATGGGGGCTTATATTCTACATATTTTTGGATTGTATGTGTAAAGCGGATTTGCTTTAGAACAACACCAACAAAGTCACGGCAGGGCAAAAACGAAATTATATTTTTATCATTAAATACCCCGTTTACACTACAACGAAATCTGTTAGCCATTGTCCGGACTTGCAATTTAAGTTGCAGCAATTCTTGAGCTTATTGATGAGTGTGGTTAGAAGATTAGTGAGGGGTACTCAGTTTCATGTACTCTGCAATTCTGCTTTGTTTTGCAATTCGCACACTTTTTAACTTGAAGTTGGCTCTAGGTGTATTTCTATTTTTATGTGACACATAAAAATGAGAAGATGAAAGACAAGATAAAAATATAAAAATTGCAAGACTAGAATTTCAAAATCTGGACATCAATGCAATTCAAAGCAGAATTTTAAAGAATTGCTGCAACAAAAATTGCAACTCTGGACGATGACTTGCTAACGAGATTTCAAGTAAAACAAAATCTACTTCGCGACAAGATTCTGACGAAATCTTCTCAAATTCTAGTAGTTTGTAGTGAATTTCCATAAAGCACTAAAAAATACTTCCCTAAACAAGAAAAAATACATATTAAAAAAAAAAAAAACAAAACAAAAACACGGCCGATACGTCAGTAGCATTGAAAACAAAATAAGAGAGAAATTTATAGTGTATGACAGGGATGGATAACTCAGTTTTTTAAATGGTACCGAATGCCTATAAAAAGAGCTAATACTGGAAAAAAGTACATTACACTGTACGTCTATTAACTTAACTTATTAACTTAAAAAATTTGTGTTCAAATAAAATGCTGGTTTCTCAGATTTATATTCGTGAATGGAATACCCAGAATTAAGACGAATTGTCTTGATTTTAATTGTGTTATAAAATCACTGTGACTTCAGGCTCCTCACCAGATTTATTAGACATATACCAGAATATCTCAGTAGCATCTGTCTCAAAAAATATGTACCTTTATAAGCTTTTAAGAACTTTAATTCCGATCGACTGTATTAGTATTGTTTTCCGAGAGTGGGGTTTTTATGGGACCTATGGTTATTACCGATCTTCAGATATTTTGGTTTTGTGATTTCTAGTCTTATAAAATGAATTTGTGCAAAACTTAATAACCATCGGTGCTTAAGCTTTTCTAAAGAAATATAAACTTTAAGGAGGGCGGTTGGTCTACATTTGTATTCCTATTGCCTTTCCTTCTGAGCCGATTGTACTGGATAAAACTGTTTAGGAGAATTATAAATAATTTGACACCAAAATTTTGCTTTTCTCTGGAGTCGTTCTTCGAAACTGAGTGTGTTTTCAACAGACGGACAGACAGATGGAAATGGCTAAATCAGCTTAGAATCACAGTAAAACTTCGTTTTTCTTTATATCTGAAAAGATGGCATGTTTAGCTGTACAGTAATTTAGTAGTCCAAAACTAAGGACACATCTACATATATTTTAAATTTTAGCTAAATTTCGTAGGTTAAAACTAAAATTTTAGCACACAATCCGCATTTATTTTATATTTAAAGGTTTATTTAATTTTTGTACAAAAATATTAAATTTTTTTACAAATGTTTCAAATAAATGGTTATCTTTTAATGTAACCTCAAAATATAAGAACGCAAACCAAAGAGCACTCGTGTTTTTTATTTGAAAAAACGGCAAACTTAAAAAAGAAAGAAAAAAAACCAACATGTATTTCGTAAAGAGCTTCAAAGAAAGTAAAAATTATTTTAAGTTTCTTTAGTTTTTACTGAAAAATTGTGCAGCAAGCAGCTTTTCCAGAGGGAAAGAAAAACAAAGTCAATTTGTATGAACCACAGCATAAAAGCATGGAGAAATTGAAAAAATATTCTCCTGTAGTCGTTTTGCGGTAAGAAAAGTAGTTCAACAAAAACAAATTATAAGAGTTAGTCCCAATCCATATTATGAAACATTTGCTGCGAAACATTTGTGTTTGTTGATGAAAGGCGAGAGACGAATGGAAAAATGTAATTTGTTTCATGTACAAGCAGTTGCTGTATGTTTGCTATTGAAAGAAAGAGAGAAGGCATAGAAAATAACTCAATGCTGTAAAACAAAATTTTTATTCTATGGACACGAGTGCAGTTTCAAAAGAGAATTGAAGAAAGCTTTTGCAGCAAATGTTTCATAATATGGATGAGAACTAAAAAATTAGCCTGTAAAATCTCGGTTGTTAGAGCTTACCGAAAATGATAAGAGACATATTAGACGCATCCTTAAATAAAAGCCACTTGCCAGTGCCATAAAAAAAACCGTTGAACTAGAAAAATATCAAACAACTAAAGTTTCATCCGATACTGTGCGACAATGTTTAAAGAATCAAGGAGTTATGTCATATGTCCCAAGGAAAAAAAACTCACGTAAACAAATTAAATACACAAAAATGTATAGACTTTGCAAAAACGTACTTAAGTAAGCCGCGAGTGTTTTAGGATCACGTTATTATTACTGACGAGTCGAAATAAAATATAGTGATAAGATGCAGAGAAGGTGTGGTTGAGGTGAATACAATAAAGACGATTAAATAAGGAGAACAAAGTGTTATGCCGAGTGACTATATGTCCTCTTTGTGTGTTCAAAACTTTTGTAATAATATGTTTACTTGGATATTTTAAAAAAAATTCTCCAAGAGAGTGGAACAACGCTGGGTGGAACTGACAACTACTACTTCCAGCAAGACAAAGATTCCAACCAACTATCCAGAAATGTGAAAATACGGCTTTTGTAAAACACTCCAAATATCCATATAACACTTCACCAAAGTATACCCTCTAGTCCTATTTAATTTATATCGGAAATTTTGCAAAGTAATAAGTGAAAACATGAAACTAGAAGAACTTACAAATTCTTTAATTTTCCGAAATTGGTGATATTAATAAAAGGAACTAAACTAAACATTTAAAATGAAACAAATATGTATTTAATTTTTTATACCCACACCACAACAGTGGAGAGGGTATTATGCATTTGTCCTGATGTGTATAACGCCTTAAAATAGTGGTCCTAGACCCAACTTAAAGTATACCGATCTACTCAGAATCACTTTCTGAGTCGAACTAACGATGTCCGTCAGGCTGGCTGGCAGGCTGGCTGTCCATGTAACCTTGTGCGCAAAGTACAGGTCGCAATTTTGGAGATAGTTTGATAAAATTTGGGTTAAAGGTTCTTATTAGCACAAGGACCAAGCTTTTTGAAAATGGGCCGAAGCGTAGGACCACGAGGGAAGATAGGGGGAAATTTCTTCCTCTCAGAAACTATCAAACCGATTTCAATGAAATTAAAACATAGATAGAACCATATCTATATGGACACAAAATGTATGCATTTTTTAAAAAATAGGACCACGAGGGGAGATAGGGGCAAATTCTGCCTCTCAAACCGATTTTAATGAAATTTAAAACATAGATAGATCCATATCTATATGGAGACATTAGCTATACAGTTTTTCAAAAATAGGACCACAAGGGGAGGTAGGGGGCAATTTCTGCCTATCACAAACTTTCAAACCGAGTTTCATGAAGTTTATAAGCATAGAATAATCTATATTTATATGAACACATAAGCATGATGTGTTTTAAATACTGTGGTGTAGGGTATCATATGGTCGGGCTTGACCGACTATACTTTCTTACTTGTTTTATTTAAGACTATTGATTTGTCCGCATACTTAAGTGCGAAGTCGAATCGCTTTTTTCTGTTTATATCCCTAGTTAATGTTTTTTTTTTTCTTTTTACGCGGCTATGGAATCCGCAAAACACTTCGCACTGTTTCTAAACTACCATTAATATTGTAATAATTTTCCAAAGTGTTTGAATTTCCACGGCTGTTGTTTAAGGATTTTTACTAACAATACTTTTTATAAATCGCTCAACTCGTGGGGAAATTTTGGTTGGACGTCCAGCTTTTGGCTTGCTTACTAGGGATTGAGACGCAGACAAATGTTTTATTACCGTATGCACTGTAGACTTGGCACGTCCAACAATTTTCAAAATTGAACTCAAGGAGGTTTAATTAAAAATTTAATCAAGTGAATTTAACGTTTAATCAAGTGAATTAAACGCCCCGGTAGGCTAGCTAGTAGTGAGCTATTCTATCAACCTCGGGGTTGCGGGTTCGATTCCCGCCAGAGACTCTGGTTTCTTTGCTGCAGACAAGCGTCGGGCTTCGTGGGGATTAGCATAGGAGATAAAAAAAAATTGACAATATTAATTTGCATCAGTAAACAAATTTATAATATCAATTATACGTTTAATTCACTTGATTACATTTTTAATTAAAACTGATTTTATTTTTGATTAATGCTTTTACTGCTGCAAAATTCTTTTCTGTGTTGTTTTCTTACCTATGAAAGTATAAAAAGCAGAAAGTGACCCAATTTTTTTGTAGTTTGATTTTGGCAGTGTGTCGATGCCTTGCAAATGCTAGCAAAAACATCGATCAAAAATCCAGGGTTATACTTAAACTCCAATTTCAGAGGGAATACGTACTATAATCTGTGTGACTGTATGTACATTAATATTTTAAAGTAAAACCCATATCGAGAATAATGAATAGAAATTCTGTCAGGTGTAAAAAGGGTTAGTAAATCAATCATAATAATATTCTCCTTTAATTTAATTTTTTTTTTATTTCAAATACATATTCGGGATTGAATCAACTTTATACTACATGAATCAATCGCATTTTGAGATAAATTCAATCTTAGTTTTACTTAAATCAATCTCATTTCGAATTATTTAAAGTACGAATTCGGGATTGAATATGGATAAGTAAAGTATATTGAAAATCCGTACTTTAATCAATCTTTCTGTACTTTATTTAAAAAAATCCGTAATCACCGTACTATTAATACCGCTTCGGATTGATTTGAGTACGGATGGATTGATTTTTCTTTTGACTGTGCTGAATGTTCAAATTATAAAGAAATGATAACGAAAACTAAAATCAAAACTTTCTTTTAAAAACTGCAGTTTTATTATTCCCCACTTTTACCAAAATCCCCCACTGTATGTGTGCTGTTGTTGTTGTTGCTAGGTTATAAAGAACGACGCCTTAGAGCCTTTTACTATATGATTAGTTTAAGGTTTTTTCACTTTTTTTTATTCCTTTGGAATTCTTTTTTTGCCTGTTTTCATAAAAATGTACCTGTATTACAAGTTTTTTTTTTCGTTTTGTTAAATTTTTGTGAATTTTATTTTTATTTGATTGCCTGGCAATTTTCAAAAGTCTTACTCCATTCTGAAAGATCTTGTTTTTGGTTTTTTTTTTGTTTTGGAAAATTGTTTTCTTAATTCAAAATTCGTTAATTTGCTGATATTAAAAACTGTTATCTGTTCTGTTTTTTTCTTTTAAATGTATTTTGTTTTTTATATTGTTTATTGTTAATTTGTTTTTTTTTTTTTTTTTGTCTTATCGGTAACTCTTTTTGTTATTTGGTAGTCTTTTATATTTTTATGTTATTTATTGTATATTAAAATAAATTAAAATAAAATTAGTTTCTTTAACGAAGCTTATAGCATGATTCCAGCTAAAGGGAGTCAAGTAATTTAAACAGGTGCACTATTTTTTTTAAATGAAATGCGGGAGAAAATGTAAAAATTATTTTAATATTTTTCAATAATTTTAAGATAAAATCTTTATGAATTCTGGATTAATAATGCATTTTTTAATTTTTCTCTTTTTAGGTAAATATTGGAAAATTTTCTCAGAAAAAATGTGAACAGTAAGTTTTCGAGTAACTTTAAAATATCAAATTAATTTAGAAAACTTTTAAACTCTACACGTAAATTATATGTGTCAAAGCATATTAAACTTTAGGCAACCGCTTGTCAAGTTTTATGAATCTTTCGTTTGCTTAAGCAAATTGCGAATCTGATCGCACTTTCCGTACGAAATCAAATCTGTTTGGTTTTGTTTTGTTAAACGCATTTGACAAACTTTTTGTTTACTTTTGACAGAAGCTTGAGCAATCCTATGCATATTATAGTTGTGCCTTTAGTCTAATATAAGAAAAACTTCCTGGCATCAGAGAAGTTTTTTGCAATTGTATATTTTTTCGGCAAAAAGTACCTGATGTTCAAAAACAAGAACATTTTGGGGAAAATAGTTGATTTTGTATGCAATAATAATTCTTTTCTGCAAACGAATTCTTTTTATGCAAATGGTTATTTTGGAGATAAAGAGATAAAGTGATATTTCTACAAACATTTTTTTTAACAATAACCCTCATTTCAAAGAAAAGTACTGAAATGCTTCCAATTTTGACAAAAATATACTTCCTTTTAATAGCTCGATCTTTAATTTAAAATTTTAAAAGACACACTGTGAGCGTCAAAATAAAGTGTACAGCTTGTTTTCCAATATAAAAAGTGTTATGTTAGTTATAAAAATTTAAATTTCTACTTTGCCAAATTTGATCTGACTTCAAGCTTGCTGTCATCTGTGAAAAATACGTTGCTCCAAAAATTAACGAAAGTAAGTTGGACGTAAAAAAAACGTGATAAAAGGTAGAAAAAAGAAATTCAACGGGAAAAATACAGTATCTATAGTGAAGCGTGATAGGATTGGCTTTTGTAATACATCCTAAAACAGATGAAACAGCCCAATAGCCGCTCGATATCAACTTAACTAAACATCTGGGAACATTTGGACAGACAAATTATTAAAAAAAGCAAAAGCAGCAAGCACTCTCTGAAGAAAATTCTGCAGGAAGAGTAGCCAAAATTGTCTACTCCGCTAACTTTAAAATGGGTGGAATCGATGCCAAAGAAACTAGAAGCCGTCCTCAAAGCAAAAAGAAATCAAAAAAAGTATTAGCCACTTCAATTTTCTTAGTATTCTACAACTGTACACTTTTTTTGAAAATTTGTAATTGTAATAAGATTGTCCAAAGTTTTGTAAATGACAATAAACTTCCAAAAAGAGAAGAGTTAGAGTAGAGTTAGAGTAGAGTTAGAGTAGAGTTAGAATAGAGTTAGAGTAGAGTTAGAGTAGAGTTAGAGTAGAGTTAGAGTAGAGTTAGAGTAGAGTTAGAGTAGAGTTAGAGTAGAGTTAGAGTAGAGTTAGAGTAGAGTTAGAGTAGAGTTAGATTAGAGTTAGAGTAGAGTTAGAGTAGAGTTAGAGTAGAGTTAGAGTAGAGTTAGAGTAGAGTAAGAGTAGAGTTAGAGTAGAGTTAGAGTAGAGTTAGAGTAGAGTTAGAGTAGAGTTAGAGTAGAGTTAGAGTAGAGTTAGAGTAGAGTTAGAGTAGAGTTAGAATAGAGTTAGAGTAGAGTTAGAGTAGAGTTAGAGTAGAGTTAGAGTAGAGTTAGAGTAGAGTTAGAGTAGAGTTAGAGTAGAGTTAGAGTAGAGTTAGAGTAGAGTTAGAGTAGAGTTAGAGTAGAGTTAGAGTAGAGTTAGAGTAGAGTTAGAGTAGAGTTAGAGTAGAGTTAGAGTAGAGTTAGAGTAGAGTTAGAGTAGAGTTAGAGTAGAGTTAGAGTAGAGTTAGAGTAGAGTTAGAGTAGAGTTAGAGTAGAGTTAGAGTAGAGTTAGAGTAGAGTTAGAGTAGAGTTAGAGTAGAGTTAGAGTAGAGTTAGAGTAGAGTAAGAGTAGAGTTAGAGTAGAAAAGAGTTAGAGTAGAGTTAGAGTAGAGTTAGAGTAGAGTTGGAGTAGAGTTAGAGATGAGTTAGAGTCGAGTAGAGTTAGAGTAGAGTAGAGTAGAGTAGAGTAGAGTAGAGTTAGAGTAGAGTTAGAGTAGAGTTAGAGTAGAGTTAGAGTAGAGTTAGAGTAGAGTTAGAGTAGAGTTAGAGTAGAGTTAGAGTAGAGTAGAGTTAGAGTAGAGTAGAGTTATAGTAGAGTTAGAGTAGAGTTAGAGTAGAGTTAGAGTAAAGTTAGAGTAGAGTTAGAGTAGAGTTAGAGTAGAGTTAGAGTAGAGTAAGAGTAGAGTTAGAGTAGAAAAGAGTTAGAGTAGAAAAGAGTTAGAGTAGAGTTAGAGTAGAGTTGGAGTAGAGTTAGAGATGAGTTAGAGTCGAGTAGAGTTAGAGTAGAGTAGAGTAGAGTAGAGTAGAGTAGAGTAGAGTAGAGTAGAGTAGAGTAGAGTAGAGTAGAGTCGAGTAGAGTAGAGTAGAGTAGAGTAGAGTAGAGTAGAGTAGAGTAGAGTAGAGTAGAGTAGAGTAGAGTTAGAGTAGAGTTAGAGTAGAGTTAGAGTAGAGTTAGAGTAGAGTTAGAGTAGAGTTAGAGTAGAGTAGAGTAGAGTTAGAATAGAGTTAGAGTAGAGTTAGAGTAGAGTTAGAGTAGAGTTAGAGTAGAGTTAGAGTAGAGTTAGAGTAGAGTTAGAGTAGAGTTAGAGTAGAGTTAGAGTAGAGAAGAGTTAGAGTAGAGTTAGAGTTAGAGTTAGAGTAGAGTTAGAGTAGAGTTAGAGTAGAGTTAGAGTAGAGTTAGAGTAGAGTTAGAGTAGAGTTAGAGTAGAGTTAGAGTAGAGTTAGAGTAGAGTTAGAGTAGAGTTAGAGTAGAGTTAGAGTAGAGTTAGAGTAGAGTTAGAGTAGAGTTAGAGTAGAGTTAGAGTAGAGTTAGAGTAGAGTTAGAGTAGAGTTAGAGTAGAGTTAGAGTAGAGTTAGAGTAGAGTTAGAGTAGAGTTAGAGTAGAGTTAGAGTAGAGTTAGAGTAGAGTTAGAGTAGAGTTAGAGTAGAGTTAGAGTAGAGTTAGAGTAGAGTTAGAGTAGAGTTAGAGTAGAGTTAGAGTAGAGTTAGAGTAGAGTTAGAGTAGAGTTAGAGTAGAGTTAGAGTAGAGTTAGAGTAGAGTTAGAGTAGAGTTAGAGTAGAGTTAGAGTAGAGTTAGAGTAGAGTTAGAGTAGAGTTAGAGTAGAGTTAGAGTAGAGTTAGAGTAGAGTTAGAGTAGAGTTAGAGTAGAGTTAGAGTAGAGTTAGAGTTGTGTTAGAATAGAGTAGAGTAGAGTTAGAGTAGAATTAGAGTAGAGTTAGAGTAGAGTTAGAGTAGAGTTGGAATAGAGTTAGAGTAGATTTAGAGTAGAGTTAGAGTAGAGTTAGAGTAGAGTAGAGTAGAGTAGAGTAGAATAGAGTAGAGTAGAGTAGAGTAGAGTAGAGTAGAGTAGAGTAGAGTAGAGTAGAGTAGAGTAGAGTAGAGTAGAGTAGAGTAGAGTAGAGTAGAGTAGAGTAGAGTAGAGTAGAGTAGGTTAGAGTAGAGTAGAGTAGAGTAGAGTAGAGTAGAGTAGAGTAGAGTAGAGTAGAGTAGAGTAGAGTAGAGTAGAGTAGATTTAGAGTAGAGCTAGAGTAGAGTTAGGGTAGAGTTGGAGTAGAGTAATTGTTAAGTTAAAGTAGAAATAGATTGGAGTTAGAGTTGAGTTAAGGCTGGGATAGTGAAAAGTTAGGGCGTGGGTTTCTTCATGGAGAAACCAGATATAAAGTTTGCTTTCGTTTGCCGGATGGATGCAGTGGTCTGCTGGCGGAAATCTCGGCTATAAAGCAGGCAGCTATCTGGCCAGTCTATTTTCTGATAACAAGGCTGCCAATTCTTCCCTAAAGGATGTTTACACGGTATCTTGTTTAACTGTAGAATGCCGGATGGCTTTGATTGAGACTGCGAATCATTCAAGGGTAACGCTTATATGGATACCAGGGTACCCGGAATACACGAGCAACCAGAAAGCAGATGAGCTGGCCAATAGAGATGTTTGCATGGATAACACATTAATTGATAAATTCGTTGGCCTTCCAATGGTTCACTGTGAGTCCCTTGTCAAGTGCAACTCTTATAGAATTGCGCTGATGAGATAGACCTGTAAGTGAACCTGCTTTATATCCAAAGCACTGTGGCCTGGCTATGGTGAAAGGAGAACGAACTCTCTACTAAGGTTTAATAGGAACCAAATTAGAGCAGTGGTATCAGTTTTAACTGGGCACTGGCCGGTAAGGGACTCATGGTAGGAGTCTAAATGGGTCTAGAATTCAATGACTACTGCAGAAATTTTCATTATGAGGAGGAGGAGAAAATTGTGCTTCACTTTCTTTGTCAATGTCCAATTATACGGGGCATCAGAAAAATACCTGCCAGAACCGGTGTTTGCCTGCTTGGAGGATCTATCTAGGAAAGGGCATAGGTCGATTCTTCTTTTCATTAGGAAGACAAATTGGTTGAAGTTTGGAGTGACACGATCTGAGTAACTGTTCTATAGGATATGCATTGACGCTGTTTACCACAAAGGGACCACTGAAGAACCCAAGTGAACTATCTCTCGATGGCTGCCAATGGAACCTTACCTAGTCTTAAGTAGAATAAGAGTAGAGAAATAGGAAAGAGCAATTTTGAAGTGACACTAAAGTGGCGAATAACGGTAGTCTCAGGGTACAATCTAATGAGAAAAAGAGAAGTATTTGAGCAGGTAAAGTTAATTTTTTACTTTAAATAGTGTAAATTTTATATTTATAAGTCATGAGTTTTTGTTGAGTACTTCTTATGTGTACCAGAAAAGTTAAAAAAATCTTTTCAAAGCTATTTCAAGAAAACATTTACGACTATAATAATTAAAAAAATCACAACATTGTTTAATATAACAATTCGTGTAAAAAATTTAATTTTGGAATTTCCTGTCCTTCAAGTTAATACTGCAGTCTTTACAGTTATAACAACCAAAACTCTCAGAGAAAACCATTTCGACACATTCCCACAAATTATAATTTCTTATCGGGCTTTTAAAAAAAGAAATTCAGTTTAAACATAAATTTCTATTTATACTTAAGTTATTATCAGCTGTTGCTCACAGAAAACTACAGTTTTACAAAGAAAAAAAAAATTAAAGCTTTAAACTTCTCCTAAAGAAAAAAAAAATGTATAATTTAAAACCCTGTATGTAGTTTAGCCACAATAACAACTTAAAAAAATGATTCAACATTTTAGCAAAAAGAAAGAAAACAACGAAAAAAGTTAACGCATACAGACAGATGTTAATTTTCAACTATAAAGCACGCATATAGCACAGCTAGCAGAGAATAGAACTGCAAAAACTACTCCTTCTTGGCTGATAACTACTAAACTTGACTAAGAAGATCACTAGAAACAACAAATTAAAGGAGAAAAATCTAGAGAAAAAAAACCAACAACGGAAAAAGAACACCCAGTTTTAAAAAACTCAAAGCTGAAAGTAAACTTCAGGAAATTTTAGCGTGGTAACAGTAGAAGAGGAAGAAGTTGTTGAGGAATAAAATGCTCACGCATGTATTTATTTTATAAAATAAACTGTAGTCAGGCTAAAAGTTGACAGCTTATGAGATTATTATGTCATGGTCAACAAAATTAACGATTAACTTTTTCAGCTTGTTCGTTCATTCGTTCGTTCGCTTGTTCCTTCTTTTATTAGTTTCTCCACTGTGAGCCAATTCTTTCACAGGATCTGGGGTGTTTTGTTTCCATAAGAATTTACTTGTATTTCTTTTTTATTTGTTTTTTATTTTCCTTTAAATAGCTAGAATTTTTAAAACAAATTTTAATTTATTACCACGTTGTGAAAAACTAACAGTTAACTAATCACTTAGAAAACTATTAGTAAAACTGTAGAAAAAAAATAGCAGATGAACAACAGTTAAGGTTTGATTTAATAATCCTCAGTACAAAGGCCTCCCAGGTAAAACTGGGTGTAAAGTTAGAAAACTAATAAGCAGTTTGCCTTAAAAAACAAATAACAGAAATGCATTAAAAATGAGAAAGAACTTGCTGATTATGAAGGTAATTTGCAGGAAAAGGGAAGGAGCCTAGCATTTCTGAAAATAACATTTCCCCATTTTAGCGCTGCAATGCAAAAGAATTTCAACATAGTGTGGATTAGGAAAAGAGTAGTGGTTGAATAGAGTTTAAGCAGAGATAGAGTAGGGTAGAATAAAGTAGAGAACGGTTAGAGTAGAATAGAGTAGAGTGAGAAAGGAATAAAGATACGTTAAATGTTAAGCAGATAAAGAACAGAGTAGAGTTAGAGAAGAGTTAGAGTAGAGTTAGAGTTAGAGTAGAGTTAGAGTACAGTTAGAGTAGAGTTAGAGTAGAGTTAGAGTAGAGTTAGAGTATAGTTAGAGTAGAGTTAGAGTAGAGTTAGAGTAGAGTAAGAGTAAAGTTAGAGTAGAGTTAGAGTAGAGTTAGAGTAGAGTAAGAGTAGAGTAAGAGTACAGTTAGAGTAGAGTTAGAGTAGAGTTAGAGTAGAGTTAGAGTAGAGTTAGAGTAGAGTTAGAGTAGAGTTAGAGTAGAGTTAGAGTAGAGTTAGAGTAGAGTTAGAGTAGAGTTAGAGTAGAGTTAGAGTAGAGTTAGAGTAGAGTTAGAGTAGAGTTAGAGTAGAGTTAGAATAGAGTTAGAGTAGAGTTAGAGTAGAGTTATAGTAGAGTTAGAGTAGAGTTAGAGTAGACTTAGAGTAGAGTTAGAATTAAAGTACAGTAAGAGTAGAGTAAGGGTAGAGTAGAACAGAGTAGAGTTAAAGCATAGTTAGAGAAGAGTATTTGGGGTGGATTTAAAACAGAATTGGAGTAATTTTAGGTTAGGAATAAAGAACAGTAGAGTAAGAAAAGGGTAAGCAAACATTAGAAATTGAAATATGAATAGAAATTCCATGGAAGAGTTTTTCTCTTCTCCCATTTTTTACAACGGGAAATAACTCCCGGGCAGTTTTTATTCGCAATTGGGTTGTATTATTTGAATCAAGTGTATAGTTAAAATAAAGTTAAAGCTTACTTGCAATTGAGTTGAGAAAATATACGAGTTCTCTAATCAATATGGAGAAAAGTCTAAAAAAGGTCGAATCCAACTTTAAACAGATTTAAAGAATTGTTGGTGCAAAGTAAGAGCAAGGTTTGAATAGGGTTTGATTAAGGTTTGTATAGGGTTTGAATAGCGGTAAAGTAGAACCAAAATAAAAGTTCAAGTATATTAAAAGTAAGTGTTGAGGTATATACAAAGAAGACTTTGTGCAAAGATTGCTTATAAGCTAAACATAGTTTTTTTTTAGAATTCCTGTACTATTTGGGCATCATTCAATTCATCATTTATTAGTGTCTTAAAAATCAGTAAAAATTCTCCTTTTGTTGCACTAAAATATTGTTTAGTCATATTTCCCTTAATTTTAACTAACCATTAATTTTTCTAGTTAAAAAATCTTCTTCATATTAAATTTTCTTAGTGCGTAAGGTTTTCTTTTAATACATTCATTTAAATTTCTATAGGTTTTCTTCTTCGCTCGTAATACATTTTTACAGCCCAACATTTGCTTTAAATGTTTATGTAAAACTGGCAGCAAAGATGCAACAGTCCAGCAACAAAGACACAAAGTAGTAAAATGAGTAAAAATCCTATTACGATATTCATCTACCAGTTAAGATTTAAACCTAAATGAAATGAACATCATTAAGTCTGACATACACACAAATTAAAGCCCTATAGTTCGAAAAATAGATACTTAAAAATATAGCGCTTTTACTTTGAAAGTCTTATGTCGCAAGGAAAAACTTAGATTGCGATTAGATAACTTGGGAATCTAATATTGCAAAAAAAATTGTAATAAGTATGTTTTTGTCTTTTGAAGTTCACCAAATTTTAGGGAATATTTTGCTGAACTGCAGGGCTCGGACAGCAACACATTTTATTGTTATATACTTATGTTTTTTTGTGAGACTCTTGCCAACATTAACATTAAAATTGGCATTACTACAATGAAAATAAAATGAAAAACTTTAAAAAGTAATACATTTTGCGTTAGTTACCAACTATGAAGGCATTTTCATGTGAAACAAAAAACAATTTACTATGTGTACAAAAATAAGAGTTAAATACCAACTAGTTAGTTTTACACACTACTCATGTCCCTGTTGTATTTGCCTAAACTTAGCAATCGTTAGTATTTTAAGTTGTTGTTAAAAATTGTACCAAATGTTGCAATCACTACCAATTTTGGGCTGTTTGTTTGTTTGGTTGCTGCTGGTTTGCAGGTTTATTCATTGCAACTTGCACTAGCTGGAGTTTGCTTGAGCAAGACAACAACAAAAAAAAACCTGCCTTAAGTTTGCTGGCGTACGGAGTTAGAGGGGACTGAAGGGGAGATGTTTTTTATATGATGCGTGGTAAACTGGCAAGTAAAAAGATGTTCGTTTCGTTTGGCTTATTGTTTTTGTTGTTATTGGTGATGTTGTTTTTTGCCTTAACCATGTATTGTACTACTAGTGTTTTAGGTCTAGTACTCGTAGTTAAAAATAAAATATTGTCAATGAGAAAAGAATGCGTTTTTGTGGCCAACAGGTAATTAAATGTTATTTTGGCTTTATTTATGGTATTTAAAATGCAAATAAGGTAATATTTTTGTTTAAAGTTAATACTGTTTGCAAATAAGTAGATCCTCTAGATGTTTTTGTAGGCATTTTTTTTTTTTTTTTTGTTTACCGTCTTAGGAACAATTTATTATTTAGCTGCTTAAGGACTTGGGAGTATATTTTAAATAGGCTTTTTTAAAAAGCATTTTTTATTCAACACCTACGTTTTATTCAAAAAGGTGATTTTTATGAAAAACTTAATTTTTGTAGAGAAAAGATAAATTCATTGAAAATTAGCTTTGTCTAGCTTTTAGAACATAAAAACACTATAGAAAAAATTTTTTTCTTTTTTTCCATCGATGATATCTTATGTTTTAAAGATGTTCTCGATTTGAACTTATCAATAAACATTTTTTATCGCTAACATGAATTGTATAGATATACGATATCGATAATATGAATTGTAAATAAATCTGTTATCAATAATTAGTATTGTGGTTATTTTGTTGAACTATTTATGGTTTTTAATCCAAATTTTTAATATTTTTAATTAGGCTTAAGTTCATGAAATTTAATTTTTATTAAATTATTTTTATGAAGAAAGGAATTTTACAACATGAAAATCAATCAAAATTGTTATTGATAATCTTTCATTCTTGACGTGGCTCGGGCTCGAACCCTGGCCGGCAGGTTGTAAGGGTGACAGGATTTTTTTTTTAAGAAAAGAGGAATATTCTTACACTCTAAATTTTACTAAAATTTTTCTTTGGTTGTAAAGGAAAAATTTTGTTTTGAATTAAATAAAGTTAGCTTTGATTTTTATTATTCAAATTAAAGAAAAATTTTCATTTAAAACTGAATATTTTGTTTGAGGTGATCGATCACAGCAGAGCTAATTTTTATTCTAATTAATAATTTTTGTACCAAAGCAAAAAGAAGGGAATATTTAAAGGATACTTAAAAGGATTTTAGGATACATATATATCGAATTGGTAAGATTTTCTTTTTGTGCATACGCGTATATTATTTTAAAATTCTAATTGGGGTTTACTTCCTTTAGTAATTTCTAGTTCGCTTGGAATCCTGAACGAAGGGTAATAAACATAAAAAAAAGGAATATTTTTCATCACTCAATTTCATTGTAATAAAAGAATTCTAAGGAAGCTGGGTAAAATTTTTTTTAAATTGGCAACAACAGCAAATATTTACCACCAAATAGGAAATTATCTTTGTGCGTTTATTCCCTATAATGATAGCGGTACCTTCAATATTTGCCACCTAATATTGGTATTTGATAAGGCAGATTTATAAACAATCATCTATTTTTTTTTTCTCTTATTGATATACATTTAACTAAATCAATTTTTGATATTGGGTGACCACATTCCAACAAAATTATTCGTTTATTTTAATTAATTCGTTTTTGAATTCAAATGTAAACTTTTAATTAATTTTTGTTAGAAATCCCTATTTATAATACATATTTTCTTATTTTTTTTTAGTTCATTTGTATTTAAATTCATTTGTTTTATAATTTCTGTTTCCTTTAAAAAAAATTATTCAATAATTTTGATAAATTGTATAATAATCGTTAATTAATATCGATAATTTTTTTATCTCGGTTATTTAAAAATCAGTTTAATTTGGTCACCTTAATTTTTTTAACATATAGAAACTCAACATAAAACATTTCTTAGTAAAAACACTCAAAACACATTCAATCAGTATCAATCACACACACACTCAAATACTCACCACCATAAAAACACTCATACCAAAATATTAATACACATTTTAATTTTTACAAAAATACTTATTTAAATATATTCGGTTAGTGTGGATTATGTTATAAGTAATTATTTAACATTCATACGTAACGTACTCCACACAACAATAGCATATTAAAGAATTGCATAAAATAATTAATCAACGAATTTAACCTACCGTCAATGGGCGCCTACTGACATCGGTGAATTTAAATCAAGTAAGTGGATTACTTTAATTTTCTAACTTAAAACAGCCATATTTAAAATAAACTCTCACAAATTTAATAAAAACTATAAATTAAAATAAACAACACATTCATTCCTATGCTTTCACTTTCTTAAGCAACACATTTACTTAATTTTTTTTTTTTATACATATTTTATTAATATTTCTACTAAATATTCGGGAATAATAGTTATTTTTATTTTATATACATGTGTATAAAGGGGTGACCAAACTCAAGTTTTGTTTATCTTATTTTTGTTAAATAAATTTTATTTTTATGTTTTGTTCGCGTATTTTAAAACTTTAATATTTTAAATAAATTTTGATTATTGTAATGTTTACAAACATGAAATTTTGAATTTGTTTAGATTTACTACGAAAAGTGAAGTAGAGGTATGGGTTAAGTAGGATAAACTATTTTATGTAATTTTTGGTTTATTTTTGGGCTGACACCAAACATTATACTCTTGTCAGCATGGTGGGTGGGCCTGGCTTTAATGTAGCAAATTCCAGCTTAAGCTATAAGCCAACTATCAATTACGTTCTTTTACTATCCTTTTTTTTTTTTTGTTTGCTTATTTTCTGTGTTGGTCATTGATATTTTTGGCTACCTAAGTTAAAATCTTTTGTAGCGGGTTCTTTTGATATTTGACATTAGGAAGATTTGGGAACCTTATACACCCCCCCCCAACGACGAGCACGGCCGGATTATAGGTAGCCCCGTTCCCAAGGAGGAATATATTAACCTGAAGAATCGTTACAAGGTTACCATGACATGTTTCGATCGCAACCACTCGATCTCCTCAGATGGATTTGCCGTCTTACACTCGCAGCCATCGACGACTGCTGACGTCACTAGTCAAACATCAACCCTTAAACCAAATTGTATTTAAACATTTGGTAGATCGAAATTTGCTTTCCTGAATGATTATCCATTTTAATTGATTTTACATGTTTTTTCCTTCACTTCTGTTTTTTCGTACTTTCGTCAAGAATTTTTCTTGAAGTCCAAGTACATTTTTTGTTTTTTACTTTGTCTTTCTCTTTTCTGTTGACCTTTTTCAGCACAACTTGAAGGACAAATGTACACATAGAGCTCGTGCCTTAGCTTTAACAATAATTAGTATTGTGGTTATTTTGTTGAACTATTTATGGTTTTTAATCCAAATTTTTAATATTTTGAATTACATGTCATGGTAACCTGCCGGCCAGGGTTCGAGCCCGAGCCACGTCAAGAATGAAAGATTATCAATAACAATTTTGATTGATTTTCATGTTGTAAAATTCCTTTCTTCATAAAAATAATTTAATAAAAATTAAATTTCATGAACTTAAGCCTAATTAAAAATATTAAAAATTTGGATTAAATCTGTTATCGATAAAATGTAGTTAATAGTTAATAGTGTTATTGATAACACTACGTGAAAGTTTTTTGACCAAATGTATCTGATACCTAATCTTATGCAAAATTTTCAGCTGAATCCGAATATGAAGTCAAAAGTAGCACAGAAAAGAACAAATAATATTTTTGAAGATATTTGCACTTAAGTCACATCATCTTTTTTAATAGACACAAAAAATGGTTATATTAGAATATCTCGAAAAGTGTTCTACTTTTTACAATTCCGACTTCATATTCGGATACATCGTCAATTTTACATAAAGATTAGGTGGCATATTAATTTGATCACTACTTTGTTGAAAATTTGTGACACATTGTAATTAGTATTCAATATTAAATGTCGATAACACGTATTTTAAAGAAAATTATTTGCAGTATCATTCATTAATTAAAAAAAATTTACTGACATTATTTTAGATAATTTTACCATATTTTTTCTCTGCGTGTACATAAAGACAAGTTTTGCTATAGTTCCCTATTTGGAACCCATGGGCAATCATTGACCCGCCTTAACAAATTTATGTTTTGAGGACAACATGTTTCCATCAGAGAACGGCTTTGTGCGATTGCAAAAAAATCGCAGTAAATGAACACCAACAAATACACTCGCTTGCGGTCATATAATGAAACTTGCGCAACCGCAAACATTCGCTGCAGGTTTGCAGTCATTTAAATAATGCACATAGTGCTTTGTTATTTATTCCATCGTTTAGCTTCGTTTGTCAATTAAGATGTTTGTGTGTTTGGTCAGACAATTATTGTTTTGGCAAAGAAAAAAAAATATATAAACAAAAAAGCCAGAAATCAAGCAATTATTACTCATGTAGGCATTTAGCAGTTACGATGTAGTACAAGAAAAAAAAATGTAATGAAAGTAAACGCACATATGTAGGTACAAACAATTTCCATAGAAACAGAAGACTTTTTTTTGTCATTTCTTAAAACGTACAGTAGTTCTGTATTTACAATGTATCTTGTTATTGTTGTTAATTTTAACAAAGCGTCTCATCGAGTGGTTTATTGTTGTTATTGTTGTTAATGTTAACAAAGCGTCTCATCGAGTGGACAATGACTACTTGAATGCAAAAGTGTTAGAATGTATGCCTTTGGACTTAACATGCAAACAAAGCACTTTCAATAAAAAAGCACACATGCAAAAATCAAATGTGTACGAAACGATGTAAAACTTACCAACGTTGAACTTTGTTTTGCATGAAAAGAGTGAATGTAAATTTGAACGTATGAATAAATCAAGAAATATAGTGATTTTGCTGGTTTCCATGCTATCTTAAAAGTAATTCTCGCCAATTTTATGTTAATACCAACATTTGTACGGAAGTTATGGCATTAAAAGCTATTTCGGGAATAGTAATTATATGGGAACTATTTTATGGACCGATTCCAATGACATTTAGTAAGATGGAAAATAAGCTTGTTCGGGGACTTTGTGAAATTATGGACGATTTGCTCTATTTTTAATTGAGTAAGTAATTCTGAATCGATCGGTATACTTTAAGGCAGTGTTCGTAAATAAACAGATAATTTAGCGTTCGGCTCACACACCCAGGAGCGATATCTATTTTTTAGTGTTTGTGTAGACGAACACAACCCTTAATACCATTCGAAAGAGTAGAACATTAAATAGTGTTCTGTGCTGCGTTAAAAACAGAATAATTGTTGTCGTACTGTAGACAAACATTATATTTTAATGATCTATAATGTTTCTTTTTTTTTATATTAATAAATAAAAGAACAAACAAAAATGTTAGCAACGAGCTCAGCACGAATAGCTTAGTGTGTATTGTGTTTTGTTTGTGTCAAATTTTTTGCTAGCTTTTTATTTTTTTGTATATGTATTTTATTTTTGTTAAAAATTTAAAATCTACCAGCTAAAAGGGCCCTAAGCGCAACAGTAACGAACACACACTAATATGCTGAACCGAACACGTAAAAGTTCTCATTTTTTTGTTGAGTTGGTAAGAACAGTATTATTTTTGTGCTCGAAGATGACAATCAGGGAAACGTTATATTTTTCTGATGTACTACACAAACACTATTAGAGTTTGTGTTTTTCACAAATCTACCGAAACGAACACTGAGGAACGATATTTAATGTTTATTTTTGAACACTGCTTTAAGATGTTACAAACATCAGCTCAAATGCATAATACCCTCTCCAATATTGTGGTGTGGAATTATGATCCTGATGCAAAGTATGAAGTGTTAATTTATTTTAGTGTTACACAGTATGAGTATCCTTTTCACATGTGGTGAAGGGAATGAAAAGGTTTTCTTTATTCTAAAGTTCCTTTTCTATTGAATAAATTTTATTTAAACCGTGCTTTAATATTAAAATATACTAATTAATTCAGAAAATCAATTTTTTTATTTAATTAAAAGAAAGCACATTAAATGCAAAAAAGTACTTTTCATTCAAATATTTAAGTTCAATCAAAATACACACTTTATTTATTCAAATAGTTAGTTTTAAATTTAAAAGGTAATTTCTTACTGTAAATATAAACATATATGTTCTTTTAACTACTCTGGGGATCATAGGGCCTCCAAAAGTTAATTCCAATAATCTCGGTCATCAGCCTGATCTTTGACTTTGTTCCACTATAGTCGTAATTTGGATAGTTCGGCTGTGAATTGGAATGTTTCCCCTACTTCCCTGGGTGCTCCAGTCTTTGGCTTTCTAAGCGATATCATCTAATGACTTGTGGAGTGTGTGTCCAAGCCAACTCCATGTGCGTGTGTGTTTTCTTATTTTCATCTAAATTGGCTGCTGGTTTGTCGGGCATTATATATCGGGTGATTTTTTAGCTATTATCTTTTTGGCAACACTGGTTTAAACAGCTGACGCACGTTTCGTGTTTTGTTTCACTGTCAAACATCTTCAGGTTGGTCTATAATTTAACCATGAATCGTCTTACAAACGAATAACGCTTGCAAATTATTGAATTTTATTATCAAAATGCGTGCTCTGTTAAGAAAGTTTACCGCGCGCTTCTTCCATTTTATGGTCAGCTCATTTTTGGCTCAATGGGTACGTTAATAAGCAGAATTGTCGATTTTGGAGTGAAGATCAGCCAGAAGCAATGCAAGAGCTACCAATACATCCAGAAAAAATCACAGTTTAGTGCGGTCTATGGGCTGCTGGCATCATTGGAACGTACTTCTTCAAAGATGATGCGAATCGTAACGTAACTGTGAATGGTGAGCGCTACCGTGAGATGATATCCAACTTTTTGTGCCCAAAATGCAAGAGCTTGACTTGTATGCCATGTGGTTTCAACAAGACGGTGCCACATGCCACACAGCACGCTTTACAATGGACTTATTGAGAGGCGAGTTCAGTGAACATTTTATTTCACGTTCGGGACCGGTCGATTGGCCGCCTAGATCGTGCGATTTAACGTCTTTGAGACTATTTTTTGTGGGGCTATGTTAAAGCTCATGTCTATGCACACATGCCCGCTTCAATTGACGCATTGGAAGACAACATCGAATCATTTATTCAAGAGATACCGGCCGAAATATCGGAAAGAGTATGCCAAAATTGGACTAAGCGGATGGACCATTTGAGGCGCAGTCACGGTCAACATTTGCATGAAATAATCTTCAAACATTACAATTATATGGACCGTACTATCGATTCAAATAAAGATTTCATGCATTTTTCTGAATTTTATGTGTTTTTTTTTAAACTTTCCTATAGCTCTTAAGAAATCACCCATTATTAAGGACGGCCAGTAATCACGCAAAATTCTACGCAGGCATTTGTTACTGTTACATTACTGAAAATGGTACTATTAAAGAAGTACCTTTAAATTTAGAAATGCTGTCTTTGTACAAAAAGGTAATAAAATCATAACTTTTAATACAAACGGTAAGCCTCTTTATTCTAGTAGGTATATATTTTTAATCTTTGTCTTTTTAATACAAAAACATTCCTCTTGATAAAAAAACAGAAATACCTTTAAGTAAAAAGTGGAACGTACGGTTACCATTTTGCTTTGCAATTATTTTTTCAAGTAAATATATAGACTTATCTTTATCTTGCCATAAATTAACCCCAACAATGTTCAAGAAATATCTAACAAAAAAAATGCTTTTATTTCTATATACAAGTTCTTATTAAGCCACATATTTTTTTTTTTTTTTGTGTGTATGTGTTCAATATTAAGCAATAGTTTAATTGTTTTGAAGTAGATTTTGCAAACACACTACAGCATAGAGTAGAAATACATAAATAAATGTTACTCATACGCCTGTGAGATAAATTAAACGAAAAAAGAAAACCAAAAAAACAAACCACAAAATTTATATTCAGACTATTCGTACTGGTATTTTATATTATGAGTTCAATTATGCAAAATGAAAAAGACAAACCACACAAAGACAAAGTCCCAAATCAAATGAAAAACAAATTTGCTATAAAACAATAAAATGACAGGTGCTTTTTGTTTGGCAACACTCTGAATCAATTGAACAAATAAAAATTATTTGTTCAACTCTAAACGAACACAGTAAAAAAGTATCTGCAACGCTCAGGCAGCTGTAAATGAAAACCTCCAACACCATAAAGTTGGGTTTGTTTTTTTTTTTTTTTTTTTTTTTTTTGCTTGAGCTCGTAGTAAAATGAAAAAAAACGTTAAATTAAAACGCCAATGTTAAGCAAACACTGTCTTAGACATACGAGATATTTCGATTTCATATACGAACAAACAACCAAATTATATAAAATGTTTTTTTCTTTCGATCAGATAATAATTGTTTTAAGTTACATTTTGCTGTTTATACATAATTTACTCTAACAGCAAAATATCTGTAATTGTTTTAAAATGCCATAAGTCTGTTCAAATGTGAGTTTTGCTTAAAAGTTTCGAAGCCACAAAATGCTAAAGTATTGGTTACATTGCGTTTATTACTTAAATGTATTATTTGGAGTCTCTGAAATTCGCTGGAGTTTCTGTTTTTATAGCTGCCAGGAGACTTTTGTTTTCATCATCTAAAACTTTAAAGTCTTTAACACTATTTATTTTAACATTTTTTGGTGTTGTTTGGTTTTTCGTTACTTAGACTCTAAAACACATGTCGTTGTATAATGATGATGGGAAATTATATGATACGAGAAAATAAATATAAAATTTAATTTAGCAAACACATAATTTGTCAAAAGACAATTACGGAGAAGTCTGTATGTGTATTTCGGGGTGAAAAGAAACTTATTAATAAAAAAAAAAAAAAATAAACGGTTGCTATTTTCACTTTTCTATTGGAAAATGATTTCGATAACAGTTCTTTTATAGCGAAATGCTAATTGGAAAAGTATTATCCGTAACATGGTTTTTTTATAGAAAAAAGTTATCGGCAAAATGTATTAAAGAAAAGTGTTATCAAAAACATATAACTTATAGAAAAATATAAGGCAAAACATATATTTTATAGAAAACTGTAATCAGTAACATGTGTTTTATAGAAGAGTGTTATTTATTACAACTGTTTATAGCAAAATATCATTTTTAACATGTTTAGAAGAATATTATAAAAAAAGAGTCACTCCCAAATATATCTATAGCTTCGATGTTAACCAAAGGTTGGCTTAGGCAAAAAAGTATGTGAAATATTGAAAAAAAACTTTATAAAATTAAAATTTATCTCATAGAATTCATTCGAAAAATAAAAATGTTTAATATAAAAAGGAATTTATAAAATTTAATAATTCTCAGATTCTATTTATAAAAATTTTTTATCGATAAAACTTTTTCAAAGAAAATGATAACGATAACTTAAATTTCATATCGATTGGTTCCACTCCATTCACTCCTTGTAAAAATGTCGTCGATAACATCCGTTCTAAAGCAAAAACGTTATCAAAAACATTATTTTATGTATTTATGTTATTTAATGTTATCGATAACACATAATGTATAGGAAAATAAAAGGAAACTCAATAACATGTGGTTTATCGAAGAGTGCCATTGATTACATAAGTTTATATCAAAATATCATGTATAACATATATTCTATCTGTATAAAAATATGTAATCGATAACACTTTTTTATAGAAAATGATAACGATACCATGCATTTCATGTCGATTGGTTTCTTGTCAATAACATCTTCTCTAAAAAAATTTATCGTTAACCTCCTTTCTAAAACGAGTATTTTATCAAGAACATTAATTTAATAGAAAAATGTTATCGATAAAACATAATTTATAGGAAAATAAAAGGAAAATCAATAACATGGCTAATAGAAGAGAGTTATATCCCTAGAGGGAAGCGAACTGACACCAAATTAGTCCCGTGATAGGTCTTTGGTGGTAGAGACCGGTTCTAGTTTGAACACTTTCTATGAATAAGACCTATCACTTTTACATCGGGTTGTCATTGGAGGGGGTCAATTGACACCAGTCACACATCTATTCTCAATAAACATGTTAAGTGCTAGTAACTGCAATGTAGTATTATTTTAATACAATGTAGTATTATTTCAATAAAACAAGTCCTAGAGCTAAATTTAAGAACAAAATTTTAGAAAGTTCCACAAAAACGTGTCACACCTTCAGTGAAGACTGTACTGTAATTTATACTTTTTCTACCTTTTTGTTCTTCATATACCAGTTATATGATTGGTTCTCCTTTCACCGGTCATGAGTTCTTTCTTTTTGTATCTGTTCTATTTTCAGAACTCCCAGGACCAGTCTGTTGAACCAATTGACACAACTTTCCCGCAGGGATATTACAAATGCTTATATCAAAATATCATCTGTAACATGTATTCTACCTTTATAGAAATATGTTATCAATAACACTTTTTTATAGAAAATGATAACGATAATATGTATTTCATATCGATTGGTTCCACTACATTCGCTCCATTCACTCTGTGGAAAAATGTTGTCGATAATATCTTCTCTAAAAAAATGCATCGTTAACGTTCTCTCTAAAACAAATACTTTATCAAGAACATTAATTTTCTAGAAAACTTTTATCGATAACATATAATTTATACGAAAATAAAAAGAAAATCAATAACTTGTGGTTTATAGAAGAGTGTTATCGATAACACTTGTTTATAGAAAATGATAAAGATAGTAATTATTTCACATCGCACAGTGTGGTAGATCGCAAATCTAGCTGGACAAAATTTATTAATCGCGTTAGGTTCACTTCTCACTCCTGAATTAAATAAAAAATGAGATCAAATATATAAATGAATATGGTGCAGGATCCCGGGAAATTTAAAAGAAAATTCCCGCTTTGCCGGGAAAAAAACTCTACTTCTAGTATATCTTGAAGGGCATATCTAACCATTATTAACGTCAATAATACGTCTTCCCGATGTATTTTGGGAGTTTTTACCCATACTTCAAAAATTTCCTTTCGCCAAAGAGTGGAGGTCATACTGGAAAAGTGAAAAAAAAAATGTTTGGCGGTCACAAAAACCCGCAAGATGTTTTTGATTTATCTTAAAGTGAACACTTAAAAGATTAACCCAAATATAGTTTTATGCCGGAATTAACAGCTTTAACTCTACTTGAAAAAAGGAAATATTTTATTTTTTTCACTTTCTAAACTTCTTAAAAAAAATTTTTTTTTAATACTTACAATGGAAATAATTGAATAAAAATTGTACTATATTTCCTTGAAATAGAGCTTTATCATAATGAAAAAAAATTATGACAATAAAATCACTGTAGCCTTTTTAATCATAAACCGAAGTCACACAAAAAATACGCTTCCCTTTGAAATCTGAATGTACGTGCTGACAACAAGTGACTTTAAAGCTTATTTATCCTAATCAGAGCTAAAAACAAACAAAAACAAAACATGAATTACAGTTACCTATTGTATTGAGAAGCTCACTAAACGATCAGAAGGAATGTTGCCAGACATTTTTTTTTTTATTTTGTCCACCTAGATTTGTGATTTACCACCGTGTGCATCGGTTGGATCCATTTCATTGAAAAATAGTGTCGCTAATATAAAAAAAGGTTGACAATATCATTCACTTTGTGGAAAAATTTTATCGACAACACCTATTCTCTTAAAAAATACTATAGACAACATCTGTTTAGTCAATAATTGTACTGGTCCCTGCCGAAGATTGAAATAGTACCTTACTTTTACCAAACTAGTATAAACTGTAAACTTTTCTATACCACCTACAAACTCAAATAAGCATTGAGTGTGATTGGAAAATCACTTGTACTATTGACGTGTACTAGTTCACTTGGACCACATTGGGTGCCTTAGAACCAGTTTGTTACTACCCTGCGGGAAATATGTGTCAATTGGTGCAACAGACTGGTCCTGTGGTTTGTGAAAATGGAACCAGTACAAAAAGAAAGTACTCATGACCAGTGAAAGAAGAACCAATCCCTTAACTGGTTTACGGAGAACAAAAGGGTGGAAAAAGTAATGAACTACAGAACAGTCTTCACCGATGCTGTGACACATTTTTTGGTACTTTCGAAAATTTGGTTCTTGAATTTAATACAAGGACTTATTTAATTGAAATAGTACTACATTGTATTGAAATTATGCTACATTTTAGTAACTGACACTAATCACGTTCATTAAGAATAGATCTGAGACTGGTCAAATGGTGTCAATTGACCCCTTCCAATGACAACCCCATGTAAAAGTGATAGGTCTTATTCATATAAAGTGTTAAAACTAGAACTGGTCTCTTCCACCAAAGACCTATCACGGGACTGCTTTGGTGTCGGTTAGCTTCCCTCTGGGGTAGTTCATGTGTATAGAAAAAAAGAAAAAAATTATAATTTGAATTTTAACATTTTTTATAAAATGGCATAAAAAAATGATTTAATATTAAATTTAAGAAGCTGGTCCAAAGTACAAATATGTACTCAAATTTTAGTAGTAAAACCTAAAATTCATAAGCACTAGTAATTAATATAAAAACTCTTACCCTGTTAGCACAAGTACCTCTCGTTCTAGTTAATGTACTAGTGGCTTTTGTCAATTAACTTTTAATCTCCTGCAGGGCTAACATCTGTCTCAATGACTTCATGTGTTAAATAAAGAAGAGCTACCAATAATAAAATTTCTATAAAGTTATTCGTAACGATTTTCATACAACAAAGACTATTGAGAAAAAATCTTTGATAGCTATAAGTTATTGATATGCAAAACACTTCGGCTTAAAAATATGTACAAAGTCAATTTTATGTAATTATCTCGTTCGTATGACACAAAATCATCTAATGTGCAAATAGCAAAACAAAAGACTTAAGCAACAAACTAAATATGTTATTTCATATTTTGAATGATTTTTAATTATCACATCTAAACATTTTATACTTGTTTATTTGTTAATGATAATCTTTAATAATTACATCTTTATAGACCAACATATTAAAATCTTGTTAAAGCTTTCAAAAATTTTAAAGTTTGCTAAACGAAAAATGTTCACACACTCCTTTAAAAGACCGATTAAAACCGACATACGGACGGACATATGGACAGACAGACATTTGTTCAATTCATATGTGTACAAACAAGTAAGTACGAGTAGACATGTTTAACTAATGAACAAAACTATTGATAATTTAACAATTTTTCATTTAATACATTTTAAAGTCATTTGTAAAAGAGAAAAATACAATTATGTTGGCTTTTTTACGAGTGTGGCAGAAGGGGAACATTTGTATGCAGCACTGAGTGGCAAATTTTGGTGTGCATGTGTTGGCCATTAACAATTAAATTTAGCATCATAAAACTACCGCTTATTTTATATTACCAATCATTTGTTAAAACAACAATAACACAAACAAACGATGGACCAGCCAATGAACGTATGTACTTCGGAGTAGAGCAGTTTAGACGAGGAACATTAAGCAAATGAAGATAGAAAAATATTTAAACATTTTTTTTCGCTGCACAAGCAAGACAAACTACAACAGGCCGTTATTAGTTTAGTAGCTGAATTCATATAAACAACTTTATACTTTAAAAGATCTTATGTGAATGTTTAGCGCATGTTTTAATACCTTAATAAATATATTTCTTGATTTTGCAAACTCTAACGCCACAATAATAACTACACACATTTGTTGAGGATATGATCTGATCTCTTATATGAACAAAAATTAACAGCAACTCATGCATACTTACGGCATTAAGAAGGAAAATATGAACACACATACACACGCTCTCATGTTTAAGTACTTGTATTTTCTATGTATACTAATTTACAAATGTGGCAATTACAAAATGTCATGATTTGTATACCCACTATGATACTTCAGTAACAGACTGGTTCCCCAAACAAACAAAGCCCAGGCAAAGCTATAACATTTTATATACCACCAGACGAAGCACAATATTACGACTCAGTTATATTATGCAGCATTAGACATTTTTAAGAAGTAAATTTTTTGAAAAAATAATCAAGAAACCCTGGGTTGTTGTTCGTTTAAAACAGCTCAAATAAAATAAGCCCCAACTGCTAAATATTATTGCTGGAAGTATTAGAAATGAGCAAAAAGGAAACATTCAACAGCATAAAATAAATTATAATTTTTGTATTAAACAACATTGTTGCATCATCGTCATTATCATCCATCCACCAATAAACACCGGGAGGAGCATGCAACCCAAGATTTACAAACAAACAACAGACAAAAGCATTCTTTTTTTTTTGCGAGTTCATATCTCTTTGTATTTTTACATTTTTGTTCGAACATGATTTTATATGTTTCTGATTTGAATGAAAGACAATGTTTGTTTGTTTGTTTTGTTTATATGTAGATAGATATCTGTGTTACTGAGTTGACAGTTAAATCGTTTTGATTGTGAACAATTATAACTTTTTCTATAAATCATAAACGACGAAGCTCTTAGCGGATACCAGACACTGAAACACTGAGGCAATATAATTTGCATAAAATAATTGTGAAAGATAGTGAGAAAATTACAGGATACAGGCATATTTGAAAAGATAAAACAAAATTGGATGTAGTAGGGATTAGATAAGGAGTGATTTAAATAACAACGACGGCGGGTTTATAAGTCCGTGACTTTAAAAGACACAGGGTTTTGAATAAAAAATCATTTTATTTTGTAACTTAGACTACTGTGAGCTTTATATGCTTTGAACAAAGACTACCAAATTTTGTTATCCCTTTCAAAAAATAAGATTTGTTAGGCCATCAAAACAGGTTGTTTGTTTGTAAAATGAGTTCATGGTTGAAGTTTTATCTCTTTACGACAAACCTTTTCTTCATGTTTACAAACATAGTCACTGGGGACTGAATCTATAGAAAATCTGCGGTTAACAGCAATTCGTACCCTTATTTATGAATTATTGCCACGTAATGATTGATGAGCATTCGAAATTCACTTTTTTCTAGGGTTTAAAAAACTGCAGTCGAAACCAAAATTTGTCGAAGTTGGTTTGACAGTGACTGTTTACATTTAATAAATCAGAAGTAAAAGCAACAGGTTTTTTGGGCAGTGACAAATAAAGAAGTTGAAAAATTTCAGTTTTTCCACTTTGCCTGCAGTTTTTTAAACGCTGCTTGTTTCCTTTTTCTCCTTAATTCACGAGAAAGTCTGCTGTAAATGTCGACCTTTTAGTTGAGCGGCGGGTAATTCAAAATTTTTGACCCGCACTTCTAAATAAATAAAGTTATTACAGTCAACAAGCTAATCGATAAAAAAATATGAGTCATTGATAACTTGTTTTAACATAAAACATATATCGGGTGATTTTTTAGCTATTATCTTTTTGGCAACACTGGTTTAAACAGCTGACGCACGTTTCGTGTTTTGTTTCACTGTCAAACATCTTCAGTTTGGTCTATAATTTAACCATGAATCGTCTTACAAACGAACAACGCTTGCAAATGACTGAATTTTATTATCAAAATGCGTGGTCTGTTAAGAAAGTTTATCGTGCGCTTATTCCATTTTATGGTCAGTTAAATCGACCCACTAAAGCGGCTATTCGGGCTATTGTGACTAAATTTCGCACCAAATTTACATTGTTGGACATTAAACCACCAACACGCTTACGTTGAGTGCGAAGTGAAGAAAATATCGCAGCTGTATCGGCCAGTGTTAATGATGACCATCAATTATCGATTCATCGCCGTTCGCAGCTCTGTTACTGTTACTCTGTTACTTAACAACGTGAGATGATATTCAACTTTTTTTTTACCCGAAATACAAGAGCTTGACTTGTATGACATGTGGTTTCAACAAGACGGTGCCACATACCACACAGCACGCTTAATACTGGACTTATTGAGAGGCGAGTTCGTTAAACGTTTTATTTCACGTTCGGGACCGGTCAATTGGCCGCCTAGATCGTGTGATTTAACCTTTGGACTATCTTTTGTGGGGCTTTGTTAAAGCTCATGTCTATACACACATGCCCGCTTCAATTGACGCATTGTAAGGCATTTATTCATGAGATACCGGCCGAAATGTTGTAAAGAGTATGCCAAAATTGGCCTAAGCGGATAGACCATTTGAGGCGCAGTCACGGTCAACATTTGCATGAAATAATCTTCAAACATTAAATAATATGGACCGTACTATCGATTCAAATAAAGATTTCATGCATTTTTCTGAATTTGATGAGTTTTTTTTAAGTTTCTTATAGCTCTTAAAAAATCAGCCGATACTTGCTAACGATGACAATAATTTATGTTACCAATAAAATTTTTCTATATAATAAATTTAATCACTAACGTTTTTTAAAGTTTTCGTGTTCATCTTTCTAAAGAAAACATATACCCGATAACATTTCTTAATAAACGCGTATGACTGATAACAATTTTCTAGAGAGCAAATGTTATCGATAACATATTCCTATAGGCTTCATGATATCGACAACATTCTCTTCTTATCTAAAGTATTTTGCTGCAGAATCATGCTATCGATAGCAAAATTATGTTTTCTTTTTTTTTTGATATACAAATATTCGATAAAATTTTGCCTTAACAGGCATGTTATCAATAACGATTTTTTTATTATTAGAGAATAAATATTGTTTTTCTTCGCTCCCTATTTGTGTGTTAAAAAGTTTGTTTCTTAAATCTTTTGTTTTTTTTAACACATTCAGTTCCCTTTCAAAAGTGATTTTTCGACTTCCCTTTGTTTTTTTTTTTAACAAATCATAAAAACCAAATTAAGAAAAAGAAATCCCATAAATTTCAATATCCCCATAATCAAACACTGACCACAAATTGCCAATTTACTATCGGTTAATAAGATCACCTTCGACGGCGTCATCGTCATCACCACCATCATCCTCATCATTACTATTATTGTTATTAAGTCTATAATACTTAAAAAAAAAAAACTAAAAATGCCAATGAAATGGAACAGTAAATACCAAAATGAAAGAAAATGCTCGTAAAACTAAATCCCAAATAAAACCCAAACAGTTTTGTGCAAAAGGTCTGGCCTGTTGTATTCATTCTGATGTTTGGACTATAAAAACCAATCGAATTTTTGCACCTTATTACCAACGTGATGAGATTTTTTTTCTCTGTTTGTTTGTTAGTATTTCACAGTCAGAGTTTAAGAGTCCAGTAAGACAAACTATCGATTTGTTGTTTTTACTGTAGTTTTTTGCTAACAATTGTAAAAAAAAAAACGGAAAATGAAACAGCAGCTTTAACAAGTTCACACCACAATTTCCTGGCACGTACTTAACGAGAAATAATAAAGTCGGCAAATATTATTATTTGCTTATTTCAACAATGAATACAAAAAAAAAAAAAAAACCAAATAATAAAGTTGAAAGAAAAATTATTTAAATATAAGCCAGAGTTGTTTGAGAAATAATTGAAAACCGAAAAATGGAACAAAAAAATAAAATACTTTTTTTCGATTTGCCTGAAAAACAAAATCGCAAAATAAATAATTGATTAGTTATGCAAGGGTCAGAATTATAGGCGGCTGATAATTTATAATCATGATGAAAATTTGGCATAAAGTTAGCAAAAAGTTTATTCATAATACACTTACCAAACTCTGGCTAACGATTTGCTAAACTCTTGTTAGCGAGCTGTCAAACGTTTGCCAACTTGTGAAAAACAGCCGTTTAATGTCAAAGAATTGTGTTGTTTTTTTTTTAAATAACTGTTGTTTTTTAATTTACTGTATTTTCTTAATTTATTTTAATTTTTTAAAATTTTTATATGTGAAGGGAAAAAGAAAAAAAAATGATAAATTCGGCGATGATTAATGCAAAACATGTTGCATTTTTGAATAATACAATGTGGCATCATAAAAATGTAGAGTTGATTTTTTAAAAGTTGGCAGATGGAGAAAAATTATTATGAATTAACTCTGTGCCAACAAACTGCTAAGCTTAATCGCCATTCTAGTTAGCAGATCGTTGTACGTAGTGTACAAACTATGGCTAACTTTTTGTTATGAATACGGCTGTATGTGTCCAGGTTTTAATAGTAAGTTAAAAAAGTTTGACCAGAGTTTCTACAGTTCTAGAACTGTTTGGCGTTAAATCTGAAGTTTAAAATAATATCTGAGGTGTATACTCGTCTAAATTCTTAACTTTATTCTCGACTTCTTTCTTGACTAAGCTCTTGACTTAAGTCGTGATTTTATGCACGAATATTTCCTCGAATATATTTTAACAATTGCCTCTACTATATTTTAGACTAAAGTGTACTACGTTTTTCGAAACAGTTTCTTAACAGTATTCTTGACTAAATTCTCGAATTTTTTCTACCCATAGAAAAGATTCTAGTGACCAACTATGTCCTCAACTATATTCGTTATTGTGCTCTTACTACACTGAAAGAAAAATGCTTCATATATTTAATGAATCATTTTCATAAAAAAAATTTTCCTTGGGTAAATGAAAATTTTCATTGTCTAAATGGAATTTCATAGTTATAATGAAGTATTTTCGTTAAAATCGCTTTATTGGATTTTGTAATTACGTTAAAAATTTTCATTGGATAAATGAAAACTTAAGTTTGTCCAAGTTAAACAAAAAATTTTAATTGGGAACATAAAAAAACAATATACAAACATAACTATATTCATAAATTAATACAAAATTATAGTTTCCTTAAAAAAATGTTTAATTTTTAATCCAAAAATGTAAGATTTTATTTTTTCATACATCTAATATTCCATTAAATTTATGAAATCAAAAATTTTTCTACAAAAGCAACATATTTCAATAATGCTTTAATAAATTTAAATTTTCATTATGACAATGAAAAATGTCATTATAGTAATGAAACAAAAACTTTCAATCAACGTTGTTATCAGTGATGCCAACTTAGTGCTTTTGGCACTATTTCTGTTGCTTTTTGATGCCTCAAAACGCCAAAATGTTATCCATAGTGCCAAACTAAGAAAAAGCACTAACTTGGTGCTTTTTCAATGTTTCGTTAGTGCCTTTGGTGCTTTTTACAATTTTTATTGTTTTTTCTACCATTTTTCAAAACTCTTGTTATATAAGAGGGTGATTTAGATGATTTGCTATTTTGAGTACAATTTTGAGAAGGCCTGTAAAGATTTTAAGATTCCAAATGATAAAAAAGTGATAAAAGAAACTTGCATTCGTTTTTTCAAAAACTTTATTTACGAGGTTAGAGCTATGCTTCCTAGCAATTTGGAAATTTTACGAAACGTTGCACTTTTAGCGTGGACAAAATTTTTAGTAATCGTAATAAAACGATGTTTTTCGGTAAACATTTTTTTAAAAATGTAGTCACTGTTTCAAAAATAGAATATGGCTTGGAAAAATTTAGGAATTGTTAGAAAACATGCAGTCGGAAACCGTACAAAAAAAATTGTGTTTAAATTTTGGAGGTAATTATATTCGGCACAGTCGAATGCAACTTGTTTTGTGTTTAATTGAATTGTAAAAATGGCTAAGTGCTCTATTACGCTTTTTTTTTTATCGAAATAGTGCTTTTTAGTGCTTTTTTATATTTTAAAGTGATTTTTGCTCCCAAAAAGTTGGCATCACTGGTTGTTATTGTTGTTATGGACAATTTAATCTCATATTTACGCTCTTAATTGAGTAAAAAATATAGTTTTTGTTTTATCCAAAAACTACACTGCCCCGGTAGGCTAGCTGGTAGTGAGCTCGTCTATCAGCACCGAGGTTGAGCGATCGATTCCCACCAGAGACAGAAAAAAAAAATAAAATAAAAAAAAATTTTTTTTTTACTTTATTGAAAGTTTTCATCCAATGAATAATATTAATGTCAAAATTCATTGGTATTGCGAAGAAAACTCTTTCAGTGTATATTCTCGCCTTTTTTCTTTACTATAACCTCGACAATAGAATTAAGAGAGAACTGCGACTAGACCACATTTTCAATACAATATGACGAAAAAATTTGTCGAAAGCAGTGAAATAAAATGTATTTTATATTGAGAAAGTTTTTTCCAATCTCACATAAAGACAGTTATTCCCTTAACAATGCTACCATACTTTCAATCAATTTCATACATTTTGTAAACAGAATATTAAAACAAAAGCAAGTAAAAAATTAAAACAATAAAATGAGAGTGAATTTGAGTTATTGCCGAAGTTTAAATTATGGTCTTTAGGAATTTATACCCGATGTTGAACCCTCAATTCTGTTTGAACACTTAAGGCTCAACTGTAAAATGCTTAAGTTAGCTTAAAAAACTGTGCGAATACATGTAAATTATATAGATTTTTAAATATCGATACAAAAATAAAACAAAATATTATATTTAAACAAAATGTGTAAATAGTAACGGTACTATTCCAATAACTATTTGGCTAGAAATAAGTTTAATAAATTGATATTAAGTCTGTGTTAATACGGCTCATGTGTTATTGGCATCATTCTTACTTTTCTTCTTTGAACTTTTATAAACGTTTTTTATAGTCTTTAAATACTAATTAGCGAATGAGAAAACATAACAGGGAGTACTTTGAGTACATGAAACTGCGTACTCTTTCTTTTTCTCTCGCCTCTATCGTCTATAAAAGAGAAATCATGTCAATAAGACATGAGCCGTTTGAACACAAACTAAGTATTAAAATATCATTAGACAATTTAGAATGTCGCAAATTAATTTGTAAATTTTGTGGAAATAATTTTTATAATGGAAAATATGAAATATTTACTGTTCTAAAATCCAGTTCAAGAAATCTATTAATGAAAAGATAATAAAAGCTTTCGAGGAAAAGCGTTAAATAGAAAACGACGATAGTTGATACAATGCAACCAAAAACGAGAAATGTGGAAGGTAGAAATTGCCGGATTGACTGCAAAATCTTATCGTCGGCAAATAAATACAGCATTAAGGAAGAAGTACATATGTAGCACGCGTTAATTCGTCGACGAGTATCGTGCGTGGCAAGTTACACAACGCGCGTTATAAAAGCCTTTTCTTTCAGCTGTTTTTTATTTGTTTATCACTTTTTTTATGGAATTAAAATTTTCAGTTTTTATACCCACACCACTAGTGGAGAGGGTATTATACATTTGTGCTGATGTGTGTAACGCCTCAAAATATTGGTCCTAGACCCACCTTAAAGTATACCGATCGACTCAGAATCACTTTCACATCGAACTAACGATGTCCGTCCGGCAGGCTGGCTGACTGTCTATGTAACCTTGTGCGCAAAGTACAGGTCGCACTTTTGGAGATAGTTTGACAAAATTTGGGTTATAGGTTAATATTGGCACAAGGACCAAGTTTTTTGAAAATGGGCCGAAGCGTAGGACCACGAGGAAGATAGGGGGGAATTTCTTACTCTCAGAAACTATCAAACCGATTTCAATGAAATTTAAAACATAGATATAACCATATCTATATGGACACAAAATGTATGCATTTTTTAAAAAATAGGGCCACGAGGGGAGATAGGGGCAATTTCTGCCTCTCAAACCGATTTTAATGAAATTCAAAACACAGAAAGATCCATATCTATATGGACACATAAGCTATACAGTTTTTCAAAAATAGGACCACAAGGGGAGGTAGGGGGCAATTTCTGCCTCTCACAAACTTTTAAACCGATTTTAATGATTTTTATAAACATAGATAAATCCATATTTATATGGACATATAAGCATGATGTGTTTTTTAATACTGTGGTGTATGGTATCATATGTTGGGGCTTGACCGACTATACTTTCTTACTTGTTTTGTATGCAATACTGTATGTTTTATAAACTGTTCAATAATTGCACCATGATTCACAACTTTGTTAAATTATTCTTTTTTATTGCCAGCTGATAACTTGTCAAAAATACCCAACGCGTTAAAAAGTTCATGGTTAACCAAATTTCTCCCGCCTACGCGTCAAAAACTTGTTTGTGTAACTTGTTCTATGAAAAAACACTAGTTTAACTTTTTTTGACGAAGTCTACAGAGCACGAGCGCACTAACGCGTATTACTACCTTTAGAAATAAAGCGGTTAAGAAATACGTAGCATAAATGAGGGTAGTCAAATGTGTAAAGAAACCCGCTCCAGCTGTCTCAGAAAATGAAATGAATAAAATATCGCTCATTTGCTGCATCGTCGTCGTAACTTAAAAAATAAAATTTAAAAATCAAAATTGTTTTTAATATTGAAGGAATTTGTGTAAAAAAATCATACACAGGTATATCTTTTATACTTTGCCCTTTTTAAAAGATGGTGTATTTATCTAAGTGGTGCTAGGAAATCGAAAACTTTAAGCACGTTGCAGCAAATGAAAAAACGAACGAATAAATTTTTACACAATTGAAACATGAACACAATACAGACACAGGCTGTTCGTGCAAATTGCCAAGGAACAACAACAATACTAGTGAGAAGAGTTTGTACAAAAATACACTGCAGAACACAAAAAATAATATATGTCTACAAAACCACTACAATTGTACATTTTTATAGCGGGAAATAGAATATAGAATATACATAATGCTTGTGACTTTCTTGAAAATAGTTTTGAACACTGTTAAAGGTTGTGTACTAAAACACAAGCACTAATGGGAAAAATAACACTACATAATGTTTGTGACTTTCTTGAAAATAGTTTGGAACACTGTTAAAGGTTGTGTTCTAAAACACAAACACTTAAGGAAAAGAGAAAACTACATAATGTTTGTGACTTTCTTGAAAATAGTTTTGAACACTATTAAGGGTTGGTTACTAAAACACAAACACTTATTGAAAACAGAACACTACATAATGTTTGTGACTTTCTTGAAAATAGTTTTGAACACTGTTAAAGGTTGTGTACTTAAACACAAACACTAACGGAAAAGAGAACACTACATAATGTTTGTGACTTTCTTGAAAATAGTTTGGAACACTGTTTAAGGTTGTGTACTAAAACACAAACACTAACGGAAAAGAGAACACTACATAATGTTTGTGACTTTCTTGAAAATAATTTTGAACACTGTTAAAGGTTGTGTACTAAGACACAAGCACTTACGGAAAGGAGAAAACTACATAATGTTTGTGACTTTCTTGAAAATAGTTTTGAACACTACTAAGGGTTGTGTACTTAAGCTTCGTACAAACAATGGTCAGATCTTAAATTGTTGCCATTTTTCTGAGAATGGGTGGGTGCCAAAGAATGAATTATGCAAAAGGCAAAATTATTGAGAACTTTTAAAAACGGATCGTTCTATTTAAATTTCATATAGTCTCAAGTATATTCAAGTATATTCGTCACTATATATTCCACTTTATTTTGGACTATATATTGTTCCCATTGATCCTGTAAGCAGCATAGGGCCTATAGATTCGATCAAATTTTTAATGAAAAATTTCAATATTACATATTTCTGGCTTTAATCTTAACTATAATTTCCAGTGTAATTAAGAATAATTCATGACAATATTATAGACTAAAGTCCGACTTTAATTAAGTCTATATATCAAAAGTTTATCTAACCTATAATCTCAACAAAAGTCGCCAAAGTTTCATACTAATTTTTTACGCCTTCAAAGACTGTTGTTTTAAAGAGCAAAAATGTCTTAAATATTTTAACAATAATTTTAATCTTAAAACAAAAACAAATGTCGCAGAAATGTACAACACCACGCACTTACACTACTGGAGCATTACAAAACTTGTTAAACTTTTAACAAACCTTTTAATAGCCTAAGACAGCAACAAAATATAAATTTAACAAAAAATCTAATAAATATATAAATATCAGCAAATCAACAAATACTATAAACAAAAAAAAAAAATCAGTCTTAGCTGCCAAATATTATACACATGAAGAGAAAAACACTTTATTAAACAAAGTCACAATAAAAAAAAAAAAAATAAAGCAAAATTTCAACGAAAATAGCAAATGAACTCTGTTCAACTCAATGCACCAGCTAGACAGAGAGACAGACAAACATCCCAAACTTCTAGCCAGTTCAGTAAGTCTTTTAGCAGACTTGCTAAAAATTCTCTTAAAAACTAGATCATTATTGAGTCGATTCAAGGAATCGTTAGAAAAATATGAATATTTTTGTTTTTTATTTCCAAATAAATATTGCCAACATGCTTGAAGTCATTATTATTAATTTTCTATGCCGGTCACTGCAATTTTAGTGTGCAAAGCAAGAGTTTGAAACGGTATCTATTTTTTTTTTGTTTGTTTTTATTTAAGTTTTAAAATTTTTATTTTATTTTTTAATTTTTTTTCCTTATCTCTGGTATTGACCATGTCGGTTAAATCAATATTTAAAATCACATAAATTTAAGAATTACATACACTTTCGCATACGTGGTAAAATAATGTTCGTATTTATATGCAACAAAATTTTATTAAGATCACAAATAAAAACAAAAAAAAGCGAACTGCAAACAAAACGAACAACATTGAGAGAAAATTTTGCATGTACGTTAAAATTTGCGAATATTAAAATTATTAGAAAAAACCGACTGAGTCACAGAGGCAGTGGTACACTTAAAGAAATTAAAAGGCTTATAATAATTTTAGTTTTAAGGATACATTAAGGAATGTTGTCTTTTCTGTTTTTTTGGGCTTAAGCCTTGACGAAATTCCTATCTACAGGTCATTCTATTTATTAACTATATCAATATCTAAATTGTAGAGCATGGACTATGGCCATTTTTTTAATTAACCCTTTTACGATGAATGAGACACATATGTCCCATTTAGTTTTTTCGTCATTTCATCTACATTTTGAAATGGATTTTGACCTAATTCGCGTTGTTCGATCAAAAACAAATGCTTTCTTAAGTTTTGTTGGAAATGTTGGTTTTCATTTCCGCCAACAAGTTTTTGTTTACCCAAACAGCATAATCGTCAAATGCTCAAATTATTTGGCATCACAATATTTTTTTTTTGAGTGTGTATGCTTCTAATTTTTTGCAGACATATAAAAGACGAAGTTGCAAATAAAACAAGCTAAAAATAATAAAAATCTGTTAACAACTTTTGATTTTATGTATTCACAAAAGATGAAAAATTTTAATTACTTTAAGAATTTCATAAAACGCAATATTTGTATGAGCGCCCCCTAAAAAGTAGAGGTAAATGGCAAGTATGTCTCGAGAAAATGTTAAGGACAAAAAACTAATTGAGGTCGGTCATACAATTGATTCCCCTAGGGACGACTCCTTGGCAGTTATTGGGCGTTTTCTTCATTATATTTCTAGTCTGTATTTAAAATTTTGAATTGGGAGCGCCCTTAATGAATGGAGATAGCAGGTAGGTATGTTAGAAATAAATGTTGGAGATGAAAAATAAAGTGGGGTTGGTAATACATTTGATGCTTCTAGGGGCATCCTAGGCACTAGAGGGTCCAAATTTTTTCGATAACAGGATCCACAACAGATCTTATATTTTCGGGTAAAAAACGAGAGTACATATGTTTGGCTCCTTCTTTGAAAGACGTTTTTTGTTTGATTAGAAATCAAATCGGAGCGTATACAACATAATTGACAAGCAGTTGCAAATTTTCTGATGGATTTAGGGTACTAACGTAAACTCTGAGTAGACGATTGGCAGTGGTAGGCCATCTCGAGTGCGCAATTTTTCCAGCTTTACGGTTTGCCAGCTCAGGACTACAATAGCCAGTTTGTACAGCTTTACATATCTTATAAAGATATTTTTGATCCGTACTTAGTTGATCGACCAAGTCAGGTAAATTACCAGCCACCGCACAAAAAGACACCGTTGTTTCATTATCACAAGTAGCTAATTGTTTTCCAATCAGTCCACAATATTCTCTAGGTCCCGAAGTAGCAACCATCCAAAGTCAAGAATAAATGACGAAGGGGTAACTCATTGGTATGGAACATACAAACACACCATTGTAGCGGTCTCTTCAAATACTCCTCCAAATATTGAATAACACCACCCTTCCAACCGGTATTAGTTGCAGTTCCGTCACATCCAAGGACCGAAAATTACGAACGGAAAACACAAAATTAAATTTTATTTTTTAAATAAAAAATTTTTGTGTGTGAAAAAAAGAATATTGTTTTTCTGTGTTTAAAATTTAAACGAAAAAGAAAAGAAACATTTTTTTGAAAACAAAATTTATAGTTTCAAAAAAAAGCAAAAACTTTTTTTGTAAAAAAAAACAAATAAAAATTTTCAAAAAACTTTTTTTTTTGTTGAAATATTTTTTTAGAAACAAAATAAAAAAACATTTTCCGGTCCTTGGTCACATCCAATGCAAATTACGTCATCTAAATTCCAATCTTTATCTTCTAATAAAGTTGCAGTTCCACGACTAGGTGTTGTGTGACCCAAATAAATTGATTCAGGTTCTGCTAAAATTGAGATGTGCTCTTCTAAAATTTCTTTGCGATGGTAACGATCCCCTATTTTTTCACTTATCAGAGTCTTGTCTTTTCGTCCATCAAAGTAAATGCTTTTAATAACAATACCTCCAATGTCTTTAAAATTATCTTTCCGGACTTTAGATACAGCTCTGTGTATTTTGTTTTTATCAATTGCCAGAGTTAAATTTTCGGTAGAAATTAAGCCGAAGTCAGTCAAAACCGCTGAAGCAACAGCAGCAGCAGAACGAGTCGATAAACCGTATCTATCACAGACCTTAGCAACTGTTAGCCACGGAAATGTATTCCGATTCGTCGTTGATGTCGAAGGTGCATCTGTCGAATGTGTGTTTGTGGGAGATGCCTTCGTAATCGGATACGTTTCTAGGGAAGATTCACACAGTGAAACTTCATCACAATTTTCTAAGATAGAATCGGTATCTTGAGTAGAACGCTCCTTTTTTGCTGCCCTTATTGAATGTTCAGTTTGTCTCTGTTTTCGTTTTATTAATCGAGCTGTTTCTTTTTTATCAACTCCACATATAGCCATTTTTCTGTTATTTTTTTGATCCAACAAAAAACTTCTTTCACTGATTGGAACTTTTTTGGGTTTTAAACAAGAACAAAATTCAAATGAAGTGCATTTGCAAGCAGCAACATCGAAAAGCTTCTCAGATGACTCCAAAAAACACGTAAGTTTGTTTTCAAAACCATTTTTTCGTTTGCTTTTGGGGTATCTTTTCAAATGGAGGTACTTTTCGAAATATGATTTGAGTAACTGAATAATTCTTTCCTTTGTTACGATTGGAATCGAAGCTTTGGTCCAAATATTGTCAATCTCTTCAAAAACAATTGCATATATTTCTGAATTTGAGGGATCTTTTCCGTTATACTTTAATTTCATGTTGTACTCAGTAAATAAAATATATTTAAGGACGTCTATTATAGTTGGTAGCTGCCGATCACCAAGCACACAAGTTGACGTACTACGCCTCGAACTCTTTTTTTTAAATTACAAACACCGCTCTTAATACTGTAACTATCGCAACTGACTTATATATTATAAATTAGTTTAGTTTTTGTTTTTTTAGTTTTCTTTTTTTTTGGGGAAACCCCAATTTACGTATTTTGGAATTAATAAATATAACAGGTGATTTTGAAGTGCTGCCAGATTTTTTATTTTTTCTTTTTATTTCATATTCAAAGGCTTCCATATTTAAGGGAGAAAGCTGTAATAACAAGAGTTTGCTATATCCGAAATAATTGGTATATAATTTGAAAGGGAATGGTTTTTTTCCGGATTTTTTTATAAAAAATTCTTTATAACCGGGGTGCGTTATCAACAAACTTCACTGTGTCTATCAAATATTCGCCCTAGTTTAGTTGTCGAAATTAAGGATAGCTCAATATAATCATGAAAATAACTACTTTTCAAAACTTTGAAGATCGGTAGAACCCCAAAGATATTGTTTCAATTTATTTTTAAAATCATTTTGGTAATCTACGATCAATTACACAAATTTTAGGAGGTCTTGCGTTGGGGAAATCTAAAAAAAAAATGTTCGGGACAACCTAGTGTAAAGTCTTAAATATTGATATATTTTTATAGTATTTTCTGTAGTCCATAATAATGAACCTTTATATAGCATTACCTTTAAAATATGCCAGATTATAGTCTACAGTGTGTACTTTTATAAAGGATTAACAAATTAATATCTAGGCAAAAATTTATGCAAAATTAAGACTATTGCCAAACTCAAGGAAACGCTGAAAAATCATTGGGAATCATTTTAATCCGAGAGACATGGTTTTGTATATCTAAAATACCGCTAAAACGGCATTAAAAAGTACTTTAAGCATTGAATTATTACTGGTGATAAGAAAAAACCCAACTACAACAACGTCAAATACAACAAATCGCATGCAAAGCCCGTTCAAGCAGCCGAAGCAACATTAAAACCAAATACCCATGGCGACAAGATAGTTCTACATCAACCAAATAGCTTCTAAAGTATAGCTAGCCGATCACAGTCGACATGCAGCAAAAACAATAGTTCAGATGAAAATTCACCCAAAAGAAAAAGTAAATTATTTGAAGCCGTTTAGGATTCAGAAAGAATAACCAATACGCAAAGAAAATGCTTGCATTAATTCAAAAATATTAAGATAAGACAAGAAGAAATATTTTGGAAACATTACCACTATTGCCGGGAAAAGTCAGTGATTTTCGGTGTAACAGAATGTTCCTTGATAGTTTTTTCTATATAAATTTACAAACATTAGGCATATAATTAGCTCTCTATAATTTTTGCGAATAGAGAAAATGACATAGTACATAATGATGAACTACGAAACTTTTTTCGCAGTTGTTTAAAAACTTACATGCAGCTCTCAGGTTGAAAGTACAGGTCGACAAGGTCTGCAGTGAAAAAAAGATCGCTTCAGTATATAGAACATTTTAATAATTGTAGAAAAACATGGGCCCCAAAATGTTGAAGTTGATGATGTACTGAGTGATTATGATAGCGAATGCTCGTAAATTGAAAACGAAACAATGAAGAAATATTAAGACATGTTATGTTTATGTATATATCGTTAGCTAAAATGCAAAAAGGCGTAACTTACAAAAAATGCAATTATTATGAATGACATTAAGCTACACAGAAAAAATTATTGCCGAATCATTTTCAAACAAACGCTTGTTTGAAAATTTTTTTGATTTCTACAAATTTTTTTACTGATTCAATTAATATTTTTGTTTGATTTTTATTTAACCAACAAAAATGTTGACAACTATTTAAAAATAGAATATACGCGTTATTGGTTTTAAGTTTTCATAATTTTGTATGAAATATTTAACGATCCTTAATGTTGTCGTTTTTTTGCATTTTTTTATTTGATCGTAAGCAACACTTCTTCATGTGAAATAATGGGTGATTTTTTAGCTATTTTTTTTTTTTTTTGGCAACACTGGTTTAAATAGCTGACACACGTTTCGTGTTTTGTTTCACTGTCAAACATCCTCAGTTTGGTCTATAATTAAACCATGAATCGTCTTACAAACGAATAACGCTTGCAAATTATTGAATTTTATTATCAAAATGCGTGCTCTGTTAAGAAAGTTCATCGCACGCTTCTTCCATTTTATGGTCAGTTAATTCGGGCTTAATGGGAACGTTAATAAGCAGAATCGACGATTTTGGAGTGAAGATCAGCCAGAAGCATTGCAAGAGCTACCAACGCATCCAGAAAAAGTCACAGCTTGGTGCGGTTTATGGGCAGGTGGCATAATTGGACCGTGCTTCTTCAAAGATGATGCGAATCGTAACGTAAATGTGAATGGCGAGCGCTACCGTGAGATGATATCCCACTTTTTTTGCCCAAAATGCAAGAGCTTGACTTGCATGATATGTGGTTTCAACAAGACGATGCCACCTGCCACACAGCACGCTCAACAATGGACTTATTGAGACGCGAGTTCGGTGAACATTTTATTTCACGTTCGGGACCGGTCAATTGGCCGCCTAGATCGGGCGATTTAACGCTTTAGACTATTTTTTGTGTGGCTATGTTAAAGCTCATGTCTATATACACATGCCCGCTTCAATTGACGCATTGGAAGACAACATTGATGCATTTATTCATGAGATACCGGCCGAAATGTTGGAAAGAGTATGCCAAAATTGGACTAAGCAGATGGATGGATGCATGAAATAATCTTCAAACATTTAATTATATGGACCGTACTATCGATTCAAATAAAGATTTCATGCATTTTGCTGAATTTTATGTGCTTTTTTTAACTTGCCTATAGCTTTTAAAATATCCCCCGATATAAGAACTACAACAAAAAACATATGCAGTCTATTTTTGGACGCTTTAAAAAAGTACAGCAGTAAGAAAAATGATAAAATAGCGTGACTAGGTTTGTAGTAAAAAAACAACAAAAACAATAACAGGGGCCAGATTCTGTCAGTCGTGATCGAGTAAATTCTCGATTCGAAAGCAATTTAATAACTAATTATTTCATTCAATACTGAACGAATCGGAATTATTTTTTCAGTGTTTTAAAGCATTCATTTGAGTTTCACAATACTGAAAAAATAATTTCGATTCATTCAGTATCGACTGAAAGAATAAGAAATAAAATTGCTTTCGAATCGAGAAACTACTCGATCACGACTGCCAGAATCTGACCCCAGGTAAAAAAAAAATGTTTCACTCTTTTTAAACAACAGAAACAACAACACCATTATAAGTAACAAAATAAATTTTGGTTTGGTTTCAGAGTTGGTAAAAAAAAACGCAATCCCGTATTTAATTTTTTCAAACTGTTTACTGAAATACATCAAATACAAAAATAGAATGATGACGAAAAACATATCGAGTCGGTCTGCCGCCGTTTTTGGTTACATTTCTTCTTCATTAGCAAAGGAAGGTATGCAGCAACAGTGAGTGATGAAGAAAAAACTGTGTGTATAAATAAGACTTCGTTCAAAAATTATTTCTACAAAAAAATGTGTCTCAAAGCCAGCCGGCCGCTCTGCTCTGCTGCTTCATCTTCTCCAACAGTGCTTGCTTGTGTGCGCGTCATTTGCTTGTGCAAAAACTTTTTTGTTTGATTTAGCAAAATTATTTGTTTCTGTAAACTTTTTGCTTAATTCAGTTAAATTATTTGTTTGAAAAAATCGGTGTTGTTTTCAATCAACAAAATGCAAATAAATTGTTTGAATATGCGAATTTGTTTCAGACTAAAAATTGATTGATTCTACAAATTTTTTGTTTGAATTTGAAAAAATAATTTTTTCTGTGTACATGTCTTGACTAAATTTTACACTTATGAGATCAAAAATTACGCTTTTATTAACATAAAGCAAAGCGATGTAACAAAAAATGTATTTGATAAACGCAAACCGACGTAATAACACATTTATTCTAACAAAATATAATGATATTGTTTTCTTTGAAAATTGTTTGAAGAATTCCATGGACGACTTATCAATGCATGTTTTTTTTACATGTTTATAATTTTCTAAACGGAACGTTGTGTAGAATGTAAAAATAAAACGATTAATGACGAATTTTGCAGGTTGTTTTAACGATGTTTTTTCGGTTGTAATTGTCTTGATGCTTCGGCACATGTCATAGGTTTTTGTTAAAAATTATATTAAATTATACCAAGCAATAAAAGTTTTTTATTACGTAGTTTTGTCAAAGGACATTTTTCAGCTAAGTGTATCCTTAATTATAATAGAGAAAAATTTAGAAGGGATATGAGCCTCAATACATATCGAGCCCTAATCGCGAAAATAACGTAAGCGACATGATTTTCAATTTTCGTTTTTTTAATAAATGATTTTAATGGCAACACTTGCATCATCTCTTAAAATGTCATGGTCACACAAGGTACCGTTATGATAATATAGCAAGAACAATTTTATTGTAAGCGAAAAATTTCATACAAAATTTATATGAAATAAAATAAAGAAGCTCTCTCCTGTAAAATTTAATTTTTGGCGCTTACGTTATTTTCGCGGAAAGAGGTCGATATATTGCACATAAAAATTTTTAAAAAGTTGGTGCATTTTTCTGTCCTTTATATTTTTTTTTTAGTTTCAGAATGTATCGCAAGGACTTGAGTCCTTGCCCTGACTTGCTGCAAATTTGAAGAATTTTTATATTTTATTTAATGAAAATTTGTGTGCAAAATTTCATCGTTGTCTAATGACTTCTTCCATTTATGGCCGCTCGTTATATGAGTGCCGCTTGCGTAATTATTTATTATAGAGTTTTGTGTTAGCCTTACTAAATTCTTGTCTATAGTTCTCGAATAAAAGCCATTTTATAATAAATTTTACAGTTTTGACTATATCGATTTTATTCTTAGCGGTTTTTATTTATTTTTGCCATGTTTTCTGTCCGTGTAATAGTCATTAGAAAATATTTCAGTTTTTATGCTTTTAGTAAAATATATTCGTTGGTTCTTTTTTTAAATTTAACTGATATGGACTTTAAAAATTATTATTATGTTTATTAGTAGACCACAAGACTAGACTTTTGGATGCATGTAAATGCAAAACTTTATTTTGTGGAGAAAGAAACCGTACCAAAATACATCAAAATATAAAATGACCTGTTTTAATATTTCTTCGGAAACCGAATGCACCTCAAATACTTAGAGACACAGGAAATACTCCTATTAAAAAAGGACTCAAAACATTGACTGCCTATTTTTAGATGAAGAGCTAAAATTTTATTCGTATAACTAACAAAGAAAATTTCAAAATTTGTTTTAAGTGTAAGTGAAATTAGCGCTCGTCGTCTTAAAATAGCCACCTATTTTACTTTTAAACTGAAAATAAAGAATGCAAAACTAGAAAACTTTCCCTTTTTAATAAATTTATTTTTGTTAAGCACTTTTTTCAATCAAGTTGTATTTTAACTGCTTAAATGTATCCATACGTATATATTTTCCTTAATAATTCAAATACTTTTTAGCTTAGATTAAACACATTTAGTTGTTTAGCTGAGTTTTTTTTTTAGTTAGTGCTTGATTTTTTTTTTTAACTTTAATGTCCAAGCTTTCTTACAATTATTTGATTTACGATCTTTAATATAAAAATAACAGGAATTAAATGTTAATATTGCGCAAACAAACAAATAAATATACAAACAGACGGACATGCTTACGGACAGACAGCTACCAGCCAACACTGACAGACGGACAGCCAAAGTTAATATAACTTAACAAACCAAACATTTTGGCATATTAGTTTTAATATACAAAAAATTTTTAAAGATATTTTTTTTGTTTAACTGCCAAGCACACCTTTTAGTTAAACACCAAAAACTATACACAAATACAGCGGATGCTCTTATTATCGGACATCGAAGAGACCATTGAAATTTCTCCGCAGAAAGAGGAGGTCCTTTAAAAAGAACTTAATGTTTTTCTGAAATGCCGCCAGGTCCAGGTATCGGTATTCCCTTAGGAAAGTTGCCCATTATTAAGGTTTACTCTGTATTAATTTTGTTGCTGAAAAACTTAAAATGTTAAAAAAGTTTTTTTAATTTAAGTGTGCGAAAACATTTATTTCAATATATTTCCAACACACTACGCGAAAAAATAAGCGAATTCAACACACGCTTGCACTCCAAATTACAACGTCATTCATATGTTAGTTACAACAAAAAACAAAAATAAACAATATTCCATTTATCTGTTAAATTTTTTAGTTCAATTTAAGACAAAAGTCCGTCAGTTTGTCTGTCTGCTGGTTGGCTCTTACAGTTTATTTTTTTCGCTGCTGCCGTTTGTGTTATAAAGTAATTTTCGTTGTGTCCACTTTAGATTTTGGAGTGTATTTTAATGTAAATGTAGTTCCATTTGATTATGCTTAGAATTTTAATTTATATTTTGTTGGTAGTTGTCGAGACATGTTTGTTTTACATTAGTTTTCTGTTTTTGTTGTTTTTTCTTTAGATTTTTGTAAAACGACTAAATTTTATTTATTTAAAAGGAATTTTAATTTAATTAATGGTATAGGATTTGAGTTTTTTTTTTTATTGAAAAAGTAAATTTAAAATCCAAGCAGAAATTTTTAGATTTTAAGGCAAATTGTTAAGTGACATGAATTGGGGAAAATCAGAGCAACATTAAAACGATAAGCAGGAGGAGATTTTTTAATTTGCACCAAATTACATATAAATAGTTAGAAATTCTAAAAAAATAAATAAAGACTTTAGTTGAGGTTTTTTCCGAGACTAGAGTGGAATCTATTGTCGAATGTACACTCGACCCTATAGTTTTAGTCGAGTCTTAAATTGAGTTTGTTGTTACATAAGTCTATACTAAACCTATAGTTAAGTCTATAATAGTATCTTGTCTGTTATCTTGTATAAGGGTTAGTTTGTTATGCACTGATAGAAAAGGCGTCATAACGCTGATGTATTTTGACATCAGTACTATGACAAGTGTTTTTGACCCCATGACACTTTTCATCATGGTTATGTCAATCTTAACATCACTTGGCCAAAGTGTTATCAGGGTCAAAATGAAATTATGTCATCAATGGGATGGCACATCGGCATCATAGAAATGACGAACATGTCCTCAGTGCGATGACGCAGTAACATCGGAGAAAGGACACATAAGCATCAATTTAATGACAGCTTATCATCAAGTCAAAGTCATTGGAATTGACTTGAGTCAAAGTGAGAGAATATTATTATTTACTTGCCCGTTACATTTGTTTGTTGAATTACGACCTTTGTTTACAGCAGAACTATCAATAATAAGACACCAACACCATGCCATATATGGTTTTCGTAATCATTCTACTTTAAAAATTTGATGTATTTAACTAAAAAATTTAAAAAAATAGAATATAGGAATTTTTGCTTCTTATAATGCATTGTAATCATGAAAATAATGTTAATAATATACAAAATGTGGCATCAAATTGATGTCACTATAGTCATAAAATAGATGACACGTAAAAAATGACAAAATTGTACGAAGCCGTTATTCATTGGATTGATGTTATTTTTTGAATCTTTGATGCCGTTTGTAGTAGGTTAGGTTCCATTGGCAGCCGTGATCAAGCACAGCTCACGTGGGTCCATTAATCAGTTCCCGTTGTGTTGCCATATAACACCGTCTCCCATGGGTCCTATGAAATCTGGCTGCTAGTAGTCTGCAGCCATCCCGTCGATTCAATAAAGGAGTAGATCCTGTTTACATCAACATCAGAGAGACAAGTTTTGTCCCCGAGGGCTCTTCGAACAAACATTTCGAGTTTTAAGTCTCAGAATGCCGGGCAATTACAGAGAAGATGTTCCGTTGACTCTTCCTCCTCCTCATCGCCGAAACTTCTACACAAGTCATTATAAGGGAGCCCCAGTCTCTGGGCGTGCCTCCCAATGGGCCAGTGGCCAGTTATAACCGCAATTAGGTTTCTTAGATGATGTCTGGACAGCTGTAACGCCCGCCGTGTCTTCTTTTAATCTATGAGGGGCCAGATTTTCCTGGTTTCCCCACAGGTGGTTTCATCGTGCCACCTCTGACTGGCGATAAGATGAAACTTGTGCGCTATAAGTTGCTTACACCTTGGGAGGGAAGCACCTACATAATATGTGGAACCGTCCGAATCAAGGTGGTACCTGCATACGCCAACGAATACGCCATGCAGTTCCCATGTATGTCCCTGGGTCCGGGGACGCAATTAAAGGTGACCAGTGAATGTCTCGTATCTCCTCCAGAGACATCCGGCATTCTCGGGCAATTCTCGATGTGATGAACACATTCTCCAGGAAATAATGTGAATATCCCTTTCAGATATTTCACCGTACCAGATGCGTCTCGCGGCCATTATCTCGGCCTGGATGACACTGCAGTGGTCCGGCAGCCTTATAGGAATGCTCCAGTTAAGCTGCTCCAAGTTATGCCAGAACCGACACCATCAGTGTTTTAGAGCCGTCCGTAAAAATTCGAATCGAATTCGCGGGAATTTGCAGGGCATCATAGTGGACCACGCTATCCAAAATGCTTACCGTGAAGCCAGGATCAAAGATGGGCTCAGGTGTGACATAATCAACATCCATGAGCCAATTAATTTCGTTTAAGGTGTTAGCATGTCCGATATTGTAATCCCTCCATGCTCCGGTGGCCCTTAGTCTTACCGCCGCGTTCGCAGCTAGCCTTTTCGCCAAAATGTCTGTTGGTAACCAGTTTAAAATCGTAAACAATGCCTTAGAGGGGGTTGTTCTAATGGCACCTGTCACCGCTATCGCCACCATTCTCATTGTACGTTCAAACCTGGTTTGATGACTCTTCACCTTGAGCGCCGGCCACCAAACAACTGCCCCGAAGAAAATAATGGATTTAATGACACATTCGTATAGCCAGTATACATTCCTCGGGTTAATTCTCCAGTTTAGGCCAATAGTCGCCTTAATAGTCCTGGAAATGGTCCAGTTCAGTTTGCTGTCCAATATTAGCCCAAGATACTTGGCGCTGTCAGACAGTTCCAGTGAGACTCCCTTTATCCTCGGGGTATTAAATTTGGGAATTTTGTATCTCCTTGTGAAAAGTACCGGTTCTGATTTGGCAGGATTTACATCCAGTCCACATCCCTGGCACCATTTTGTTAGGACGTCCAATGCGGACTCCATTAGTTTAGACAATAGCCTGGGATCTTCACCCATAGCCACAACTGCAACATCCTCTGCATATGCAACCGTTCTGCAGCACATCCTTTCCATGGCTCTGAGTAGGGTATTCATATTCAGATTCCAAAGTAAAGGGTGAGCCCCTAGTTGAAACCTTTGAAATGTTCAAGGCGCCCAAGCTGGATTCGTTTGTAGTAACATTGATGTAACAATTCTGATGTTAATATTAAGCACTTAATGCTTGTTTACACTATTATACCTTGTATTAATAGATGTCGAAAACTCAAGAAATATCTAAAAGTCTGATAGTGTGAATACCTGTGTGATGAAAATGAAAAGTGTTATGAAAAACTTTGACATCCCATACGACTTCATCGCTTTTTGAAAAATTTCTAAACAATAATACTTTTCATTGAATCAGGGTTGCATTTTATTTCATGTGTGAGTGTTTATACTTTGTGAGATGGTGTGAAAACAAACTGTTATGCTAAGTTGTTGTAAATATGTTGACAGTCGCAACAAAACTCATTAGATTAATATCTCACAAAGTATTATGGAATACGTTAGACTTGTGAGAGTGTGTAAACTAGCCTTTACCAAATGCCACTGTGATAGTGAAGGATAGATAATTTGCATACACAGGTAGCAATTCGAGTGTAAATTTCACCAAAAATTATGTAACTATCCACTGCTATTCATTATTCTTAACAGCTTCTGTTGAAAAGCAACGGCACTTAAGGCTATCCCCAGGCCGAACTTTCCCACGAGGGTGAAAAATCAGCCTTCCATGTGAATATAAACCTACCCTGACTTTAGGTTTAAGCCACAACCACGTGCTCCCCGATATCATCTCTTCGTCAAAAAAGCTGATCTTCGTTGCAACCTTTTGTGAGTTCATGGCTTGAAAAAAACACTCACCCATCGGACGGCGAAAAACTTTCTAAAAACCATCAGAAAAACAAGCTTCCGCAAACATAATTATCCCAAAATACAGAAACCATTTCTCGCAAGAAGAATACACAGAAAAAAATAATTTCATATTTGAATACGAAAATCGAATATTTATTAAAAAACAATTCCCGCGATGAGAAATTTTGCGTTATTGATAAAAAAAAGTTTGTAGGTTAAGTTAATGAATTTTTAGTCAACATCCAAGTTTATTGAGTCAATAAAAAAAATTGTTGCCCAAAATAGTTTCTTTTTCACAAAGTGGTTCCGTGATTTGTTAAAATAAATTGTTGGAAATTTTTTCAAACAAAATGTTTATCTGATCTTTATTTATTTATTCATTCCTAGTTAATTCCTAATTTTAATTCCTTGCCAAATACACTAAAATTTATTGTTAAGGGATAAGCTCGTTATCCTAGGCGCATTTGGCTGGTTGCTTAGGCCAGATCATCGAGAAACCTTTTTGCAAAGACTTTCGAAAATTTAAAGATATTATAAAAATAAAACTGTAAACCGGCTGAGAATTACAAGCACTCAAATCTTACTTGCAACGATGTCAAAACTTGAAAAAAACCGATAAGATTTGTAAGAATATTGTCTTTACTTTGATTCAAATATGTTTTTTTAAATGTGAAGAAATCTTTAATTATTTCATTATAAAATATGTTCTATTGAGTGCTATTTTGATAAATTTTTTCATTAAATCGAATAAAAAGCTTGTTGACCTAAAATTTTTTTTTAACAAACTGTGTTGTTATACATTTTCTTGAGATATTTTTTTCTGATGACTTAGGGAGACCTCTCCAAGGGTCAGAACGAGGGCTACTGAATTCCGTGACATCTCATCTAAGCAATGACGTACAACTTTAAGCCAAATGATGCCCATTGGACCCCAAAGACCTCTTTCATTGGAATATTTGGTCTATTCCAGGTTGTATTAACGTGTTTTTAAAATGAATGAGATTCCGAAGAATGGCAGTACAGTCAGGCTTGATTAATATTTAACCAAGCCAGTATTCCTTAGTGGATGTTACAACAAGAAGTTTGACTATTCAAGGTGCCTTAACTACGCCCACAAAGAGGCGCAGCACATCCACCAGAGGACATCTTGCTTACGGCCGTATTTATAGCCTTTCTTTAGTCTTATTAACAGTTTTTTCGATCATTTCTAAAGTCTGGTTAGGAGTTCCAGGAGCCCTGAATATAGTATATCCTTTAGTCTTGTCTTCAGTCTTGCCTACAATTTTGTTAATATTCTAATTATAGTCTTGTCAATAGTTTTGCCTGTAGTCTTTATCCTAGTTCATCCCATCCTATAGATCAGACTATAGTCTTATCTGAAGAATTGTCTACAGTCGAGTCTGAAGTTTTCTATACAGCCTACGTTTTGTTTGCCATAGTCTGCGTAGGAGTTTGCTGTATAATCTGGATCAAACTGGAAAAAATATGTCCTACTAATTTGTATTGTGGTCGGTATTTGTGGTCTTGCAATAGCAGTGCTTGCACAATTTTAATTTTGTGTGGATTGATCCTAAGACTTGACTTTAAAATTTTCTGTAATATCGTTCTGGAAATACCCGATTGGCCGGTACGACGATGACTTGAGACTTGTAAATAATTTTCAACTCTGTTGCACAGTTTCTACGTTGTCTTCCGTGCAAACATTTCGACGAACACCTCTTCCAGGACGGTCGATCACTGAATCTCATTCCCCGAAACGATAGATTTTATTAGTAAGGTTGTAAGACCTAATCCTTGTTGATAGTTGAGAAGAACAGACAAATCCAATTTTAACTGTTTCTTGTCTACTGTATTCATTTTTTATAAATTTCCAATAATTCAGTTAAAGCCTGTAAAACGAAAAAAGCGTTTATATTACAAAATATAAAATCTAAACGTGCTTAAGTCAAATAGCTTTTTTAAATGTATTTTATAATTTTGTCATATTTTTATCATATACCGGTCGTGTATAGTCTTGTCTACAGTAACTTCTACAGTCTTTCCTGCGATTGGTTCTAGTCTTGGATACAGTCTAGTTAAAAGTTTGGTTATAACTAGTTTCATCTATAGTCTAGCCTACAGTCCGGTTTAGTCTACAGTCTAGTCTAGTCTACATTCCGGACTACATTACCTGCCGCCTTGTCTGCAAAGTTTGCTACAGTCTTGCCTACGATCTTTTCTAACGTATTGTCTATAGTCTGGTTAAAAGTTTGGTATATAATCTGGCCTATTGTGCTGTCTACAATGTGGTCGATAGTCTTATTTTAAGTCTTCTCTGCAGTCTTGTCTTTGATCATTAAAAAGTCTTGTCTATATCATTGTCCTAAGTTCTATACATAGTTTGGTATTTAATGAATTCTCTAAACCGGTCAATGGTTTTTTATATAGTCTAGCTTTTAGTCTTGTTTATAATCTGTCAATCCTTAAGTATGGCTAAGAGTATTATCTAGTCTTTTCCATGGACTCTTTTATATTTTTGTAATAGTCTTGACTAAATTTTGCTTATATTATTGTCTATTATCTTGTCTACAGACTTGTTTAAATTTTTATCTTAAGCCTCAATGTTTGTGGTGGCCATGTAAAATTCAGGTTGCAATTTTTTCCTACTCTCATGCGCTACACATGACACTCTTCATATCTGCATTTATCTTTCTAATTGAATGACTTCTGAATCGCAATTCAAAAATTAATTTAAACTATTAAAAAATTTATAGAGCAATCAACATTGACGTCATTTAGCAAATGAATATTAAACAACTTTAAACAATTAGTTCGCATTACTAACTCACATACTCTATCATTTAGTTAGTGTCTGACTACCGATTTAATCAATCAATACTTTTTTTGTGCTTATGACTTTTTAAATAACATTGACTACTTTATGAAGCTAATTGTTTTTTATATCAATAACTTAGAATATTCTTAATAATTGTCTAACACGTAAAAATTGCAATTAATTAAATTAACATATTAATTGCAAATATAAGTATTTTATTAAAATATACATTAAAAAAAATATTTAAATATGTTTGTAAAATAGTATATAAACGACCACACATACTTTAATATGAGTAGGTTTCTAATAGAGTAGGGGATCTAATCTATTATGTATATCAGGAGGTTGTTAGGGGCTATATATTGTGAAAAAAGTTGGCAGGGTGACACAATTTATTTCCACTGATGTTAACTGTCAATATGAGGTTTATTGATTATTTATTTCGAGGAGATTTGGCATTACTGTCGTAACTATGTTCCCTTATTTCAACCATACAAGGTTTTTTAATTACAGCTTGGTACGTTGCAACTACGGTACATTGCATTTCGGTAAGCTTTTGTATTGGTTTTTATATTACAAAAAGCGAACAGCTGATGGATACAGTACAGATACGGTACAGCAACGTTCGCCTAACTGAGCCTTAAAGTTTAACATAAAAACTGCAATCATTTCTATGTTTAACATACATATAATTAAAGAATATCAAATTATTTAAGATACGTTAAGGTTTCGATAATCATAAAATGATGGTAGGTAGTCCTGATATTCCTATTACCATGTTTGGGGTAAGCATATTATACACTTCTGTGACAATAAAAGGTTTAAAAATTAAGCCAGTTAGCCCTTAAGATTAATAGAGGAGTATGAAAATTAACAAAACGTAATGCTTTCCCTCCCTGCGCAAGAGCATAACTTTGCAAAAAACACATATCATGTGAGTAGTCTTTACCAAGGGAATCAGTATCTAGTGGGACATCGGTTCTGATCTCTTCGTTGGTCGAGCTCTTTTGGGAATTTCGTGGTAGCTGCGGCTTCTTCGTAAGATCGCGTTGAGGAAGATATTTAATGACGCGAAAGTTCGGCCTGTTGGCGGATGTCGTTAGGGGCTCCTGCTAATCAACTGTATTTAAGCAGTTAAGGTTTGATAGCTCCTTCTCCTTGAAAAAGGGCGAGAAGGACGAGTCTACTGAAATATGCACTAAAATTGCGACCCATGAGTGTTCTTCTGGTCAGTATACTCACACATAGGGTGTCGCATTAGCACCGTGGGCTCAGGCCGACACGACAAGTAGCGGGTTTAAATTTAAAAAAATTTGCAATAATAAACATGGATCTTTCGGAAATAAAACAAATAATTTATTCCAAAAGAAACTTAGTTCATTTATATGTGTTTGCCACAGCCTCGGGAATTTCAAAAATTTTTTCTTATTTTTGAGATCCATAATCCGACGCCAATAGTTTTCCTTGAAAATCTTGTTTAATTTTGTCCAAATTCTCTACTTTCTGCTCATTTGCGATGTTTTTTTATTAATACAATTAAATTATTTAACCCATTAGAGGGCACTGTACTCAAATGAGTACAGCTACCATTTTACAAGCTTCCAAGCAAAAACAAAGATTTGTTAAACGTTGTACCGTTATTTAAGTTTACAAACAAAAGTGATCAAAAGGCTGTTGATTGCATATCATGTGATTAAGAAGAAAGTGTTTAGGAACATATAACCAAAAGACAAACCTGGTACTATTGAAGTTTTCTTAAATCTTGATGATGAAATGTTGGCACCAAATAAAACTCGGCAAAACATCGCAAAGCAAAAAAATCCTATTTGCAAATGCTTTCCATCGCAGAGCTCAACCCCTCAGCAGAACTCTGAAGTTTGGGACAAATTTAAAATGTGTACGTGAAGAAATATTTAAAATATCTTTGATTACATTGTCTTTGACCTTATAGCCTCCAGTTCTTGAAGTCGAATCGACCTGGCTTTCTGCAAATAAAATGCTAAGCGGGATGGTGGCCAAAATATTCCTAAGCACGAGACAATGGTAAAACATTTTGACCACCATCCCGCCCAGCAATTCATTCGGGGAAATCCATTTCGAAAACTGGGTAGTGGCTATTGCTGCCAGTTAGATTTGTACTCCAAAAGATCGCATGTGGAATCTTCTGATCCATTTGTTTCACTTGTTGTTCAAAATTTGTTGGAGGAGTTGAACAGTACTGCCCGAAATTATCGTGTGTTTTAAAATTTTTTTTAGATACAATTTTTATGTTGATTGTAAAAGTTTAGAGTAACGTCCGGGTCAATGTTTGCAGAATAATCTTAAGATGGTGCTGGACACTATCCTTCTAAACTATGCACAAAACCATCTGCGGTTCATTTTTTGCCATATAAGAGCTCGTTGGCAGAACAAGAAGGGCTTAAAACACTATGCATTCAATAACAATGTTATGAAAATTTGAATACATTAGAGGTCAGTGTACTCAGTTGAGTACATCCCAAAAACTTAGTTAAAAAAAACTTTTTTTTTCATTTTTTCGATTTTATGTTTTTTTTAATAGTTATTTTAATTAATAAAGTTAAAGTTGAAAAATTGTGGCCAGTTTTGGTTTGACCTCTTATGGGTTAAATAAAAATTCAGTTAACTTTATCGCTAGATAAACTTTTCCGCGAGTTAACTTTTTCCCGATTCACCTGTATAACTATTTACACATGAAATACCCAACAAACACGGAGGTTTGATTTCAAATTGAAAATGATTTGAAATCAAACGTTTTCTCAAACGACAAACGTTTGATAATAATTTGAAAATCATAGCGTTCTCAACAAAAAGGGGAAATTATTTTCAAATTTAAAAATGCCTTTTATTTTCAACTTGCTTTCAAACGTAATTCTCAAATGTTTTTCAAATGTGAATTATAATACAATGCGGAATATAAATAAAAATATTTTATTTTTTTTAATTTAAATTTATTATTTATTTAAATAAACTGTGAGATAAACATTCGGCACCATAGCTAAAAGATGAAATAATGTTCCTTCCGTCCTCTAATTCTTGGAAAGACAAACTACTTGGCTCCCTATTATTTTAAGGATTGTAGCGCCGTGATTGTTCAACAAACTTTCTCCATTTTCCCGTTTTCTTTTCCTTTTTTTCGTATTTTTAATCATTGTAATTACTCACAAATAATTTTTATTTTTCACAAAAATTTATTAAAATTTATTTTTAATAGTAAAACAAAGTAAAAAATGTAACTATAATCGCCATTTTTAATGGTCACATTTATTTTTCGCTTTAATATTGCCAAGTTTATTTTTGATTTGAATTTAACATTTGACAAAAATTTGACATCAAATTGAGAAAACATTTGATATCAAATGTTTATTTTCAAATCATTATCCATTTGAATTTAAATGTTATATCAAACAATTGAAAAACGTTTGAGAATTGTGTTTGATGTCAAATGATAAAGTCATTTCATATCAAAGGTTTGACTTCGTGTTTGTTGGGTAGTTAAAGAACTAACACAGTCATAAAACCTTTCCAACTTGTTGATTTTTTTTTCTTAACCCCTTATTTATACAAAATAAAACAAGTATATGAAAGGTTTATTAAACAAATTTTCATGGAAAATCCGTTTCATAAACCTGTTTTATCTGCAAAATATGTATATAAAAATGTTTGTGCCAGATATGTGTTCCTAAAACTCAAGAACCGCTGTAGCGATTGGCACCAAACTTGGACAATAAATTGGCTTGGTCTGGAGCCAAATTTCTCTTAAATATTGTTCTCAAAGGTATCGCTGTTGTCGTGATAAACTTTTTTTATACCCTTCACCGAAGGTAAGAGGGTATATATAACTTTGTCATTCCGTTTGTATGTTCCACAATATTGATCCTACACCCTATAAAGTATATATATTCTGGGTGCTTATGAAAAGCGAAGTTCAAATCCGGTTGTCCGTCTGTCCGTGTGTATGTTGAAATGGGTTTTCCGAAAACCCTAGAAATGATGTGGACTAGGTTGATGTATATTTATGTCACATATACTCCGTTTAAGTTTGCTATTGAAATTCAGCCAGATCGGTCGAAAAATTACGGAGATATGAGCAATAAACCACGACTACCTCTAAATTTTTCCAAAAATCCCTTGTTGTTGTACAAAAAAGTTATGACCAAAATAAATTTTTTTTTTTTAAATACCCTCTTGCGGAAACCATAGATCTCCCCGAGTCCAAGCTTTATAACTAAAGTAAATGGTAAATTTCTTCTTCAACACGTCGGTATATAAATCTGCCAAATCGGTTAAAAAATGGCTGAGTTATACCCGAAATACTGAATCCCCAAAAATTACTCTTTTTTATAATTAACTTTGTTAAAATATATATTTACAAGTTTATATAAATGTTTATATATAAATATAACTTAAGTAAATGGTAAAATTCTTTCTTAACACGTCGGTATATAAAAATATCAAATCGGTTAGACAATGGGTAATTTATGAGCAAAATACTCCAAAAATGGGCTAAAAAACATCAAAATGTTTATAAAAACCTAAATTTTAGGGCTGCCATATGTCCTATGTATGTGACTTATATACCAAAATGTCGGAAATTTGTATGAGTTATAGCCAAAATACTGGAGTCTAGTCACCGCATACGATATCGAGCAAAATTCATCGAAATTATTTATTTTGGTATCTTGAAACTCGATATCGAATGAAATGTATTGAATTTGAAACAATAGCATTCGCCATCGAGTAACTCGACATTACATTTATCGAGTTTTCATTCGATACGCCAGTGTCTATCGTATGCAAAAAAATTCAATAGTTTATTCGATACGATAGTATCGAATGCGGTGATTAGACCCCTGAATTCCCGAAAATTACTATTTTTATACCCTTCACCGAAGGTAAAAAACGTCTATATAACTGTAATTTCTACAATATTGATCCTACACCCTATAAACTATATATATTCTGGGCCCTTATGAAAAGCGAAGTTCAAAACCGGTTGTCTCTTATTTAAAAAAAAAAATATTTACCAGTTTTATTTAGTTTTTGTCTAGTTGCTCTGTATTCTGCTCGCACAATGGTGAAGGGTATATAAGATTCGGCACAGCCGAATATAGCACTCTTACTTATTAATTTACGGTACGATTTGGCTGCAATTCATAAAATATATTTATTTAACAACAATAAGTTTCCTGACAAAATGTTGACCCGTTAGGTAGCGCTTGGGTCTAGATATTAACAACATTTTCCAGTATTTAATTGTTACTTTAAACATTTAAACAGTTAAGAGTTTTTATAAAGATTTCAATATCCATCAACCTTAAAAATGTCAGAATCAGGAAGTTCAACCGCAATTTACATTCCATGTCGTAACACCCTTTATAAAATGTTTTTTTTTTATTCTAACAAATATGTATGCATGTGTAAACCTTAATTTGTTTAAGTTTATAAGTGTTTTCTTAACTTTATTATACCCTCTATCAACTGATAGTTCATTTATATATTCCAACCATTATTTTATTAAAAAAAAAAAAATATATAAGAAAAACACCAGGGTTTTTAAGTTGAACTTAACTATAAATACAAATACCGAATACAACAATAACCCACGCCAAAAATGCAAATAATTGGTTAAATGTAAAATATCTATACCAACAAAAACAACAACAACAACATCAACGAAAAAAATTGTAATTCTTAATAAAATAAAAAATTAAAAAGAAACATTCCAAACGACAACAACAGGCCTGTATTCTACAACTGACTGAGTACTTCGGTATTGGTTTTAATAAATTTATATGGGTGCAGCCATTAAATACAATAAAATTACAAAACTAACAACAAAAATAATTTTAGAATTTAAAACCACTTTAATAATGTAGTTGCTGTTGTTGTACTGGCTTTTTTCAATGTTTTTTCCCCATGTATAATAAACTCTTTAATAAAGTGTAGTAAATGCTGTCTGTATGTTGCCTGTCAATTGACTCCATGTATTTGTTGTTAAATAAATGAATTAAAGACAAAATCGAATTCAAAAAAATAAAATAAATATTTACCTTAGACGAAGAGAAAAAAAAGAATTATTGTTTATATTAAAAACATTAGCAATTTTTATAAACTTTTAATTAGTATATAATTAATTGTGGACATATGTTGTTTTGTTTTTTCTGGATTTTTTTTTTTTTTTTTTTTTTTCTTTTAATTTATTTATTTAATTTAATAAAGTTAGCAAAATGTTGTGTATGTTATTTTGCACTTTTAAGATGTGTTTTGTAGAAATGTTAAAACATGAATCGCTACTTTTTGAAAGGTGGTAGTAGAGATTTTTCTTAGGATTTGAGACAGTTTCTTTGCTTAATTAATTTTTGATATTTATGGGCAAACAGTTTTTTGATTATGTCATAAGATTTTATTTTTTAAGCAATCTTAGAACTGTGACAATTATAAAATGGTCTTTCGTAATCATAATGGGACTACTGTGGCCCCAATGAGAATATTTTTTAGTCTTAATAAATTTGCTCAGGCTTTCAGTACATAAAAAGTACTATCCAAAAAAAATCTTTAAGATAAAATTCTCTTAAGAAAATGTTAAACAAAAATTTCTTGCGTAAAAAATTTCTTATTGAAATTAAAATTCCTTTCTTCATAAAAATAATTTAATGAAAATTAAATTTGATGAACTTAAGCCTAATTCAAAATATTAGAAAATTTGGGTTGAAAACCATAAATAGTTCAACAAATATAACCACAATACTAATTATTGTTGAAGCTAAGGCACAAGCTCTATGTGTACATTTGTCCTTCAAGTTGTGCTGAAAAATGTCAACAAGAAAGAGAAAGACAAAAATCAAAAACAAAAAAATGTACTTTGGACTTCAAGAAGAATTACTGACAAAAAGTACGAAAAAACAGAAGTAAGGAAAAACATGTAAAATCAATTAAAATAGATAATCATTCAAAAAGCAAATTTCGACCTACCAAAGGTTAAAATACAATTTGGTTTAAGGATTGATGTTTGACTATTGACGTCAGCAGTCGTCGATGGCTGCGAGTGTAAGACGGCAAATCCCTCTGAGGAGATCGAGTGGTTTCAATCGAAACATGTCATGGTTCGAGCCCCAGCATAGTCAAGAATGAAAAATTATCAATAACAATTTTAATTAATTTTCATGTTGTAAAAATGCCTTTCTTCATAAAAATAATTTAATGAAAATTAAATTTGATTAACTTAAGCCTGATTAAAATATTGAAAATTTGGATTAAAAACCATAACAGTTCAACAAAAATAACCACAAAACTAATTAAAATTTTTTTGTCGAAAATTTTTCACAAGAAATATTTTTAATAAAAATTCGAATCTTTTTTCTTTTAAGCTTAAACTCACTAAAAGAAATGTTTATCAATTATTTCTTTAACTTGAAAATTTTATAAATTAAATCTTTAACGAAATATTTAAAAAGAGAAAAAGAAAAATGTTTCTAAAGAAAATGTTAATCAAAAATTGTTTTAACTTAAAGTTTGCTTCTAAAAATTTTTCAAGAAAAAATTTATAAAAGGAAAATTTTCAAGAAAATTTCTTATAAAAATAAAAAGATATTTAGCTATTTCGCAAAGTTTTCCAAGCCGCTAAATACTAAAGTACTATTTTAGGCCAAATAGCACTGTTGTAAACAGTCTGTTATATTTGCATATGATAGGCAGTTGTAAAAAAAAATCAGCTTTAAAATCTGCGTTCACACTATGAAAGTTTTCTTTCAGAAAGTCTACGTTTATTTGTGAGAGGGGAAGATAATTATCTTCCCCTCACACAAACACAAACTGCGACTAAAATAAAAATTATAAGTAGGCGACATAAAGGTAGCACAAAAATAACGGATTTTTATTAAGGAAATATGTATGTAAAGCAAAAACACGAATAATTGTTACTAACAGAAACAATACATTCCTTGTTCTGCAAATGTGGGAATATACGTGGTAATCAGTGCTTAAATTTTGTGTCTGATGAAATTACCTTCTCGATTCCAATGAATGCATTATTATTCTTTCGAAAAAAATGCAGTATTTTTTAATTATTTATGTAATCAATTCCTCATTTTCCCGCTGGGAATTTGCTATTACTCTCTCTCCTCTCACTTTTATTGGAGAGAGAGGAAGAAAATAAAAGCATATATGCTTTTAATTTTTTTCTCTCAACAATACACTCAGACTTTCTGAAAGTAAACTTTCATAGTGTGAACCCAGACAAACAAATCTCATCGAAAATGCAGAGGTTACAAATTTATATTGTCACTAGCTGACCCGGTCCGCGTTGCTGGCCCTACATTAAACATTAGTGTTGTATTACCAGACGATTTAAATTGAGCTTTAAACATGCCTATTTATGTTGTCGATTCAACGGTGGAAATTTTGTTCGAACTGATTCCCTCAGGACTGCGCAAAATTGGTGCAACTGTTTTCCGATTTTAGATAAATTGAAAAAGTAGCGTGGTATATTTTTCTTTCGATGAAAACTTAAAATGGATTAATACAAACATTTGAAAGAAAAATTAGTCAAATCAATGGAGCCGTTTTCTGATTTTAGGTAAATCGAAAAAAGTGGGCGCTAAAGTGGGCGGGGCAAAATTTTGTTTCCGTAAAATCCTTAGTTGGACCATTTTATAGAAAAAATCGTCCAAATCGGTCAAGCCGTTCTCAAGTTATGCGCCTAATAGAAAAAGTGGGCGTAAAAGTAGGCGTGGTAAATTTTTCTTTCGATGAAAACTTAAAATGTATAGAACACTTTGTGAATTGCTTAATTATAACGAATTTCCAGTAAAATATTATTCTCGCTGGTAAGCAAATAAAAATAAATACCTTTAAACATAAACGACGCTTACCGGGCTTAAGCGAATTACAAAGTCTGAATTTGTATCCATCATTTTGTGTAGCTTATTTAGACTTCGTTTTAGCTATTTTTATTTATTTTATTTTCTTTAAATACATAATATTCTCAAGATTTTTTTTCCATCATTTAAAAGACAACAAACATTTACACCAGTCATTTGCCACTTGTACGATTTGTCAATTAATAAAAACTACAAAAATACAGTAAAAATGTATTTATTTTAATTGTTGACATTAAATATGCGATTTAATGGCTCGCTAAAGAAGTTGTTTTTCAATTGAATATTCAAAGCAAATTTTATATTTTATTAAAAAATAATTTGTTTATTTGCCAAACGAATAAAGCAACAAAAATAAAAAAAAAATCCAATTAATTAAATTGGCAACAAAAAGAATTGAAATAGTATCTGCAGTTAAATAAATAACTAAAATTGTTTAAGTGGATGGGAAAAATCTCAGATTAATAGTGATACCAAATGAAGCAGAAATCAATTAGTTTTATGGAAAATGAATGCAGTTACGATTTAAATCGAAACTTATAAAATTTTTGTAATCTCAACTACCACAAATTGTGAATGTATGTATGTATGTTTATCCTACCCTGAGTAAAAACACCAAATATTCATATTTAACCTCATAAATTCAATATAATTGATTAAGATGATTTAGTCTTCTTTTTTCTTAAGACTCAACAGTATATAGCTAGTTTGATTTTGGATGGGTGCAAGATATTTAAGACAGTTTGAAATTAAAAAAAAAAAAAATGTATGTACCAGAATACGGACGGACCACCTTCCAAAAAATTGCCTGCTCAAATTTATAAATAATTTTATAAAGCGAAATTTTTGGAAACCTATTGTGAAACATAGAAAAAATACACGCCCAGAGAAAAACATGTTTAAAGAAAATTTTAAGCATATTATGTTTTTAATAACCATATAACTGTCAGCGATAACCATATTGTGGGTTAACTAGGCCTCCATTAAGAAGCCTCAGTCATATCGAGCCCTTACAGCGAAAATAACGTAAGCGACATGATTTTCAATTTTCGTTTTTTTAATAAATGACTTTATTGGCAACACTTGCATCATCACCTAAAATATCGTGGTCACATAATGTACCGTTACGATTTTATAGCAAAAACAATTTTAGTGTAAGCGACAAATTTCATACAAAATTAATATGAAATAAAACAAAAAAGCTCTCTCCTGTAAAATTTGATTTTTGGCGCTTACATTATTTTCGCGGTAAGGGGTCGATATTATTGTTGCCTCCAAACATGTTATGATCAATAATAACTACAATTTGTTAAACACTTACAATAGCATGGTTGGTTTTCAGCCATAATATGTTGCTCTTGGAAAAGAAAAAAATACTCAGCATAACATTCTTAGAGACAACCATAATATGGTTGTGGGTTCTTAATGTAGGACTAATTTAACCATAATATAGTTGTCGCTGACAATTATATGGTTATATGAACCATAATATGTTTAACATTTTCTTTAAAAATAGTTTAGTTTAAGGTGACCATATTAAAACATATTTTTTTTTCTACGTGTAAATATATTTAGAGTATGGGTCATCGCCACAATGACCTTTTACCAAATTTCCCATAAAATATGTGAAAAAGAGCATTTTGGGGTATTTTACTATAAAGCGAAGCATAATTCCACTAAGGCATGTTGCTACGATCGAAGCAAATGGCAACTAATCGGACGGGGCAATGATTATACCATAAAGCGGAGAGGGTAAAACTTTCGTACCATTTCTAAATTTTCTGCAGATCTTGCCACATATGGTTGAGCGTTATCATGATGAAATGAAATATGTCTGAGCATTTTGTCCTGGCACTTTTTAGCCAATTTTCGTTCTAAGCGAATTATTTCCAGAAACTGTCTAACCCGGTTTTGGCTGATAATAGATGGAACTCTTGTGGTAACTCTGAATACAAATATTACTTTAGCGCCATGGACATTTGGCTTTGGCTGTTTGACCGGATATCACATTCCATTTCTTACGCTTCGAAATGTTGTAGTGAATTTTGAATTGCCGTTATTAATTATATTCAGACGAGCTTTCTTTTTATAACAATCAAGCGAATTTCGGATATGCTAAACTGTCTTTTAAAGTATCTGCTGTGGTACCCATTTTTGTTCCTTTTGGATAAAAATTTGCTGCTTGCAAAAGTTTTAAAATTGCTGCCAACTGAATCCCAAATACTTCCAATAAAAAATTTCATTCAATTTACACATTAATTAAATTATAATACTTTTCAAACAATTTATTTAACTCATAAAAAACTGCTAAAAATTTCTATCTCTGTGAAAAGCCACAGACTTTGATCAATCTATTTTTAATTCCTTAATTATATCATAAGTTTGTTAAATTTTAATAAATCTCTTTTAATACAGTTGGAAATCAACAAAAAAAAAAAAAAAAAAAAAAATAAACACGTTTTAAAATTCACGCTTGTAGCTTAAGTCTTTCGTTATTTTCGTACAACAAATTTTCTATCGCCAAACTCATTTGTAAATTATAACCAAACTTTTTGTTTCTGCAATCAAAAATTATTTATATTTTAATCAATGGCCAACATGTGCCTGGTGTTAACCTTTCTCCTTCCCTCTGATGCTAAACAAACGCAATATGTTAAAGGAAAACTTTATATATTTATTTTAAGAAAGAAATAAAAAATTAAAGAAAAAATACTTTTGCGTCTTAGATTTTCTCTCGAAACAACATTAAAAAAATTTTAAAAGTAATTTCTTAAAACATGAACAACATTTATATAATGACCAATTGCAATAACAGCCAACTAATGTCTGGACTAACTTATGACTTTAGTAAAAAAAAAAATAATAAGGAAAACATTGGGCAAAAAAAAAAAACAACTACCACAAAATTTTAAGTGAAGGCTTTTTCAAAATCAAAAGCCAGTTAGTTTTCAGCACGCAGCCAAAGATGCTTTTAAACCAGCAAATAAGGAAAAAAAAGTAAATGGAAATTTAGCTTGCAAATGTTGTTAGCAGAAAATTTTATGTAAAATGAATAGACTGAACAAACAAGGTGACAATTAAAATGAATGTTGAATTATGTTGGGAAATGAAGAAGGAAATTGCTTTTGAAATTAAAAAGTGGAAAATTAAGTAAAATAACAGAGGCCGAAAAATTAAGTGAGAGTATTGGAATAAAGCTGGTTGCAATAAAAAATAAATGGTGTTTTTAAAGTCCCCTAAAACTTCAAATTGTAAAAAAGAACACAAAAACTTAAATTGTAATAATTTTGCAACTCTGGGCCAATTTTTCGAGCATTGCTGGCGGTATATTACAAATACACGAACAATAATGACCTACAAGGCGTCAATTGTTGCTGGTGTAACAGCTTACAGCAGTGACTTTACATAGCCTCACAGGAAGAAATCGATAATTGACACATCACATTTGAAGGCCAATTTCTCGAAAGAAACTTGTCACCAAATTTTGATTTAAATAAGTCCTTGGTTGCGATTGCCGTACGGCATGTAACGCCATCTTTGTCTGCCATATTTTCCAACAAAGAATCATTGAACATGAGACGGTAGCTATGATGGCACCAGCGTGTAAGTTGCACAACTGGACGTTATGGAGTCAGTAGAATATGCTGTGAATTATTCGCAGTCAATTTTCTGTGCAATTTTTATTTGCACGTAATATGCGCAATTTTTGTTCAGACTAAAATTAGCTCCTCATCCCTGTTAAATCAAATCGAATCGATGACTGATTTTCAAAGTAAATTTGGATAATGTGGTAGCGTTGTTCAATCGTTAGTTTATTATTGAATATACTGATCGCTAATGTCGAAAATCGTGCTAAGTATGATTGTTCGTTCGACTGCTGACCCTTTCGTACCCTCTTTTTCAGTAAAATAACTGGAAAGTTAAAGTCGCTTAAACTCGACCAGATGATTCCTTACATCAGCATCAGGTATAAGGATTATTGTATGAAGTGTTATGAAAGAAAACAAGGGGTTTGCATAGCCTTTAATCTCTTTGCTTTAAATGCAATTCAAATTGCGGTAATGCCAGGCAACTCCACGCAACAAACTGAAACAGAAACAAGACTCTGAATGAGAAGGCTATCTAAACAGCCTAGATTCCACAAAAAACTCCAATTACAGCATATGGAAGGCTGTAAGAAATATGCAATGCCCTATAACCCACATATCTCCATTAAGACTGGAAAACCGTACCTGGACCAAAAACACAAATGAAAAAATTAATGCCTTTGCAAGCCTCTTGGAGAAAGTTTTCACGCCCCATGATGCTGATGCTTGTTCCTGTCGTCCAATTATTCCAATTATTCCATTAAAAAATCTCCCGGTCCTGACCGCATCACAGGCTCAATGATAAGAAACTTACCTACGTCTGCTTCAAGAATCTTGCTGCTCATCTTTAATGTGATATAACGAGTTGGCTACTTCTCATCCTCTTGGAAGACCTCTACAATTGTTATGATTCCTAAGCCAGGAAAAGACGCTAGTCAAATTACGTCGTACAGACCAATCAGCCTACTATCAATATTATCAAAGCTATTCGAAAAAATATTCCTTTTAAGTAGAACTCCCTATCTTACTGAACACACAATCATGCCGGATCATCAGTTCGGATTCCGAGCAAGGCATGGTACAATCGAACAAGTGCATAGAATTGTTACCCAAATTAAATCAGCGTTTATTAGTGTTAATCAGGACCCAAAAGTTGCATCGCAGCATTTACAGTCCCACATCAGTGAACTAGAAGCCTGGCTAGAAAAATGGAAAATAAACGTTAACCCGGCTAAATGTGCTCACTTAACTTTCACGCTCAGAAGACAAACGTGCCCTCCTGTTAAAATAAATAACATCACTGTTCCGGTATAAAGTAATTTTAAATACTTAGGAATTCATAGATAGACGCCTGACCTGCTCTCGTCATATTGAAGCGAAAATAACGGCTATGAAACTTAAAGCAGCTCAACTACATTGGCTAATAGGTCGAAACTCAAACTTATCCTTAGACAACAAAGTTCTCTTATACAAGTCTATCATAAAACCATTATGGACATATGGCATCCAATTATGGGGTACTGCATGCGCATCAAACATCCAGAAGCTACAAAGAAGACAGTCTAGGATATTACGGCAAATTGTCTGCGCCCCATGGTATATACGTAATGACAAAATCCACTGAGATCTTAACATCGCTACCATCCAGGAAGAAATTAAAAAGTATTCAGTCAAATACATAGATAAACTAATGGTCCATTCCAACTTCCTTGCTTGGGATCTAATAAAGTTCGACGGTCACCGGAGGCTGAAAAGTTCCGATATTTTGAGCCTAGCAGACTTTTTTGACACTTGAATGTAATTAATTAGCGGTTACATTGGTAACGGCTAACAAATACAAATAAGAATTAGGATTAAGCTTTGACATATTGTAATTTTCGACAAGAAAGATTTAATAAAAAAAAAAAAATCAGTTAAATTTTGTTTATTTTATACTTGAATAAAGGATAATTTTTTTATAAATATGTTCCCATCATTCCTGCATGGAGCATAGGGCCTCAATAAATTGTTTGAACTTATTCCAGTCTTGTGCCAACGCTATAACTTCGCCCCAGGTTTTACCCATTCCGGCCACTTCTACATCACGTATGAGCTGGGCGTCCTGTTCTTCGACTTCCTTGCGGGTTGCAGTCTACGGCATTTCTTGTAATGTCGTTCCTTGATTTTCTTAACGGGTCGCCAATCCACCGCCATTTACATCATTTTTATTTCTTTGGCCATATGTTTTGTTGGTTAGATTGTTCCCAAAGCCTGTTGTTGGACACCACTCTTAACAAACACTTGGATCTTCTGCATGTCTCATCTGTTGTTGTTGTTATATTTCGCATATTTTATGCCAGATCTGAGAAGCTGTGAGCTAATAGGCAAATATCATCTGCGTAATCCCGACCGTTTAAGCGGCCTTGCAGTCCCCAAGTGATTCCGTTTCCGTTTTGCAGGCCACTTTTAAGAACTGTGTCTAATACTACATTAAATAGAAGTGGAGATAAAACATAGCCTTGGCGAGCACCGATTTTCACTTTTACCCTCCTGCTTAACCATGTTTAATTCGACAGCTTTCATTGTGTTAAAAGCAGCTAATAAGTGAGATAAGCTTACGCGGGACGTTCTTGCATCGAAGTGTAATCCAAATCACGCTGTGATTTAATTTGTTGAAGGTTTTTCAAAATCGATAAAGCACATATAGAGCAGTATTCGCCATTCAAAAGATTGCTCGACGATAGCACGGAGACTGCTTGTGTGGTCCACCGTGGTTTTGTGATGTTTGAACCCCGCCTGTTTCTATCTCAGTGCTGGTGATACCCTTGCAGAGATTCGTTTGGCGATTATTTGGGCCAATGACTTTGTTGACCATACAAAGCAAAGTAATAGCACGCCAATAATTTGGGTTCGTAAGATCTCCCTTCTTCGTAATATTTATTATTATGCCTTCTATCACTTAAATACATTTTTTTGACGTAACATAGTACGACAGGAAAGAGACACTGATTCTTTACTTCACTTTGACGATTTGTTTTCTGGATACTTTCTGATTTTTAGAGTTTTCTCTAGAATTTATTTCAAGTTCGAATATTTTATACCCACCACCGCAATATTATAAGCGAGCAACTCTTCAATAGTGTAGTCTTTTTGGGGCCCATGAGCATTCATGGAACCACCGAACAAAATTATCAGCCAATCCCACGATGTCACACGTTAACGTTCGCATAGAAAATTACATTTAAAACAAAAACAATTTCTAAAATTTGTTTTTGTTTTAAATGTTATTTTCTAACGAATATAATGTTCGGTTCTTTCTTGAAAATAGTTACGAACGGTATTAAGGGTTGTGTATGTATACACAATCACTAAAAAAATAGACTTCGTTCCTGGGTGTGTGAGCCGAACGTTAAATAATGTGCTGTTTATTTTCGAACACTGATTTAAACCACCTCGTTTCATTTGGCAAGATTTTGGCAAATTTAAGCAAACTCTGTCTTAATGCCAAAGAGAGCTTATATGACATATTTATCAAATAATCTTTAAAATTGCAAGCTGTACCTTTTTACAAGATTTAAATTCCAGGAGATCAGTCCTATTTGCTTTAATATCGATTAAATTGTGGATCGATGTTCACCAATTTAAATAGGATCTGTCCTCAAGCTGATATATGTATGTACACACCCAGACAAAAAACATGTTTAAATATGGTCACCTCCAACAATACTATGTTTAAAGAAAATTTTAACCATTTTATGTTCAATTTAACCATATTATTGTCAACGACAACCATATTATGGTTAAAAAAGTCCTACATCAAGTAGCCGCAACCATATTATGGTTGCCTCCGAACATATTATGGTTAATAATAACTAAAATATGTTTAACATTTATAATAGCATGGTTGGTTATCAACCATAGCATGTTGTTCTTGAAAAAGAGGAAAATACTCTTGTTAATTTAAAAACAAATTATTGTCATATTTAACCATAACATGTTTAGAGGCAACCATAATATGGTTGTGGGTACTTGATGGAGGACTATTTTAACCATAATATGGTTATTGTTGACATTAATATAGTTAAATTAAACATAATATGGTTAAAATTTTCTTTAAACATAGTATTGCTGGAGGTGGCCATATTTAAACATGTTTTTTCTTTGCGTGCATACATATATAGTAATTAAGATATCATGAAATGAATTGCAATCACAAGCTTTGTAGGAATGTAAAAACGTAAACTTTACCAGTGTTTGGTCACGACTTTGTTGACATGTTGTAAAGTAGTGTAATCATTTAAACGAAACAAAACAGAAAAAACAAGTTAATGTGTTTCACAAAATCTCAAATATTTTCAAATGGCGAAAACAGGGCAAGATTTTTTTTTTATTGTGCAAGTTGAAATACCATATTTTAAGAATATATAAAAAGTTTTGCCCACAAACATTTTGAAAATCAACATTTCCTTAAAAAAAACTAATTTTTTTTGACCAGTTTAAAAAAAAAATTAAAAATACTTCCTCAATATTTTTCTTTACAAAAATGTATTAATAAATTTATTAAACTACCTGAAGTTGATGGATCCATTTAAAAAAAATAGTGTTTTCTAAGAAACAGTTCTCTCAAATCGCAATGAAAATATCTTGCTTTTCACTTTTTAACAAATATTTCCAAATTATAAAATATTATTTAACTTTGGCAGCGTATAACAAAAAAAGTAGACAACAAAGATCCACAGTTTTAACAGTTATTCGTGTCGAATTTTATCTTCTTTTATGGAAATGGTACCAAATACTTAAACGAAAAACTAACTTTATTTTTGATTTAATCCTCGTTTTTGGTACTGTTCACCTCTCTGTGTGTTGTGAGAAAATGTTACCCTACGGATAAATCGCCTTATCACCTCATTTGTGATAATATTTTCTGAATCCTTTTACAAACTCTCTAGTGATAAAACAGTTTTAAAGGTTCAAAAGGTTAAGAAATCATTATTTAAACAAATGAATGCAGCACTCAAGTGACAAAACAGTTTTTAATCATCAAAAGTGATCGGATAAAACTCACTTGGCTCCAATCAACTCCGGAAGTAATCCAGCATTGTAAAAATTATATCTTCCTTTCCCTCCTATTGCTAATGTCAAGTATAAAAACCTTGCCAAGTACTCAAAGAAACACTAAAAAATTTAAAAAACAAATAGTTAATTTTGAAAAATTGTTTTCCTAAAAATTTTTACTAAACCCTCGTAACAATGTTATTTTTCTTTTTCATAACACTTTATTAAATTTTATCTTTTTATCGTTTTTTCATTACAGGTTAGTGTTACCAATTTGGCCATTTGAAATTGATTATTTCAAGTAACTTTTTGAGACTGCGTTTTGTTTTCAAACCACTTGAGTATTTGAAATATTTTTACTATTTATGTGAGTATTGAAAATTGACACCTTTTTGAAAAGTAATAGTTTGATTATATTTTTGGCAATAAGTGAAAAAAATTGTTTTGTTGAAAAGTCTATGCGTTTTTTTTTTTTTTTTTTTTGACAGCAGCACATGCAATTTAACAAATTGACTTTCAACACTTGAGCAGGAATTTTATAAAAGCAAAAATTTGGAAAGCTTTTTTTTGGGAAAAAAAAATTTTAGTAAATTTGTTTTTAGCTAAAAGTCAATTAAATTATAAAGTCATTTAATGACTGTTTAAGGAGAACTGAAAGAAAGTTGAAATAATTTGGCAAAAATAATTTAGAAAGCGAAGTTAAAAGAATGATTTGAAGAGTTTCTTATTAAATTTTATTTACAATTACCGTCCTTAAGCCAATAAAATATTAAGATAAGGCAAGACTTTTCAAATCTATAAAATTTTAACTCAAATCTAGCTAATTAAGCGAGAAAAGCATACATTTTCTAACTTGTGTGCATGCTGAATTTAATAAAAAATGACGAACAGAAGAAAAGGAAAGTAAAATGGGGTTTTTTCTATTATAAATCTGTTTTTCAGCAAGCTGAATTAAGTCTAACTTGCAGATACAAAAAACAACGCACATTTACTTTAATAAATTTATGTTATTTATAAAATTCAGCTTGCTGAATAGAGCATAAATCAAATATTTAAACCAAAAGACTTAATTAAGATAATAAAATACTTTTGCCACTATTAAGTAAAACACCAAAAAAAATCTAAATGCTTAATTTACTACCAAGTCAGCAGTATTTATTGGTCTATAATCATATTCAGCTAGCTGAAACGCACTAGAATTAATGTTAATTATTAAAAAAATGCTTGAAGTATTTTAAACGATAGAAAATTTAAAATACAGCATGCCTAATAAATCTCTTATTTTATCAGAAAGCAAAAGATGTTGAAAATCTTAGTTTAACTTCAAATTCGGCTAGCTGAATTGCTTAACGTTTAAAATTAGAAGAAAAGCGACATAAAATGTCTTATTCAGCTAGCTGAATTAAGCTTAAATGAAGTTTTTTTTAAGAAAACTAGTTAAAATTTTATAATTGATTTCCTTATATAAAGTAAGCAACATTAATTGACCCTAATGATATTCAGCTAGTTCAATTAATCACTTATTTAAATAAAAATTGGAACCAGCTAAAGTTTTTTGTATTTTTACGTAATTTTTTTTTAAGTTTTAGATTAACGATTTAATAACTTACTCTTTGGCTTACAATGCCAAGTTTACTAAACAAATACACATTTATAAACAAAGAAGCTTAAATTCAGCAAGCTGAATTGCTTGGTTAAGTATAGTTTAAAAATTTAAGAAATAAAACAACTTAAACTTCAAGAAAAATTCTTGACGAAAGTACGAAAAAACAGAAGTAAAGGAAAAAACATGTAAAATCAATTAAAATGGATAATCATTCAGGAAAGCAAATTTCGATCTACCAAATGTTAAAATACAATTTGGTTTAAGGATTGATGTTTGACTAGTGACGTCAGCAGTCGTCGATGGCTGCGAGTGTAAGACGGCAAATCCATCTGAGGAGATCGAGTGGTTGCGATCGAAACATGTCATGGTAACCTGCCGGCCAGGGTTCGAGCCCGAGCCACGTCAAGAATGAAAGATTATCAATAACAATTTTAATTGATTTTCATGTTGTAAAATTCCTTTCTTCATAAAAATAATTTAATAAAAATTAAATTTCATGAACTTAAGCCTAATTAAAAATATTAAAAATTTGGATTAAAAACTTTATTTTATCTTAAGTATTTAAATGAAAAGTTTACAAGCTGAATAACATTTTATTATAGACCTATAGTTTTGCTCTCATCTCTCAAACGCCATTTAAGCAAATAGCTTCGACATTGCATAATCGGGCCTAACTTGGATTAGGGTTAGTCTAGATGTTTTAGCGATATGCCTATTTTACGCTCTAAGAAAACTTGAGGTGTTAAATAGACTTAAGCACAGATGTGTTAAAGATTGACGTGAGTACCTGTCTACACGCAGAGAAAAAATATGGTTGGGCAACAAATATGGTACGGCAACAACACTATGTTTAATGTAACAATATATTGTTGTCGTACACAAATAATTGTTATTTTTATTTAATAAGAACAATATTATTGTTACTGTAAACATATCAATGGTTATCGCAATTATAAATTTGAGTATTATTGACCGAACAATAATTATTTTTCTAAATTAACAACTAAATTATGAAAACTTTCAAACCATTTTATATAACTCACAACCATATCATGATATTTAATAGCCATAACATGATAACTTTCTATACATTTATCATATATATTAAAGATGCAATCAAACTATTTTTACTCTAATATATCATGTTGTAATATTACGAGTATATTTTGTCATACTATGATTCAATAATAATCTTAATATGGTGACTACAATTATGAATCTTATCATAATATGTTGCTCTTAGAATATGTTTACCACAACCATGTTTTTTTTTGCGTGCAACATCATGGGCCAATCTTATTGCCTGGGTTCCACATTTACATCTGGTCTATCGCGATCTTTGAAATATAGTGCAACAAACAAAAATTGAATGCTCGTCAATTCGCATACGCACAATTCGCGAGTAATTAAAACCTTCACCGTATTTTCTACCAAACTGCCAAGGAAAAAGAAAATTAAGAAAGCAGCTTAAAAAGTATTTCTGCCTTTTTCTACTATTTTCTTTTTTTTTAACATCTTTTATTACACTAGATACTTAGGCGCCACTCTGTCTAGTATTGATATCATTTTAACAACTTAAACACAAAATCGACAGACTATATCGAAATCTTATGAACAACACTTATCCAATTACTTAAGCATTTCTCAGTATATGTTGACCTTATTTCTAAAGCAGACTAGACCTATGAAATTGAAACTGATAAAAAAATATTAAAATGGCTGTTTATTTTCTCAAGCGTTAACACAGATCTATTTTAAGATGAATTTAACATGCTTAGTGCAATTAAAACTTTAATCATTTGCACCAAAAGAAGACACAGCTACAAAAAAAATATGAATTTGAAACCCAGTATTTGACTTTTTTGTTAATAACTCAAGAAAAAAACAGTGTCTAGGAAATTTAACACCAAAAAAAAAAAATCACAAACAAGAAGGAAAACCTACAAACTGAACACAGTCAATGTTAAAGCAGACAGTCTTAAATTCACAAAGATGAAATAGAAACCCCAAGAAAAGAACATCAATTTCTATGATGACATTTTTATTAAGAATTTCATTTCCTACTAGACAACAAATAGAACTATCATTTCGATAGTTAAAAAAGAAAAAAATTAAATGATTTGATTTCTTTAGTAATTTGCTACTTTTGTTAATTGCTTTTGGTTAATATAAATTTAATAAAATGTAAATTTCCATTAATATTTCATATTATACCCTACACCACCGGGTGTATTAAATTCATTATTTCGTGTGTTACAATATAAAATTTGTTTATAAGTCCCTAAAAAAGATATAAATTTTAGGGTGTCCCAGTATATTAGTTGGTAGCGAGCTGGTCTATCAATCAGAAAGTTTTTTGCGAGGTACTCTGCCATCTTGTTCGCTATCGTTATATAGACTAAAACGGACGTCTTGTGGCTAGAAATTAAGGATTTCGACCTGGACGATATATAGTTCCAACAGGCTGGTGCCACCACCACACAGCCAACGAATCAATGGCTCTTTTTCGCGATAAATTCAATGGCCGTGTTATCTCACGTCGTGGCGATGATAATTTGCCGCCAGGATTACGGGATTTGACACCGTTGTACTTAGGGATATTTAAAAGAAAAAGTGTGCGTCAATAAGACAAGAACATTGAACCTCAATTATGTCTCAGAGAATTTAAAAATATGGACCATAGGATACAGATATGCCACCGAAGCATTAGCGAGGATTTGGCCAATATTTTGTTTCACACATAGTTGTCATATATCCTTCTATCAAAATAAAAAATATTAAGGAAATCCTCCGAAAACTTTTTTTTTAATTAACAGTTAACATCGTGCGTTTTTGTTACACCACCCTTTATAATAATATTTGTAATTAACATGGTATAATAACTTTTGTAAGTAAACAATGTGTTTAATAGAGTATCTTCTCTATTAACATCTTATAAATTAAATAGAGCTTTTTCCTTTAAATTTTTACGGAAAAAAACTAGTTCTTGGTAGAGGATATCGAAGAACCAGCACAGCCGAATATAAAACTATTTCCTGTTATTTTTTTCTTCTTTTTTCTTCATGCCTTTCACACTTCATATCATCACTTGTTGTTATTTGAAAAAAACCTCATAATTCTTTCATTTCTAACTCATCTTGCAACACATCTTGCATTAGAAAAATGTTGGTTTAGCAGCGTTGGAGAGTTAAAAGAACATGCATACCTACACATCAAACATAAATCAAAATAAATTCATACTCTTTTCTGCATCTTATGTAACGAGATAAATTTTTAAAAACTTTTTAACTCTGCCATTTTTCCTGGTTTCCATTTTTTTTAAAGTGCTTTAAGAATTTAACACCTTAAAGAGAATCATTGAGGATTTAATATGTTATTGACCATACATAACTTATGGCCATAAATTGTTTGGTTAAAGATTTACAAAAAAAAAAAAAAAATACATTCTTTTTTAAATAAGTTTGAAGTTTAAAACACGATTTACACTTAAAAAATACTAACTGACTGTCAAAAATTTGTAGAAAAAAACAATAGAAAAAAAACTCAAAGGAAATCTTTTAAAATATACTTTGTTTAACAAGTTTTTTTCCACTGTATAAAATTTTCGTGCTTTAGTTTTTTTTGTGTGTTTGTTGAGGATTCTGTGTGAGTACGTTTAAAAAAGATTAATGTCAAGATATTAGGGATGAATGTTTTTAATTTTTTTTTTTATGTTGATTTCTTTAAGTCTAATCTACATATAACGGAGAAAAATTAGTAATAAATTTGATTGGAATTGTAAGAATATTTGTTTTTAATACGAGAAGAAGTATCTGAAATCGAGGAAGCAAATATTTAAATAACAAAAACAACTACAGAATTTTAGAATTATAGGTATTTTTATTAAGCAAACCTTACAAAATATCAAATACAATTGCCCAATTTAGAAAATCGAAATATTTTAAAATAGTTTAAATATTATTTTCAAATCACTTGAAATTAAATATACTCCCAAACTAAATCTGAATCCCTGTTTGGTATCGAAAATATGCAAGTCGGCTGATATTTTCACTCTTTACAATATTTTCTTTTGCAAAAATAATGGAAAAGTTAAGACAGCAAATGAGTATGTAATTAAACTGATTAATCGAAATTCGGTTTAAGCATTTTTTAATTTTGCAATTTGCCAATATTATTTATGAAAAGAAAACCAAGTGAATTAGCGACAGCCTACAATTATTTAAAACTCTGGAATATTTTTTGAAAAAATTTTTAACTGTATTCAAATTTTTTTCTGATTTAATATAAACGAATAATGAAAGTGGACATGAAAGATCTTAACCCGAACTAAATATGTATCAATCTGAGAAATTTCTATGAAATGCGTTAGAGAATACACCTCTTATACTGGTATAATACGTTCAGGCACTACTAATAATGCCTCTCGTATCGCATCGGCTACCAATTCAGGTCTTACCCAAATCTCCTCCATAAGCAATATTTCTTGCTATGGAGTCGGCGGTGGTGGCGTTGGTGTAACAACCCTGCGGGAAATGTTTGACAATTGTTCCAACAGGCTGGTCCTGGGATTTGTGAAAATAGAACAAATACCAAAAAAAAGAACTCATGATCATTGAAAGGAGAACCATCATTGAAAGGAGAACCACAAAACGGTAGAAAAAGTAATAAATTACAGTACAGTATTCACTGGTGATGGGACTTTCTTAGATTTGTTCGTAAATTTTTTCCTAAGACCTGTTTTATTTAAATAATACTACATTGTATCGAAATAAAACTTCAATGTAGTAACTTACACTTAACATGTTCATTGAGAATAGATGTGTGACTGGTCAGATGGTGTCAATTGACCCCCTCCAATGACAACCCCATGAAAAGCGATGGGTCTTATTAATGTAAAGTGTTAGAACTAGAACCGGTCTCTACCACCAGACCCCTATCACGGCACTACTTTGGTGTCAGTTCGCCTCACTCTAGGGAAGTAATACCTTAAACTCGGTAAGAGGTCAGTTGTCTAAAGGACAATCGTGTAAAACGTCGTGCCCGCCGAGCTAAAGTGAAGGAAGAGAAAAAGGCTTTGAAAAATTAAGATCCCGGTAATCCAAATTGGGAAACCGCACAAATGATTCGAGAATATCAATCTTATTTACGGCCATTTTCACCAAGTTCGGTTAAAACTAACTTTCAATTAAAGTTCCGTTTACCAATATGTAACCAATATAACCGATAGTTGATTATAACCGAATTTGGTGAAAATGGCCGTAAGAATTTTAGCCACTAACCGATGGTCAGGCTGTTGAGGATCTTCAAATTACTGTGCGTGCGTAAAGAAATCAATCGCAAGACGTACTATGTAATTTCAGTGCCACTCAAGGATATTCTAATTGTTAATGAACCGCGTAATAAAGTCGATTTTACACAAATCTTGCAAAATCATAAATTTCGTTTAAATTATTCCTTCGATAATCGCTGTGACAATGCAAAAGTTTATAAATACAAGGCAAAACCTTTGGTCCATGCAATATTCGAGGAAGGCAACGCCTCCTCTTGATGATATCACCAAGAAGGTTGTTGACAGTGCTAAAAAAAAGTGCTTGGGCTTAAACAGCACGGGAGCAATGCTCGCACCTTCGGCCAGACCTCAGCCAACGCGAATTCATCACGTTCTCATGCAGTATTTCAAATTGTTTAACGTGTTTCGAGCTCCACGAAAATTCAACGCAAATTCTCCTATGCGCCTCTTTATACTATTTATATTTACAAGTTTTTGAGCAGAATCATTTTATTTCAACAACTGGAATTTTATATGACTTCTCAACAATGTTATAGAAAATTTCTTTAAAATTGGTTAAGTTGCTTAAAAGAATTCACGATACTATAAAAATACAGTAGAATCCCGATAATTCGTAATCGCAAGGCACCTGTCATTTCTTACAAATTATAGGGGTTTTCGATTTAGCGGGGTTTCGATTTAACGGGGTTAAAATAAAATAAATACGAATTAACGGGGTTTTTTTAATTTTTTTACCAAAACGATAAAAAAAAACCCTAAAAGACAATTGTTAAAAAAAATATATAAAAATTATTCATGTAACAAACTGATCTTAAGAAAATAAACACACACACAAGCAAAAACCCACGCAAAAACAATTTAATCGATAAACAAAAAATCATTATTTCCCTGTTTATGTCGTTTTTATTACGAATTATAAGTGGTAGTTAGCAAACAATTACGATTTGTAAGAGGTTAAGAAGATTTTATTTGAAAAAAAATTAAGAATTAGCGAGGGGACCAAAATGTATGGAAATTTTACGAATTAAAGAGATTTTTTCAAGGGACCGACAGTTTTTTACGAATTATCTGCAATAACGATTTATGGGGGTACGAATTATCGGGATTTGGCTGTACTTAAATAATACAGCAGACTTAATAAATGATTTCAAGCTACAAATTAACTTCAGGTGTTTAAAGTATTTGGCACATTTTTATTATATCACATTGATTAAGTGAGATCTACTACAGTTTGTTGTCTAATTACATTTTCATAATTGTCAGTTGTTAATTATTTCAGCGAGTTTGTTGTTTAAGTCTTTTGTTTTTTGACTGTTCTCAATTTGTTCATTTATTTGTGTTCTTAATGTGTCATTTATTTCAATTAATTAATGGATAAATTTTATTGCTAAGAAGTTGTTTAAATGTATAAAAATATATGAATTACTTTTGAATGTAATTAACTAAAGCAAGTTTGTTTCTTAAATCTTTTGTTTTTTTTAATAAGTTTAGCCTTTAACTGTTTTAACACTATTGTTTTACTAAATAATTTAAAAAAAACATTTTTTTTTTTGTAAATTTTTAATAATTTTATATAATTATTGAAACTACAAAGACCCAAATTAAATACTAATGTTTGGTAGTTGTATGTAGGTATATGCATTCTTTATAGTGATATTAAAAAGACACTTTATTATTTTGTTTTCTTGCTGTTGTTGTTTTATTGGCTTTCATGTTTGTAAACGATGGCGCGTCAACTAAAGTAGTGTTATTTGACAAAATTGAATTCACTCATTCTACATTCAGCCACTTCCCCACATTTCATAGTTTATAATTTATGGGTAATTTACAAACACCAGTAGCTGCTTTTGATGGCTTTCTTGTGTCTTGCAAATTCAGTGGTGATTTTGTTACCATTTCGGTGTGCATTTTTCTTTAGTCTTTTGATTTTAAGTGCAACATAAAGGTATTATTTATGAAACAATCAAGAAGAACAAGTTTTGCGTTTATATATTTTTAAGAGCTTAATGAAATGAAACGAGTATTATAATGGAAAAAAATGCATTAAATGGATAAAGGTAAGAAAATTTTACACTTCTGTATATAAAAGTATGGCCAAATGAAGAGTGGCTGTAAGTCTAAAGTAAAAGGCTATTGTTATGCAAATATGAAAGAGAGATAGAGTTTGAATGCATCAAGGAACTTTTAAAATTGTTGCGTCCTAATATTTCAGAAAAACCTTGTGCTTTTTTTAAAAAATTTAAATATGTGTAGTAAAACAAACATCATTTTATAAAATTATAAGAAAAAAAACCTTTTTACTGCTGGCTGTTAAGCAGGGGTTCCCATTTTTCAAGCTCTCTTTTAAAAATTTATTTTTACTCCTGAACCTTTAAAGTTAATTTGAAAACAAAAATTCGATTCCTATTTAGAAATATTTGTCGTAAGTTTTTGTAAATTTATACAATATTTTCGATATACAAATTTTCAATTTACACAAAGTTTTTCTTCAATTCAGTTGAAACAAAGAACAAGTGAAGCTCATCGATTACATACTGAAGCGTATCCTTAATATGCTTTATCGATTTAAATATGCAAGAATGGCTTATGCGGCCTAAAAGTTCCATGATGATTAAAGGCACGATATAGAATGATCTCAAATACAAGTAAAAATTGCAAGATTATTGAGAGCTTCCAAAGCAGCAATTCTAAGATGTTTGCAAGTAACAAAACTAATAGGTATTACAAGGGCTCAAGCCAAAAGACGTTAAAGATAGTTTTTCATGTCGAAATGCTGCTTAAAGCTTAAAAATATGTCTTTCTTGCAATTAATCACAAATGGCGATAAGATATGGACCCACTAAGAAAGCACAAAATATAATATATAAAGCCTGCCAAACCTGCCGAATTAAAGTTTAGACAAATATCCATCAAGATTTGTTTCTGTATTCGATGGAACCTAAATAGTTCATTCTACATAAAATGGACTGCTGAAATTGGGCCAGCTATTAACGGGAATCCTCTACTGAACACCACTAATGCATTTTAAGCGAGGATTGGCCGAAACACGCTCGAAATATACGATTAGACACTCGCATGATAATGTTCGGCATATGTTGCAAGACCAGTTTAAAACTATTTAAAAAAGGTAGCTGCCTCACCCATTTTATAGTCCATACCGTGCCTTTTATATATTCCCCTCGATCCTATAAAGAGCATAGGGCCTCAACAAACTTCATCCATTTAGATCTGTTCATCGCAATAGTTTTACTTCACTCCAGCTTTTGTGGATTTTTCTAGACTCGCTATCAAATTCCTAAGCCATGTGCATATGTGCTGGTTGGTCTCTTTTGCGACTTTCCTGCGGCTTTCATTCGATAGCTTTCCTGGCAAGGTCGGCCAGTGGCTTACGGAGTGTGTGTCCCATCCAGTTCCACTTTCTTCTCTGTATTTCTACACACTACGGTATTTGACGTGTTTCAGCCCACAGATTGTTGTTGGAGATGGTTTGTAGCCAGAAGATTCGTAGAACTCTTCGGAGACATTTATTTACGAAAACTTGCATAGTGTTAATGTCTCGGGAGGCAGCGTTCCAAGTTTCACATCCATATACACCCAGAGAAAAAACATGTTTAAATATGGTCACCTCCAACAAAACTATTTTTAAAAAAGAAATTTTAAACATATTATGATTCATTTAACAATATTATTGTCACCGACAACCAAATTATAATTGAATTAGTCCTCCATCAAAAAGCCACAACCATATTATGGTTGTCTCCGAACATGTTATATTCAAAAAGAACTAAAACATGTTTAACACTTATAATAGCATGGTTGGTTTTCAACCATAGCATGTTGCTCCTGTAAAAGAGGACAATAATATTGTTAATTTAAAAACAAATAATTGTCATATTTAACCATAACATGTTTAGAGGCAACCATAATATGGTTGTGACTTCTTGATGGAGGACTTATTCAACCATAATATGGTAATGTTAGTGACAATTATATGATTATATTACCCATAATATGTTTAAAATTTTCTTTAATAATAGTTTTGTTGGAGGTGACCATATTTAAACATGTTTTTTTCGCTGCGTGTAAAAGAGTTGATTTTACAAAAGTTCTAATGAGGATGATTTTCATAATTTACTGAGCTGGCCGAAGGACTGTGTGGCCTCTTTTTATTCGGTCGACAATGTCTTCACTAGATCCACCAGTTCGACTTATAACAGCTCCGAGGTAACAGAATGTTTCATCTTTTCTAAAATTTCATTATTTATTAGAAAGGTATTCGAGTTTCCAGAATTTATTCTCATGACTTTGGTATTTTTAATAGTGATTCTCAATCCGGCTTTATCTGATATGTACCGTGCCTTATATGAGTATAATTTGTTTCAGTCGATACAGGACTCTTTTGCTAGATTGCACTTCACTTAAGAACAGAGTAGCGAAAATTAGCTTCCCTCGTTCTTGGCTTAAAAAAGATGTTGCCAGTGAGGTGGAAAAACTTATATTCGTATGAGTTACAAAATTAAGCCCAGAGCAACATTATTAGGTTTTTGTTTTGTCCATTATTTCCCTGTGTGGTAGAATGCCAAGATTATTAGATAAACGGGGTTCGTTGTATATATATTTTGGACCTTTCGTATTTACGAGCCAACATTTTAATCCAGAACAAGGTGATTAAGGTCAGCAGGAAAAGTTATCTTAACAGAAGTAAACAATCGAAAGGGTCTAAATAAACACTGATGTATCGAACTCACAGCAATATGACCAAGTTTAATTAACGAGAAATGGAATGAGTAGAATAGCTCGAAACAGTTTGACAATATAGTGGAAATTTGTCCCTCATTTGAACTATCGTAACAAAATCAGTTGTATAAAACATGTGTTAACTTAATTATTGTCAGTACTTATTCAAGATTAAGATAAACTAAAAATGTTATTACGAATGTTATTTCTGTCAAGCTAATAGGGCCTCAAATTCTTCAATGTAAATAAAATTAACTTTTTAATTACAATAAGGGTCTTCATGATATTGCTTAAAATTACCATTTGTGCAAATGGGTAAACTTGCGAGACTCGTTTCATGAAGATCCTTTTTAATTTTTGTGTATTTTTAAACAATTAATGTCATTTCAATCAGAAACGTCAATAAAAAATATATTAAAAAAAAATAATTAAAAATATAATAAAAAACTTGAAATTTGTAAATTATAAATGAAATTTGTTTTTAAACATGCATAAAGAAAGCCAAAAGACTAATATGCTTATATTATTACAAGAATTTATTGTTTGTGATTTATTTACACTTGAAGTTTTCATTGAAAACGGCGGTAAGCATTAAAAAAATTTGTCTGTATAAATGCACAATTGAACAGCGCAAGTTTACGAGTCAAAATTGTTGGGCAAATTTAAGCAGTTTATGTAAATGAATTCTCATACAATTTTTGACAGTTCATTTACGAGGGTGTAAGAATGCACAGTTTGCACAGTTTACGAGACTTATAAACGATATCATGAGGACCCTTAATATGTTGTTTATAGTTTTAAAAATTAAACACAAGTGCCTTAAAATGTTTTAATAAATTTTAAATAATTATTTTACACATTTTATTAACTACGCAGTTTCCCCATTGGGAAACCGTTTAACATAAAGTCCGGTAATTTAATTCCACATTTACTAAATGCTGATTGCGTTTAGCTTTGCCAATTCTTTCAACAATATTGAAATATTAAACATTATTATTTATTGATAAGCCATAGATTTTGAAGTAACGCTTTCGCTTATTTTCCATTTTGCAAAAACGAGAAAAAATCTTATCTAATTTTATTGGCTTAAGCCACACAAATAAGCGAAAGGTGTTGTTTGAGTGAGTGTTTCTAAGACTATGCAAAATAATGTTAAGCGTGTCTAAGCAACAAAACAAAACAAAAAAAAAAACATGTGAAAATGTTTTTAGTTTTTAGTTTTTAGTATGTTTTAAACCGCAACACTTAAGGGCATTTAGATATTACTGGTTTGATTTTATTACATTTTCTTATTTATTTTTTTTATTTTTTTTTTTAATAAAAGTGAATAAGATATTGTTACTAAGATCCATGTAAATTTGAAAATTATGTAATGTTTATATGTGTTTGCATATAAAAATAAGTAATAAAAAAACAATAGCAATAATTTTACTTTTTTGGCAATCTTTTTTGTACAAAAAAAAAAGGAAAATAAGGAAGAAATAGCCATAAATTCGTTAGGGAGGTTTTTTGCTTAAGTCTTTTGATTATGCAAATGATATGGTCAGATAGAAATATTATTAAATTTCTGTACATGTTTAGATATTTATAAAACTAAATTGATTCAAGAAAAAATTTTAATACAACTTATGGAAATTATTTTTTACATTGAAAAAAAAAAAATAGTTCCTTAACAAAATTAATTTTGTTTTTAAACTAGTAGAAATCGTGCGTGACTTTTTTTAAGTATAATAATTTTTCTTAGATTTTAAATCCAAATTTTCAATATTTAATTATTTTATTATTAATCAGGCTTTTGTTCATCAAATTTTATTTTCATTTAATTATTTTTATGAAGAAAGGAATTTTACAACATGAAAATTGATTAAAATTGTTATCGATAACACAGTGCAGCACTAAAATCTTGAACCAATTGAGACCCCCAAAATCTGAAAGCTTATAATGGTAGAAGAAAACCCCTAGCTGGGTTTTGAATTATTAGCTAAGGTTTTTTTTTAATTCATGTTTGAAGTTTCCGAATGGGGGTGGTTTTTAGTACAATTTTCAAAAACATGTACTGATTCTTAAGTCTATATTTCGTGATCTATTCGAAATATCACTTGTCTCTCTTACCTTAAGATAAAAAAAAAAAAACAACATCTTACTCAAACCGCAAAACTGTCAAAAAACTTAGAAAAATTAATGATTTTGAACGTAAAGAATGAAAAATAAGGAGACTTCAAATCTTTTTAAATATATATTAAACTTTAGTCATCGCTTTCGGAGCTTGTCTCATTATCTGAAAACATGTTTCCGACCGTTTCGCTTGCTTTATTTTCGTATGAAAAAACTTTATGGCTAGACCAGCATACTTCCTTTTGAACCGTTTTTCCATCGGGATGGTTACTTGGTGGAAGCGCACACCTTGCTCATCAGATTCAGTTGGCAATTGTTTTTCGAACTCTGCCAAATGATTATTTAAATGAGAAGTTTTAATGTCATGGGCACACCGATTACTTGGAATGACTTAAGCATATCTTTTCTCTATATATGTAATAAAAACGAAATGCTGTCCGTTGCTAAGCGCATAACTTGAGAACGGCTGGACCGATTTGGACGATTTTTTCTTTCTAATGATCGCCATGGTACAACTTAGCTTGGTCCCGAGCAGCGCCGGGATCAAACAGCTAGTTTTTAACAAAAACTTTCCATTCGTCGTCTCGATTTGTATTACCAAAATGACATAAGCATACCATACAAACCAATTAAATTTTGGTTACTAAATTCGCCGTTACGGCTGTGGCATTATGGTTATGTCACGTCTAATTTGAGCTTAAAATCTTCACTTTTTAGCAAAATTCGAATGTCTGGTCCATTAAGCACACCTGTTTTAAGCAACAAAAAAAAATGCACAAACAATAAATAATGTAATTTCCTTCTTAACTCATCTCTTAAATTTTATATTTATTTTTTGTGCATTTTGTTTTGCTTTTTTTTTTTTTTTTGCTTAAAACAGGTGTGCAAGCGAAACGGTCGGGCACATGTTCTCAGATAATGAGACTAGCTCCGAAAGCGACGACTAAAGTTTAATATATATTTAAAAAGATTTAGGGCCTAAATTTGTAAAACGCAAAAGCAACGCCAAAAATTATATTGAAAGCAAAAACCAAATCGAAAATATTTCATAATTTTGTTGTTGTTTTCTATAGAAATGAATATTGAATTTTTAAATTTTAAACGCTGCAGATCTTGTGGCGTTGATAATTTTTAAACGCAATATGTATTTCTGTAGAAAGCAACAACAAAATTTTGAAAAATGTTTGACATTGTTTTTGCTTTCAATGTTATTTTTGGGATTGCGTTGCGTTTTACAAATTCAGGGCCTTAATGTGTCCTTATTTTTCATTCTTTACGTTCAAAATCATTAATTTTTCTAAGTTTTTTGACAGTTTTGCTGTTTTGAGTAAGATGTTGTTGATTTTTTTTTTTATCTTAAGGTAAAATTTTTAGATCTGATGAAAAGCTTTAAATTTGCCAAAGAGAGACAAGCGATATTTCGAATAGATCACGAAATATAGACTTAAGAATCAGTACATGTTTTAGAAAATTGTACTAAAATCCACCCCCAGTCAAAAACTTCAAACATGAATTAAAAAAAAAACCTTAGCTAATAATTCAAAACCCAGCTAAGGTTTTCCTTCTACCAACATACTGCTTCAGATTTTGGGCGTCTCAATTGGTTCAAGATTATGAAGTTGAAAAATGTGCTACTATGTAATCATTCATTCTTGACTGACCTGAGATTCGAACCCAGGCGGCTGGTTACCGTGACATGTTTCGATCGCTACCACTCGATTTGCTGATTGATTTGCCGTCTTACACTCGCAGCCATCGATGACTGCTGACGGCAATAGTCAAACATCAATCCTTAAACCAAATTGTATTTTAACCTTTGGTAGATCGAAATTTGATTTTTTGAATGATTATCCATTTTTAATTGGTTTTTAGTAAATTTGATGAACTTAAGCCTGATTAAAACTATTGAAAATTTGGATTAAAAACCATAAATAGTTCAACAAAATTACCACAATACTAATTATAATTTTTCTTAGATTAAAATATTATGAGAGATATAGTTTTTTTAATAAATGAGTTATTTAAAACCATCACAAAAGAATATAGACACATTCACCATCAATTATTACTATATTTATGTTTAACTAAAGGGTGGTCCAATCAAAACACACGAAGTTAATTGTAAAAAAAACAAAAAAATTTTAATATTCTTTAATAAGGCTTGAGTTCATCCAATTTAATTTTCATTAAATTATTTTGACTGAGGGAAGGAATTTTACAACTTGCAATTTTTATTAAAATTTATTGATAATTTTTCTTACCTGAGCTAGGATTTGAACCCGGTTTGATCTTTACATGTTTCAAAAATGACCACATTCTATCGTCGGAATGCCGTTAGCCAACAGTCAAACATCAATCTTTTAACCAGTAGTACTGGTAGTTCGAAATTTGCTGTTATTATCACTTTAATTTCAAATTACATGTTGCCTCCTTTCCTCTGTTTTTTTCGTATTCTTACTGTTAAGACTTTGTCTTGTAAACCTGAATACATTTGTTTATTATGTTTTTTTTCTTTGTCCACTTTCGTCGACATTTAATTTGTACAAATTAAAGTACAAATGTAAACATTAGAGCTTGTGCCATAGCTATTTTTAAGAACAATTCTTGATTTTTAGTTGAACTGTTAATTTTTAATTTTTGATATTCTTTAATTAGGCTTGAGTTCATCAAATTAAATTTTCATCAAATTATTTTCACTGAGGGAAGGAATTTTACAACTTGGAATTTTTATTAAAATTTATTGAAAGAATATCAAAAATTAAAAATTAACAGTTCAACTAAAATCAAAATTGTTCTAAAACAAAAAATTTGCAGAAAAATATCTTAATATATGTTATAACTTTAAAAGGATCTATGACAATTATGTGGGGAACAAAGTATTGACCAAATGCTTGCAAAGGCTTCGGTGGCATTCCTCTATCCGATAGTCCATATTTTCAAAGACTTTGATACATAATTGAGGTTTAATGTCGTTAATGTGCCGAATTATCTCATCTTTTAGCACTGAAATTGTTTTAGCTTATTGACGTACACTGTTTCTCTTAAATATCCCCAAAGAAAGAAGTCCAACGGTAGTTCGCAGTTATTATTAAGACAAATCCTTTTGAAAATGATAAGAAACGGTCCATAATTAATTAAACTAGGATTACTTAGACTAGGGCCAAAAATAGAGTTTATTTAACTTTAAATACATTAAGAAATTTTATAGGAGTCGGTCCATATTCGTCTTTACATCTATATAGAAGCTCCATTGAATGGTATCCACAAGGTAGTCGTAAGTGTGGTAAGCCTCTCTCACACTTGGCACCTTCAAATAGAATAAAAAGCTGTCAGAAGCAGCTAAAGCTTGAACGAGATTAAAGCTTTAGCTTTCTTTAGGTTCCCGTCGATCCTTTAAGGATCATAGGGCCATAATAAATATGTTCTATTCAGTTCTGTCCGCAGCTAGTGCATTAACTATGTTCCAGCTTAAGTTATTTTTGGCAGCTTCCAATTCTATTTGACGGCACCAAGTCTAAGATGGTTTACCCCTTCTTCGACTACCTTGTGGATATTATTCAATGAAGCGTTTTGTAATGGCCTCTATGGCAAGATATTTCCAATCCAGCGCCACTTTATTCTTAGCATTTTAATATTTCTCTGGGCTTGTTGCGTTTCTCTCCAAAGGTTCTAATTTAACCAAGTTTGCGACCAGAAAATTTTTAAGGTTCTGCGCAGACATCGATTAAAAAAAACTTAAAGGAATTTTATGTCAGTTGGGGCTGCAATCCAAGATTCGCATTCGCAAAGCGGTAGAGACTTGATGCAGGAATTTAATATTTGGAGTTCTGTTGTTCTGGATATTTGTGGAGACCGCCAGATGGGATTTAGGGCTGAAGCCCCCAGCCACTGGTAGTAGACTGCGCAAGTAACAAAATTTGGTAACATCTCCGTTTATTGAGAAAGGTTTGCTGGTTGGAGAAAACTTTCGTCCGGCACTGGCAGGACATAAAATAAAAGATTAGAATACAATTAAATTAATTAAACTGTGCTAATCGTAAATTTAAACAAGTTAGGTATCCTGCTGTTAAAGGTAATTCGTTTTCGATGAATTCAATGGCGATAACCATTTTAAGAGTTTGCGCTGGTATTCACGATATTCGCGATTAAAAATTTCAATACTAATGTACCATTAAAAGATATTTTTTATACTTACTTTTAATTTAAATCCATGAAACTCTTTTAATCACAATTTTTCGATGTTGAGTACAGTGCAACTTCGATAGTCTGGACATGCGCCAGTCCGGTCACTCCAACCATTAGGACGCTTCTATATTTCGGAAAATTAAAAATTTTTAACCTCTTCAATCCGGGCAAAATTTTTTTTATGCAGGAACGAAAATTAAATGCCTCTGTTTTTTTCCGATTTAACATCGCATGTTTTGTTATTCACACGTCGTTGATTCACATTTCGCACTTCATTACTTCAGTTACGGTTCTTTCCTTCGCCAGCATGTTTGTCTAACTTTGTCCCAAGTGCCATGTTTTTAAATGATTATTTATTTATTTAATAAGAGTTACAAGTTTCAAATTATATTCTTACTTAATTTACCGAGCAAAAGTAACGTAGACCTTCAGCCCGTTGTAGTGAAATTGGCCGGAATCGAACCCGCAACCTCGCGCTGATAGACTAGCTCACTGCTAACTAGTCTACCGGGGGATAGGACAAGTTTTAGCAGGCTGGTTTGATAAATTTATGTTAATGCATGATTGATTGATTGATTTCTTATTAGCTAAGACAGATTGATTGAGAACGGTGTCTTATATTACAGTACTGTAGAATTAATGTTATACATATGTGGCACAATAAAATAAATGCTAATTGTTGTGTTTCCGAAAGAGTAAGTTCATGTTTTATTTGTCTTTCTAAATTATATTAAGTGGGAAATGTCAGAAAAGATAAACACACTGTTTATTGTTGGTATTTTGTTTAAGCTTTTATAGCGTTGCAAATAAGACTTTTTTGAGTGTTTACAATTGTCATTCACTCTGCAGTTTTGTTTGTACAATATCTTTGGCTTTTCAAATAAACATTTTTGGGAGAATGTTTCCTGATGATCTGGCCTAAGCAACCAGTGAAATGCGTATAGAAACTAGCTTATCCTCCAAAAATAAATTATAGTGTTTTTATACAGCACAAAAATTAAGGATTAAGCACCACAAACAAAATCTTATAAATTAAAATTTTGTATTCCCAAAAATTACTTCGATAATTTTCAGAACTATAATCCGGACAACTCGAAAATCCAACCGAGCCTAAAACTATATGTGTCCGGATTGTCGAAGTTGCACTGTACTTGTTTTAGAACTATTTTCTTATTTTCTTTCATTGATATGGAGAAAATCTGTTTGGTATTACCCTTCAATCGAAAGTATTTGTTTTTTAAGAAAATAAAAAGCTGGCTCAAAACCATGTTCATTTTAATAATAGAAATTTGTTGGAAATGTTAAACTAACATCAATGGGAGTGGAGACAAGTGTTCTTTTAAGGTATATTTTGTTTTTATACTGCCAAGCTTTTTAATTACAAACAATTTTTCTTAAAACTTTAACACAGACTTAACACGAGCACCTAACAAAAGACTTAAGGCAGAAACTTTACATCATAAATATATTTTACCAAAAAAATGAATATGTCATGCTGGCAAACAGTTTGTAGCCAGCTTCTTATGTAAATCACTTGTTCAATTTCGAAAAAATTAACATTGTAAATCTAAATTCCTAACAAATTTTTAATAAATATTTAATTTTTGGTTTTCATATTATCACCTAAACAAAAACCAACAATATGTAATAATGTGAAATATCAATCAATCTAAAATGAAGTTTCAAAATTTATAAACAAATTTCTTTGCCAAGAGAAAAAAAAATATATATAAAACTTACATCAAAAACATTTTAAAAACACATAATTTCAATTAACATTAATTAAAATCACTCAAGCTTTTCTGACGCCGGTGACTATGAAATGTAGAAAAAAATATATTATGTTAACGACTGCGTCATACCAGCAGCATAAAGTAATAAATTAAACAGCAACAACAGCAACTACAACAACCGCAAATGAAACAACTTACAACACTTAAAGAACATTTTAACAACATGTCTGATTAAATGGAGACAAAGGCAATCAAGTTTATTTCAGATTTAATAAAAAAAAAACCGTAAAAATTCGCGTTTTATTTTATAAATATTTCAGGAATATTTCAGAAACTTGTAGCAAAACAAGTAAAATCAAAGAAAAACACATGTAAGCATGAGATGCAAGTAATAAATTTTATTTAATTTTGTGACTTTGAACTTATTCTTTTTCAAATGCGGACAAAAGTCATGTTTGATCTGGCATTTTATTCCTTCAGGAATAATGTAGAAAAGCTACTGTTGCACGTTGACTTCGTTGCTTAGGATTGTTGGCTACTGTTCGAATGTCTGCTTAGTGAAAAAGTGATTATGATTATTTTGTATTTAAATGAGTTTTATTGCCCGGTTTTTGTATTAAGCATTCGGAAAACAGCAATTTATTAGGGAAATTATGTTGCCCAATGTACCCATGTCCACCCACACTTGAAAGTTCTTATTCTGGGAGATGTTCTTTTTGACACTACAATATTGTATTTAATATACCGAAAAACCATACATAAAAATATTAAAAAATTAGTCCTTTATAATTCTAAACGCGTTTTTTTTTTTATTCCTTGAATTTCTATATGTTGTATGAACTAACAATAATTAATAAAATCTTAATATAAGTCTTACGTTAGCATCCTCCCAAGCCAAGATTGTGTTTTGTGTTCTTCTGATCGGATAAGTCCTACATCTCTTCTTTTAATGCATCTTTAGCCAAATTGTGAAATAGTTTCTTATTCTGAAACAGACATCTTCAAATACCCACATAAAAGTGCTCGAGACTTTTTGAGTGTCTTAAGTCTATACAAACCGTATAAAAATAATAAATGATTTCCTAATTTGGATGTCATGAATCAAAGTTTTCTTTCCATTAACAGAACTTCTTAGGAAACATGTGTTTTAGCAATTCTTTTTTTAGTTTTATAAAAAAATCCTTAATATGTGTATGACAAGTTTTTAGTTATTCATAAGTATTAAATCATAAATCATAAATTGAGCCGTTTATTTTGAAAGTGGCATTAGTCACTTTTTCAAAAAAAATCGAGTTAATAATAAATAATAATAATAAATAATAATAATAAGTAATAATTATAATAATAATACTGAGAAAAATATCATTATCATGATGTATCAAATACAAGTGAATCTTCTCGAAAGTTAGCATCCATATTTTTAAACGTGTTAAAACGCAAACCCTTAAATATCTCGACTTAAAAACCGAAATGACTTATGCCACTTTCAAAATAAACGGCTCAATTATTGCTGTATCGAAATATTGGAATTATAAAATAAATGTTAACAAATTTTTTATAGAAAAAAGAAAAACCTCAATCTGAACAAGTAAGAAAGTATAGTCGGTCAAGCCCGACCATATGATACCCTACACCAGAGTTTTTAAAAACACATCATGCTAATGTTTCTCTATATATATATGGATTAATCTATGTCTGTAAAATTTATTAAAATCGGTTTGAAAGTTTGTGAGAGGCAGAAATTGCCCCTTACATCCCCTTTTGGTCCTATTTTTAAAAAACTGTATAGCTTATGTGTCCATATCAGAAATTAGCAATGAATCGTTTTTTCGCTACTCATACTGACTCATAAGTCCGTAGAAATCTTTTAAAATAAACTACTCTGATTCACTCATACTCTCAAGGGAAATTAATATGAGTGTGACGACGACATTATACGCATACTCATAAATGACCTCAGTTTGATTTATAATTTCAGGAAAATACTTCCAATACTCACATTGATTCAACTCATTTAGCTCATCCATTTACCGTTTTAACACAACCCTGCAAATAAAATTGGACCACCTGATCCATTTTGATAAAATGGACTACTCCATGGACTGGTCCGATGTATGGCATGGGCCATGTCATTGTTAAAAAGTGTTTGTAGTGAGACGACATGTCTTCGTTTTTTAACGACATGCTTTCGTTTTTAAACGACTTCAAAACTAATCCTCTTGAGTATACCATGGAGTAGTTTTAAAACTACTCCTTAGTGGTCCAAAGGTGGGTTATATGGTGGGTCCTAGGACATCGTAATGTTAAATAGACCAGGTTTTTTCCATACGCTTGGGTTAGTTTTGGACTAGTCCTGGTCCCTTGTGGACTACTCTTTACACGCGTGTTTGGACTGGTCCTGTTATTTGCAGGGAACAGATAAAACACACAACTTCATAATCAGAGCTGCCAGACAAATTTGCCGAAAAATCGTCCACTTCATACATGTAACTTTAGTAAGCTGTAATTGTTAAATCGTCGCGTTGCTATTCAAACACAAATCTGGCTCCTCGCATTTTGCTTCGCCTATACACATTGAGATGAGTAGATTCTTAATCAACCACTACAAATGTTGCTAAGTATGATTACGATGAATAAAATGAAACTTGTGAGTATGAATATGAGTTTGAATAACATTGCAATAAGTATGAGTGCGTATAAGTACAAGATTTTATGAGTCATGATTTAGCTCTACTCACTTTTTCACTAATCATTGCTGATCTCTGGTCCATATAGATATGCATCTATCTAGTGTTTCAATTTCATTAACATCGGTTTGATAGTTTCTGAAAGAAAGAAATTTCACCCATATCTTCCCTCGATGTCCTACGATTCGGCCCATTTGCAATAGGCTTGGTCCTTGTGCCAATAAGAACCTATGTCCCAAATTTTATCAAATGATCTCCAAAATTGCGACCTGTATTTTGCGCTCAAGGTTACATGGACAGCCAGCAAGCCGGACAGACATCGCTAGTTCTCCACTATTGTGGTGTGGGTATAATAAATTATACGGCTATTCATATAATTAATTAAAATGTTTAATACAATTAGAAATCATATTTTCAGTTCCACACGTTGATATGAAACAGACCAGAGCCCCTTTCATCAATCCAACCCGCAACCCTTGCACTGATATACTTGGCTTTTTTATATTTATTTATTTAATGGATCTTCATGTGAGTAGTCCACTTGCAAACACCATTAAGTTAAAACAATAAAAATTCTGTTAGAGCCGACATTTTATTTGTCATCAATTTCGTTCAAAACTCAGTAAGTTACGCGCAAATTCTTGTTAAATATTCAATACTGCTACAAAACTATCTATATGGCTTGGCATTACCATTTAAAAAAAATTTTAATCAATTTTCTCAGAATTTAGTTGTTTTTAACTTATAAAATGCTCATATAAAAAATGAGGAGCTCCATAACAAAATGGAACATTTCAAGTTTTACAATTTTTGGATAAATGAAGAAAAAAATAAGTTTCAGGATGTATGGGAGGTAGGCATATCCTTGCACCGATTTTTCTCAAATTTAAAAGTTTTTCTTATCTTAAAGTATCAGTATATGCAATTTCATCTTTCTACAATAACTGCTCTAGTTTTGCCGATTCACTTTATGGGCACAGAGCACTGTGTGATGCCTGTTTTATTTTAGCCATTTATGGTGAATGTTTTATCATTGGAAGATTATCTGCCAATATTAATTAATCCGAAAGAACTTTTTCTTTCGCACAACTTCATGTTATTTCGACATCATTTGCAACGATTCTGTATTGTTAATATTCATTTTAAGGCCATGCTTTATCAACTTTTGCTGTTAGTCCTCTAGCTTTGATTGCATGCTCTGTTAAACCATTTAAATTAGTTTTACCCTAAAATCATCTATTTAAATTTTTATTCAAACGAAGTATATTGAAACCTTAACAATATGTTCACATAAGACTGTTATACATAAGATTAACCTTTGTCTAGTTGGTTTTTGCTTTTATTTTTCACTTTCTCCTTAAACAGTTTTCATTTTTCTTCTAACAAGACAACCACAATGTTTTTTCTTCAGACTATTTTTTTTTTTTTTTTCTTATTTAACAAGACCAGCAAAAGAAAAAAAAAACATTTTGTAGCAACATACATGTATTTCTTTACACCTTCAAGTTACGATTATTACTTTATATTTTCAAAAGTCCTTACATGTGAAAATCAGTTTGTAACGAGCTACAGACTGAAAAAAATAACAAACTTAAACATCACATTTTCATATTGTATCTTTATCTCAACTCGTACTTTTTTAAACACAACATACACAATAGACATTTAACATGGACAAAAAGAGTGTGTTAAAAAAAAAAAATATTATGTATGTGGTAAAAACATGAAATATCATTGAATTTAACAAGACTAACAAATATTTTTTCCAGAAAAGAAAGAAAAAAACTGGAAAATATGTTTAAATTGTTGTTGTTAACAAACTACAAGAGCCACCAGAAAAAAAAATTTAAGGAAAAAAAACATAATCATAAATAGAAAATGGGAAAAACTTATTGATAAATCAATATTTTACAACATTTACATTTTGCATATTTACAGGAAGCCTGCGGTAAAAAGCAGGCATATATTTTTATAGTAAAAAAAGTATGTATTTATTAAATAGATTTTGGAAAACCAAAAGATTTGGATAAAAAACATGAAGGCAGAAGCTTAAAGAAATTACATTTCAAGCAGAAATAAATCAAAGGCCAGCACCAGGCTTTCTATACGAAAATATAATTTTAAATTCCTGGGAAAATATTCCTGAAATTTTCGAGAATTTTCGTTGGGCAAGGCACAATCAAGTTTTCGCTATTATACATACATTATAAAAGTCCCCTGAAAATCAATCAAAACTTCCAAATTTGCCAAAAATCTAACAGCTTTATTAATATATTTTGTCCTGTTGATTATAAGAACAACAAAGTGCCACCTCCATTCGGTCCTCATTGACGCAAGGTGCTTGAGTTCTCTCCAGCTTAGGTCACTTCCACTTATTTCTGAATCAAGTTGGCGTGTCTCCATATGTATGAAGGGCGCCCATTCTGTGTAATGTACCACGACAATTCCAATCTTAACCAGATTTTGTTGTGTCGTCATGTGTTCGAAGGAGTGTGTAAAAAATCCAGCGCCACTTCCGACTTATAAGCTCAAATTGGATTGGGCTATGGCGTGTTTGCCCCCATAGTTGCGTATTAACGACTTTGGGTGGAGAAAACTTATTGGCCAAAAAAATTATTTTTCAATTTTTAACATAATAAAACAAAAGTGTCATTTGCTCCAGCTTTAAAAAAACTGCAGTCAAAGTAGAAAAACTGCCATTTCTTCCACTTCTTCATGTGTCATTCGCAAAAAAGAAACTACTGATTTTACTTCGAATTCATTGAATGTAAACAGTTGCTGTCAATCCAACTCAAAAAGCGAAAAGTTATACACAAATTTTGCGTTGTTTGTTCGTCTGCAGTTTTTTAAGCCCTGATTTTTCCTAAGATTTTTTCTTAGATTTTTTCTCAAATATTTTGTCAAGCGATATGAAATTCGAGGACAATGACTTGAATTTTTGAATAAAAGCAAAGCTTTGAACTTTCTTTTGTCAGTCTAGTGTTTAACGTATCTTCCAAATAATAAAAATTGTTTATTTTTGATTTTAAACATTTAATTGCTTAAAATGGCAAGTGATTGTCCGTAATTGCGGCACCTTAGAAATAAATTTTTTTATATTCTCGAAAGCAGGGTATGCGCGAAACGCCTACTGATTTTATGCAGAGTTGTTTTTTTTAACCTGCAAATGTTTTTGACATTTCTTACATTTTTTACACAAACAAATGCCTTTATTCTTGACATATTTATCATTTTTACACAAAGAAAATGCGTGTTGTTTTTTCTATTGTTGGATTGTTGTAATTGCGCGCAGAACTGATAATAGGGCCATGCTCGGAAGTAAAAGAAAAATCTTGTGCGCTCACGGCAATGTAAAGCATGCAGAAAATTCGAAAACCCTAGCGGAAATTTAAGGCCATCAGGAGGGGGATTAAAAACTTACATTAAAAGAATATCAATCATAGCGAATTTTAAGGAAAAAATCTATAGGAAGCATTAATTGTTTCTCTGTCATTGGCGAAAATTTTTTTAATTTTTCCCCAGAAGTGCTTTAGCCATAAAATTTTGCTATCGTGATATCGCAAAACCTAATCTCTTCTTTTAGTTTCTCTCAAAAATTGTAGTATTTAAATTTCTGCTCAACCGCAGGAAATAAGAAAATGGTCAGATTATTAAATGGTGAAAACTTTTAGGTGACGGAGGCCCTGCCTACTGAAGTGCGTCAGTATGTGACACTGCTACTCAACAAAAGCTGCTTTATCATAAAATTTTTAAATTCGATGATAACTTGTTATAAAAGTAAAAATCTTAAAAATATATGTACAATAATTTTAGTTTTAAGATATGATGCCCTACACCAGGGAGGGTATTATTTCATTGTGCTAATGTGTATATCACAAAGAAATTTTAATTCTATGCTCACATTCAAGTAAAAAGATCGACTCAAATTCATATTCTGAATCGATCAAATGGTATACGTGCATTCAGCTGGCTGGTTGTCTGTTTTGAAATAGCTTGGTGAAATCTAGTAAAGGATGTTTTTAATGGAGTGACAGAAGTTTAAATCATAATAAAATAAGGAAATACATTTTAAATATCAATGAAATGATCTTTATATGGAAAGAAAATTTTATAAAATTAATGTTTAAATATGCCGATAACTCTTCGAATGTTGATTTCAAGGCGTTCAATTGTTTATGGTTTATCGACGTAGAATTAACTTAACATAACCCCAAAGAAAATAATCCAATGGGGTTAAATCACACGATCTTGGTGGTCAATTTATTGGGCCATTACGTGTTATTATTTTTACATCAAAAGTTTCTTTGAGTAAATCAATTGTAGCGCTGTTTGGCATGGGGCTCCGTTAGGCTTGCCATATTAAAATTGGCAAAAAGCTTGCTTGACATTCAAAGGAAAAAGCTTGATTTTTCTTGACCATAAAAAATTCGGTTAAATGAACAAAAAAAATATACATATCGACCCCTTACCGCGAAAACAACGTAAGCGCCAAAAATCAAATTTTACAGGAGAGAGCTTTTTTATTTTATTTCATATAAATTTTTTATGAAATCTGTCGATTACAATAAAATTGTTCTTGCTATAAAATCGTAATGGTACCTTATGTGACCATGACATTTTAGGAGATGATGCAAGTGTTGCCAATAAAGTCATTTATTAAAAAAAACGAAAATTTAAAATGTTTTCGCTTACGTTGTTCTCGGTTAGGGCTCGATATTGTTATTCAGTTTGTCTTTTTTTAAATACTGATGTTATTTTACGAAGCGGAGCTGATTTAACGATGTCCGTATATTCGTCCGTTGGTTTGTCTGTCCGTGTGTATGTTGAAATCGGTTTTCTTAAGAAGATATTTATATTGCTTATAGTCCGGAATTTAAATTCGGTCAGATCGGTACACAAATAGCTTAGATATCTGCAATAAATAATGAATGCCTCTAATTTCTACACATAAATCTTTACTTTTTAAAGTCTGGTTATAATTAAAGAATTTTATTTTTCAACTTTCACATAAAATAAACTTTGAAGAATACCGGTAGTGAAAATAACGAAATCGGTCTATAAATGAACTGGTTATAGACAAATAACAACCTTATTTTACCAGAAAGCATGGTTTTGGTACAGTATCGCCAATTCTTAATGAGATGGGAGAACTTAATTTTGTTCAGGTATTTCGAATAATATAACTTAATCTGAAATTGATTTCTAAACCAAAAATTTAAACATGAAAGACTTTGACAATCTTTCTGCAATACATTCTAATACTTTTTTTTGGGATACAAATTCCCATAGATCTTTCCGACAATTTAGTTTAACTGCAGGCCAAATATAAAAAGCACGATATATAATGGTTACTTTTTCTTGACTTTTCTTGACAATTATGTAAAAGCAAACTTTGTCAAAATTCCGATAGAGCTTGGCAAATTACATTTGTTCTTGATTCTTGACACATACTAAAAAAGCTGGACAATCAAGCCAAATCAAGCTCGTCTGGCAACCCTAGGCTACGTCCTGTTGGAACCACATATCAGTAAGATGTATGCCACGTTATTGAGGTATGAGACAATTTCAAATCATGTTCCTATACCGTTCACCGTTGACAGTAACATTCTGACCATCATCGTTTTTGAAGACATATGGGCCAATGACTCCGCCAGCCCATAAAGCGCACCAAACAATTATTTTCTGTGGATGTAATGGTGTTCCGACAAAAGCTTGTGGATTCTCTTCACTCCAAATGCGACAATTCTGCTTATTTACGTACCCATTCAACCAGAAATGGGCTTTATCGGAAAATAAAATTTTGAATGAAAATTCAAGATCAATATCAATTTGAGCATCAGCCCATTTGCCGAATTGGCGGTGCATACGACGATCATTTGGCTTTAATTCCTGTACAAGTTGATTCTCGAAAGCTTTTAAGCCAAGATCCTTTCGCAAAATCTTCCATAAAGTGGAAGGACACAACCCCAGTTGCTGAGAACGGTGACGAATTGATTGATTAGGATCATCTTCAATGCTTTCCTCTACAGCGGCTACAGCGTCTTCAGTGCGCACTGTTCGGCGTCTCACGGGATGCACATTAGCAGTAACAGTAAATGTGGTCCGAAACCGATATATTGCTTTTCGAGTTAGCCGCCCTGAAGGACGATTATGTACGCCATAAAAGGGAAGACGTGTAAGACGAGTTTGACGAATAGTGCAATTATTTTGACTAACAATTTCAACAATTTGCACGCGTTGCTCTGGTGTTAGTCGATTTATGATGAAATTTAAAAAAAAAACTTAACAAAATGCTACTTTAAGCTATTAAATGGGTGCTCAAATAAATCATTGATGCCAACTTAAAGTTGTGACACTATAAAAAAACACGCATTACATATCGCACACTAAATCATAAACAGTCACAACTCAAAGTTTAAAAGTGTTAAGAAGAGGCGGTAAGCTTCAAAAACATGGTTGCACACATGTAGAAGAAGAAAAGTTTAAGAAGACAGTGATACAAACGAAATTTTCGTGGTCGAAAGATTTAATTTGAGAATTGGTTTACAAACAAAACGATTTTGATAAATTTTGAATTGTTCCTGCTTTTGATTTAGTCTGCGATATCTATATGCTAATTTTCTACTAGGTTCAAACCTGTTATTAAAAATCAAACTTTTTGTTCTGGATTAGGGTCTTTGTGCCCATACACCATCTTAATATATTGGTGTTTAGATTAAATTTGGCTCAAAATTATTATTTTTCAGCCTTAATCATCGTATAAAGTTTTATTGAATTGGCTCCATGATTGACAATAAATGTAACACTCCCTCAAATAGGTTTTAAGGCCATATCTGCGTCATGTTTGTGCTAATATGTCCAGAATCGACAAGAGGTTCCGTATAAACTCCTTCCCTGAAATCACTTTAAGAAAAAACCTTTGAATTAATCTTAACCTCATTTTGTGCTAATGGGTTTATGAGTGCCCTTGACGGTCCATAGCTCCCAAATGTGTGTAAATACTGTGGTGTACAAAGTTATATGTTCGGGCTTATTTCTTAAAATATAAAAAAAAAAAAATCCCAATTTTTTTTTAAGAATTGTGATTTTATTGAACTTTTGGTTTTTATTACAAATTTTATAATTTATGTTATAAAATTTCTTACTTCATAAAAATAATTTTAAGAAAATTAAATTTGATGGGTGCCCCGGTTGGCTAGTTGGTAGTGAGCTTGTTTATCAGTGCGGGGGTTGCGGGTTCGATTCCCGACAGAGACTCTGGTCTGTTTGGCTGAAGGTCTATGTTACTATTTATTTATTTATTTATTTATTTGTCTATGGAAGATTATCCTTACAGACATTTTAAATTTAATATTCTTAATTTAGTGTACATTAAACATAAAATACAATACAAAATATATAAAATGATTATTTAAAACAATAAAAAATAAAAACTATGAATTTAATGAAATAATAATTTTATTCTTAATGACATTTGAACTTGAAGAAAAATCGATAAAACTATAGAATTTGTTAAATTCATTGCACATTCTAATAAGAGGATCAGCATTAGCATAATTAGCTCTAACACATCGAACTGATAATGGGATAAAATGACGTGATGGGCGTTGAGGAACATTAAACGAAATATTGTGTATTAGAAATCCAGAGCATACTTCACCAGTAATTATGTTGAAAATAAACGATATGTTTAACATTGTCCTACGACTTTTCAGGGTGGGCAGCTTTATAAGAGAGAGTCTAGAAGTATACGAAGGCAAGTTTACTGGATTAAAGTTTAGTCCACGAAGACAAATTGCTTGGTTAATTATGTTAGAATATAATTTGTAATTGTATTTGTAACTCTTATTAAATAAATTTGATGAACTTACGCTAAAATTAAAATATCAAAAATTGTAAATAAATTTTTAATTCCTTTGAAATTCTGCTTAAAATCACTTCCATTTACGCACCTATTCGAAAATATTTACTATCAACAATAGTTTTGTTAACACACAGTTACACACACTTTTTCCAATACCACAAACACCATTAGACAAAAAAAATTCTTCTTTTTGTCCCAAAAGTAAAAATTGAAAAATATAGTTTGCATATTATTAAATAGTAAAAATGCCTAAATAAAGTTTTCTTATAAAGTAGTCAACACAACCGAGTTAAACCAAGAGAAAACTCTTCTTCGTTCTGTAACCCTCTGCCCAACCAAAGGAAACCCCAATAACTGTTACTCCAAAAGTAATGAAAAAACATAAATAGACATTCATAAATGCCTGGCAATTTTTTTGTTTTTATGGAAATTTTGTTATTAAATATTTTTGCTCTCTTTTTATTGTTTCTCCTTGAATGCAAACTCTTTGTTTTTACTAACATTCGGCTTGTAACGAAAAGTGAAGTCATGCGTTCGTTGAACTTCCCAAAAACATGTTCGGACAAAAAGAGAAAAACAAATCCATTTCCATTTTGTTTTTGTTGTTGTAACAGCAACAAGTTGTTGGTAAGTAAAAGCAACTAACATTGAATTTACCTTAAAATATTTTTGTAACATGCATTTGCTTTCCACTACTACAATGTTATTTTTTGCATTTGCGGAAATTTGTGTGTGTGTGTGTTTTTTTTTTTGTGTTACAGAACAGGGTTGGAAAATTGAATAGAAAAATGTTTAGTATTGAAGTTAAGTAGTCAAAATTTGTCAAATAATGATAACCGTTATTGAAAGTTTTTTTGTAGTAAGATTTTTACAACTTGGTATATTAACGACATTAAACCTCAATTATGTCTCAGTGTTATTGAAAATATGGACCATCGGATAGAGGTATGCCACCGAAGCCGTGGCGAGCATTTGGCCGATATTTTGTTTCACATATAATTGTCGTAGATCCTTCTATCACAATAAAAAAAAATATTAAGATAATTCTATGAAAACTTTTGGTTTATTTACAATTAACATCGTGCGTTTGGGATGAATATGAATCAAAATTATTCTTTATTAAGTATCGAATTATACAAAATATTTTGAAATAAATTTGGCAAATTGTATTAAAAAGTTTGCTTGTGCAAATAGTACTGCGATATTTTCTATCTTAAAAAGGACTAAAAAAAATATGCAATAGTACTGAATAACCCATGCCTGTTTTCAAAAACACAATTGCTCTTACAATTTGCTAAACAGTGTTTCCAGGTGAGAAGTTTTCTCCCCATATTGGAGAATTCCACTTTTATTTGGCGACGGACTTTTGTGAGATAAGGTTTAGGGATGATTTTTGTAAAAAAAAATTAAATTTTCAAGAGCGGACCGAAAAACACACTGGCAGCACAGCACTATACTTTAAATTAAAAGTTGATAAATAATTTTTTTCTTATTTACTAAGGCTGGGGCTAAGCAATGAGCGGCTAAGCGGTGAGCGGTGAGCCGCTGAGCGGTGAGCGGCAAAAAAATTTAAACAAAAGAAATACCACTGAAATGGCCACGCAAAAACCCTGCCAGAAATAACGACTCTTCTAATATTATGTAACGCCACAACCCTTTAAATACAAAATTGTGTCTCTACCAAAAATATGGTACCATCACAACACTGAAGCTACAAAATTACAACCTAAGTTTTTTAATACCGTTTTTAAATAAGATTCAACACCGGTACAACACCCTAAATACAAATATACGATTTTAGTTTTTTAAAGTCGTATTTACCATAAAACTATACCGCTACAACACTGTATATACAAGAATTAAACCTTTATTTCCTAATACCGTGTTTATAATAATTCTATACCGCTACAACGCTGTATATACAAAAATTTAGTTTTATTAATTTAATATAGTCGTATAGGTATAAATGAAAACACAAAAACTATTTTAGGTTAGAAAATATACAAATTTTTGCTTGCTTATTTAGCGAATTTATATTCTTCGTGCTGAACACAATTTGCTGAATGCTCAACTGTACAAAAACTACTTAACCAAAATGAAACATAGTTTTAATCGTAATCCGAGGTCGTTCTTTACGTTTGTTAACTCAAAAATGAAGAATTACGGCACCCCATCATTTATGAAATATTTAAGTACAGAGTCAAGCAATGAATCAGACATTAGCAATTTATTCGCTGGATTTTTTGCCTCTACTTACTCTAATGCCGAATACGATGATGATGAACCCTATCCATTTAATGTTCACTCCATTCAAACAATATCATTCCCATTACTTGACACTACGCACATAATAAAATGTTTAAAAAACTTCAAATCCTCACTGTCGTGTGGTCCAGAAAAACTGTGCACCAGCTATTGCAACATCTTTATCAATTATATTTAATACTTCTTTAAAATATGGCTACTTCCCTAGAATTTGGAAAGAATCGTTTCTTATTCAAATTTGGCAATAAGTCAAATATAATAAATTATCGAGGCATAGCTTAATTAAACGCTATTCCAAAACTATTTGAAAAATGTATTACTGATTCTCTCGTTCATCAAGTATCTCCCCTACTTACGCCATGTCAACACGGTTTTCGTAAATTAACTACTTTGGTTAATGAAGGATTTACTCTTGGTCAACAAACAGATGTCATTTATACTGACTTCAGTAAAGCCTTTGATAAAGTTAATCACAAGCTTCTGCTTAAAAAATTGGATAAAATGGGTTTCGATAATACTTATTTAAGCTGGTTAAAGTCATATCTGTTATGCAGAACACAGTCCGTTAAATTTAATTCTGCAAATTCAAGAAATATTTTGGTAAAATCCGGTGTTCCGCAGGGAAGTCACCTGGGCCCAATTTTATTTCTACTTTTCATCAAGGATTTGCCTGAAGCAATAAATTATTCTAATATACTGATGTTCGCAGACGATGTTAAAATATTTTTAAGCCTCAAGCATTTACCAGATAATAATTATCTCCAAAAGGACTTGGATAATTTTTATAAGTGGTGTAACGTTAATTTAATGGAACTTAACCTCAAAAAATGCAAGCACATGACTTTTTCGAGAAGGTGTGACGCTCTTGGTCACTATTATATCAGTGGTCATAAACTGGAATCAGTTAACGTAATTATGGATCTTGGTGTTTTGTTGGATGGAAAATTAAACTTTGTACAACATATCATGATGGCTGTTAATAAAGCTCGAGGAATCTTGGCTTTCATCAAACGATGGGCAAAAGAATTTAAGGACCCCTTTATTACCAAAAGATTATTCACGTCACTTGTAAGACCGATTTAAGAGTATGGCTCAATTGTATGTGACCCCTACTATAGCGTTCACATTAATCTTATCGAATCTGTTCAGAAACAGTTTTTACTTTTTTATTTAAGAGATGCTTATAGAGGCTATTTTGCGCTTCCATCATATTCATCACGACTTGCTTTGATTCGACTGCCAACATTAAAAAGCCGAAGAATTATGCTTAACGTTTCATTTCTTGTAAATCTTTTAAACGGAAATGTTTTATCAGATTTTCTTTTAAGTAAAATATCATTGAATGTTCCTCAACGCACATTAAGATTTAATCAACCACTATATGTTAAAACTTTTAGAACAAACTACGAGATGGCAGACCCGTTTAGGAAATTTTGTTGTTGTTTTAATGAAATGTTTTATTTTGCAGATTTTTCTTTAAATGTTGATGTAATTAAACGTAATATTATTTTAAGTTTAAACATGTAACTGCAGTTATATTGAGAAAAATTGTTAAATTTAATATTTAGTCTGTAAGGATTGTATCCATAGACTTAATTTAATAAATAAATAAATAAATTACTAAGCAACAATATTGAAAATAAGAGTCGGAAGACGGTTGTGACTATGTTGTTAATTCGTGAATCCAACATTGTAAATTTAAATTTACAGTACTGTGACAACACTAAAAAGAAGAGTGGGAAGCACACATTTGGCGTTAACATTTTAATATTGTGACAACATTGTAAATTTGGTAAACAGTACGATGTATTGATGTTGATAGTACCCCCTTCAACGGCGGCACAGCGTCGTGGTGATTGTCTTTTTCTGCCTGGGGAGCTGCATGCGAGCGAAATTCCTGAGCGGCGCCGCTTAGCTAATAAAACTTGTTCTAATTTTTAGTTGTTTCCTGAGCGGCAAAGAATAAACATGACAAAAGTGAATGTGTAGCTTATAATTTTATCTGTACAAAGCCGACCGCTATTATGGCAAGACAGACTAACAGATTTTAAAAATAATCGAGAAATCATTTTTTTGTTTTGTCAATCTAGTGTTAACTTTTTGCAACAGCAAATCAAAGGATTTTACAGACATACGGCTGTATTGCCAAAATCTGTCTGGAAGTTTGGGTAGATTTCTATATAAATGGTGGAATTCGCCGTAGTGTCGCCTTGTTTGATTTATAGGATGAATACCAAGGCCTGTTTGTCGATTTCAATATATATATATAGTATATATTTAATAATTTGTTTTTGTTTTAACTATAAGTTAAGCGAACGAAGTCTTCGCTCGAAATCGACGAATAGGCCGCAAATTTTATTTTTTCTTAATAAATGCATTAAATTCTTATGAATACGATATTCGCGTAACAACATTAAACAAGCCGCCGTTTACAATGGCATTTTAACAACTAACCGCTCAGAAATGACGCTCAGTAATAAGCCACTTGCTGCTCAAACTCTTCGCTTTTCCGCTCAGCCCCCCATTGCATGGCCACGGCCTACGGCCCAAATTTACCGTCCTTAGTTAGCTTATAACAACAGTTTAACATATGAAATATTATTTCCAGCTTTTTCTTAACCATTAGTTAAACCCTCAGATGTTATTGGCTAACTACTTTTATTTTCTTAGCATTTATTATTTTAATAGAGTTACTTTTTTTTTGGGCTGATTTAAATTTTTACCCAACCAATTATTTTAGACATGATACTTTGGTTAAGCCAAAGTTATCATTTTAGTTTACTTATAATTAACTAATGACTGTAAATTTGAGCCTTAGAGTTACAAATACAATGCCAAATTATTGTCTTACTCAATTAACCGAGCAATAGTAAAGACTAGAGTACACGGAATGTAAAAAGCTACATGCACATGTGGCAATCATTTAATTTTTACGTAAATACCAAGCCACAAAGGCCAAAGTGTGAAGTGACCTTTAGCCTCTGTAGTAACACAGATCAGAGTCTCTGGCACTGATAGACTAGCTCACTACCAACTAGTCTACCAAGACACCCAAAGCTTATAATTATTCTTGGAAAAAACAGAAGTAAAGGAAAAACATGTAAAATCAATTAAGGTTGATAATCATTCAGGAAAGCAAATTTCGATCTACCAAATGTTAAAATACAATTTGGTTTAAGGATTGATGTTTGACTAGTGACGTCAGCAGTCGTCGATGGCTGCGAGTGTAAGACGGCAAATCCATCTGAGGAGATCGAGTGGTTGCGATCGAAACATGTCATGGAAACCTGCCGGCCAGGGTTCGAGCCCGAGCCACGTCAAGAATGAAAGATTATCAATAACAATTTTAATTAATTTTCATGTTGTAAAATTCCTTTCTTCACAAAAATAATTTAATAAAAATTAAATTTCATGAACTTAAGCCTAATTAAAAATATTAAAAATTTGGATTAAAAACCATAAATAGTTCAACAAAATAACCACAATACTAATTATTGTTAAATCTAAGGCCCGAGCTCTATGTGTACATTTGTCCTTCAAGTTGTGCTGAAAAAGGTCAACAGAAAAGAGAAAGACAAAGTGAAAAAACAAAAAATGTACTTGGACTTCAAGAAAAATTCTTGACGAAAGTACGAAAAAACAGAAGTAAAGGAAAAAACATGTAAAATCAATTAAGGTGGATAATCATTCAGGAAAGCAAATTTCGATCTACCAAATGTTAAAATACAATTTGGTTTAAGGATTGATGTTTGACTAGTGCCGTCAGCAGTCGTCGATGGCTGCGAGTGTAAGACGGCAAATCCATCTGAGGAGATCGAGTGGTTGCGATCGAAACATGTCATGGTAACCTGCCGGCCAGGGTTCGAGCCCGAGCCACGTCAAGAATGAAAGATTATCAATAACAATTTTAATTAATTTTCATGTTGTAAAATTCCTTTCTTCACAAAAATAATTTAATAAAAATTAAATTTCATGAACTTAAGCCTAATTAAAAATATTAAAAATTTGGATTAAAAACCATAAATAGTTCAACAAAATAACCACAATACTAATTATTCTTGTAGAATAATTAAAAATTAACAAGAAAATAGGAAACTTCGAGCTGAGGATTTTTGTGATCTTCAAAATTTTAAAGGAGGAGTTGCACTAAAAGCTTTCTGGCAACACTGCTGCTGTAAATAAGCGTGTAGTGGTGGGGCAAAACAGCAACAAATGAAATATGCGTTGGATTATGAATGCGTTTTTCATTTTTGTTTTCGTTTTTTGTGATGCTTCTTGTTGTTATTGTTGTAGTATATGATTCCTGTTCAAATGTTGTAATAAACAGTACAATCTATAATTTAAGTTCTTGTTGTTATTGTTGTAACTGCTGCATTGTATACGTACAACGTTTGCTGTAATGTCGATTTGTTATTATTACGGCTGTTGTTGCTTTTTTTGTTGGTGTTGTTTGTTTGCTATTACTGTGATGTTGTTGTTAGTTTGTGATGATGGATGAACGTAAAAATTCGTGTTCAAACACTTTACTTTATATTCCTTGTACAAAATTGTTTATCTTAAAAACGTTGTTGTTGTTGTTATTGTGTTTTTTCTTGTTTCGTAGGCAATTGAAAGCTTTTTTTTCTTAAAAGGCTGTTTGCAATTGAAAGTGGGGAGTGTTATAATCATCATATCAATATGATGTTGTAGTAGTTTTTCTAAATTTACTTTTTTTCTGTTGGTCACTTAGAAAATGGTTGCAGGAAATAATGCAGTTACAAAAAATGTAAGAAATACAAAGAGAAAAAAAGCAATACCTACCACAAAAATAACATTAGGGTCGTCTTAGGGTATACATAGATGTTTTTCTTGATGTTGTTGTGTTTTTAACAATTTTTTGTTTTGTTTTTCCTAAAAGGTAATAATGCGTTTAACATGTTTTTATGTAAAATTATTTTTTCTTTTCTTTTTTCTGCATTTCATTTTCTTTGTTAAAAGTTGAAAAAAAATTTTTTTTAATATGTTAAGAGATTGAAAGCTTTTTTTGTTAGAGGCTTTGTGATTTTATAAAATTTTTCCTTCTTCGCTTTCTTAAGAAATGAAAAAATGGAAAAGAAAAACTAATCTAACAAACAAGAAAACATGATTAGATACACGATTATTTGCTACATAACTGCGATTAACAACAACAACTTTAAAAGTAAAGCTAAGAAAGCAAATAAATGGATGTTGTTGATTTTCCATTTTTTTTTTTTTTAATTTTTTTGTAAATTATTTTAATGGAAAAAAGAGCAGATGTTTTTTTTTTTCTATTTTATGGTAACTGTGATTGAAGGCTATTTTGGTATTTTAGTTAAAAATGTTTAAGAGGTTTTTTTTTAAAGAAATGTTAGGAAAACGTTTTAATTTTTGTAGTATTTAAAAGGGTTTAGTTGACGAATAGAAAATTTAGGAAGATTTTGTATATTTTTTTATAATTTCTTTATAGATTTACGTCTACATTATGCTGACTCCGTCTGTATGGAAACTAAAGTTATGATCACATATTAAAAATATTTGACTAAAAGATCCAAGAAATTTTCGCTAATGTAATTTTTGTTAATCTACTAAACTTTATCCCCCATATTCATAAAATATATTTTTTATTTATAAAAGGTTTATTAAACAAATATTCATAGAAAATACGTTTTATAAACCTGTTATAAACCCGAAAATTTTTTTATGAATATGGGGGTATTACTTTATTACGTTATGCAACGCCAAACAAACGTCTAATGATTATAGTGGCTACGTGTGGGACTTCAAATACTTGCTAAATGTAACCATATCTTAAGTATACCTGGGTTTGCTTAAAAGTGATAGCGTGTAACTTCAGCTTATTAAACGAGGCACCCTCGCTCTTAAATACTAGCTCTCTATCATCTTGGCTATCGGGAATTTCAGTAGTTTTGTTAGATAAGCAATTTCTTATAAGATAATAAACATTTTTCGAATTTGGTGATTTTATGTTTAATCTGTCGATTTTCTGAAAAATTTGCTTGTGCTTTATATCGGTTTTTGGAGCTTTTTCTGTTAGAAAGAAAGAAACAGAAATAGTAACTGGTTATTTCTCTGATGTTTGTAAATTTTAAAAATATTTAATAATTGCAAAGTTTACTTTTTTCAAATTAATTTTTTATGTTTTTTTAACAAATTTAGTTATTTTTAATCCAAATTTGGATTTTTTAATTTGGCTAAAGTTCATCAAATATAATTTTCATTAAATTATTTTTATAAAGAAAGGAATTTTACAAAATTAAATTAGAACTCAAAGAATTCTGATGAAAGAATGTGGTGATTCTTGAAACATGTAAACTCAACCCAGGTTCGAGCCCCAGCCCAACCCTGAAAATTATCAATAAATTTTAATAAAATTTCATGTTGTAAAAATTCCTTCCTTCAGTAAAAATAATTTAATGTAAATAATATCTTGGTTTTTTTCAAAATTCTAGTTTTCTTCATCGTTCTCTTTTTGTTCTTCTGAAGCATCACTTCTGCTATCCAAAATATCACGTTAAACTTTTAACTTTCTATTATTGCTCGGCAGTTTTCACCAAAATACCTTGGACGAAGCTTGTCCTCGTCAACCAACTTTTCAGGTCTTGTGTTAACTGTATGAGATAATCATCGTGGCTTAACAATTTCGAGTGTCTTCCCTTTTTTTAAAATGCTTTAGGGAGCTCAACTGCACAGAAAAAATTATTGCCGAATTATTTTCAACAAACGCTTGTTTGAAAATTTTTTTAATTTCTATAAATTGTTTTACTGATTCAAACAATATTTTTGTTTGATTTTCTTTTTAACCAACAAAAATGTGGACAACTCTTCAAAAATATAATAAACGCGTTATTGGTGTCAAGTTTTCATAATTTTGTATGAAATATTTAACGCTCTTTAATGTTGTCGTCTTTTTTGCATTTTTTTATTTGATCGTAAGCAACACTTCTTTATGTGAAATATTAGAAAAACAAAAAACACACACAGTCTATTTTTGGACGCTTTAAAAAAGTTCAACTATAAGAAAAACAATAGCAGAAACAACATTACAAGAAACAAAATCCCGTATTCAATTTTTTAAAACTGTTTGGTTAAATACATTAAATACAAAAATAGAATGATGACGAAAAACATATCGAGTCGGTCTGCTGCCATTTTTGGTTACATTTCTTCTTTAGCAAAGGAAACGATACATCAACAGAGAAGAGTGATAAAGAAAAACATTGTGTTGTGTGTATAAATAAGACTTCGTTCAAAAATTATTCCAACAAAAAAAATGTGTCTCAAAGCCAGCCGGCGGCTCTTGCTCTGCCGTCATCTTCTCATACATACAGTGCTTACTTGTTTGCGCGTCATTGCTTGTGCAAAAACTTTTTTTTTTATTTTGAAATTTAGTATATGAATTTCAGTAAACTTTTTGTTTGATTCAGTTAAATTGTTTGTTTGAAAAAATCAGTGTTTTTTTCAACAAACAAAATGCAAATAAGTTGTTTGAATATGCAAATTTGTTTATAGGACCGATTTCAGACAAAAAGTTGTTTGATTCTACAAATTTTTGGTTTGAATTGGAAAAATAATTTTTTCTGTGTGGTGACTGTTGACCGTCATTGCTTCTTCCCCAGAACAAAAATTAACCTTTTGTATTGTTTTTCGATAATGAAAATGCCGGTAGGAAGGAATTTTCGACAACAAAAATATAACAACAACACAAAAGAATAAGAAAAATTAAAAATATAAGCAGATTATTGCTGCCTAAAAAATCAGTTTTGTTTTCCTCTAGACTATGCAAAGAAACAGTTTTTGAACTCACTAGAATTTTCAATGCAATTTACAGAGGTCAAGGAGAGACTTTTGCTTATTTTTCACTTTAGATAATAGAGCAGCGCTGTGTTATCTGTTTAAAAGTCATTGCTATCATGATTATTTAAAAAAAAAAAGCAAGTAAGGAGTTTTTAAATGAATGCATTTTAGCCAAAATTTGTCGTTTATACCTTAGTTTGCTATTATATTCAAATGGTTACCTTAAGTAAACTTATATTGATGTGGAATATCCACTATATTAGAATATACAGTAAAATGAAAATGTGAACTCCCTCTTGTAGCGCAAATGAAATTTGTGCTACATTGTTTTTTCTTAACTGCATGGGAATTATCGATTTGGAAAACTATAGTTTGACAGCTGAGAATACCAAATTTCTATGCAGTAAAGCTTGGCAAGTCATCATAAATTGTTTAACGCTAGAACAATGCTTCAACTTTGAAAAAAAATTAGTTTGCCCGTGAGGTTTAAAGAGCATTTTTATCAAAGAATTGTGTTTAACGTTGAAACCCGTTTCCGGTGAAATCACTACTTCAATAAGCAAAATTGCTGATTTGGAGCGAAGAGAATCCTCAATCCCTTAACGAATTACCATTACATCCATTGAAATTGACTTTTTTTTACACTGCGGTTGGCTACGGCTTACACGCTCTCGAAATGAGCAAGGAGATGCCGTAACGGTGAATGGCGAGCGCTATTGCGCATTGCGTTCCAACAAGAGGCGGCAACTTGCAATACAGCGCCTTTAACAATCGTTTAATTGCAAAATCAATTTGGTGACAAGTTTAAATCCAGAAGAAATGCTTTTTGCTGGCCCCCTTGTTCGTACGATTTAACGCCTCTGGATATATTTTTTGTAGCTATGTTAAGTCATTGATTTATGCCGACAAACCAGCATGTCTTGAGGCATCGGAAGCTAATATTCAAGCCACCGTTGCTGCCATATTGCCAGATTTATTGTTTAACCTTTATGTGCTCGGGATCGAAAACTGAATTGGAAGACTACATTTGTAGTAAAATTATTTTTGCACTACTTTATCCTTATAAGCAAAAAAAATGGTTATATTTATTTTATTTATGTAGGTATAGGAAAACTTGTACAAAACAATGTTAAACATTTAAGTTTTATTTATAGAGCAGCATTTTCCAAATACGTAAGTTTTGGAATGTGCATCGCACCGGGTTCTTACACCAACTGCATATATTTCGTGTGTTTTTGCGATTTCCCATTTCATATACCTGACATCGTACAGGATGTTTTGGCAGCTTAGCGTCAGATGTATCGGGAAATTAATTAGTAGCTGAAGCGGAAGAAGTTGAATTTGGTGTAGCCTATTACCCTTAGAATTTTTGACCGTTCTATAATTGCTGGTATAAACATCTGTTTTGCCAAATTTCTCAAGAACTTTCTGCGTTTGTTTGTTTGCTGAATATTGCTATTGGTTGCTTTATCTTCCAGTAGTCGATTAGCTCTAGTACGCTGGCTATCAATACGAATAAATCGATGTATTTGTTTGAATCGAGCTTTTGACATTGGTGCGCGGTAGCAGCATGAAGCTTCTGTGCTCCATAGCACATCTATATCCTCGTCATTTGATTTGTTTACGCCACCCAATAATAGAAGATCAATAAAACTCTCAATATCTGCAACACTTATCCACAATTTTTTTTTTTTGCTTCTGCGCTTTTTTCATTTAAATTTCGAAATGTTGTCTGCTTTTCCATTAGTATCCAATAAAATTTGTTCGAGCATCGATGGAGTGAATATAAGATCAAATATGGCGGACTCAGTTAATCCTTTAGTTGATCGCGATGGGCCTACATCGGTATCACGGTATACATTATGAGCATTTGTACGAATTGCTTGATTGGGTAAAAGAGTGAGCCATTCAGTGTGGTCCTTAGAAATAAACATACCAGGACGCTGCAAAACATTTTGTTCCTCCTTATCGTCGGCTTCAAATAATAAACCCTCTTCCTGTACGTTGTCTTAAATATTATCTTCCTCGAGCACCATATATTTTTCTGCATCTAATTCTTCTGGATGTTCTGATATTTTCATAGTATTAGCAGGAACCGAATCAGTACTTAAGTTCAAATTTTCATTGAGTCATCATCAAAATCTCGTGCATCTTCTTCCTATTCATCAATCTCCACCATAAGCTTTTGAACATGTTTTGACATTGAAAACAAAACTATGTAAAATCATAAAAGTAACGTACACTTTGTCTTTGCTCTATTGTTTTCGATGAATATTATTACTTTGATGCGCTATCAGCATACACGTGAAGCAAAGTATTCTTGTTCTTAGCATAAATAAAAGAAAAACAATGTTTGCAAATGTAATAAGCAAAAAATAAAGCTTCCTTGCAAACAAACCACATAGTTACTACAAATGTAGACTACCGGCCACGAGATGATCATTTTACAAAACATCCCTTAAGCACCTACGAAATAATTATTTTTACATCATTAACGTTTAAATCTGCTTAAAACAAGATTTTAGGAAGCTACCAAAAACCTCAAATTGTTTAACTGACGTTTTTAATTTTTATTCGATAATCTAATCAAAATTACTACAAATGTAGACTTCCGAGCACATAAAGGTTAAAGAAGCTAAAAATTGGAATGATCGAAAGGACACTGTAAGTCATAGCCGCGGGCTGATATATTCCGAAAATCATATTTAAAAAGTTAATAAAATGAAATTTTCTACTTGATTAAAAAAAAAAAATTCCAACAATATTTCTGTTTTGTATTATCATTTTTAGTTCCCATGCAGCTTAAAAAACACCCTTTATTTATTTAAAATGTTTTTTAAAAGGCTTAAAAAAGGTAAATAAGGTGATGTAGATTTTTATATATTTCTATACAATCTGATATATTGATAGATTCCAAGTGACAGATTCTAGATGGACTTATAGTTGGCTCCAAGATGCGGAAAGTCAGCAGGAATGCAGAAGGGCTAAACGCAATTCTGCATATAACAACTTACCATGAAAAGAAAAGTATTTTTCATATTCTACAATATCTGAAGATCTGCTAAAAAATTATGATTACTTTTTATCTCAAACACGCCTTTAATTTATTGAAAAACACTTAAAAGCAAAATGCATTAATTAGTTTTTTTCTCAAATCTATTTGTCTATTTAACAGACCTGCCGGAAATTACTACAGCTTTACAAAACTGTGCTTTTAAAAGAAAAATATAATAACTAATATGCAGCATAGACTTTAATAGCTGAAACTTTTATTCTTTTATTTATAACTGATTTTTAAAAAAAAAAAAGGAAATTATCTATCTGACCAATAAAAAAAGCAACATCATTAATTGTTTTCTTGTATTTCTTCCATTTATTCATTCATTTAGTTTTACCTTTCTTTATGACAGCAAGATTTTGTTCCAAAACAACAGAAAAGCTGGGAAATAAAAACAAACAAAAAATTCAAATTGAACAAACATTTTTCAATATTAAACAACCAACACGTCAAATTTTATCACAAACGGTTTTGTTTGATAAGAGAAAACGCCAAAAGAAACGGCCGTTTTAAAACCGATTCATTTGCTGCACAAAAAGTTTCTTTTGAATTTAAAATATTTTAATGCATCTCCAGCATTTAAAGCATTTTAGGCTGTATCTTGTAAAAAAAAGGTGTAATAATTTTGAGCAACAAAAACAAAATATAAAGAAGACCGCAATGTGGTACAAAAAAAAAAAGTTTGCCAAGAAAAAGTTTTAAACTGGATTTATGTTGATTTCTTCAGAAGTCTAAGAAAAAACAGAAGCCCACGTAGAAAGATTTCTTAAAAATAAATAATATAAAAGGTGTTAATCATTAATAAAATGTGCTTTATTTAAAGGAGAAAAAAATTTGTTCTTAATTATTAATGATGTCAGGCTGGCGTAGTAGCATCAGCCACAGAAGACAGACTGTTGTTATTTAGGATATTTGTAGACAAGTGTTAATGTTCTTTAAAACTTTTAAAAGATAAGAAAATTTATTAAACAGCTTTATACTTATTTCTGGCTTGTGTGTTACATCACAAGAGGAAGAGATTTTCTCTTTCCATTTAAATCAAAGAAATATGCAAAAAATTTCGTGCCTTCGCTTCGTTAGTTTTGGCATAGTTTTGAATTGTTAATGGTTTTGGTTTGAATTTTAATTTTCCAAATCTAATCATTTTAATTTTAAACTATTGTTTAAAATCAAAAACATTTAAAATTCAAGCAATTAAAATTGTTTAGTGGTTTTACTTTTTCGTTGACAGTTTTAAAAAGGGGAAGGTATGCCGGGAAAAAGAATTAAAAATTAAAATTTTTCTATATTCAAAAAAGGTAGTTAATACAAAAACAACAAATAAGAAAATATAGTCGGTCAAGCCAAACAACATAATACCCTACAAAACAGTATTTGAAAACGAATTTTCGAGAGTTTACTCTATTTGGGACCCATTGGAACTAATTTTGCAGCTTCAACTCACACTTAGTGGAAGTTCAAAAATATTGCAATCATTTTGTTGATGTTGAGTGATGAATTGACAATTTGCAGCCTGACTTTACATAAGTGATAGCACGGTTGAAAACTAAAAAGTACGCTGGTACCCCTGTGACTATATCCCAATTGTTCAAACCTATTCTTAATTGATATAAAGTGGCAGCCCGTATTTACTGTCCAATGAAAATAAGCGCCGGTTCACACACGTCAAATTTTGACTCGTCAAGGATTGAGTTTTCAGCAGAGAGGGGAAAAGAAATTGCATTCTCTTTTTCCTTCTCTCCTAAAAGCTCAACACTTGACGACTTAAACTTAACGTGTGTGAACCGGCACTAAGAGGAGTTCCGTGTTTGGTGCAAATAGTCTTGCGAAAGAGAAAATCCAAAATTTTTGTCCGGCAAGAAATGTCCATAGTGTAAATTGCGACTAACGGAAACTCTTGTTGGATTTAACAAAACAGCTATGACATTTTGTATTTGCTCTTTGCAAGACAATTTAAACCAAACACTGCACTCCGCTATTGTGATAGATTTTTGCACTTTTTTATTGGCCGATTGCATATGAAACATTCTAAATTAAGTATCAGCGGCAGCATTTTAGCATGCATTCTCTGATGATACTGGCAAGTTTTTAAAAGATATAGCAAATTACTCTTCAAATATTAAGATTATTTTGGAACGTTATCATATTCTTTTTAAATATTTGTCAACCACACCCCATTATTATGATTTTGAAGGAGATTTTACAAAAACTAAATTAAATTTTATTATATTCGGACTTCCTACTCCAGTTTATAAAATGTCTTTCCTCTTTCTTTAGTACATATTGACAGTTGTTAACCCAATAAATTTGGAAATGCAATCCGAAGATACTTTCTATCTTTACATGTATACATGAATTTTAAGTACCTTTTTTCTTTGTTGCATTAAAATTTTGTTTATAAAAATAAAATAAAAAATATTAAAAGATGATCTGGCTTAAGCAACCAGTGAAATGCATATAGAAACTAGCTTATCGTCCGAAATTGCGACCAATACTTTGCGCACAGCCAGCCGGACATGTAAAATCGATTCAAAAAGTGATTCTGAGTAGTACGTTTTCGTTAACCGTTTATTCCGTTTATTATTTTGTTCAAAGGGTGCATTTAAGTTAAAAAGGCAAGGATTGTTTCATGCTTGTTTACGCATATGCTGATAAAAAAGGTATCATAACGCTGATATATTTTGACAGCAGTTCTATGACAAGTGTCTTCGTTTCTGACTCCATGACACTTTTCATCATTGTGATGTCAGCCTTAACATCACTTGGCCAAATTGTCATCAATGGGATGACACATCGTTATCAAAGAAATAATGAACCAGAGTCAGTTTAAACAAAAATGTCATCAGTGTGATGACTCAGTAATATCGGAGAAAGGACTCATTAGGCTCAGTTTAATGACAAACCGTCTTTAAGTTGCGTGAATGGGATTGACTTAAGTCTTAGTGTGAGAGTATTATAACATGATTGTTTCACTTTCGGTGTAGTCCGCCCTTTGTTTACAGAAGAACTAGCACTAATAAGACACCAGCAGCATGCCCAATATGGTTTTCGTAATCATCTTCTTTAAAAATGTTATGTATTTAACTAAATAATTTAAGCACCTAGAATATGGGAATTTTTGCTTCTGATTTTATGATGACATTCTTCATTGGATTGCTGCCACTTTTGCCTCATGCATGGCATTTGTAATAACATTGATTTCACAATTCTGATGTCATCAAAATGAAGACTTTTTTGAGTGTACTCGCTCCTTCAAATTAAAATAATCTGGCAAACATTACCAAATTTCGGAAATTATTCGCTCGCCAAAAATCTTAAATTCAAATCCAAAATATTTAAATCTAATCCGAGAAAAATATAAACGAAAAAGTTATTAAATTTTTAGCCCTAAAGGTAACTTTTAACCCACCTGGTTTTTTAAAAGTAAATTAGATTAAAAAAAATATACCCATATAGGTATGTTTAATAAAATAAATACATTTTTCTAGTAAATGCAAACTTACTTTATTCACAAAAAATGTATATTTAATTAAAATTCTAATTGGTACTTTTAATCCAAAAAATTATTATTTCTGAATTGTTTTTTTCTAAAAATAGTACTTTGGTTTATCAGCATGGTAAAATTATCTTGTTATTTTAAAATTGTTTGTATAACTCGTTATAAAAAAAGGATTTTAAGAAAAAGCGATATCTTTTATATAAAAATGATGAAATGATTATTAAAAACAAACTATTTTTAATCAAAAGGAGCTTCGGTGTCGAAAAGGTGTTTTTGCTTGAAATAAGTTTCAGTTCTTTTGACTTAAAAAGATGCCCTTCATTTCAATTTGTATTCTCTAAGTAGTCCGTACTTTTTACTTTAAACGGCACTTGGTTTTCGAAAAAAAAAATTTTTGAATTGCATTAATGATTTACCTTGGCTTATTCGTATACTTCCCTTCATCTTGTCAAAAACAAAAAAAAACTAAACAAAACCTTCCAGCAATTGTTTAATTGTCAAATCTTTCTTTGTTAATTTTTGTCTTGAAATGTTTGTAGTTGTTTCGTTGTTGTTGTTGTTGTTACTGCTGCTGTTACTTTTTAAGCAAAACCCCACTCAAATCAAATTAAATCAAATGAAATGATTTTGGGCTAATTACCCTTTTGTGGTAACCCAAGATCATGATGCATTTACAACCATAACAACAACTACAACGAAGACAGCAACAACAGCAAATTAAACAACGAAAATAAACACTCAAACATTTAAAGCATTCAAGCACTTAAGCATCACTCGTGAAAGACAGACACTTCTACACTAACTAACAACAAAAAAAAGTACAACAGAAAATAAAAAAGAGGCAAATAAAGTTGGCAACAAAAAAAAACAGCAGGAGTTTAAAGACTTTCATTAAACTTAAACGTTTTAAACCTTTAACACACATAAAGTTTTATTTTTCTACAACAACGTCTACCAGCTTGAATTTTGTTGTTGTTTCTTTTAACTTCTTATTTTAATTTTAATTTGTTGCTGTAGTTTTTTTGGGCGCTTTTGTTGTTTGTTTATGTGAAAATGTGCAAAAATTTTATCTTCGTCACCAGCCAGCAGCAGCAGCAGCACACCAAACACCACGCTACCCGTAAGGGGGTATGTTAGTAACGAACACATATACTATTATACAAGTATTACATATACATATGACACACACACAAAACATTTTGTCTCAGTTGGCCACATTATCTGTCAACAACATTTAAATTGCTGTCTGTTTTTTGTTTGTTTGTTGTTGTTGCTGTGTATGTTTGTTCAAAATACAAATCTGCTTTTTTCTTACCTTTTTTTAATTTTTTAAATAAAAGAAGTAGAACTAAGAAAAAAAGAACATAATTTGTTAAATAAAATGTTTCTAAATTTAAAACAGTCGCCCACTATTTGTTGTTGCTGTTTAAATTGGCCAAATGAGTTCAAATTAAAAACAAAAAACAGTAAAAAGGCAAAAATGAGTTGTAAGGAGGACATTTGTTACGGATTTTTTTCTCGTTTTGTTTCATTTAATTTTTTTTAGTGGATTTTGAACAGATATTTTAATTTGAAATTTCTTGACAGCTTTAAAATGTTTTATTCTTCTTTTTTGGCATAATGATTTTGATATTTTCAAAAGGAGGTTGTAAAATAAGTAAAATTTGTACATATTTGACTTTGACCAAAAAAAAAAAAAAAAAAAAAAGTTTATGGGTAAAGGGAGTTTCGACTTTCGTGCATGTTGTTTTAACAAAATACTTTCAAAAAAATGTGGGATTATATTTGAAAAATTAGGTTATTTAACAAAAAAAAAAATAAACTAGAACGCTGTAGACTTAGCCCCATATTCATAGCAATTTTTGTTACAAAAAGTACTCTTTTTACAAACGATTTATCGAAAAAATTACATTTTTATAAAACGTTACTTTTGTGTAAATAAGGTTCTTTTGTGTAAAAAAGGTTCTTTTGTGTAAAAAAGGTCCTTTTGTGTAAAAAAGGTACTTTTGTGTAAAAAAGGTACTTTTGTGTAAAAAAGGTACTTTTGTGTAAAAAAGGTACTTTTGTGTAAAAAAGGTACTTTTGTGTAAAAAGGTACTTTTGTGTAAAAAAGGTACTTTTGTGTAAAAAAGGTACTTTTGTGTAAAAAGGTACTTTTGTGTAAAAAAAGTACTTTTGTGTAAAAAAAGGTACTTTTGTGTAAAAAAGGTACTTTTGTGTAAAAAAGCACTTTTGTATAAAAAAGGCACTTTTGTGTAAAAAGGTACTTTTGTGGAAAAAAGGTACTTTTTATTGAAAAACGTTCTTTACATCGAAAATAATAGTTTTAGTTGAAAATTGTATTTAAATAAAAAAAAGTAAATTCTTGTTAAAAGAAATATCATTTTACTTTTAAATTACAACAAGGTTCTTGACGCGTTATTACGAGTATGTTTTGCACAATATTTTGAATAAATTTATTTCCTATACAATTTTTTCCTATATATAGTTTCATAAGACTAGAATTCACACAATAAAATTTTGTGAAGATCGGTCATAATTAACCACAAAAAGCCCACTCCTTAAGAATTCAAACTTTCGTTGAAGGGTATCAAAGATTCGGCACATTCGAATAAAGCACTCTTACTTGTTTGTATTAAAAACGTACTTTTTAAAAAAGTGTTCTTTGTCCTCATGTAAAGTTTTGAAACTTTCACAGTAATAGTTCTTTAAGCATACAAAAATTCCTAATTTTTTTAACACAGCGTAAAGCAACGTAACACTGCGCAACGTAGCTTACCAAAACGTACTGTGCCATGACGTAAAATTAAGTAACACATTATCGAAGCTATTTTTGGGAATACAAAATTTATTATTAATAAAATTTCTGTATGACGTGGTAAATTCAAAATTGTTCATATTTGATAAAAAATACACTGAAATTTATTGTTGAGCGAAGCTAGCTTTTATGCGCATTTCACTGGTTGCTTAGGCCAGATCATCAGCACACCTTTTCCAAAAATTTTAGAAAAGCTAAAAATATACAATTAAAAGCATAAAGCGAATAAGAATTTTAAACACTCAAAGTCTTACTTGTACACAGAAAAAATTATTTTTCCAATTCAAACAAAAAATTTGTAGAATCAAACAATTTTTTGTCTGAAATCGGTCCTATAAACAAATTTGCATATTCAAACAATTTATTTGCATTTTGTTTATTGAAAAAAACACTGATTTTTTTTAAACAAAAAATTTAACTGAATCAAACAAAAAGTTTACTGAAATTCATATACTAAATTTCAAAATCAAAAAAAAAAAAAAGTTTTTGCACAAGCAATGACGCGCACGCAGAACAGAGCCGCCGGCTGGCTTTGAGACACATTTTTTTTTTTTTGTTGGAATAATTTTTGAACGAAGTCTTATTTATACACACAACACAATGTTTTTCTTTGTCTCTCTCTGTTGCTGTATTCTTTCCTTTGCTAAAGAAGAAATGTAACCAAAAACGGCAGCAGACCGGCTCGATATGTTTTTCGTCATCATTCTTCTATTTTTGTATTTGATGTATTTAACCAAACTGTTTTAAAAAATTGAATACGGGATTTTGTTTCTTATAATGTGGTTTCTGCTATTGTTTTTCTTATTGTTGCACTTTTGTAAAGCGACCAAAAATAGACTGTGTGTGTTTTTTGTTGTTGTTCTTATATTTCACATAAAGAAGTGTTGCTTACGATCAAGTAAAAAAATGCAAAAAGAGGACAACATTAAAGAGCGTTAAATATTTCATACAAAATTATGAAAACTTGACACCAATAACGCGTTTATTATATTTTTGAAGAGTTGTCCACATTTTTGTTGGTTAAATAAAAATCAAACAAAAATAAAAAAAAGTAAAAGTAAAAAAATTTATAGAAATTAAAAAAATTTTCAAACAAGCGTTTGTTTGAAAATAATTCGGCAATAATTTTGTCTGTGTAACAATATCAAAGCTTTAACAAAACACCAACAATAAACCGTGAGTTTCTTTCTTTTCTTACACATTGTTTTGCAACAGATTATGGCGTAAAGGAAAAGGATTATTATACAGTTTTAAGAATATCACTTAAATAGTTCTTTCGATATCCGAAATTTAAGAATTTTGACCTACGGAGGGTACTTCCGCAGTTCTGAATTCAAAAGATCAACGAATTGAAAATCTTAATCTTTTTTACACTTTCCGTTAAAAATATATTCGACTAAATAGCTAACTGAAGTTGTTATTTCCTTTGTTTAATATTTAATGTTTTTTTTTTGTTATAAATCCTACCACCAACATGATTTCATTCATACAATGTTGAAGTATAATGTTGCATCATTATGTTTGCTTTTTGAATACTTATTCAGCTACATTGTAAGTACTCAATGTTGTTTTGTGTAAATGGTTACACGTCAATCACTATGCTTGTATGATCAATATGTTTTTATAAGAGTATCATATTTTGATGGATAATAAATCATCAATGTCAGAAGTTAAGAAAAGGTAAAGGGGATGGCAAATTTCCAAAATTATTTATCTGAAAGAAAAGAAAATATTAATTGCAATATAATTTATTAAGCTTTTTTATCTTTTTTATTTTAAAAAATAGCTAACATTTATTTTATAGTTCCAATATTTCGATACAGCGATGTGTACCATCGTCAGGGAAATAATTAAACAATTAACAAAGCCTTCACAAAATAATGAAAAAATAATAACAATTGGCACATATAAAAATAATCTAGAATTAAAAAAAAATTTGAATAAAATAAAATGTATAAAATATTATTTTTTTTTACGTATGTTTTTATAAAATAAAAGGTTAATCAAAAAAATTTAAGCAATAATAATTTTATACCCACACATACACTGTTGCTAACTATTTTTCAAAATAAACAGCAAATAGCTAAATTCAAAATTAACGATGAACCACAAAAAAAAAATTCCCTTTAAAAAAAAAAACGTTAATTTTACGTTCAATTCTATAAAATAATAAAAGAACTCTATGAACTGCATTAATTATATTTTTTACTAGGATTTAAACCGCTACTTCGTTAGCGTCTCCTTTTTCTTCATGGACATGTCTGTATGCCAAAGTTTATTTTCTCATTCACTCAGGACCTTGCATGTTTAATTTGATCTTTCTAGGTCCAATTCCAACGGAAATATAGAAAGTACCAGTCAAAGAATAAAAAAAGTACCAAAAAGTTCACTCATAGATTCGCATTCACCCAGGACATTGCATGTTGAATCTTATATTTTAAGGTCCAATATTAACGATAATTAAAAAAATACCAGTTGTACACCATCGTTGTAAAGTTGTAAATACCATCGTTTCCAAATATGGTAAAATCTTGAAAATTCGTCTACACTGAAAGAAAAATGATTCATATATATAATGAATCATTTTCATAAAAATATTTTTCTTGGGTAAATGAAAATTTTCATTGTCTAAATGGAATTTCATAGTTATAATGAAGTATTTCGTTAAAAGCGCTTCATTAGATTTCGTAATTACGTTACAAATTTTCATTGGATACATGAAAACTTAAGTTTGTCCAAGTTAAACAAAAAATTTTAATTTGAAACATAAAAAAACAATATACAAACATAACTATATTCATAAATTAATACAAAATTATAGTTTCCTTAAAAAAAATGTTTAATTGTTAATCAAAAAATGTAAGATTTCATTATTTCATACATCTAATGTAATTTGCCATTAAATTTATGAAATCAAAAATTTTTTTATAAAAGCAACATATTTCAATAATGCTTTCATAAATGTAAAATGTTATTATAGTAATGAAGCAAAAACTTTCAATCCACCTTCAATCAACGTTGTTATTGTTGTTATGGACAATTTAATCTCATATTTACGCTCTTAATTGAGTAAAAGTTTTTTTTATCCAAAAACTACACTGCCCCGGTAGGCTAGCTGGTAGTAAGCTAGTCTTACAGCACCGAGGTTGCGCGATCAATTCCCGCGAAAGACAGAAAAAAAATAAAAAATAAAATAAAATAAGAAACAATAAAAAAAAATTTTTTTGCTTTATTGAAAGTATTCATTAGAGTTGTCAATTATTCGCATTTCAACTTTGTTCGAATAATTCAAATAATTGTTTTTGTTCGTTCGATCAAACGATTAAATCTATAAAATTATACGATTAATCGATAAGAATAACAAAAAAAAAAAAAAGTATTTTTAATAAGTTACATTTGTCCATTCATCTACAACTATAGAAAATCTTCCATTTTATGAATTCTTCTTTTTTTAAACGTAAAACTTTTCATCTTAACTCCATATGGTTGTATTACTTAAAGGCATTGTGAAACAATTAATTCCATAATAATCCGATATTAGTTTGGCGTTGGCAGACCTGCCATCTTCAGCTAAACTTTTGCATACAGTTTCTTCCATAAAGCAACCGCTGTCGCTCTTTATGTATTTTTCAATTGGGCCAACTTTGAAATTTTTTGATGTCGTTGGGTTATCTTCCACTACATCATTTTCAATGTAATATTGTGACACTTACGCAAATTGTAAAAATATATATAATTTAAAAAAAGGATAATACAGTAACAACCTTTTTTACTTTTATGATATGATTTGTAAGTTTTTCACCCAAAATTGAAAAACTTCCTTTCTTAAAATTGTTTAACGTTTGATTTAAAAAGAAAACAATTGATACAATTCTTTGTCAAAGATTTGTTCAATGAGAACATAAAATAAATTTTTGAAATACTATGAGTACTCAACAGGATTTTTGATTAAGGTGCTATCAGACGAGATGTATTTTACATATGTACTGTCACTTTTCTTACCCATATGTAGTTCCGTATGTATGTCAAAATTTACATTTTATATACGATTCATAATTTTTGCTATCACACCAGCTTATGTTTTTCCTTATGACATAACCTATAAATGTAAACAAAAGCTTACTTTTGTTTACGTTTCAAAACAAATCAGCTGTTTTGTTTATGTTTGCAACAGGAAAATAGAGCGTGTTCTAATCGAAAAAGTTACATATGTATTTCCACATGTATTTTCACATGTATTGCAAAGTTTCATATGTATCACACGATGTGTACAACTTTTACAGATGGAAAATTTTACAGTTCATATGTAAAATACATCCCGTCTGATAGCACCTTTATTAAACATCAAGAATAATTACAGTCAGGGCTATGGATACAATATTTTTTAACTTTCCTACATTTTGTATAAAATCACTAAAAACGTATGAGAAGAAATCAAATTCTAAGCTTTTATTTAATTTATTTTTTAATAAAAACATTGTTGGATTAATCGACATTAATTAATCGATTTATTCGTTATTCTAAAATCGCCTTTTTAAAATTATTCGAACAAGAGTTTGGTTTTGTTTGATCGTTTAATCGAATTATTCTTAATCGGTTGACAACTCTAGTATTCATCCAATGAATAATATTTATAGATCTAATATAATGTTTCATTTAATCCTTTTAATGAAACAGGTTTCATTGATCCAACGAAGCGCTGCAAAGGTTCCTTTTTAATGCAATTTTTCATGGGATTAATGTCAAAATTCATTGGTATTGCGAAGAAAATTCTTTCAGTGTAGACCCAAAAAGAAGAAAAATATAAAATTTCCCCTATTTCCTTTTTTCCTTTCCAAGTAAAGTATCAAAAATTTCAGTATTGTAGTGGCAGCCCATAAGTTAGTACGAATATATCAATGAATGGAGAAAAAGGTTTTGTAAAAAAAGGAACGAAAATAGTTACCATATTTGTATTCGTATTTTTCTGATAAGTTTCGAATGTGGTATTAACTTTGTTTCTATGTTTATTGGTTCAAAAGATCGATGGGGTGTCAAAAAAGTACCAAAATTCAGATTTTTTCCGCTTACTCTCTAATAGGGCTGAATTTCAAAAAAGTACCAGACACCTCTAAAGAACAAAGATAAGTATTAAATTTGTTTTCCTCTTATAGTTTTGGAGATATAAATTAACCCGTTTTTGCTCTTTTTGTCCCCTTAACATTCGAATATCCAAAAATCTCTGGTCCAAATTTCAAGTTTTTAGCTTCAGGCGTTTAGGCTGTGCGATGATGAATCAGCACTTCTAAAAAAGATATTATATACGAAAGATTTTCAAACCAATTATGGGTTCCTTAACCATATTAACATCATAAGAAAATCATATTGCGGTTACATCAGTCTTCCATAAGGAATCTACAACAATATTATGATCGGATTATGACACAAACTGGCATATTTTATTTGATTATAAATAAATTTAAATAATATTTGAAACTTATGCAGTTATTGATACAACAGTCAAACCGCAATAATTCGAACCCCATTAATTCATAAACCTCAAAAGTTTGAAAGAAACGGCTTGTCCCTTAAGAAAAACTGTTTAATTCTTAAAAATTCTATACATTTTGATCCCCTCGTTAATCTTGTTTTTTTTTTTTTTTTTTTTTTTTTTTTGTAACTCGAATTCTGAGAAGACCCCTTTAAAGCGTACTTACGTGTTAGCAGCATCTTTTAATTTAAAATAAAAACCAATATGTTTTAAAAAAAAATACATGGTCTTAAAAGAGCACTATCGTTTATGAAATATTAATTACTTTTGTTTTTGTTTATTACAATGTTTGGTTTAAATAAATTGTAACCTTTTTAAGTCATTTGTATTTTATTTTTATTTTAAGCCACATTGAATTCAAGCCCCTATAAATCGTTTTCAACAAATTTTAGGTTTGTTAAATCAAAATTTCTTTGTGTTGAAAACTCCTCTAATTTGTAAAAAGCAGTCTGACCGTTCGATTACAAATTAACGGGACTCTACTGCAGTACTATTTAATAGGTGGTTTTAAATTTTCGAAATTTTCCTATCAAAAATTAATTTAAAGGATTTTTAAAGATAAGACGAAAACAAATTATGTTCTCCAATATCTGCACAGCTTCCAACAATCGAAAGATTTAAAATATCAATTTTCCAACTAATTCTAAATATAGACCAACTACTTAATCCATATGCTACGATACCATTTTCCGTAATCAAAATAAATTACTTAAATTAATTATTTATTTTTACTTACGATTTTTTTTTTTTTTTTTTGTTTTTTTTTTAACCAAACCGAAACATTTGTTGCATTCAAAATTGCTATCGGTTTTGCTGTTGGTGTGTGCACAATTATTTAGCCTGTTAAATATTTTGACAACTTCATTTGTAATCAAATTAAGCTGCCATTCGTTTCATACAGTATTCAAAATAAATCCCAACCCCTTCATTGTGTGTGTTTGGAATTTTAAATGAAAATGTAAGTTTTTGCAAATGCTAAACAACAACAATCCGAGAATGAAAAGATTTAAGAAGGCAGTTAAACAAGAGATTGTTAAAATGAATGCAAAAAAAAATAATATGAACTAAAATGCTAAAAAGAAACAACAGCTAAATAACAAAATAATTACAATTTAAAATATACAACATTTGAAAACTGGTAATCATTCTCTCATTTTTGTTGAATTTAACACAAACTAACAATGACAGCAGCTGCAGTTAATAGCGGGAAGGAAGGGTTAGTAAACAATTTGGAAATTCATAACTTATTAACAGATCTGGGCAAGCTCAGATCTGTAATTTTATCTCTTAATATTCTAAATTTGTGAACAAAGAATAAGTAAAGGTTAAAGCAGATTATTGATTCAAAAAACAAGCGCTCATCAAGTATTGGAAACCCATAAAAGGATTACGTTGAATTCTTTTAAAGAAAGATTATAAACCTAAAACAATTTTTTAGAAACGCATTAATCTTAATCGAAATGAAGCTTTTAAAATCATTTCTAATAACTAAAATAAAAAGCTTTTGATTTAAAGAAGTTTTTAAACACATTGTAATTTTGTTAAAAAAAAAAATTACTAAAAAACATAATTTCATAGAACAGAAAAAAGAAAAGTTTCAAAATTTCTTTTTTGAAAAGAAAATCTAAAGAGCGCTAAGCAACTACAGTCAAATCCCGATAATTCGTACCCCGATAAATCGTAATTCCCGATAATTCGTAATGAACTGTCGGTCCCTTGAACAAATCTCGTTAATTCGTAAAATTTCCATACATTTTGGTCCCCTCGATAATTCGTAATTTTTTTTTGAAGAAAATCGTCTTTACATCTTATAAATCGTAATTGTTTGCTAACTACCACTTATAATTCGTAATAAAAACAACAGAAACATGGAAATAATGATTTTTTGTTTACCGTTTTTTTTTTGCGTGGGTTTTTGCTTGTTCGTGTGTTTATTTTCTTAAGATCAGTTTGTTACATAAATAATTTTTATAGGTATCTTTTATGTGTTTTTTATTGTTTTAGTAAATAAATTGAAAAACCCCGTTAATTCGTATTAATTTTATTTAAACCCCGGTAAATCGAAATCCCGCTAAATCGAAAACCCCTATAATTCGTAAGAAATGGCCGGTCCCTTGCGATTACGAATTATCGCGATTCTACTGTATTTCAATCACTCAAGCTTTTAAGCTGTAAAGCTTTTAAAATCTTTTTTATCTAAAAAGCTTCTTCTTTAGCTTTAGAAAAAATACAAAAAACTCAGATCAAAAGCTTTTATAGACATTTAAATAAAAAGCTATTAAAAAACATTAAGATAAAAGCGCACAAGGTTTCTTAGCAAAAAAGGTAATTAACTGCCCGTTTGAAAATGAAAACCAAATTTCGTGTAAGAAATCACAATACGGTGAATAAAGACTTCGGAAAATTAAGGAAATGCAAAATTTTTGAACGAAGCTTACTTTTGTGGTTCCAAACAACGTCCCAAAAATCAGCATCGATCCATGCGCCAATAAAAAAGTGACGCGTAGTCAGAAAAAAGGGTGTTCGTAAAAAGCTCGCTAACGGTAACATTACTCAAAAAAAATACATATGATCTAATGTGTAGCTTAGAAAATTGCCTACAAAAAACGTCAAAGTAATTTTTTTCCTAGGACTAACGGTTTTTGAGAAAATTTGCTTCACAAAATTGTGAAGTATGCGAACCAACGTCACACAGTGGGAGATTTTAAACGGCTTGTCCAATTGGAATACAATGTTAGACGGCAATCAAGGACTTTTTTTTTGGGTGCAAAAATTCAGCTTTCCCTTAGTTATTCAATTGTTTGTTATTTTTTTTTGTCTCTTTTCATTCCCCTTAAATAAGTATTCCCTTTATATAAAGCTCGTTTTTTAAGAGTGTCACAACTTTGAGTTGGCATCACTGCCTTATTTGAGTACCCATTTAACAGCTGATTGTTTGCTTAAAAATTTCATTATGAATCGACTAACACCATATCATCGCGGGCATATTGTTGACATTTTTAGTCAAAATAATTGTTCTATTCGTCAAACTCATCGTGCACTTCTTCCATTTTATGGCGTACATTATCGTGTTTCAGAGAGCAATATATCGGTTTCGGACCACATTTACTGTTACTGATAATGTGCAACCCTTGGGACGCCGAGCAGTGCGCACTGAAGAAGCTGTAGTCGCTGTACAGGAAAGCATTGATGATGATCCTAAGCAACCAATTCGTCGCCGTTCTCAGCAACTGGGGTTGGGTCCTTCCAATTTATGGAAGATTTCACGGAAGGATCTTGGTTTAAAAGCTTTTAAGTTTCAACTTCTGCAGGAGTTAAAGCCAAACGACCATCGTATGCGCCGCCAATTCGGCGAATGGACAAGCACAAATTGTTATTGATTTTGAATTTCCATTCAAAAATTTTTTCCCCGATGAAACTTATTTCTGGTTGAATGGGTACGTAAATAAGCAGAATTGTCGCATTTGGAGTGAGGAGAATCCACCACAAGCTTTTGTCGAAACACAACTACATCCACAGAAAATAACTGTTTGGTGCGCTTTATGGGCTGGCGGAGTCATTGGCCCATATGTCTTCAAAAAATATGATGGTCAGAATGTAACTGTCAATGATGAAGGTATAGGAAAATGTTGCGAAATTTTTTCGTACCTCAATAACGTGGCATTAATCTTGGTGATATGTGGTTCCACCAGGACGGAGCCTCATGTCACTCATGCCACACAGCGCAACAATTGATTTACTCAAATAAATTTTTGATGAAAAATAATTTCACTTAATGGCCCAATAAATTGGCCACCAAGATAGTGTGATTTAATCCCATTGGACTATTTTCTTTGGGTTTATGTTAAGTTTATTCTACGTCGATAAACCACAAGCAATTGAACACCAGGAAATCAACATTCGAAGAGTTATCGGCGAAGCAGGTATGATTGCAGACCCCATGTGTCTCAGTGGGGGGGTGCTTTAAAATCATAATAATGCCATGATGGCATTATTACTCAACTAAATGGGAGATAAAGCCATAATGGCCGTACTGCCCAATCATTGAGAGGTAAGGTCATATATATAAAATTTTGCGAAATGTGAAACATTTTTTTATTCTTGTGACACACAAAGGAAAACTTTATTCAGCGAAGCCACCTGCCGCTCCTACTGGAGGAAAAACCCCCTAAGCATGGCCGCAGGCCGTCACGCAGAAAAACTTTAGTATGCGAAGCCAGATTTCAGTACTTAGCTTTAGTGTCTCCGGAACTGAAATGAGAGATAAAGCCATTTTCTAATATTGCTTATATGAGCTAGGGCCATGAGGGCTTTATCTCCCATTCAAATGAAACAAAAACATAAAAGGCTTTATCTCCCTGTTCAATGAGAGATAAAGCCATCACGGCCTTATCTACCATGGTATTAAAGCACCCCCCCGTCTCAGTTAATGAACGAAAGGAGATGGAGTTATTTAAATATATAAAAAGTGTAAATACCGCTGCAAATGCTGCGAAAAGTCGTTGAAAATTGGTGTTTCAGATTACGCCAGCCGTGGCGGCCACATGGCAGAAGTCATATTAAAGCAATAATTTTATAAAATTTTCTTTCCAATAAAGCCCGTTTCATTGATGTCTAAAATATATTTCCTTGTTTTATTATGATTTAAACTTGTGTCACTATATAAAAAACACCCTTTGCTACAATGTGCAACATTTTTGAAGTCATCTAGTGCAAACTCTTTCTCGTGTGTAATTTGTCAAAGTACTTATCGAAACCACTAGAATCCTATTTGTGTTTTTCTATACAACTTCAACCGTATTTCAAATTAACTTTAATCAGTTCTTTAGGCAAAAAGATAATTTGTATGTACCTAATAAGTATTTCTGAAAAAACTTTTGTCAAGATTTAAAATGTAAATAATAATAAAGATTAGAATCTTAAACTTGTAAGAAAAAAGGAAAATAGCAACAAATCAGATATATTTACAAAAAAGTATTTTTTAAGAAAAAATGGAAAATGTTAAATCATTTAAAAAAAATTTAACTTTATTTATTTTTAATAATTTGCAATAACTTTATTAAGACCCCATTTTCAAGATTTAAATCATACGAGAAAAAACTGTAAAATATTTTTCTGCAAAAAATAAAACCATTTGTAGGCCAACATGTTTTATATGTATTTATATTTATATGTATGTATATAAAACATACATGTATTTTTTTAATAAAGAATTTTAATTGAAAAATATAATAAACTAAAATTGCTTATACGTGGTCAGCTAAAAATTACAAAATTTTTAAATCAAAATAAAATCTTAAGACAAGATTACAAACGTTGTTAAGTTAAATTTGGTTGGCGAATTTTTTCATCTACTGACATTTAACCAAATTTAATTTATTTTTTTTTATAAACTTGAAAAAAAAAATTTTACATGAAATTTAAACAAACATTCAATTATGTGGAAAATTGTTGTTAGAGAAGTCAAAATGTTAATTATGTGGATTTAAATGTCGTAAAGCCCTCCAGAGGTCTATGAAAATTTTGATTGTTTGTTAATTTTATTAAAATGTTTTCTTTTTGATGTTTCAGGTGACCGCCAATGACCCAGATTGTGGTGTTAATGCCATGGTTAATTACACCATAGGCACAGTGGGTTCAAAGACTTTCAATGAGTTCGAGGTGCGTTCAGCAACGGGAGAAATTTGCATAGCGAAAGATTTGGACTATGAAAAGAAACGAGAGTATGAGTTTCCTGTAATAGCGACTGATAGAGGTGAGTAAAACAACAGGTTTAAGCAAAAAACATATTTGCAAAAAAAATTAGCTTTTTAGAATAAAAGATACTTTTTTAAAATAAAAGGTAACTTTTTGAGGGAAATACGCTTCTAAATTTTAATACAGAACCGTTTGATTTATAATTAAAAAAAATCCTTTTAACCCTGCTGTTAGGTTAAGCCCATTTGGTCCAATTTTTGAATTGTTTCCTTTGAAATTTTTGAACGGTGATCTTTAAGCTCACGTGGTCGTTTTATAAAACAATGGTTTTTACAAAAATTCAAGGTTCTGACTTAAAACAGGACTGAGAAAAATAAAAATTTACGAATCTTAGGTTATGGGACCATTTGGTCCATAGTATATTTTCTTTGATTTTTTTAACATTTATTAAAAAATTTCAAAAGATTTTGTTATTCGTGCTTAATTCCCAGTTTTTATTCTTGATAAAAACACCTGAAATTTATTGTTGATGGGATAAGCTATTCCTTTGATATTGTTACAAGTAAAACTGTTGCTATAAGTCTTATACGTTTAACAGTTTTATTTGGTTTAATATCTTTAGTTTTTCTAAAATCTTTATGGATGAAGTTTCCTGATGATCTGGCCTAAGCAACCAGTGAAATGCATAGGAATAGCTTATCCCATCAACAATAAATTTCAGGTGTTTTTATCAAGAATAAAAACTGGGAATTAAGCACGAATAACAAAATCTTTTGAAATTAAAATTTTGTATTCCCAAAAATTGAAATTACTTTTTGATAATAAACAGGCAAGTGCACGGCCTAAAAAAACACTTAATTGACAACATCTTTTGTAAGTTGTTGTTTATTTTTTATTTTGTTTTTCTTAACCTACTTACAACTACAATTAATGTTGAGAGAATTTCAACTAATTGTAGGGGGGAATGTAAGATGAGATAAACCCACTTTTTTATTGTTGATGTGTTTTGTTAAAGCTTTGATATTGTTACAAGTAAAACTGTTGCTATAAGTCTTATACGTTTAACAGTTTTATTTGGTTTAATATCTTTAGTTTTTCTAAAATCTTTATGGATGAAGTTTCCTGATGATCTGGCCTAAGCAACCAGTGAAATGCATAGGAATAGCTTATCCCATCAACAATAAATTTCAGGTGTTTTTATCAAGAATAAAAACTGGGAATTAAGCACGAATAACAAAATCTTTTGAAATTAAAATTTTGTATTCCCAAAAATTGAAATTACTTTTTGATAATAAACAGGCAAGTGCACGGCCTTAAAAAACACTTAATTGACAACATCTTTTGTAAGTTGTTGTTTATTTTTTATTTTGTTTTTCTTAACCTACTTACAACTACAATTAATGTTGAGAGAATTTCAACTAATTGTAGGGGGGAATGTAAGATGAGATAAACCCACTTTTTTATTGTTGATGTGTTTTGTTAAAGCTTTGATATTGTTACAAGTAAAACTGTTGCTATACGTCTTATACGTTTAACAGTTTTATTTGGTTTAATATCTTTAGTTTTTCTAAAATCTTTATGGATGAAGTTTCCTGATGATCTGGCCTAAGCAACCAGTGAAATGCATAGGAATAGCTTATCCCATCAACAATAAATTTCAGGTGTTTTTATCAAGAATAAAAACTGGGAATTAAGCACGAATAACAAAATCTTTTGAAATTAAAATTTTGTATTCCCAAAAATTGAAATTACTTTTTGATAATAAACAGGCAAGTGCACGGCCTAAAAAAACACTTAATTGACAACATCTTTTGTAAGTTGTTGTTTATTTTTTATTTTGTTTTTCTTAACCTACTTACAACTACAATTAATGTTGAGAGAATTTCAACTAATTGTAGGGGGGAATGTAAGATGAGATAAACCCACTTTTTTATTGTTGATGTGTTTTGTTAAAGCTTTGATATTGTTACAAGTAAAACTGTTGCTATACGTCTTATACGTTTAACAGTTTTATTTGGTTTAATATCTTTAGTTTTTCTAAAATCTTTATGGATGAAGTTTCCTGATGATCTGGCCTAAGCAACCAGTGAAATGCATAGGAATAGCTTATCCCATCAACAATAAATTTCAGGTGTTTTTATCAAGAATAAAAACTGGGAATTAAGCACGAATAACAAAATCTTTTGAAATTAAAATTTTGTATTCCCAAAAATTGAAATTACTTTTTGATAATAAACAGGCAAGTGCACGGCCTAAAAAAACACTTAATTGACAACATCTTTTGTAAGTTGTTGTTTATTTTTTATTTTGTTTTTCTTAACCTACTTACAACTACAATTAATGTTGAGAGAATTTCAACTAATTGTAGGGGGGAATGTAAGATGAGATAAACCCACTTTTTTATTGTTGATGTGTTTTGTTAAAGCTTTGATATTGTTACAAGTAAAACTGTTGCTATAAGTCTTATACGTTTAACAGTTTTATTTGGTTTAATATCTTTAGTTTTTCTAAAATCTTTATGGATGAAGTTTCCTGATGATCTGGCCTAAGCAACCAGTGAAATGCATAGGAATAGCTTATCCCATCAACAATAAATTTCAGGTGTTTTTATCAAGAATAAAAACTGGGAATTAAGCACGAATAACAAAATCTTTTGAAATTAAAATTTTGTATTCCCAAAAATTGAAATTACTTTTTTATTAAAAAAACTAAGTATTTATTAGTTAAGTGTATAATAAATTTCTTTGCATGATGAGCAAAATGTTTTTCGGTTAGTTTTGCAAATAAACTTGCTGCAAATGGAACATTTTATCTCAGACTTGGACTTACAGCAACTACAAATTCCACGCTTTCGAGCCCTTGAGTTAGAAGTATTATTATTCGAAGAGGCCACTGGAACTACGCATGGTGATCGTATTTCAGTCAATTATTGTGCTGAGAACTCTTGTTGAGGTAATCTAGTCCGTTTCATCATATACGCCTTAGCCAGGAAAAGTAAAAGGTCACCCAAAAATACTGGTCTCCCACGATTCCGATCAGCTGGAGCCTATGAAACGTCGATTGTAGAAAATAGTATGTATGCATTCAAAGCGTTCAAGCATTCAATTATGTTTTCAAATACAATGTTTGGCCATCGATTTGTGTTACGTTTTGTGCTGTAGGAACCAACCATTTGATCAGCAGTATCTGCGCCACCTTAAAAACCTACATATGTAAGTTTCCTTTCCTAAAGTTTTTTACCAACTCAAAAGTGGAAAAAATGTCGCATGTTATATTTTGCCCTTTCAAGACTTCTGTCAAGTCCAATACAACGTTTTGCCCTTGGTTTTTTTCAGGCTGTGCATTTCTAGATTTACCAAGGAATGGTTGTATTTTCCATTCGTAGCCTGACTTATACTGTATTCACACTATTAAAGTTTAACGTGTTAAAGCAACTTTTTAAGAAACTTAAACAAAAGTGTTCAGACTACAATTATCATGTTTTGATTTAACACCTTGTCACATGCTTTTCCAGCGGCAAAAAAAAATATAAAATTGGATAATAGTGAATTAATAAAATTATCGGGATTTTATTTAAGTTTTATTAACGCGTTATTTAAACAAACAAAAAAGGAGTATTAGTATTAGCTTTAATTTCCAATACCGCAACTCCGCAGCCGTACTTTTGCAGCTGGCGTTTCATGTCTTCAAAAACATGGATATTTCTTCGCGCATCCCTTTGTTCACAAATGTACTCCGACCATATTTCTATTAATAGTTCCTCCACTTCAGCTGTCCACGATTTCTTTTTTTCTGTTACTTGATTCACTGTTCCTTCACTTTTTATAAATTTTTGCCAACACCACTTTATTTTTCAAATTATTTATTTTTTAAATTTTGACGTATTGTCTTTACAAATATGTTCAGTTAAAACCAAAAATCAAAAAAGCTACTGAACATACCTCAAAACATACTCCTATCCCTTACTTTTATTTGTGACAATTGTAAGACATTGGAAGAAGTTATTTCCAACGGTCCCACAGTTCACGTCTGAACTATTGAAAACAACACACAAACTGAAATGCAAATATTGGTTTTACTTGACAACAAAAATCAAAAACGGTACATCCCACAATTGTCTTTTATATATCAAATCTATGTTGATAAAAAAAACAAAAAAGAAATATCCCATACTTGTTTTTTCCATTAGCTGTTTTTATGGACCAAATGTTCCATTAACCTAATATTCGTAAGTTCTTTCTAACCTAACAGCAGGGTTAACAAAAAGTACTTTTTTTAATTCGTTTCTTAGTGTCTTGTTGTTAATCGAACTGTTTCTGGTTTTTAATCCAAATTTGATTTTTTATATTAAATCAGGCTTCATCAAATTTAATTTTTATTAAAAGCACAGATAAAATGGATTTCAAGAAAAATTCTTGACAAAAGTACAGAAGTAGAAAGAAAGATATTAGTTATAGCAAATTTCGATCCATCAAAAATTACCAGGGGTCTAATACCGCATACGATATCGAGCAAAATCGATCGAAATTATTTATTTTGGTATCATAAAACTCGATATCGAATGAAATGTATTGAATTTGAAATAATACCATTCGATATCGAGTAACTCGACATTACATTTATCGAGTTTTCATTCGATATGTCAGAGTCTATCGTATGCAAAAAAATTCAATAGTAGTAGTTTAAAGATTGATATTTGACTATAGACTGCCAGGCCTCGTAGACGTGGAAAGTGCATTATTGCAAAGAATTCTGATGACAAGAACGTTGTTGTTTTCGAAACAGGCAAATTTGAAACGAGTTCAAGCCCCGGTTCAGTCAGGAAAAATTATTAATAAATTTTAATTAATTTCATGTTTTAAAATAACTGCTCTTATTTAAATAATTTAATTAAAATTAAATTTTATGAACTTAATCCTGGTTTAAAATAAAAAAAAATTGTTTCCTTTTTGAATAAAAATCAACTTTTAAAAAATTACTTTTTTTAATAAAAAGGAAAGTGGTTAAATTTTATGGGCCGATATTGATTTTGAATATAACACAAAATATTTAGCAAATTATTATCATTTCTTTTTATTATGATATTATTGGTATGGTTCAATTATGTATGGAACAAATTATCGGCCAAATGGCCGCAGTGACCTCGGCGGCACACTTCCATCCGATTGTCCAAATTTTCGATGAAGCTGAGGCATAATTGAGGTTCTATGCCGTTAATGTGCAGAAAAATCTCATACTTTAGCTCTTGAATTGTAGCTGGCTTATCGACGTACACCTTTTCTTTCAAATTACCCCAAAGAAAGAAGTCCAACGGTGTCAAATCACATGATCTTGGCGGCCAATTGACATAGCCACCAAATGAGATAACACGGCCATTGAATTTGTCGCGCAAAAGAGCCATTGCTTCGTTAGCTGTGTGGCAAGTGGTACCGTCCTGTTGTAACCACATATCGTCCACATCCAATTCGGGCCATAAAAAGTTTCACAGTAACTGCCTGATCGGCCTCATTTTGGAAAAACTACGGCCCGATGATGCCGCCAGCCCATAAGCCGCACCAAACAGTCACTCTTTGTGGGTGCATTGGTTTTTCGACAATCACTCTTGGATTATCATTTGCCCAAATGCGGCAATTCTGCTTATTGAGGAAGCCGCTGAGATTTAAATGTGACTCAACACTGCAGATGATTTTTTTTCATTTCTTGCACCTTGTAAGCGTGTAAATGCAAGTCTTTATGCATAATTCTCTGCAACGACGAGCGTGAGAGGTGCAATTGTTGGGCACGAAGAAGAGTTGAGGTGGACGGCTCTTCAGCCACACTATCGCGAACAGCAGGAATATTTTCTGCAGTACGAGCATGCACTGCACATCACATCTCCTACGGACCCGGTTTGCTAAAATTTTGCACGATCTTTCCGATTTAGACGATTAAATTGACCGAAAAAATCACGAAGTGCACAATATTCATTTTCATTTGAACGCCCATTTTCATAATAAGTCTGATTAACTTAAACGCGTTGCTCGATTGTGTATCTTTCCATGGTTCAAATTGAGTTAGTCTGAAATTGAGAATTATCAAATGAAATGCAGAAAAAACTTGACGTTTAGGTGTGGTTCACATTCAACATCGGCCCTTAAAATTTAACCACACTTTATTTAAGGCAAATGGCACATTTTTAAATTCTTGTGTTAAAGGCTTTTTTTCATAAAAACCAGTACATTTTGTGTACTATTTTGCAATAAAATTTTGTTATAAAAAGTTTTTAAAAGTATTTTGTAAGAATTTTTTTAATAGTACTTTAGTGTTCAAAGAAACTACAAAAAAGTAAATTTTTTTAAAATTTTTTTAAATTTCCTTTTTAAGAGAAAAAAAAACTTATCCTAAATTTCTTTATTTTTTTTATTTCCAGGTGGCCTCAGCACAATTTCCATGGTAAAAATCCAATTAACCGACATTAACGACAATCGGCCTATTTTCTATCCCCATCACTACAATGTCTCTTTGCGTGAGTCTGCCTCAACAACGGCCTCCAGTACACCCATCTGTATCGTGGCCGCTTCAGATCCCGATTCTGGACGTTTTGGTACTATCACTTATCGCATTGTTGCCGGCAATGATGCAAGTTTATTTCGTATCGAACGTACTACAGGAGAAATATTTCTAAATCGTCCAAATATGCTCTCAGCACGCTCACAATCCCTACACGTACTAAATGTTTCGGCAAGCGATGGTGGCGGTTTGCGTACCCAAGAGGATGCTTTAGTCTTTGCAAATATAATTGATGCCACACAACGACCACCGATATTTGAGAAACTGCGTTATAATTTGTATGTTAAAGAAGATGTAATGCGTGGCAGTGTCGTGGGTACAATACAGGCGACTAGTACAGATGCAGGTGAGTGTTGGGATTGGAAAGAGGGAAAATATTTTGGGATAGAATATTCTTTGGGGCGAACAAAAAAACTGGGTTAAAAAGTTGATGGTAATAAAATAAGGTTTTGCAATAATTCTAAATTTATTTATGGTTTCAAATAAATTTACTGGATCGTTGTTTTGTTTTCGGGTGAAAGTTACTCAAATGTCTAGAAAAAGTAGCAAAAAGTTTTATCTGAGTTCACTTAAAAATCCTACTAAAGTTTTAGTTCAGATAGGAAAATGGTGCCATATTTTTGCTAAGTACTTAAGTTTAGGACTTAAGATACTTAATAAAAATCTGGTAGTTTTCCCTGATTATTTGATAAAACTAAAAACCCAAACTTATCATTCTCTTGGAAAAATATCAGGCTTATAAATTGAGAGTTTCACGATCGATGGCGTATCTTTAACACTTGGCTGGTATCATTAATAAATTATATGGCATAATATGAGTTAAACACTAGTGATTTATATCCACTTAGCTATAAAAGCAAAAACAAAGTTTTTTGCTTTTAAAATCTCGAAATTTGTGCCAACAAAGCAAAATTTAGAGAAGCCTTGCCTTACTGCTTAAAAAAAGTGTAGGTGAAGCTCATTAGTTACTCTCTGAATTGCTCTTAGAATGAATATGGTCCATCGATTTTAACGTGCGAGAGATTGTTTGTTTCAGAGATGGCGAGTTTGACAAGGTAAACAAAGACTGCCCAGGTTATCTAAAAAGTTCTTAATTGCCAACTAAATTAGTCAAATTTATTTCTAAGAACGACGATGCTGGATAGAAAATCAAAAACTATTAAGATTTTAAAGTCAACCCAAACCGCAATTTTAAAGTATGTATAAGCAAGATTTATCTTAAAGCAAGGAATTTGTATTTAACGCGAGTTAACCCTATAGCGCAAATTAGTCGTGAGATAACCATACCCATACAAAATAGCTATTTGCCCAACACTGTATTTGATTATATATGACTAACCATAACGACATAGCCATACAAACCAATTGAATTTTGGTTTCTATGGTCATCGGTACGGCAATGGCATTATGTTTATGTCACGTCTGATTTGTCAGTCCCAAAATGCTCCTTGACCGCCACTAAAAAAATCGGTTTTGTATGGAATAATTTCAGTCATTGAAAAATGGATCCATTACGAAAAGATGAAGTTTATGTCACGTCTGATTGGACCTTTGGAGTCGTCACCAGACGATTTGGCATTCCCAAAATGCTTCCTTGAACGCCATTAAAAAAATCAGTTTTGCATGAAATCATTTCAGGCGTTGAAAAATGGATTCATTACGAAAACTAGAAGTTTATATCACTTCTGATTGGACCTTTAGAGACGATTTGGCAGTCCCAAAATGCTCCTTGAATGCCATTAAAAAAATCGGTTTTGTATGGAATTATTTCAGGCGTTGAAAAATGGATCCATTACAAAAACTTGAAGTTAGAACAAGTACGAAAGTATAGTCGGTCAATGCCGACCTTTTAACACCATATACCATATTATCGCCCCGGTGTTTGTATGGCTCATCTTAAGGATATTTCATCTTTTTGTATTACATCCTCCGGGGCAAATAAGGACTAGGTCAGTCCTGTGTTCCAAATTTGTCCATAAATGGCTAAGCTGGCAACACTTTGCCTATCATAGAAAAGCCGTCGAGAGGTAATGGCAGATTTATCTTTTTCATTTTATAGTCGTACTTCAATGGACTTCTTTTAGAATAGAGATATGTTAGCGGGCTAGGGCTGCATGACTGTTTTCGGTTGTGTCGATATTCTGTCCTCGTGCATTGAGTATCTATGGACGTTTAAGGTGCATGTATACCTAGGATGCGACAATGATTCGAAATGACAGGCTCGTGAAGTGCTCACCAGGAACCTCGTTGTCATCTAGTGCTACGAGAGTCAGTAGTCCTCGGTTTTACGGTACTGGGTTGACTATTTGCTAGATTTCCGTTAGTATGCTTTCGAGAGAAATGCATCCTGTTTCAGGATGATTGTTGAGTGGAAGACTTGGCCTTCTATGAAAAAAAATCGTTTTCAATAAATTTGGGGTAGCACAAAGTGGATGTGGTTTAAACCCAAAATCACGACTAGGAACTTTCCAAATGGGGGACGGATTTTACACCCTTGTGAGAAAGTTCGGCCTGTGGAAAATCCTTAGATTCTGCTGCTATTCGACAGAAGCTGATTGAATTAATGAATGGCAGTGGAGGTTGGATAGCTCCGGCTCCTAAGCAATGGGTGGGTGTATGGATTATACGCTCAAATTGTTACCTGACTGCTCAAATAATCTTCAACTCACACAGGGACATTTGTTAACTACTAAATATTAACACACCGTGCTGTTGAGATTCACCGTAAAGTTAGGTCGCTTTCGGATCTGTCTTATGCTTTTGCTGCTTATTTAACCTACTTTATACCTTCTTAGCTATCTCTAATTAAGGCGTCACAATGGACCATATTGGTCTCTGGGTGAAGGTGTGAAGGAAACTTCACACCGGCCTTTCTACCTACCTACCTAGGTCGCAAGACTGGTGTTCACGTAAATCGAAATCACAACGCCACAGTAAATAAAGATACGTATACGAAATTGTACAAAATTATGTTATGTCGTCAAGGATATTTATGAAAGTCGTATTTTTACGAAAGCTGTAGAGAAATATGAACTGTTTCAAAAAAAATTTTGGAAGACGATTTTCATTGACATACGATATCCTTGGAAAAAATTTAATCATAATATACATTTAATCGGATTTTTGCTTTATTTAATTAACCGAAGTATTGGTTTAATCGGTTAATAATCGGTTAATTTTATTATTGATCAGTTAGTAAAAAAAAATAATAACATAACAAACATAACAGTTCTTGAACTTGAATTCTAGAAAATAATTCATATAATATTGTATTAAAAATAAATGTTTGTTGTTATCAGTGTTGCCAGGGCTGGAGGAAAACATAAGCTGAATCCGTCATTTTAAAGACTTAATCGGACAATAAAAAGCAAAAATATTTGTTTAATTAAAAACTCAACTTGTTTATTATTTAATAAATTAAATAATTTTTTTAGCTGTCATTTTTTGTAACGAGCGCAAAACTAACTCGTGAAACTTTCATTCAAAACAAAATTTGTTTGTATTTTTAATGAAAGTCAAACGAGTAAGTTTTGCGCTCGTTATCGAATAAACAGACAGTAGGGCTCCGATGAATTGGCTAACCGAATAAATACCAAATTTTTTTTTATGCTTTACTTAATACGAAGCAGTTGTCCTAGGCTAAAGTTATTGATACCAAACGAAAGTGTTAAAAGGATTAAATAAACCTTATTAAAAACTCAAAGTGCACTCTTTTGACTTAATATCTTTTTGCCAAACGTCAAAGATATTATACGTTGTGGGTACAAAGACTATTCCGGAAAGAAGTTTATATGGAGGCCATGTGAAGTTATATAGCGATTTTCCATAATTTCATTAGGCTTCGTCGCAATGACAATTAAAACTTATTTACCAAATTTCATTAAATTATCTTGAATATTGCGAGCTGTACTTTGCGCACAAAAGTCATTAGAGAGGCAACTAGCCAGACCCCTGGACGGACGGGCATCGATAGATTGACTCAGAAAGTGATTCTAAGTGGATCGGTAAACTAAAGCGTGGGTCTCGAACCAATATTTGTATGTGTTACACACATCAAAACAAACGCATAATACCCCGCAGAATCATGTGGTGTAGGTATACAATATACTCGGCCTTCAATCTAAATTAAAGCCAAAACCGAATAATATCCATGGACAATGGTTTTTATTCGGTTGGACCAAAAGACTTCTATCCTTTATAAGCTGCTTAAAGCAGACTTATGACTCAAGTGGTTATCTGAGTTTATGTTGTGTGTTCATATTGAACGTTATTTTAAAAGGCAGGGATGGATACAAAAAGAGGCTGATATAAGTTTTAAAGTATTGGATAATTGGATACTGTATTGGTCTGGCCAGACCAAATTTGTGTTTTGCTTGCAATATTTTTCGAATATAACAAAAAACCAAAAAACCAGGGACGTTAATTCTATAAATGATATGTGCTGAATCGAATGAAACTAATTTGAGTTCTGTTGGAGCAAATAAGTGGGGTGAAATTACTGTTTTATGTTAAAGTCTATTAAACTACCCTCTTGGTCTGGCCAGACCAAATTTTTTTTGCTTACAATATCAATCTGAAAACTACAGCCCGACATGCGCTTAGTTTAATTCAACCACAAAAACCAAACGCACAACTCGTTTCAGCTGTGGTAGATGTGAAGAAGCAATGTGCGGAATGAAAGAAAACATTTTCGATGACTTGCAAGTGGCATAAAATAATGAAATAATAAAGTTAAATAATAAATTCGTATAATCTTAAGTTAAAAGCATAAGTTAAGCAAAAAATATATTTATTTACTTTTTATTTAATTGCGCTATTTAGCTTTTCTAATTGTGGTCTGGCTAGACCAAGAGGAGAACTTAGTGGCAAAAAGCTACCAAGAATCCTAGAGTTAAAGTAGTTTTTTACTATCTGCAAAGTTCTATAGAAGATCCTGACGTGAGAGTGCGTAAAAACTGGATTACTTCGGCCTTTGTTGACCATAAATGCCGTTCACTGCCTTAAACAAAATCAAAAACCCTTTAAACAATATATTTTAGAAAGGGTATTGAAAACTACTAACAGGATATAAAGTTTTTTTTTTTTTGTAAAAATATCCTTTAGTTTTTTTTTGAATTTCGTTTTTACTAATATTTTATTTACTTTTTTGTTGGTTCATTGAAGCAAAAGAGCATTCATTAATTCAATGATTTGGAAACAAATATCTGAACATTTGATTGACAGCACAGACAATTTCTTTTTGCAGCACAAGCTTCTTCAAACAAAATTTTGGAAGATTTTTGTTTTAGTTTTTAAACAGATTTTTATTTCGTTTGGTTATGGCTGTATTTTAAGGATGGCTCTTTTGTTTTCTTGCGTAGTAGATTGTTTAAGATCTTAACGATTTATATGTTTGGTTTATATTTCATTTAGCTTGTTATACATTTTAAAAATTGTTTCTGTTTTTCCTTTGGCCAGATTTTCGTTTTTTTTTTTCTCCTCAGATTTTGGTTAAATATTAAATTTGGCTAAGTTGTTTTGGTGCAACAGGGTCTTCTTTTTTCAGTTTTGTGTCTCCTTTTCGCTTTGCGGTAAAACCATTTGAAAGCTAAATTTCAACAGAAATTTTATATTATACTACTTCAAGGCATCAAACTAAAATACTTCAATTTGGTTACAAAAACAAAAAGAAAAAATCAGCTCAAATAAAGGCAAAAAGTAGAATTGAGCTTCTTTTTTAGCTTTAAATAAACCATTTTGTTGCATTGTTCCAAAACGTTTTCTTGATAGTCATCATGATTTTGTATATTTAAAGACGCTCTCGTATGCAAAACTTTTCTGTTATTTCATTTGTGTCTTATTTTTTCGTTTTTTTAAGGCACTTTAAACTTTTTTTTTCAAATTGATTTCAGTTTTTCTAAAGAATTCTTTTGGGTTTCATGAGTAGTTTTTAAAGTTGAGTTTTGTTGGTGTTGAAATGCAAAATTTACTTCCTTAGTAAAAATTCAAGGGTTATTTCTTTTTTTCTTTTTTTTTTTTTGCCTTAATAAAATATTCTTTCTATTGTTATAGTGAGATTTTTATAATGCCATTTGATTTCGTTTTTTTTTTTTAATCAATTTTAATGATCCATTTATTCTGTGTGTGCCTTGAATTGCAGTCAAATTATCAAGTGTTTTGGCAAAATGACAGTTGGGGATTTTGGGATCTTTTTGATTTTTACAAAATTTGATTAAACAAATATTGTTTTTGGTTAGTGCTAAAAAGTAAACAATTTAAAACCTTAAAAAGTTAAAAGCAGTGTTAAGGAAAAGAGAACGGCAACTACAATTAGCTAGAGCCGGGCGCAATCGAGTTTTTCGCTTACACACAAAGAAACGCTTTGCTCTTAGTACTTCAAGGAGAGGTTCTTATCATTACTTACGTATTTCGTAATCTATCATACACAGTGTTTCCTATGTTTATTTAGTGTCCTGGAAAAAAGCGATATGGTCCTTCTTGCTTGAAAACTAGCTAGCTTTCTTATAAAGACTTTTTTGAGATTATTATTCAAAAAATGTATTGCTTTCTTCTTCTTTGGATAATTTTTGATTATTTGTATTTTTGTGTGGCCTGGTCGGTTGGGTAACATGGCTGCCTGAAAAGAAGAAAAAAACCTTCAAGTATTCTTAAGATCACATTTCGACCAGACAACACTACTTAATAGGATGTTAATAGATAAATCAAAGTCTAAGCGTTAGTGGCACAATTATACTAGATCCAACCCGTCATGTTCCAGAATCTTAAAAGGTTATCTAATTGGATCGACGATACTTCCGTTATGTTGACATGAAATCTCTGTGGTTTCAAGTGAAGTGCTGAATATTCGTACGGAAAATGACCAGGTGGCAGCTGCGACACCTCCTTTTAAACATAATACCCAGTCTGCTCGCATGTTCACCTATGGCCCAGTGCCCCGTTTTAACACCCAATAAAAATTTCACCTTTCTTGCGAAGCACTAAAGGTACGTTTTAAAAAGGAAGCACACAATGCACAGTGGTCGATCCCATTGGCTAAAAATAAAAAAATCAAAGTCAAAAGTTTGTCACCAAATGTGGCTCACTATTTGTTATAAAAACCCTTAAAAATCCGTTCAAAAAGAGAGCGAGTTAATTGTTGATTTTTGCAGTGTGAAAAAGTGGAAAAATAAATGCAACTTTAAATTAATTTAAACAAACAAAAAAACTTTTGTGTTGAAATAAATTAAAATGAATATTGAATTAGAAGGTATTAACTTAATTTTAAAATACTACCAATGTGTTTAGCTTGTTGTGGATTTGTTAAAAAATTTATATTTTTCCAGTGTCATTGTTAGTGTTCGTTCGTCCAATTATTTAAATTTCAATTAGAGTTTTAGTTGTGTTCCCCCCTGAAATCTCTAATGGGATTTTTTTAAGTTTATTAGTTAATATTCCCATATTCTAAAATTGGTAGTATCAGCTGCTCACTTTTGCTCGTCTTTGCTTTATCTCCCACAGACCAAATCGGCCCCGTTGTTTTTATATCCAACTTTGAATTTTTGTGTGGTGTTTTGTTAATTTATGTTCGCGTTGCTCTGTTATTGTTATGCATGTAAGAAATGTGTTTATTTTTTTCATTTACACGGACTTTTAATTTTATTTTTGTTTTTAATTTTATCCTTGTTATGAATTGTTTTCACAATAGGCACATGTTATAATTGCCAAAATTTCGCGATCACATATTTTTGATATTTGGTGCTTAGAAAGAGGTGCAAATGCTGAAAAAGCTAGAAAAGTGAAGGATATCGTGAAAATCTATATTAAAAATGAGGGCTACACATTTGAAGAAAGTCAGTTAGAAACACGCTTAAATTATAATTGTAAAAAAATTTCAGAATTTTGGCAAAAATGCAATCGCATAAAAACAAGAGTTCAAAATATATATTCTGATTGGCTTGCCCAAATTGAGTCGATTTTATTAACCTCAAAAAAATCTGACTTGAATCAAAATCGAGGACGTCCTAGATTAAGTTTCGGAGAGTGTTCAAGCAGGACAAAGCGACGACGAATAGCAGAAATTGCAGAAATTGATGTCTCCGCTGCTGATGATTTGCGATTTGCTACTATACAAAAGAATCCATCGTTTTTGCAAGCAAATGTTAGTGAAGTTATATCGCTCATAACTGAAGCAGGTTTAACAAAACATCAATATTTGACAATAAGAAGCTTTATAAACAGTAATCTCGATAATAATTTTTCCCTTGCTACGATAACATTTTGAAAGAAAAAAAGAAAAGTTACCCAGATAAAATAACAGTCAGCGAATCTAACGCTGAAGTTGAACTTCAAAGTCTATTAGACCATACCGCTACTCGGATATTATAACTACAAAGCGATGTTATTAATGAAGTTTTGGATGAGCCCGTAAATGGCCTTCGGGCCATTTGATGGCAGTTCGGGACACAGCGAGTACAAGCAGAAAGTTGAAAATAATATTTTGGATGATAGTAATTTATTTGTAACGTCATATGTCTCGCTCCAACTTGTACCAAATCCAGATAAGGGTCAAATTACCAAAATAATTTGGAAAAATCCTCGCCCATCGTCCACCCGCTACTGCCGTCCTATCAGGTTCCAATTTAAAAAAGAGACAGTTGAATTGTCCATCGACGAAGAGGCATATTACAAGAAGAAAATTGAACAGTTAACTCCCACGAAATTCAAAAATAATCAGAAAACGATACATATTAACCATATTCTGCAACTAACAATGGTGGATGGTAAAGTATGTAATGCCTTAACTCAAACTTCATCCGCAAAGTGTTACATATGTAATGCAAAACCGACCGAAATGAACAATATTGAAAAATGTCTGCAAAAAGAAGTTAAAATAGATCACTATGAATTTGGATTGTCGCCTTTGCACGCATATATTAGATTTTTTGAGTATTTTCTTCATATATCGTATAGGCTTGAACAAAAACAATGGCAAATTAGGACCGTAGAAGGAAAAGCAGAATATCTCAAAAGAAACCAGAATATTCAATTACAATTCCGAGAAAAAATGGGACTAATAGTCGACAAGCCAAAAACTGGAGGAGGTGGGACTTCCAATGATGGAAATACGGCACGAGAATTCTTTAAAAATGCTGGCTTGTCTGCAGAAATAACAGGAATTTATAAAGAATTAATTGAGAGATGTGCAACATTATTACAAGCTTTGTCGTCAGGGTATAAAATTAATGTCGAAAAATTTAGGAAATATGCGCTGGACACTGCTAAGGAGCTGACAAATAAATATTCGTGGTACTATCTTCCCCCCTCAGTCCACAAAATTTTAATTCATGCTTCAGATGTTATTGAACATGCACTGGTTTCGATTGGAGAGCTCTCTGAAGAAGCTGCAAAGTCCAGAAACAAAGATATAAAGAAGTTTCGACTCCAGCACACGCGTAAAATTTCACGCATTTCAACAAATACTGATTTGTTTAATCGTTTACTTTTAACTTCGGATCCTTTTATAACGGGACAACGAAAGTTACCATGCAAGGACAAATCAATTTTATTAAAATCTGTTTTTGAATTGCTAGATTAATTTTGAAGTCGATTTTTATTTAAGGGGGTTGTAACTAAAAAACCGCCTCTAGTCTCAACCCCCCTTAATCTTTTTATAATTTTGTATTACATATTATTTTATATTTAATTAGTCAATATTTTTATTTTTTAAAACTAATCTTGTAAAAAAGTTGATAATTAAAAACAAGTTTCGTACATTTTTTCTAAATTTTTTGCTTATGTGGGGTGAATGTGGGTGCTAGGGTAAGGTTGGGGTGGGTAGAAGTCATCAACCACTCCCATTTTATGATTTAATAGTTCTGACATATTTATAAAGCCGTGACCAAAGTTTCACGATTATACCTATACTAAATGTATTTATGGCCGCCGACTCCATACAGCTCCGACCAGTGTGCAATGGTGCGCTACGTCATAAGGAAAAGATACAGTAAAATATCTAAAGGAATTCTTAACAACGTTTATAAAAGAAAAAAAAAATACGAAGCGTGTTTTCAAGGGAGAATAATGAAAAATAACTAAAAAAAAACAAACAATTCAGTAGGATAAGCTGTTTTTTATATGGATTGAATAAAGCGCTTTTTGTGTAAAAAATAAACTTTTTCAAAGTGTGAATTTGTCATATAACAATCTTTCCTTCCGTACGCGCTCTGGTAAGCGAAACTTTTACATTTTTACCTTGCAAACCTGCTACCTTCGAAGCTCCTTTTTTATTGTAGCTGACTGATATCTGTCTTGAAATATAATTTCTGTTGTAGTTTAGTAGTTGTGGCTAACGCATTTCACTAAGTTCGGTCACCATTCCTTAGCAGTCCTATATATTCCAGTCTGCACCATCTTCTTTCAGCATTCTAAAAATAATATCTTAAGATGTCCCTTTCGAAGGCCCCCAGAGGCGTCCGGGTAATCCTGTGTAATTGTGTGACTTTTGTCAATTTTTTCTTATTACAAAAGTTAAAAAAATTATATTTTAAATATATTTTTTTTTTATTTATTTATTTTATTTATTTAAACATTCAATTTGATTACAATTGAGGAGGGTCATAGCAATACGCAACAATTCCATTTTTTAAGTTTACTGTTTTTCTTACTGAATAATATTGTACATATTAAAAACCTTATTGTCATTGTTTTAAGGAATTTTTTTAATTTGAAGCATATCAAAACGCAACTATTTCACATACAAATATACATCGTACTGGCTTAAATTCATCTTTTTTTTGGAGTTGTTCCGTTTTGTTATGGAGATCCCCAATTGATTATGTAAAAATATTTTGCCATTTGTACATTTGCAAACGTACGATACCTTTTTTTTCTCGATATCTACAGTTATACAAGATTTCAGTCAGTTAGTGTGATTTTTACAATTAACATCGTGCATTATGGTTGGACTACCCTTTATTTTCTGGGTCCTTTTGAGTAGCTAAGCTGATCGTTTACTCCCTCCGTCTGTCTGTTTGTGTATGTTGAAATGGGCTTTTGGAAGAACCCAGAAATGATGGGGACTAGGTTGTTCTACATTTATGTCAAATATACTTCGTTTTAGTCTGCTTTTGAAATTGAGCCAGATCGGTCTAGAAGTGACTGAGATATGAGCAATAAACCACGACTGCTTCCAATTTTACCAATAAATACATTGTTGTTGTTGTTGTTTTTGCTTATATCTGGAAAGCGGCAAGTGCCATAGTTGCCTAATTAGCTACAAGCATATTGGTTATCAATACACAACCTCCCTAAACTAATTGGGCAAGATCGCAGAAGCGGGCGTGGCACTTCACATGCAATTACATTATAGATTTTAGTATATATCTTGATAACGGAATGAGAATTTCCAAATACACAACATCATACAAAACGTGGGAAGGATTAGCGTGGCACAAAATAGATTTACATAAATCAAGAGAACTGTAAGAGAAAAATTGGCCAAATTTGATACATAAAGCTGGGCTGTAAAAACCCAACCTCTTTAAAATAATGGGAATGATTATAAAAGTGGGCGTGGCACTTAATTGAATTATTTATATCTTAGGAAGGGTATTTGTATAACCTTCTCTTCCTATCGCTCTATGATGAAGGTTATATAAGATACGGCATAGCCGAATATTTAATACCATTTAATACCACCTAATTATTGTTTTATTTTCTAGCCAATCGCAATGCTGTTCACTACACTATTTATTCGGGAGATCCAGAAGGTTATTTTTCCATAGATGAAAACTCGGGCAATATAAGAGTTGCTAAAACTCTGGATCATGAGGTGAAAGCCCAAGTTTTACTAAATATCAAAGCTACCATTGGACATAACAGCAATCAAGGATACACACAGGTAAAATATCAAATAAAAATAACACAAATAAAACTTTCCAAACATATTTGCCCGAAGTCCTTTAAAAAACTAAGGTCTTGATATCTGGGGCCAAATTACGGCATTCGATATCGATCGAAATTTCCATTTAAATTGTATTGTAATTTCGATCGATATCAAATGCCATAATCTGCCCTCTTGTAACAGTTCTTGTAACAGTTGCCACCATTAGACCTATTTTTAAGCTTATTCTACGGAAATAATAAGAGTACAAGCTTACCAGTTTTTAAGTAGAAGATAGGGTGTTCAGTCGATTAAATTCCTGTTCGATTAATCGAACCATTTTAGACAATTAATTGCTCGAATAATTTAAAATTTCTAATTTCGATTAAGGATTAATCGTGGAATTTATACCGATTAATCGAGTGATAATAATATATAGTATTTCTGTTAAATGTATAATTTTTTTTAAGTTTTAAGCCGAATATACAAACCCAATGTATGTGTCAGTCATGTTTAGTAAATAATTTAGCGGTGACACTATGACACTCCAAAAAGTGTCACAGTGTCCATGGTCTTTATGACACTTTTAAAAATGTCATAATGTCCATCAGAGCAGTGTCATAAAGTCCGCGGACGTTATGATACTTTGTAGAGCGTCATAATGTCCACAACATGCTTACACATTCGAAAGTATAGGCGGCCTTCTACCGGGCGCAAGGATTTTCTCCTCTTTGATAAAACAAGTGACGGCTTCGCTAACTAAAGCTTCTCTGTATAGAAGGCCTTCGGCCGGGCGTAAGGATTTTCTCCTTTATGGTATAACAAATACTGGCTTCGCTAACTAAAGCTTCTCTGCGAAATCGGCCTTCGTTCGGAAACAAGGCAGATTTTAGAAGGAATACTTAGCGAAACCGGAAATTGTTATATCATAAAGAAAAAAATACTTGCGCCCGCCCAAAGGCCGTCTGTGCAGAAAAGCTTTAGTTAGCGAAGCCGGTCTTTGTTATACCATAGGGGAGAAAATCCTTGCGCCCAAAAGCGTTTCTATTATATATTTAATATATGCACCCAGAAACAACAACAACAAAACCGTTTTTTAATTTTTTAACCATATTATGTTTAATTTAACCAAATCATTGTCACCGATAACCATATTATGGTTAAATAAGTTTCTTTCAAAATAGTTTTGTTGGTTGTGAGCATAATAAAACATGTTTTTCTCTGCGTGTATGTAGATCTTTTTTTGTATTTAACGTCTTTAGTAATTATGCCCCTTATGACATTTTTAAAAATGACATAATGTCGATTTGCAAAGTGTCTTAATGCCCACGGACCTTATGACATTTTCAAAAGTGTCACAGTGTCCATGGACATTGTGACACTGGATGTTATGACATGCCACCAATTTAGCTTATATTTTTGTTACACTTTTTCAATACAATTTAATTAATCATTTAACAAAAGAAAAAACGACAAGGGTATGTTAACTCAACGATTTATATTAACTAGTGTTCGCCTAATGGTCAAAATTCGACCATACATTTTTTTATAAATATGAAGAAAACATAATTCATCAAGTATATATGAATTTATTTGTTTCGAGCATTTATTTTTTCCTTTAAAGTGGATCGATTTGGCGAGAGACCAACCTCCGGTCCATATTTTATCTTCTACGTGAGTTAATTTAATTTTGTAAGTTCCGTATAAAAAATGCCAATTGAAAAACAAAAAAGTATCAAAAAGTCTCGATTATATATATTGTCATCCACTCAGGACGTTTCACGTTTAATTTTTTGTTCCTATGTCTAATATTAACGAAAATTAATCAAAGTACCAGCTGTTGAACGAAAAATTACCAAAAAGCTCCCCTTACATGTTCTTGTTCACCCAGCTTAATGTATAATTTTATCTTTATAGGTCGAATATTAACGAAAATTCAAAAAAGTTCCAGATGAAAAACAAAAAATACCAGCATTTTTTATCTTATAGGTTATCACTCACTCTACCTATAATATTATGTTTCTGAGTTCAATATTATAGAAAATTTAAAAATTATCACATGAAGCACAGAAAAGTAAAAGAAAGAAATTTAGTTTCCCGTATTTCCCCTTTTTTCTCCCCATGGAGGTTCGGATGTCAATCAAAGGAAGAAAGCGTTCTTAACTGTTTTGCCTGGCCTGATTTATACATAAGATTTATATAGTCGAAATATTCGAAAACCGGTTTCTGAAAAATGTCGAATAATCGATCACCCTAATTTTTTGTAATTTGATAATTGAAAATAAATTTTTATTTATTTATTTTGCATTTGTGTTAGTAGCAATTTTAAACGCTTATAACTCTGAAATTATTGAACAGATTTTAATTAAATATATATTGTGCACTTCTGTGAGTAAATTTCTTTCAAATGGTGTATATTTTGTTCAAATCGGTTGGCATACAGAGGAGGAAAGTGTTCTTAACTGTTTTGCCTTAGCCGATTTATATATAGATTGTATAAATAAAATGTTCTAGAAATCGAAATGAAGTCAAATTAAAATCGTAAATCGTTAATTTTATTATTTGACTGTAGTTTTTTGTGGTTTTAAATGTTGTTCTTGCAAAAATAAAAGAAACTTTAAGAATAAAGTAGATAAAATGAAATGCGGGCAGTTCCAGCGAAAAGTCTACTTTTTGTCACGTAGCGCCAAAAGTAATTTGAATTGTTTCTCAAGCAATTTTATATGTATAGTTTACTTTTTTATATTTTGGTGTAAAGCGCATCTAGCTCTTCATTTTTTAACAAAAGAGATAACATTCGAAAAACATGGTTCCAAAATACAAGCTTTTTTGCATTCTGGCGTTACATTAAAACGAAGTAGACTTTTCGCTGAAAATGCCCATAATGCCTTTAAACGAGCAAAGATTTTTAAATTTGGTAGCTTAAAAATAAATCTTTATAGTCCAAATCTTACTAAAAAAGGTTTTATACAAAACGTCTTGCTCAATTCGTAATCTTATTCAGTTTTGTAATGCAAGTTAAAATGCACTTCCGTTTTTTTAACGTCACGCCAGCGCATAGTTTTGCTTATATCTGCAAATCCTTAGCGTCTACTGCTGTAAAAGTTTTTCTGAATATAGTGCTACTTCATTAATTTGTATATATAAAAACCCTTTTTACAAATTTGACTTCTTCATTTAAATTTTTAAATTTTGTGATACAAATATCACGACACGTCAAAATGGAAATGCCCATATATTTATGGACTTTCATTACAAGGTCGTTTTTATAATTTGCTCGATTTTAAATCGACTTCCTTTCGATTTCTAGAACACGCCCGCATTTTTTAACAGCATAGTTCATGCGTTTCTTTCTTTAAAATTAGTTTGGTAAAAACATATCGTACGAAGGATAAATCTAATAATGCTAAATTTAACAGGTGCTCAAAAATGTACAATTACGTTAATGTTCTTCAACAACTTCACTAATTTACCACTTACACAGTGACCATAACATAGAACTTAAAGAAGATGCACCACCAAACAGAATCAAAGGGGGCTACAAGTGGTCCAATGAATAAATACTTTAAACAAGATACTTCGATCGATTCTCTAGAGGCAATTACTGGCAAAAGCATAGCAGAGGATGGAATGTTCGTGAAAAATTTCAAAATATCCAAAGTTATATTGACTGTTTTAAAATCTTGGTGCCCGAAAGTGAAGCAACAATTTGGAGCTACATTGACAAGTTTTATTTAAAAAAGTAATTTTTTTACTCAAGTACTTATTTTTTCTAAAATTATCGAAACAAAATCTCGTAATTAATAAAATTTCTGGATTCTGATTTATTCGATTAATCGATTAATTTAAAAATGTTATTCGTTTAATCGAATAAGTTAAAAATGTCAAGTATCGATTAATCGTTTCATTGAACAAAAATAAAACCCGATTAATTGAACACCCTAGTAGAAGAGTAACTGGAATAGATGTTTACAAAACCATTAAAATGTAATATTTAATTTTGGAGTATGAAAGCTTAGAATATAAGAGAAAAAGAGATTTTAGCAGTCGTGTAGGATTCATTTACTTAAAAAATTTCGTAACTAAAATATTTTACTTTCAATAAATCTTTTCCAGGTCATTTTAACTATTGAGGATGTAAATGACAATGCACCCGAGTTCGAGTCATCCATGATTCGTATATCAATACCGGAAAATTTCGAACTTGGTAAGCCATTGTATACAGTCCATGCTCTTGATAAGGATTTTGGTAAAAATGCTGAAGTCTCCTATGTATTGACGTTGTTAACAACAGTCACCTCAAACAATGTCACGATGTCTGGCGGGGCAAGCGCATCATTATCATCAGTTGCTGGCTCAGCAGCTGGTGCTGGTTTAGAAGGAACATCTTCTATGAAACAGCAAATAACAACAAATCTAAACTCTTCACCCGCAATGCAACTAAAACAGAAACTTTTAAATAACCAAGCTTCAGCCACCACAACAGCTACAACGACAACAACAACCACAACAACAATAAACCTTCAACAGCAACAGACATCTGCATATGGCAGCGTCAAGAATAGTGGTGGCGTTGGCAGTGCCACCAGTATTAGTGGTAGTGCCAATGTTATGGATTCTATGTTAAAAAATCTTTTCGCTATCGATGCACGTTCAGGCCACCTAACATTGTCACGACACTTAGATTACGAAACTTCACAAAGACATACGTTAATTGTCACTGCCATGGACGCTGGGCAGCCACGTTTATCAAGCAATTTAACTATTGTCGTGGAAGTACAGGATGTCAATGATAATCCGCCAGTATTTGAACGTAATGAGTACCATGTAAAAGTGTTGGAATCAATGCCAGTTAATTCACAGGTAAGTCTGGTAAACAGAAAAATTGGGAAAAAAAAATAAAACAACTAACAAGGTTTGGCTTTCAAAGGAAGAGAAAGAACAAGAAGTAGCAAAAGAACTAACAAAAAACAATAAATGATTCTTAAATGAGATGACAATAACAGACCAAACAAATTTTAAACTCTCCACTTCGAATATGCGAAAAAAAAACAAAAGACTTAAGACACAAACCAAACAGACTGTTTGGTTTTATTTTATTGAATTTCCTTTTTTACTTTTCTACAGTTTCCTTTTGTTGCCAAGTTTCCAATATGTTCAGCTTAAGCCAATCCTTATAGATTTATTTATTAACCATTATTCAAATGTAATTTGCTGTTATTTATTAAATAAACAAACACTTTCGTTATGGACTTACACTGTGTTTTAAATATTAAAATGTTAACTATTGATTTTGTATTTAAACAAGTTTGTCTATAAAATTGTTTGAAATTTTAAACGACTCCTGTTTTAAAATTATTAACAAGATTATTTTTCTTTTTCAACTTAAGCTTAATTTTATTGTATTTTTTTTTTAATGTTATTGTGGTTGTTTGTTTTTGTGTAGTTTTGTGCGAAGCAGACATGTCAACATGTCGCATATACCAAGTCAATCACTAAACAATGCTAAAAGCCCAACAATTTGAGTGATTTATGTTAGACAGTTTTTTGTTTCAATCTCTTCAACATTCTTTTATTTTTTCTCCATTATTTTTTTTTTTTATTTTTATCCAAACAAACGTTAATGTAGTTTTTAGTATTTCTTTTAAAGTTTTTGATATTTTTTCTGAAAACAAAAACAAACTGTACAAAAAATTTATTCAAATGCCCGAGTATTGGTTTCAGTTGATGTGCTGGTGATGTCGTTTGAGTTACAAATTTTTTGTTATTTCATACAATTAAAAACCAGTAGGCTTGTTGCGGCTTTGGCTGCTGCCATGTCGCTGTTGTCTCGTTTTATTAAAAACCAATGTCATTTAATTACGGCTTAATGTATAAACTTACAACATACAATAATAATTATTTACTAGATAGAAACAATCATTTAGAAAAATATCATAACAAATTGTTACAATTTTATGAAATATTTTATACACAGATGTCTGGTTGGTTATACAGAGATAAATGTCTGAGCAGACATAAATAAATTTGATGTAAGAAAATGTGACTTATTTAGTTTATTGCATTTTTTTCTTAATTAGAAATTCTTATGACAATTATTAACCGCTAATGATTTGCTTTAGTTTGTTTATAAATGTTCAAGTGAAAAAAATTTTTTCTAATTTATTGAGTTAATTCCTGGTATTTGACTTATAAGCTGTAACTGGGAATTAAACAATGTTTATGATATTCCTAGAGGAGTTTAAAAGATTTGCTTTAAGGAAAAACTTTAAGAGATTTAAGCGAAAGGAAATAATAAAAACAAACTGTAAACAAATGGTACAGAGTCGTTTATAGTACCAGAAAAACAAGTGCACGGACAATAATCCAAAACTTCTTTAGTTATTTAAATAAATAAACAGAAAAAATTCTAAACAAATTTTCACTAATTAAAGCTTAATCAAAAGTTTTAATTAAAAATTTAATTAATTGAATTAAAAGTTTCATCAAGTGAATTAAAAGTTTAATCAAGGTAATAAAACTTTTTTTAATTAAATTTTTAAATAAATAAAAAAATATAAAAAACCTGACCTTCAGCTTAACGAATTATTTACATTAAAATTACAACAAAAGATCGAACAACACACATATTGAATATTAATTTTTTATTTAAATCACAAATTTTTTAATTAAAATCCATTTTTATTTTGTTCTGTGTAGCTAACTCCGACTCCGAGTATATAGCAAAAGTTTTGTATGTTTATTTAAACATACACACAGAAGCATTTATGCATCACACAAATACATATGTATAAGCCTAAATTGTAAGCACCCAAGCTTATGCTTTGTATTCTAAGGGTTTATAGAGCCCCAAAATATGCAATACTATTTATGTATGCGTATATAGAATGCTTTCGGACTGCATGTCTGTTGTATGAGATCAATAAAAAGTTTTTTTTTCTACGTTTCAACCAAAATTTCGGGTGTTGTAAATTATGCGTATGTGTGTTTGTAAATACATATACATACATATCCATATCCATAGATAGACATGAGTGCCAGGATTTGGTTATGTAGTAAATTGTATTAAGTTACATGCAGTACATGAATGGTATGTATTGCATTTACGAAATATTTCCAAAATATGGCTGTAAGTTTCTGGTAAAACTGTCCATATAAAAACATATGACCATATCCATGTATTGAAATTATATATAGGCATTTATAAGTGTGTCTGTGTGTGTGTGTTAATGCGTATGTGTGAAATCGAAATTTTACTATGCGTATTGTACTACTACTACTACTATTTTTACTACACCAGCCGGTGAATTGGTTGGTATGTGTTTTGTTTGGCCAAGTAAGCATTGACGATCCAAACTTATCGAACAAAATTTAAGAAACGATATTGGGGGCACACAGGAAAAATTAAAATAGGTTTCAATTAAAAAATTTGTGATAGTGTTTAAAAAATTTAATTAAATGTGCACCAGTAAACAAATTAATTGTAGCAATTGAATATTTTCAATTAAATATTTTTTCTTATTAACAACATTTTCTGCTGGTATGTTGTTGATATAAGTAAACGTTTAATTCACTTTATTAAATTTTTAATTAAAACTGATATTATTTTTGATTAATAGTTTTATTGAAAAAAAAAAAAAAAAATTCGATTATTTTTTCTGTGTATGATTACCTATGATCTTTGTAACTATTAGATTAGTAGTTTATGACATATCTTTAGACGCTCCTCTCCCGTCCCCTTATTTTTGACTACCTGAGTAAAAAAATAGATATTATCGTAAATTGTTATATGATTGTAATAATGGGTGATTTTTTAAGAGCTATAGGAAAGTTAAAAGAAAAACACATAAAATTCAGAAAAATGCATGAAATCTTTATTTGAATCGATAGTACGGTCCACATAATTTAATGTTTGAAGATTATTTATTTATTTTCTTTTCGATGTCCCATACACAAGACTTAAGTCTTATATTGCAGTATGGAACTGAGCTTACATAAATACAATGAATCAGATAACAAAACTGTATTATATATTATTAAGTAATTGAAAAATGAAAATAGGATTATCAAAAATCAATATAAAACTGCAAAAATATATATATAAATTCAACGTGAAAAATGGCAAAAAATATATTTCCTGAATTGTCGTGCTTTACTAATGGTCTGTAATCTATAGGGAATTCCGTTCCAGAGACTGATGGCATGAATAAAGAATTGATACTTGGAGATCAGAGTTTGATAAGCAAATGCAATAATTCGTTTACCTCTGGGAAGCGTTGAAAAACTTAGACGTTCATATAGATGCTCCGGTTGATGTGTATATATAATTTTATGCATGAACAGCAAAATGCGTACCTTTAAATAATTATCAAAGCTAATGCCATAGAGCAATGTTGAATAAGGGGAGATATGATCAGATCTTCTAAGGCCATATATATACCGAATAATGTTATTAAATGTCACATTTAGTTTTATTTTACTTTTGTTATCACAACTGGCAAATAGTTCACAGCCATACAATACAATCGGTATTAGGTAAGATTTAGCAAGGAGAGTCCTAATTTTAATAGGAGTACAATACTGAGTTTGCCAGAGATTTCTTAACATTGAATACGTTCGACCACATACAAAATGAACGTGGTTAGACCAGGGAGAGTGTTGTTAAAATATACACCAAGATTTTTGACCGAGTTAACAATATCAATGGACTGGTTGTTTAAGGACAATATAGGATTAAAATCAAGTTTCAATAACCTCTTTTTAATAATTAACGCTTTCGACTTAACAGGATTTATTGCCAGACCATTAGCAGTAGATTATTTCATGCAAATGTTGATCGTGACTGCACCTCAAATGGTCCATCCGCTTAGTACAATTTTGGCAAACTCTTTCCAACATTCCGGCCGGTATCTCATGAATAAATGCTTCAATGTTGTCTTCCAATGCGTCAATTGAAGCGGGCATGTGTGTATAGACATGAGCTTTAACATAGCCCCACAAAAAATAGTCTAAAAGCGTTAAATCGCATGATCTAGGCGGCCAATTGGCCGGTCCCGAACGTGAAATAAAATGTTCACCGAACTCGCCTCTCAATAAGTCCATTGTTAAGCGTGCTGTGTGGCATTTGGCACAGTCTTGTTGAAACCACATGTCATACAAGTCAAGCTCTTGCATTTTGGGCAAAAAAAAAGTTGGATATCATCTCACGGTAGCGCTCACCATTCACAGTTACGTTACGATTCGCAACATCTTTGTAGAAGTACGGTCCAATGATGCCACCAGCCCATAAACCGCACCAAACTGTGACTTTTTCTGGATGTATTGGTAGCTCTTGCAATGCTTCTGGCTGATCTTCACTCCAAAATTGACAATTCTGCTTATTAACGTAACGAATAGCCGCTTCAGTGGGTCGATTAAGCTGACCATAAAATGGAAGAAGCGCACGATGAACTTTCTTAACAGAGCAAGCATTTTGATAATAAAATTCAATAATTTGCAAGCGTTGTTCGTTTGTAAGACGATTCATGGTTAAATTATAGACCAAACTGAAGATGTTTGACAGTGAAACAAAACACGAAACGTGCGTCAGCTGTTTAAGCCAGTGTTGCCAAAAAGATAATAGCTAAAACATCAACCATATAATATGTTAACATATGTGATTATCTACATAAATATATTTATATGAAATACGGGAAAATAAGAGCAAGATTTAAAGAAAAGGGTTTATAATTTAAGTTTTTAATATTTAAATTAGGCTTAAGTTCATCAAATTTAACTTCCATCATATTTTTTTTTAATTGACGGAAGGAAGTTACAACATGAAATTAATTGAAATTTTTTGATAATTTTATTCTTGACTGAACACGGGATTGAACTCGGGTCGAATTTACATGTAACGATAATATCCACATTTACATTATAAGAACTCTTTGCCGTTTTACCGTTTGCCGCACTGCGGCGCCTGCCAGTCTAAAGTCAACCCAATTTTTATTACATATGAGGAGGTCCATAACAAAACTCAATAATTTTTTTTACTAAATATTATCGTTCATACTAAAATCCTTATAGCCATTATTTTAACGAATTTATTTGCGTTAAAGTAAGCGAAGTTTTTAAAACGAATAGCTTCTTTCACTCATTATTTAGTAACTTTCTTCTATAACTACTTCTACAACAACTTCTATAACTAGTTTTTCTTGATGTATTAAGGTAAAAAAATAATAACTTACTTTTGAATGCGTTCATTTTGGCACTTCCCTTGTAAAATTCATTGGTTCTTTCAGTAGAATTGTAAGTAGTGCTTTTATGTTTTTCTGACTACTCAACACATTTTTTTGTAGGCGAAGTGGGCAAATTTCAAATATTCTTTAAAAATGACAGGAAAAACTGAAAAAACAAATTTATACACATACTGTTTCGGCAAAAAATAAGATAATATGCGAATTAAGTTTACATTTTTAAATACTGTATGGCAAAAAAGGCATTAGGAATAAAATATGCAAAAAAGAAAACAATCGATGATAATTCTCAGCGTAAAGTGTCATTCGGCTAAACAACTTAAGCCTAGAGTACACGAAATGGAAAAGACACATGCGCATGTGGTTCTAACGTAATTTTGGCATCATCACGCAATACACAATGGTCATTGTCGCTTTGTAATGACCTCAGAATCACATTCGCATGTGGATTTTCCGTGGTCTCTAGGCTTTAAACGCATTTGCATGTAATTTCACGCCTTCTGATCACCCTTTTATGAATTTTTATGGTGTTTGTTTTTTGTAAAAGTTTTTTATAAAATAAAATGTAAACGTAAAAAAAAACAGAAGAAAAGGAGGCAACATGTAAATAAATTGAAAAATTATCATTACAGCAAATTTCGAACCAACAGTACCACTGGTTAAGGATTGATGTTTGACTGTTGGCTGGCGGGCACCGCAGAGGTTAGAACTTAAAGGAGTTCTGATGAAAGAATGTGGTGATTCTTGAAACATGTAAATCTAACCCGGGTTCGAGCCCCAGCTCAGCCAACAAAATTATCAATAAATTTAAATAAAATTTGATATTTTTGATATTTGGGGCCTCGGTGTCATTTTTGCAAAAAGTGATAATTTTCTCAGGCTCATATCTTGCAAACCGTTCGGAACTTTGATTTACCATTTGAGATAAAGTTGTAGCTCTTGTCATAAAGAGCATACATATAAACATATAAAATCATAAAAAAACTTCATCTTCAAGATCAAAATCGCAAATAACTTTAAAAAAAATCGAATTTTGTTTACCTTTCTTCAGGTCTATAGGTAGCAAACCGTTCAAAATTTAAGGAAACAATCAACCACAAAAATGTACCTTAGATCTCAAAAAACAACTTTCTAGTGCACATAAACTTCCTAGGAATGATTCTTAGCACCCTTTAGGTAGCGCTTAGGTACCCGCATAAATGAAAAATTTCCTGAAATTTTTTTAATTTTATTTGTTTTTTCTTTACTTCAACATTTAGATACTATGCCATCTATAACCATATACAAACACCACTACGTGATATAAGACCAACAAAAACCCCGTGTCTCCCAGTTTTGCCCAAAGTCATGCACTTTTTTTTTATGGGCCCCCGAAGATTTGGTAAACTGATAATTTTCTCACACTCATATCTTGCAAACCGTTCAGAGTTTTGATTTACCATCTGAGACAAAGTTGTAGATGATGCCATAAAGAAAAAAAATTGTAAACATATAAAATCAAAAAAACTTCATCTTCAAGATAAAAATCGCAAAAAAAACATTAAAAAATTCGATTTTTTTTTAACTTTTTCCCCCTGTTCAGGTCCATAGGTAGCAAACCGTTCAAAATTAAAGGAAACAATCAACTAGAAAAATTTACCAAAGATCTCAATAAACAACTTTTTGGAATATATGAACTTCCTAGGAATGATTCTTAACACTGTTAACGTAGCCGCAAAAGTGAAAATTTTCCCGAAAATTCGGTTCGAGAAAAAACAAATGAAATTAAAAAATTTTCCGGAAATTTTTCACTTATGCGGCTACCTAACCGCTACCTAAACGGTGTTAAGAATCATTCCTAGGAAGTTTATATAAACTAGAAAGTTGTTTATTGAGATCTAATGTACATTTCTGCGTTTGATTATTTCCTTGCATTTTGAATGGTTTGCTACCTATGGACCTGAACAGGGGAAAGAAGGTAAAAAAAATGAATTCTCGGGAAATTGTTCACTTTTGCGGCTACCTAAGTGGTGCTAAGAATCATTCCTAGGAAGTTTATATGTTCTTAAAAGTTGTTTACTGAGATCTTAGGTACATTTTTGTTGCTGATTGTTTCCTTGAATTTTGAACGGTTTGCTATCTATGGACCAGAACAGGGAAAAAAGTATAGAAAATCGAGTTTTGTAAATTTTTTTGCGATTTTTATCTTGAAGATGAATTTTTTTTGATTTTATATGTTCACAATTTTTGTTTATGACAAGGGCTACAACTTTGTCTCAGATGGTAAATCAAAATTCCGAACGGTTTGCAAGATATGAGCCTGAGAAAATGATCACTTTTTTGCAAAAATTCCACCGAGGCCCCAAGTCTTTGGGAGCCCATAAAAAAAATGCATGACTTTGGTCAAAACTGGGAGACACGGGTCTTTTTATTTGGGCTTTTATTACGTGGTGTCCGTATATGGTTATTTTTTCCGAGTTGCACTGTGTAGTTTAATGAAAATTAAATTTGATAAACTCAAGCCTAACTAAAAATATCAATAATTAAAAAATAACAGTTCAACTAAAAATCACAATTGTTCATTAAACGTTCATTTAATATCAGGTGTAATTTTTTTTTTTTTTTCAACTGTGTAATTAATTTTCATCTCAAGTGTAATTTGGAATTTTGCTAATGGTAACACTGCTTTTAAATTACAACAAAAATGCCACTAATAAAAAACTATACAAAAAATTTTAATCATTTTCTCTCAGCACCTTAAATTCCATTTGCTCTCCCTCTTAAAAATCGTTTACTAAAGGGTGTGGTATTTAAAAAAAATATTTTTGTACATTAAACTAAAATGTTAAGCTTAATATAATTATTAAATCATTTTCATTAAAAAAATATCTGACTTAAGTTTTGCAAAAATAAATTAAATTACTATTGAAATGAAATAAAATTAAATACCAACTTAAACTGACAATTGCAAAATAAATCGAATATTCATAAAATTATTATTTATTTAATTGTTTAAGACAACCTTGGTTTTGAACGCTTCTGTGCACAAATTTCAATATTAATAAAAACTTTTTGTAACTTTTCATTGAAATATTTTTATTATTTGTTTATTGTTTTGAATTTAAAAAGAATTGTTGTGCATAAGAAAAACTTAACAATACAAAATTAATTTAATATTAATTGATTTCAACCCAGCGATTTTTTTTTGGCTAAAGTAAATCGCACTATTCTCCCAAGTAGTATAAGAGGTTTACAAAACTTTTGGATTTTTTTTTTAATTAATAACAAATATTGTACAACAGTTATACAATACCCATTAAAAACTTCGCTTACTTTTTCAAAATGAATAGCTCCTTTCACTCATTATTTAGTAGCCTTTTTCTAGAACTATTTATTTTCCGGAAATACATATGTATGCATAAAATGAATGCGTTCATTCTGGGACATCATCTACAAAGTTGTGGAAAAGATTTAAGTGAGTACCTCCCATAGGGCCTTTTCTCATGGAGGATCTGAGCAACATGCGCTTACCCACCGCTACCGAGTATGAAAGGCGCCATTACACCCAGGTAGCAATTTCAGTGCCTTATATGGCAAAGTAAAACTTCCGCAAAGACAATCTTTCGGAAAGACAGGAAACAATTCCTGGAAGACGAATAACAAAGGAGGACCCATTCAATGGGCAGGCCTGGGACAACTGACTCCCTTGGTAGCACATAGGAACTCTGGTCAGCCGCGATTCAAAGAGATCGAGAAGTTTCCCTGTGATCTGTCAATTTTGAATTTTTGTCGAAAGCATGTCGTTAAAAAACGACTCCTTTCACAGAAAAAAATATCTCAAGAAAATTTTTAACAACACAGTTTGTTAAAAATATAATTTTTGTTCAACAAGCTTTGTGTTATAATATCTCTTGCCAGGATAGCCTCAATCGGTGCCAGGATAAAACACAATTTCCTTTTTTTTTTTATATATAAATTTCTTTTATTTTAAAATATATACATATTTCAGGATCTTACAAGTTATTATAGAGTTAACAGCAATTACACTTTTCCGTTTTTAATAGGACCGCGACGTCGTGCTTAGTTAATGGTTGGTTACAGACTCCCCTAAACTTCGGAAGTCGTCACCATTTATTGGAATGATTTAAGAGAAGATTAGTGTATTAGTCACTACTACGCCTGGGACCTATGGCCATTAGTGTCCCTGTGCACTACCACTAAAGTGTCTGGGAACTATGGCTGTATCATACCAGTAGTATCCCTTTACACTACTACTTGAATTGGACCTATCTGCGCCTGTATGTGGCCAGTAGTAAAGCTGTTACAAACTTGTACCACTGACCGCACACGAGCACAGTCTGGGCCCAACTGAAGTTGTAGTCGTCAGCATTTCAACAACCAACTGGTCTTCACCATGTAGTAGTGAACACCGTCACCAATACTATGTATGCGATTGCTTATTAAAGTATGCGTGAGTGTTAATTGCTGTTAAGTTCTCTTATACTTATAACTAACATTCTCTTGTACTTTTAATTAGCATAACTTTAATTTACATACTTTTAACTAACCTATGTAGCAATATTTAACATTTTTAAGGGAAACAACTATTCGAAATAATATAACCAAATTAATAATTCAATGCGATAATAAATGCAATTCATAAAGGGGAAAAAATCTATGTATAAATTTCATCATAATTATAAAAATATAAAACTTGATAATAATTCTATATATATATGTATATATATATACGTATATATATATAATTAAGGGAAACAACTATTCAATATAATGTAAATAAATTAATAATTCAATGCGATAATAAATGCAATTCATAAAGGGAAAAAAAGATGTGTATGAATTTCATCGTAATTATAGAAATATAAAACTTCATAATAATTCTATATATGTAACGAAACTTCGTTACATCTCCCTCTTGGTTATTTTTTTTTAATCTTGAAGATCTTCTATTGCGATGTCATTTCGCGGCTTGGGAAAAATTAACTTCTCCTTTCCAAGGATCAACCAGACATCTAGCGAACATCGTATATATATAACCACCGCAACAGAATCATAAACTTGTCTAAACCTTGTTCGTTTTCCTGGTGCAATTGGCTCGATTGAAGATAATACTTCACAGATAATTCGGTTTTTGGGCTCAAATTCCTCCTCTTGGTCAAGTTCTAAGTCGTGTACCAATGTGGCAAGGATATCTGGCTTTGCTTTTTGAGTAGTCGCCAGATCCTGCAAACTTAGTTTTGGTAATTTTACGATTGAGGTTATTATCGCCTTTTCCACGGGAGTGCTTAGAAATATAGTTTTACGCCCTTTTTCTCTTGCGTTGTACATCGATTGTTTGAAACGCAAGCAACTTTTCTTAAACTTCTCGTCCGCCATTTGATTGATCAGTTTGGTATATTTTGATATCTTTTAAATGTGCTGTAGCTTTCTTCTTCTTTATATTTTCGGGATCAACTAGCTCAACAATTACTGGAGATATAAATTTGTTAACCAGATACGGGCCGTCAAATCGGGGTGCGAGCTTAGCTGCAAAATAATCAACGGCTTTAGATAAAACATGTTTTCTTACCAAAACAAGATCTCCTTTTCTAGGGCACCATTCTCGACGCCTTAAATTATAATGTGAGGCTTGTTTATCCGCGGCAGTCTGTAGGTTGTACCTTACTATTTGAAAGACATCATGTAGTTGATTGGCATTATCTTCGGGACTGGTATCATAAGCGGTAATTTCGGAGTTGGTCTTATCATCAAACAAGGTATTTGGTAGTCGTAGTTCTCTACCGAGGGTTAAATATGCCGGACTGTATTTCGTGGACGCTTGTTTACTAGAGTTAACTGCTAATGTTAGTTCGGGTAATTGCTCGTCCCATTTTCTTTGGTTTTTCTCTGTATATTGAGCAATCATTGTTTTAATTGTCCGGTTGGTTCTCTCGGTCGGATTTTCTTGTGGTGAATACGGGGCTGTGTAACGTTGTTGGACTCCCAAAGATTTGAAGTACTTTTGGCATTCTCGGCTAGTGAACTGGGAGCCGTTGTCGGAAAGAAGAACATGAGGTACACCGAAACGGGCTAATATTCTTTCCCGAAAAGCTTTTAGGAACGTTTGGGTGGTGGCTTTTCTGACCGGAACGAATTCGGACCATTTGGTAAACTTATCGTGGAAAACAATTAGCATAGTATTGCCGTGAATAGACCTAGGTAGTGGACCTACAAAATCTGAGCATATAGTGTGACCGGGGTTAAGAACTGATGTGGTATGCATCTTTCCAGCGGGTGCTTGTTGCAGTGGCTTGAAGCGTTGACAAGTTTCACAATTCCTTACATACCTTGTAATATCTCGGAAAATGCCAGGCCAGTAGTATAATTTAGTCACCCTAGCGATGGTTTTGTTTATTCCCAAGTGTCCTGCCGAAACATCATTATGGCACTCGTTTAGAACGCGCTTCCTATCGTTTTTCCGTACCACCAGTTTCCACGGGATAGGGTCATTATCGTTGTAGCAGGATGAGTCGAAAATGTGTCGTCTTAAATTTCCATGTTGGTCAATCTGGTAATCGGGAAGTTTCTCCGGGTCTGTCTTTACAGTTTCTACCTTTTCCTTAAACCACGGATCATTATCGTCTGGGATCTTCTTAAGTGTTTGTATTACTGGAACTTGGTCCAGATTGGGAACAGGAGCTCGCGAGAGCGCATCCGCGATGACGTTTAAATTTCCTTTGCGATACCGGATCTCATAATCAAATTGCATTAACTCTAAGGCCCAGCGTGCGATTCTGCCTGAGGGAGACTGAATTGAATTTAGCCACTTAAGTGACTGATGGTCTGTTATGATAATGAAGTGGTAACCTTCGATATAATGCCTCAATTTCCGCACTCCCCATATAATTGCCAGGCATTCCTTTTCAGTAACGGTGTAATTCCGTTCTGATGACGATAATGTTCGGCTTGCATAAGCGATTATCTTTTCGCCGTCGTCAAATTCCTGTGTCAGTACCGCTCCTAAGCCGGTATCGCTGGCATCTGTTTGCAAGATAAAAGTACGCGAGAAATCTGGACAAGTAAGGGCTGGTGCGTTCATTAATTTTTGTTTAATTTCTTCGAACGCTGCCTTTTGTTCGCTACCCCAGATCCACCTTTTGCCTTTCCTCAAAAGCTCATTCAATGGACTAGTTAAGGTCGAAAAATTTGGTACAAAACGCCTATACCATGCTGCCGTGCTTAAAAATGATCTCAGTTCCTTAAGTGTGGTCGGTTCCGGGAGATTTATTACTGCTTTTACCTTTTCAGGGTCGGTGTGGACACCGTTTTCGCTTATCACGTGGCCCAAATAACGAATGGATTTCTTTGCAAATGTGCACTTGTCTGGATTAATACGCAATTTCGCTTCTATAAGTCGATTGAATACAGTTTTTAAATTACGAAGGTGTTCTTCTATGGTACTGCCAAGAACAACGATATCATCAAGGTAAGCGAAGGCGAATGAATCTAATTCAGTACCAATAACTGAATCTAACGCCCGTTGAAACGTGGCCGACGGGGAATGCAAGCCAAACGGCATTACCCGCCACTGGAATAAGCCTCGACCCGGAACCGTGAAGGCAGTGTATATTTTACTTTCTTGGGCCATGGGGATTTGCCAATATCCGTTTCGAAGGTCGATTGTGCTGAAGTATTTACTATTTCTCAGTTTTTCGAGGATCGCATTTATTTGTGGGATAGGGTAAGCGTCACGAATGGAGTTTTCGTTTAACTGGCGGAAGTCTACACATAGTCGCCAATCATTGTTTTTTTTCCGCACCAAGACGATCGGCGAGCTATAAGGGCTTTTAGAAGGTTCGATTTTCCCTTCCTTTAATAATTCATCTATTTGCTCATTAATAACTTTTTGCATTGCCGGATTTCGGGGGTAGTATCGCTGACGAAGTGGTCGGGAATGTTTCATTGTGATTACGTGTTGTGTCACTCCAGACGGACCATTTATAGCTTCAAAGCGTGTTAGCTCAATTCCTAAAAATTCTTTGACTAGCTCTTCTACCCGTTGTTCATACCCTGAGTCAACTGTTGTTTTTATCTGTAAAGAGCTTATTTGAGAAGTATTTAAATTCTGTAAGATACCTGTATTGGTCTCTCTTGTTCGGGGAATGATATGCAATACTCGACCCGTTTGTTGCAGAAAATTCATACCCATTATAATCGGATCTAAGCTCGTTCTCAGCACTAAGAAATCGTGACGATAAACCACACCATCCATTGTTAACCACACATTAACAGCTCCTTCCACCAGAATTCTAGATTGGTCCGCTAAGTGCAAGGTATCGAAATCGGCAGCAACGATCGGAATTTGCATTTCTTCTACGAGTGACAAATTTATACACGAGTGGGTAGCCCCTGTGTCCAGAATAGCAGGTATTTTTTTGTTTTTGATTGTTAACCATGTTCGTAGGCGAGAGTCATCATCGGGTGTTAATCTGATTGGAAAGGTCATTGGATTCAGAGGTCTTCTCCCCTTTCCCTTGCTAAAGGACCTCTGCTCGAGTTTTCCGTACCGGATCGACAACAATCGATTGTCTTTACATCTCTTTTGCCACAATCCCAACAAAATATTACCTGCGGTTTTGAGCAAACCGCACGATTGTGACCCGATTCCCCACAGCGATAGCATACATAATTTGATCTAGTAGGAGCTACAACTGTCTGTACCTGACGGCCTCCTCGCTTTTGTTTATTTTCCTCTGCTCGTATATTTTCATATTCTTGTGCCTGTACGATAAGTTCTCGTAATCTGTTGAATTCACCTCTTTTAACGTATATCTTGTACTCAGCTCTGCAGTTCTTATAGATTCTTTCTAATTGTTCACTTGTAGTTAAATTCGTCCACCTCATCAGTGACTGAATTTCTGTTACGTAATCTACAAAACGCTCGTCGGCCTTTTGTACCCGATTTCTAATTGCATCATCTAGATTTTCAAAAAAACGATTTGGTAAAAAGAATAGTTTAAAGTCTTCCACAAAATCTTTATATAGCTTCCAATTATTTTTATTATTACGAAACCAAGCTAAAGCGTCGCCTTTTAAGAGTTCGGGCATGTAATTTAGCAAACTATTTTTAGGGATAGAGTAACACGTGGCCAGTTCTTCAATTCTTTCCAGGAAAGATAACGGGTCCTTACCGCCGTCGTACTTTACGCCCCACTTGCGCACCTTGTCACAGACCTCGGACATGTTAGGTGAATTGTGCTCTTGTTCATGATTAGGTCGTGCCGGAGATGATGAACGGGAAACCTGAATACTAGGAATTTTTGCTTCCTTACTAGAGTCGTAACTGGACCTTAAGTTACTGATGTACAGCTCATGATCAGGAGGAACATCGTCTTTATCCAAATACGCCCTCAAACGGCTCCTCATCTCCTCTACACTTCCATCATCGCTCATACCCAGATCCCTCAGACAGGTGCATAAATTGTCCTTTTTCAAAAAATTTATAAAAGCTCGGCTCATTACGAATTTTAAATATACTTGTAATTTTTTTGATATATATTTTCTTATTTTTATTTTACAGAAGTCCCTGCTCGGGCGCCATTTATAATATCTCTTGCCAGGATAGCCTCAATCGGTGCCAGGATAAAACACAATTTCCTTTTTTTTTTTTATATATAAATTTCTTTTATTTTAAAATATATACATATTTCAGGATCTTACAAGTTATTATAGAGTTAACAGCAATTACACTTTTCCGTTTTTAATAGGACCGCGACGTCGTGCTTAGTTAATGGTTGGTTACAGACTCCCCTAAACTTCGGAAGTCGTCACCATTTATTGGAATGATTTAAGAGAAGATTAGTGTATTAGTCACTACTACGCCTGGGACCTATGGCCATTAGTGTCCCTGTGCACTACCACTAAAGTGTCTGGGAACTATGGCTGTATCATACCAGTAGTATCCCTTTACACTACTACTTGAATTGGACCTATCTGCGCCTGTATGTGGCCAGTAGTAAAGCTGTTACAAACTTGTACCACTGACCGCACACGAGCACAGTCTGGGCCCAACTGAAGTTGTAGTCGTCAGCATTTCAACAACCAACTGGTCTTCACCATGTAGTAGTGAACACCGTCACCAATACTATGTATGCGATTGCTTATTAAAGTATGCGTGAGTGTTAATTGCTGTTAAGTTCTCTTATACTTATAACTAACATTCTCTTGTACTTTTAATTAGCATAACTTTAATTTACATACTTTTAACTAACCTATGTAGCAATATTTAACATTTTTAAGGGAAACAACTATTCGAAATAATATAACCAAATTAATAATTCAATGCGATAATAAATGCAATTCATAAAGGGGAAAAAATCTATGTATAAATTTCATCATAATTATAAAAATATAAAACTTGATAATAATTCTATATATATATGTATATATATATACGTATATATATATAATTAAGGGAAACAACTATTCAATATAATGTAAATAAATTAATAATTCAATGCGATAATAAATGCAATTCATAAAGGGAAAAAAAGATGTGTATGAATTTCATCGTAATTATAGAAATATAAAACTTCATAATAATTCTATATATGTAACGAAACTTCGTTACAGTGTTTGATTCAATGAAAAAATTTATCAAATATACACTTTACAAAATAGCACTCAATAGAACATATTTAATAATGAAATATTTAAATATTTCTTGATATTCAATAAAACAAATATTTGAATCAACGTTAAAACAGTATTTTTACAACTCTTGTTCATTTTATAATAGGTCATAATTCTCATTCGCTTAACAGTTTTATTTGCTTAAATATCTTTAGTTTTGCCAAAGTCTTTAGAAAAGGTTTCCTGATGATCTGGCTTAAGAAACCAGCGAAACGCACATGGCAACTAGCTTATCCCCCCATAATACATTTTTGTGTATTTATTTATAATGGAAAAAAAATTGGCAATTAAGCACGTCACCATTAATAAATAAAGATTCGATAAACATTTTATTTGATTTATTCAACATTTCCAACAATTTATTTTAACAAATCACGCAAACATTTTGTTGAAAAAAATTATTTTGGGCAATTGATTCAAAAAACTTGGTTGTTGACTAAAAATTCAATAACTATACCTACAAACTTTTTTATCAATAATGCAAAAATCGTCATCGCAGAAAATTCAAAAATTTTTTTTATCAAATATGCGATTTTCGTATTCAAATATAAAAATTATTTTTTTCTGTGTAGTGGTCTAAAGGTGGGTTATATGATCCGCTCCTAGGACATCGTAATGTTAAATAGACCAGGTTTTTTCCATACGTTTGGGTTAGTTTTGGACTAGTCCTGGTCCCTTGTGGACTACTCTTTACACGCGTGTTTGGACTGGTCCTATTATTTGCAGGGTGCTGCTTTAAGCTACACATATAACTTAAAATATGTGCAGAGCTTGTGAAAAAAACTTCCAAACTTTATGAAAAATGCAAGGCCATTCGCTTATTATTTGTATAAAGGCTTAAGTTTCTGGTATTATCTTTCGCATTTTGAACTGCCATGTAAAAAAATACCAGTAATTAACTTGTTATTTTATAAACAAATTAAATATTGCTCTTTAAAAACTTAAAAAAAAAAATCCTATAAAAAACAAATTACAATACCGACAATATTTAGAAGTTAGGCAAAGCCAACTGTTTAATATTTATAGCCCCAAGTCATAGTAAAGTGGCCTTAATCTAACAATAACTAATATTTTTTATAATCAACTTATCCAACAAAACAAAGACAGAACAAAACTAAACATTTTCTTAACAATATTAAATTTAAACAAGAAATCCTCTCTCATTGCTGCCATGTATTTTAAGTGAAAATTCGAAAGTCACTTAACCCCAATTTGGTTAAATGGAATAAGTTGGAAACACAAACAGCAAATAATAATGAATGCTATAAAGGCTTCAAATATAGCAGTAGTAAAAAATCTTAAGCAGCCCTAACTTTCCTTTGGCTACTTTTTGTTAATTTTATTTTTTTTTCTTCTTTTTCTTAATGTTGTTTACTTCAAATGCTTTAAAATCTTCTGTCTGTATGTTTAAACATTAACTTAAGCTTCAAACAGAACGACAAGCAAAAGTAGATAGAAAAAAAAAAACAAATTCACATCATCATTATATTGTTAGACTGCCACAACATTAGCAATAGCAGCAAACTTTATAGAAAATAGCAGTTATAGCCAAAAAATCAACTACACGACAAATCCTTTTTCTTCGCATTTCCAGACACGATTTTAATCGCTTTTATGTTATATGAATATCAACTATTTTATTTTCTTATTGTAGAGTATATGAGGGGGTATATAAAACATACGCCAACGGTCAAAATAGGTTAATTGTAGAAAAAGAGAAAAAGCAGTTGGGAAAAAAACTTCTAATGCTTAAAGTAAAAAAAAATATCAAATAAAAAAATTTCTACTACAGAGAAGTAACTAACTGCTACAAATTTAAATAACAGCTTAAAAGAATGAGAATAACTTGGAAATAGATGGGTTAAATGGACTATAAAAATGCACTACAAAAAGAACAAATATTAGAAAAATATTAGTTTCAGTAGTAGCCAAAACTTTAATACCAAAAACTTCTTTTTATTGTTGTTTTTTTTTAATGCAGAGCAACAAAAGTATTTTATTATTATAATATATTAGCATTAATATTAGAACTTTTAATTACTTTAGAAAAAGTCGTATTTGGTACTAAAAGAGCCAAAACATAAACTACTACTTAATAGTAGTTTATTTTCTGTCCATTTTAGTGCTAAATATATATTTTGAGTAGCTTATTTTCTGGCTCTTTTAGTACTTAGTACCACGTTTTTTTTTAATTAAACTATATGGGCGATTCTATTCTAGACAACTTTTAACATCAATTTTCAAATCACACTATTTGACACTTTTTGATGCCACTTTAAAGTAAAATATCTATATTTTATAATAATATAATCTTTTTAGACGTAAGCTTAAATATACATTTGTTGTGCACTTCGAATCATTAAGATTCATAGATTTGGCGCGAGCAGAAAATTCATTGAATGTTGCACCCGTCGTGGCTTAAAGAGAAAATTCCTTATTATTGGATTATATTTCTTGTTTGATTTGATAAACATCGTCTGATATCTCATCTTTCACAATGAAAAAGAATAATACAATAAAAGTTTAAAAATTAACAGAGTTTTGTATTTTTGTGGGATGATCTAATGAAAGTGGGCCGATTTGGTTGCACCCGTCATGCACTTTAAAGTTCTCTCGTGGCTATTTGATCGTTTCATATAAATTCTTGTAAATAGATAACAATAGTATATAAAATAATGTTACCCCTAGAAATAACTTAATTGCAAATGCGTTTCTTTATATTAGTAAAAGACGTTTAAAGCGTCTAAATGTTGCACCCGTCAGAATAGAATCGCCCATATAGAAAAAAATCTTAAATACTATAACATAACAAAAAAAAGGGGATCATTAAAAGCTACTACTACACATTTCAATAGAAGTCAATTATAGTGATAGGTATAACCGTAAAGGCTCATAGTATATAAGTGAAAAATGCAGATGGTAGCCAGTAGCTTTTATACGAAACTTAAAGCTGTAATAAACACGCAGCAATTTGTGAGGAAAAAGTATCACTAGTTAGTTTTAAAGTATATAGAAATAAATGATAGTTAAGCCGATATTAACTTAATAGTACCATTTAACTCATAATTTAATTAGGATAAGAAAAAGGCTTAAAGTAGCAAGTTCCTGTTAAAAGCAATATAATTCTATGACTAGTCTATATGTATAAAACACAAAAGATGTTTGTATGTCCTCTATATACCCTGGAACCACCCAACCGATGTGCTTCAAACCGATTTCATTAGAAAGGTAATTTCCTTGGGATAGTTTTATTATTATTAATTCATCCGAGTTCCTAGATGGAACATAAGGCCACAACAAAATTTTTCCAATCATTTCTTCTTAATGCTAACAATCTTATTTCACTCCACGTTGTATGCGACTTCCCAAGTTCATCTTGAACTTGTCGTCTCCATGTTTGAGTGGGTCTGCCTCTGCGTAGGCTTCGCTGTGGGTTCCGTTGTAGGGCTTCTTTGGCAATATTTCCTTCAGGCTTCCTCAATGTATGACCTATCCAACGCCACTTTCTGCTTTTAATTTCATTATACATTGGCTTTTGATTGCAACTTTCGTATAGATGTTGGTTCCATATTATGTTTGGCGAATGGATTCGCAGGATTCTCCTAAGACATCTGTTTACGAATGCCTGGATTCTGCTTGCAGATGTATTCCATGTTTCGCACCCATAGAGCAATATAGATTTTACATTGGAGTTGAATATACGCATTTTGGTGCTAAGTTTATTCTGTGATGATTTCCAGACATAATTCAAGGCTTCAAATGCTTGTCTTGCTTTTTTCATACGATTATTTATGTCCATTTTGGAGTCTCCTGTGGATGTTAAAATGCTACCTACTTCTTCTAGTGGTGTATTGTCTAAAATTAGTGGTGTTGTATTTCCAGCGTTTATGCGCAAGGATTTGGTTTTAGAGCTATTGACTACAAGACCGGCTCTTTTTACTGCATGCTGGACTGCTGATGCGTTTAAAGACATATGTCATCAGCATAGTCAAGATACTCTAACCGGTTGTTGAAGCCCCAATTAATACCGTTAGCTTCCTGAGTCGCAGCTATCATAATTGTGTCCAATACAATATTGAAAAGAAGAGGTGACAAGACACACCCTTGTCTTACCCCCGCATGAATTTTAATTTTCTGGCTGGTCAGACCATCATGTAAGATGCGACAGTAAGAATCGTCGTTCATGGCATGAATTAGATTAATAATTTTTGTAGGTACACCTTTACATTGTAGTGCTTTCCATATTGCGTAGTGAGAGACAGTGTCGAAGGCCTTTTGAAAGTCTATAAATGTGATATATAACGGCGTTTTCATCTTTATTGATTGTTCAATAATGATCCTGAGGGTGTTTACATGGTCCACACATGAATAATTCGGTCTGAAGCCAGCTTGTTCTCTCTGAGTTCGGGTGAGAGCGCATTTGAAATACTCTTATTGAGTATGTGGGCCTTGACCTTATTGACCATACTTAGTAGAGTTATGCCCCTATAATTGGAACAATCAGAAAGGTTGCCCTTTTTAGGCACATTTCTTTAAGATCGGAAGGCAGTTCGTCTGGATTCCAGAAGTTCTCGATGATAGGAAGGAGGACTACAGCGCTTATGCCTGAATTTGCACTCAGCATTGCTGGGGCAACATTATCAATTCCTGCAGATTTATTATTTTTCAGAGATGACAGAGGGTGGCAGAATGCTAATATTCGCAGCTGCAACTATTTTCATCCTGGGATGTCTGATGTACCGAGAGTATATTTGTGTAATGCTGTACCCATACCTCTAGCTGAGCTTGGCTGTTGATATTCCATCTGGTCCAATGAGTGGTTTCCATTTTGAAAATTTAACGTTCTTTCCTGTCAGTTTCCTTAAAGCGCCATATAGTTCTCTCGTTTTGTGAGTCGTTTTGTGAGCAATATCTTCTGCCCAACGCCGTTTATCGCATCTTGCACTTTTCTTGACATTTTTGTCCAATAGGCAGTATCTTTTGCTTAATTTAAGTTTTAGTGACCTAGTTCGCGCACCGTTTAGATGCGATTTTAAATCCTTGCGCTGCTGGATAAGCGTCAAGGTGTCATCAGATATCCAAGATATCTTTGGTTCCTTTCTAGAGCCTATATGTTGGGACGCTGTTTCCAAAATTGTTGTTTTCAATTTCTTCCAGTATTCCTCCAAATTATCAGTACTTGTTTGTAGTTGTACGCATTTATTAGCAAGATCGCTGAAGTAATTATTTCGTATATCGACTTGCTTTAGTTTAGAGGTTTCAAACCTAGTCCTGCGTCTGACTGCACTGTTCTTCTGGGCGCCCACCACTTTGAATCGTATTGTTCCTAGAAGTAGGTCGTGATCACTACTTGCATCTGCACCTCTCTTAACACATACATCCAGGAGAGAGCCTCTCCATTTTTTGCTTATAGCAATATGGTCGATCTTGGGATAGTTTTAGGCTTCACTTTTTTTTCCAAAATTCGGACCACGCGGGAGTTTGAGGGCAATTTATTCGCGCCCGAAATTACCTCATAGATTCTAATGAAATTTAAATGATAAATAGGGAAGTGAAGATGGTTTTAGGCTATACACTTTTTCACAAAGGGAATTTGGGAGCAATTAAAAAACTTGAAACAACTATTGATAACTATTTAAATAGACAAACAATAACACATTATTTGAAAAATAGGACCACGAGGGGAGGTTAGTGGAAATTTCTGCCCCTTTGGAACTACCTCAGTGATTTAAATACAATTTTTTACATAGATAGATTCCTACTAATACCATAAACAAAAAGTATTCCTTTTTTTGGCGTAGTAACACGCGCCGGGCCATCCGCTAGTATTATATAAAATTTACACGATATAAAGAAACCTTTAAGTAGCAATTGTCTTAAAAGCAGTAATTACAAACAACAAACAATTAGGACCAAGCCTGCTGGCGGGGCCGCGGAGACCAGGTATGTTTCACCGATGACTTGAAGCAACTGAATCCTGATACTGTAACGGGCATTATGGGGCCCAGATTCTATGAGCTCTCCATCCATTTAAAGGCTCGGAGACTTTTTTTTAAATTTTTTTTTTTTTAATTCCCTATGCTAATCCCCGCGAAGCTTGACGCTTGTATGCAGGAAAGAAACCAGAGTCTCTGGCGGGAATCGAACCCGCAACCCCGGGGTTGATAGACTAGCTCACTACTAGCTAGCCTACCGGGGCACTCATTTTCTTTGCCATCCCTATCGGTTACATTAAGGGGACGATACAATCATGGTCCTAACGTGAATTCTTTCACACATTGAAGTCTACTTCTGTGTTGAGACAGTCCCGTTTTGGGGAAAATCAGGCGGAACATTTTCGGGGGCAACTGATGAGCCCGACTGAAATTTATGATATTTTACCAAACAGGGTAATTGGCTTCATACGTAGCCTGAACCTGACATGGTGAGTTACTCTGGGTCGCAGTGCGTATGACCTTTTACATATCTATAAACAATAAAGTTTTAAAGTAGTATTAAAGTTGTGCCAAAGTAATCGGCACTAGAAGTATTTACCTGAGTATGCAATATTTTATTTTGTCTTATGGTCTTTCTGGGGATAAGTAAATTTTTGAGACACAGCGGCTTACGGCATCCTTCCCTGACAATGAAAAAGTGTTTTCAAAAGTCAATGTCCAGCGAATACCTGGTAATTACCGTCGAAAATAAGCTGCTTTGACTATATAAGAAAGAAATCATCCTTGTCCCCTTCCAAGTGCATGCCAATCATAAGCTTTCAACCTTTTCTTGTCAGTGTCCATTTTAAACTTCTGGATCTTAAATTGGTAATAACAATTATTATTATTCTACATCAAGTATTAGTATAAAGATTATTTTTTAACGAACTATTAGTTCCAAAAAAAGTCCTGACTAGGTTGCAAAATTAGGTTACCTTAATAAAGAAAAAGAGAAATAAGGCATAAGAAATTGAGTTAGAAATGCTGATAAAAATTTATCTGATTGATTGTAGCAAAAATTTTTTTCAAAGACAAGAGCTTCAAGAAGTGCTACGATTAGCGCAAATATATGTTTCAATTAAAGCTTCACAAAACGTAGCAATATATTCGAACTTTTTATATCAGTAACAATGCACTATGTACTATGTTGTACTCTATTTATAATAATTATAATAAGAAACAAGAGAAATAATTGCAAGTATAAAACATAAATAGAGCTACAAAATTTTGTTGCAAAACAAATCTTCATCAATTCTACTAATACCAGTAGCGCTCGAACAAGTAGAAACAATATAAAGCTTTTAGTAGCTTTTCAAAATAGCCAAACAATAATTATTATATCAGGAGCCCAGAAAGTGGTAGCAAAAATGGGCAGATTTGTTTTAACTAATACTTTTCCATAATAGCAGTCCCATATGCTTAACTCTTCAAAGTGGTACTGTATTTTAAGTTCTATGGAAATTTATGTTTCCTTAGTAGCTTATAAGTATTATAAGAATAGCAGCAAATCAAATACACTTGCATCTATGTTGCCCTGTAGGGTGTCTTATAACCAAACTGAAAATCGTAATAAAACAATAAATGTTGTGATCATTGGCAATATATTTTTGTTAAAACAAATTTATCCCACTACACACTGTAACAGCAAACCAACCAAAATAACAATTGCAATAAAACTAAACATATTTAAGAAAGAAAATTGTGAAAGTTTTTCTTTTAACAATCCAAACAAAACTCATTAAACGAAAAAAATAAAAATAGTAATAATAAACAAAATTTAAATGTTCAAATAAAATAAAATATACATAAGAGGGAAGAAAAACGAAAATAACTAACAATTCTCTTCTCTTTCATTTTTCTCTCATTGGAATGTCTAATTTTAGATTGTACAAGTGACAGCTGTAGATTTGGACACTGGCAACAATGCTCGCATCACTTATCGTATTATCAACAACAATAACCAGCAGGGAAATCAAACCCTCATAACCAGCAACAAAAATAGCAAAACTAATAAAAATGGCCACATCTCCTCTTCTGGCATCTTCTCCTCTGAAGGAGAAATTTTTGGAATTTATCCCAATAGTGGTTGGATTTATTTACGTTCACCTTTAGACCGTGAAACACGTGATCATTATGATTTGATGGTGGTGGCCAGTGATAATGGTAGTCCGCCAGCCCAAACTACCACACGTGTATTGGTACGCGTTTTGGATGCCAACGATAATGACCCACGTTTTTTACGTGCATCCTATGAGTTTTCCATAGAGGAGAATATGAGTCGTGGCTCGTTGGTTGGCATTATTGGTGCTACTGATTTGGATTTGGGTGAAAATGCGGCCATCAGATACAGTTTATTGCCGGCAAATAGTTCGTTTCAAGTTAATCCACTTACGGGTAAGTAAGACATTTTTTTAAGATACCTACTAAACCAAAAATAAATAAAAAAATAATATGGTACAATGAAAAATATAAAAAAACTCATATACATACTTTAATATGAAAGAGTGAAGTGGGTTAATTTCAAATGAATGCCACAAGAATTATTAAAATATTTGTTGATAACCGAATTTGTTGTGCAGTAGAAAAAATGGTTCATTGTAGAAAACTATTGCAAAAATGTTCTTGGAAACAAACAACATAAGAATAAAGATTATTTTACAAATTACAACCTGTTACTTTAATAAACTCAGTAAATAAAATTGTTTAGAACTTTAGCAAATTTAAGAAGTTGTTATCTTTGAAATATTTTACTAAACAACGGGTATTTCATAAATAGCTAATAAACTAATTAGCTAATAAAATATATAAATTAAACTATTAATATCTCAAAGCTATAAAAAATGTCTGCAGTGCTAATGAGAACAATTATGGTTCAATTAATAAAATTTTATTTGGCTATAAAAACACAAATGCTGTCTGACAAGTAAAATAAATTTAATCAGGGCCCGGTTTCTCAAAACTACAAGTTACAAATCTACAAATAAAATACGGTAAAAAAAACAGCAATTTTACTTTTTTGGTTTTTGTTTCAAATGTATTTTCCTTGTAGATTTGTAACTTGTAGTTTTGTGAAACAGGACCCAGGGGATCCAAGCTGAATGTGAAACAAAAATTTAACCAGATTCGAACTAGAACTGACATAGATTTTTTTTTTATATTTTTATTTATTTAAATTAAATTTCAAGTACAATTTAGAGCTTAATTTAACATCGGTAACTAGAAATGAATCTGAACTTAACTAGAAGTGATCCAGAACTAAACTAGAACTAAACTAGAACTAAACTAGAACTGAACTAGAACTGAACTAGAACTGAACTAGAACTGAACTAGAACTGAACTAGAACTGAACTAGAACTGAACTAGAACTGAACTAGAACTGAACTAGAACTGAACTAGAACTGAACTAGAACTGAACTAGAACTGAACTAGAACTGAACTAGAACTGAACTAGAACTGAACTAGAACTGAACTAGAACTGAACTAGAACTGAACTAGAACTGAACTAGAACTGAACTAGAACTGAACTAGAACTGAACTAGAACTGAACTAGAACTAAACTAGAACTGAACTAGAACTGAACTAGAACTGAACTAGAACTGAACTAGAACTGAACTAGAACTGAACTAGAACTGAACTAGAACTGAACTAGAACTGAACTAGAACTGAACTGGAACTGAACTAGAACTGAACTAGAACTGAACAAGAACTGAACTAGAACTGAACTAGAGCTGAACTAGAACTGAACTAGAACTGAACTAGAACTGAACTAGAACTGAACTAGAACTGAACTAGAACTGAACTAGAACTGAACTAGATCTGAACTAGAACTGAACTAGAACTGAACTAGAGCTAAACTAGAACTGAACTAGAACTGACCTAGAACTGAACTAGAACTGAACTAGAACTAGAACCAAACTAGAACTAAACTACAACTGAACTAAGGCTAAGCTAGCACTTAACTAGAACTAAACTACAACAGAGCTAGTACTAAACTAGAAAAGGAAGTCACCGCTGTGATTGTTTATCTGTTTCAAAATCTTATTTGCATGTAGAATTTGTTCAGCACGGTAATAAATTCAATGTGGGTAATGCCATTAGGATGAGTAGTATAAAAATATATTCGATGAACTAAATTTAAAAATAAACTAATAAAAATAAACTAAAATGTATAAAAAATTATTCCTATCAATAACACCATCCAAATTTACATGAAACTTTAAAACCCGTTTTGAAATATCTGCAAATTTATCACAAACATTGTTGCTTAAATAACCTTTTTACTTTTATTAACCGCAGATTAACATTTTGTTTGTGAGCCCATTAACTAGCAACTTTAAACAAATTAATTTTAAACTTAATTAATTTATCTGCAACAACAAAGCCACTGACTGTGAACGAATAAACAAACGCTAAATAAAGTCAATTCAAACGGAAATCAAGCTTTAAATTACATTTAAATAGACATTAAACAAATTTTTTCTATGAATAAAAAGTTCTTTTATACCCACAACAAAGTCTACTTGAAAAGAGGCTTCTTTTACAGACAATTAATTTAAAAAGAATTTAAAGAAAAATCTGAGTTTGATTTTTTAATTCGCCAGGTCTTTTTTCAAATAAAACGAGACAAGTAAACAAAACCACTCCTAAATAAATGATTAATGTCTTCACTAAATGCAGCGAAAATGTCTAATAGATTTTAAATACTGACTGTGGCAGTGTTGTTTTTTCGTTGGCAATTCAAAATCTAATACGGTAAAAAATTAACATAAATCGTTTCAAAGGTTTTTAAATAAAATGTTAAAAACATTTTTTACAAGAGTGTGGGAATGTAACAGTAATTGTTGTAAAAAAACAGCGGTTTAAAAAAAAGAAACTTAATTTTACACGATGGTCAATCGTGCATGCCAACGATAAAAAAAAATTCGTAGAATTAAGAAAAAACATTGTTTGCTATTACAAAAGAATCATGATTTCGTTTGCGTAAGTAAATTTATATTTAGAACAAAACACTCTTTATTATGAGATTTTTTAAAAATATGTAGAACGTACTATTTTCGATCTTCCTAAATCAGCTTAAGTTTAGTTTCAGCTTGGTATAAGTTAAGTTCTACTTTACTTTTAGACTAGTTCAGTTCAGCTCTAGGCAGTTCTAGCTTAGTTCTAGTTCAGCTCTAATTCAGTTTAAGTTCAGTTCTAGTTCAGTTTTAGTTCAGTTCTAGTTTAGTTCTAGTTCAGTTCTAGTTCAATTCAGTTCTAGTTCAGTTCTAGCTCAGTTTAAGCTTAGGACAAGTTAAACTCCTTTTCGGTTCTAGTTCAGCGCTAGTTACGTTTTAGTTTAGCTTCAATATATTTCAAGATAATTCACTTTCGGATTCAAACTGGATCAGATGGAAGGTTCAACTGACACAGGATTCGAAATATTTTTTTTTTTTTTTTTTTTGTAGAAAACGTCTTACAAAAATGTCCTTATTTTTATACACTGAAAAGAAAAAAAATCCATTTGTACTTTACTCAAGCCAAAGCCGTTTCAGTTGTACGATAAGTACGGATGATTAGAATACCCCGTACTTTAAAATAACCGAAAACGGGATCGAATTATGTAACAAAATTAATCTCAATAATCTCAACTGTGGTTTATGTACAAATTTCAAAGTTACTTATAATCCCAAATTCGTACCTAAAATAATCCGAAAGTATGATTTTGATTCTAACCTAAACCACTTAGCCAAGAGAACCAGAGAGCGAGAATATTATTATTTCCCTTACCCACACTTTCACACATATGTTTGTTTTACTTTTGTTTGTTTACAAAAGGATTTTCGATTATAAAATGGTATCTTGCCCGATATGGATTTCGTAATCATTCTGCCTTGAAAATATTATGTATTTAGCGAAATAAATGTATCAAATAGAATTCGGGAATTTTTGCGCCTTATTATACTTTTTACACATTAAAATAATGTAGGTTTTTCTTCTTGCAGTGTTGTTGTTGTTTCTACAACAAATTTTTACAGCACGCTGGAATATGCGTGCACACAGAATACAATGATTTTCAAACGTAGTACCATTTTGGATTGATTTAAGTACTTTTTGGTCTTATTCGTACTATAATTATTAAGTACGGCTTTAATTAAAAGAAAGTGGAAAAAACTTAAATTTTTAAGTTCCTCCACACCAGGGTTTAAAAAACTGCAGTCGAGACCAAAAACTGTCGAACAAAAACGAAAATTTGGCTACAATGTGTCGATTTTTAATTTGGTTTGACAGCGACTGTTTATATTTAATGAATGAATTATGCTCCACACTACTTCTTAAAAGGGTAGTTTGTTATTCGTTATAATATTCATCTAAGACCGTAATTCAAAGTCGATTTAGACAGACTATCAGTTTGTCTGTCTCTTTAAATCACGCTTTGTTTCTTAAGACTCTACAAAAATGAAAAATGTTGCCTTCAAATCGTATCTAATGGCGATTTCTTTTCTGAGAAATATGTTGCATAAATGTTACATACTCTATCTATTTTGTGTAGAGCATTGAATTTGAAAATCAGTATAACCGGTAGGAAATAAATTTATAATCCAAATTTGGAATAAAAAATTTATTTTTTTGTAACGAAGACTAACATGAATTGGTGCCGGAATGCACCGAGTCTCATTAAATTAAGCACAAATTTGATTTATATGGCTAAATTTTTGTGAAGATCTGTCCACAATTTTCCAAAGGATCCATTTTAAGCCCACTGTCGGAAAAAACTTTAGTACGCATAAAACCGTAACAAATATCGATAATGTAGTGAAATTTCATTGTACTAGAAATCACGCTGCCAAATTTGGAGAAGATCGGTCAATAATTTACCATAGGCCTCATATAGATAAGTCCCGCCCTCATAAAACAATTTAGTACGCGTAAGGGGGTAATAAATTATGCTATTGTAGAAAAAATTTTAATATCAGGCTCCATATAATAATTTACAGTAGGCTCCATATAAATCGTACTTTTTAGTAGTCTGAAATATGTTCACTGTCGGTGAAGAGTATTAAAGGATTTCTCACAGCTAACGATAGCACTTTTACTGAATTATGTCCTAATTAGGTCGCACTCCCAGTAGTAGGTTCTTACCCAGTTCTTCTGTTTTTTTTTTTTTTTTTTTTTTGATAATCCACAATAATCAAGATATTTGTTCCAGCAGCTTACAAATCTTTATTAACTGGTGACAAAATATCTCTCAATCATAATTAAAAATATGTTTTAAAATATTCGATACACAAAAAATTCTTGTAATTCCAAAAAATCTTTACTTGAGACATTCATCATCATTACGTATTATCGATGAGAAATACATTTTATATGTTGCACGTTTGTTACAACTGGCGCATGTTCGATTCACTATTTTTTTTTTTTGTTTTTTTTTTGTGCAATAAAAACTAAAGAATTTCCTTTTAACATAAATTAATGTCACTTTAGTCTAACCATACGTTACATCAAACCCACAAAATCATTGACATTTTTAACAACTCACTTAACCACAATCTATGGAAGTGAAAAGGCATGCATACTCATGCACATACCGCACAACTACACTTAACTAGAAAAGTTTACATACACTTGCCTCTAAAACAAAATCAATCTCCTTTTGGACACAAAATAATTGAATAAGGCAGCAAAAAAAAAGACCCAGAAATCCAAAAGATTTAATGGAACTCACTCTCATTTTACTGGAAATGTTATTTTGTAATGCATACATTCATACGAACGTGAGTAAACGAGTCCATAGTTTTAAAGCTTTGTTAAGAGGAACCGAGGAGAGGAATCATGACTAACACATAGGTCAATCATTATAGATGGATGTGGTACAAGTTTGCTTGTATGTTTTTTTTTTTAGTAGAGTCACAATAAATGGTAAAGTGTTCTACTTTTTAAATGACTAACAATGTATGAATAGAAATTATTATGAAAGACTTAAAGGAATTAAAACCTTTAAGAGAGCTGTATCTGGTAGACTTTTTTTTGAAATGAATTCTTATGTACATATCAATCAATATATTGCTTAAATTTTAAATACTTTTTCTTTAGTTCGGAGAGCTCCACATAATTATTGAGTAAAGAATTTTAAAGTAAATTATTGCGGCACTTCAGGCATGTAACGAATGTAAATCGTAAATTCGGGTACCACTATGCACACACAGAAAAAAATATCTCAAAAAAAGTTTTAACAACACAGTTTGTTAAAAATAAAATTTTAGGTCAACAAACTCCATATCACATATTGTTACGGTTTCGAGTTATTCCCGTTATGCAAATCAAAACAAATTAACACATTTATTCAACCTCACAAACTTTATTGAAATTAATTATAGTGTTCACCAAATTAATCCAATATTGTTAGTTACGAACTGAACCGTTTAATGTCTCAGAACAAACTAAACTATACTATTTACGAGGCATCCTGTATTTATAGTTCACAACGGTAGAGTAGTAGACTCAAAAACCTTCTTTCGATGCCAGAGCATTCTGTTCGAATTCCAAGTTCTACAATTAAATCTAAAGTCTACAATACAGTGTTGCTAATAATAATTTAAAATAATACCACATAAATTATAATTTGCAAAATAACTTATAACTAAGACTAAAAATAATTCTTAGATAAATATAATTTCGTTACAATATTTAATAATGAAATTATTAAATATTACTTCATATTCAATAAAAAAATATTTGAATCAAAGTAAAGACAGTATTTTTAAAACTCTTGTCCATTCTTTAATAGCATTGCATATAAGACTTGGGTGCTTGTAATTCTCGTTTGCTTTGCAGTTTTTTTTTTTATAATATCTTTAGTTTTTCCAAAGTCTTTACAAAAAGGTTTCCTGATTATCTGGCCTAAGCAACCAGCGAAATGCGCATGTAAACTAGCTTATCCTCTCCCCCAATAAATTTTAGTGTATTTATCGAAGAATAGAGACATAAAAATTGGGAATTAAGCACATCATAATATATAAATAAAATTTCGATTAACGTTTTGTTTGATCTATTCAACATTTCCAACAATTTATTTTAACAAATCACATGATGGGAAACAACTTCATTTATGGACTCAATAATCTGGGATAGTCTTTAAATTCATTAAATTTAACTACAAACTTTTTTTATCAATAGTCGTCAACGCAGAAAATTAAAAATTATTTATAATCAAATATGCGATTTTCGTATTCAAATATGAAAATTATTTTTTTTTTGTGCATGGCTTTAAAAATAAAAAGATCTTGTAAAACCTTTGGAGCAACATTTTGTTTTAATGCATGGAACCCTCTTCAGTCAGGTTTAACTAAACAGGTTTACTTTAGTTCTTTTTTTAATCTGCATGTCTTAATTTTTTTTTGTTCTTTACCTTAAATTTAAATTCATCTAGCATATAATGAATTCAAAGAACTTAAACTGATCCAATATATTACGAATACAAGAACAAAAGGAACAAGTAAGGCTGCTAAGCTCGGTTGTACCGAAAATTTAAGCCCTCCGCCATGGTGCGAAAATAAAAGAAAGTTATATAAATTCCTAAAATTCGATATAAATAAAGTTGTTTTTGTTGATTGATAACCAAGTTACTTGTACCTTATTTGGAAACTTTGGCTATTGCCGCTCTCGAGCCCTTTCCATATGTGGTGAAGGTTAGAAAATAGACGAGTATTGTACAGTCCTTCAAACTCACGACTTGATAAGACAAACTTTGTGTGTGTGAACTAGCAATAAACGCAAGAAACGTTAAAAAGAACCTAAACGCTGCAAAAAAAGCTTTTTGGCTTCAATTGTTGACATTACGTAAAGAATAGATCCATTCCGACAATTATTTATCACAAATCGGTGTTATTTAAAAGCACATAAAAATAAAGTTAACGTTTTCAAATAAGTTTGGTGGAATATTTTTCTTATCCGATTTTTAGCTTTGATACGAACCCGTATTTAGACTTTTATTGTTTTAATCTAAATTGATTTTTACTGCAATGGATGGTAATTAATAGAAATCTACCTAATGCTCTCAAAATATATCTTTATATAGAGCAGTGAAGGGCACACACATACTATCACATTTATGCTTGTGTTAACGAAATAACAACAAAGCAACAGCCGAACGTACATTGTCATAGACACACAAAGATGTTTATAGTGTACATGTGTCGACGTCGCACAAGCTGCATTTTTATTCCTATGCACGCGTACATAGGATTTGCAAATGTGCCCGTCACTGATATAGAGAGACAGAGAAAGAGCGCGTTAAAGCAAATTGTTACATTACATTTCAATTTTTTTTATACTTTATAACAGTGGCAAGTTTGAAAAATATTCAACATGTTTTAATCTTTTGTCAAATACCCCAATTAACATCGTAAAAGGTTTCTGCAAACGTATAAATTTGACCTGCAATTCTAGCCGATTAATTTCGTTAAGCTGTTATGATACTTGCTATTTTTTGTATTTTTTCTATATTGGAGAACAGTGCAAGTATATTTGCATAGGAAAACTGACTAAGACCGCATTTACATCTATGCAATTAACGCCGAGTTTTTTTTTATTTTCTTTTAAAGTAGTTTCTACTAGTGCTGGGAAACTTTCGATAGACTATCGATATTATCGATAGTTTTAAAATATCGAAAATATCGATAGGAAAAATATCAATATCGATATTATTATTATTTAAAATACAGCTATGAAGACATGTTACAGCAGCTATACACACACAGTTTTTTGCCGCAAATTTTTACTTGCTATTATTAATTCGCGCTGAATTACAGCAATGAATACAAACAACAAGAATGGCAAGTGGGATGGATTGTTAAGCAGTGCTTTTTACTGCTAATTAAAGGACTTTAAGTCGAAATTTTTACATGATTATATACGGACTGAAATGGCAAATATTTTTGTAATGTTGTAAAAAAAATCAAATCCAAATGCAATTGCAAGCATAAGACAAAACAATGAACGACCATTAGAGGGCTTAGAATTTAGAAAATGTTTTAAAGTTGCAATGGAATATCTTATAGTCCCTATTACTTTGCTTCCTTCAGAAAGGTACTTATCAATTTTTAAAAAACTGCCATCTTAAATAACGTGTATATATACAAAAGTCTTATACATTCAATAAAGTGATAAAAACAACGAACAACAACAACTACACAAGTACAAACATTCAGTCGATAGTAATATCGATATATCGGTAGTGAAATCTGAACTATCGATAAATATCGATAGTTGAAAATATCGATAGTATCCCAGCACTAGTTTCTACGAAACTCTTTTCACATTTACATTTACATTTTTTTCAAGCATTTTTTCAACTTTTTCAACCCCGTTTTCTTCCCTACCCCTCTTGCTAACAAATAAAAAGTTGCATGCGAAAGTTGCGGCAAGTTGCGGCGTTAATTGCATAATGTAAATATGGTCTAAGTGTTAAGAGTATGATTATATCATAAAAAATCTTGAAATGTCAAACAAATATACATGTGCTATCGATAAAAAATCTAAGACTGTCAAAAAAAATATAAAAATTTTTAACTTAAAATTTACATTTCCAGATTAATTGTGAGCACTGTTGCCAATTTTTTTAGTTTTTGATCGAAAGTAGCGGTTTTTAACTTTTTTTTTTGCGATTTTTAGCTTTTTTGACGGGTTTTTGTGGGAAAAAACGTCGGCAATATTGTTTGTTTTGTTTACATTTTATTTTGGAATCACAAAAATTTTTTTTTTATTTACAATAGATTTTAATGCATATAATGTAAAATTTTACGAATTGCATCGGGGTATATTCTTTAATTGAAAATTTATGATTGAAATCCCATATCCCATATATCCCAAAAACAAAATAGTTTCATCTGCCCAAGCTTTTACCATTTTTTTTTTTTTTTTTTATTTTAGTCAAAGAAAAAAATAAAATAAGAAATGTCAATCAGAAAAAGGGGGTTGTTTATAAAATTGTATTTCTTGTTCTTTCTTGCATTTGTTGTTTCATTGAGTCAATCCTAAAAAAATCCAATACAAAAAATAGCAAGTATCATAACACCTTTAATATAATATTGTATTTGTTTCTGTTTTACTCGTACGCTAAACAAAATTAAATAAATCATATGGGTAATTCCATGTCAAAACGACCAAGAGTGGGACACAACCCCTTCCGAGTTTAATGAAATTTGGTGAGAAGGTTCCTTTTATATTCTAAGGAACACATAAAAAACTAAAAAAAAAAAAATTTCAAAAGTTATGTCATATTCAAAATGTCATAATTTCGCCAAATTAGCAGAATGTGTTAAGCTTATTTCTTCAATATCTCGAAAACTACTCGACATACGAAGATGATTTTAATGTCATTTTAAAGAGACTTGGTCCATGATTGCATTGCATTAGTCCATGTTGCAAGTAGTACACTTTATCTAAAATGGATCAATATTATTTGCAGCGTCGTTGCATTAAATTTCCTGTTACACATTTTAAAAGAATAGACTCTTTTGCAGTTCTTAAAAAAAAAAAAAATTCCTTAAAGCCTTTTAGGAAAACCAATGTTAAAAGCAAGTGTTTGTGTAAATATTCTTTTCAGTTTTTTGTCTAGTTTTAAAACTGAAAAAGAACCTGTTGTTCATTATAACAAACACAAAAAGATGCAACAAAAATAAAGGAATATATATATAAAAAAAAAATTACTTAAACAACAAAATGAAGATGAAGATGATGATGATGATGATCATAAAAATCGATACCATCTATTATAAAAAGATTTATTTAAACAGAAGCTTTGCTCATTTCATACTAACCAAAGATTTGTACTCGTCTCCAAGCTTTTTTCGTTTCTAATGTTATTTCTTTTATTTTTCTTTCACAAAAATTTTCCAATATATTTACTTTTCCTAAGCTTCAGGCAGCAAACAAATGTAGGAAAAAATCTTAGAAAAAAACAACAAAAAAAAGTTGTAAGCATGATAATTGTGCAACACACAGTTTCAATAACAAACAACCAGCCACAGAGTTGCTGCTTTTGCAACAGCTATAGCAACAACAGTTTTAGCGCTGTCAGCTCATCCGTCAATTGTATGTCTCTTACGATTGACATTTAGGGGCCACTGTAAAACTCCATGGGATTGATAACCAGCAGAAAACTAGAGTGTTCTTGGCTACAACTTGCAACGGCACAGCATTTAAAGACTTTCCTAACAAATATTTAAAATCAATTGCGCTTAACTTTCATTGTTGTATAGAGTATTGGTAAGATATAAGTTGCTTGCAACATTTAACCAGCCATCTATCCCGGCTTAATACATTGCACAGAGGTATTTTATTTAAATACACAATTTACGTTAATCACATCGATTCGTAAAAATAAACTTGATACACAAATGAAAAGATGGATTTAAAATGATTAAAATCTATTCTTCTTTTATTTTTAGCAAACGTACGATTTTTTTGTTATTTTTTCGATATTAAAGTCAAGATTTTTCTTAACGGATAAAATTGATGATATGAAAATGAATAAATGATCAAAGTAAAATGTAGAGCATTTCTAGTTTTAATACGAAAGAAAAAATAAAATGAAAGAATTATTAGAGCGGCTTATAACAACAACCTGTTTGATTAGGTGAAGTGCAACAAAATGTTGCATGCTAATATTCAGCCTAAGGAATGGAAAATATTTCTATTTATATGTGAGAAAAAGGGCTTTAAGTAATAAAGCAAAAAGAGGGTTGATTGGAAAGATGATTATCAAATTGTTTTTAAGTATAAAGGGAATAAATTAGACGAATCTTCATATTTAGCCCAATAATTTTACATATTCATTCCCGTCGTTCAAAATTGAAGCATTGGGTCATGCATGCTGTATAGTTTCAGTAATCAGTTGAAGTTTAGGTTGTATTAATGACTAGCCGATAGCATCCGCGTCTGGTATCGGGATTACCGATTAAAGCCTCCAGACCTGCTTTGGTTTCACAACGAAGGTTGTGTGATTCGGATTTTGATGGAGCCAGTTGCTCGCATTGACGTCACACGGATTATTGGAAAGTAGGTATTTGTTGCAACTCGAAAAACCTAACGAGTCTCTCGCCTTGTAACCGCTGACTGTGCACGACTGCCAATATCATCTACCCCGCATACCTACGGCCGCTCCACTATCTGCAACCTGTATCGCATTCGAAAAGATTCCCACAGGCGCATAATAAGCCACACAAGGCCATAAGAATGACTTTGTATGGATTGTTATCCGCGATTGGGCTGAATAAATTGTTAGATGAACATGACAAATAGTTTGTTTAATTTATTATTTAATAAAATTTGTTTAAAATAAGAAAAACAAATGTAATTACTTTTAACAAGTAATCGGTTTTTAATCGAGAATCGCTTTAAACATTGTTTTAAGCAAAGAAATAATTAGTAAAAGACGTTTAAAGCGTCTAAATGTTGTACCCGTCAGAATAGAATCGCCCTAATAGCTTTTCCAACTTTAATAGCGTTACATCCTTTTAAACGAAAATCGAATATTTTTGTTTAACGATTAATCGCAGAATATTCTAGATACAAAAATTAGAACAATGTCTTAAAGAACGATTTAGAGAAATACGTTAACGGGATTGCTTAGGTAAACATTTTATATTTAGATATTCGAGTTTATACTTCAATCGATTAATCTAACTTATAACATATTTCCAACTTACAGTTATCTTTTGATTAAAAAGAATTAAAACTGCTTAAAATTCTTCAGGTAAAAACAGCCGCTTAAAGTTATTTAAATCGACTATTCAATCGAAAGTTTTCGACGAACACTTTATTATTAGATATTCGAATATATGCTTTAATCGATTAATCAAACCTTGAAAATATTTCTGATAATTGTATTTGATTCATGGTTCTCTTTTTATAGAAAATATATAAAACTGTTACTGTTATCGTCCAGTAAAAAACTGTCACTGAAAGTCATTTAAGTCGATTGTTCGATTAAAAATGTTTACACATATCTTTTTATTTTTAATTTGTATAAAACTATCAAATAATACCAAAAATATTAATTGCAGGTATTAAATAATACAATGGAAATATTTCAATCGATTATTCGAATACAATATTTATTCGAAAAATTTAAAATTTTTGTTCTGTTTTCATTAATTTGTTTGATAAAATATTGTTATTTTTTTAAATTCCCTATGCTAATTCCCGCAAAGCTCTACGCTTGTCTGCAGGAAAGAAACCAGTGTCTCTGGCGGGAATCGAACCCGCAACCCCGGGGCTGATAGACTAGCTCACTACTAGCTAGCCTACCGGGGCACTTATGATGATGATACATGATGAAAAGATTTTAATCGATTAATCGGTTTTTTAAATCTAAGCTGAGAATACCGAATGGCATTATTACCGATTAAATTACAGTTTTACGAGTTTTTTACAATAAAGTAAAACGGGTACCTATAAGCCATAAGTGCATAAGGCGCATTTTTAAAAGTTTTTATGGAATATCTAAAGTAATCACTTTCAAAATACTTTCAAACAAGTTGCTAATTAAAATAATTAAAATAAATTTTAAGCAGACATTTGGAAAAAAATCCACTCTAATTACTGCAAAACAAATCATTTAACACATTTCAAGACATTAGCAAATAGCACAAAAGTATGAAAATTTTCACCCACCCCAGTTACTTAAATTAAATCACTCATTCTCTAAAAGAATTTTATTTCATTTTTATTCCTTCTTCCATTTCAGGTGAAATAACGACACGCGAACCTTTGGATCGTGAACAGCGCTCTGTTTATGATTTAGTTGCAGAGGCTCGCGATCAAGGCACACCGTATCGTAGTTCACGCGTTGCTGTCAAAGTCCATGTAACCGATGTCAATGACAATCAACCGAAGATTGTTGATCCACAGGAGGATGTGGTCAGCGTACGAGAGGAACAGCCACCAGGCACTGAAGTTGTGCGCATACGTGCTGTCGATCGTGATAATGGGCAAAATGCATCGATCACTTATTCGATATTAAAAGGTCGTGATTCGGATGGCTTTGGTCTGTTTAGCATAGACGCCAACACGGGTGTCATTCGTACTCTGGTCGTGCTGGATCATGAGGAACGCAGTATTTATCGTTTGGCTGTGGCTGCAACAGACGGTGGCAATCCACCAAAACAATCAATACGTTTGCTGCGTGTTGAGGTGTTAAATTTGAATGACAATCGACCAACGTTTACCAGCTCAAGTTTAGTATTTCGGGTAAGTGTATTTTTTTTCGTTTTGCATTTTGTTGATATGTATGGGCAAGTATCTGTGAGTGTGTGTGTGTGTGTGTTTTTCTAAGTGCCTTAGCTGTTATTTAGAAAGATGTATAGCCCTTTATTTCAGGACTAGTATCCCTTTGGATTTTGTTAGTTTAAATTGAAAACTCTTGAAGTTGCCAAGTCTGTTGGCTTAAGGGGAAAGTATGGCTTCAAAGAAACAAGCAAAGAAACAAACTCATAGCCCACGCCTGAGTGCATATTTCCATCTCCAAACAGTCAGGTCTTTTAAAAACTAAAACATATGATAGTTTTTTTTTTGTATTTTTGTGTAAATATGTTTGTCAGAAGTGTATAATGTATGAATTTATGTAATTTTATTTAAACTAGCAATCTTGTCAGTAGTTAGTTTTTGTTTTTGTACATAGAAGTAGATTTACTTTGCTCTTTTTTTATTTGGCTTATGGAATACTGTCTTTTTTAGGAAGTCATGCCACAATGTCTTGTGTTTGTCGTTTTTTTTTTTTTTTTTTTGTTCATTTCTGTTTATTCTTTCAGTTGCAGTTGTTATTTCACACAATATTCAAATTCTAAGAATTCTAAGCTCAAGTCTTTTACGCTTATAACTTCTACTAAGAGTTAAATTTTTTTCAAGTTTTTATATTCCACCATTTTTTATATATATTTTTTTTTTCTTTTTTGTTTGGGCGAAAAAAAGAAAAAAAGTTGGTTTAACAAAAAACCAAATTGCAACATTTTAAGTAACCGTAAGTGTTAAGACTTGAAAGGTTGCAAATAAGAGAAAGAGCGAAGTCGAGGAAAAAAATTCGTGATCTTTGACTTTTAAATGTATGTGGATTGTTTTTGATTATAAAAAATTTACACTCATATAAAAAAACTTTATGTAAATATTTTATAAACAAGGAGAAGTATTCTTAGCGACATAGGTCAAGATTCCTTAAAACAAAATTTCTTTTTCAATAAACTTAACAGAGAAAAGCTAGAAAATCTTTAGTAAAGAGATGACAGAGATAAATAATAAACATAGAAAGATGTACAAATACTTTTTACTTAAACAAAAATACAAGTGCTTATAACCGCTAAGCCAATCTTTAGGTCTTATGTGGGAAGACCTAAAGATCGGCTTAGCTTTAACTTTTTAACGTTTACAAAATATGTTTCAATCATATTATGGTCAATAACAAGATCGACTGGGCAAATATGAAATGATTAAATGCTACAAATTTGGTAATGAACCATAATATGATTAAAAATCTTAATTGTTGTTAGCATGATATAGTTGACACGTTAACTGTTTTACTTGGCGGTGTGCAAAATTACCCCAGGAAATTGGCCCCAAAAGTAAAATGAAAAACGGCCCAACATTTTACATTAGACACAACAACACGCAATTTTTTTGGGTTCTTTTTCATTTTTTCGTTAGGGTGTTTTTGCATTTTAAGTGGAATGAAAAATTACCCCAATACCAAGGAATGAAAAATGGCCCCAAATAAAATCACAATTTTTACTTTGGGGCTATTTTTCGTCTACTAATAAAAAATGCAAATTATAACATTCTATGTAAAAGTTTCTAGGGATAGTATAAAAAACCCGAATTCTTATACCAAAGTAGAGAAAATCCTTGCCGGTTATGCAGAGATGCTTTAGTTAGGTAAGCCGGTGTTTGTTATACCATAGAGGAAAAAATCATTGAGAAGCTTAACTGAGCGAAGCCAGAGTTCGTTATACCATAGAAAAGAAAATACTTGCGCCCGGACAAAGGCCGGCTATGGTTTGAAGCTTTAGTGAGCGAAGCCAGTGTTCGTTATACCAAAGAGAAGAAAATCCTTTCACCCGGCCAAAAGCCGGCTATATAGAGAAGCTTTAGTTAGCGAAGCCAGTATTCGTTATACCATAGAAGAGAAAATCCTTGCGCCAGCCCGCAGGCCGTCTCTAAGCAAAGACAGTGTTCGTTATACCATAGAGAAAAAAAATCCTTGCGCATGGCCGAAAGCCTAACCATGATACCAATCGTACTATTTTTAAAACCAAAACTCTATAATTATCCGGATTTTGAAATCAGGATTCTAAATTTGGGATTTTGAGTTTTGGCCATATTAACTCCACCGAAAATGTTTAATGTTACTTTCTTTGTGTTCTTTTTTGGGGTTCAAATTCATTATAAATTTTGATGTGATGATTTTGGTTGGGTGCGTTAAAAAAATAAAGGGGTCTGTCTGTACACGGTCAGGCATTTCTCTTCAAGCGCTGTGGTAGTATTAGTGAAAATGTGTTAGTGTGTGTGACATCGATGGTGCGGGGGGTGCTTTAATACCATGTGAGATAAGACCATGATGGCTTTATTGCTCAATTGAATGGGAGATAAAGCCATAATGGCCTTATTGCCCATTAATTGAGAGGTATGGTCATATTTAAAATTTTGCGAAATGAGAGATATAGCCATAATTTTTTTGCAAATGAGAGATAAAGCCATATTTTTCCAGAATAAAAGGGAAAATCCTTAGTTATCATTGAAAAACATTTTTTTTTATTCTTGTTACGCACGCAGGAAAACTTAATTCAGCAAAGCCACATGCCGCGTCCTACAGGAGGAGAAAACCCGTAAACACGGCCGCATCCCGCCACGCCAAAAAAAAAACTTTAGCATGCGAAGCCAGATTTCAATACTTAACTTTAGTGTCTCCGGAGGCTGTAGGAAAAATCGGCCAAAGAAAAATGGCCAAAAAAAAGAATTACAAATCGCCCAAAAAAATTCCATGTAAAATTAGGCCTGAATTCATATGAAAAGTGACCCAAAATTACTGGGCTATTTTTTGTTATTATTGGGTGATTTTTCGTATTTTAATAAAAAATATTGTATAAAAAATAGCCCATTTTTTCGGGCCATCTTTAATTTTTAAAATTTCGTCCAAATCTTACATACTATTTGTCTAAACCATTCATTATCATTATACGTAAAATTCCTAAATGTTTTTTTGTAAAAATAACGGGACATATTGCAAAATGGTGGCACTTCATAACGTCCAAAAAGTGTCACAGTGTCCATGGACTTTATGACACTTTTAAAAGTTTCATAATGTCCATCAGAGCAGTGTCATAAAGTCACTTTGTAGAGTGTCATAATGTCCACAACATGCTTACAAACTGAAAAGCATAGCCGGCCTTCGGCCGGGTGCAAGGATTTTCTACTCTATGGTATAACAAATACTGGCTTCGCTAACTAAAGCTTCTCTGGGAAGTCCGCCTTCGTTCGGAAACAAGGCAGATTTGAGAAGCTTAACTTAGCGAAACTTGTTATATCATTAAGGAAAAAATCCTTGGGCCCGCCCTAAGGCCGTCTGCGCAGAGAAGCTTAAGTTACCGAAGCCGGTTTTTGTTATGCCATTGAGTAGACAATCCTTGCGCCCGGCCGAAGGCCAGCTATGCCTGACGCTCTAGTAAGCGCTGCCGGTATTTGTTACACCATAGAGGAGAAAATCCTTGCGACCAAAAGTGTTTTCGTTAAATTTAATATATGCACCCAGAGAAAAAACAACAAAACCATTTTTAAACAAATTTTAACCATATTATGTTTAATTTAACCAAATCATTGTTACCGACAACCATATTATGGTAAAATAAGTTTCTTGAAAAATAGTTTTGTTGGTTGTGACCATAAAAAAACATGTTTTTCTCTGCGTGTAGGTAGATCTTTTTTTGTATTTAACATCTTTAGTAATTATGGACCTTATGACATTTTTAAAAATGACATAATGTCTATTTGCAAAGTGTCTTAATGCCCACGGACATTATGACATTTTCAAAAGTGTTACAGTGTCCATGGACACTACGACACTGGACGTTATGGCATGCCACCTTGCAAAAAGCTATATTCTGTTTTGAGTAATTGATTATAACTATGCAGTGATTAATTAATATTTAACTATTGAAGAGTGCACAAAGTTTGGCGGAGGGCTCAAACAAGTATGGATTACTGTCCATACTGCCGAGCAGCTGTTGAAGATACAATGCAATTTTTTACATAAAACTTACATTTGTATGTTACTTAATTTATATGAATAAATTGCAAATTGGGTAATTTTAAATTTTTTTTTTTTTTTTTTGGAAAAAATTCGTTTTTTCTTTTTGGGTAATTTTTCATTTTTATTTTGGGCCCTTTTTCGGTTCTTTTGGGCAAAATTTCATATTAAACTTGTTGGGTAATTTTTTCATGTTCTTTTGGGCGATTCTTCATTTGGGCGATTTTTAATTTTTTTTTTGTGGGCCATTTTTCTTTGGGCGATTTTTCCTACAGCCGTCTCCGGAACTGAAATGAGTGATAAAGTCATTTTCATGGCCATCTCACATGGTATTAAAGCACCGCAAGGACGGATTACACAGCATAGCGCGATGTTAAAACTATGGAAACCGAAAATCATGCTAAATACATCTTGTTTTGGATCCAACATAGTTTTTGATGTGCAGGCGTGGCTGCTACATATGCCAGACGTTTTGTTAGTGCTGGTTCACACACGTCAAGTTTTACTCGTCAAGTCTTGAACTTTTAGGAAAGAAGGGAAAACAGAATGCCATTTCTTTTCCCCTCTCTCCTAAAAACTCAAGACTTGACGAGTCAAACTTGACGTCACACACGTCCGGCACCTGCACTTACCAAATCAAAAGTAGGTCTGAGCAGCCGAGCTTAGTTTTGTGTTCGCCGTAGCCGCTTCTACAAATTCGTTTCTAGCACGCTTAAAGAAAGTTATACACACCTTTATATGCAAAAAGTCTGTACAGACCAAGTTGAACATCGCTGGATTAAGGGAACTTTATTTTATAGAAAACTTTGCCCAGGACTAAGTTCTAAAAAAAATTTATTAAAATTTCTTTGATCTCACTCCCGTCTCTTTTACACAGTAACGACAACAAACAATGCTACCACACAAAAAAAAGCAGACAATATATGATTAAATAGCTGCCCTGTTTTATTTCTCACATACTAAAAATACAAACTAACTACGCTAAACAAACAAACTAAAAAAAAACCAAAGAAATTGTTTAAAGCGAACTACTTGTAGTTGCAGCCGAAATACATGTGTGACAATGATTTGTAGCATCACGTGACAAATGTTAAATACACGAAACAACGACGAAAAAATATAACAACAAAAAAAAAAAGCGACACAAACGAAAAAGTTTTTCGTACCAAGAATCTTTTGAATAAAAAAAGACGCTCTAGAAGAAAAACAAAAGAATTTGCCGCTTATTTGTTTAAGGATTTAGAAGTCTGGAAAAAAGGAAACTCATTTGTTTTAAGACAAAATAGAATACAAATAAACTGACTGAAATAATAAATTAACTGAAAATAAAAATAACAGGCGTGGGATTTTAAGTTTGTTTTTTTCTCCTTAAAAAACAAAAACGGATTTATTCGTGTCATAAACTTTTGGATGCATGGAGAACAAAACTTTTAATAACATTAAATTAAAGAAAGTTTTTATTGTGTTAAACAATTTTATTATTTTTATTCTTTAAAGTTAGACAAAAAGTTATTTAGTCGAAAAAGTATATTTTAAGGTTTTAATTAGGTTCAACGCAATTTGTTTTTACTCTTTTGGCATCAATAACTAACTTAATTCTACCACAATTGCTTCTAACGTAATCAAATGCTCTTTACTAAATAAGTGAATAAAACAAAGCAACTAAAACATTTTCAATTCAACCTAACGAATAACAACAGTTTCTGACTTAAGACCTTTTTGCCTATCTTCAAAGAATTAAGGCCTTATTCATAAACAATATTCCATGCTTATAACAGGTTTATAAGACGTATTTTATATGAAAATTTGTTTAACCTTTTATAAAACTGAAATATTTTGTATGAATAAGAGGGTTAATATTTATGGAATAAAAAAATTCATTTTAATAATTTTTATTTTTTAAAACAATAAAAAAAATTTTTAAATGAATTTTTACTGTTTTGTTATTAAAATTCTCCAGTTATAAAATTAAAAGATTATTAATTATTTTACTCACGTTTAAATTTCGCACATGTTTTGCATGACTTTGTAATTTGTGTTGAATATTTTGTGATTTAACCCAAAGTTTATGGGATTTAATGTTTTTCGTTTTGTAAAAAGACAAATGTTTTATTTTTAAAAACATATTCCGTTTTTAGTGCAATTAACTAAATTTTTGTTGCTATGAGAAAAAATTTAAGTTAAACTTAATTTTCAAGGCTGTGACGAATTTCAGAGCCCCTTTTTTGAACAAAATTATTAGAAATTGGCAAAAAAAAAATTGTGTTTAAAATGCACAGCAAAGTAATTTATAGACTCCTTTTGTTTAATTCAAATACTAAACGGTTCTGTTGTAGAAAAATATATTTCATCGAGGCCCTACATATGGAGCCCTAAGCGCGAAAATAGCGTAAGCACCAAATATCAAATTTTGCAGGAGAGGGTTTTTTTATTTTATTTCACATACATTTTGTTTGATATTTGTGGCTTACGATGAAATTGTTCGTGCTATAAAATCGTAACGGTACTTTGTTGCAAATGTTGCCAATAAAGTCATTTATTAAAAAAACAAACATGGAAAATTATGTCGCTTACGTTATTTTCGCGGTTAGGGCTCGATATGTAGGTTTATACTTTATGGGAATTTCGACGATCGTTCTCGATGTATTACAAAACCAATTGATAAAAAATTATCACGAAATCATAATAAATAACCTACAATTTTGAAATTCTTACTCGATAAAATTAACTTATATGTAAAGCTAGAAAAATGGAAAATAAAGGTTAACCCGGCTAAATGTGCTCACTTAACTTTCACGCTCAGAAGACAAACGTGCCCTCCTGTTAAAATAAATAACATCACTGTTCCGGTAGAAAGCCATGTTAAATACTTGGGAATTCATATAGATAGACGCCTGACCTGGTCTCGTCATATTAAAGCGAAAATAACGGCTATGAAACTAAAAGCAGCTCAACTACATTGGCTAATCGGTCGAAACTCAAACCTATCCTTAGACAATAAAGTTCTCTTATACATAAAAGTCTATCATAAAACCAATATGGACATATGGCATCCAATTATGGGGTACTGCATGCGCATCAAACATCCAGAAGCTACAAAGACGACAGTCTGTGATATTACGGCAAATTGTCTGCGACCCATGGTATAAACGTAATGACATTATCCACAGAGATCTTAACATCGCTACCATCCAGGAAGAAATTAAAAAGTATTCAGTCTCGCTTGGGATCTAATAAAGTTCGAAGGTCACCAGAGGCTGAAAAGATCCTACACTTTGAGCCTAGTAGGCTTTTTTGACACTTGAATGCAATTATTTAGCGGTTAGGTTGGTAACGGCTAACAAATAAAAATTAGGATTAAGCTTTGAATACATATTGTAATTTTCAATAAGAAAGATTCAATAAAAAAAAAAATATGTAAAGCTTTAAAATTAAGAATTCACGACTAATGTGGTATAGAGTTTTTACAACTAAGGATTTAACACAAAATTCGATTTTAACGTTTCAACCAATCATTAAACCTGGTACTACCATATACAATAATTTTGTTAAATCTATCCATAAGCCTTTTTATTTGGCTTTAAGTTGTTTTCTTGAAATACAACCTGTTTTCGGTGTACCTAATTCAGTGCTACCAAGTGCGATATGAGCAGAAAATTATAAAATACCATTCTTTCCTGCCAACATTTTAACGTATGTTGTTTATTGGTAACCAAGATGTTTGCACCAGATTTGGAAGCTTGACTTTTGCAACTCTCTATTATAATGTATATTGTGCTTGTATGGGAAGTGCCACGGCCACTTCTCTAATTCCACTCATTTTTTGTAGAGGTTGTGTATTGATAACCAAGATGTTTGTACCTAATTTGGAAACTTTGGCTCGTGCTCGTGTTCTCCAGATATACAGAAAAAAGAGATAAAAAACCACAACAAGGAATTCATGGGTAGTATTAGACGCAGTCTTGTTTTTTGCTCATATCTCGGTCATTTATGGACCGGTCTGCCTGAATTTCAAAAGCAAAATTTTAATAAGCATATATGACATAAATATGTATATACCAACTAAGAACCAATCATATCTGTGGTCTTTGGAAACCCCATTTCAACTGACGGACGGACAGGTATACAAATGGTCAACCGGATTTGAACTTTTCTTCTAATAATAATCTGAATATATATAAACTTTATAGGGGCTCGGATCAATATTGTGCAAGTTACAAACGGAATTAAAAACTTATATGTGGGCATTTCTGCAGAAAGTCTACTTTTTGCAACGTTAGCAACTATAATTGTTGCTCAAAAAGTTTTATATTTATTATTTGCTTTTTGTATTTTGGTGTTAAGCGCAACTACATGGGCCTTAAAAACAAGCTTATTTGCTTGCTGGCGTTATGTTGCAAAAAGTAGATATTTTGCTGGAAATGCCCATATAACCTTTTACTTTCGGTAAAGAGTATAAAAAGAAGCATTTAGACAGTGTTCATTTAATTTTTAACGAGTTGTATAGACAAATTGTGAATTAAAACCTGATATAATTAAACCTCTGGTGTGAACGGAAAATAAGTTTTAATGTTAAAAACGGGTATTAGCTTACGGTATGAAAACCCTATTGCACATTGTTTTCGTCTTTAATATTTTAAAGGGTGATTTTTTAACCGACTTGGTATTGAAAATTTAAAAGAAACACAGAAAATATGCAAAAGCGAATGAAATATTTTTTTGGGGAGGAATGCCTGCCATTTCTTAAAAATTACTTTATGTAAATGTTTCTTACGGCTAGCATTTGGCACCGTCTTTTTGAAACTACATGTCAACCAGGTCAAATTCTTCATTATTATCGCACCTTTCTTCATTCTTTGTTACGTTTCGATTTTCATCGTCCTTAAAGAAGTACGGTCCAATGGCCCACACACCGCCCAAAACAGTGCATCTTTCAGAGTACATTCGGCAATTCTGACGTACACATTGAGCTTTGTCGCTAAATGCAATTTTTCGATAGAAAAAGCATATTCGTACAACTTTCCCAAGGTCCATTCACCAACTTAACGACGTTGTCGTTAGTCACCTGGCTTCGTTTGTTAGTCTGTCTATTCATGGTAAATACGGCCACATATCACGAGTAACTTTTTTACACTGAAAAACCAAATGACAAAAAATCACCTATCATTTGTTTTTAATTATTTATTTATTTGATTCATCTGTGGCCATATGGAAAACTAGTTAATTAACGCCACTTTTTGCGAAAATTAGAAAGCGTGTTTTATTTACTATGACTCTGTCTGATCGAAATTTTGATATACATAGTTTCTCATTTTAAAGTTATTTTAAAACAAAAATCAGAAAAAAAAACAATTTTTAACTAAAAACTCAATAACGACATGCAATTTTTGAAAAAACAAGGTAACTCCAAAAAAAACTCTTAAAAAAACAGAAAAATTACAAAAAACAGAATAAGAACGAAATAGCGAAATAGAACAAATTCGGGTCACAACTCTTTGGGTCAAAATGTTGAACCTTAAAATTGCAACTCCCGAGAATTCAAAGAATGCATATTATATCTTTACCGGAAATCTTTCCGAGTAAAAGTTTTTAACCCATGTAGGTCTATCGTACCCTATGTGGTACAGTAACTTTGAAAAATCTTTCGAGTTACTCATTAATATATATATTTTTTTTTTTTTTTTTTTTTTAATATTGTTACGTTACTGCCTTTCAGTAACGTTTTGGCTTATTTTCTTTATAATGAACCGTTTCGAGTTCTTTTATTGCAATTCCAATAAAACAAATAAACACAACACTTTAATGTATAACACTTATTTATTAAGAACTTACCCAGTAAAAATTGTGCTCCAAAAGGAGCAGGTATGAATTCATACCTCAAATCTTTTCAAACCTGCTGATGGGATGCCTGATTTTTGTATGGGGTGTTCCCAGTTTGGAGGACTATTTTGGGCAGTAAAAAAAATTTGGTTTTTTGAAGCACTACAGAGAAAAAGCGCATAATCATAATGATAAAGAATAAAACATACAAAAAGCTGCTATTTTAATGCTGACAACGAAGGAGGTTAACGAAAATTATTAAAGGCATCTAAACAAGTAAAAGCGCTCCTAAAAAGCACTTTATGAGCGCTTTGTTTGCATGTTAAAGCGCTTATTGTCATCAGAAAATAGTCCTCCCAACCGGGAACACCCCATACAAAAATCAGGCATCCCATCAGCAGGTTTGAAAAGATTTGAGGTATGAATTCATACCTGCTCCTTTTGGAGCACAATTTTTACTGGGTGGGTAGTCCGAAATATACAGCTTTTATTTACAACTGACTATTGTAATCAACACACTTCAATGTTTATAGTAAACTTGACAAAGTCTGAACTAATACTGACTTTTGATGCTAGACGCCGCAAGTATTTATACTGTTACTGAGCCATCTAGAACATTCGAAATGTTTCTCGAAGGTTCGAGGCTTTACTATTCACCACTCTATCCTCTATTATGGTTTATGGCAGCACTTATGTTAACATAATTTCACCACTTATACTAAAGCTTTTTAAACGGTCATTTCTAGGGCTTTCTGCACATTGGGATTGAAGTGTACTAACAACTAATTAATACAAGATAAATAATAATTACAACTAATTGATAAACAATAATTACAACTAATTCTTAACTAAAGTTACTTTCGTAACAATATGAATATATGATGAATTTAAACTTTTTGATGAAGTAGAAAATCTGTACTACTTGATAAAATCAATTTCCTTATAGTATAAATATATAGCAATAAAAAAACACAATTGAAAAAGTAGCAGTCAATTTAACAATAGTATTATTATAATAATGTTTTTTTTTTGACAATTTTAGTTGTTTTTGAAATTTTTTTCACGAACGTGTAACTTTAACGTTTAATTTTATAAAAAAAAACATAAACAAACAGCGTGGAAGCCTTAGACAATGTATTTGGTCAGCTTAGCTAAAAAACAAGGTTTCGTTTAAATGTGCTAACTTCCCAATTCATTCAATATTATTACCTATTTTAGAATAAATATTTAATGGAATATCTTTTGTTTAAAATTTTGCTATTATAGAAATAAAATAAACCAAAATGTCAATAGTTGTTTTTTAGTTTCAAACTTTGTTAAACCGAGTATAACGTTAATGCACGTCCCAAAAACTGGACTATGAATTTCATAAAATCTAGAAGGGTTAACCTTTTAATTAAGTTTGTGCATAAAAGCAGACAAAAACTCGTCTTATTATTGATATATATAAGCATAAGAGGAAACAAATATTGTTTTGTAAAAATTTTTTAATCCCAAGAATCCCAAGAAAAACTTTAATAACTAATATGCATGTGGCAGTGTAAATAAAACTGAACTTGCAAAATAATATAAAGTAAATTGTTTTTGTTTTTTCTTTACCCACTTACAACTACATTTAGAGTTGACAAAAAATCAACCAATTATGGTCGGGACTGTAAGAAAAGATAAACTCACTGTTTATTGTTGTTGTTTTTGTTTAAGCTTTGATATTTTAACAAGTAAAACTGGGGCTTATAATTCTTATTCGCTTAACAGTTTTATTTGTATAATGTCTGTAGTTTTTCTTATATCTTTGGATGAAGTTTTCTGACGATCTGGCCTGAGCAACCAGTGAAATGCGCATAGGAATAGGTTATCAAATCAACAATAAAATTCAGTATATCAATAGTATGAAATGGGAATTAAGCAGAATTAAGCGAAACCTTGCTGAGTAACTCCATTTTGTTCGTAAAAAATAATAACTTCACATAAATATTTTGTTTAGACTTGCATCTTACAGCCGTACCTAAACAAAAGCGGCACGCGTTTTCTAGTTTTTGAATAGAGCGGCCTTCAACGCTTTGCAATTGGAAAATTGTTAATTAATATTGGAAATTTAGCTATTTTTTGGTCAATGTAGCGTTTTAATCTCTATTTTTATTAATTATTTGTGGCTTTTATTAAACAAAAACGCTTTCACTACTGTTCGTGACACAACGTTAACGCTCTTGCTAAGGTGTGGCATATCAGCGTAAAAGCTTTCCGCTCTCGTTAAGGTACGGCAGCAAAACATTCCAAGATTAAAAAACGAACGTGTCAGAAAATTTTATGTCAAATTTGGTGCAAATAAAGTATTATTTAGCATAAAGTTTTGCCTAACTTCTTCAATTTAAAATATGTGCTATTCTGAATGCTTTCCACAGTGCGATTTCAACATGTGAAGATGGTTCGTGCGGCTCATATATAGTGAGTTTGACACGCATAACAAAGACCGCCCAAATCAACAAGAATAGTTCGAAAACAATAAATTAGAGGGATTTCATAAAAAAAATTTGCAAAGTCATTGACAGCAACTCAAGCATATTAAATCTTTTGTAAGAAATAGGTTTCCTCTAGAAGTGAGAAAGGCGGTAGGCGGTTGAAATGATTTTGCATGTCCGTGATGCTACATGAACGCTTCAAACAAAGAAGTTTTTGCATTGAAAAATTACTGGCGATGAAAAATCTATGACAACATTCCGTGAAACAAAAAATCGTATGTAAAAGCTGGCTAACCAGACGATTTGACCAAAAAGCCTAATTATCCATGGCCTTAAAGTAATGTTCAGTATTTATTGGAACCAGAAATATTTTACCTATAACCTGGTGCATAAAGCGGACCATACAATTACAGGATAACTGAACCGAAAACAACTTATTACTTTCAGAGCGCATGAACGGAGCATAGCTGGTATAAAGCTTTAATCATGATAACGCTCGGCCGCATATTGCAAGAGTACCTAAAAATTAGTGATGACGAAATTTTGTCTTAAATAATAAATGCAGAACACTTGTGCTGGAATACGCTCTACTTGAGAACTGTGTATCTAAAATTGGATTAATTCGTTTTTGGCCTTAGAAAATGAGCAGTTGCTTTAGCAGAGAAAGATGAAAAGGAGTCATAGCTAACAATGGCCAATACTTTGAACTTGTTTCTAACTAAATAATTTTTACAATTAATGCTTAAAACTTGCTAAAAAGTGATACACCCAATGTTTGTGAGTTTTTCATCTTATCCTTAAACTTTGTTTTGCTTAATATGGCCTATAAAGCGAGAACAATTACTGAGTTATACTCCGAGTTATTTGAAAAGTACATCGATTTTGTTCAGTCTAAATAAGTGGTTGGCAACACACATACTATTTTGTCATTTTCAAACTGTGGAAGAATTAATTGTCTGGTAAAAAATGTTTTATTAAATGACATTGGTCGTTCAATCTCTGAAAACGGAGTTGCCTATCAAACAAAGCTTGGCTAGGTTTTGAAAACCATCTTACTGGGTGGTTTCACAGCACATACTACAGGTGACTTAATGGCTTTGGTTAGGGACATATTCTATTTTGGGCCGGACTGTTCGTATGTGGAATGACCTTCCTGCTGAAGTCTTCCCTCCCACGTTTTACATGAATAAGTTCAAGTCGTACGTACACGGACACTACTCCCTTTATCTTCGATGACATAACTTTTTTTCATAGTTCCAACACATTGCAATGCATTAGTACGGCTCGTCCCCTGTCTTCTGGTTCTAAAAAAAGCTATTAATAATCGCATAAGTAAAAAAGTTACCAACAAATAAAACCATATACCATATCATATCACCTGCAACAAAACTATTTTTAATCTAACCATATAATTGTTATCGGCAACCATATTATGGTTAAATTTGGCCACCATCAAGAGGCCACAACCATATTGGGTTACCTCAAAACATGTTATGGTTATTAAAAACTAAAATATGCTTTAAACTTATAATAGCATGGTTGGTTCTCAACCATAAAATGTTGCTCTTGAAAAAGAGAAAAATACTATTGTAAATTTCAAAACAAATTTTTGTCATATTTACCCATAGCAAGTTTGGGGGTAACCATAATATGGTTGTGGCCTCTTGATGGTGGCCGAATTTAACCATAATATGATTGTCGATAGCAATAATATGGTTAGATTAAACCTAATATGTTAAAAATTTTCTTTAAAAAGAGTTTTTTTAGAGGTGACCATATTTAAACATGTTTTTTCTCTAGGTGTTGGTTCCCTGTATATATGTATTCGTAAATTATCAAACACAAAATTTGTTTTGTGTAATCTATAAAGTTTTTGATAATTTTGATGTTTTGTCTGTGTAAAATCAAATTTTGATTCAAGCAAATCCAGGTGCAGATGCGTTAAAATCGCACCAACTCAGTCGCAAGCGTGCTCCAAGTAAGTGCTCAAGATTTTTATAAAGCAACATTCGTTGTTTAAAGAACCATGTTACGAAGCTCCTAACAAAACCCAGTACACCTACCAAATTACAAAAATTATTTCTAAAAACAACTATACTGATAATACACACACGCCGAACGAACACTTAAATGGTCATTTTGTATGATTGCAGCGGGAAAGAGAGATACCAATTAAAAAACTGTTACATTTTATTGTCACAATTTAGCTGTTGTTGTTGCTGTTTTCTTTGATTGTTGTTAATGTTCATTTTGTTGCTGTTGCTGATTCATTTGTTGGATTTTAAGCCAACAATCACAATATTCCAGTCATTACGAGCATTTTGCCCATACTCAATCTTAAAAACTTCCTTTTGAAATTACAAGTACAAGCTGCTGAACGGCGAAACAAAAAAAAAAACGCTTCTTTTAGTGGCGAGGCGGTCTCTTCTTTTTGAAGTGCGTAACATTTTAGTTTGTGTCATTTCTTTAGCGTTTTTTTTTTGCGAACATTTCATGTTCATTTTATTTCATTTATTAAGGTTTAATTTTAGTTGTTTCAGAAATTTTTGAAAAGGCTTTAAGAAATTGTTCACAAAAAAAAAAGTTTGAGTAAGATTATTTAAGTTGGATGAGGTGGAAGTTCATACACTCTATAGTAAAGATATTGTTCTGGTTTCTGTTCAAAGTAGACTTTTAAATTTATTGAAAAATGGTTTTTACCATAATTAAATTTATTACACAAGATACTTTAGTGGCCTATTGTTTCCTATTGAGAGTTAATTATCTGTCTCTCAGCGCGAGACTATAACAATACACATAACTAATTCCTATTGATATCTTTAAGTGCAGAGTTAGAGTAAACTTTCTTAAGACCACTATACTCATAACTAATTACAAGAAATGAGTTTAAGGATTAAGTCAAATCTGCAGTTAAAAGACAATAGCCTGAAAATAGCAACAACAAATAATTGTTTGCTCTACTGTCGTTAATTTCTAAAACTTTTCTTGCATGAAAGTCCAATCTGTAGGGAATCTCTAAGCCTGTTCGTTCCACCTGCATTTTAATAGCTCTCTGTTCCTTTTGATCATATATCAGTGACAAATGTAAAGTCGTTTTTTTTCTTTAATGTACATACAAAACATTTTCCTTTTTTTTAAATTGGTTAATATAATTTGCAATAACAATTTCAAAATGGTAATATTATAAATTATTGAAGTTACTACCGTTTTATTTCATTGGTATTTCAGTTTTTACCGTATTCATGGGGTTTTATTGCCAAACAAAAACCGCGTCCGTAATAAAATTAATGTATTTCCATATGAAGTTCAATTTTGTTTTTTAAAACGTTTAACATTTTAGTTTTAAATCGAAATTGAAGTAAATGGATTTTATTGAGGTTGTTGTGATTATTACAAAATAATTTTAATAAGAGAAGACGGACGCTTGGCAGGTGGATTGTTCAAAGGAAACATCAAGAGGGAAAGCGCAGAAATGTTTAACAATTTCTATATGTAGTTTCGAAGAGAAATATGAATTGATGCATTGAAGAATTGAAGAAAATAAATATTTATTAAGAAGCCTATTTCTTTGATAGAAGGTTTAATCGGCTATTCAACTAAATGGGAAATGGGAAAAAAGAAATTAAGATTAAAGCCAAAAATATTTCAGCTAGAAGCAGACAAAGCGGAGAGTTAATCTGGAATAGTACTTTTGGAAATGAAATTTTTAAACCCTAAAACTTACTTTTTTAATATTTTGAAGCATCATGAATTTCTTTAAGTCTGATATATTTTAGGATCTTTAGGGGCGCAGTAAAAAAAAATAAAATTTCTTACTACATTTATGCGCATTTAAAATAAATCAAAAAAAGCATATAATTTATCATTTTAGTCATCTCTAATGGTGTTTTCTTTTCTAAAAATAATAATGCATTATAATTGTGTAATATATTTATCAGGTTACACTCACCCTTACAAGGTGTTACATTTTTGTAAATTACAATGGAACAAAATAATATCTACGTTTTACACTCAACACTTAGGTGTGTTTAAGCGATATTCGCTATGATACCCTACACCACAGTATTTAAAAACACATCATGCGTATGTGTCCATATAAATATGGACTTATGTATGTTTATAAACTTCATTAAAATTTGTTTGCAAGTTTGTGACCCTTGTGGTCCTTGTTTTAAAATGCATCCCTTTTGTGTCCACAAAGATATGGTTCTATATATTCTGTCTAAATTTCATTAAAATCGGTTTGGTAGTTTCTGAGAGGAAGAAATTTTCCCCTATCTTTCCTCGTGGTTCTACGACTTGGCCCATTTTCCATAAGATTGTTCCTTGTGCTTATAAGAACCTATGTCCCAAATTTTATCAAATTATCTCCAAAGTTGCGACCTGTACTTTGCGCACAAGGTTACATGGAAAGCCAGCCAGCCGGACGGACATCGTGAGTTCGACTCAGAAAGTGATTCTGAGTCGATCGGTATACTTTAAGGTCGGTCTAGGACTAATTTTTTAAGGCGTTACACACATCAGCACAAATGCATAATACCCTCTCCACTATTGTGGTGTGGGTATAAAAATACTTGATGGCATAAAAAAGTACTTAATGCAGATTCAAAAAAGGGTATTATCTCACACTCAATGATAACTGGGGTGTAAGAAATGGAAAAAAATTTCCATTTACTTTTGCAACATATTTAGAAAGAATAAAACAAAAACCCGCGCGAATAATAGCATAGATGGAACTTTATTGTCAGAAAATAACACCATAAAAATTGCATAAGTTTTCTTGCTAATTTGAAAGGTCTTCACCGGAAGATTTAGTTAAAAGCATCACCTTGTTCAAACCACAAATCAGAAATTGTTCTCTACCTCTTGCTTTAAAAACAGATTTATTCTTGGCCCATCATTGATTCCAACTTGTTTGTAGTTCTCGGCAAATACGGTCCTGCAATCCTTTCCAAAGTTATTGAACATCCTACTGTGAATCACACATTCTGGTATTACATACTCCGGGGGAATCAGATACCGCCACTACCTGTAACTCGACTTTATTTCAAAATTTATAGCTTTCTTGAGATATCATGATCTCTTGAAATTGTGGCTGACAAGGTAGCATACTTGGTAGCACGGCAGTCAGTGGGCCCTAGTGATTCGCCATCAGTCAAACTATTGGTTGAGGCCTCCAACGGCCTTTCTCCACAGAAAGATTGCTTTTGCGGGGAGCAAACTTTTTTAAGACGAGGAAATAATTTCTGTGATAAGTAAATTATTTATTGAAGTAGTCAAAATGGGTGATGGTGAGGTATTAAATGCTCCGATTCGCATTAGACTTGTCAGAATGAAGAGTTTTGAATTGAAAAGACTGGATGAAGGATGAGACTTGGAGATGGTTAGAACAAATAGTCGAGAGTCTAGGGATGGTAAAGAGTGAAGTGTAGTAGAAGAATCGAGAGACCTGGATTTGATTAGAACAAATGATCGAGAGCCTAGAATGGTAAAGAGTGGAGTTTGGCCATTAGCTATTCCTTAAAAAGGCGGGGCTTAAATATCATTAGCTCCTAAACAAGGAGCGAGTTATAATTTTGCCGGATTAAACACTCAAATAGCTTCCTCTATGTGTTGGTGGCCCTCACATACGGGGGCATTTGATAAACGCTTTATCAACACATAGTTAGGAACCACTATTAAAATAGGCCAAATCTTGGTGCTTATGTAAAGCTTTTCTACATTGGCTCTGGGTTTTTCCATATTCGGCAATATTGTTAATTTACGTTCGTTGTGTTTTTGTAAATAAACTTTTTATTTTCTAGGCGCAGTTCTTTAAAATAGTGAATATCGTGTGCATATTGAATTCCGCGCGGTTAATATTGTTAATTGTTTGCAAAGATCACCTAGAACGTCAGCTTCCACTATTGAGGGTATTCCACAATACTTGATTGTACCCGAACAATGCTCATATCACTTTAAACCGCACGAGGTCTTTTAGTACGCGGAAGATCGCAAAGAGCACTTTATTGGTGGAAAATTTGTATCCAATATGTAAGTTGTTGAATCACTAGGATTCGAACATGGATTTTCTTATAGGTCAAAACATACAAAAAAAAATAAAAGTTTGGGTAATCCCTAAATTTTTTTGGATTTCGGATCTGTAGACGTATCATGAGAGCCGCCATAGTTCTCAAAGTTGGACACCTCGGGTATTGCAAACATTAAAATACCTGGGAGAACCGTTGATTTCCTGCTTGGAGGCTCTATCTGCAATAGGACTTAGATTGCTTGTTCTCTTCATTAGGATGACGAATTGGTTTATCTCTGCAATGACACCATCTGAGTAACTGCTCTATAGGATGGGCATTGACACTGGATATTACAAAGGGACCACTGAAGGACTCCTCTGTGGCTGCCCATTAAACCTAAACTCACGCTCCAGACACAAAACTTAAACTCAAATGCAAGCCCTTAATTGCCACTTGAAATTTTATTTCCCACTGTGCATCGCTAGCTTTTCTTTTCCTCTTTTCCTTCAAAGAAAAAATTTCTTCCGAGAGCAGAATAAAGAAAGTCCTATTTTGTTTAAAATTTTAACTGCTGTGAAGCGTATTTTCGATTGATACAAATAAAAGTCATACGGGCTATTTGCTGTTTTCGAAATTGAGAGCATTTTCCAGTTTTCGGGAGTTGAAATTAAACATTGATATGGTAGACACTAAAAGCTTCATGCTTAGCAACATATTCTAGAGGATCAATGCGCTATGATCTTTTTAAACAATTATCCTTAAAAAGGCACTTAGCACAAAACACCCTTTTCATTTCGGATATAAAATTTCTTTCTTGTGGGTTTGTTGAGATGTCGTCGAATTCATTAAGTATTTTTTCATTAAATTTTCATCAAATTATTTCCAGTACTTAGTATTTCAATACTAAGCAAATTTATTTTTCAATTTCTCATTAAAATATTAAAAAACCCCCTAATTTTAAACTTCTAAAGGGCCCTGATTACAAAGAGTGTCTTGAAGCCACCTAGAAACCAACACATCTACAAATCATATGATAATCTTGACTAAAAAAAGAAAAAAAAAGAAAACAAGAAGACAAACTACTAAGAACTCTGAAAAAACACAGTGTTGAAAATCCAATCTTAAAGCCATAATTCATACAAGAAGATAAAACACAAACTACATGTATTCGTGTATATCGAGAAAGAAAAAATAACAGAACTAAAAAAATTTATAAGCGTTAAAACTTACAGACATTTATAAGCGAAAAGTATAATTTTTTCTTTCGATAAAAAATAACCTGCAACAAGACTACCGCTTTGTTGAAACAAACAAATCATGTTGAATGTAAAGGAAAAAAAGACAAACTTTTGGGATTGCGAAAATTAGGGATATAGGACGAATTCGGGGTACCTTTTTTTATTACCTTCATTCAGTTTAACAAAAGTTTTTCTTTGCAAGTTTAAAAAAAATTTTTTTTTAATCAAAATAAGAAACAATTCTAGGCCTTAAATTCAAATTTGGGTGACTCCCTCATTTATTTTCGGGAGTTCTAAATAACTAGATTTTGTTTAAGTTTTATAATTCTCTTTGTGTTTAAAAATATACGGTTATCCCTGTTAGATTTCGGGGCGATCATCCAAGGCAACTCCCCAAGGTATAAGTATTTTTAGAGAAAAGTCGTTCAAGACTTCTAGCCTTTTTTATGATTTTTTTTTTATTTTTATTTTGCGACATCTTTAAAATATTAAAAAAACGACTGCCATCAAAATAACGAAAAATGGCACAGAAAATATATTGGAAATTTTACCCAAAAATGGTGAAAAAGGTCAAAAAATAGTTAATGAATCTTACAAAGTAGTTTTAAACATGCAGACTTGTTTGGGTTGGGTCATATGCCCGAATCTTAAAATCCCGAATTTAAGATCCAGAATTTCAAAATAAAGCATAACAAACACCGGCTTCGCTTATCAAAGCGGAAGGATTTTCTCCTCTATATTACAACAAACACAGGCTTCGCTGACTAAAGCTGACACTTACTAAGGCCGCCTTAGGCTTCTCTTTAAAAACTTTAGTTAGTGAAGCCGGTGTTTGTCATATCATAGAGAAGAAAACGTTACGCCTGACCAAATGCTAGCTATGCATGAAAGTTTAAGTTAGCGGTTCGGATTTTTCGAATTCAATATTTTTATAAATAAAAAAAAGGGTTTCTCCCTTTGTTTAGCTTACAACTCTGTTTTATTTAATAAGACTTAAAACTTCAAAGCGTGATAGTCTTTTTCGTATATAAATGAATTAATCTGCTGAGTGAGAGAAAGAGAAAGATAGAATTTAGTCAACAGTTTTTTTTTTCTTTGATTGAGATTATAGCACGTGTTTCTTACAGTTTTTGTGCGATTTTTCAACCATACCGTAGTAAAAATTTAAAAGTAAAATACATTTTATTGTTGCCCTGTTGTAATTTAACTAAAATTAACCAGGTCTACACACTACTTTACTACCAAGAGTGGAAACCACTAATTACTAGATCTTACAACCATTCATTTCTACTGTCTCATTGAAAAAGTTGTCAAATATTTTTGAACTGCGGCAAAAGTTAATCCAAAAATTACGAAAATTCGCCCAATAACAGGTTATATTTCTTATGCAAAATCTCCCAAAAATTGCTTTGGGTCATTTTGCTGTCGGCCTCAAAAATATAGCATCATTATATATAAAGCAATGAAATGAACACACAAAAAATTTAAGCAACGACCGCAGCACGAACAGCTTGTGTGTGCATTTAGTATATATGTTTTGTTTGTGTACAATTATTTTGCTGATTTTTTTTTCGTATGTGTATCTTTTTTTTGTAAAACCTGTTTGGTTTTTTACCAGTCAAAAGGGACGAATATTAATGAGCCGAACCGAACACAATGAAGTTTGTGGTTTAAAAAAATCCGAACGGAATTAACTGCCTATTTCACGATGTCACTCAAACGTTTACGTTCGCACAAATAACATATAAAACAAAAACAAAGTTAAAAAATTTGTTTTTGGTTTACATGTTATTTGTGCGAACGTAAACGTTTGAGTGACATCGTGAAATAGGCAGTAAATGTTCTCATATTTTTGTTAAGTTGGATAAGAACAGTATTATTTTTGTGTTCGAAAGATGACAAGCAGGGAAACGTTATTTTTTAATGATTAACTACACAAACACTTTAAGCGTTTGTAAATATATTCCGCAAATCTACCGAACTGAAAACTAAGGAGTGGTTATTTAGTGTTTATTTCGAACACGGGTAATGCCGTGTTCAGATATGCACCTTAATTGAGTTTTACGCAATAAATGCCATTCTTGAGCTCAATTATCCATACAAAATTGCAATTTAGTTATTGCTCAATTAATACGAAATTGTTAAAAATATTTAGTAAAATTAAAATGCAACACTGCAGTGCACTGTCACAAGTGTGTTTAGTGAGTAAACAACAAAAACAAAGGTCCATCCATTAGGCCTGCGCAAAAGCCAGATGTTTATTTTGTTTTTCTTTAAAGATGTTAAGTGTTGTTTAACTTTTGCTAAGTTAATTGCCAATTGCTAATTGAGTTAGCTTAATTGTGTATGTGTGAACAGAAAGAAATTTATGTCAATAAATCGAATATTGACTCAATAAAAAAAAGGAATATCTGAACACGGTATAACAGTACTATTTTTTACCTCATTGAAGAAGTTGCCAAAATAAGAAAAAATATATTTCTGATCTTTGTCAAATGTGAATTATTTCCCAAAAAATGCGAAAAATCGCCCAACAGTATGTTTTATTTCTTGTGCCAAATCACCCAAACTTTGTATGGCAAAATTTTTGTTGATTTTTCACACATTACTCTGGGTCATTTTGGTCATACTTACTATTTTGAGACTACGAACTAAAGGATATTTTTGCAATTCTTTTTACCATCGTCTAAAGTTTAAAAGGTTGTAAGACGGCAGTTTAAAAAAAACTACTCATATATTCACATTTCATGGTCAGAAAATATTGCAGGTTCTGAACCTTTAAAAAAAACTTGGGAGTACCAGGGCTTAAAAACTGTAGCCGCAACCAAAAATTGTCGAACACAAAACGAAAATGTGTGTATTACTTTTCCCTTTTTGAGCTAGTTTGACAGCGATTGTTAACATTAAATAAATCAGAAGTAAAAGCAACAGCTTTTTTTTTGGCCAATGACAAATGTCTACGTGGAAGAAATGTCAGTTTTTCTACTTTGACTGCAGTTTTTAAAACGCTGGGGAGTACCCTTAAATGGAGTAATTTTATAAAAAAAATATATATATATTTTTTCCTCAAAGAAACCTTTTAGAGACTTTATACTTTTAACACGACATGTTATATATCGGGTGATTTGTTAGCTATTATTTTTTTGGCAACACTGGTTTAAACAGCTGAAGCACGTTTAGTGTTTTGTTTCACTGTCAAACATCGTCAGTTTGGTCTATAATTTAACCACGAATCGTCTTACAAACGAACAACGCTTTCAAATTATTGACTTTTATTATCAAAATGCGTGATCTGTAAGGAAGGTTCATCGCGCGCTTCTTGTGTTCAGCGACGCAGCTCATTTTTGGCTCAATGGGTACTTTAGTAAGCAGAATTGTCGATTTTGCAGTGAAGAGCAGCCAGAAGCATTGCAAGAGCTACCAATGCATCCAGAAAAAGTTACAGTTTGGTGCGGTTTATGGGCTGGTGGCATCATTGGACCGTACTTCTTCAAAGATGATGCGAATCGTAACGTAACTGTGAATGGTGAGCGCTACCGTGAGATGATATCCAATTTTTTTTGCCCAAAATGCAAGAGCTTGACTTGCATGACATGTGGTTTCAACAAGACGGTGCCACATGCCACACAGCACGCTTAACAATGGTATTATTGAGAGGCGAGTTCGGTGAACATTTTATTTCACGTTCGGGACCGGTCAATTGGCCGCCTAGATCGTGCGATTTAACGCCCTTAGACTATTTTTTGTGGGGCAATGTTTAAGCTCATGTCTATACATACATGCCCGCTTCAATTGACGCATTGGAAGACAACATTGAAGCATTTATTCATGAGATACCGGCCGAAATGTTGGAAAGAGTATGCCAAAATTGGACTAAGCGGATGGATCATTTGAGGCGCAGTCACGGTCAACATTTGCATGAAATAATCTTCAAACATTAAATTATATGGACCGTACTATCGAATCAAAGAAAGATTTCATGCATTTTTCTGAATTCTATGTGTTTTTTTTAACTTTCCTATAGCTCTTAAAAAATCACCCATTACTATGTACATATAGATATTTTACTGAAAGGTTAAGTTAAGTTAAGCTTACCTTGGCCTTTTTTGATAATGCTGGGTACAGCAACTAAAAACTTCTAAGCCCTTTTTATTTACATCCAAAAGTTTTATTTGACTAAAATTTCGTTCTCCATTTTAGTGCAGGATATCCCCAAAGCCAAAAGAATAAATCCTTTAAATATAAATATTTCCAAACAGAGCCAGGTGAACTGTAGAGCCGAAGCAAAATAAATATTTTTATTTTTTAAACATTAAAAATATAAAGACAATTTTATGGGTTCTAAATTAAGAGTCAAAAACGAAGCAGTACCCGGCTAAAGTGTTTACCCGTACCAAAATTAAGAGTATAATTTTCTTCTAGAATTCTTCTGCCACATAAAACTTAATTAAAATGTAGCTCTTGAAACGTTGCAGCTATATCTTGAAACGTTACAGTTTTGTTGAAACAATCTACCCCACTTTCGAGACAGGGTATCCTTTTGGATATCCTTGATTAAAATAAAATGTTCGCAAAATTTAAAATATTTCCTAAAACAAGTTAGAGTGCTATATTCGGCTGTGCCGAATCTTTGATACCCTCCACCGACAGTTCGAATGTTTTAGGCGTACTAAACTGTTTTCCGGGAGCAGTGTTTATATGGGGCTTAGGGTAAATTATGGACGGATCTTCACGAAATTTAACAGCGTGATTTCCAGTCAAATAAAACAAATTTTTGCAAAATCTTATCTCATTCCGTGCGTTGTTCCAGCATGTATGTTATTTTTTGTTACAAAATTATCAATTTTTTAAGGCGGTGGTTTCACATTTTGATTCATAGCTCTGGTCCTAATGAACCGATTTTGCTGGATTTCAATCCAAAACTGCTTAGGATAACTACAAGCAATTTGGCACCAAGTTTGTTCATTTCTTTTGAGCTTTTCGAAAGTGAACGTGTTTTCAACAGACGGACAGACGGACATGGCTAAATCGACTTAGAATTACTCAAGGACCCAGAATATATATACTTTATGGGGTCTGAGATGAATAATAAAAAAGTTTCACACGGAATGACAAACTTAATATACCCTCTTCACAACTAATTGTGGTGGAGGGTATAAAAAAAGGAAACTAAAACAAATTTAGAATCAGAAAATGTATCTAAATAGGTTGCCGCACTTAAATTTACAAACAAAATTTGCTTTGGAATGCCCACTTAAGGAGTATCTACAGCTCAAATTAGACGTGGCATAACCATAATAAAACTGTATTACCATAACCACTGTACTACCAAAACCAACAACAGAAATATTTGCTAGAAAATTAAAAATATGAGATTTCCATTATTATTATTATTTAAATGTCAAAGTATCAACTATTCAAACTAGTTTTTCCCTTTTAACTGTAGGGTACTTCCAGATAACAAACGGCAGCATTCAAATAAAATTATACACAGAAACAAAAATTATGAAAATCGTTTTCTTCTTCGTCTGCACAAATTATTACATTTGTATTATTTTTTTTTAATATCTTTATTTTTATTAACTTCTTCTTGGTCTTGCTTTCATTGGAATTCAGTTTTTTATTTTAGCAAATTTCCTGTTTTCTCTTCTGTCGAGTTCTTACGGAGACGTTGGAATGTTTTCGTTAAGGAAATCAACTTTATGTATGTTAAACTGCCAAAAATGTAAAGATTTATGTTTGATTTTAATGAGATTTATTTGAATATTAATGTGCAGAAATTCACACATGCAATAAAGCAGCAATAAAGGGAATACAACTTTAAAAAAAAATTATAAAATTTAAACCAAGAAAACAAAAGCAAAAAAAAGCTGAATAATTCATATGGATTAATTTATTGTCCAGTTAATATGACAATGAACAAATTGAGTGAAATTTGTAAAGGGAAATGTAAAAAAACAAAAATTTCTTAAATTTCTAAAAGGTGATGTTGATAAAAAAAGCTGTTAAAACTCTTATAAAAAGGAAACAGAAGTTTGAAGTGTATTTTAAACGAAATAACAGTAAAACTTTAAGCACGAAATTTTTTAACATCACAATAATAACCGTTGAATTCTCTTTTCTAGGTTCCCGAAAACATTGCAGTTGGCCATGTGGTTGGTTCTGTGGACGCCTCCGATCACAGCAAACAAAACATGATATTTAATGAGGACAATCTTTACATTACCTACACCCTAACACCCATTTCCAAAGACTTTATAGAAGGTGCTTTCGACATTGATCGTCATACAGGCTCACTGGTAGTGGCCCGCCAATTAGATCGTGAACTGCAATCGGAATTTCGTTTGGAAATACGGGCTCTCGACACCAGCGCTAGCAATAATCCTCAAAGCAGTGCTATAGCGGTAAAAATCGAGATTCTAGATGTCAATGATAATGCTCCGACATGGCAAGAAGATCCCATTTACATACAAGTCAGTGAATCGGCGGCGGAGGGTTTTGTCATCCATAATTTTTCAGCTTCAGATTCCGATACAGGTCTCAATGGGCAAATTCAGTACAAACTCTTGAAATACTCACCCAAAAATTGGAATGTAGAAAAAACTATGATAGACGAGCCAAATCTATTCGCCGTAGATATTTTAACGGGTGGCTTAGTTGTAATGGGCCCTTTGGATTATGAGATGATAAAGGAATATATACTTATCGTGCAAGCCTTTGATTTGGCGGAAAACAAAAGCGAACGCTTGTACAGCTCGGTAACCGCCGTAGTGAAAGTTTTAGATGAAAATGATAACAAGCCGGAATTTGTTATACCTCCTCCTAATAGAGAACCTAAAAACAGGCATGGGCTAATCCATAAAAATGAAACCCCTACTGCTTCTGTCTATATAGCCGACAATAAGAGAATTGGGGATTTATTAATGCATATAGTAGCCATAGATCCTGATACGGGCAATAATGGTCGTGTGACATATTCTCTTGTAAATGGCAATGAACTGGCTTATTTTCGTTTGAATGCTGAAAGTGGTTTCCTGGAATTGGCCAAACCTTTGCCTCCAATTTCTAATAATGCTGATGCTAGTATGGCCGGTTTGACTACACTCAATCGCAACAAATTTGAGCTAATGATTAGAGCCCAAGATCATGGTGCCCGGGAGAAGCTTAGTTCCATGATGAAGTTGGAAATTTTAGTAAGGGGTACAAAAAGTAATCCACCACGTTTTATGCAGGGTACGTACGATGCCAATATATCGGAAAGTGCTTCTACGGGAAGTTTTGTCGCGCAAGTGGCAGCCAAATCTTTTAATGGAGGCGAGAATGGTAAGTAGAGCTTGCTTGTATATCCTTTAGCACCAAAAATCTTTCCTACGCGTATGGATCTACATCGCATTGTAGGAAGAAGTTCCCTCCTATAACTTTCATAACAATGATTATAAGTCTACAATCTGGTAGCGCTATAACTAGTTACGCCTAGAATCTTAGATTTCTGGCAAGGACTTTACGGCAATTTAAACGCAAATCCTAACCCCTTAATAATATTACGGGCTTATTTCTGTCCTAAGCCTAAAGAGAAATTTCGGTCTGCCGTCTACATTTGTATATGCTGTCGCTAACAAATGGTCCTATTTTCACTGAAGGTAATATATTTTATTCTCTTAGGCAAAGCGTCAGTTTAGGATTCATTATGTATCTAAAATACCACCACATCTAGACATGGACCTCTTCAACTTCTTCTTTCTCATTGCAAGTGCTGAATTATTAAGTTTCTCACTTTGTATGAAACGCAAAGTTATATTTATCTTAGCTTCATTAATTATATATTTCCTAGATTTAAGCCAAGTCCTTCTGTACAAAACGGGTTAACTTTCAACCAAATCCATACATTTTAGTGCAAAATTGCTTCTAGTTTTAATAAAAAGCTTGGGAGTAAAGTACATTAGAGTCCGTTCAGTTGGAAAACAGTTATGGACCCAAATTTAGACCAACGTTTCGGAACAAAATCAATATTTTAATACTGTTTAAGTACCACTTACTATACAAAACTGATATTGCTAATGATATGTGAATGGCAAAAAAACACCTTTAAGAGCATTGCAAGGACCCGGGTACCTATGTGGAAATATTATTGGAAACTAAAATTTTTTGTCGAAAATATGTGTATTATCACGGAAAATGGCTTAAGAATAAAATTTATATTAATGCTAAGATATGCAAGATTGAAATTTAACTTAAATTTTTATTTGTGCAAATATAAAACAAAATACTTATAAATATTACTCCGGTGATTTCCCTTATTGCAAAGATACAGAAGTTGAACTTTTTCATGTGTATTGTGTTAGTCTATATAAGATTTTGACCAAGTGAAGGTAACATTTAATGTATGAAGGTAACCGCGTACCTTGCAATACCGGTTAGGGTGTAAGATGAAAATTTGGTGAACCAATTTCTTGCCTTTCAAAATAATTTTTAAGCTAAAAAATAATAATAATTTAAAATTAAATAATAGTTAAAAGTTCTCAAGAATTTTTAAATATGTGGGCCATCTATTTATTTTTGGCCCGCCTACTTAGTGGGACGCTTTATTATAAAAACGTTGATTTCATATACATACTTATGCGAAGAAAGATCAAAAATTAGCAACAAATCGGAAGTTAAATGTAGTTATTATAATTAAATATAACATAAATTTATATTAAACAAGTGTTTGCCTGGTGGTCGAAATTCGAACAAAATTAATTTTGCAAATATGCAAGTATGAAGGAAACATAGATATACGAGCATTAAGCATTACTTAAGTTCGTAGTTTAGTTTAAAAAGTTCAAATGTATAAAAAAAACCGAAAGTACCGATTTAAAATTAAAAAGGTACCTTAAAGTCTCCTCCTATAGTTTTTCAGTCATTCTAGATAGACTCAGCATGTTGATATAATTAAAATGCCAAAAGTACCAGATAAAGAATGAAAAAGTAACGAAAAGGTCCCTCCTACAGATTCTCTTTTACTCGGGACCTTGCATTTTTAATTTAATGATTATGCGTCCCATGCTAACAGAAATTGAAAAACTACCAGTTGAAGAACCAAAAAGTACCAAAAGTTCAATTTTATAGATTCTCACCCACTCATGACATAGCATATTTAATTTTATGTTTCTAGATCCAATTTTACCGAAAATAAAAAAAGTACCAGTTTTAGAACAAACAAATACCAAAAAGCTCCCCCTGACAGATTCTTATGCAGTTAGAAACATGTAAATTAAATTTTAGATTTCAAGTCCCAATATTAACGAAAATTCAAAAAGAACAAAAAGTACCAACAGTTTTCCAATTTTACGTGCTGCATGCGGTCATTTTAGAAGTTTCTATATTTTATTGAACTTAAAAACATAAAATTATATGCGCAGGATCCTGTGTGAATGAGAATCCATAAGTCGCAATTTAAAGAGAGGTAAAAAGTAATGTGTGTGACCATACAGTGTCGCCCCCCTACCAACAAACTTTGCTGTCCGCAAGAAATGTCAATAGTGTAAATTGCGACTTATGGTTTCTCATTCACACAGGATCCTGCACATATAATTTTATGTTTCTAAGTTCAATTAAATACAGAAAATTCTAATATTACCGCATGGAGCAGGGAAAATGAAAAGAAGAACTTAAATTTACCGTTTTCCCCCCTTTTGATGCTTTTTCACCCCATAACTTAATATAATTTATTAGTTTTAAGGCAATTTATTTATTGGTTTAAAAACTGAATGGGGTGACAAAGAAGTTGCAAAAAGCCAAATTTCAAAAAAAGTACCAGACACCTGTCCGCTAATTTTTTTCTCATGGCCATCGATAAGTTAAAAAAATTTTTTTTTGCATCTTTTTTTAGTTTTAAAGATATGTGGTTACCGAATTTACCCGTTTTTTACGATTTTGTATCCCCTCAGATATTAATAAAATATGCACTTCCGTAAGAAACTTCCTTTAAAATGGTGTATTTTTGTTTAAATCGGTTGACAAACATAGGAGGAAAGTGTTCTTAACTGTTTTGCCTTTGGCGATTTATATGTACTAGTGTTCGCCTAATGGTCAAAATTCGACCATAAATTTGTATGTAAATATGAAGAAAACATAATTCGTCTAAGTATATTTGAATTTATTTGTTTCGAGCAATTATTTTTTCCTTCAAAGTGGATCGATTTGGTGAGGGACCAACCTCCGGTTCATATTTTATCTTCAATATAAAAAATACCAATTGAAAAACAAAAAAGTATCAAAAAGTCTTCTTTATATATTGTCATCCACTCAGGATGAAACGAAAATTAATCAAAGTACCAGCTGCTAAACGAAAAAGTACCAAAAAGCTCCCCTCGCATGTTCTTATTCACCCTTTTTAATGTATAATTTTATCTTCATAGGTCGAATATAACAGAAAATTAAAAAAGTTCCAGATGAAAAACAAAAAGTACCAACATTTTTTATCTTATAGGTTATCACTCACTCAGGACCCTACACCTATAATATTATGTTTTTAAGTTCAATATTATAGAAAATTTAAAAATTATCACATGAAGCACAAATTTAGTTTTCCGTATTTCTCCTTTTTTTCTCCCCATAGAGGTTCGGTTGACAAACAAAGCAAGATATCGTTCTTAACTGTTTTACCTGGTCTGATTTATACATAAGATTTATATAGTCGAAATATTCGAAAATTGGTTTTTTAAAAATGTCAAATATTCGATCACCCTAATTTTTTTTTATTTGATAATTGGAAAAAAAAATTTTATTTATTTATTTTGCATTTGTGTTAGTTGCAATTTTTAACGCTTATAACTCTGAAATTATTGAACAGATTTAAATAAAATATATATTGTGCACTTCTGTGAGTAAATACCTCTCAAATGGTGTATATTTTGTACAAATCGGTTGACATACAGAGGAGGAAAGTGTTCTTAACCGTTTTGCCTTAGCCGATTTATATATAGATATGCTCATTAATTATCCTACAAACTTTCAGGATGATGGGTCCCAAAATGTAAAAGAGGTCTTATTAAAAATTAATAGACCACTCTCAAAAAAATATTTCATTACTGCTGAAACCGTAACAAAGAGGGATGATGTGGCAACATTTGTTTAATATGACTAGAATTTACACTGCCAAATAATGTCAATGATAAAGGTTCCTTTCATTCAATTTAACACACATTTTTGTAGTTGTTTATGACGAGAAATTGTGCTGACATATGTTTTTAAGATTAGTCAAAAGTTAATTAAAGGTCCCAAATAAATTCTACTTCCGAATAATTTCAACGCTTGCTGTAGTGTACAAAACATTTAACGAAGCCGAACATAGCATTTTTTCTTGCTAACCAAAAAATTTTTTTAGATGCCAAAACCTTTTTCTGTTGTTTTTTCTAACCTTATTAAAATTTTTTTACAAAAATCTAAGAAAACTTAAATAAAAAACCCAAAAAGAAAATCACGAGGTGTCCATCAATCTGTCCAACTCATAGAATGTTCACCCATCTCTTCACTCAAACCAAGCAACCACTCACTCAGGCGGACATTCATTCACTTTACTCACCATTCACTCATTTCTCAGAGTTAACCGCCACATGCAAATTGAAAAAATACAAAACACAACGGTTTTCATTCTCTCCTTTTTTTTTTTTTTTTTTCTTAAATTCTTTTAATCATTCATTCTTTCATATGTGTTCTATCTAATTCCCTATTACAGCTAATCTCACCTATGAGATACCAACAGGTGTCGCCGATAATCATTTTCATGTTGACACCCAACGTGGCATTGTCACCACACGCGGCCAATTTGATCGTGAAACAAAAGCCACATATACGGTGCCAATTTATGTATATGATGCTAAACGTTCAACAGCAACAGCAGCTGCAGCAACAAGTAGCAGTAGCAACAACAACAACAATGTCATGACTTCAATGGCACGTAGGCAAAGATCTTCGGTAAATGAAGCGGCTGCCGCTCAAAATGGGCAATTTGATGTGGCTATTTTGCAAATAACAATAACTGACATTAATGATCATGCGCCGGAATTTAGACCGGGATCATGCTATGCACTCTCCGTTCCGGAAAATAGTGATTTAGCAGTGATACACACAATTGTGGCAACTGACATAGATGAAGGTGCTAATGGGGAAATAATGTATACTATAATAGGTGAGTAATAAATGTTTGATTGAAAATGCAAATCAAGGCGAATTCAGCTACAGGTGGTGTCGATACCACAACAATCTAAAAACAACAAAAACAATATGATTTTGCATTGCTTTGTTAGTGTTCACGATTTAAAAGGTTAATCATTCGCAACAAAACACTAACAACCCTGCAAATAATAGGACCAGTCCAAACACGCGTGTAAAATTAAGCCCACAATGTGCTAGGCCTATAAAACCCAGCTTTGGATTACAAAGGAGTAGTCTTAAAACTACTCCATGATATACTCAATAGGTTTAGTTTTGAAGTCGTTTAAAAACGAAAACCTGTCGTTAAAAAACGAAGATATGTTGTCTCACTATAAACACTTTTTAACAATAACATGCTTGCAATACATTGGACTAGACCAGGGAGTAGTCCATTTGATCAAAATGGAGCAGGTAGTCCAATATTATTTGCAGGGAAAACAAAACTAATTGGTTCGAACTGTCAAATTCAGATGGCGTTTCGACACCACCTGTAGTTCAATTTGCCTCAATGCAAATTATATATGTATACATATCTAGAAAAAAAATTTTTTCATATAAATAATTAACTACTTCTCTTTCTTTTTGGTCTCTTTAACAGGTGGCAACACGGGCAATAAATTTAGTTTGGATATTCATTCTGGCGAACTAACCGCCCGCCCTTTAGACCGCGAACAACAGTCCCGTTATGTTTTACAAATACAAGCTACCGATCGTGGTTCCCCCATTAGTTATCAGGGTCATTGTAATATCACAGTTATTGTGGAGGATCAAAACGACAATGATCCGCATTTCGAGCAGGCCAAATATGTGGCCAATGTTGCCGAGAATGTTCCTGTCGGTACCAGTGTTATGCGCATCAAAGCGATGGATGATGATTTGGGCATAAATGCCAGATTGTTGTATACTTTGGCTAATGAAACACAGTGGGTGTTTGCTATTGATAATAAAAGTGGTGTTATTAGTACAGTGGGGTAAGTAGAAAACAAATTTTAAAATTTGTTTTTTTAATTGTTAAAAACTTCTGAAACACTGACATTATTGATATTTAAAAATACCCTATTCGAACTAAAGAGCACCTGGGTTAGTAAGAAATAAAATAAACAATTTTTGATCTTGCATGGAAAAGGCTTTACGGCCTGTTTTCACAAATAACCGACAGCTAAAAGTAGACTTTAACCGGCCTTATAAAAAGTGTTCCACTATAAAAACTTTACTTTAACCTAAAGTGAGCGATAAAGTTAATTAAGGTTCATCCTACCTGGTAGGTAAAAGTAAAGTTGTAATAATGGAACACTTTTTATACGGCCGATAAAATCCTACCTTTAAATATCGGTAAGTTGTGAAAACGGGCCTAAGTCGCAAAAAATAAAGTGAGGAATATTTCTTTGGATTCTGGCTAGGGAGCTGTGTTTTGCTCCGGACTCAATTATGAAGTCCATCCTGGTGTTTGGGGTACCTATGGGCTATTGCTCCCCTACAAATTCGCAGTAGCATTGGAATTTTATAACTTTGCCTTCTAAGAAATTTATAGTGATAGAGTTCTTCAAGATGTTGGATGAGGATTTCAGTTTTGTTCTAAGCTTAGTGGTAAAGATCACAGGCTCTCTTTAGACTTACTATCTGTTCAAGAATGTAACATTAGAGTCATATAGCAAAAAGTACCTCCTGTTTGCAAGTTTGTTGCATATTCGGAGTTAAGAGAACTGCTGGATGTAGCCACAATTAAGAATACCGCCCACATTAATATTAGCAGCAAACATTTAACACAACTCAAACAGTGCAAAACTGTTTAACAAAAATAATTTTGTTTTATTTTAATTCAAGAATGCATTATAGACATGCCATATTTTCAAGACTTTATGTTGCCATTGATAATTTTTTAATTAAATACGAGTTTTTGGGATGAAAAATACTCAAAGCCAATCTAATAGTGACCATGAAGTGTGTTTTTTTTAGGGTTTAAATTCGATTCTAAGAATCTATTTCGGAAAAGAATAAAAGTTTCAAATTTAATTGTATCTATAGCAGTGATGAGCACATGCTCTATGGCTTGCACGGGAGCTTAGGCAATAAAAAAATTCTTAGACGAACTCGACATACATAACATAAATATCTCTTTGTTTCTCACCAAATTTGCAAAGAGAATGACTAGTTGTCTCTCTGCTGTTGCTTAACTAGTTTGTCTACTACAACATAAATTAGAGAATTGCACTTCTGCCCACCATAAATCTATAACAAAGTTTAGGTTATTTTCCTTGGATAGCGCTCAGAAGCATAGCTCACTTGGGTCCTTCATTGGTTTCTTTGTGATGCTAGCGCTACTGCAGAACTCAACTAATTCGTCTTCCTTATGAAAAGAAAAACCAGCCTTAGTTCTATCTTAGATAGATCATCCAAAGAGACAAGCACAGGTTTTCTAAGATATCACTCCCTCAAATCCTGAATTTCGGGACACTAAACAGCAAATGAAACACATTTTCTTCTTCCTCTTCGTCATGACTTCTTCTGCAGTTTTTATTAAATTTTAGTAACATTCTTCTCGCATGACTCCCCACGTGACTGTGCTCAGTTATCACTGAGACCACTGCTTTAATCTCGTCTCTATTGAACCTAAGTAGAGAGCTGGTTCTGCGTTCATCATAGCCATGCTAAAATGCCCAGGATACAGGGCAGGTGGCAATCGATCAATGAATGCGTCATCAATACGACTACTTCGTTTGGCAAGCTCATTTGCTATCTGGCTACCCCGCCAGTATACATGCCCTACTATTCAGTTTAGCGCTACTTTCGAGTACTTTTCAATCTTATACATCCGATATTCTTCAGTAAGCCTAGATGTCATATAGACAACCGCTAGGGATGCAATGGCAATATTGTTATCAGTAAACATACAGAACCAGATAGCGGCCCACCAGGGACAATCGAGTGATTGATGTACTGCCATGGCCATAGTCATGAGACAAAAAGCTATGCGCCACGTCCAACAATGTCGTCGAGCAGAGAGCCATCTCTCCAGCCGTAATATCCACCGAGTGCCAGTTTTATAACGTTAACAGTGCCCTCGTGGGAAACAAAATCTGAAACAAAAGTCTAGTAAAATTGTCCTGGCGATCTAATCAAACCTTGCCTTATTCTCTTTACTGTCAAGTTTAGGGTTGGGCTTAACTAACCCAGTTTTTCACTTGTTTTTCTTATCTCAACCAATTAAAATTGCCTTTTTTAAGGCTTTGAAGATCTTATCTACATTAAAACATACATATGTATATCATTTCTTTTAAATTAAATTTTAAAACAAATTGGAAAGTTTATTTTTTCAAAAAATTCAATACAGTTACTTGAAGAAATATTTCAAAATGTTGTAAATGTCCCGACCATTTTTGACAAATAACAATTTATACAAACATTTTCCCAAACATGACATTTTTTTTGTTTTGTGCAAAAACTTACAATGACAACTTCAATATAAATCTGTAAATTTTTCTATAAATACTTTATTGTATTTTCGAACAATCTTTTTTTTTTTTTTTGTTAACAAATCTCTTTCAATTATGTTGCGTTACAATTCCATATTAAAACTTCAAAAAAAAAAAAAAAAAATATTGCGAACATTTTTCATTGAAAGTAAATCGTATAAAAAAAAATAAACCGATCAGACTTCAACAAGTTGCAACATAGTTGTTTGTAATAAATCATCATTTTTTAATCAGCATCTGTCACATGTTAGTCCAAAACATTTTGCCACAAATTAAGCACTTCTTGATAAAAATGCCGCTGCCGTAAGAGCAAAAGCAAAAAAAAAAAAAAGCTTTTGTTTTCGCCTCTGACTAGCTAAGCTGATGGTTGTTGGTTGGTCAGTTCGGTTGGTTTTATCTTAAAAAAACTGAATCTTATACCCAATGTGTGACTATAACAGTCATTGAAGGAAGGGTTGTGAAATAAATAAAGTTTTTGGATTTTTTTTTTGCTGCTGTTGATCAGTGGTTCTTAATGTTTTTCGTGTACGAGATTGATAAGTGTCCCTTATTAATACATTTTATACACAATTGTCGAGATATTAAGTAGAAAATAATTAGTGGAGCACCTGCCCTGTTGGACTAATCTCATGGTGGTCTTATCCAGTGGGTAATAAATAATGTGTTTGTCAACCGTCTCTGTAGCAATTTGAGTGCACAAATCGACAGAATACACTCATTCATGTTTTGAGCTGGAGCTATCTAAACTCTTCTGCATTAGAAAAGTTGGCAGCATCCGCCAGCGAGATCCAGCAGGCCAAAATTAATTAGTGAACAATCTTGCTTCGTCAAACTTTTATGGAAAATTTTTTTAGCGATATTGGGACCAAACCGCAACCATCACGTGATCTCCAAAGGGATTCCAATTCATAGTGACTGAATCCCAGGACACCATATAGGATCTCTAGTCGGCCGCTTTCTCAAAAGAGCAAAAGCAAAGATTTCTGCTACTATTTCAAGTACTACTAGCTGCCCCTGATTTCCCGAAAAGGATGTAACAACAGAATGAAGAATATAATTTTAATGTTTCCGTGCATACTCCTGGAAAGAATTGTGAGGATTATACGCACATGTTTCGCACTGGAACTACAATCTCTGTAACATCAATAAAGCACATCAAACAGCATTTACAATTTCACACTTGGTAACGCTCAAAAATAATTATTAAACTCGCAAACCCGCCCTGGTTTTGCAATTTAGGATTAACCTGCAGTTGTTACGTGATTTACAAAGAGATCTCACCAATAACAGATCAAGGGCCTTTTTTACTCTTTGGCGGCTTCTGATTCTTATGGTACCAGGATGGACGTTGGTTAAATGCTTTAAGACAGTAAAAATATGATAATATATGTATATTCAGACCAAAAGACTTTAAGACTACGGGTCTGCAAAACTATTAAAAATGTTAGGGTTAAAATATAAAACTTAAAAACTTTAATGGCCATTTTCTCATTAGGCGATTATCTTGTTTCCCAACGAAAAACTGCACATTAAAGAAATTTGGTTTTCTCAATGTCTCATTTGCTTCGATTTAATCGCAAAGCTAACCGGCACTCATCTGCCAATTATTTATTTTCCTCTTATTTTCCGTACAGATAAATTCAATCAGCTGGCTCCCATCTTTTACATGTATTTTGAATGGCGTTGCCAGCTGAAAACTTTGTTTTTTGTCGGTATATTGAGAAACCCAAAATCGTTAACGGACAGTTTATCGGTCCAATAAATTTATGTTGACATTAAGTAACAGACAGTTTGTCAATACATTGAGAAAATGGCCATAAGACTCTAAGTCTATGAGATTGTTATAAGATTCTATTTGCTATAAAATTCTGTAGGTGGATCAAAAGAAACCAATTTCTTTATTTGAGACTGTATTTCGTTATGGCGAATTTAGTTATTTTTGACGTAAAAACCAACGTCGCGTAAGTGCTGCCCATGCTTTGCATAAGCTCATAGAAAAATACATCAATCCACTGATGAAAATTTTGTCATATTTTATACGTCATCTATGCTGTCACTTTAGTGACATAAACTCTATGCCACATTTTGTGTATTATTAATATAATTTTCATGCTTAAAAGTAAAAAAAGAAGAAGCAAAACTTCCCATGTTTTTTTTTAAATTATTTAGTTAAATACATCATATTTTTAAAGAATAATGATTACAAAAATCATATCGGGCATGCTGCTGATATCTTATAATTTAGAGTTCTTCTGTAAACAAATAGCGGAATACAAAAAAAGTGAAACAAATGTGTTCAACGGGAAAGTAACTAAAAATATTCTCTGACTTTGACTTAAGTCAATTTGTCATTGAATTGAGCCTAATGAGTCCTTTCTCCAATGTTACTGAATCATCGCACTGATGACATTTTTTAAAAGACTGACTCCTATTCGTCATTTATGTGATGCCGATGTGTTATCCCATCGATGACATAATTTATCCAGATGACAATTTGATTATGAAAAGTGTCATGGGGTCAAAAACGAAGACACTTGTCATAGTACTAATGTACCTAGTACGCCTAGTTCTGGGCTTTACCACGTTAACCAACCAACCAACCCACCAGAATAGAATAAAAAGAACATCTTTGAACGATTTTGGAAGATATTTTTTAACCTTATGTATTTCATATTGGAAGATGTTAACCTTTGCGCAAATTGATAGTCTCTAAGCCATAAGATTATTAGATTCCTCGGCTAAACGGAACTTCTCGAATTCTATGAAAAAATGTTATAAAGGTCATTTAGAGCTACGGGGATCCCCCGATTGGGAATCATTTCCTGAGATGAAATTTCAGTTAACAAGTGTAGTGGTGTTTAATATACACAAAAACATTTTATGAGTAAATTTAAAAAAAAAATATGTATTTTTCATCTTTTTGATAGAGGACTCAAAATTGGTGTTTTAAGTTTTATTTATTCTTTCTTCATCAATCTGAATTACGGTGTGTGTATAACCATGATTACCCCGAGTTTAAAAACTAAAAAAAAAACTCAAACCAAGAAAATTGCCAACTAAACTTCAATATTAACATTCACTCAATATATGTATTTGCCATTAAATATTTTTTTATTACAATTTAATTTTTTTTTTTTTTGGAAATGTTCATCTTAACTCAAAAAAAAATTTTAAGATGAGGCAGTAAAAAAATTATGAACAAAAAAAAAGATGAAGAACAATTTATTTTTGCAATTGTTGTCATCATTGATTGTCCATATGAATAAATTTGCACCAGAGGGGGTCTGCAACAGAAATCTACAATTTATAATACAGTTTTTGTTGCTGTTGCTGTTTTCAATTCACAAAATGTTGTTGTTAAAAGGTTTTTCAAGTTTATTTTTAGACGAAGAAGAAAAAAAGCAAAAATATTGCGAACAACTTTTCAATACAAAAAAATAAATAAATATTGATTTAATTTTATTTTCGACTCCTTTTTTTAGCTAAAAAAACGACCTTTAAGTTACGTACAATATAAAATAAACTCAACTTGCCACAAACAACATACAACTAAAACAACATCAACAGAAAAACTTGACATCGTTATTGTTGTTACTTGTAAGAAATAATTTCAGTTTGTTGTTTTATTTTATATATATATATATATTTTTTTTTCTTATATACATGTATGTATATATGTATATATTTATTGAGTTTAGTATAAAGATAAAACAATTTGTTGTAGGTAACATTGAAGGTAATAATACAAAAAAAAATTCAGACCCAACAGCCGACCATCAAACGAACAGGCAACACAGCAACCAACAACCAACGATTCAGCAAAACATGTGCCTCAATTGCTAAACAGTCAAATCCTCAAAAAAATACACTAAACTAAAAAATATATAAAATAAAAACCAAAAAAAAAAAAACCCTAAAAATCTATATAAAAATTGCGTAGGTTGTGTATTAATAAAATTATACGTTTTCCGTCGATGTTTTTTTTTTATAACAACCAGCCACAGCAAACAACACCAACTTTTACAAATAAATAACTAAATGAAAAAATATGTATATAAAGGAAAATTTGTTGAAAGATTTTTTCTGTAATACCAACAAATATATTTTGATATTTTTTAAGGAGTTTATCTGATAAACAAAGCCGAAGGCAACAACTTCACCTTTAATGATGTAAAACATACAAGTCAGTGTTGTTTTGCCGTCCCCTGTATCTTCTTCCCCACAGAAAACTTCAAAAACAAATTTAAGAAAAAAAAAACGTTTTTGTATTTTACAACAATCCTTAAAAAGGAATTCGTATATTGTGTCATGTCACTAGTAAAAATGACAAAAATATATAGTTTGTCTATTCGATATTTGGAGGAGGGAAAAAGGAATAGGGTTGGCTTGTTTACAAAAAAATTGTAAGTGGAATATGAAAGGAGAGCTGAAATTATAAATGAAAAACTAAGCAAAATTCTGTTTTAAGCAAAAATCTTAAACTTAAACGACCTGGCAAAATGTACTTGAATACAAAGAAGTTTGCGACGTTCGCAAGTAGATAAATCAAATATTAAGTTTTAATCACTATCAAATAAGAAAAATAAAAATAAAATGGAAAAGTGATAAACTCGGCTGTGCCGAATCTTTGATACCCTCTAATGACACAAAGGTTATTTCAGGAGTAGGCGTTATATGGAGTATTTAAATTATAAGCAAAGCTTTATAACAAGTTTGGCAAAAATTTCCCAACAAGCTTACTACTTCCGATTTACACCAAGCAAGTCGTCGACGTTAATTCGATCAAAGAAAATTTCGTTAATATACCATATCCTAGTGTCACAAATGACTTTTATAATCAAAACCTAATAGCTTTTAATCCTGCAGATAAGTTTAATTTTCATTATCTTGATGATAATGACGCTATAATAGTGCTGGGAAACTATCGATATTATCGATAGTCTTAAAATATCGAAAATATCGATAGGAAAAATATCTATATCGATATTATTATTATTTAAAATACAGCTATGAAGACATCTTACAGCAGCTATACACTAGACTGGTCGCAATTTTTTTTTTTTTTTTAATTTAATTTTTTTGCGCTGCTTAAAACATGAGGTTTGGTGTAAGAAATCATGATCTTATTTTGCAGGTCAATCAGACGGTGCCTAGCCGTGCCGGGTGGGGCCCAAAATTCCCCATATTAGAAAAAACAAGTTAGAGTGCTATATTCGGCTGTGTCGAATCTTTGATACCCTCTACCGACAGTTCGAATGTTTAGGGAGTAATATCTGTATGATGTCTATTTATTATTATTATCTTAAACTGTGACGATTTGTTGTTAATTATGGTTTTAGGCGACTAAACTGTTTTCCGGTAGTAGGGTGTCTATGGGGTCTAGGGTAAATTATGGACCGATCATCACGAAATTTCACAACGTTATTTCTAGTCCTTTAAAACTGTGACGTACCAATTTCTGTTATAATAGCATTATTAATTATGGTTTTAGGTATTCTAAACTGTTTTCCGGGAGTAGGGCTTCTATGGCGCCTAGGGTAAATTATGTACCGATCTTCACGAAATTTCACAGTATCGTTTATACTCCTATAAAACTGTGACGAGCCAAAATTTGTTATGATTGAATTATTTTTTACGGTTTTAGGCGTACTAAACTGTTTTCCGGTAAGAGGGTTTATATGGGGCCTAAGGTAAATTATGGACCGATCATCACGAAATTTAACAGCGTGATTTCCAGTCAAATAAAACAAATTTTTGCAAAATCTTATCTCATTCCGTGCCTTGTTCCAGCATTTATGTTATTTTTTGTAACAAAATTATCAATTTTTTTAGGTGGTGGTTCCACATTTTGATTCATAGCTCTGGTCCTACTGAGCCGATTTTGCTGGATTTCAATCCCAAACTGCTTAGGATAACTACAAGCAATTTGGCACCAAGTTTGTTCATTTCTTTTGAGTTGTTCGAAAGTGAGCGTGTTTTCAACAGACGGACAGACAGACGGACATGGCTAAATCGACTTAGAATTACTTAGAATATACATACTTTATGGGGTCTGAGATGAATAATAAAAAAGTTTCACACGGAATGACAAACTTAATATACCCTCTTCACAAGTAATTTTGGTTGGGGGTATAAAAACATCTTTTCTATCAGATCTTTATAGTTATACTAGTTGAAAAGCCGAAAATCAAAAATATGGCTTCGTTACGATCTTCCGCAGAGAAAGTACTTCAAGTGTGCCAAATTTCAGCTTACTATGTCATCAGATGGCTTCAGAAACTTGCGGAAAGAATAGGACATACATGCAAACATTAAACATGCAAGATTAAAGTATTTGCTGTTTAATATGTTAGCATGATACGAACGAAAGATTTTTAACCTAATTCGGGGTCGCTGAATCTAGTGGTGCTAGCCGTTTTTTTAGGTTAGCTTTGGTTTTCGAGATATACCGTTATTTCGAAAATTAAGGAGGTTGCACAACATATGTTCGCGCAACTCAAAAACGCTTTAGCTTATTGAAAAACTAAAAAAACCCGAAATTCCGCTATAAAATTTACTTTAAGAAAGGTAAAACTTTTTTCTTTATGTTGGCTTTGGTTTTCGAGATATACCGTTATTTCTAAAATTAAGGAGGTTGCACAACATATGTTCGCGTAACTCAAAAACGCTTTAGTTTATTGAAAAACTAAAAAAAAACCGAAATTCCGCAATAATTTACTTTAAGAAAGGTAAAACGTTTATATATATTTTTTTTTCTGGAAAAAAAATGATTTTTTTATTAAAATTTGTAAGCAACTTTTGATTTTATGTATTCACAAAAGATGTGGCGGTTTAATAAAATTCTTAAATTAATTAAAATTGTTCGTCTTTTGTGAATACACAAAATCAAAAGTTGTTAACAGATTTTAATCATTTACAGCTTGTTTTGTTTGCAATGTTGTTTTTTATATGACTGCATAAAATTAGAAGCACAGCTGCATTTTTCGATTTTTTATGAATTTTTAAATACAAAAATTCCGAAATTTTAATAAAAAAATTATTTTTTTTCCAGAAAAAAAATATAAGAAAAACGTTTTACCTTTCTTAAAGTAAATTTTATTGCGGAATTTCAGTTTTTTTTTGTTTTTCAATAAACTAAAGCGTTTTTGAGTTACGCGAACATATGTTGTGCAACCTCCTTAATTTTCGAAATAACGGTATATCTCGAAAACCAAAGCTAACCTAAAAAAACGGCTAGCACCACTGGATTCAGCGACCCCGAATTAGGTTTAAAATCTTTCGTTCGTATCATACTAAAATATTAAACAGCAAATACTTTAATCTATCTATACAATATATAATTTATTAGTATGTCACGATGTTTGCATGTATGTCCTATTCTTTCCGCAACTTTCTGAAGCCAACTGATGACATAGGAAGCTGAAATTTGGCACACTTGAAGTACTTTCTCTGCGGAAGATCGTAACGAAGCCATATTTTTGATTTTCGGCTTTTCAACTAGTATAACTATAATGATCTGATAGAAAATATGTTTTTTTTATAATATGGGGAACTTTGGGCCCCACCCGGCACGGCTAGGCACCGTCGGATTGACCTGAAAAATTAGATCATGATTTCTTAAGCGGTGCAAACAATTAAATTTAAAAAAAAAATCCCATACAAGATGCGGCCAGTCTACTACACAGTTTTTTGCCGCAAATTTTTACTTGCTATTATTAATTCGCGCTGAATTACAGCAATGAATACAAACAACAAGAATGGCAAGTGGTATGGATGGCTTATCTGTGCTTTTTACTGCTAATTAAAGGCATTTTAGTCGAAATTTTTAAATGTTTATATAGGGACTGAAATGTCAAATATATTTGTAATGTTGTAAAAAAAATGCGATTAATACGTGCAGCACACGTACACGAGTGAATTCGCTTGCTGGACAATAGGGCTTCCAATCGGGAAATCCCTATCCCGGAAATCCCGGGATTTTCGGCATTAGGCGAATCCCGAATCTCGGGATTTTTAATTTCTAGTCCCGGGATTTTCGGGATCCCGATTTTGTTTTATATTCTTTATTATTTTTACATTTTTTTTAATAACTTGTATAAAGATACGTGTATTTGTTGACAAAAAATAGTTTAAAATACATTCGGATAGATGGCGGCATAAAATAACCCCCCAAAATATAACCCCCCAATAAAATAATGAAATAACCCCCCAAAAGTTTGTACAGAGAACAACAAAAACGATTTTTGGTGGGTTATTTCATTTGGTTTGGGGAGTTATTTCATTTTTTTAATTGGGGTATTATTTCATATGAAATTATCCCCCAAAAAATCATTATGAAATAAAGTCCCAATATATTTTTTGGGGGATTATTTCATTTTTAAATTTATAATGAAAATGTTTTTGGGCGCAAAGATTTATCCACTTTGGTATACAGAACACCGGCTTCGATGAATAAAGTTGCCCGAAATCGAAATCCCGAAATATTTTCTTTAATCCCGAATCCCGGGATTCAGAAAAACCAATTCCGATTGGAAGCCCTACTAGACAAGCATTTGACAGGAGTATTTGGCCCTTTATTCTTATTTAATATAAGCAATATTATAGATAGTGTAAACATTTCATTGTTTATCGCAATTTTAAATTTGAGTATTGTTCACTGAAAAATAATTCTTTTTATAACAACTTAATAACAAAAACTTTGAAAACATATTAAGTTACTTACAACCATTTAATGATATTTAATAACCATAATATGATAACATTATATACGTGTAGTCATAGTATGCTTAAGATGCAAACAAAATATCTTTACTCTTATAATATTTGGTTATCGCTATTTGTCAAACTATTTTACATCAGTTCTGTAGTAATATTTTAAAAAAATTAAAAAAACAAAATTAACAAATTTTTGATTAAAATTTTTTTTAATTAAATAGCATTGCTAAGCAAATTTAATTTTTTTTTCTATTACTGTGAAAGTGCATAAATATCGGTGCAAAAAATATTGACCATTCCATGTATTTTAAAAGAAAAATTATAAAAATTCTATAAGCTAATTTTTAAATAATTGCGACCTACGACAAACGATTACAACGATATAATGATAGACTATGATTATAATATGATTACAGTAATCATAATATGATTCATTCCGAAATGTAATAGTTGCTTTCAACCATAACATAATAACAAGGCATCATAATATGATAACTTCTAAACTTATTATCATTAACAGAATAAGAATATGATTAAGGGAAAAATATAAAAATATAATATGATACAATAACAATCGTAATATATATTATATTTCAATCATGAATCCTATCATAAAATGTTGCACTTAGAATATGTTTACCACAACCACGTTTTTTTTATTATAATTCGTTGCAATTTTAGGCGTATTAAAATATATTCCAAGAGTACAATTTATATGGGGCATGTGTGATGCAATGTGATTTCTAGTCTTATGAAACTTCACATACCGAATTCAATGAAGATAGGACTATTTGTTACGAGAACTATTTATAAGGCATATTATAGTGTTTTCATAGAGCGGGCTTTATATGGACCAATCGCCACTATGATATCTAGTCATATACAACAAGTTTATTCAAAAGTAAATAATAACACAATAGTTTTTTGAGTCGTTGTTCCGCATTTTGTGTTTGACTCTTTTTCTACTGAACTGCTTAGGCTAACTAGAAACAATTTGACATGGTGATTTAAACAGACGGACATAGCTAAATCGACATTATTATTACTCATTGAATCAAAAGATAGATATATACCTTATTGGGTCTTAATGAATAAGTTTCACACCGCTATGACAAACTTAGTATGCTCTCCTTCACCACTACGGGTCTTCACCGCTACGGGTGGAGGGTAAAAAAAAGTTTTGTTCTTACTCATTTTGACATAGAGCACTTCCAAAGGGTGCTTAAGTTTCCGCGTTTTGGCATACAATTATAATAAATCAACATGGAAAATCATATTTGTAATATAAATAATGGGGACTAGGGTGTTATATATTTATTTCACATATACTCCGTTAAAGTTTTGTATTGAAATTTAGCCAGATCGGCCCATAATTGATTGAGATATGAGCACGAAACCATAATCTCTTATGTTTGCTATTTTTTTATTACTCTTTTCTGTATATCTGGAGAACGGAAGAGCCAATGCTTCCAAATTAGGTCAAGCATCTTGGTTATCAATACACAACGATTTTAAATAATTTGTTCTTTTTCATAAGAGTTTCCAAAATTTTAATAACATTTTATAACAACTTACGATACAAATGCACTGGATTAATACTTTATTGCCAAGTCTCAGTCTGAAGATCTATATTGAAGCAAGAGTCAATTGAAAACTTATAATGTTTAAGGTTAAAATACTTCAAACCTTTTTCATGATAAGTTTTGCGAAATTTCTTCAAATTTTCAAAACAACGTATGTGTTATTATGGATTTATGTCAAAGATGACTGCTTAGGCTTAGAATGTAGAAATTAGTACGACTCAACTCAAAATACATCATGTTTTAAGTTAAAATAATTTAGTTTAGTAATATTTAGAGACTTCTGAAAATTAAAATCAACGTATGTTACAGATGTAAAATATTAATACTTCATTGCCTTCAATTCAAACCCCCAATAAAAAATGGAGCTTCCAACGAAGCAGGTTTGTAAGGGAGAAACCTTAACGTTTCACTTACCATTGCGCTTACGCAAGGCATGCATTTTATCCCACTTTGAAGCAATACCTTTTTGACACATCAAGCGCATTATTCAGCGCAAATTAAAATTGTTAGTTGTAATGATCAGCCGTACAAATTGAATGTTTTGATAGAGTTATTTTTTAGTATTCTCCCTTACAAACCTGCTTCGTAGTAAGGGAATGCCGTAGCACTTGAAATTTTATTTTTTTATAAAAGTTGTTCTTTCACTTACTTTACTGCATTTCTGTATGTCTTATTGCGTAGCGCATAATTGTGCGCTTATTTTTTTAAATGTACCACTAGTGCTTCGCAAAATGATTAAATTTTTTATTGGGACTTGTCATTTTAAGGATTAAAACATTTAATTATATATTTATAATTAAAATATTATTTTTCATGAGTTTAAAAAGATTTTAAAACAACGCGTATTGTGTACTTTCGAGCCATCTAAAACTTAAAAAATAGTTGGACTAGTCTGAACAGCGTATGTTTACAAGTCATAATATTTAATCTTATTTATATAAAAAATTTATAATAAAAGAAGTTTTAAAAATGCTCCTGATATGTATTATGTTTTCCCCTACGGAGGTGTAGGGATCGATCATCTTAAGAATAATATTTAACCTACCTGGGATTCAATAAACAAATACAAAATGACAGGGGTCCTGACGTCGTTTGATTTCTTGAGATTGAAGGCTTGCGAGAGAACATATCTATCCCGTGCCGCAGGAGTCAGTACCACACTGTGTGTGCAAGGCACTGGTCTGATTATTGGTTGAGGCACCCGTTAGTATGCTTCTTGCAAAAATTGCTTCCTGTCTTTCAGGATGACTGTTTTTGCGGAAGCTTTACTTTTATAATAGAAGGTGGCTTTTCATTAAGTTGTTCTCCGGCCGATGAGGGAGTGGATGAGTGAGTGAGACGAGTGAGGGATGTGGTTGAAACTCAAATTACGGGTAGGAATATCATGAGTCATCAGGAGAGCTATCCTCTTGTCGAGGGTTCTAGCTGATGCTGCTATTCGACCGATACTGCTGGCTATTGCTAAAGCAGCCGAGGTTAGAGAGCTCCGGCTCCTCAATAATCTTGGGTGTATAATTTTTAGCGGATTATATATAATCCGATGTAAACATTAAAATTACCGCTTGTGTGTGAGCACATACGGGGGCTGCTGATATACGTATTGCTTGTCACCTAGTGGTTAAGATCCACCATAAAATTAGCCGATATGGCAGCTGCTCCTGTAAATCATTTCCACATTTGTTTCTTGCTTAAAATTTAATTTTCAACTAATGTTGCATACCTATATTGAATATTCATTACCGAAAAAAACGAAAAGAAATTTTTCATATAAATTTCCTAATTTTTTTAATTTCCTATTAAAATATGTACTTCTAAACTTACGTTAAGTGTAACTAGTATTTAGTTATAAGAAAACAAATATTAAAGTTATTGTTCAGAAATATACTTTTTATTTATTGTGGCATAAAAATGTTCCCCACCCTTCCATTTCGGGTACAAAAAATCAGGAAAACAAATTTTTACTCACTACATTTAACAAAATGAATTTGAAATTTTCTTTATGTTCCTCATCATTTTTACATGGTAAACACGAAGCAAACACAATTTAAAAAAAATCTCTGAAAATATACAAGATCTATGTAGTCCAGTTTCTTTTTTCTGATCATTATTTTAATGATCATCATCTGAAAAACACTAGAATCCTAGAAAAACTAATATCAAAAAAAAAAAAAAAAAACAATGGCCAGAAAACAAAATAAACCTTTTATAATACATTTCCTCCCAACATTTAAATGTCAAGGCTAAAATAGGTTTCGAGTGTTGGAATACAAAAATTGTGTATCATTTTAGCTAGATTTTTTTTATTTCCAAGACTTATTTCTGTTTTTGTTGGAGGTTTTGTATCAGCTTTTAGTTGTGTTATTGCTGCTGTATTTAAGTTGTTCTTTAGTTTTGTTTTTTGTTCTTGTTGGTTGTTGCTGTTATGTTGATGTTGTTATTCTCTCGCTGTTGTTTTGCTGTGTAGTGATCTTGTTGTTTTCGACATACAACATCACGAATTGTTTGTTATTCGTCAGTCGCATTTCAATGGTATGTATTTAAGTGATTTAATCATTGTCAAAAAAAAAAAAAACAAAACGAGCAACTACAAAAAAAAGCAGCAAGCAACACCAACTAGAAATATTTCAAGTTAACTATTTTATTTACAGTTGAGCTGGAAATAATTGATACGATATCTATTGGAAATAAAAGAGTAAGAACTAAAAAAAAAATGAAATCCGCACAGAAATCGAAATGAATTCCAAACAAGCAGAAATGCGATATTCCGCAGTGCTGAATCTTATTTACCATTCACCAAAGTATAGAAATCGTTTCAGCACATTAAAATTGAGAGTTCACTTGTATAGGGGCCATGTGAAATAATGGGCCGATTTGGTTAATTTTCAATATTTAATGCTCTTTATAAACATAAAAGAAATATGCAGTCGTGTTTCGTTCATATCTCAGCCATTTGTAAACTGATTGTAATAGTAACCTATTCCAGGCCTATACACCCAGTAACGAAACTTTTACAATATGGTCACCTCCAACAAAACTATTTTTAACGAAAATTTTAAAACATACTGTAACGTGGTTTACTCTACGTCTGAGGTGGCTAACGGATCCACGAACCTTAAGCGATAATATTTAACTTAGGGTGTGGTCGCATGATAAATGTCTTGATTATCTTCGGAAATTCAGGAATGATGTCTGTCGCTAGACTGGCTTCGGGAACTAAAATACGTTGTTGCTGGTTCGGACTGTTTGGTGCGGGAATTCTTTAAATATGTACAATATTTCTTCAGACTAGCTTCTACCGTAGTACAGAAATTGTTCTACTCTACTGGAATAGATGACCGAGGTCACTGTAAGAAAGATTTACTAAATCACTGTAGGAACAGATAACCGGAGAAACTTTCGGAGGAGTTGACCGAACTCACTGCAGGAACAGATGAACTAAATCACTCTAAGAACAGATAACCGAAGTTACTGTCGGAGCAGATGACTAAACTCACTGTAGGAACAGATTAACTATACCACAGTGGGAACAGATAACCGAAGTTACTGTCGGAACAGATGACCGAAGTCACGGTACTTATGTATTCTTTACCAAACCCAAGGGTTAGACCAATATTGTGCAAAAATGTTTCAACGGAAATCACCTTCGTGAAATCAGTCAGCGCTTCCGAAACTTGTATGGCAGGTTCTTGTCTTGGGAGAATCGCCCCGAACGTAATTACACCTTGTCCATTCAAACTTATTCAAAAATGAACTGAATAGGAATTATATCTGTTGTTGTTTTACAAGCAACGTAGAAAAACACATTAAACAAGTGCATGCAAAAGGATGATTGTATATTGTTATTACAGTAGGAGCGTTCAGAGGTATTGTTTATAATTATTAAGGGGTAGGTAATGTTATATACAAAATTACAAAATAATTAAATAAACTAAAATAATAATAAATTTATGTGAGCGTGAAAATAGTATATTCGGGTATGCTATTAACCATATTATTGTAACCAACAACCATATTATTGTTAAATTAGTCTACCATCAAGAAGCCACAACCATATTCTGGTTGACTCCGAACATGTTATAGTTAATAATAACAAAAATATGTTTAACAGTTATAAGCATGGTTGTTTTTAGCCAAAACATGTGGTTTTTCTGGTAAGGCAGTTGTGGTTGCACGGCATTGGCTACTTTAAAAATAAATTTTAAGAGAATGTAAGCGTTGCATATATAGTTAGGCCTGTGCAATATCGCATTGTGCACACTGCGAAAATATCGCTTTTGTTAGTGAATGTGCGGCGGATCATCAAAGTTTGTCGGCGTTTTCAGCAGCTGGCCCTATCTTACAAAGCATGATAGATTTCGGATTTACTGCATGGGAAGTTTCCAGAATGCGTAATTTTACATTTTGGCGATGTCTATTGCCCACTTTTGATTGTGGGTCTACCACGCTAACATTGGAGCATTTGAAAACCAACATTTGTCAATTAATCGCCGAAATTCCACCCGAAATTTGCAAAAAAGGCTGCCATTTAAATGTCATTTAAATAAATAATGCAGCATTCCCTTACTACGATGCAAGTCTGTAAGGGAGAATACTTAAAAATAACTGTAACAAAACATTCAGTGTGAAAATCCGATAGCTACACTCACCAGTTTTATATGCATTGAAAAAAGCACTTTTTGTGTCAAAAATGTATTGCTTAAAAGTGGGAACTCACTACATAAAACCTACCTCGTTTGAAGTTCGGTTTTTTGGCAAAGATCTTAATTCATTCAAATTATAACTGGTTGAACATATTGCATTTTTGAATTGTTAAATATACAATATTAATCAAAAATGTATAAAAGCAAAAAACCTGAATTTAAAACAACGTATGTTACAAACAATTGTCACAAAAATTAGAATTTCTTAAAGAATTGTGCAATTAATCAAGTAGTAACAGGTATATTTTGGGCTCTAGGCGGAACTCAAACTTCAGGAGTACAATACCTGCTGGTTCTGTATTTCCCAAGAAATGTTAAAATTTGATTTGAAAATAAATTTCTTAGAAAAGTGGCTGTTGAGAGTCACCATCGTATATAATAAGTATGACATTATTTAGTATTAAGTAATCAAAAAAAAAAAAAAAATAGGCTGACTCAATTATACGAGTCAGCACTTTAGACACTTGCTGACTTTAGTACAGTCAGCATTTTAGTTATAAGAACTAGGTATAAATAGCGGATAAGAATAATTTTAAGTTGAGTTGTAATTAGCAAGCAAATAAACATCTACCTGCGATCTCCACGGAGCACTCCCGGTTAGCAAAAAATACAAAAAAGATCTCTAACTTCAACTACAACAGGCCAAAGCTTAAAAGAACTTAAGTAGATTTAACGCTATTTAGGATTACAGTACTTTTCGTTTATAGTCACTACGCTTATAGTCACATTAGCGATATAGTCCACTTTGTCTGTTTATTTTGACGCTATAAGTCCATATAATATAAAGTATTAACGTTGTAGTCCATTTAGCGATATAAGCACATTTGCCATATATGCCATTTATCAACAGTAGTCAAAGAGAAAAGTAAAGCAAATTAATGGCGTTATAGTCACATAAGCAAAATTTACTAAGTTATTTTTAGTTTTCAAATCCAACCAAAGAAAGAGTGAGTTAAATCATTTAATCTTTGTCATTAACTCTCTACTCGTAAAAAATTAGTTTTTTATTATTTTTACTATCTTTGATACAATATGCAACTCTGTTGTAAAACCATAAGCCTGATGTCGGTGTAATTTATATGAATTATTTATTTCCTTTATTCACATAACTTGATTATATTCGAATTCGGTTATATGCGTCATTGTGGCATATATGTGAATTAGCCTTATAGTCACATTAGCGATATAGTCCATGTTATGGTTGCAACTAAAGGATTTGACTATAATGTGATTTAATCAATTTCAAAACAACGTATGTAATAAAAATTTTATAACATTTAATGCTGTTTGAAAGTGAAGAAATTCAAATAGTTTTAAAACAGCGTATGTTATAACAACTTGTTCTATATTTTCGGGCGTTTCCAAATTATCGCTAAAAGTAAAATGATTTGTAGAACAGTCCAACAATATCCTGGACTTAACCCTATTGACTGATATTGCCCTTTGGTTGTCGGTAAATATGTTAGCATCTACCAGCCGATATAGCACGGACGTCCGCCTGGAAGCTTGCGTTGTGATCCGGAAGATGTTATTTAATATTTAATAAAACAATATGATAATACAAGCTCTTTTAAATATTTAGGCGATTATTTCAAAACACGTTTCGGAACTCTGTGACTTTTAAATATAATTTTATAAAAAAACTTAAAATGAGTTTTAAACAAGGTACCCAGCAAAAACTTACATTGCAAAGTAATGAGTTAAAAAGCTAATATAACGACTCTTCACTACTTAGACATTGGCATTTTAACTCATTATTTTAACACGGTGATGTCATTGGAGGCAAGTACTTACCACCCTCGCTTACAAATAGGGAGTTAAATAAGTCATTACCACATTCGCTTACAAATAGGGACTTAAATAACTTATTACTCCGATATCACCAAAATTACAACTATCATGTCATGACTATACAATTTCAGTACAGCATAATTTTTCATATTCAAATTTATTAAAAATTGTTTTTTATTTATAATAAAAAAAAAAAAAATTGTAAGAACAAATATTTTAAATCAATTTGTATTAGATTTGAAAAAACTTCCACCGAAGATGCATTTTATTACGAATGAATTATAAATTTCGTTAATCAGCTCATACACAAGTACTTAGGTATCAGATTATATGTCAGCCATTACCAAACTACTTCTATGTATTGCAGATGGTATGAAGTAGTCATTGAAAAGTAAGTTGTTCAGTAATGGCAAGTCATTACCAAGTTTTTGCTGGGTATGTTACAAGAAATTTTCATAAAAAAATAAAAATTTCTTTAAGAATTGAGTATGTTATAGTTACGGTGGTTTAAGCTTTTAAAATGTCAAAGTCTTCTTTAAAGGTAAACCAAAGAATATAAATCTTATAGAATGCGCATCATGTAGAAGCAAAATTTCTTATGGCGGGGTTTATCATTACGCCCCGGTCTCATATAATTTCGCTCACAAATTTTGCCAACAATTTGTTGTTGGTTTGTGTTTTCACTTAGAGAACTGAAGAGAGCATCCAAAATGTGCAGAATTAACACATACACATGTTTGCTGTTTTTGCCAGCCAAAATGTGTGTGTGTTTGTGTTTTTTTCTTCGTTGAAACCGGTTTTTGGTATTTTTATACCCTTCACCGAAGGTAAAAGGGTATATATAACTTTGTCATTCCGTTTGTAATTTCTACAATATTGATCCTACACCCTATAAAGTATATATATTCTGGGTTCTTATGAAAAGCGAAGTTCAAATCCGGTTGTCCGTCTGTCCGTCTGTCCGTCTGTCCGTCTGTCCGTCTGTCCGTCTGTCCGTCTGTCCGTCTGTCCGTCTGTCTGTTGAAATGGGTTTTCCGAAGCCCCCAGATATGATGGGAGCTTCGTTGGGGTATCTTTCTCTCAGGTATTCTTATTATAATTTTGCTATTGAAATTCAGCCAGATCGGTCCACAAATGGCTGAGATATGAGCAAAAAACCACGACTACCTCTAATTTTTCCCAAAAATCCCTTGTGGTTGTTGTATTTTTATTACTTTTTGCTGTATAACTGGGGAACGGCAAAAGCAAAAGTTTCCAAATTAGGTACACACATTTAGGTTGCCAATACACACCATTCTACAAAATGTGGGCGGGATTGGAGCAGTGGGCGTGGTACCTCCCGTACAAAAAAAATTAAAAATTTTATAAAAACCTAAATTTTAAGGCTGCCATATGTCCTATGGATATGATTTATATACCAAAATATCGGAAATTTTTAGTAGAACATATTTTATAAAAAACTCGGGAAAATCGGTTCAGATACAAAAAAGTTATGACCAAAATTTTTTTTTTTTTTTTAAATACCCACTTTCGGGAACCATAGATCTCCCGGAGTCCAAGCTTTATAACCAAGGTAAATGGTAAATTTCTTCTTTAACACGTTGGTATATAAATCTGTCAAATCGGTTAAAAAATGGCTGAGTTATCAGCAAAAAACCACGACTGCCTCTAATTTTTCCAAAAAAATCCCTTGTGGTTGTTGTTATACCCTTCACCGAAGGTAAAAGGGTATATATAACTTTGTCATTCCGTTTGTAATTTCTACAATATTGATCCTACACCCTATAAAGTAGATATATTCTGGGTCCTTATGAAAAGCGAAGTTCAAATCCGGTTGTCCGTCTGTCCGTCTGTCCGTCTGTCTGTTGAAATGGGTTTTCCGAAGTCCCCAGATATGATGGGAGCTTCGTTGGGGTATCTTTCTGTCAGGTATTCTTATTATAATTTTGCTATTGAAATTCAGCCAGATCGGTCCACAAATGGCTGAGATATGAGCAAAAAACCACGACTACCTCTAATTTTTCCCAAAAATCCCTTGTGGTTGTTGTATTTTTATTACTTTTTGCTGTATATCTGGTGAACGGAAAAAGCCAAATCTTCCAAACTAGGTACACAAAATAAGGTTGCCCATACACACCATCCTACAAAATGTGGGCGGGATTGGAGAAGTGGGCGTGGTACCTCCCGTACAAAAAAAATTAAAAATTTTATAAAAACCTAAATTTTAAGGCTGCCATATGTCCTATGGATATGATTTATATACCAAAATATCGGAAATTTTTAGTAGAACATATTTTATAAAAAACTCGGGAAAATCGGTTCAGATACAAAAAAGTTATGACCAAAATTTAATTTTTTTTTTTTAAATACCCATTTTCGGTAACCATGGATCTTCCCGAGTCCAAGTTTTATAACACAAACAAATGGTAAATTTCTTGCTTAACACGTCGGTATATAAATCTGTCAAATCGGTTAAAAAATGGCTGAGTTATCAGCGAAAAACCACGACTACCTCTAATTTTTTAAAAAAATCCCTTGTTGTTGTATTTTTATTACCTTTTGCTGTATATCTGGTGAACGGAAAAAGCCAAATCTTCCAAACTAGGTACACAAAATTAGGTTGCCAATACACACCATCCTACAAAATGTGGGCGGGATTGGAGAAGTGGGCGTGGTACCTCCCGTACAAAAAAAATTAAAAATTGTATAAAAACCTAAATTTTAAAGCTACCATATGTCCTATGGATATGACTTACATACCAAAATATTGGAAATTTTTAGTAGAACATATTTTACACAAGACTCGGGAAAATCGGTTCAGACACAAAAAAGTTATGGCCAAAATAAAATGTTTTTTTATTAAAATATCCATTTTTGGGAATCATAGATCTTCCCGAGTCCAAACTTTTTAAGTCAAGTAAATGGTAAATTTCTTCCTTAGCACGTCGGTATTTAAATCTTTCAAATCGGTTTAAAAATGGCTAAGTTATGATCAAAATACTGCAATCCCAAAAATTATTTTTTTTATACCCTTCACCGAAGGTAAAAGGGTATATATAACTTTGTCATTCCGTTTGTAATTTCTACAATATTGATCCTACACCCTATAAAGTAGATATATTCTGGGTCCTTATGAAAAGCGAAGTTCAAATCCGGTTGTCCCTCTACCCCCCCCCCCCCCCCCTTTCAATTGTTTACATATACTAGCATAACGCTCAATATGATTTTCGTTATCATCCTTCTATATTATTTCATCTATTTAACCAAATTATTTTAACAAATCGAAACTAGGAATTTTTGTGTGTTTTTTTGCTACTTAAAAACTCCCCAAAATGATAAAAGAAAACAAACACGCATACTTACATGCCACAAACTATTTTGGTGAATATGTTTCCATATTTCAGTTCTCAACTCAAATAAGTTTTATGGTTTACAACTTTGCTATTGTGGTGAACAAAAGTAATTACAACCCTACACAGTGAACATAAAACGGGCCATATTTCATTTTAATGATATTCAAACAACGTTCCTTCATAGTTTAGTTGTCTAGGGGGTTAAGTTAGAAACTGTGAGTTCTCTGGTTCGAATCTGGTTTTTTTAAAAGAAAATTTTTTTTTAATTTTTATTTTTTTATGTTCTAAAAACGATTTAAAAAAAATATTTACCAGTTTTCGCTTTTTAAATTTAATTTATAATGGAGTTTAAAGTATTATAATTATGTATGTATACATATGTAAAAATTATTTAGTTTTTGTCTAGTTGCTCTGTATTCTGCTCCCACAATGGTGAAGGGTATATAAGATTCGGCACAGCCGAATATAGCTCTCTTACTTGTTTTAATTGATTTCGTTTTGTTTTAAAACAATTTATGTGCAAATAACCTACGTAAGAGCGAATGCGACCAATTGCGTAATTGTAGGGCAACAGTATGTGTTTTATTTTTGTAAAAACTAAACTATATCGATTTGCACCGAATTATAATTCCATTTTTTAGATTATTTAATTATGTACTTACCATGTATGTATATTAATGGAATTTATAAATAAAGGAGTGGCATAATTATAAATAGGTATTTCTCCTTGATTGTTTGTTAAATAAATTTCATATTGCTCAGTTTGTGAACATTTATTAAATTAGTACTCCTCCGAAAACATTGCTCCTGGTCTTTAGAAAAAGGAAGTTCCAAGAAAAGAAAAATACAAGTTTTATCAAACGAATGATTTAATTTATTAAAATATTAGGGTGGTTGATATCCTCATTAAATTCTTTTTAAATATGTATGTTTGTATTTGTATCGCTTTGGTTGATTGAAAATTTAATTGGAAATAATTTTATTTTCGTAAATATAATTTTTTTACATTTGTGAATAGACATAAAGTTAGAAATAAATTAAATTTATTCCGAATATATGAGAACTAAATTTTTTTAATTTCCAAGCAACATGATTAAATAAAAACCAAACAAAATTCCTTAAGAAGGAATAATAATATGTTTTATTTTAATCTATTTTTAAATAGGTATCTTTAATAAGAATATTAAAATTGCTCAGCTATGAAATAAATATATAACATGGTTTGACAAAAGACCCCAAAAGCATTGTGTGACCATGCCGCTTAAATAAACATAAAATATTTTTTATGAACAAGGCAGTTTATGTTTTTACATATTTTTATATTCCTATAAATCTTTAATTTTACAGAAAAACTGCATCTGAATTTCGGTGCGAGCCGATATAGTTTTATCTGTACAACAATAAAACACATACTCTTACCCTACAATTACACAATCGGTCACATTTGGTTTTACGAAGGTTATTTGTACAAAAATTGCAAGAAACAAAAATTCTTTTGTTAGGTTTTTGTTTTATTTTTTACTTAATGTGTTTTTTTTTTGACTTGGCAATGTACATACATACACACTCGAGCACGCACATACATATACGCTGATAAATGAGAATTAAAAGCTCTCATAACCAACGAGAGAACGATGCATTGTTACGCTCTTTGTTTTTGCTTCTTTCCCTTTTGTCTTCCCGCCCGCATCATGCATTTTTTTTCAAAAATATTTTAGTTTTCCTTGAGATGCGCATTCTATATGATTTATATTCTTTGGTTAAACTTATTTCAAAACAGCGTATGTTGTTTATTTTAATTCAAGACTTTATTGTCAAGCCTAATTCCTTAATTTTTTTACTGGAATAAGAATTAGTTCGCCACAAAGCAAGTTTAAGGGTAAAATGGTTTCATTTTATTATATTCAAGAGTTTTTTTAACTTTAGGATTTTAAAACTATATACAAAATATGAAAATAGTATAAGTTTTATTATTGTATTGCTGGGACCTTTAACAAATCTTTCAAAGCAAAATACATGTAAAAGCACTATTTCCGTATTTTCAAGTCTTATTCTACATTTTTAAAATATTGAAAAATTAAAATAAAAAATTAATCTAATTAATCAAATTTGTATTCCTCCTGCCTATCTACTTTTAGACCCCTTGATCGTGAACGTCAACATGTCTACAATTTTATGGTGGTGGCTACCGATGGTGGGCGCTATGACTCGCGTTTTGCTCGGGTTCCTGTACAAATCATGATCGACGATGTAAATGATAATAAACCTGTATTCGAGCGTTATCCATTTCGGGCTCAGGTGCCAGCTTTAATACAACCAGGACAAATTCTAGTGCAAGTATCCGCTTCGGACAAGGATATAGGTCTTAATGGTGAAATTTTGTACTCTCTAAAAGAACAAGATGATCCCTCAACTAGAGGGAAATTTCGCATAAACCCCAATACGGGGGTTGTAAGTGCCAGTCAAAGTTTGGCTAGTGAATCCGGCAGACTGCTCCATTTAGAAGTGGTGGCAAGAGATAAAGGACATCCGCCCATGTATGCAGATGGTCTAATAGAACTTCTAATAGGAGAATTTCCCCAAGGGGCCCCTTCGTTAAGATTTCAAAACGATTCCTACCGCATTAAAATAGATGAAAATTCACCGGAAGGGCTAAGTTTAATGCAAGTGAATGCAATAAGATCTGATGGCAGAAGAACAAAGCTGGCTTATTCTTTTGGTACGGGTAATGAGAATGAAGCCTTTAGTATTGATGCCTTAACGGGAGAGATAAAAGTCTCGAATTCAGAGGCTTTGGATTACGAAAAATATGCCAGCAATATGGAAGAGCAACAAATGAATAATAAACATTTTAACTACAGAGGCCGCTCCATGATGTATGATTTGATAGAAGATGGCGATAATTTAAACAGCACGAATGCAGAAGAAAATCATCCAGCCAGAAACCATAGAGCCTTGAGAAGAAGAGAAATGGACGATTTGCCCGTTTTATTAGCCTCAGCCACACAACCCCATGAATTAAGGTTAATGCTGGTGGCACAAAGTGAATCGCATGCGGGATCAGCTCCCCTGTATGCCTACGCCGAACTTATAGTAGAGCTGGAAGATGTCAACGATAATAGTCCACAGTTCACACAATCTCAGTATGCCGCCACAGTGTGGGAGGGTAACAATAAAGGCACGTTTGTAGTGCAGGTTAGTGCATTCGATCAGGATTCTGCAGCAAATTCACGCATACTCTATCACATTGTTGATGGTAATCATGATAATGCATTTGTCATTGAGCCGGCTTTTAGCGGCATTGTTAAAACGAACATTGTGTTGGATCGTGAAATACGCGACATGTACAAGTTAAAAGTGATCGCCACTGATGAGGGGGTGCCACAGATGACAGGCACAGCCACGATACGTGTCCATATTGTAGATGTTAATGATAATCAACCCACATTTCCACCGCATAGTGTAATCAACGTTAGTGAAGGTAAGTTGTTCATGTTGTTTGAAACACAAAAAAAAACAAAACTAGTTTGTTGCCTTTGTGCCTTAATCCACTAAATTGTAATTCAAAGCAAATTCTTCTTAGTTTTCTGGTTTTCTTAGAGGGTTAAGCTTTAAAACAACACGTTTGCTAAGAATTTTGATTTGTTTTATTCAAAGCTCTAGGGAAAGTTTGCAAAAAGCTATCATCAAATCATTTCCATCATTTCAATTCTCTTCTTGACAAGTTATTAAATTCTTTTGTTACTAGATTTAGAAATTAAAACACACTCATTCAAGTTCTTTTTTTATTTTAATTAATCCTCTGAGATTTACTAAACATAAGGCAATTTAACATTATTTATTTTCTCTTTCCTTATTTCTCTCTTTCTTTGTGTTTTTCTTTCACCTCCTTAGGAACTGAATTGGGATCGGTTATTACCACCATTTCTGCCAATGACGTTGACACTTATCCAGCTTTAACCTATCGTTTTGGTTCTGATTTACCAGACCAACACGCCAGCAGCAAAAGTAGCGGAAGCAGCAACAGCAACAGTGGGGCTTTGGAGTTGGCAGAATTTGACATTAAATCCATATTTGCCATTGATCGTTACAGCGGAAAAGTTGTACTAAAACGTCACTTGGATTATGAACAACGCCAAGAATATCTATTGGAGATAATAGCCTCTGATGCGGCTCATGAAGCACGTTGTACACTTACAGTACGTGTAGGAGATGAAAATGATAATACGCCAGAATTTGAACAGCCTACATATTTTGCCATGTTGCCGGATATGCAACTGACATCAACGTCATCTTTGACTTCGGACATGGAATTGTTGCACGTCAATGCCACTGATTTAGATGCCGAAGATAACAATAACTCTAAAATTGTATTTAGCATTAATCCCTTGGTGAAAGGTTTCACTGTTAATGAACAGTCAGGAACGGTTTATGTTAATATTAGTCGTCTAGCAGGACGAGATGGTGAGGGTTTGTCAGAAGATTTATTTGTCACGTTAGTGGTATCGGACAAGGGTAGTCCACCGCTTAAGTCAACTGCCACCCTGAGGGTTCAAGTTCAGGGTCACAATTCCGCTAGGGCCCAATTCCTGCAGTCTCACTACAGATCTCATATGCCGGAAGATGCTCCATTGGGTTCAGTTGTTTTAAAACTTAGCCAGGAGATCTTGGATGCCAATACTGACTTTAATGATGCCAATCTTATGTTTAGTATTGTTTCAGGAAATGAAGAGGGGAAATTTGAGGTTTATCAATCGAAAGCCATAATATTAGTAAAGCCCTTAGATCGTGAACAAATGGATTTGTACAAATTGCGTTTGGTGATCAGCGATCCGTCTGCGTCTCCTCAGCAACTGATTTCCCAGGCTGCCGAAAATTCCACATCGGCCATAAATGTATTCGTGTCTATAGACGATTTTAATGATAATGCCCCTCAATTCTCTTCCGGTATTAAATATGAAGCGGAGGTTAGTGAACTTGCCCCATTAAGATATTCCATAGCAGAAATTGTGGCCAAAGATATGGATGCCGACAACACACCGAACTCAGAGGTGGTTTATGAAATAATGTCGGGCAACGATGAAGGCATGTTTACCATAGATTTGGTTAAAGGTGTTTTATTCGTCAACAATAAACTGGATTACGATACGGGCTCCATGTGCTACGAACTAATAATCCGCGCTTGCGACAGTGCTCCCCAGCCTTTGTGCTCTTTGAAACCATTTCGCTTGTCTTTGCGTGATGAAAATGACAACAGCCCCGCTTTTCCACTTACGGAATACATTGAGTTTGTGGCCGAAAATGAGCCAGTAGGAACAAGTGTATTTCGAGCCAGAGCGTCAGATTTAGATCGGGGTACTTATGGTCTGCTTAATTACACCATTGAACATGAAGCCTCGGGTCCCGATGACATAGCCTGGAAACTATTTAGAGTGGATACTCAGTCAGGTATTATAACAACAAATTCGGTATTCGATTTCGAGCAACGAAGTCGTTACGATTTCATTTTGAGAGCCATGGATTCGGGCGGGAAATCTTCTAAAGTTAAAGTGCGCATACAAATTGATTCCAGAGATGAATATGCCCCACAATTTACCGAAAGAACTTATCGCTTTGTAATGCCTTCACCATCGAGTGGTTATCTGCCCTTAGGCTATATTGTGGGCCAGGTATCAGCTTCAGATCGTGACAAAGGTCCAGATGGTAGAGTTGTCTATCAATTAAGTTCCCAACATGCCTACTTCAAAGTAAACCGCACAACGGGTATGGTGGTATTGAAAAAGAAGCTCGATGACAATTTTGATGATGGTCGGGATATTAGTTTGGTTATATCAGCCAGTTCTGGAAGGCAAGGATCTCTTACGAATATGACAGTGGTTGAAATATCTTTAGATCCCTTAGCTGATCCGGGTACTAATTTAGCTAGTAGCGGTGGCATTGGCTCAGGTTCCAGCTCGGGAGGAGGTTTGGCCGATTGGATCTTAGGTTTAATAATAGCGGTCATGTTATTACTGTGTGCTGCTGCAGGCATATTTCTGTTTATACGCATGCGGCGCAGCAAACCACGAAATGTGGTAAAACCTCATTTGAACCAGGAAACTGTAGGTAACTCAAATAGTTATGTAGATCCTAGTGCTTTTGACACCATACCCATAAGAGGTACAACTTTGAATACAACGAACAATAATCCGGGTACGTCAGGAGCCATGGCCACGGCCCAATTTGCCCCACCTAAATACGATGAAATACCACCTTATGGCAATCATGCGGGGAGTTCTAATTCCGGAGCAGCTACCACTTCAGAACTTTCCGGCTCTGAACAGTCAGGGTCCAGCGGCAGAGGCTCGGCTGAAGATGATGGTGAAGATGAGGAAATCAGAATGATAAATGAGGGTCCCTTAAGAGCAGGAACGGCTGGAGAAGAAGGCCGGTTATCGGAAATTTCAGTGCAAAATACCCAAGAATATTTAGCACGCTTAGGTATAGTAGATCGTGATAATAATCCTACGGGAGCCGCTTCTAGCACCAGTATGGCAGGTTCAAATAAAGAAGCGCATATGCATCATCCTTTACCCATGGTGGATTCATTACATATGTTCAGCGGAGATCCAGCCAATGAAACAGACATAACAAATTTGATATATGCCAAATTAAATGATGTTAATGGTGGTGCTTCTGATAGAGCCAGTAGTGCTGATGAGGCCGCCACTACGGCGGGCAGTATAGGTACGGCCGTAGACCATGTTATGGGCTACAGCAATCATCCAGTGGTAAGTGCTGCTAATGTAGGGCCCTCTATGACGGGCTCTTTAAGTTCAATAGTACACAGCGAGGAAGAGTTAACGGGAAGTTATAACTGGGATTATCTACTAGACTGGGGACCACAGTATCAACCTTTAGCTCATGTTTTCTCTGAAATAGCAAGACTGAAAGATGATAATATATCGGTTAATAGTGGAAATAGTGGAGCCTCTTCAAGTAACAAAAGCAAGCAAAGTCTAGCTCATTCTATAGCCAGTGTAGTTAAGCCTCATATACCCCCACCTTTGTTAACAAATGTAGCTCCCAGAGCCATTAATCTACCGGTGCTCTCGGGTTCGGGTGTAAACATGCGAATGCCGGCAAATAGTTCACATCATGGTACTGCTACTACACATTTGGGGGCAGGTAATCAATACATGCTACCACGTTCACCCATAAGTCATGATGCTGCTGGTGGCTTTTCTACCTCTTCAGCCATGTCACCCTCATTTTCACCTTCTCTTTCGCCTCTAGCTACCAGATCACCTTCAATATCTCCGTTGGGGGGCGTAGCAACGGGGCATCACATGGTAAATATGCCCAGACATCAACCGCAACCCTCACAAAGAGCCAAGAATATGGTTATAGATCAAGTACGAATGTAAGAATCAGAACAACAAAAAAGTGATTTAGTTTTTAGGAATTTAGGTTTTATCTTACAAAAAAGAAAAACTTTCATGTCAAAATAGGTTTAGGGAGTGAAGGTGAACACGCTCTCGGCTGTGTTTAAAATCATTTATGTAAAATAAAAATATCCACTATCCCGCCCTTTTATCTTAAAACCTTGTACAGTTTTAGTTTGTAAGTTTGAAGAAAAATGCCATTATTTTTAAGCTTAAAAAAAATTTACCGAAAAGAAAAATTCACCTCTAAAATACTCACCTCTCAACGTTTTAGACGAGAAAGAGTCCATTTTGGATAGGACCTTCATAAAAATTTAAACAAAAAAAAAACTTGCCAATTTTATTTAAAAATATAGTTTTAGAATAAAATTTAGTGTTAAACTAATTTGTAAATATAAAGTAATTTTGTTAAAAACAAGACTAAACACAAGCCAATAAAGACTCTTTTTTTCTATGTTAATAAATCATACACTTACACAAATTTCGCTGTTAATTAAAATATTATTACAAATAAACTTACAAAAATTCAGCCATAAAGTTTAAGCATTTAAAAGAAAAAAAATATTTTTTTTACAAACAAATAGTTTTTAAGATGTTGTAAGTTATTAATTATATATATATATATATAAAATATTTATTTGTTTTATTATTTTTCTAAGTGTAAGCTTTAAAAATAAACATTAATCGCCTAAATCCACAAACATTAAAAAGAAAAATTAAAACATTCTTCCATTATTTTAAGTAATTTAATTTAATCAATTTTGTACAAACTCCAACACGTTTTTTTTTTAAAGTAATTTCTCTAAGTGTAGTTGAAAAGCAAAATGTATGAAAAGTATAAAATTAAACTTTGTACAATTTTTATTGTTAGTAAACAAATCTTTTCTAAAAAGTTTTTACAAACAATTCAATTTATTTGAATAAATTTTTAGTTTTTATTTGCAATTGTGTATATTTCTTTAGGTTACATTAAATTAATGAAAAAATTTTGTTAATAGAACAATGTGGAATTTGTTTTTAATTTTATCGGTGTATAACTTAAATAAAGTAACGAAAAAAAAGCCAGAAGTTAAATGCACTTTTTGTAAAAGTGTTTTAGTATTTGTTGTAAATTAATTATCTAAAATAAATTAGCAACTAAGACTTGATTTAAGTTGAAAGAAAAGAAATTTTGTAAATGTTTTGTTTTAAGTAAAACTTAATTACATAATTAAATGATTAAATCTAAATAAAGGAAACTAATTGTTTTTGTTGTTTTCGCCAGAAAACGCATGAAAATATGAAAAAAAATAAAAAAAACTTTCGTTATATTTTTTTTTGAAAGAAAATAAAATTTTGAAGATGGACAAAGTAAGTAAAATACTTTTAAAAAATTTACAGCTGTTTTTGAAAGTTTTGAGGAATTCTGTTTTAAATAATTTTTTTGTATTTATTCGTTGCACAAAATTATTTTTATGTCTAGTTTAAATTGGATATAACAATGTATAATAAGTAACAATCCCTCTCAGCAAGTACCAAGTCGTGCCTTATTCAAATATGTGTTTGTTAAAAAAATAATCATGCATTGATACTATCAGATAAGATTATTTTATCAAAAATCACCTTACTAAGTCTTCCTCGAGTACTTTTGACGATTAAAAACTGATTAATCACTTGCGCGCTTGAAAAAAGACTCAAAAATAATTCGTTATTATGCCTTAAAAGTAATTTATTGAAAATGCAATAACAAAACATATCGTCGGTCACAGGTTGACAACTCTTAACATGTTTTTTTGTACTTTTCAGGAGACAAAAAAAAATGTCATTACTCCGTTACTCAACCGTGTTGGAAGTAAATAAAAAAACCAAAATTAGTAGGAGATATTTATTGTAAGATGGTGTAAGGAAAACAAAGGTATTAAAATTATTTCACATTAAAAGAATTAAAATAAATAATACGTGTTGACAATTTAAAAAAATTAAAAAATGTTGCTCACTTATGAGGTCCCAATCAGAGAAAGCCAATGAGTATAAAAAAAATTAAAGTACTCTAGCACAAATCGACAATTTTCAATACGTGTGCGTACTCGTATCTGTTTATTCTCATACTGGTGTATATCCTAGCGCATTTGATTTCATTCATGTATCTTATCATACTTATTGTGTTTCTTGCTCGCACATATTCAGACACACCCATAGTTATAGCATTGACTTCAAACATTTTTTTTTTTGTTAAATTTGTTCATAAATGTTGCCAGAATTTTTTTTTTTCCAAATTGCTGAATCACAAATAAATACGTTTTTTCAATATCGTTTGAGTACAATTCAACAAAATTTTATTGAAAAACGATTGTTGACTTTCAAAAAATTTCTGTGATATAAAGATTTGCGTTCTTATTTAAGAAAATCTAAAAGATTGACTAAATGGATGCAAATTAAAATACGTCGTGTCATTTTAATGGTTCTTAATAAAAACAGAAAAAGTTACCGTAATCCAAAAAAAAATCGAATATTCATATTGGCAGTTAAGAAATGAGATATCACAGGTAAATACATTCATTTATATTATGAGTTTGAGTAGTTAATCTGTTGCCAGTTGCATTTTTAAGACGTTAAAAAATGGTTTAAAATTTAATTGCTGAAGTCAATCAGTATGCCAACGAAAATGTTAGCCTTAAAGAAGACTTCGACATCATGCTATGGTGGAAAAACAACTCCACAAGGTATCCACGGTTGTCTTAATAAGAATCAAGAATTTTATGAAATTTCCTGCCTGCAGCACAGCTTTAGATTAAGATTTCTCTTTAGCTGGAAACATAAATAAAGAAACAGGAAAGATCCCAAAATAATTGATAGCCTCCTTTTTTAATTATTTTTATAAAAAACCTCTTTCGTAAAATAGATTATAATTTATTATAGCTTTAGAAGCATTATTTTAATTTGATAGCAAATATTTATGTTTTAATATAACTTTAATATAAATTTTTAGGTCGTGGCAACACTACTTGCTTTAAAATAACCATACAAAATGTTGAAGTTACTTGTCGATACTTACGATACATGCCTTTACTCATACGAATTCAAAGGATTACCCATAAGCATGCGTGTTTGTTCATACTCATACCGGTCGATATACAAACTTATTCATGCTCATACTTATTGGTAGTTATACCTGCCTGTACTCGTGCTCGGTGGCGTATGAATAGGTTATAAGTATTAAAAATATAACTTTTTGGCTTTCTCTGGTCCCAATTTTAAAAATATAGTATAAGACAATGTAAAAATTTATATATAACAATGTGAATGAATGTGCAAAGAACTAAGTTAATAATATTTTAATAATAATATGAATTACAGCTTTAGTTGTGGTGAAGGTTATCGTAAAAATAGTGGTAATCTGAAGGTATAAATTTTTTAAGATCTTGCAAATCTTTAAATTTTTGAGAAGTTAATTTTAGTGGTTCTTCAAAAAGTTGGCCGTAAGTTAATATAGGAAGTACTATTTTTTGGGTCTTACTGAAAGAATTTCGTAGTTATTTTCCGCAAAATCAAGTTTATAATAAATGGTACCATCTGGTTTATAGAGTAGCGCTTTAATAATACTGTTGTACTTCATAACTTTGGGATCGTCATATTTTTTAAAGAAGTCGAAGTTTAATAATATTGCCTCGTATGGAGTCTTTCGAGCTGCTGTTGTGATTTCAGCATATTGTGAAGGAACGTTAATTCCATCGTATTTTCTCATTGCATTTTCTATTGTAGCATGCACACTGTCAACTTCCATTTGTGTATGGCCAGGTTCCAAGAATTTTTGATACACATTTACATTATTTTGGACACTAAAATTTAAAAGAGCATTCGACAATACAGAATTTCTGTTCTGATACGTGCATCCATCACTCCATATTACTATTGGCGATTTAGGGTTTGCACGACTTGTCAGAATTTTTTAAAAAATCGTTAAGATATTCTATTACGCAGCTTGCAAAAACTGATGACTGAGTATCTGCATACACCTCAGAAAACCAGTAGCATTTTACAGATTTTGAAAGGAGTTCGTACACAGTTAATATCCTAATATCAAGCATCAGATAAACTTACTTTTTTTCAAGAATAAAATATACCGGTCAAGTCTTTTTATGAGCATAAACAATTATTATGTTTTGAGTGTTTTAATGGGATTCGATGACTTATTATAAAATTTTAGCTGATATTTTTTAAGTTGACAACTCGTTACTGACCTACTAATTTAAACAATTTTTACTTTTCATTATGTTTGTAAGTTATGAGTATCCAATATTGTAAAATTTCGCGGGATTGAAACATGCAGAAGGACTGACACAGTCTTTTGGCATCATAAACCCGATTCGATTTTTTTGCGAGTTAAGAGTTGTCAACCTGTGACCGACGATATAGCAATCGAAAATGGATCATACAGGCGTTTGAAATATAACTGTTTTGGCTTTAAAACTTATACTAATTTATTTAAATGAGAACAATTTTGATTTTTAGTTGAACTGTTAATTTTAAATTTTTTTGATATTCTTTAATTAGGCTTGAGTTCATCAATTTTAATTTTCATTAAATTATTTTCACTGAGGGAAGGAATTTTACAACTTGGAATTTTTATTAAAATTTATTGATAATTTTTCATGGCTGAGCTGGGATTTGAACCCGGGTTGATCTCTACATGTTTCAAGAAACACCACTTTGAGTTCTACCCACTGCACCACTGCGGTGCCCGTTAGCCAACAGTCAAACAATTCTGGTGGCAAATTAATTCCAGTTGCTCCATGCAGTTTGGGATTGTAATCTAGCAAAATCGCATGAGTAGAAAAACAGTGAATCTAGGCGGAAATTTTCATTAAAACTGTATGTTTTTAAATTTCGATAAAAAAAATATCGAATGCTATAATTTGTCCTCCAATGTTGAGGAACTATCCTTAAAAAAATGGACATTTCTGTTACAAAAACGAACATAGAATTGAGGCAGAGTGTACCGGTTATTATTAAATTTTGCCCAAACTCGTTTTATATGAAATTACAGAAATCAGTTAATTAATCAACAGAAAATAATTAATTGTAATTAAATTTGTTTTCAAAGGCTCAAAATCATACTACAAAATTTTGGGAAGACCGATCCAAAACACTACACGCCACAAAATAAAATTAACCAAAAAGGAATTTCAATTTTTGGGAATACAAAATTTTAATTTCAAAAGATGTTGTTATTCGTGCTTAATTCCCAGTTTTTATTCTTGATAAAAACACTTGAAATTTATTGTTGATGGGATAAGCTATTCCTATGCGCATTTCACTGGTTGCTTAGGCCAGATCATCCGGAAACTTCATTCATAAAGATTTTAGAAAAACTAAAGATATTAAACCGAATAAAACTGTTAAACGAATAAGACTTATAGCAACAGTTCTATTTGTAACAAAATCTTTTGAAATTAAAATTTTGTATTCCCAAAAATTGAAATTACTTTTTGATAATAAACAGGCAAGTGCACGGCCTAAAAAAACACTTAATTGACAACTTGCTTTTGTAAGTTGTTGTTGTTTTTTTTATTTTGTTTTTCTTAACCTACTTACAACTACAATTAATGTTGAGAGAATTTCAACTAATTGTAGTGGGGAATGTAAGATGAGATAAACCCACTGTTTATTGTTGATGTGCTTTGTTTAAACTTTGATATTGTTACAAATAGAACTGTTGCTATAATTCTTATACGTTTAACAGTTTTATTTGGTTTAATATCTTTAGTTTTTCTAAAATCTTTATGGATGAAGTTTCCTGATGATCTGGCCTAAGCAACCAGTGAAATGCGCATAGGAATAGCTTATCCCATCAACAATAAATTTCAAGTGTTTTTATCAAGAATAAAAACTGGGAATTAAGCACGAATAACAAAATCTTTTGAAAAAAAAAAAAACAAAAAATCAACCTCAAAAATTAGGTATTTTTAAGCCGAATTGTGGCGGCTGAGCAGGAACATGACATTAATTTATTTTTCTCGTGTGTTTCTGGAGTTATATTAGATATTTCCAAAAATCTCGAGAACTATTCATCTGAAATGTACAAAATTATCAAGAATTGTTGCTCTGAATTGTACAAAATTTAAACTGTTGAATAAATAAGTTTTTCCTCTTTCAGCCCATATTTATAGTGTGTTGATCGGATAAAAATTCACTAAGTAATAGGCCTTTTTTTGTACAATTCTTGAAATTTTTTTAAAAAAATAGCTAAAACAGCCGCAGAAAAAAATGCTTTTCGCGAATTTCTCGCAAACGCTTCTTAAGAGAAATAAATTAGTGACATATTCCTGTTCAGCCACCCCGATTTACCACAGAAAACATCTTATCTTTGAGGTTATGGCAAAAAGTTAAAAATTTGTGAACCAGTTGAATATACCATATGCCCCATATACAGTCTACTCTAGGCAAATACTATAGTATACCTTAAAACGCAACAAGTAATCCTATTGTAGAAAATATTGTAGTTCCATAAGATTACAAATCACACCATCATATTTTGTGACGATCGGTAGATAATTAACCATGGCCTTCATGTAAAGAAAATCGTAGAAAGAGACCTTAACACGAATGAAATTTAGTCCAATTTAGATTGGTCCAATGTCAAACATTCCCCTTAAAATCACTTTAACACGTTTAAAACACAACCGAATAATAATATATATATAAAATATATAAGGTTCAACAAAGATTTATATGACCAGACATAAAATCATAAATCATTGTGATGAATAGCCCATATACAATAATTTACGGTGGATTGTATCAAAAATTCGATACATCACGTGGAAGCTAGTTAAACTCGCGTGTGCCCAAAATAAAGCTTTTGCAAAACGTTCCCTTATCAGAGGAGACGCGAGACGGAGGATTTTGCAATTCGTTGTTCTTGTTCTTTGAAACCTGACTTTTTCATTTCTCTCTGCAACATCTTTTATATCCCAATACAATGAACACAAATTTATTTAGGTGCCCATTTAGACAGGGAAACATGGTGTAGGGAAACATATTGTTTGTTAGCACATTACGCGTGGCGAAGATACAATGGTTTTTGTGTTCGGTACTCGGAGACACGCTTCGTTTTAATTTTTTTTTTTTTTACTTTTACATTGCTTTTTGAAAAAAAAACAACTAGAGTAACATAATGTTTCGGTAACATGTTCGGCTGTGTGACGGCGAATGAAAAAACATTAGAGAATTACAGACGTTTTCCTTTCAAATATTCGCTCATCTTGACTAAAACTAATTTAGATTTACCCCAACACAAGTAAATCATATTTAACATTACCAAACAAAACAATCAGCCATGTCACAGAGTACAATTCCGTTCTGAAACGAAATTCGTTCCGTAATTTGTTGCTTCAGAAAATGACGAAAAAAATTTTCGGAATGAAACCATTTTTGTTTTCATGAACGGAATGTGAGTTTTCTGTAACTGAAAGTCAAAAAAATATCAAAACATACTTTATATCAATAAGCAATTTTTACAATTCCGAACGGAATTGTACTCTGTGACATGGCCCAATATATATAACTTAATAAATTTGTTTGCACAAAAAGAAACGTTTGCTTATTTTATCCATTTGTTAAGCGTGGTTTGTGATTTGTTATTTTAGTTTTGATCACACAATTTCTGTTGATTGTAGCGGCCTGATTTTACACATTTTCACTTCACTATCAAAAAACGCTTTCTGCCTACGCAACTAATTAGGGCCTTTTTCACACGTTATTTCTTCACCTCTGGTGTACCCTGTGCCAAAGCCACTAAGTCACCTGCATTATGTGCTTTGCCACCATATCCTTGAAACCAAAAGTGTGAATGGTTTTTCACAGATTCTTCTTAACGCAAATCCTATAGTTTTTATTGTTGAAGGGGGTTTTAAAGAGGCAATGGGCTTCATTAATCGTATATTATCAAATTTTCCTCGGATTCTTCGTAGCCCAAATCCTAAAGTTTTTATTGTTGAAGTGGGTTTTTAAGAGGCAATGGGCTTCATTCATCGCTTATCATCAAATTGTGAATAAAGTCTGGAGTTCTTTGCAATAATAAAAAATTTGGATTACAAACCACAAATAGTTCAACAAAATAACCACACTATACTTATTATTGTTAAAGCTGAGGCACGAGCTCTATGTGTACATTTGTCTTTCAAGTTGTGCTGAAAAAGGTCAATAGAAAAAAGAAAGACAAAAATTAAAACAAAGAAAATGTACTTTGGACAAAAAGTACGAGAAAACAGAAGTAAGGAAAAAACATGTAAAATCAATTAAAATGGATAATCATTCAGAAAGAGCAAATTTCGATCTACCAAAGGTTAAAATACAATTTGGTTTAAGGATTGTTTGACTATTGACGTCAGCAGTCGTCGATGGCTGCGAGTGTAAGACGGCAAATCCATCTGAAGAGATCGAGTGGTTGCGATCGAAACATGTCATAACCACAACACTTATTACTTTAAAAAACAATATTTCAAAAAGTTATAAAGAACTGAAAGCATACAGGTCATTCTGCGACACCCTGTATATTCATACTAACGATCTGGCAATGAAATTGTACATACTAAATAACTTTATTGTTTAAAATGGTTAAAATCGGTCCTCGATTTTTATTAGTCCCCATACAAATACAGTCCGGCACAAACTGTTGGTGCGATAGCGATTGAGAGCTAAAGTTTTCTGCATACAATTTGTGTTTAATTGAGTTTGAATACGATATACAATTAAAATTAAAAAACTTAATTTACAGAGTGATTATAAAGAACCCCTTCTGCAAGTAGTAATAAAATAAAGCAGAGTCTTTGATGGAAATCGAACCCGCAGTCGTTGCACAACCTGTGCTCTTCAATTAATATGGGGTCTATGGAAATAATGAACCGATGTTTATTAAATTTGGGAGTGAAATTTTCTATCTTATGAAAATATGACAGGCAAGACTATACTGCAATAACATTATTCGTTACGGTGTAAGGCGTATGTACTGATGTGTACTGTGCGGGCTTTATATGGGGCCTATGGTCAATTATGGACCAATCTTCACATAATTTAGCAGTAAGATTTCTAGTTATATATTAATATGGGTGCATTCCATCACCAATTTATGTTTTAACAAAAAAAAAAAACATTGTTAAGGGAGGCTGTTTCACATTTGGGTACTCAATACTTTTCCTACTGCGCCGATTGTACTGGATCTTAATTCGAAACTGCTAAGGGGAACTATAGATACGAAAACTGACACCAAAGCAGTTTTTCTATTAAGTCTTTCTACAGAAGGATAGACATACGGCCATGGCTAAATCGTCTTAGAACTACTCAAGGACCGAGGGGTCTTAGATGAGTATTAAAAAAGCCTCACAAGGAATGACAAACTAAATATACCCTTTTTCAAAACTTATGTTGGAGGGAAAAAAAGAGTTGGATTTTTTAGAGAAATAAATAAAATTCTTGTAATTTAATTTTTGATGTTTTAAGTTAGGCTAGGTTTTGAACCCGGTTTAAATTTACATGTTTCAAGAATCGCCACATTATTTTATCAGAATTCGTTCTATCTGTTCTAACCTCCGCACCACTACGTAGCCTGCCAGCCTACAGTCAAACATCAATCTTTAACCAGTGGTACTGGTGGTTCCAAATTTGCTGTAATTATCATTTTTCAATTTATTTACATGTTGCTTCCTTTTCTTTCGTTTTTTTCGTATTCTTTCTTGTAATTTTTTTCATAAAACTCATGATCTGAATTATAACCATTTAATTTTTTCTTTAACAGATCAACTAGGGATGCCAATCGGGATTAATTTTAGAAAATCCCGGAATTCGGGATTTTTTTTAAATAACACTTTTTATTTATTTATGAATATTCAAAAAAAAGAAAACTAAGAATTATAAAAATAAAAAATACAACTGAAATATAATTTTTAATAGTTTTTTTTTTCAATAAAAACGAACATTTTTGTACGCAAAAGTTGATATGTTAAAAATCCCGGGATTAATAAAAATAAATCCCGGAATTTTTCGGGATTCGGGATTTCCCGTTTGGCATCCCTAATATCAACACCTTTGATAAACTGTTATAAAACCTAGAGGTTTAAGAAACTTTTTAATCGTTAAACAATTTAAAATAGACTTAACCATTGATTTATTTCCTTGATGCTGTTTGCCAAGATTTTTTCCTATAAAATTTATGGATTTGCTAACGTAAATTCTAAATCAAAAACGAATTTTAATAAACATTTTTACACACAAACAAATAGCACCACACATTATAAAAATGTTACAATTACTGACAAATATTTTAAGCAACAATGTTGCGCAGTCTCTGTTCACATGTAGCGGCAAACAAAAACCTGTACATACGTTAACCCATATCTCACTCACGCTTAGATACATAATCACCACACGAGCCGAGAAGAGTGAGTAGAATTGTTAAGAATAGTTGTAAATTTAAGTACTAAGCCTGACCCAGAATGTCAATATTTCACCATTTAAACTATTAGTCAGTTTCCCTTTGCAAAGTTACAATAAAAAATAAAAAAAAAACAAAGAAAAAAAGAGAATAGATTTCATCTACGGTACGCCATTTTTATAGCAGAATAGGTCTAAGAAATTGCTATAAACAACACCGCGTATTAAACTTTGTTTTTTTTATTTTCTTGCTTCTTCAACATCAGATGATAATGACAACACCAATTCTTCTATTTCAACTAGCTGGCATTTTGTAGTATCTACTGGACGGCTGTTGTTGGTCTGTTTAAATTGTTTTTGGTTTTTTCTTTTTTTTTTTTGTCTTGTTGTGCTTGTAAGACACTAAAGTCGTAGAACGTCCCGTATATTTACGATGATACCAACCATACATCATCTATGCAAGTGAACAAAAGAAAGTCATCTTTAAATATAAGAAAATCCAACTAGCAATTGCTTTTAAGTTGTTACTACTTTTTTTTTTTTTTTTTTTTTGCTTGTTTTATCGTAAGAGATTTTTTTTTTTTAAAGAATTTGTTTTTCATCATTCATCTCTGACTCTTGTGTGTGTGTGTTTTTTATGATCGCTACAACAAAAAGGCAGGTGGTATGTTGGGTTTTGTGAAAGAGTTGTAAAAAAATTTTGTTAAACTAAATTCAGTACAAGATTGGAAGTTCTCCAGTAAAAACGTTGCCTAATTTTTTAAAATGAATAGCTTCTTTCACTCATTATTTAGTAGCTTTCTTCTATATAAATACTTCTATAACTACTTACTTTTAAGATGTATGTAGGTCATAAGTAATGACTTACATTTAATTGCGTTAATTTTGGGACACCCCTTGTAAAATTCATTGGTTCTCTCAGTAGAATTGGAAGTAGTATTTTTTTCTTTTTCCTGATAGAGATTATAGTAAAGACTATTGTCGAGACCATAATATAAATTATAATTAAAACTTTTATCGAGACTTACGTCAAGACTTCAAACGGGAGTATAGTTCAGTCTATATACTATAACCGTTACTACAGTTAATTATGCTCAAAGCAGCAGTTGATAGACACTGTAGTGAAGATTATAATTAAGGTTAAGATTATAATTAAGGATAGTCAAGGCTTTATTTGATACTGTAGTTTTTTAGATTTTTGCGGTATTGATATAAATGTTTGTAAATATAGTTATTGATGTTTAAGTCAACAACCAAGTTTATTAATTCAATAAAAAAAAAGTTGTTGCCCAAAATAACTTTTTTCCACAAAATGTTTACGTGATTTTTTTAAATAAATTGTTGGAAATGTTGAATAAATGAAACAAAATGTTTATACCAATTTTTATGTCTCTATTCTTCGATAAATACACTAAAATTTATTGTAGTGGAGCTAGTTCCTATGCGCATTTCGTTGGCTGCTTAGCAGAGATCAGCAATGAGTAGTGAAAAAGTGAGTAGAGCTAAATCATGACTCATAAATTCTTGTACTCATACGCACTCATACTTATTCCAATGTGATTCAAACTCATATTCACTTAAAAGTTTCATTTTATTCATCGTACTCATACTTAAGCCCTTATGACACTACATTTTTTATTCATTAATTGATACAGAATTGATAGAAAGAAACAGTTAATGCTAAAAAGAGCAAACTATAAAAAATGTAAACAAAGTTTTTTAGTTTTTTTTTTCTCTTGTTATGCTTTTGTTTCAGGGATGGCGTTGAGAATTTTTAAAATTGTACCAACAACCTTTAAAAATTGTACCTAATTGTACCTACTAAAAGTTTATTTTAGTTGAAATTAATTTTATTTATGTTCTAAAAAAACACCACAAAAAGGTATTATAAATCTTAGATTAAAAAGTATCAACAAAAAAGTACAATTGAAACAACTTAGCCATCCCTGTTCTGTTAATTTTATTAAATGTTGCCAACTTTTTATTTATGAGAAACCTAAAAACAAAAAGCGGTAAATCGCTTAATTTGCCCATAAACCGCTGATTCAGCAACACTTTTAATATTTCAAGCTTGAAATGCCAATTTTAAGTTGAACAATTTTACATTTTTTTTGACATAACTTCATTTTTTATCGTTAACTTTAGTAAAATTTTTGACAGTTTGCCATTTATCTTAATACAGCTGAACCTTTCGCACTTGGTAAATTTTTCTATTACTTTATATTTGCACTGTTCACCAAAACTTGAACAATGCATTAAAAATGAAGTGTCATAAGGGCTTTACCAACATTTGTAGTGTTTGATTTTGAATCTACTCAAGTCAATGTGTATAGGCGAAGCAAAATGCGAGGCTGCCAGATTTGTCCCCGAAATAGCAAAGTGACGATTTGGCAATTACAGTTTACTTGGTGGCCACACGATCAAGTTTTGCCTTTCAATTCCTTTCAATTTGCAATACACTCTCAGTTTTTTACTAACACACTCACACTTTTTAAATTGACCACGAGATGGTCTCAATTTTACCTTTCCATTTGTTTGGCAATTTACTTTCAATTTAACAGCTGAGTACAAGTTTGTCTCTGTTGTTGTTGACATCTTGGAAGTAAATTGCTTACAAATTGAGTGCATCCAACGTCACAGCTTTCAATTTATGTAAATTTTGACAAGCAGTATATGTAAACAACTATCAAGAACAACTTGAACGTGGGGCCGCAGGGTTACTAAAGTTACATGTATGAAGTAGACGATTTTTCGGCAAATTTATCTGGCAGCGCTGATTATTAAGTTGTGTGTTTTCTCTGTTGTGTTAAAACAGTAAATGGATAAGCTTAATGATTTGAATCATTGTGAGTATTGTAAGTATTTTCTTGAAATTATAAATCAAGCTGAGGTCATTTATGAGTATGCGTATAATGTCGACGCGCACTCATAAATATTTCCCTTGGGAGTATGAGTGAATCAGAGTAGTTTAGTTTAAATGAATTCTACGCACTTATATTTACAATTGCATGAGTCAGTATGAGTAGCGAAAAAACGATTCATTGCTGATCTCTGCTGCTTAGGCCAGATCATCCGGAAACTTAATCCAAAGATTTTAGAGAAACTAAAGATATTATATAAATAAAACTGTTAAGCGAATAAGAATTCTAAGCCCCAGTTTTTCTTGTAACAATAGCTCAAACAAAAACAACAACAATAAACAGTGAGTTTATCTTTTCTTGCAATCCCGTCAATAGTATGACATGGGAATTGAGCACATTATAACGAAACCTTGATAATTAATTTTAGAATCCCAAGAAAAACTTTGATAACTAATATGCATGTGGCAGTGTAAATAAAACTGAACTGACAAAATTAAATAAAGAAATTTGTTTTATTTTTGTTTTTTCTTTACCCACTTACAATTACATTTAGAGTTGACAAAAAATCAACCAATTGTGGTCGGGATTGTAAGAAAAGATAAACTCACTGTTTATTGTTGTTCTTTTTGTTAAACCATTGATATTGTTACAAGTAAAACTGCGGTTTATAATTCTTATTCGCTTAACAGTTTTATTTATATAATATCTTTAGTTTTTCTAAAATCTTTGGATGAAGTTTCCTGACGATCTGACCCAAGCAACCAGTGAAATCCGCATAGCAATAGCTTATCCCATCAACAATACACTTCAGTTTGTCAATAGTATGAAATGGGAATGTAGCACATTACAACAAAACCTTGATAATTAATTTTTGAATCCCAAGAAAAACTTTGTTATATTTTAATGTTCTATAATGTTTCTTTTTTTTATATTGATTAAGAAATGAACAAACAAAAAAGTTTAGCAACGACCGCACCACGGACAGCTTGTGTGTGTATTGTGTATATGTTTTGTTTGTTTAAAATTATTTTGCTGGCTTTTTGTTTTTTTTTTTCGTATGGGTATTTTGTTTTTGCAAAAAATGTTTGGTTTTTTACCAAAGAAAAGGGACGAATATTAATAAGCCGAACCGAACACAATGAAGTTTGTGGATTTAAAAAAAACCGAACGGAATTAAATGTTCTCATCTTCGATTGAGTTTGATAAAAATAGTATTATTGTTGTGTTCGATAGATGACTAACAGGGAAACGTTATTTTTTTCAATGATTTTCTACACAAACACTATTAGCGTTTGTATTTTCCACAAATCTACCGAACCGGATCTGTCTTGTGCTTTCGCTGTTTATTTCACCTACTTTCTACCTTCTTATAACTTTCTCTAATTAAGGCGTCACAATGGACCATATTGGTCTCTGGGTGAATGTGTGAAGGAGACTTCACACCGGCTTTTCTACCTACCTACCTACTTACCTACCGAACCGAACCGAACACTAAGGAGCGATATTAAGTGATTATTTTCGAACACTGGTTTGAACCAACCTAATGGCCAACACTGTATTGGACTATATGTGGCTTAACATAATAACATAACCATTCAAACCAATTGAATTTCGGTTTCTATGGTCATTGTTGCGTTGAATTTTGGTTGTTTAATTGAATTTTAATTGAATTTTCGATTCTGTGGTCAGCGTCTACTTGGATATTAAATCGGTACTATAGGCGATACTATAATCGATGTTTAAGTTAAAACTATAATCTTAGCAATTTGCTAAGTCGGGTGTGTCACCAGATTTTTTTTTTAAATTTTAAATATTTTCTAGTCGACAAGTGTTAAAAACTCAAACCATTTTCATTTGTAGCTCATCCAACATTCATCAGAACCGATTTCAAACCCCCTCTTTTTTATTTAAAGTTCCTTTTTTTTGCGGTTTCTACTATTTTTGTTAATGTTTCATTATTTCGGTAGGTTGAAATGATGTTGTTGCTATTATTGTTTGTTGCAACAGTCTGTCTATCTAAAGGCCGCCTGGTATCATGGAATTGTTGTATGGACATACAACAGACAGCAGTGGCAGCACAGCAGCAGCAGCAGAAGCAGCCGCAGTAATTGTAATTTCTTAAACCAACTTTAAATAAGCAACAACAATAAGAACGTGCTTCTTGATGCTGATATCAAAAGGTACAAATCTGACAAACGAAAAAATTGAAGACAAAAAAAAAACAAAATTTGTGGAAATGATTTTATTTTTTTATTATTTCGTTTGCAGCTAATTTAATTTCTTAAGACAAATCTTAAGAATTAATGAATATGAAACAATAAAGTGAAGGAGTAAAAGGATTCAAATTTAAATTTAGAATTCAAACAATTTTGTTTTTCATTATTCCCATGTATAAATGGTAGTTAAGTTTGAACAATATTTTGGCAAGCTGAAAAATAATTTTAAGAATTAATTTAATTTAAGGTATTTTAGAAAGAGTTATCTCGAAAAACGTTTATATATATGACTATTCTAAAGGCTCGTCGAAGAAGTAAACATTTACATAAAAACAATAACCAAACAAAAATAAATTGATTAATAAGATTTAGTTTTAATGTGCTAAATTCCCAATTCTTACTATTGATAAACTGAAATTAGTTGTTGGTGGGATAAGCTATTCCTTTGCGCATTTCACTGGTTGCTTAGGCCAGATCATCAGGAAATTTCATCCAAAGATTTTAGAAAAGCTAAAGATATTATTCAAATAAAACTGTTAAGCGAATAGGAATTACAAACACTCAAAAGTCTTACCCGAAATAATATCAATAAGCTTAAACAAAACACCAACAACAAACAGTGAGTTCATCTTTTCTTTCTAAAATTTTTGAGTGAAATTTCCTGATGATCTGGCCTAAGCAACCAGTGAAATGCGCAAAGGAATAGCTTATCCCACCAACAACTAATTTCAGTTTATCAATTGTTTTTGTTTATCATACAAAATTTACAGTTTTTAAAAGAGAAAAAAACGCGTTATATCTCTCGCGTTAATTTGAGTTAGAAGTGTATAGATAACAAAAACAATTTTTGTAAATTTTGTTTTTGTTTTCATATAAATGTGCACTCCTTCGACGCGTATTTCAGGACAGCCACGATTAAATGCAAAGCTATTTTATGACTTTAGCAATGACTTTGTGTCCTGCTCTTAATAGACTGCCAACCTTGATCCCTTTTTATTTGCAGCTATACTTAAACCCATTAAGTGGTACTAAAATGCCATTAGCTTAGTTCCACGAAATTTTCCTTTAAATTATACATAAACAATGTTAATTTTTTTTTTTTTTTTTTTTTGGGAAAAATCCATGTTAATTTTAAATGAACAATCACTTGCAACAAAGAAAAACAACATCTCTTAAATCATTTAATCATGCGTTTTATATCCTCTTCTGCTTCCCCTTTTCTGCTGCCTCCTGTTATGGCTCTTTAAGTTGTAACATGATTAATTTGTGATCGTGTATTAAAATAACTGAAAGCCATAAAATTAAACGCCTGGTTATTATTGTGGCAACCAAAAATAAATGCAAAAAAAAAAATAAAGAATGATCAGCCTCAACAAATACGAAAATACTAACAATGTCTACAACTGCAACTGGTGTACGAGTACAATTGTAATTGTATGTTTGAATAAAAAGAATAAGCGATTGTATAAAAACTGAAGGTTTGTTGCAAGTTGCAACATTTATTGAGAAGTGTAAAAACATTTTGCTGATTTGCGTTAAACAACAAAACTAAAAAAGAAAAAAAACCGAAAGCGTTTTTACAAGAGCAGAACAGAAAAATCCTACCAGAAAAAAAATCAGACATGTAATTTATAATTCAAAATAAAAAAAAAATTTTAAAATGAAATCTCATAAAAAATAGAATTGAGCATAAATGATACAAAATGTTATAGAGGGTTCAATTTAAAGAAGGGGAGCCTAAATATGTTTTCTGATTCCTAACAAAAAAGGTGGTCCAACCATAATACATGATGTTAACTGTGAATCACACCTTAACGTCAAGGTTTTTCCCAACTTAATTTGTCATTTCTCTGTTTCAGTGTTCTACAAATTTAATCATGTAGAGGTACACAAATGAGCAGCGCGTTAAGATTGTACGAAAGTGGGCGTTTAAATCAAAATTAATTTCGTGCACTTCGTAATTGTTCAGTATAATCGACCAAATGTGTCCACAATCGGGAGAATTGTGCGCAAATTTCAGCAAACTGGTATGTAGAAAATGTGAAAAATAAGTTTGGTGCAATTTATGAGCTGGCGGAATTATCGTTCCGCAATTTTTCGAAAAGGATGTCGGCCAAGCAATAAATAGTGTTCGCTATCGCGAGATGATACCGGACTTCTTGTGGTCAGAAATTGAGAATACGTACCTTTTTTTACTTTGAGCCAATGCAATGCATTGTGCTGGAACTAGGAAAATAATTTATGGGGAGAAGGAAAGAGGGAGCAGTGTTTGTGGACATCCCAATAAAAAACGCAGCTTCCAACGAAGCAGGCTTGTAAGGGAGAAACATATAAGTTTCTCTTACCATTGCGCTTACGGAAGACATGAATTTTATATGGCGAGTTCCCACTTTAAAGCAATACATTTTTGACACATAAAGCGCATTATTCAGCGCACATAAAAATTGTTGGATGTAACGATCAGCTATACACACTGAACGTTTTGATACAGTTATTTTTTAGTATTCTCCCTTACAAACCTGCTTCGTGGTAAGGGAATGCCGTAGTACTTGAAATTATATTTTTTTTTTAATAAAAGTTGTTGAGAGTTCTTTCACTTACTTTACTGCATTTCTGTATGTTTATTGCGTAGCGCATATTTGTGCGCTTATTTTTTTAAATGTAAATTTAGTGCTTCGCAAAATGATAAAATTTTTTATTGGGATGTAATTTGAATTTTTCCAAATTGTAGCCGACTGGGAAGACTTCTGCCGTGAGTCAATTCCACATACGGCCAGTTCGACCAAGATACGAATTTTCTCTGTAATGCGTTGTGCGATACATTGGACAATCGACAACAAACGGATGTGATCTGCTGGAAAGGCGAGTACTACGGGCATGCACCCGCGTCTCAGGGATGAGTTCACCAATCTCAGCTGAACATCTTCCGTGGTAATATCGAGAGAACAATGCCGCACGACCCACATTCCGACGATGCTCCAAAGAGTAAATAGAGCTGGATTCCCTACTGTCATTGATGAGCTTCAACGCACGCCTTTGCACCCGATCCAGAAGCTTCATGATAGACCTTGAGCACCTGCCCAGATATGGGAGTTGTATTCCATTTTCGGTCGGATATAGGTGGTATAAATAATGAAGAGATCAGACGGAGTGAAGTAGCTCCTGCACCGTTTTAAGAAACCAAGACACTTCATTGCTTCCTTCGACACTTGAAAAACATGTTGGTTCCAACGAACCTCACATTGAATTTTCATGCTCAGAGTTTCTGATTCCTCAATAACTATTCCTCCCAGGGATACAGATGACGCTGACTCGACAAGACGTCTGTGGGTCAACTTGCAACATTGAGTCTTACGAGCATTAAAATTGACCCTATTCGCAAGACCCCACTCGGAGATTGTCGTAAGGTCAAGATTGAGTGTGTCATTCATATTTCGTCTCATAGCTTCTACCTCAGTAAGGCTCGGTCTATGATCAAAGCAAAATGAATGACAAATGCTGCTGTCATCTGCGAAAGAATAGATGGAATTAGAAGTTAGACAAAGGAGGTCGTTAAGAAAAATAAGAAAAAGTGTAGGAGAAAGAACAGAGCCTTGCGGTAAACCTGAATTTAAATGAAACTCCTCCGATGAGAACCCATCTATAACAACACGAATAGACCGGTCCTTGAGAAAGCTCGATATAAATCGAGTGAAACGAGTGCACCGTGCCACACACGATCAAACGCTTTGGAAATATCCAGAGCAACCACTTTGCTTTCTCCAATTTGGTGAATAGAACGACTCCAACGATAATGCACACTTCCTCAAGACTAAAGGCGTAACACCATCCGGCCCCGGGGACTTGTTTATATTGAGATCTTCAAGAGCCCTTTTAACGATATGTGGTTCCAACAGGTTTGAAGAGGATCGTGCCACACAGCCGATGCAACAATGGCTATTTTGTGCGAGAAAGGATTTTGTTGACACAGTTGGACTTCTTTCTTTGTGGATATTTAAAAAACTTGATTTATCCCAAGTGCTTTTCTTTTTGTGTAATAATAATTCTCTGAAAACTTTTTGTTTTATTTACAATTAACATCATGCGTTTTGGTTTAACCACCCTTTATTAAAAAAAAGGAAGATTGAGGAGGAGCCACTGCCATGGCGAGGCTGAAATATTATGATGGTGTTGTTATCGATATTTTAGCAACTTTGGCTGTGAATCAGGGTTAGTCTTTTGGTATTTTAACAATTGTTATTTTTATATTTTCTTTTTTATTTTTTATATTATGATCACTTACATTATCATCAGCCTTAGCCTCATTCACTTTCTCTTTCCATTCGGACCTGGCTTAAGCAATCTGTTTCCAACAATGAATATTTGCCTGGGCTTACCTTTGCGGCCAGTTTAGAATAAGTCAGCGTACAAAATTTTCTTTTAGACTTGCTCTGGTGCTCTGGTATTCTTGCCACATGACACGCACAGCTTAGTCTTTGCCACTTTACCGTCAAGTATTGTTTCGATTTACCGGTTACTTCTTTTTAAAGAGGCCCCTTATCATCTCGTTTTACGCTGCATATTTTTCTTATTATGGTTTTAAAAAAACTCGCAACTTCGTTTCATCTGACATTGTTTATTAAAAACTATAGTTGAGACAGATTGTTGTTGCGATGAAGAATTTCGACTACTTGATATATAAATACATTTGGTTTTTTCCTCGTAAATTATCAGTTCTTGCTTCTTTATTTTCCTCTTCAATATTTGAAGTTATCACATCAATCTCATATGTTAATATAAGTACAAAGTCATCCGCGTATGCACATATTATTGTGTCCACCTCTATCATTTAATGCTATTGTATGGCTGAGTACTCATAGCAGGCGCAAAAGTCATCACCCTATTGGAAGTTTCTATACTTTTTGTAAATAGCGGAAAATGTTACAACATGTTAAAAACATCGCGGAATATTTATTTACATTAAAAATCATGATGAGCGACGAAGCCTATTTCCAGCTTAGGGAAAATGTTAGAAACAGAATTATTGCTTCTGGTACTAAAAACTCGCGTACAACACATCAATAGCCATTACACCTGCTCAAAGCTCCTGCATAGCCCGATAAGTCCAAATAACGCTAGGGACATCGTCGGACCTTATTGTCATAGAACGTATGACTTCTGTGAACGGCAAACAAGACTAATTGGGACTGGAAAATATAACAACGACGCATTGCGCACGACTAACAACCAAAATTCTGAATTCTTCTGAGTCATTAAAAAAGGATAAATCCTTTATTTTCAGCTAAGTGAAAAAAATTTTTTTTAGTCATCAATTCTGGTGGCGACCACTTGGACGATATAATTTTGTTCTACTTAATGAAAAAATAGACATCAAATAAACAAAATCCAAAAGCAAAATTAAAGTTTTTCATTAAAAAGATATTAATATTAAAGTATTAATGTGGTTTTGACGCCATTTTTGCATCATTACCAAGCCACAATGACCATTTTGTGATGTGTGGTGACGTCAAAACTACGGCAACACAATGTTGAAGGCTTCAAAATAACTATTTTGGTTATATTTTCTGGATACTCATAATTAGCATTTCTTTGTAAAACAAAACAGTTTTACTCCCGCAGTGAAAAAGATAAATTTCGGATTAAGTAAAGGAATTTTGTGAATCAAACACAAATTTGTTTAAAACAGGACGTATCACAATAATTGTAAATTTAAACACAAACATTTGTAAAAAATTAATTTAATAGAAAATCATTATTTTTTATAAAATTATTATGCCGTTAAACAAAAAAGTTGTTGAAAAAAAAAATATTTTAACAGAAACAAACAAAATTTGTATTTAATTTGGGCAACAATTTCTAACAAACGTTTAGTTGAATCTACAAATAATTTGTTCAATAAAATTTGTACAAAAAAATTCACATTTTTGCATACGTTTTGCTTTATTAACACACCAAGGCGCGCCAACGACCGCACTCAGCAGCAGTGAAATTGAAGAGCAGAAGAGAGCTTTAGGACACCACCCATATATGTGTTTTGATTTTGGAATATTTTCTAGAGATGTAGTTATTCTTTCGCATCATTCACTCACTTAAGTTGTATTTCTTATCCTTAGAAGTCTTCATTTATCAACTTTGAAAATTTGATGTATTTAAATCAACAATTTTAACAAATAGAACTCGGGAATTTTTCTTTTTATACCCTCCACCACAATTAGTTGTGAAGAGGGTATATTAAGTTTGTCATTCCGTGTGAAACTTTTTTATTATTCATCTCAGACCCCATAAAGTGTATATATTCTGTGTCCTTGAGTAATTCTAAGTCGATTTAGCCATGTCCGTCTGTCTGTCCGTCTGTCCATCTGCCCGTCTGTTGAAAGCACGCTCACTTTCGAACAACTCAAAAGAAATGAACAAACTTGGTGCCAAATTGCTTGTAGTTATCCTAAGCAGTTTGGGATTGAAATCCAGCAAAATCGGTTTTGTAGGACCAGAGCTATGAATCAAAATGTGGAACCACCACCTAAAAAAATTGAAAATTTTGTTACAAAAAATAACATAAATGCTGGAACAAGGCACGGAATGAGATAAGATTTTGCAAAAATTTGTTTTATTTAATTGGAAATCGCGCTGTTAAATTTCGTGATGATCCGTCCATAATTTACCCTAAGCCCCATATAAACAATACTCCCGGAAAACAGTTTAGTACGTCTAAAACCGTAAAAAATAACGCTAGGGTAACAAAATTTCGTACGTTACAGTTCTTTAGGACTAGAAATAACACCGTGAAATTTCGTTACGATCGGTCTATAATTTACCTTAGGCCCCATATAAACCCTACTTCCGGAAAACAGTATAGTACGCCTAAAACCGTAAAAACTAATGCAATCATAACAAATTTTGGCTCGTCACAGTTTTATAGGACTATAAATGACACTGTGAAATTTCGTAAAGATCGGTACATAATTTACCCTAGGCCCCATAGAAACCCTACTCCCGGAAGACAGTTTAGTACACCTAAAACCATAATTAATAATGCTAGCATAACAGAAATTGGTACGTCACAGTTTTAAAGGACTAGAAATGACGCTGTGAAATTTCGTGATGATCGGTCCATAATTTACCCTAGGCCCCATATAAACCCTACTACCGGAAAACAGTTTAGTCGCCTAAAACCATAATTAATAACAAATCGTCACAGTTTAAGATAATAATAACATCATATTTATTACTCCTTAAACATTCGAACCGTCGGTGGAGGGTATCAAAGATTCGGCAAAGCCGAAAATAGCACTCTAACTTGTTTTGTTATGAGCAGGGAAACCACAAATATGCAATTGCATGTTTTTCCTTGTGCGACCAATGAAGGCAAAAGCAATATATTTATCTGTTTTAGAACTTTTTATGAATTTTGGCATCGATTGGTTAGTGTATATTTCTGCATATTTTACCCGTTGCTGCATATTTTTGTAAAAAGTGCATTTTTGCAGCATTTTTTAAGTTTTTAGCGCATATTTTAGCTTTTTGAAGCATATTTTGATAATTTTTTTATTTTTACACTAATTTAACCCAAGGCGAATTTATTTATGGCTGCAAGGGCGAATTCATAATTTTTTTATATTAAGTTTAGGTCAAGGCGAATTAATGCAAACGGTGGTGTCGATACTACAACAAGTAACAACACTAAAAACATAACAATGTATTTTTTTTTTTTTGTTGCTTTTGTTGGTCGATATGTCAAAAACACAAGTAAATTTTGTCATTTCTCTCTCTAATTAAGAACAAAAGTAGCACAGTTGTGCTTTCAACACCACCTCAAAAATTAATTCGCCCTGGTTTACGTTTTGTTTGTCAGTGATGTTTATTTTTTGTTTATATTTTGCACTTGTGAATTCGCCTTTGCTGTTGCACCACGTTTTAATATTTTTTTAAACTTTTAAACGTCATACAAAGGATTTTTTTTCTTTTTGATTTCATTAAAAAATTATTTAAAAAAATTAAAAACTACTGGTCTCACACTTGTTGAGCAATGCAAAGCATAACCTTAAATCTTAACTTCAACAAATTATTTCAAAACGTTTAAATTTTACTAAAGAAGCTAATGCTTCTGCTTCAAAAGAAGATTTTAAATATAATGTTCAGAAATCGTTATCTTTTAAATATGCTCCTATTACATCAGTCGACGTTGAACGCAAGTTTTTAATGTATAAAAGTCTATTCAGATGTGATAGACAATGTTTTTTATTTAAAAGTTTAAGTTAATATTTTGTTATTTATTGTAATAACAATTTCCAATAAGACTTTGTACAAAATTTGATTTTACTCAGTTATTTTGTTTTTAGTTACATTAATTAAATTTTTTATTGTATGCAAATATTATTAAATTGTTGAAAAAACACATTTTTTTGTTTTGAATAACTCAGTGTTGGCTTTTTTAGGGCATATTATTAAGAGTTTTTAGAGCATATTTTCAAGTTTTTACTGCACATTTAATGCGCATAAAACACTTTTTTTAGAGCATATTTCTGGTTTCCCTGGTTATGAGTTATGTTGTGTTTTAATCATTAAGCAAAATGTTGCCGTTAAACAAATGATTTTTGCATACTTTTTGCTTTATAAACACACCAAGGCGCGCCAACGACCGCACTCAGCAGCAGTGAAATTGAAGAGCAGAAGAGAGCTTTAATACACCACGCATATATGTGTTTTGATTTTGGAATATTTTCTAGAGATGTAGTTATTCTTTCGATGTAGTTATTCTTTGATGTATTTAAATCAACAACTTTAACAAATAGAATTCGGGAATTTTCCTTTTTTTCTTATGAGTTATGTTGTGTTTTAATCATTAAGCAAAATGTTGCCGCTAAACAAATGATTTTACTTTTGTGTTCCATTTGAAATGGAAAACAACTGAAAATTAAAAACATTGAATGAAATCTCAATTTTTCAACTTTGAAAACAAGCAAAAATTTATGTATTTTTTGTTCTTATGGTGTTGCTGTTGTTGCTTCTACATAAAAAAGAAATTCGTTTTTACTTACTTTTGTATCGGGCGATTTTTTAGCTATTACCTTTTTGGCAACACTGGTTTAAAAAGCTGACGCACGTTTCGTGTTTTGTTTCACTGTCAAACATCTTCAGTTTGGTCTATAATTTAACCATGAATCGTCTTACAAATGAACAACGCTTGCAAATTATTGAATTGTATTATCAAAATGCGTGCTCTGTTAAGAAAGTTCATCGCGCCTTCTTGTGTTCAGCGACGAAGCTCATTTGTGGCTGTGGGATTTTGGAGTGAAGACCAACTAGAAGCATTGCAAGAGCTACCAATGCATCCAGAAAAAGTCACAGTTTGGTGCGGTTTATTGACTATTGGCATCATTGGACCGTACTTCTTCAAAGATCGTAACGTAACTGTATATGGTGAGCGCCACCGTGTGAGGATATCCAACTTTTTTTGCCCAAAAAGCAAGAGCTTGACTTGCATGACATGTGGTTTCAACAAGATGGTGCCACATGCCACACAGAACGCTTAACAATGGACTTATTGAGAGGTGAGTTCGGTGAACATTTTATTTCACGTTCGGGACCGGTCAATTGGCCGCCTAGATCGTGCGATTTAACGCCTGTAGACTATTTTTTGTGGGTCTAGGGTAAAGCTCATGTCTATAAACACATGCCCGCTTCAATTGACGCATTGGAAGACAACATTGAAGCATTTATTCATGAGATACCGGCCGAAATGTTGGAAAGAGTATGCCAAAATTGGACTAAGCGGATGGACCACTTGAGGCGCAGTTACGGTCAACATTTGCATGAAATAATCTTCAAACATTAAATTATATGGACCGTGCTATCGATTCAAATAAAGATTTCATGCGTTTTTCTGAATTTTATGTGTTTTTTGTTAAAAACTTTCCTATAGCTCTTAAAAAATCTTGTTTTTGATGCTACCCATAAAAGCAAATCGTTAAAAAAAAATTAATAAAAAACGGTAAAAAAAATATATCCAAACGTTTATTAGGGAAATTTTTCATAGAAAGATTGTTTTGTAAACCTTTACTAAATTTAAAATATTTTTCTCAATACAGAGGCCAAATTATGGCATTCGATATCGAACGAAACTACAATACAACTTAAATGGGAATTTCGATCGATATCGAATGCCCTAATTTGACCCCAGGCTTTATTCTATAAAATTAAACATGTCACAACTTTGAAAGCAGAAGTTTGTAGCTATCAAATATGTTAAAAGTATTCAAAAGTCCTAAACTTATCTGTTGAACTCTGGCCAGTACAATTTGTCAATTGCGTTTTCTCACACAAAAGCTGCTTTTAACTTCCGGGCAACTCAAAAAGTGCTTAAAGAGAAGCATTTTTTTTTTTTTTGCAATAAAATTTATTTCAATTTTTTTGTTAATTTAATTAAAATTTTTTTTTAAGCCAAGACTCATATATAAGGGGATTTACTTAACATTGTATTATAATCTTTACAATCTTTTATTGAAGCAAAAGTTCACAAAATCCTGGGCGCATTCATATGAATATGTTGCTTTGAATATTTATTCTTATGTTGTTCGTTTAAAAAAGAAGACAAACATAAATTAACGCAAAAGAGGCACAATTCTGTTTCTGTTTCTCGATTTTTTTTTTTTTTTTTTTTTTTTTTGATCATTTCGAAATTGTACAACCCATTAATACATACTCGTACTCTTTGGCATATTTAGAGGGAAATAAAAAGGATGAAATCAGAGAAAAAAAATAAATACAAATAAGAATAAATGCCAAAAGGTTTTGTAAATTTGTTTTTTTTTAAGAAAAATAACCAGACTTTATGGAAGTGAAGTAAAAAAAAAACACACAAAGGAAAAAGAGGGCCTGGCTAAAAGATGTCATGGCATGGCTAAGAACTGTCGAAACTATTTGACATTGAAATAAAATATGATTTTAAAACTAAATCGAATGGTATAGAACAGACAGACAAACACACACACACACGTTGTCTAAAGAAAAATAAACATAGAGTAGAAATAAAATTAAAAAGAAAAAAAAACAAAACACTGAAGAAGAATTACAAGAGAATGTTTTAAGAAAAATAGTTAAGGGGACTTCCAATCTTTATATCTAAGATATTGAGTGTTTAAGACAGGGTTTCTTTGCGTTTTTTTTAATCTCTGTTTTTTTTTTTTTTTTTTTTTTGCTAATGTGAGGGCTGTCTATTTTTATGTATTGTTTTACAAATTAAACCTTTTCACTTTTTCTTAAGCGTTGTTTTTTACATACTCACTTTATAACTGGGGATACAACCACTAGGCAGCTTAGCTCAAGTCAAGTCATTTACTCTCGCCTTGGTGCACACCCCAATTTTTAAATACTTTACTTTTCGCTTTTGACTTCTATTTATTTGTTTTTTTGTCTTAACGATATATTATTACATTAAGACAGACGGATGACCAGACGGACACAGAAATACAACAAGTTTTAAGTATTTGCTGTAGTACATAAATAATAATTATAAAAAAATATAATGATTTTAAATAATATTTGAACTCTACAATAAGTCTTAACGAAACTTTAATAGTTTTGATACCCAGCGGGAAAATGTCATCAATAAGAATCGAGAATGTAATTCATATCTTGTATAATATTTGATTCCAGAATTCATTATTGTTAATACGGAACATGTCCTAGGCTTGCAATAAATTATTAATTAATGCATCCTGCGAATGAATTAAATAATGCATCCTTTATGATAAAAGTTTGTAAACGACATTAAGGTAGGAAAAAATAATGAATCTTTATTAAGAAAATATCACGAACAGAAACAATACATTCCCTGTTCTGCAAATGTGGGAATAAAAGTACGTGGTAATCAATGCCAATTTATTTTGTCTGATAAAATTACCTTCTCGATTCCAATGAATGCATTATTATTATTTCCAAAATAATACAGTATTGTTTATGTTATTTATGTAATCAATTCCTTATTTTAACGCTGGGTACCCAACTAAAAAAGTAATAAAATTACAGCAACAGCAAGGGATTTTTGGAAAAAATTAAAGGTAGTCGTGGTTTTTGCTCATATCTCAGCCATTTTTGGATCGATCTGTCTGAATTTCAATAGCAAAATTATAATAAGAATACCTGACATAAAGATACCCCAACAAAGCCTCCATCATATCTGGGGGCTTCGTAAAACCCATTTCAACAGACAGACGATCAGACTGACAACCGGATTTGGTTTTCATAAGTACCCAGAATATATATGGGTCATTCCACGGTAAGAGGTTACCTGATATTATGAATGGCGGCGTAATAAAAATATTTAAAATTATGATTTTTTTCAATATAATCGTAATTAATCAGGAAGTTTGAATGCATGTTTAATAATGGCCAGTCAAGTTATCTACTTTTTTCGGTATTTCAAATGACCAGGGGAGATACGCTACACAGGGTAAAGACATGACGACCAGGATAAGATACCTTACTTAAAGCGGAAGGATAAATTGAAAACAAACCTTATTTTCGTAAGAATCAACTTTAATTATTCAATATTTGATGATAGTTTAAAACAAAAAAAATTTTGGATAACTCCATAGAGTATTTTTTTATGTTACTTAAAAACAAAAATTCTTAACATCTGCTTACATAAACGTAGTCGAAAAAAAGCTTATTATTTCATTTCCTTCGTTTACAAGCTGGCATGCCTTCTCGGTAACTGCTTGAGAACAATACTAAGAAGATACCCTAGAGGGAAACGAACTGACACCAAAGTAGTCCTGTGATAGGTCTTTGGTGGAAGAGACCGGTTCTAGTTTTAACACTTTCTATGAATAAGACCTATCACTTTTACATGGGGTTGTCATTGGAGGGGGTCAATTGATACCATTTGACCAGTCACAAATCTATTCTCAATGGACGTGTTTAGTGTCAGTTACTTTAATGTAGTGTTATTTCAATACGATGTAGTATTATTTCAATAAAACAAGTCCTAGAATTAAATTCAAGAGCCAAATTTAAGAAAGTCCCAAAAAAATGTATCACACCACCGGTGAAGACTGTACTGTAATTCATTACTTTTTCTACCTTTTTGTACTCCATAAACCAGTTACATGATTGGTTCCCCTTTCACTGGTCATGAGTTCTTTCTTTTTGTACCTGTTCTATTTTCACAACTCCCAGGACCAGTCTGTGGGACCAATTGACACAAATTTCCCGCAGGGTACTTTATTAGTGGTTCGTCTTAAGATTCTCTTTCAGGCCCATATACATAATCAACATTAAGGCGCGGTTTGGTTTTCATGAAAGCCAAATCCAAGGTGCAGACCACAAAATTGTATACTTCAAGATCACAGAAACAGCTTAAGCTCTTCATTGTCAATTTATTGGGGCATCCAGCAATTTGTTGGACCTTCATAGTGGCTGAGAAGCTTTAAGAACTTTTTTTATTAAGTCCCTCTTCTTTCTTTAAAATGTCTTCGTCATCAATTACATTTGGACAGCGATGAATTGTCATTCCCAGCTCCAACAAGTCTATCAGTAGTCCTTTTGCACGTCGCACCTACTCCATCAGGCGCGCCCTTGCCGTGACCGGCTTCGTGGTAATTCCACGTGAATTTTACTTAATTTAGGTAAAGCTCTTGCAATTTGCCAGTGCATAAAACATAAAAAACGAATATTGGATTTGATTAAAAAGTTGGTTAACACGATTTTGTATAAATCTTGAATGTCAGAACGTTAATATGGCAACTAAAGAAAGAACTTGACTACCTTCTATTATTGTATAATGCAACATATGTATGTTAGTAGTATAAAACAAACTTAAAACAAAATTTACATTAAATAAGGAATACATACATGTTTGAAGCGTTAAAACACGTATAACGTATATAGTGGAAATGTGTTGGTTTAACGTAAAATACTAAGAAAGAATTAATTTCTCAATTCCTTATCTACCCTGGAAGCAAAATCTTTACCCTGGCATCTGATGAAGCAGGGGAAATACGGCAGGGGAGAGATGTTTTCCTTAAAAAACTAGCATAATCGGAAAAATATGTATTGTAACGAAAAATCAAACTAACACAGTAAATTATACTGAAATTAAAATAAATCAATATTATAAACAAACTTTAACCACAAATAACAAGTGAATAAAACTCTCCAGTGGAGATACATTAATCACTGATACGTGCGAGTAACCCGAGTGTTTTGGTCGAATTATTGGCCCAATAGGAACACGCTAGTGGCTCGCGCGACTTTTATTGTTAAATTCACTTCAAAACAAATATTCTGTTATTTAAATTTGCAGCGTCAACGCATTTTAGCGGCATTTTTAAACGATCGAAAAATGTGCAGGGGAAGAGACTTAAAATACGAGGGACAAAAAATAAGTAATTTTTTTTCTCTAAAATTTGAAAGTATTTTGAAAGTTTTTTTAAATGATTACCATTGTTATTTAAACTACTTTATGTAATAACTAACGATTAAATATTTTATGAATTAGTAATGTGTTAAATTTCAAATATTTTGTTACAGAATACTAAAGGAACAGGCCAGGGTAGATACTTTTTTCTAGGTAAACATGAAGTTATGACTAAACTAAGGTAATTTAGGTTTTATTATTAAACGCGTTTGATATTTCCGCAAATTTAAAAATTATATATGATTTTTTAATGTAGCCGTCGATAGTACCTATTAACGTAGAAACACCCATATACTTTATAGGGTGTAGGATCAATATCTTAGAAATTACAAACGGAATGACAAAGTTATATATACCCTTTTACCTTCGGTGAAGGGTATAAAAATGGCGCCTAAGCTGAAAAATCTAGAAAAAATAAAATCAAACTTTGCTTGCAATGTTTATTGTGCTGTCGTAATTAATCCGAAGAGACCTGCGCAGAACGGCTGTTCCGAGCCGCATTAGTTTTTGTTAGCCGTCGCCGTTGATAGTAAAATTTTATCAGGCTAACATCCGAATTGAACCTGCGGCTAGCACTTTTTGCAACAAATCACTTGTGGCCTCAAATTAGATCGGCTTAGGACTCTGCTGCTTGGTAAACTTGGCAAAATAAAATTTGTTTCTGATTTGCGTCTGAAAAATGGAAAATAGTCAGGTAAGATCTAATTTATTAATTCATGGATTAGAATTAAAAAATATTTTTATTTTTTGGTACATATTTATTTTGTATATTTGCTTTGAATCAGCTGATTTAAATTCAAAATAGCACACTGAATTATGAGGGGTTGTTAACAGCATTGGTATTTTCTTATGTTATTGTTTTAAGACATATTTTAAGCTTTGTGACAACTTGTGAAAATTAACCTTATATTTTGATTTGAATTTGACCTGCCTTAAATTGATACAACTAATTTGAGAAAGCTGAATCCATTTGTGCTAGCCGTTTTTTTAGGTTAGCTCTTGTTTTCGAGAAGTACCGATATTTTGAAAATAGAGGAGGTTGCACAACAAATATTCGCGTTACTTAAAAACGGTTTAGTTTTTTGAACGAACTAGAAAAACCGAAACCCGCTTGACAGTTTTTTATTTAATAAAATATATGAACTGCATTTTCCCAAACCGTTCATAGAAGTGGTTAATTGGAATCACAAGTCACCTGATTTAAAGAGAGAATTTATTGAATAAATGTTAAAACATAGTAGTGTTTAAGAAGTTCAATATTGGCCTACAAAAAGTTACTGTAACTTATTTTAGCATTATTTGATTTAAAATAATAAAAAGCTTAAAACAAAAGCAATCAAACTAAAAGATAATTTTAGTCAAAGCTTCGGTAAAACACTGTTTCCAAAAATAAAAATAAATAAATTTAATTCTATAGAATCTGGGAATTTATTTCTCATGGTGAGTTACATTTATTATATAAATTTTCATGTTATTCCTGGAAAATATTGAAGTAATAAGACTATTAAAGTATAAAAGCTTTTAAAAATTGTAATTTGACATAGTAAGTGGCTCAATAAAGAAGTCGGACACTGATACAAAATAAAAAAGACTTAATATTTTTGCATATTTAAAACATTGTCGAATTAATTTTAGTTTAAAATAATAAACAGTTTAATATATTGTTTTCATAACAAAAAGTGGATGTTTATTAAGAATTCATTTATAACAAAAAATAACGAAATTCTCTTATATTCTAAAATAATACGCCAAAAAAGTTGTCGGACATTAAGAACACAATTCTCTTAAGCTATTTTCTTAAATATATAAAAACTTATTTAATATTTTGTTGGAAGGCCTTTGGCTTTGATAACTGCTTCTAATCTTCTCGGCATTGATTCTACGAGGTTTCTGCAAACAGAAGGATCAATTTTCGCCCATTCGTCTTTTATTGCCTTTATGAGATCGTTTTTACTGGAAATCGTATATTTTTTTAGCTGGTTTTCTAAATGTGCCCATAAATGCTCTATAACATTAATGTCCGGAGACTGTGGTGGCGTTTCAAGCACATGTGGACAATTATACAAAAGCCACATGCGCACGGCATGTGCTTTATGTTTTGGATCATTATCCTGATAAAATTGAAAAGTGTCTTTTATACCTAGTTTTTCGACACTCGGCACCAAGTTTTGCTTCAAAATGGATAAATATTTATATTGGTCCATAATGCCATCTATTATGCATAGCTCTCCAACCCCAGATGCCGACATGCAACCCCATACTAAAACAGAGCCTCCGCCATGCTTTACAGTTGCTCTTAGGTTTTTTTCTTTAAGTTCTTCATTGGCCTTTCGCCATACATAGGATTGTCCGTCGGATCGAAATAAATTAAATTTACTTTCATCTGTAAATAATACTCTGTTCCAGAATGAAATTTCCATGTTTTTGTACATTTTAGCAAAATTAGTGCGTTTAACTCGATTAACATGATTAATGAATGGTTTCTTACGCGCGACTCTACCATTGTAACCATTTTTTCGCATCACTAATCTTACTGTTTCTGCGCTACAGTCTTTATTTATACGTTGAGAAATTTCATTAGCCAACTTTGGAGCACTAACCTTAGGATTTTTTTTAACTTGTTGGATGATCCATCGCTCGTCTGAACTGGTAAATAATTTTGGCCTTCCAGATTTTGGCTTATTTTCCACTGATTTGGTTTCTCTATACCTTTTAATTACATCATGGACTGTTGACTTTGGCCTTCCAACTAAGTCAGCTATTTCTCGGACAGTTTTTCCTCTTTCAAAGTTGTTTACAATAACTCTTCTTATTTCTTCCGTTGTGTATAGCTTTGGTTTTGACATTTTTACAAATTTTAATTTAAAAACGAACTTTTTTCAAATTTTATGGGTAAGAACTATCAGTCGTGTTTAAATATACTGTAAACAGGTTAAATATGGCGATCCACAGAGTTGATCGAGGCGGTTGATTTTACATTAATAGCAAGTGTTGCCATATGTCCGACTAATTTTTTGGCGCTTAATTTTACACTGTTACAATTTTTTATGAAATTGAATAAATGAAACAAGCTATTTTAATTATAAAAATATTGTATTTTAATGGACAACGTCATATCATAATAACACAACACAATTTAGATCTTTACGCTAATTTAATTATAGAAAATATTAAGAAAAATATTATTTTAATGTGTGTCCGACTACATTTTTGAGCCACGTACATAGAATAAACATTCGAATAATATGAAAATTTCAATTTAATTCTGTTACTTCGTTTGGCAATAGATGATGCCTAAAAAGGAAACTGACTGATAGCTTGTATTAGGAATCTTACCGATAAAAGTTTACAAAGGTTTTTTTCGATATGTTACACAAAAAATTAATTTAATTTTATCTTTATTAAATTCCTTAGAGTTTAATCCCTAATTATGCCCCTGACATTTTAACGAGGCCTTTATTTTTTTGTCTTATGCTATGTTCACATTTGGATTTTTAAACGCGTTTAAGCAAAATGTTGATTTAGCTAATTAAAGCCGTTCACATTACATTTGAGATGATTAAGTTGACAGATGATTAAGAAAAAACACACACACAAAAAAACACACAAAAAAACAACAAACAAATTTAAATTTGTTTAAAGTATTAAAAATGGATAAAAACACTTTTATAAAGTTATCAGAAGATTATTTTAATAATTTTAATGATGTAATTGTGAAAATTTATGAATTATTTAAGAAAAAAAAATAAAAACATTAAGCAGCCATCTTGGCCGGTTGTACACGATCATGTTGGCGATTCTCATTTGGGGTATGTTCAGTGGATTCTATGTGGTTTATGAAGTGATTTAGTTGTAATCATGTCGATTTGAAGTGATTAACAAATCACTTCAATGTATGGTTAATCATCTCGATTTTGAAGTGATTAGAGCTTAATCACGTTCGAGCTGCTTAAACGCGTTTAAGAACCCAAATGTGAACATAGCATTATTAAAGCTTTTTAAATACTCAGAGGTCTTATAAAGTCCTCTGAGAACATTAAGAGCTTTTCACTACTTCTGAAATAGTAGCCAAATAAATCCTTAAATCCAAACAGTGTAACCCATCTATTAACGTAAGACACAATATTTCTTTTTGTTATTTGCTAGCCAATATGTAACCTATAATCAAGTGGCAAAAATCGACATCATCATAGTTTAAAGACAAAAACAGCAAAAAATAACCAAAAAACTCTATAAAATAAACATCATACAGCATTAGTTGTTGTGAGCGGAATGTACATTTGTTTTGTTGCATTGTTGCTGCTACATTTTGTGGTCTATAATAAACCAGGTGAGTATGTAATGGGTCGTCCATATGTGGAGTACGAAATGAATGTCTTCGGCCGCCTGATGATGATGTGGGATTTTTTCCCCGAATGTTTGCTGGTAACGAGGAATTTTCGTTAAATAAAAATAAAACTCATTGCAACACAATATAAATTACTTTCAAAGTATTTTCATTTCATTTAGACATTCTGCTTTTACAGGGAACTTGAATGAACATGTTCGAAATGCAGAGAAAAGGAAGTTGATGTTATGAAAGTTGAAATAATTGAAATTTTAATTTGTTGTGAGTAAAAATTAAAAGCTAAAGAAAAAATATTTAAAGTTTAGTTAAAGTGGTAGATTTTCAAAGAGCCAACTTATTTGAAGGGTAAAGGATTTTCCAAAGATACAAATTCCAAACGCTGTTGTGCTAGAGGTTGTAAAAATTTTCTAAGATTTATCCAGCGATTTGAGCTCGAAATTACAAGCATTTGAAAAAGAGGCAAACAGAATAATGTAAAATAACCTGTTTCTAAAACAAAATGCCTAATTTTATATGAAAAGTCGGTTTTTGGACAAAAAAAAAACCGATTTTCTACACAAAAAACAGCCTTCTACATTAAAAGTAACTTTGCGAATGAAAAAATTGACTTTTAACCAGTGTTCGGAAATAAACAAAACATTATTTAGCGTTCGGCTCACACACCCAGAAACGATATCAATTTTTTTAGTGTTTGTGTAGACTAAAACAACTCTTATTACCGTTCGCAACTATTTTCAAGAAAGAGACGAACATTATATTGTGTTCTGTTCTTTGTTTAGAAACAGAACAATTGTAGTGACACGGATACATTGATAGAGAAATAAACAAATAAAATATTTTAGCAACGACCCCAGCAAGAACAGCTTGTGTGTGTGTTGTATATATGTTTTGTTTGTGTTAACTAATTTTGCTGGCTTTTTGTTTTTTTCGTATGTGTATTTTGTTTCTGTAAAATATGTTAGTTTTTTTTTACCAGCCAAAAGGTCGCTAAGCACAACAGAAACGAACAAGCATTAATGAGTTGAAACGAACACACAGAAGTTAGTAGTTTTTTAAAAAGGACCGAACGGAATTAAATGTTCTCATCTCTTTGTTCAGTTGGATAAGGACAGTTTTGTTTTTGTGTTCGAAAAATGGCAAACAGGGAAACGTTATTTTTTTTAAGGATTTACTACACAAACACTATTAGCGTTTGTGTTTTCCACAAATCTACCGAACCGAACACTAAAGAGCGATATTTAGTGTTTATTTTCGAACACGTCTTTTAACAGAAAAAGTTTTTTACACAAAAAGTCACAAATTTGGCAGTTTGATTTCTCATCTTATGAAACTATAACATAACAAATTTATCTACAATATTGTTATTTGTTACAGTTTAAGGCGTACTAACGTGTATTCTAGGCTTTATATGGGGCCTATGCAGTGTTGCTACTTTGTGGATAATTACCCGAATTATTGATTGATGCCAAAAAAAAGCACAACCTTCGCAACCAAAGTTACGGTTTCTAATTAAGAAAAAATGTTTGTCCCCTAATTAAGATTTTCAAAACACGGGGAAAACTGTTGTGCATTATTTATGCACAAGCTGGCAGCAATTTTTGATCCTGTGGCAAGAAAAACATTGAGAAACAGACGTGGAAGGTTAGCACAGGCGAAATTGGAGTTCCTTCGGCGTTGAAATAAACAGCGCTGCTGACATACATACTTACAAAGCACTATAAACAAGCGTAAAGAATTTTGTGCGAGCAAGAACATAAATTTTCAACCATTTCTGATCTTTCTTAAGGATCGAAATGATATCAATTCATATCAATATGTATCATATCAATAGTAGTGGAAAGTCTCATTTAGCTTTTTGCTGACGGTTTTAATGCTTTTGATACAGTAGAATCCCGATAATTCGTAATGGCAAGAGACCGGCCATTTCTTACGAATTATAGGAGTTTTCGATTTAGCGGGGTTTCGATTTAACGGGGTTAAAATAAAATAAATACGAATTAACGGGGTTTTTCAATTTATTTACTAAAACGATAAAAAAAAATAAAAAACGATTGTTGAAAATAAATATATAAAAATTATTCATGCAACAAACTGATCTTAAGAAAATAAACACACACGCAAGCAAAAGCAAAAACCGACGCAAAAAATAGCGGTAAACAAGAAATCATTCTTTCCATGTTTCTGTTGTTTTTATTACGAATTAAAAGTGGTAGTTAGCAAACAATTACGATTTATAAGAGGTAACCCTGCCTTTACACATGCAAGTAGTGGCATGCCACTGTTATATACATATTATCAAAGAAAATTTGTTCGAAATAGTCAAATCTCATGCCATTAACTTTTGTGATTACACATGCCACTGCGAGTTCAGCTTCAAAATGTCGTAGAAGCGTCAACTTGAGCAAATTTGTTTACTTCTCAAATTAAAAAAAAAAGTACCAGAAAACAAAATAGAGTTACCGAGTTAATCATAATGGCACATTTTTGGGAAAATTTTTTCATTTATTTATATTAGCATTATTTTAACGATTTTAATGCTCTATTATTAACAAACTTTCTTTTATTTATGCGCGTTTTTAAAAAATTAATCATAATAATTCTTTATTAAGTTAAAACTTTAATAACAATTTGACAACAATCCAGTAAATGTGAATTAAATTTTTAACATGGTAACATTTTGGCTTATTTTCCACTGATTTGGTTTCTCTATACCTTTTAATTACATCATGGACTGTTGACTTTGGCCTTCCAACTAAGTCAGCTATTTCTCGGACAGTTTTTCCTCTTTCAAAGTTGTTTACAATAACTCTTCTTATTTCTTCCGTTGTGTATAGCTTTGGTTTTGACATTTTTACAAATTTTAATTTAAAAACGAACTTTTTTCAAATTTTATGGGTAAGAACTATCAGTCGTGTTTAAATATACTGTAAACAGGTTAAATATGGCGATCCACAGAGTTGATCGAGGCGGTTGATTTTACATTAATAGCAAGTGTTGCCATATGTCCGACTAATTTTTTGGCGCTTAATTTTACACTGTTACAATTTTTTATGAAATTGAATAAATGAAACAAGCTATTTTAATTATAAAAATATTGTATTTTAATGGACAACGTCATATCATAATAACACAACACAATTTAGATCTTTACGCTAATTTAATTATAGAAAATATTAAGAAAAATATTATTTTAATGTGTGTCCGACTACATTTTTGAGCCACGTACATAGAATAAACATTCGAATAATATGAAAATTTCAATTTAATTCTGTTACTTCGTTTGGCAATAGATGATGCCTAAAAAGGAAACTGACTGATAGCTTGTATTAGGAATCTTACCGATAAAAGTTTACAAAGGTTTTTTTCGATATGTTACACAAAAAATTAATTTAATTTTATCTTTATTAAATTCCTTAGAGTTTAATCCCTAATTATGCCCCTGACATTTTAACGAGGCCTTTATTTTTTTGTCTTATGCTATGTTCACATTTGGATTTTTAAACGCGTTTAAGCAAAATGTTGATTTAGCTAATTAAAGCCGTTCACATTACATTTGAGATGATTAAGTTGACAGATGATTAAGAAAAAACACACACACAAAAAAACACACAAAAAAACAACAAACAAATTTAAATTTGTTTAAAGTATTAAAAATGGATAAAAACACTTTTATAAAGTTATCAGAAGATTATTTTAATAATTTTAATGATGTAATTGTGAAAATTTATGAATTATTTAAGAAAAAAAAATAAAAACATTAAGCAGCCATCTTGGCCGGTTGTACACGATCATGTTGGCGATTCTCATTTGGGGTATGTTCAGTGGATTCTATGTGGTTTATGAAGTGATTTAGTTGTAATCATGTCGATTTGAAGTGATTAACAAATCACTTCAATGTATGGTTAATCATCTCGATTTTGAAGTGATTAGAGCTTAATCACGTTCGAGCTGCTTAAACGCGTTTAAGAACCCAAATGTGAACATAGCATTATTAAAGCTTTTTAAATACTCAGAGGTCTTATAAAGTCCTCTGAGAACATTAAGAGCTTTTCACTACTTCTGAAATAGTAGCCAAATAAATCCTTAAATCCAAACAGTGTAACCCATCTATTAACGTAAGACACAATATTTCTTTTTGTTATTTGCTAGCCAATATGTAACCTATAATCAAGTGGCAAAAATCGACATCATCATAGTTTAAAGACAAAAACAGCAAAAAATAACCAAAAAACTCTATAAAATAAACATCATACAGCATTAGTTGTTGTGAGCGGAATGTACATTTGTTTTGTTGCATTGTTGCTGCTACATTTTGTGGTCTATAATAAACCAGGTGAGTATGTAATGGGTCGTCCATATGTGGAGTACGAAATGAATGTCTTCGGCCGCCTGATGATGATGTGGGATTTTTTCCCCGAATGTTTGCTGGTAACGAGGAATTTTCGTTAAATAAAAATAAAACTCATTGCAACACAATATAAATTACTTTCAAAGTATTTTCATTTCATTTAGACATTGTGCTTTTACAGGGAACTTGAATGAACATGTTCGAAATGCAGAGAAAAGGAAGTTGATGTTATGAAAGTTGAAATAATTGAAATTTTAATTTGTTGTGAGTAAAAATTAAAAGCTAAAGAAAAAATATTTAAAGTTTAGTTAAAGTGGTAGATTTTCAAAGAGCCAACTTATTTGAAGGGTAAAGGATTTTCCAAAGATACAAATTCCAAACGCTGTTGTGCTAGAGGTTGTAAAAATTTTCTAAGATTTATCCAGCGATTTGAGCTCGAAATTACAAGCATTTGAAAAAGAGGCAAACAGAATAATGTAAAATAACCTGTTTCTAAAACAAAATGCCTAATTTTATATGAAAAGTCGGTTTTTGGACAAAAAAAAAACCGATTTTCTACACAAAAAACAGCCTTCTACATTAAAAGTAACTTTGCGAATGAAAAAATTGACTTTTAACCAGTGTTCGGAAATAAACAAAACATTATTTAGCGTTCGGCTCACACACCCAGAAACGATATCAATTTTTTTAGTGTTTGTGTAGACTAAAACAACTCTTATTACCGTTCGCAACTATTTTCAAGAAAGAGACGAACATTATATTGTGTTCTGTTCTTTGTTTAGAAACAGAACAATTGTAGTGACACGGATACATTGATAGAGAAATAAACAAATAAAATATTTTAGCAACGACCCCAGCAAGAACAGCTTGTGTGTGTGTTGTATATATGTTTTGTTTGTGTTAACTAATTTTGCTGGCTTTTTGTTTTTTTCGTATGTGTATTTTGTTTCTGTAAAATATGTTAGTTTTTTTTTACCAGCCAAAAGGTCGCTAAGCACAACAGAAACGAACAAGCATTAATGAGTTGAAACGAACACACAGAAGTTAGTAGTTTTTTAAAAAGGACCGAACGGAATTAAATGTTCTCATCTCTTTGTTCAGTTGGATAAGGACAGTTTTGTTTTTGTGTTCGAAAAATGGCAAACAGGGAAACGTTATTTTTTTTAAGGATTTACTACACAAACACTATTAGCGTTTGTGTTTTCCACAAATCTACCGAACCGAACACTAAAGAGCGATATTTAGTGTTTATTTTCGAACACGTCTTTTAACAGAAAAAGTTTTTTACACAAAAAGTCACAAATTTGGCAGTTTGATTTCTCATCTTATGAAACTATAACATAACAAATTTATCTACAATATTGTTATTTGTTACAGTTTAAGGCGTACTAACGTGTATTCTAGGCTTTATATGGGGCCTATGCAGTGTTGCTACTTTGTGGATAATTACCCGAATTATTGATTGATGCCAAAAAAAAGCACAACCTTCGCAACCAAAGTTACGGTTTCTAATTAAGAAAAAATGTTTGTCCCCTAATTAAGATTTTCAAAACACGGGGAAAACTGTTGTGCATTATTTATGCACAAGCTGGCAGCAATTTTTGATCCTGTGGCAAGAAAAACATTGAGAAACAGACGTGGAAGGTTAGCACAGGCGAAATTGGAGTTCCTTCGGCGTTGAAATAAACAGCGCTGCTGACATACATACTTACAAAGCACTATAAACAAGCGTAAAGAATTTTGTGCGAGCAAGAACATAAATTTTCAACCATTTCTGATCTTTCTTAAGGATCGAAATGATATCAATTCATATCAATATGTATCATATCAATAGTAGTGGAAAGTCTCATTTAGCTTTTTGCTGACGGTTTTAATGCTTTTGATACAGTAGAATCCCGATAATTCGTAATGGCAAGAGACCGGCCATTTCTTACGAATTATAGGAGTTTTCGATTTAGCGGGGTTTCGATTTAACGGGGTTAAAATAAAATAAATACGAATTAACGGGGTTTTTCAATTTATTTACTAAAACGATAAAAAAAAATAAAAAACGATTGTTGAAAATAAATATATAAAAATTATTCATGCAACAAACTGATCTTAAGAAAATAAACACACACGCAAGCAAAAGCAAAAACCGACGCAAAAAATAGCGGTAAACAAGAAATCATTCTTTCCATGTTTCTGTTGTTTTTATTACGAATTAAAAGTGGTAGTTAGCAAACAATTACGATTTATAAGAGGTAACCCTGCCTTTACACATGCAAGTAGTGGCATGCCACTGTTATATACATATTATCAAAGAAAATTTGTTCGAAATAGTCAAATCTCATGCCATTAACTTTTGTGATTACACATGCCACTGCGAGTTCAGCTTCAAAATGTCGTAGAAGCGTCAACTTGAGCAAATTTGTTTACTTCTCAAATTAAAAAAAAAAGTACCAGAAAACAAAATAGAGTTACCGAGTTAATCATAATGGCACATTTTTGGGAAAATTTTTTCATTTATTTATATTAGCATTATTTTAACGATTTTAATGCTCTATTATTAACAAACTTACTTTTATTTATGCGCGTTTTTAAAAAATTAATCATAATAATTCTTTATTAAGTTAAAACTTTAATAACAATTTGACAACAATCCAGTAAATGTGAATTAAATTTTTAACATGGTAACATTGCTTATCGTTTTGACATTTAGTGGCATGCAAGTGCCAAATTTCCACTCGCATGCAATTTTTGCTGCCACTGGAGCTGCCATTACGAAAAATGTGAGTGTATTAGTAAAAAAGTGTGAGTGTATTGAGTTTTTCGAACTGGCAGTGGCATGTGTAAATGCTAGGTAAAGAAGATTATATTTGAAAAAAAATTACGAATTAGCGAGGGGACCAAAATGTATGGAAATGTTACGAATTAACGAGATTTTTTCAAGGGACCGACAGTTTATTACGAATTATTGGGAATTACATTTTTATCGGGGTACGAATATTGGGATTTGACTGTGTGTTTTCCTAAAATACCCGTTTGAAAACAGAATTTTCTGGAACTTTGTTTAACATTTTTTTTTTAAATTAATTCACCAGAATTACATATTTTAACACAGTTAAAACAGAAATAATTTCAGAAAGAAGTTTAAGTATTGTTGGAAAAAAATAAAAATTCACGAGCTTTAACTGCTTTCTTTGCAATTGTTCGTTCGTATCGGCGGATGTACTAATAAGCCATTTGAAACTAATACGCTCTCACTAAAAGCATAACCAATTACTATGTTCCAAATGTCATTGCAACTTTCATGACTTTTCTATCTAGAAAATGTGTTAGCAATCTTTTTAGTGGAAATCATATGACCACGAAAGCGATTAAATCAATATTAGGATATTTTACAGATATAATACCCAAACAGATGTTTATATTATTGTCAGAAATAATAATTCCAATAGTCCCGTCGGACGAAAAATGTAAAATAGAAAAACTTTTCAATTGCTGTTCTGATTCTTTTAAGAGTATTAACACAGAATATATATTTTTGAACACCATAGCACAAAAATATTTGATTTTATTAGAAGACGGCATATATTTATTACTTAATGAATACCAAATTAAAAATTTCGATTTGCACTATTATGCTTATATTAATGGGAAAAGAAAGCGAAAATTTTACGGTTATACGGTTAATTGCTTTCACAAGGTGACAGCTCGGCCTATTCTGACCCTAAATCGTCCTCGATTTCGTCGGATAACTCATCAAGAGTTGGACAATTACTGCACCAAGGTTTGATCCTCTCGGCTGAGTATACGGAATTGAACTTTCGACCCGTTATCTGAATACCCGGAACATCTTCAATTAGATAACGGTCATTACCTAACGATCTAGTAATAATGTAGGGACCACGAAATTTCGGCGCAAGTTTTCTCAAATCATCAGTAGCGGGAGCTTCATTTGCGATTAAAACCAGATCATTTCCTTCATATTTCCTGGTAGTTGTATGTTTTGCATTGAAACGTTTCTCCCATTTTCCTCGTTCCCGTTGTATATTTTCCATGGCGATATTGCGTTTGTCGGCTATTGGAAGTTCGCTGCCAATAAGATCATCGTGTATAGCTGCGACTAATTGATAATGCGTTATATCACGTAGCTTAATATCAAATACCAACTCATTGGGTGTAAAAGCGGATGTAGCGTTTCTTTGGAAATTTACGGCCCATTGAAGATCACGTAAGGTCCGAGTCCTTTGGATCTTCACCTGTAGTACGAATATATGAAAGTATGGTATGATTTGCACGTTCGACCTGACCATTTGCCCTTGGGGTCCGAACAGCGGTTTTAATATGCTTTATTGAATTGTGATTGCAAAATTCTTCAAATGACTTGGACGTAAAAGCGGTGCCTCGATCGCTGACAATACACTTAGGCACACCAAATATGACGTCATCTCATTCAAGGTGTTGATTACGGGTGCTGTTTTTGTTGTACGTACTGCCTTTACAATCAGGTACTTGCTAAACGAATCGGATATAGCTAATATAAAACACTGTGCCCTCTTACTTCTCGTGAATGGGCCAAGATGATCTATATGAACGGTCTGAAACGGGAAAGGTTGTATTTCACCATAATGCAAACGAGCCTCGGATTTACCACTACGATTTTTATTGTAACAACATGAGATACAGCTAGCGATATAGTCCTTTGTATATTTTCGAATTTTCGGGAACCAGAATTTCTGTTGAATTCGCTGTATAGTTTTTTCTAGTCCGAAATGACCCATATCATCGTGAGAGTATCTTACGATTCTCCATCGGATATCTTTTGGAATAACTAGTTTAAGACCATCTGCGTCCTTGTGGTATAGTCGGTGATAACGTACACAATGTTCCTGTTTTATTTGTTTCTCTCGATCGGATTTTAAATCTCCCTTTAATACTTTCATTATAAATCCAACAGGCTCGAGTTCGTGTGGCGGCTCATCAGAGCTATGGCTGAGGGCATCTACGTGTGCCATACGGCTGCCTTCACGATGAACGAGAGTGAAATCAAATTCTTGGAGCCGCATCCACCACCTAGCTATTTTCGGCTTAAGCTCTCTATCGGCTTTCACTTTAGCAATTGCCGAGCAATCAGTTATTAAACGAAAAGATTTACCCAGAAGGTAAATTCTGAAACAATTTAACGTCTCCACTACTGCCAGGGCCTCTAGCTCATAACTATGATACCGACTTTCGGTGTCAGTACAATGACGGCTATAATAAAAAACGGGCTTCCATTGCTTACCATCCACAGACTGCAATAGAATACCGGCGAGACCTATACTGCTCGCATCTGTGTGTACTTCATGGTGGGCGTTACTGTCATACAGTGTAAGTACCGGTTGACGCGTAAGAATTTCGATTAGCTTTTCAAAAGATTTTTGTTGTTCTTCACCCCAAACAAAACCATCAGTTTTCCGCAACAACATCGTAATTGGTTTAGTTATGATTGAGTAATCCTGCACGAATTTTCTATAGAACCCGGTTAAACCGAGGAATGTTCTTACCTCCGTTATATTCGTTGGAGTACAAAAATTTTTGATTGCACTTATTTTCGCCTCACCTGGTCGTATACCATTTTCGTCAATTATATGTCCCAGATAAGGTCATTTGTGATGTCAGTCAAAATCGCGCGCTTTGAAAACGGGACACGATACGGTTTTGCTTGAATAGGTTTATCAGAAGTAAGACGTATATCCATTTTACCAATATTACACACTCCGAGATCTGTGGTATTTTTTTTAATTTGTCCTTTTCTGGCGACGTTAGCGCCTTTATGGCTTGGACACTATCAAGTTTTTCCAAGCGGCAATCATTACCTTCAATTGTCAAACGTTTACCCTTGCCACATAATATATCCATACCCAGTAAAATATTTTCGTTTAAGAAAGCATCCTCAACAACAAATGAATTATCATCAATAACTAAAATGACATGCACTTTACCTTTACATTCGTATTGTCCACCACCAAAGCCTTCCAAGACAACATTTGCATAGTTTATATTACCGATTTCCTTGGCATACGATTTTCGGATCAGTGACCGGTTACTTCCAGGGTCTACAAAAGAATTGGTTTCGTATCCGTTTACCCTCACCATTTTCACTATTTTCCCTACGGCTGATGGCACTACTGTCAAATTTATTTGGTTTACGGCCGATGGCACCGTTGTCGTATCTATCTGGTTTACAGCGTTTCTGGGTGTTGACTTTTCGGGGCACCTTCCTGTAGTGTGTGTAGTACGTTTGCAATTTGAACACCGGGGTTTTCGTGACGGCTCAGGACAATTTAGGGAAAAATGTCCTAACTTCGAACAGTTGTAACATTTTACTTTTCCCGTTGTATGAATGTTCTCGTTGTTCTTTTTCTCACCTCTCATATTGCTCACATTCCTTTCATTTGACGCCGTTCGTTTGACTTGTCTTTGCACTGTTGTGTTCACTTTTATCACGTCGTTGTAGTTGCAATAACTAATAATATCTTTAAGCAGATGATTACACGATTCATACTCATTAGATAATTTCTTCTTCACATCAGGCTCGTTAATACCGTTTATAATATGTCTAGCGATAGCTGATTCTGGCAAACCACCTCTAGTGCCCAAAGCATCCATTTTAATATAATGTTCGCTTGGCTGTTCGTCTGGGCGTCGTTTCGTATAAAACATTTTTATATGAATGTAAGCAGGGTTTTCGACATGAGGAAAATCTTTTAAAAATTTATCAACGAACTGTTCCCATGATCTAAAAACGATTTGCAACGAGTCAACCAGGCGCGGATCCAGCTTGAGCCTTAGGGGGGGGAAATTTTTTATGATACAAAAAAAATTTGTTTTTAAAAGTTTATTAAAAGCAATTTGTGTATATTATATTAAAAAAACTCAACAATAAGGTTAAATAAAATATTCAATATAAATTAAAATAAACTAATCTTTTTAAATAAGCAATTTATGATTTCCTTGTGAGGCAAATTTAGATAGTACAGTCTATGTTCAGTTTGTCATTGTTGATCCGAGCCATGTTTTTATTCGACGAAGGGTAGTGTTGTAACTATTTAAATAAATTTGCACACGATCTGTTTTCCAATTATTAATATTAAAATTATATGTTTATTGTTCGACTATTATTACATGAGTGATCTAAGAATGTAAAAATTGACAAGTACCAAGTACCTACATAAGTAGAAGAAGACAATCCTCGCACCCTTAATACATACTAATTTGAAAATAATATACGTTATCAACATTAGTTATTCGTAGTACATATTATAATCTGTTAAATACTTCGGAAGTCTGCGTAAACGAGATGATGTTCTTGTTTGTTGATGGGGAATAAAAACTATATACAGCGTTTTAAAAACTATGTGGATATGAAGGGCATTTCAAGTAATAAAGCATATTGTGCAAAGCTTTTATTAAATTCGTTAGGCGCCAAAAACTTTAATATGGTTGCAGCGTTAGCTTCACCAAAGCAACTTAGTGAAATCGACTATGATGAATTGTTACGTATTTTGGAAAGTCATTTGGCGCCAAAGAAAAATGTATTGGTAGCCCAGCACCAATTTCTGTCTAAATATCAGACAGAAAATCAATCCATATCAGAATTTGTGGCGACGCTAAGAGCTGACATAAGCGAGTGTGAATTTGTGTCTACATGTACATGCGGGTCTTCGGTGGCAGATTTATTTCTACGTGCCCAGTTTATAAGGGGCATTCTCGATAACAATATTCGGAAGCATTTACTGCAGTCGAGTTCTATAAAATTTAGCGAGGTTGTGTCAAAAGCAATTGCATTGGAGTCCGCAAAAGCAGACGCAAAAGAAATCACAATGAGGACAGCAACAATTAACAAAATCTCAGGTAGCAATCGTGTTAACTATAAAAATGAATCTCATTCAGAAAAAAATGGAAAAAAAAACAAACGTGAGTTACCGGAAGTTAGGAGAAGAAGAGTTGCCAGATAAGAAGATATGACAATCCTCGCACCCTTAATACATACTAATTTGAAAATAATATACGTTATCAACATTAGTTATTCGTAGTACATATTATAATCTGTTAAATACTTCGGAAGTCTGCGTAAACGAGATGATGGTCTTGTTTGTTGATGGGGAATATGGTGATCTGCGGCGGAGGTTGCAGTAGGGGTGGTATTTGAATGTTGAGTCGATGTAGACGATTGCATCCCTTCATTAGTTGTGCTGTTGGGTAAAAACACCAGGTCTTCTATATTAGGGCTATTTTGAGTTTCTTGATGCGTAAAGCTATCAGGTTGTTCAACTAACTCATCAGGAATTGTATTTTTTACTTCTGTATAGCGCAGTTGGTTGATATGCCTTTTGAAAACGAACCCGTTGTCCAATGTTACTATGTAGTGAAGACGGCCAAGTTTCTTACTGATTGTACCAAATTTCCAAATCGTTTTATTATTTGTATATTACTGAGCTTGAACCCTCTCCCCTTCGACTAATTGTCTTGACTTATAAGTTGAGTGCTTCGTCTCTTTGAATTGTATGGGTTTTAAAGCATCCAGGCTTATTCGAATTTGCCTACCTAAGTATTGTTCTGAAGGAGTTTTATTATTTTTAAGAGGTGTGGCGCGGTATCTAAATAGTATCTCCTGAACTTTTTCTGGAATTGGCATCATGTTATTTTCCATTGAAACTAACTTACGTTTCAAAGTCTGAACGTTTCTCTCCGCTAATCCATTTGTAGCTGGATGACCTGGGGCTATAAACTTTTGAAAAATGCCGCTATTCCTGCAGAAATTGTTAAATTCCTCACTTCTGAAAATAGTGGCATTGTCTGAAACTAATACGTTAGGAAACCCATTCCTGGAGAAGATGTTCTTTAATATTTTTATATGTTTCTTTTGTTGTGTCGAATGTCTCGAAATTTGGCAACAACGCTGAATTAACGGAAGTATTTTGCATTGGATTTTGTTGTAAATCCCGCTGCTCCATCATCTGCTGCATTTGTACTAACAATTTTTGTTGTTGTTGTAGGAATTGGTTGAATTGTATGGCGTCCATGATACCAACATAAGACTCTTGCACTCCAGTATTCCTGTAATAATTTTGTGTAGTTTCTCCTCGTCGCCAATTTGTTGTAACTATTTAAATAAATTTGCACACGATCTGTTTTCCAATTATTAATATTAAAATTATATGTTTATTGTTCGACTATTATTACAGGTAGGAAATTACCTCTCGCTCGTAGCATTACTTACGAGCATTGAAACGAAAATTTGAAATATTTTTCTTAGATTTGGGTAGATATCTTCATCACAGTTTATTAAAGCATCTACAACGTTATCTGATAGATTTTCAGATAACTTCCATGTTTGTTGCCAATGCTACAGTTCAGGCTCAAGGTTAGATGTTAGTAAGTGTTTATCTCGAGTTGTGGTTTTAAAAGTTTTATATCTGTATATGACTTGATTACACTTTGAGTAGAAGTTTTGGTATGTTCAATACATTAAAGATATCTATTGGAAAGGTGTTTTGAGATCTTCTAAAATAAATTCAATAAGAGAATGAAACCTACAACTCGGTAGAAATCTTCAAAATTTTGGATGTAATTATTTCGTTCAAATCTTGTTTTTTAGGTTGGAACCTCGATTTGAACGCAAATAACTTTACCTTTTTTAAAAATCACTTTAAATTGTTCTTCGGCTTTATTTCTTTTTTCTTCAAGGCACATGATTAAAGTTTTGATAAGGCTTGATCCTTTTTGAAGATCTATATCGTGCTTTTGTAAAATGATACTAAGCGGCTGTGTTACAATAAGTATCACACTTAATATGTTTATTCCGCAAATAAATTCAAAAGTTCTAAGTGAGTTCCTTAATATAAGGCTCTTGATGAAGTATCTCTACTTTTCCACTCAGATATGTTTTCCAAAGCTTCTACTATATGATGTACACTTGTTGCAAAGTGTAAAGCTGAGTCGTGATGGTCCACCCATCTTGTCTCGCATAATGTAGAGAGTTTGGCTCCCAAATACATTAGTAAAAACGTGTTTTGCCTGATTTACGGGAAATAGCAAGGCGTTTGTTTCGCATTTGTCGCGGTTTCCAGAATTTTTAAACAGCTCCATTTTCTGCTGACATCAAACGACACCCAACAGTTTCAACTCCTATACAGTTTTTTAGGTCAAGACTAAAATTTGTCAAAGTTTTAAGAACTGTTGATGATAGTGCCATCGCATCAATTGACACATCAGCGTCATAATCAATATCCTGTGAAGGCTCTTCAAATGCTTTTACAACAAAGCCAAAACAATTCTTCCTTAACAACTTTTGTTGTATGTTGAAATATTTTAAAGATAAGGAAATCTGGCTTTTCCCCGACGAATCCTTGCGTTCGTCAAAAATTATCAAATAGGAATTTTTTTCATATAACTCATATATATGTATGTACATAAATATTACAAATACTAAGGCTTTTTAATAATTCAACCGCACGCATTATCAAGTTAAACGTTTACTCTTTGGTTATACATAGATGGCACCTGCTGGGATTGAATGTAGAATAATAACCCAGTAAAAACTTCGCCTACTTTTTCAAAATGAATAGCTTCTTTAACTCATTATTTTGTAGCTTTCTTCTATAACAACTTCTATAACTAATTTTTTCTGGATGTGTACAGGTAAAAAAATAATGACTTACTTTTTAATGCGTTCATTTTGGGACATCCCTTGTAAAATTCATTGGTTCTTTCAGTAGAATTGTAAGTAGTGCTCTTATGTTTTTCTGATTAGCCAACACATTATTTTGTAGGCGAAGTTTTTACTGGGAAGTATTTGAATACATTAAACTAGATGTTTCATTGAAAATATCTAATAAATAACTATTAGGATGAAGATTTGGATACTTATTGAAAATTTGGTTAGAGATTCAATAAAAAAAAACCAAAAAAATACTTATTGAAAATTTCGTTAGAGATTCAATAAAAAAAACAAAAAAAAAACCTTGCTGGGATTTCCAAAAATTGTGTACATTAAAAAAAGATAATATTAATGGGTATTCCTGTATTATCGAAATAAACAAAACATATTTTTATAATTTACGGGGGGGAAATTTCCTTATTTCACCCCCCCTGAATCCGCGCCTGGAGTCAACCCAATACTTTGCCGGACCGTGCAGCTTCTGCTGTACAGCAAATATAAGATGGTAATCATTCCATCCGTAAGCTGACCTTAAAACGTTAACACGTTTAAGGGACTGAGACGAATTAATAGACTCTTCTACAGAAGGATTAAATTCCGGCAAAATTGCTATCATTTCTCTTACATCATTATACGGACCAATCATAAAACTATTTCTAGGATGTGAATGCTGCTCCTGTTGTTCATTGGCGTTGAACACAGAAAATGGATAATGTCGTTGATTACCAACGTTTGATGGTAGACTCTGCGCATGCGCATTTGTGTTAAATAGAAAGGAGCCTGTTAAGAAATTCGTACGTTGTTTGCTGAAAAGATACATCGTTCATCAACAGCACGAGGTATAGTTGGCTGAACACTAATATGAGGTTGATAAACATTAGGGTCTACAAAAACATGTGATGGCGGCTGCTGTCCTTCGGAGTTGAGTGCTACATATTGCGATGGATATTGTGGACCAGCAGAGCTGTACGTGCCAACGCTTTGTGTTGAATACGATAACACTTCTGGTCGTGTTGTAAAGCGTAGCAACAGGGGTACTGTTTCCGTATGAAACAGCAAAATTTTCATTACGCACTGGTGAACCTTCAAAAGAAACAAACGTTTGTATAGGTGATGACGCTCATGATGGTTGGAACCGCTTCGACACTTCAAGCATTTCCACCAATGCCTTCTCCAACTGTTCCATTCGTTCGGCTATTGTAGGCTCATTAGGCATCTGAATAATATTATCCAGGCGTTCGATTAACTGTTTTTATTTCCCGTAGATGACACACCAAATTCTCTAGATTTCGCTTGTAGATTGTTAACGGTCATACTATAAAAGTTCTCCATGTTTTACGTTCTACGAATAAATTTTCCTGCGTGCGATTGGGTAATTTATCCCACTTCTAAAATATATGTCACAAACGTGGACATACAATGTCGGAAAACAGCAAAAGAACTCCTGGTTTATATTTTTTTAGATATATATTTATTGATAACAAGTTTTTAATTTAAATTACTAAGACAAAAACGAAAAATGTGTCAGACTCTTTTCAAACTAAAAAACAGACTACTCCATAAAGAAGATACAATTAATTACAAGCCAACTTGGTTATACGGTTAATTGCTTTCACAGGGTGACATATGTATTAAAATCCATTACAGAAATTGAATTTCCTAAACCCTTTGAGCTTCATCCAATATTAAGCACTAGACTATGTTTTATGATTAGAATTTTATAAAAATGTAAAAAACTTAATGACTTTTAATCCATATTTTTAATATTTTTAATTAAGCTTAAGTTCATCAAATTTAATTTTCATAAAATTATTTTTACTATTGATAATCGTTCATTCTTGACCGTGGCCGGGGCTAGAACCCTGGCCGGCAGGTTACCATGACATGTTTCGATCGCAACCACTCGATCTCCTCAGATGGATTTACCGGCTTACACTCGCAGCCATCGACGACTGCTGACGTCAATAGTCAAACATCAATCCTTAAACCAAATTGCATTTTAACATTTGGTAGATCGAAATTTGCTTTTCTGAATGATTTTCCATTTAAATTGATTTTACATGTTTTTTCCTAACTACTGTTTTCTCGTACTTTTGTCAAGAATTCTTCTTGAAGTCCAAAGTACATTTTTTTTTTTTTTTTACTTTTTGTCTTTCTTTTTTCTTTTGACCTTTTCCAGACAACTTGAAGGACAAGTGTACACATAGAGCTCGTGCCTTAGCTTTAACAATCTACCGAAGGTTAAAATACAATTTGGTTTGAGGATTGATGTTTGACTATTGACGTCAGCAGTCGTCGATGGCTGCGAGTGTAAGACGGCAAATCCATCTGAGGAGATCGAGTGGTTGCAATCGAAACATGTCATGGTAACCTGCCGGCCAGGGTTCTAGCCCCGGGCACGGTCAATAATGAAAGATTATCAATAACAATTTTAATTAATTTTCATGTTTCAAAATTCCTTTCTTCATAAAAATATTTAAATGAAAATTAAATTTGATGAACTTAAGCCTAATTAAAAATATTATAATTTGGATTAAAAACCATAAATAGTTCAACGAAATAACCACAATACTATGCACAGTTGTTCAAGCCTTTTCCCAGTTGTTCAGAATCTATGAAAATTTTGTTCATAATCTATGCCCAGTTGTTCATAAAACATACTCATAGTGCTGAACTTAAGTTATGAACTAGTGTGCATAGATTATGAACAACTGTTCTTAGTCATTTTTCGTGAACAATTTGTGCATAAGTTGTGCTCATACCGCATAATTTCTGCACACAATTCTCTCCGTGAAGCTTTATAATAAATAGCGCCAGATAGACTTTTAGAATTCGATAAATATGAGGTTTATAGTGCTTTATAACCCGAAGTTTATTAGGAAAAGGTACTCAAACTAAAAAATATGTTTCCAATATTCCAAAAATTGGATTTTGCCACTTCCAAATGCTTTCGTTAAGAGATTTTATAGCGCCGATAACTTAAGAAATAAACTATTATCTGAAATCAAAAAGGATGTTTCTTAAAGCCCATAAAACTTGAAATTGTAAAAAAGAACACACAAAATACATTTTTTCCTAAAGACATTTGAAAATGTTTTAGGGCATGTGGGTACCACTGTTCTTGACGGATGTCCAATTTTTCGAGCGTTTTTGGCTGTATGTAACGAAAAGCACGAACAATGTTGGCCCCAAAGGTGTCAATTGCTACAGTTTTATCAGCATAACCCAGCGACTTCAGGTCCTTTTCTCATAATTTACCTTTTGACTTCGTTTTTGAAAAAATTCGGTCCGATGATGCCACCAGTATAGCGTGCAAACGGTGCCTTTTTCTGGTTTTAGTGGAGTTTGTAGCAGATTGGTGTCACTCAATATGCCGCAGTGTTCTTCATTAATAAACCTGTTGAGATGGACGATTTTGTTCGCTATAAAAATTAATAAGTCGCCTTTAAGTTGTGCGAATCAATGACTGATTTTTTAAAAACAGAAGTAAGGAAAAACATGTTAATAGGGACCAAAAATTATGGTTATTTTTAAAGGGGCAATCATTTATCCGGCAAAACAAAATTATGTTATAAGCATACACAATAATTTTCGATCCACTAAGTGGAATAATATTTGGTTCAAAGATGGCTGTTTGACTATTGACTGCCAGCCGCCGTCAATGACGGTGAATGTTAAACGGCAAACCTCCATGCTTGCTATCGAAGCATGTCAGGGCAACCGGTCCATGAAAACCTGGGTTCGATTCCCAGGTCAGTCAAGAATGAAAAATTGTCATTGAATTTAAAAACATTTCATGATGTCTAATCCCTTTCTTCATAAAAATAATTTAATGAAAATTAAATTTGATGAACTTGAACCTGATTAAAAAATATAAAAATTTGGATAAACGGTTTAATAAAAATTACCGCTTACTAATTAAAATTTGTATAATTTGGAACAGATTTTATAAAATAAAACATAAAACGTTAATTTTAAATCAAATGTTATTTTATTTAAGTCGTGAAATTTTTCTTCATCTCAAGTGTCAAGGGCCTATGGTAAATTATAGACACTGTCGGCTGGAAATTTGTTTCACTGTAAATTAAAATAATTCGTTGTTTTAACTATGTTAATACACTTATTTTACCCAATAACAAATTTCCTTTTTAAATAATTAAAAAAAGTGAATACGCGCCACTATTCATATAATTTGTATGTATTATTTTTAAAGCAGACAGTATCTACTATCAATCATTTACTGATTACTGCATTTTTTACACAAATCAGTAAAATTTACTGAATACTGATTTTTGTTTTCAGTGTTCAGTACTTTTTACTGAAAACTGATTTTTTTTCTTTCTCAGTAATCAGTATTTTTTACTGATTACTGAAACGCGTAATGCAGTAAAAAAGTAATGCAGTATGCCCATTAGACCGAACTTTTTTTGTATGGGAAATTTTTTTTCGCAAAAAAAGTGTACCGCCCCCTCAAATTATTCCTTTTTACGCTTGTAGTAAAATTCTAAAATCTTAGACCGATTGCTTTAGGTTTAGGCGTGGCGCATGCCCACTAAAGTGGCTAAAACTGGTTTATATGGACTTTTCAAGAGACAAGGCACGAAAATTTAAGGGGGTAATTTTGTTGTTCACTTCACCTTGCGTTGAGAAAATATTCATATAAAAATTTTTGAATTTTCAAAATTTCAAAAAATTTTATATGAAAATTTTCTCAACGCAAGGTGAAGTGAACAACAAAATTACCCCCTAAGTAAAATGTTTCATATAAGTATGTTTGTAATATATTATTTTACTAAAATTAACTTACGTTAAATGATTACTAGTCTTCGGCAAATGCTCACGATTTTTTGTTGTTTACACAGAAAAAATTCTGCAAAATTGTTCACCAATTAAAGCATTAATCAAAAATAAAATCAGTTTTAATTAAAAATGTAATCTAGTGAATTAAACGTTTAATCAAGTTAATTAAACGTTTAATTAATACTATTAACTGGTTTAATTGATACTATTAATTTGTTTACTGGTGCAAATTTAATTAATTTTTTAATTAATATCACAAATTTTTTAATTGAAATCAATTTATTTTTTTCTGTGTACGTCGATTAGTAGAAGAGTAGTAGAGTAGCCCACAAGAGGCAATGACTAGTCAAAAGGTAACCCAAACGTATGGAAAAAACATGGTTTATTTAACACTACAATGTCATAGGGCAGGACCATATAATCCAACTTTGGACTACTAAGGAGTAGTTTTAAGACTACACCATGGTATACACAAGAGGATTAGTTTTGAAGTCGTTTAAAAAACGAAAGCATGTCGTTAAAAAACGAAGACATGCTTGCATTACATCGGACCAGTCCATGGAGTAGTCCATTTTATCAAAATGGATCAGGTGTTCCAATTTTATTTGCAGGGGGACAACACCAAAGCGTGTCTAACTCAGTACAGCGGAAACAGTTCCCCCATTTTTACTTACTCTGTAACCAAATATTTGATTACTTAATAAAATGTTGGCAACAATAGAGTAAAGTCAACCACGTGGCAATTAAAAGTGTGTAAAAAGTGAAGTGTGTGTATTTTGAGCTTTGAATCATAGAAACATTATTGCTATAAAGAGAATTTATATTGATGGTATTTGCAAAAGTGAAAAAATTTATTTATTAGGATATGACGAAAGCCAAATTGTTGGATCTAAGCTGCCTTCCAATGGACAAGTTTTGTTTTATAACATGTGCAAAGTGAAATTGGATCTTCGTTCAAGGTCATATCTGGTTATCAAAGAGGCCGAAATTTGTTGGAATAAAACCCGTATTCCATTTCGTCAAATTGATGGAAGTGTTCAAAAAGTTAAATCTTTATATCATTAATGGGAAAATCTGCAAAAAAACCTGCGAGAAGATGAGTTTATTAAAAATATGGAAGACTTATTTGACATTGCGCATGGAAATGCGTTAGATTTAATTAAAATAGAAGAAGATAAAGAGTTTTTGAAGAATCAATGTAAAGAAGGTAGACCTGCCGCAATGGTGAGATGCGATCGTTCATTATTTAAAAAAGAAAAGCGAAGAAATATTCGTATGGAAAAAGAGGTAATGCGAAAAGAAAAGCAGGGCGAAGAACATTTCCAAGTATTTAGATTTAATATTGAAACTATCTTTCTAAAACTTGACCCTTCGAAGTGGTACAATGAATCCGAATTTCAAAAGGGAATGAATATTGTACAAAACTTACATGTTGTTAATGATACTGCAAAGCGTTTTGTAAAACGAATGGAAGAATATAATGCAGCTTTAACAAAAACGAAGAAGAGAAACAATATATCTTGCAAACAGTAACTGATTATAGGAAAAAGTACGGAAGCATTAATAAATCAGACCTTTGCGATTAAGTTTAAATGTTTATCAAGAATAGTAATCATTAAACGTAAGTTAATTTCAATAAAATAATATATTACAAACATATATGAAACATTTTACTTATATGTTCGTGCCTTGTCTCTTGAAAAGTCCATATAAACCAGTTTTAGCCACTTTAGTGGGCATGTGCCACGCCTTAACCTAGGGCAATTAGTCTAAGATTTTGGAATTTCACTATAAGCGTAAAAAGGAACAATTTGAGGTGGCGGTACACTTTTTTTGCTAAAAAAAACAATTTAAGTCCGGTCTAATGCCCATGTATGATGGACAGATCATAATGAAATTGACCGTATTCTTTCTAGTTATATAAAACAAATATATAAACAATTTGAATTTACATATTATCTTGTGAGTGCCTTTTCAATTAAAAAAAATAATTGGATGGACGAACATGGTATTCAAATATGACAATTAATTTGTCGTAATTTTCTCATGTTTACCTTTTTAGAAGAGGGGAGCTATATTTCAAAGATATGTTTTACTATTGAAGCTTGCAGTAGATCTATACAGCAAACTACAGCGTGTTACCAATAAGCTTTGATTGATGTTCGGTTTTAAACGAAGCCGAAAACCGACAAAAAAACCTCGGTTTTAGCTTTTACTTTAATTATATATTTAGGCTTAAAGAAATTGCCACTTATACATAATACTGGTACTTCATATACAAAACCTTTATACATAACAGCCTGCAAGGTATTAAAAAATTCTTAAAATTCAAGGTAAGTACTAAGAAGAACAAATGTTACCTTTTTAACTCTTAAGTAGACACCTAGTTTGTGTGGCACGAACTGCCACCTGGGCCTGGCTGGGACTACTTTTTTATGTATGGGGTTTTATGGCGATAGCAGGAACATTTTGTTGTCAAATAGAATAATTCTTCGAAAAAAAGTAAACAAAGAATTCTTATATGTTGCGTCTGATTTATGATACGTTTCGTTTTGTTTTTATACACACCAGTCAATATATATTACAATATGCACAATATGTCCATTTGGCCAATTGGCATGCCCACGGTGTTTAAATTATAACTTTTTCCTCATCTTCTTGTAAAGCACCTTGTAAAGTTTTATCCTAATATATTAATAACTATAAGAAAAAAACTGGAAAAAAGTAAAAAAATGCCTGGGCGGCCCAGGTATACACTTTGGGGTTATCAAAAGGACCTGAATTTAAATATATAAAAAAAATTGTATTACATACAAAAAAATATATATTGTCGGCTTAGAGTGTAAACCTGCTAAATCCACTTTTTAAGTAAATTGAGATTTTAATGCCGTATGTTCGAGGAAGACATGCCCCGTCGACCAGCATGCACTTTTTCTTCAATTTGAGTCCTGAAGTGAGTCAAATCAACAATATTTTTTGTTTGCCTCTTAAGCAGCAAATAGGAAAAATAAAAAGTTTTTTCTCTCTCTTTTAAAATTTGTTAAAAGGGAGCAGGTTTACACTCTAAGCCGACGATATGTATGTAGTTCCACTTTTGTATTTTCAAAACGAAAACCGAACCGAAACCGACCGGTTTTAATCATTTTAAAACCGAAACCGCGGTTTTATATTATTACGGTTTTTAGAAAACTCTACACGCAGAGAAAAAATATGGTTTGGCATGGTTACGGCAGCAACACTATGTTTAATGTAACAATATATTGTTGTCGTACACAAATAATTGCTATTTTTATTTAATATCAACAATATTATAGTTACTGTAAACATATCAATGTTTATCGCAATTATGAATTTGAGTATTGTTGACCGAAAAATAATTATTTTTTTAACAACTTAATTATGATAACTTTCTAAACATATTATATTTCTCACAACCATATCATGATATTTAATAGCCATAACATGATAACTTTCAATACGTTTATCATATTATGTTAAAGATGCAATCAAACTATTTTTACTCTAATCATATTATGTTAGCGCCATTTGTAAAATAATTTTGAAGCAGTTGTGTCGTTTTTTTTATTTGTGAGCGGTTAAACAATTAAAAGATAAAATTCCATAAAAAAATAAGTTTAAAGAAATTAAAAAATTAAAATATTTGCGGAGTTCATTCAAGTACTAGTGATTTAATAGTGCAAATGCAAAATATCATAGTTTTTTTGTAAAATCCAACAGCAAAACACACAGAGATTTCGTTATATTTTATAAAAGTGCTACGATATTTCATCAACATCTTAAAATCGAAAAAATGGACACACGCGGTTGCCCATGAAAATCACAGATTTTTCATTTGCTCTTTTGTAAGCCTTACATTGAACTCCACTATTTGATTAACATTAAGAAAAATTGTAAAAAGCCACAAAATAAAAAATCGATGCAAAAATATTTTAATTTATTTTGTATTTTTATGGCAGCTATGAAAGGTGCTGTATCATAATATGATTGCTTCTAAATTTATTATGATTAACATGATGATAATATGATTACTTCTTAGCTTGTTATGATTAACATGACAATAATATGATTAATTTCTTAGCTTATTATGATTAACATGACAATAATTTGATTACTTCTTAACTTAGTATGAATAACAGAATAATAATATGATTAAGGGAAAAATATTATGATGTAATAGTACGAGTATATTAAGTCATAATATGATTCAATAATAATCTTAATATGGTGACTACAATCATAGTTCTTATCATAATATGTTGCTCTTAGAATATGTTTACCACAACCATGTTTTTTCTTTGCGTGTACACCGATGTGTATTAAGTAAAAACACTTCGTGATCCTTATGTATTTTTATGTATGTTTGTTGTTCGAATATAAAAAAACTTTATGTAATTAAATATTTGCAAATCAATATTATTAATTTTATTTGGAATTTTCTCAATTTTAAATTAAAATTTCTCAATTTCATTTTCAATTTTCTTAGTGCCTATTCCACCAAGTTAAATATAAATTAAATATAAAGAAGCTAGCTTTTCCTCAACAATAAATTTCAGTGTATTTATCAAATATGAAATATTGGGAATTTAGCACGTCATACAAAAATCTTAATAATAAATTTTGTATTCCCGTAAATAGCTTTGATAAATTTTTGTTTTTGATGGCAAAACAAAAACAAAATTATATGAAAATCTATATTTAAATATGAATTGATATTTAATTACAGTTTGTGAAATTGGCTCATAGTCTTCAATAAAATTCATAATTGCAATTAATATTTTCTCGATTTCAAATAGAAGTTTTTAATTTCAATTGGGTTTTTTTTTAATTTCAAATTGAAATTAAAAATATTATTTGGAATTTTCTCAATTTCAAATAGAAGTTTTTAATTTCATTTGGAATGTTCTCAATTTCAAATTTAAATTCAAAATTTCATTTGCAAGTTTCTCAACTTCAAAAAGAAGTTCTAAATTTGTATTGGAATTTTTTCAGTTTCAAACTGAAATTCTCAATTACATTTGGAATTTTCTCAACTTCAAATTAAAATTCTAAACTTCATTTAGAATTTTCACAATTTCGTATTGAAACTCAAAAATTTATTTGGAATTTTTATAATTTCAATAAAAAATGGTGGTGCTGTGGATGGTGTAAAAACTGACACAAAGAGAAACCGAATTTAGCCTAATAAGTAACTTTTTACAAAAAAAAAAAAACTTGTAACGCCACGTTTCCGCTGACTGGCTGGGGTAGACTCAGCGATGGCCAGAGTCGTAGGGGAGCGAAATAATAACACGCTTCTCTTACCACGTTGTAATACGGATCACACGTTATAATACGTATCGCTTTATTTTAATTACTTCATACGGTTGCTCAGTAGCGTCACCTGGTGCAGTGGGAGCAGAACCAGAGGCCAGCACGAGGTTTACCACTCGGGTGTTGACCAAAGCCTCTGCTACTACGCTGGGGAGGCTGGGAAAGCACACTGGGACGGCTCAAGGTTGACCACTCGAGTTTTGTCGCGGGATACTTCTCTTTTTTGCCCGGAATAGCCGACAGGTAAAACTCACACTACCATATCTGCAACTGAGTGAGATCTAATAATTTAAAAATTACTTCGACTGTGAATTAGCCACTGGCCTAAATAGTTCTTACCTTATGTCGATCCCGTCACTGACCGCCTCGTACCAGTCGATGCTCGCCGTTTATACGGTTTCCGTCGACACACACACATACTGCTACATCAAGCAAACAGCTGGACTTGCCCAGTGTTGTAGTGTGGTGTATTAGGTATGTCTTTCACAACCAGGTGGCTTTGTTAACAGCCATTAAATTCTAACTACAATTTCAAAATAAGTACATATTAATTCTCATGACTTAAGTGTAAATTACATAAGAGTTCAAATTACTTAACTATAAAGTAAATATTAATGCTAATGCCTTTAATCTAAATTTAATATAAATTCAAATGGTAAAAGAAAAATTAAAGATAATAAAATATATTAATAAATATGTCAGCGACATGCCTTCCAGTGTGAGCAAAACGAACATGGTAACTTTGCTCGTCACAAACTTCAGAGAAAACGTTACTTCTTACAATAGAGAAAGTCCTACAGAATGTCATTTTTTAAAAACTTTTCACACAAAAAGTCTCTTTTTTACACAAACCATACTTTTTAGACAAAAACCCGACTTTTACAGAAAAAATCACTAGGACATAAAACAAACTTTTCGCATAAAAACCGACTTTTTCCACAAAAAGTCCCTTATCAAACAAAAAAATTTATTTTTACACAAAACTCACTCTTTAAGCTTTGTTCACAATCAGAGCAACAATTTCGTTTGTTCTTCTGTCTTATTACTTCCCAAAGTATTTCAAATTCCTTTCATTTTTCAAAGAAAAATGTAACTACATTTTTTTGCAAAGTTGAGTCAACTTCTACTTCAACAACAATTTGTATGAAATTGTTTATGACGTTTATAATAATTTTATTTAGTTTTGAATGAAAATTTAAACAAAATGTTCCAACAAATAATAATAATAAAACCGTTTGCAAATTTCGCCCAGAACAATTTACGTATTTATTATTATTTGTTGCAACATTTCGTTAAAATTGTCATTCAAAACTAAATGAAACAAGTAAGAGTGCTATATTCGGCTATGCCGTATCTTATATACCCTTCACCATGATGAGATAAGAAAATTTCTCAGCGAAAGGTGAAGTGATTAACAAAATAAGCAACTAAAACTAAAATTTTTCAGAAAAATTAAATATAAAATGACTGACACAAAATTTATTTTTGTTTTCAAAATTTTTTAATTTTATTTAAAAAAAAACAGTCAAAAAAATGAGCGAAAATCAGCTTGTTGCAAAACAAAAGACTTAGAAAACGAACTTTGATAAAATATTATCTTCTTAATTTTATTTTTGTTGAATAAAGTTTGCTTTTTTACCATCTAACTCTCATGCAAATGAGTTTCCTCATAATAAAGACAATAATTAGAATTCCTTAGAAGTACTAAAATAATAGGTTGGCTGTCATAAATGTTGCTGCTGTTGTCGGTATTTTATGCCAATTTTAATGATGTACAATAATAAAGCCAACAACAATCCATGCTTTGGCCGCTAATATCTCTTTATTCACAACATTAAAAATATAATAAAAATAATAATAATAATAATGATAATAACAATCATGAACATAATAAAATACTAATAACAATAATTCGTATTAAATTTCTTTATTATGAATAACAACATTTCCTAAGAAAAAATAAAAGTTTTTTTTTTTTTTGTTGGAACAAAAAAGTACACAGAAATAAAATAAAGGAAAAGATATATAAAATGAAATAAAATAATGAACCTCTAGAAAACCGCCATCATTTATAAAAGACTGATGAAAAACAAGACATCAAGATGGCCAATCAACATGCATTTATTACACACATCTACACCCCAGTAAACATACATACACATTTACATTTGTACACACGAATGTTTGTATGCTTGTGAGTAAAGCATGAAGTTGTTCAAAGGTCTGCCTGTTGTAAATGTAGTTGTATGATTAAGAACAAAAATCAAAAAAGTTGATGGAAAAAGTTAAGAAAAAAGAACAAAAACAGCAACCAGCTAAATCCTCTACGAAAAGGATGCAAGATAAAAAAACGCATTTGTTGCAACAATTATTTTCGCATTTGGCTTCGAGTTAAAATGCAAAGAAACAAGAATAAAAAAGAATTTAAAACGTTAATTCTTGAAAAGCTTATTAGCTCGAAACAACTTTATATTCCAACACAATTATGCATCCTCTTACACAGCAGGCAATAATTATAAAATCACTTGCGCGGTTGAGTATAAAGTCACTTTAGAGACAAAAACAAACTTATTTCTCTTTATGTTATAGCTAGCACTCAGGGGATGACCCCTGCTTATGCATTGCATTGTGTTCGAGCTATGAAAAAAGGTAATGGAAAGGAAGATAAAGGAAATAGTGCTTGTGGACATTCGACTTGAACTTATAAATCCACATACGCAAATTACGGCCAAAAAACGAGTTTTCCCTGTAATAAGTTCTAAGATGCACCGGCCAATCGACCATTGCAAGCAAACGTTTAAGTTTCGGGAACCAGATATAGAACACATCCCGTTGTAGTAACGATAAACCAGCCAAATATTACCCATATTGCGTCTGTGCTTAAGAAAGTTGGTCATTCCGTTCTAATTTCTACAATATTGATCTTAGACACTAAAAATTATATACATATGTATATTCTGGGTCCTTCTCAATAGAGAAGTTGATTTAACGTCTGCCCGTGTGTGTGTTGAAATAGATTTTCCGAAACCCCTAGAAATAATGGGGACTGGGTTGTTATACATTTTTGTCACATACACTCCATTAAAGTTTGCTATTGAAATTCAGCCAGATCGGTCCAAAAATTACTGCCATATAGCAAAAACTAACCACTTCCTCCAATTTTACGCATAAATCCTTTGTTTAAGTTGTCTTTTTCCTTTTTTCTATATATCTGTACCCATGTTCTGTAACTATAGTAAGAACTTCTCCATTGTTTCTCGGAAAGTGAGAAAAAAGTGTGTCTGTAACTCAAAATGATCAAAAGAGATTACGTCGTTACGGTATAAATGTCATAACATTGCACTCGAAGCAGAGAACGGCTTTGTGCGATTGCAAAAAAATCGCATAAAATGAACACCAACAAATACACTCGCTAACGGTCATACAATCAAACATTCGCTGCTGGTTTGCAGTCATTCAAATAATGCACATCCTGCTTTGTTATTTAATTTGCTTCGTTTTTTAATAAAGATGTTTATGTGTTCGGTGCGACAATGATTGTTGTGGTATAGAAAAAAAAACAACCAAAATAGCCAGAAATCAAGCAATCATTACTCATGTAGGCATTCAGCAGTTGCTATGTAGTACAAGAAAAAAAAATTTTAATTTAACAACAAACAATTTCGAAAGATATAGAAGGCAATGTATTGTTGTTGTTATTGCTGTATAGTTAATGTAACAAAGCGACTTGTACTCATACCAATTTAGTTCGTCGTTGGCGCATCGAGTAGACAATGACTACTTGAATGCAAAAGCATAAGAATGTTTGCCTTTTGACTTTGGGTATTTGTGTTGTTGCGTGCGCAACAATAAATTCAAACAAAGCACTTTCAATAAAAAAAACTCACACATGCACAAATCAAATGCGTACAAAACGATGTCAAAATTACCAACGTTGAACTTTGTTTTGCAGGCGTAGAGTTTATGTAAATTTTAGCGTATGAATAAATCAAGAAAAATAGGGATTTTGCAGTTCTCTGACTCGACGCCGATGTGACATTGCAGATATTGAGAACGCCAGTAACACATATCGTTGACGGCGACCAAAATTTACTAAAACGGCGGCGAAAATACAACCGTCGGCTTTACCAAATAATGAATGTTTGTTGTTTGCAAACGATCTTTGAAAACATTTGTATATTTTATAAAAATGTTAAAAGCAAAATAATTAAACAATAAAAAAATGTGGCAAGAACAAAATATTATTTTTATTGTTCTTTGTATTTTGCATTTCTAATTGCTCTTTAGTGTTATAATTTCATACAAAGACAGTTTAAAATAAGGTACACATATCTCGGTAATCAATATACAATATCCCAAATAATATGGGGTAATTTATATCTAAAGAACGGTAAGAGCGAAATTGTTCAAATGTGGTACACACACAGCCATATTATCAATACACAAACTAGTACTTACAGTTCTTATTCGCTTAACAGTCTTGTTTGTATAATATCTTTAGTTTTTATAAAATCTTTGGATAAAGTGTCCTGAAGATCTGGCCTAAGCAACTAGTAAAATGCGCATAGGAATAGTCACCCAACAAAAACTTACATTGCAAAGTAATGAGTTAGATCATGACATTTGCTGAAGAAGCTAAGTTTTTATGGAATTTGCGGTAGAGAATTAAAACTTTTGAGAAGTTACCTAACAAATCGTAAGCAATTTGTTCAAATAAACAAAGTAAAAAGCTTTATTGGCAGAGTGGAGTGTGGTATCCCCCAGGGCAGTGTTTTGGGTCCCTACTGTTCACCTTGTATCTAAATGACATTATCCATCTTGGTCTTAATAGTAAACTTTTTGTCTATGCTGATGATATTTGCATTTTTTATTCTTTCAAATATGAGACAGAAGTTAAAGCCCATATCGAAAAAGATGCTGCATTAATTGTTGAATTTGCGAGAATAAACAAACTTGCTCTTATTGCTAACAAAACTAAGTTAATGAGATTCAAGCCATATAATCAATGAGATAAAAGCTTCAGTGTATTTGTGGATGGTACTGAAATTAAGGAAGTAAATTCTTTAAAATATCTAGGAATTTATTTGCAAAGTAACCTTGCTTGGAACTTGCACATACAATACTTGAAGTCAAAAATTTTTTTTTTTTTTTTTTTTTGTCATTATTTTTTTTTTTTTTTATTGAATCTTCATATATTAAATATGAACTAACAATAATTAATCAAATCTTAACCTAATACGTTATTTTATCTCCTGCCAGTGCCAGACAAAATTTTCTTCATCACGGGTTATGTTCACTTTTATAGGTGTTTATCGCTCATCTAATTGGGTAAGTGCTGCAGTGTCTCTTCTTCTTAAGCGAGAGTGGCCGCCATGATTTAAAATATTTCGAGCTAGTGGATTTGGGTGTTGTTCAAGCCTTTTTAAATATTTTATTGCATATTTTGTAATCATAGATTTCACTAATGGCACATTGAGATCCTTATGAATGTTTGAGTTTTTAACATACCAGGGAGCGGCTGTGATTATTCGAAGAAGTTTATTTTGGCGCCTTTGAATTTTGTCGATATTAGAGGCCGAGGCAGTGCCCCATAGTTGAATACCGTAGGACCAGATAGGCTTTAAGATAGAGTTGTAAAGTAGAAGCTTGCAATCGAGACTAAGGACAGAATTTCTTCCAATAAGCCAATGAATTTGAATGGCTTTTAGTTTCATTTGAGTTAATTTTGCCTCTATATGGCATTTCCACGTTAATCGCCGATCCAGATGTATACCGAGATATTTAACATGCGAATGTTGAGGAATTATTTGATTATTGATTGTAATAGGGGGGCAAGATTCCCGGCGCAAAGTGAATGTTATATGTACACATTTTTGCTCATTGACCATTATCCTCCATTGTCTTAACCATATTTCTAGTTGAAATATATGATGCTGTAAGTAACGCGATGCTTCATAACGATTTTCGTGGACGCTTAGAAAAGCTGTATCGTCTGCAAATGTTGAAGTTTGTGTGTAGTTGCTTGTTGGCATGTCCGAAGTATAAATTAAGTATAATAGGGGGCCCAGGATGCTGCCTTGTGGGACTCCAGCGGCAATGGGCTGAGGTGAACTTAAGAAATTTCCTTCTTTAATAATAAATTGACGACCGACTAAGTAGCTTTCTAGCAGCTTGTGTGTGTTTGCTGGTAAATTTTGCTTCAATTTGTGTAATAAGCCTTCATGCCAGACTTTGTCAAAAGCTTGCGAAACATCGATGAAGAGTGCTGAGCAATATTTCTTTTCTTCAAATGCTTTTCTTATGACATTTACTATTCGATGAGTCTGCTCGATTGTGCTGTGTTTTCTTCTAAATCCGAACTGATGGTTTGGAATACATCTATTTTCACTTAAAATTGGTGTTAATTTTGAAACTAATAATTTCTCAAACAGCTTTGACATATTTGATAATAAGCTAATAGGTCTATAAGACTCAACTTTTGTATGATCTTTACCTGGCTTTGGTATCATGGTAACTAAGGAAACCTTCCATTTTTCAGGATAGTATTCAAGGCGTAAAATAGCATTAAAAATAAAAAGAATAATTTTCTTTGCTATGCGAGGTAGCTCCAAAAGCATTTTATTACTGATTTTATCAATACCAGGTGCCTTCTTAGTGTTTAAGTCACAAATAGCCTTTTCGATTTCTCTTATCTCAAATCTGAGGGGAATAGCTGCTCTAGCATCAACAGGTGGTAACTCGACCGCAATATTGTGAGATATATTTGGTGTAAATACGTTTTTCAAATGATTTACAAACAGGTTTCCTTTTTCATTATCATTTCTTGCCCAACTACCATTCAAGTTTCTTAATGGTGGCTTAGATATAACTGGCCTTTTTAGATTTCTAGCTGCACGCCATAATGAGTAGTCAGATTGTGGAGTTGCATCAAGTTCCTTAAGATATTTTTCTAGAGAAGCCGTTTTCTGATTCTGTAGCAACTTTCTTAGCCTTTTTGTGCATTCTTTTAATAAAATCTTAAGTTGCGGGGATCTGTAAAGTTGCCACTCTCTTCGAACTCTCCTTTTTTCAGTCAAGAGCCGCTCGACATCTGAAGAACATATTTTATTATTTTTAATTTTTTTGAGGGTAACGCTGGAGTGTTGAACAGCTAGTTTAAGATAACTGTCAAAGTTAACAAGAGAGAGATCCACATTCTCCGGTGTACTAAGCGGAATATTTTCTGTGCAATGGGCACTGAGAAATTTTTTATATTTTAACCAATTTATTTGTGTGGCTGGCGTCGCTAAGTAACCTGACGGAAATACAATTCTATTTGGGTTCGATATAGTAACAATTGTAGGTGTGTGGTCGGATGATAATTCTAGGGAAGCTTCAACATGAATCGTTTCTGTGGGGATGTTTTTAACCACGCCAAAGTCGATAACATCTGGAATTTTTTGCTGATCAGTAGGCCAATATGTTGGTTGCCCGCTCGCGACCACATTTAAACCCATTTTAGAGATTGTGTTAAACAAAACACGACCTTTTGGTGTTATAAGTCGTGACCCCCAGAAGGTATGTTTAGCGTTATAATCGCCAGCGGCCAGAAAACAGGGTCCTAATGATTTATAATATTTATAATATTGGCCTTCTGATATGGAAAATCTAGGTGGAGAGTATAAAGAAGAAATTACTATGTTTCGATTTAGCTCCTCAACACAAATAGTCGTTGCTTGCAGATAGTCTTCACGGTGATCACACATAATGTAGTGTTTGACTCGAGTTTTTATTAAGATGGCAGAACCTCCACAAGCTCTATCTCGAGGGTCCTTGGTATCATATAGTATATAACCATTGATTTTAAACGTATTTCTTGAGGTCAAATGAGTTTCAGAAATCATCATGACATCAATTTGTTTATTTTTAAGAAAGTATTCTAATTCATTTTTATGTTGGCGGATGCCGTTTGCGTTCCAAAAACAAATTTTTAAACAGTTCATGGTTTGTTAAGTACAGCTTGCAATAACATCGATTGCATTCTAAGCATTTCCTGCATCATATTACCCATTGTGTTCGTAAAATTATTTACTGTTTGCACTAATGTTTCCATGGTTTTTTCTAAACGACTTAAATTAGAAACCGGAGTTTCATCATTACTTGGCGAGGCACCTTGCATTGGCTGATGGTTTGATTTTAGGACGCTGGGGGGCTTGAATTGCATTTGTGTTTACCTGATTTGCAACCTGCATTTGAGGGGTATTTGTTTTCGGTCCAAATCAAAAATATGTTCAGCTATTGTTATACTGTTTAAGTTTAAGAATAAATTTAATGAAAACACAAAGCTTTTGATCAACAATGCATTGATTCAAAGTCACCTTACCTAGCATTTACACTTGCCACTGCCAGTTCGAAAAACTCAATACACTCACACTTTTTTACTAATACACTCACATTTTTCGCAATGGCAGCTCCAGTGGCAGCAAAAATTGCATACGATTGGAAATTTGGCACTTGCATGCCACTTAATGTCAAAACGATAGGCAATGTTACCCTGTTAAAAATTTAATTCACATTTACTGGATTGTTGTCCAATTGTTATTGAAGTTTTAACTTAACAAAGAATTATTATGAATAATTTTTTAAAAACGCGCATAAATAAAAGCAAGTTTGTTAATAATAGAGCGTAAATATCGTTAAAATAATGTAAATATAAATAAATGAAAAAATGTTCCCAAAAATTTGCAATGATGATTAACTCGGTAACTCTTTTTTGTTTTCTGGTACTTTTTTTTAATTTGAGAAGTAAACAAAATTGCTCAAGTTGACGCTTCTACGACATTTTGAAAATAAACTCGCAGTGGCATGTGTAATCACAAAAGTTAATGGCATGAGATTCGACTATTTCGAACAAATTTTCTTTGATAATATGTATACAACAGTGGCATGCCATTACTTGCATGTGTAAAGGCAGGTTTAGCTACTTGGCAATTTTGTATGGCTACAAGAGAACTAATGAATTAAAATCCCTTCAGCGTACTCAAAACAAAGCTCTAAAAGTAGTATTTAATCTTCCTATGATGTACTCAACTATTTCCTTTACAACAATGTTTCTAAAACAGTGCTGCCAATATATGGCATATACACACAGAAAAAAATCAATGTAAATTCGTTCAAAACAAGGTTGATTTTAAATTTTTCAGTAGTGATTTTGCTTCATTGTTGTTTCATGTTAATTTAACATGATTTTACAATAACTTGCAAACAACATTTTTACCTTTTAAAATAACTATAATTCATGTTAATTTAACATTGCAGTTAAAACACAATGTCATTTATATTGAAATAACTATCCGAATCACGTTGAATAAAAGTTATTTCAAGTTGAAACAACGTGAATTTCATGTAGAATCAAATTGGTTGGAGTGTGATATAACAGTGTGAAGGCAACATATGCATTTATTAAAGAATAATTTAAAACACTTACCCCTGTAACACATGTTTCACTTATTTTGTATTTCCTTCGTTAACAGAAGCATCAGCAGAATGGCCCGATATGGTTTTCGTCATCATTCTACTTTGAAAACTTGATGTACTATTTAACTAAATAATTTTAATTAAAAGAATACGGGAATTGTCTTCTTTTAATAACATACTTTAAACATGAAAATACAAAAATGTACATACTTAAGTATGTATGCATGTTAATTTAACAAGATAAGCTTTTGATTTTAATATAAAACAGGTTTTTATGGATTCAATATTGAACAATGTTATTTTAACAGTGAATAATATTAAATAAACGTGATTTTAATATTTTTCATTTAAAATTAATATGAAATAATGATTAATTTAACCTTTATGTCAACAGCTGAAAAATTATACTTACGTCAACAGTAAGCATACCCGGGTATACACATATATTTTATATGGGATTTTTTTGTTATATGCTGTTTTGCGTTGGCGATTTTTAGTTTAAATATTAAAAAAAGGTGGTTATTAGTTTGGTCTTTACTTTTGTGGTTTTGTGAGTTTAAATATTTGGAAAATGGGGTTTTTTAACAAACACAAGTTTTGTCGTTGTTTTCAAACTTAATTTTTGGTAAAAATGTTATAACACCAGGTAATTCAGATCTAGATAAAAATGGCAGATGATGAAAGACTCACTCCAAGGCAAATAAGTGCACTTGATTATGAGAAACAACAAGAACATATTTGTCAAAGATTTATTAGTGTCCGAAGGAGTTATGGAAGGAACCGACGCTGGTGTATCTCCAAATTACTCCGATGTGAAAAAAATCCAGTTACCAAATTACAATATAGATGATGAAACTGAAGACAGTGACGAACACAGCTTTACGCAAAGATGAAATAATTTTGTTTGCTGCACCACCACAAACTGTCAGGTTCTGTTCCCACAAGGGGTTTCTATTATGGAAACATTTGGGTTGATAATGTCCGATGAAATTTGCGACTTAATTATTTTTGAGACAGGAAAATATTGCTATGAGCATGAGGATATAAAAAAACCTACACGACAACATTTTATGTGGAAAGCTCTAACAAAAAGCGATTTTGATTCGTATTTTGGTCTTCTCTTACTGAGTGGCGTAACACGTTTTGGCAACGTTCACACTTAAGACTTGTGGAAAACAACCGCACATCCGCTATATCGCGGTGCGATAAGTGTACGGCGCTTCTAGGCAATAGGACGCTTCATACGTTTTGATAACGGGAATACACGCGAGTAACGTAAGCAAACCGAAAAAGCGGCAGCAATAACGGTTATATTTTTGATGCTGAATTCATCCAACAATGAAGGTCTGCACATTATGCAAAAGATCCGTATTTGCAGTTCATTATACTGATATGTGCCAATGCAATAGTTTTAGTTAAAAATGTTTAATTATTTACAACTGGTTAATTTGTATCCTTAATTATAATATTAATTTTTCTTCCTCATTTTATGCAATAAGCATGTAAAATAAATTTTATTTGTATACGGTTGTATATACATACCCAGGTATGCAGCTGTTGACGTAAGGGGTACAAATTGAAAATTGTCCTTCCCTTTGCCCCAACTTGACCAATTTCACCCAGGTCTAGGAATATGGTATAGAACCCTTTTATTAAGGATATCATGAAATTTCACGTCGATCCGATGATTACTTTTCATGACATAGCGGTTTTAAAACGCAAAACATACCCGGGTATGCAGCTGTTGACATAAAGGTTAAATAAAGGGCATACTTTTGCAGAAATTTACCATGATTCTCAATCAACATTTCGCCACGTTGTTTTAACATTGGTATTTTTTTCTGTGTGTACAAGCTTCAACTTTTGATCTATGTTTTCAAATCGTTGCACAATATGGGTCATCACACAATTAAGTTCTCGATTAATCAGCATGCTTATAACGTGAGGAATAACACCAATTTGGCAGTAACTCGTTGCATGCTGGAGTCTACAAAACAACGCGTAGAATATATGGGTAGTCGAGAATATAATAACTTGCCGGAATCGCTAAAATCAATAAATAGAATTTCATTGTTTAAAATAAGTTTAAAAAAAAAATTTTTACTAGAAAATTTGGAAGAGATTCTGACTTAATGCTACATACATATGTTACATAGATACTGCATCTAATGATCTCCATTTACATAATATACTTTAAATTGCGTTTTATTAGAAATATGTTATTTTGCTACATATATACCTACACATAATATTTTCTATTTATATTTTTTATTATATACATAGTTAAATATAAATTTATTTTTTTTTTTTTTTATTATTGTTAAATTTTTCCATTATGCCAACTCGCCTCTAAAATGCCTATTGGGCGCTGAGGCACTACATTGTTATGAATTTTTAAATAAAATAATAAATAATTAAAAAATAAAAAATAAAAAGCTAATATAACGACCCTTCACTACTTATACATGGGCATTTTAACTCATTATTTTAACACGGTGATGTCATTGGAGGCAAGTACTTACCACCCTCGCTTTCAAATAGGGAGTTAAATAAGTCACTACCACATTCGCTTTCAAATAGGGAATTAAATAAGTCACTACCACATTCGCTTACAAATAGGGACTTAAATAGCTTATTACTTCGATGTCACCAAAATTACAACTAACATGTAATGACTATAAAATTTCATTGATTGATGTGATTGACGAGATAAGCGAAGCATTTTTCGAAATGTGCTTTACAATTTTGTGGAAGGAGCTGCTGATGTTCTCGGGATAGGCATTTGCCTAACTGCGTATTTCATTACAGCCATGTTTGTTCCTTACATTGGTATCAATAAAACTGAATTTGTAAAACAAAAATTGTGTTTTTAATGTTATTTACTTTCTAATGCAAAATTTGACTACCCTGCTTTAAGGACATAGGCTGATTTCATAAACGCAGTATTGCAAAGCATCACTAAAAACAAATGCTTTGACAAGGAATCACAAATTTACACTACGCAGGAATTTCGTAACCGTTGTGTAGTGAATAAAGTTACCATGCTAAAATGAAGTCAAAGCAATGTCTACAGAATAGTTGTGGAGTTTATGAAGCTATTCCGCAAAATGCAAGAATTTGGAAGTTGGTTTTCTTCTTCTTCTTCTTTATTTGCCAATCCGCATTCGGATATTAGCGATCATACAATAATTATAAAGTAGCAATAATTTTTTTTTTTTTTTTTTTTTTTGTTTTTATTCTCATTATATTATAGAGAGTTGTCTGTTCTTGGCTGTCCTCAGAAGACTACTTTCGTCTTGGGGACCTGTCCAATCTTGAATGTTTTTCAACCACGTAATTTCCTTTCTTCCTCTCGGGCAACTTCCTTCAATTTTGGCCTGTAAAATGGTTTGGGGTTTTAATACACTTTAATTAACATTTTTTTTAATTTTTGTTATAAAATTCTATTTAATAGAGAAATAATCCAAATTTTTATAATTAGGCTTAAGTTCATCAAATTTAATTTTCATTAAATTATTTTTATGAAGAAAGGAATTTTACAAACATGAAAATCAATTAAAATTGTTATTGATAATCTTTCATTCTTGACGTGGCTGGGGCTCGAACCCCGGCCGGCAGGTTACCATGACATGTTTCGATCGCAACCACTCGATCTCCTTTGAATTAAAAACCATAAATAGTTCAACAAAATAACCACAATACTGATTATTAATAGAGAAATATTTTTGTAGTATTTGTCATAAAATTCTTCTATTACAGAAATATTATTAAAAGCTGACTTTAAAAATTTAAAATTGTCCAGCACAATTTTTCATATTCAAATTTATTACAGATGATTTTTTTTTTTATAATAAAAAAAAACATATCGAGGCATAACCGCAAAAAAAAACTTAAGTAACACCATTTTCCATTTTCGTTTTTTTTAGTAAACGACTTTATTGGCAACACTTGCATCATCTTCTAAAATGTCATGGTCACATAAGGATCCGTTACGATTTTATAGCAAAAACAATTTTATCTCAAGCGACAATATTCATACAAAATTCTTATGAAATAAAATAAAAAAACCCTCTCCTGTAAAATTTTGTTTTTGTCACTTAAGCTTTTTTTGCGGTTATGACTCGATATTGTAAGAACAAATATTTAAAAGCAATTTGTATTAGATTTGAAAAAAATTAAACCGTAGATGCATTTTATTATGAGTGAATTATAAATTTCGTTAATCAACTCATACACAAGTACTTAGGTATCAGATTATATGTCAGCCATTACTAAACTGCTTCTATGTAACGCAGATGGTATGAAGTAGTCATTGAAAAGTAAATTGTTCAGTAATGGCAAGTCATTGCGAAGTTTTTGCTGGGCAGTTTATCCCATCAACGATAAATTTCAGTGTATTTATCAAGAATAAAAATTGGGAATTAGGCACGACAAACGGAATCTTGTTAATCAAAAATTTTGTATTGCCAAAAAGTACTTTGATAAAAATAAAAGACTTTAAATCAAAAAGATCGTTATTTTTTTAACATGACATTTTATTAAAAAAAAAAAAAAAAATACTTTTTTACACAAATTGCGAATTTTAACCTTAAAAAAATAATTCTACTAATATTTAAAAGAAACAACTAATCATTTGTATTTCATAGATACATTTTTTGTCTTTAACCGACTATAACATTCCTTTACTAATCAGCTTTTCACTGTAGAACTCTTCACTAGTTCAGGCTTTGAATTCGTAAATATTCATCTACTTAAAGGGTAATCAAGTAAAACCAAAACAGAAATAACTAAAATGCAACAAAAGTCAAAATTGAGCCATAAACAAAAAAAAAAAGATTTCATAAAAAAATCTAGCAAACAGTAAAAGTATTAAATTGAGCAGCGCGCATATGTGAAGTGCGATTATATGATGAAGTATATCCTCTACCAATCGGTTTGTAGTATGAATTTTTTTTTCAACAATTTTATTTTTTTTAAGCATTTTGGTGGAGGGATTAAAATGTTTTCAAAGTGTGAAACTGACATGCGAAGTTTCTGTTGGCACAGATTAAGCCGTGTTACTCTGGCATGACAATGATGATGATGATGGTGCTGGTGAGCTTTGTGAGCTGATTGTATTATGAACAACATATTTACTTCTTAACTGAAATGTATGAAACACTGACTGACTGACGAACGAACGAATGAACGAACGGTATGAGTAAATGAATGACTGACTGCAAAAATTCTGCCACCTGCTTTGGCTTTATTGTAGCGAGTGTAGAAGTGTATTTACTCATTTACTCTTTTATTTCTTATTATTATTATTATTTCTTTTCTTTTAAATCAAGTTGTAGACATTTTGCTTGAATAATGGGGTTGCAGTCCTTCCTTTTTGTATACAAAAGAATTAACAATAGCAACAACAACAACAACAACAAAACATTAAAAACAAAGAACAAAAAGAAACGAATAAAGTGAAACAAAACTGACACTGGTCCATAATGAAGACATTAACGTTAATGAAATTGTTATTAAGGCGTTGCAATGGATTGATGTTTTTGAAGTCTGGCATTTGCAATTTGAAGTGTTACTTTTAGGTATTTTTAGAAAATCATATTAGTCGTTTCTTTAAAAACTCCAAAATGCAATTTATACTTTGTATTGGTAATTTTCAATCCATTCGTCTATGTATTTTCATTTCCGTCAGAATGGGTGGTTGCTTTAGAACACAGACAGCGTTATGAGAAAATGTTTTATAATAGTTTTTAGCTTTAGCTTTTGTTGTTCAAGCAAATAAAGCTGAAAAGGGAATAGGATGTTAAATATGATTTGTAAAAACAAAATACGCAAATGTTTTGAATAGTTAGTTTTAAGCATTTTCTACTATAAAAGTTTTTATGCATAAGATTAGTATTATAAAGCTTTTACGCAAATTGGCAGATAAAAATTTAAAATGGACTTTTACATTAAACCTTTTAAAATTCCGTGTTATAAAGAAATTAATTCCACCGTATTGATTCTTACGTAGACATTTTTTACTCAATTTGTTATATAAAAATGATTCTGTAGGATAGATTTTCTCAAAAATTGATTTAAAAGCTAAAAAAATATTTCATTAGTTTTTAATTAAAATGGCATTGAAACCCGATTTTCAGAAAAAAATCTATTACAAAGAGAACTTCGTCACATCGAAGCTTCAAAAACCTCGAATAATTTTTCAGAAAACTTTTTTATGAAATATTTTTTGTCGAAAAAGCTTATTGCATTAATTTATTTAACAGCGAGGCACAAAAACGGCTGTTGTATAATGTTTTTTTTACAAGAAACATTTTTTTATTAAGCTTCTTATAAGAAAAGCTTTTATTTTTTCACAAAAATATTTTTTCACAAAAATATTTTTTCATACAAATTTTTTATACAAATTTGTTTTGAAAAAAAAGGTTTTACTGCCTGTTTAACGATGTCGAACGTCAACGTTCGCATAGAAAACTACATTTAAAACAAAAACAAATTTTCGAATATTGTTTTTGTTTTAAATATAATTTTCTATGCGAACGTTAACGTTCGAAATCGATGAACTGAATGTTAATGAATAATTTTCTCGATAAAGCTTTTTAAATTGAATTGTCTTACAGCGAATATTTAAAAGAAAAATTTCGTTAATGAAAAAAATAAATAATTACAAAAACTTATTTGACAGAAAATAACTAAATTTCTGTAAACTTTTTTATCAAGAAAGTTTTTGATAAAACGTTTTTATTAAAAACACCTTTCATTGCATAAAGTCTTTAGTATAAAAAGGTTTATTGCTGTTTTCTGAATTTTTTTTTTTTTAATAAGTTTCTATAGAAACAAAATTTTAAAGAAAAGTGCTGCAAAAAGTTTTTTTCCAAAAAGTTTTTATTCATAATATTATTTTTAAAGCTTCTCTTTAAAATAATTACAAGAAATTTGCATTTTTTATAGAAAAAAGCTATTAAAAAATTTTGATAAAACTGTTAATACAAAAGAGTTAAACATACCAAAAAATCCTATAAATATGTTTCGGTTTAATTTATTAATTTAAAAAAAGTTTACTATAAAATAAATATTTTTCACACAAATTTTTCATGATAAAAACTTTTTTATAAAATAATTACACAAAGAATTAAAAAAAAGCTTTTTATTATAAAAAAAAACTATTAACCTATATAATTACACACACTTTCTAAAAATGCTTTTTTTACAAAAATTTTCCTAAAGAAAGTTTTAAGCAAAAATTAACATAAGAAACCCGTTTTTCCACCAGCTTTTTTATAAAACTTTTAAGAAAGACTTTTTTCGAAAAAAATGTATATGCATTTTTTAGAAAAAGCTTTAAAAAAATATATAAGAAAAAGATTTTTTCAAAATATTTCATATAAAAGCTGTTCCTAAAAAAACTTCTAAAAAATGCTATCTCCGGAAAAATACTTATAAGCAGGGTTGTCAGACGTGGCGATTTCTCGCCAAACGTGGCGATTTTCAAACTTGATTGGCGACCCAATTTTCGATTTGGCGACATGGCGATTTTTTTGGCGATATTTTAAAATAGTTGGCGATTTTGTTGGCTATTTTTGGTGAACCATGCATTTGTTTTGAAACTCGTTAAATTCAATACAAAAAAATTATATTGTTACGTTTTTCCTTTAATAAACGCGTTCGGTTTACTCCCTTTATAATAAACCGTTGAGTTCTTTTAATTGCAAATAAAAATAAATACACACACTTATTCGACTTAACAAACTTTATTGAAATTAATTATTTTGTTCACAATTGTTAGTTACGAACAGAGCCGTTTTTCAAAACAGACTAAACTAATTGTACATGAGTCACCCCTTTTTATATTTCATAATTATTTCTAGATTTTTCCTGAACCTTCCCGTAAAAACTATTTATTATGTTCTATAACCATTTCTAGAAATGACTGGGAAATTTATATAGGAATTATTTTAAAATAACAGTTGTGTTGAAAATTATACATGACAATTTTAAGTAACATTAAACTATAACTTACAAGATAACTTATAACTATAAATAATTCTTAGATAATTTAACTTTCGTAACAATATTATTTTTATTTTAGTATTTTTAAGGAATGAAATTTAGGCTTTTATAGTCAGTTTGTATTTGAAACTAAATTATGTTATGTTGAAATGGCTGATGAATAAATTGAAAATCCAGGAGAAAACTATTTTCAATATATAAAAAAGCATGAATATACCTACATATTTCAAGTTTAAGAACTTTTCTCCATTATAAAATGTGGCAAATTATTATCACAACCAAAATTCGTTGTTATTAAAGATATTTATGAATCGTAACGTACTTTTGGATGTTTATTAAACACAATGGACAAAATGGCCGTTTGTAATTGAATGATATTCCATCTTATTTAAATCAGTTTTGGCCAAAGTCTATAGCTATTAGGACACGTCAGGAACTTACCATTTTAAACAACTTGCTTTAGCTGTTCATTATATAGTCCTAAATCCAACTCGTAATGACTGTGTTGTAAATGTATTTTCAATAATGAACTTCACTAAAACTCTCCTTCTAAGTATAATGCAAATCTTGATACGGTTTTACGAGTTATAAATTATGTATATGAATGTTAATACTACATGATGCACTTCTTTTGTACCTTGGTTGAAAACATTTAATTCACTTACAATGTAATTCCAAAAAGAAGACAAAATGGAGTTTTGGCGCTGAAGTGTATAGCGATTGAGATATATAATAGAACTCCAACTACATACATACATATATCCAATATTTGTTTAATACTAACCACAAAAATTGTTTCTTTGCTGCTTCTAGTAGACTACTATTAACTGTTAAATAGTGCAATGTTAATTTTTTGTCTTCACTAATCATTTTTACTAGGTTCTAAATAAAAACTAAACGGAATATATATTATGGCGACTTTTTTTTAAATTTTTGGCGGATTTTAGCGACTTGGAACAAATTTATTTTTTAAGATTTATAAAAAATACTTTTAATAATTTAAATCATTGTCAAAAAGTTAAAAATTAAGGCTTTGGCGATTTTTGGCATTGAATTTGGCGAAAAAGGTAAAAATCGATCTGGCAACCCTGCTTATACAAAAGCGACTCGTTGAACTAACAACAAAAACTAGTTTTGAAATTTTAAAATTTTGCTTTAAAAGAATTTTTTGATTTGCTTTATATATTGCGGCCAGTCCTTTTTCGAATATTAATTCTGTTCATGCAAGTTGACTTAAGAAGGGACTTCTGAAGAGAACGTAAGCATATTCTCAGCGACCTCAACCTTAAATTCAATAGGCTCTTACAAATAAAGGGTGGTTAAATTTTATTATGATATATTGGTATTACTCAATTATGTATGGAACAAAATATCGGCCAAATGGGCGCCGCGACCACGGCGGCACACCTCCATCCGATGGTCCGAATTTTCGATGACCCTGAGGCATAATGGAGGTTCTATGCCGTTAATGTGCCGAATTATCTCATCCTTTAGCTCTTGAATTGTTGCTGGCTTATCGACGTACACCTTTTCTTTCAAATAACCCCAAAGAAAAAAGTCCAACGGTGTCAAATCACATGATCTTGGCGGCCAATTGACATCGCCATTACGTGAGATAACACGGCCTTTGAATTTGTTGCGCAAAAGAGCCATTGTTTCGTTAGCTGTGTGGCAAGTGGCACCGTCCTGCTGAAACCACATATCGTCCACATCCATATCTTCCAATTCGGGCCATAAAAAGTTCGTTATCATCTCACGATAGCGAACACCACTCACAGTAACTGCCTGACCGGCCTCATTTTGGAAAAAATACGGCCCGATGATGCCGCCAGCCCATAAACCGCACCAAACAGTCACTATTTGTGGGTGCATTGGTTTTTCGACAATCACTCTTGGATTCTCATTCGCCCAAATGCGGCAATTCTGTTTATTGACGAATCCACTGAGGTGAAAATGTGCCTCATCACTGAAGATGATTTTCTTCGAAAATTGCCACCATTCTGCCCATTCACGACGTTTGGAATGGTCAAGAAGCTTTAGTTCTTGAGCCAATTGCACCTTGTAAGCGTGTAAATGCAAGTCTTTATGCATAATGTTCATCAACTACGAGCGTGAGAGGTGCAATTGTTGGGCACGACGACGAGTTGAGGTGGACGGCTCTTCAGCCACACTATCGCGAACAGCAGCAATATTTCCTGCAGTACGAGCTGTACGAGCATGCACTGGTGTTCTCACATCTTCTACAGACCCGGTTTGCTCGAATTTTTCCACGATTTTTGCGATTGTACGCACATTTGGACGATCAAATTGACCAAAAAAATCACGAAGTGCACGATATGCATTTTGATTTGAACGCCCATTTTCATAATAAGTCTGGATAACTTTAACACGTTGATGGATTGTGTATCCATGGTTCAAATTGAGTAAGTCTGAAATAGAGAAATGTCAAATAAAATTCGGAAAAAAACTTGGCGTTTAGGTGTGGTTCACATTCAACATCGGCCCTTACAATTTAACCACCCTTTATTAAAAAAATATTTATTCACAACTTTTATAACCCACATAATTTTTTATATGAAAAAATTTTATGTAAAAAATTATGAGTAAAAAACTAACTAATGACAGTGTGCTAGTTGAAAAAATTGACAAGCCGGGCATATGGCGTTTTAACATAATTCGGGTACCGTTTTTTTAGGTAAGCTCTTGTTTTCGAGATATACCGTTATTCCGAAAATGGAGGAGCTTGCACAATATATATTCGCGTAACTCAAAAAGGTATAGTTTATTAAAATTACTAAAAAAAAACTGAAATTTCCTTTAAGAAACATATTTGTTTTTTTAACAAATAATTATTTTATCAAAATTTCGAAATTTTTGTTTTAAAAAATTCATAAAAAATTGGAAAATGCAGTAGGCTTCTAATTTTTTCCAGACGTATAAAAACCGAAACTGATTACAAAACAAGACATAAATGATTAAAATCTGTTAGCAACTTTATTCACAAAAGTCGAAAATTAATCAGAGTACGAAAACAAACAAAACGAAACGTTTGCTTTCGTTTTGCAGTGAGTAAAACAAAAACAAAAGCAAAAAAATGAGAATGATTGTGCCATTTTGTTTTGTATTATTTTTGCTCGTGATCCCAAATTGTACATTAATATAAACGTACACAGCTGGAAAGAAAAGAGTAAGAACAATATTGAAACATTCAGAGAAAAAACGTTTGACAAACGTTTGGTAATTGATTTACTCACTACTATTGTTTCTAAGTGAAATAAGAAGAGAGGTTTTTAGGTTTTTTTGTTTTTATTAATTCTTATTTTGACTACCATAGCAATTAAAAAAAAAAACCAAATTAAATGAAATAAAAAGTAATTCAAAGAAAAAAGAATAAAAAATAACGTAACAAATCATTTTTTGGACGAGGCATTGTGGATTTTATTCTTGTTATGCCACTACAAAAACCAAACAAGAACTAAATCAATTACTCAAACCAAAACGTTTCTCTATCTGTTTTGTACTCAGATGTAGGATTGTAACGGTAAATTAAATAATGCAGATGAGTGGAAAGCCAATTGTTTCGTTTTCTCCCTTTGACACTTGAAAAGTTTTTGTTTTGCTCATGTACAATATAATTTAAAAATTTTGAATAGTTTTGTTCATTTTGCAAACGTTTGCGAAATGTTTTTTTTTTTGTTTTCATACTTTGAAATTAATTAAGAATTACTTAATTTAAGAATTTCATAAAACGCAATATTTGTATTAGAGCCACCCTAAGAAGTGGAGATAAGGGGCAAGTATGTCTCAAGAAAATGTTAAGGACAAAAAACTAAGTGCAGTCGGTCATACATTTTATGCCCCTAGGGGCGACTCCTGGGCATTTATGTGACTTTTTCTCTAGTATATTTCCAGTCTGTATTGAACATTTTATATGGGAGCCCCCTTAAGGAATGGAGATAGCGGGTGGGTATGTTAGAAATTAATGTTTGAGATGAAAAATAAAGTGGGGTTGGTCATACATTTGACCCATCTAGGGGCATCCTTAAACGGTTAGCACCACTTGATTCAGCGTACCCGAATTAGGTTAAAACGACAAGTGAGTGCCCTGCTTGTTAAAAAAAAGTGTCAATTAAAGCAAAACTAATTTATTACAATATTTACTAACGTACCTGCATTTGTAAGAATGTATTTTAAAATACAAGCAGAAACAAATTTATCTTGGGAAATAGATAAATATCGACTTCACATCAGTGGGTTAAGATTTAGTACAACAAGTTCATGGGTTAATTATAAATTGAAAGTACATGTATAAATTGAAAGCACATGTAACATTTACTTGTAGATTTAATTAAAAAATTACTACAATTAATTAAAGGTATTTGCGATTAAGACAGTGACGAGCTACACTTTTTGAGATAATGCCTTTTTTTGCTTAATACAATATTAAGTACCAAATTCGAATAAAATTAAGAGTATTATTAACAAAGCTTTCTGGTTTTCCAGAGACTGTTTAAAATTAACAAAACTTTTTTTTTTATTAAAATTAAGTTTGAACTTGGTTTAATTTGTTAGTCGTGTTAGCTAAAAAATATACCCCAAATTTGTTTTTTAGGAGTGCCCTTGATATCTTAACTTTGTTAACTCCCGCTAAATTATTTGCTGTAGTAAACCCATCTTATTCGTTAAACACCACCACAATAACTAAATGATATATTTATTTTAAAACATGTCTTATTTCATGATTGTATAGAATTATGATAGAGTATAATTGCTCATATTTTCTAAATTAAATTAAAATTTCAACACGTTCCATTCATTCTACATCGACACAAGTACGAAAGACAAAAAGCCAGACAGACAAACAGACAGCCAATTTATATAAATCTTAAGGTGTGAAATGTTACATTACGCAGCATTTATAGCAACAACGAAACAAAAGAAAACAACAACGAAAAACTCGATTTCAATGTAACTTTAATCGATAAGAAATCGAATAGTTGTGAAAAATAAATTAAAAGAAACAAATCAAACATGAAGTCGCAAAAAAAACAGCAATACGGACCAAGTTTAAATGTCAATTTGCATTTAAGGTAATAAAATCATCAGACAATGATTTTTGCAATTCACACGTTGCACTGCAAAAAATTTAAAATAAAATAAAAATATTAAAAAAAAACGTTGCAAATAAAACACACAGATAATTTTAAATGACCACAAAAGTTTTTAAATGTTTTTTATGTTTGGATATTACACTGAAAAAAATATGCTACATTTTACGAAAGGAACTTTCGTTGCTATACTTTTCGTAAAATTAACAAAAGAGCAAAACCTTGACTGAGTTCCCGATGCACAATTGCTATGTTCTTTGATGTTGGGAAAAAGTAAGGCACGACGACCCATATAAAACGGAGTAAAAGTGCTCTATATTCGGATATGCCGTAGCCAATATACCATTCACTATGGAACGATAAGAACAGAAAGATATATAAATACCGTTCTTTAGAATTTAATAAATATATTTTGAGCCACGCCTACTTCTAAGATCTCGCCCAAACTTTGTAGGATGCTGTGGATGGTGCCTAATTTGGAAACATTTCCCGGTTGCACTTTACCTTGTTTCTTTCAGTAATGGGTAAAAAAATAACAACAACATAGAATTTTATGAAAAAAAAATAGAGGCAGTCATGGCTTTTGTGGATTTCAATAGCATACTTAAACGGAGCATATGTGACATAAATGTAAAAGAACCTAGTCCCCATCATTAATTGGTCCTTCGGATAACGTATTTCAACAAACACAAGGACAGACGGACAACGTTCAATCAGTTTCGCAACTCATAAGGACCAAGAATATATATATGTAATTTTGAGGGAATAAAATTAATATTGGCGAAATCACAAACGGAATGACAAATTTATATATACCCGGAGGTAAACGGTGAAGGGTATAAAAATTGGATCAGTTAAAATTAGAAAAATGTGACATGGCGAGATCGCCAAAAACAGCCATATTTGGACGAGCTGTGTTAGCGGTGGCTCAATCTTGCTATAACTACAAGTCTAGTTAGTTCTCCACCTCGGGCCTTAAAAAGTTTCAATTTTTGCCCGGAAATTACCCATACTTTTTGATTTTTGGTTATAAGTGGTAGTTATTTCACAAGTTATCTGGTAAATAGTTGTCATTATTCTGAAAACTTCAATGAGTTCTAACTAGTAATGACCTCAGCAATTACTTATTATATATATTATTTTCACTACTGAATATTTGCTTACTAACAATCAGCTCAATAACTACTTATTTGTTGAGTGGTTTTCAGTACTGAATATTAACTTACTGGTAACGTACTCAATGACTACTTACTAAGGGCTAACAAATCAGAGCAAGTTAAACTCTCTTTTTGGTTTAAAATGTGTTTAAACCAACAAATCTATAAATCACTAAACACATAAACCCTCTATAAACGCATAAAGTTGGGCGTTTAAACTACCAATACACCCCATATGTATTAGATAAGATTTATCGTAGTGCTGCCACATGTTATTTTTTTGACAACATATAATACATGGGACACTGATTTAAAGTTGTTGAGTTTAAACTACATATAAGTTCAAGTTTAGTTCAACTAAACCAGCGTTTAAACCATCAGTGATTTATTAGCCATAAGTCTATTAGTGATTTTTTGGCTTCTAGTAAGTTTATTGTAAGTACTTACAATTTAACTTAGTCGTAGTTCAATAATAACTAGATGTTCTGTGGACACTTCGATCCAAAATAAGTAGGTATTCAGCCGAAAAATAAGTAGTGTTTATTTTCTCCAACACTACTTGCTTACTTACCAGGTAAGTAAAGTTTTTGCTTGGTTGTTCATCGTTATCAAAAGAAAATATAACCTGAAGTTATTCCACACCATACTGTACATAAGGGTGGAGCAAAAAAAAATTTTTTTTTTATCAATGATACTGTATACCAGTAGATTGTGATTTATTTTTTTTAAAATTTTGGCGATTTTTAAAGTTGCCACAACGACCTTCATTGTTTCATAAAATGAGGTTAATTGATATATTGTATTAATTGTTTTAATTACTTGTCGATATCACATATAGTTTAACATGAACCAAAAATAAGTACTCAAAGCTATGAAAAGTACCACAGAAAAAAATTAGGACAGTGTCGTCGTCTTTTGAGTTGCCACAAAGGGATACAAATTTGGTAAAAATAAGGAAAAATAAGGAAAAGCTTATATTTCTTTTACGGAAGATAAGTTCTAGCCTAATGGCCATTTTCTCAATGTATCGACAAACTGCCTGTTACTTAATGTCAACATAAATTTATTGGACCGTTAAGCTGTCCGTTAACGATTTTGGGTTTCTCAATATACCGACAAAAAACATTGTTTTCAGCTGGCAACGCCACTCAAAATACATGTAAAAGTTGGGAGTCAGCTGATTGAATATATCTGTACGGCAAATAAAAGGAAAATAAATAATTGGCAGATGAGTGCCGGTTATCTTTGCGATAAAATCGAAGCAAATGAGACATTGAGAAAACCAAATTTCTTTAATGTGCAGTTTTTCGTTGGGAAAAAAGATAATTGCCTAATGAGAAAATGGCCATAACTCTTATAATTTTTATTTAGAACTTTAAACTAAACATAGACATATTCAACGACAATGGCGTACATACATTAAATATATAAACTAAAGTAATAAGTAACAAAAGATTTCAAAAAACGCATTTTTATCCTTTAACATTTAAAATAATCAGTTTAGACTACTACACAAGTTTGTATTCCGATTTCTTATTATATCGTGGCATGATAGATCTAGACATCAGCTTCGCTCGAATGTAGCCATCTCTTTCTAATTCTCCTACAGCTGCTGCAGCTTCTGTTACCAAGCGGACACAGCGTTCGACGGCTTGAGTGTGACACACAAGTTTGGGAAAAGTTATAATTTCTTCGCCGTTAGTAATGTAATTTTTAATTTCGGCTGTTGTTAGTGATCTTGTTAGGGGAGGTTGAATATTTTTAAAAGACTCATGATCTATCCTCTCGAAGCATTCTTGGGCATCAAAATTTAACACGGGAACTTTACACTGTCGTATTGAATTAGGCCTCTGTTGCTCTCCTGTACGTATTATTCGACAAAAGTTAAGTTTCCGAATACTTGGTCTTTTATCTTTAATCATAGTCAATAATAAGTTCTCCGGGTGTGCGAAATAGGCGTTTCTTTGGATAACTGGATCAACTACATCTTTCAAATATTTTGGAAGATATCTAGTTAAAAATATGAGTTTTTACGAATGTCTTGGACCTTCCCAGCAAGCTGATTTAACTTTAATACTAAACCAGACCGGTGCATACACAAAACGTAGGCTCCTTTAACTGACCTTCCAATTTCAAGTAGTTACGTGAAAATATATACTGCCTCAGTATATTACCATATGTGGGTAAAACATTTTCATTGAATGGTACTCCAACTCCAAATAACGGACAGTTATTATCTTTTGCACGCGTTAAAGTTGCCATTTTATTTGGTAAATTACTTGCCCTAATCTGAAACAAAAGAAATATAATTATAAAAGAAACATAATTATATAATTAAGAAAACGAAAAACTGGAAAATATGTGTGATTTTGGTGGTAAATCGTCGAAATTCAGTAATATTGTGGCACCTCAAGAAATCTGTTTGAAATTATGACATTTTTTCAGGGTGTTACCGATAGCATAAATATTTAATTTTTGGCTCAAGTTCAATCATATTTTGAGCGAAACAAAAATTGCATAAGCATTGACTTTTGCGTAATTTTAATTTTTTTTACAATTTTTAAGTCGCCGTGGTACCTGAAGATATAATTCGATTTATTGCAAATTCTAAGGGCACACTAAGTATATGGAGTAACAACTTTTGACCACCCAAGTCTTATCAAATTTTGAAAAAAATCAAAACGCTACATTTTCGCTCGACCCTACTGTACATCCAACCATCATAAATTTCTTAAGTTTTTCAAGGTGAACTCTAAAAAAAAAAAAAAAAAATTTAAACCAAATAAAACACGTAAACAAAAAAATTATTCACTTATAAAATAATTTTATTCTAATTTCTTCGACCTTTTTTAAATATTTTTCTTCTGTATTAATATTTGAGCTTAAGGTCACTTTTTCTATCACTGTTACAGATAATCATTTAAATAAAATGTCTTTGGATAATAGAGATAGATTTACATTAAATATAGTAGAATTTAGTAAAAAATTTCTTAGAAATAATAGGGAAATAATGATTTTAAAAGCGGATAAGGGTAACACAACGGTAGCAATTAATAAAAGGGATTATATATCCAGAATTGAAAACATTTTAGGTGATGATACTACTTTTCGCATATTAGAAAAGGATCCTACTAGCAGATTTCAGAAAATTAACAATAATTTTGTTGAAGAACTTTTTAAATTGAAAATAATAACAATAGGAGAAAAAGTCAAATTAAAAACTTCTATATCTGTAGCACCAAGATTATATGGATTACCAAAAATTAATAAAGAAAATTTTCCATTAAGACCAATTTGTTCGTCTATAAATTCACCTTCACATGATTTATGTAAATATATTTCGAATATACTTAAGAAGTTAACAGAGAATTCTAAGTATAATGTTATGAATTCTGTACAATTTAAAGATAGGGTAAAAAATGTTTCTATTCAAGATAATGAAAAATTAATATCACTTGATGTTGTTTCGTTATTTCCTAGTATTCCAGTTGACTTGGCTATTAGAATTATAGAGGATAATTGGGATAAAATTTCGGTGATAACGAATAATAATAAAGATTTGTTTTTTAGAATTATAAAATTCTGCGTAGTTGATAATAGATATTTTCAGTTTGATAATAAAATATATGCACAGGAAAAGGGGCTTCCAATGGGTTCACCAGCATCTCCAATAATTGCTGATATTGTAATGGAAAAATTATTAGATACATGTCTAGGAAAATTGATTAATAAACCGAAAATCATAACAAAATATGTAGATGACTTATTTGTTATAGTTAATGAAAATGAGATAGATATTTTATTATCAACGTTTAATTCTTTTGATCAGAGTATCAGGTTTACTATTGAAAGGGAATTAAATTATTCGATTCCATATTTGGATACATTGGTAATAAGGAAAGATAATAGGTTATTGATAGATTAGTATAAAAAAATAACGTCATCAGGTAGAATCTTAAATTATTTTTCTAAGCATCCTAAGAGGATTATTATTAACACAGCTAATAATCTAATAGATAGAATATTGACAATAAGTGACAATAGATTTCATAGGAAAAATAAAAGAATTATTGGAAATATTTTACAAGATAATAGTTTTCCTAACAAACTAATTCACAAATTAATAAGACAATATAATATAAGAAAATCCCTTAATAGTAGTGAGATCTTAACACCTAAAATATATAAATCATTAACGTATGTACCTGGATTTTCAGAAAGGTTAGAAAACTCAAATATTTATGACAAAGGGAAATAGAGAATGACACACAAGGTAAATAATAATGTTGGTAGATTATTCACAAGAATGAAAGATAGATTACAAAAGTTAGATATGTCAAATTTAGTTTATAAAATACCTTGTGGTGGCAACAATAATGAACAATGTGCGAAAAAATATGTAGGAACAACTGGGACGAAACTGAAAACTAGAATAGCAGGACATAAACATGACCAAAAATATAGAAATTATAATTCAGCACATGGTACAGCTTTATCGACTCATTGCAGGGATTTAAATCAATATCCAGATTTTGAGAACACATCCGTTTTAAACGTGGAAGGTTTTAAGAAAAGAAGATATATGTATGTTAGAAATGTTACAAATAAATAATGTTCCATTTGAAGAAAGGATTAATTTTAAAAAAGATACTGAGGGTTTAGCTCAGATTTATAGATATTTATTGAATAACAATAAATAGGTTGACGAAAAGGGAAATAGGTTTAGATCTACGGTTGTTTTCTAAAAAAAAGTTTAGATGGCTTAAGTTAGATTTGTTAAAAAATTTTTTGACGAAAAAGGGAAATATTTTAAAATTGTTTTTTGTTTCCTCTTTTTAATTTTTAATTTTTTAATATTTTGATTTATGAAATGTTATTGTTGAATGTTGAAAAAATTTTTAAATTTAATTTTTAATTTTTATTAATTGTCAAACATAATTTTTGTTAATTTTAATTAAAATATATCCTGAAGAAGATTTCCAAAGGAAATCGAAATATCGATAATAAAAAAAAAACGAAATATTTAAAATAAAAGTGACGTTAAGCTCAAATATTAATAAAGAAGGAAAATCACTTATAAAATCATACAGTTAGTTATGCGCTACCCTGTACTCCGAAATTGTTCATGTTTGATGTTTCTTAAAAAAGATTTTTTCTTAAAATTCCGATATAACTCGAAATATTTGTCAACAATCCTAAAACAAAATCGTAAAAAAAATTTTACAGTCATTCGTAAAACTGCTCTAGGGGCGATAAGGCCATCCTTGATTGTCTGCCTTTCGGGCGTTTTTCGTTTCAGTCTTATTGTCTAACCACCGTAATTTAACAAAGGATTACTAAGCAAAATTTGCTTTGTAAACCCTTACTAAATTAAAAACAAAATTATGAATCGGGCAGTAATGCCTTGGCATCGTACAACTGTAAGGTGTTCAAGTTTTTCGGTTTTCAACCTTAACTCTATGCATTCGTTTATAAACTGACTTTTTTATTCTGTTTTAAATTGTTAAAGCAGCATTTAAAGCTAAGGCGGATGACTGATGGAGTACCATAATACCCTGCAGCGTATTCCAGGAGTAACATTTTTGGGTAAAATTGTCAAAACATTAAATCCAAATATTTCGTAGTTTGACAGCACGTTTCGTGCAATGTGTTTCAATGGATTTTTCTTGATGTAAAAATATATTTTTTTCTTAAATACAAGTTTTAATTTAATAAATTAATACAATTCAATAAACTATTACAAATAAAATAACTGGCACATTTAATATGAATTGCATGTGTCAGTTAAAAACCGTACAATGTCGCCAAGGGAACCTTCGAAGATGCTTTGGCTAAAGAAACCACAAGTCTTTTGTTAACTGAAATTAATTAAATTCAAATTCAGATAGATTGAAAACAAGTATTTTATTAACAAATCTTTTAAATAACAGTGATTGCTGTGGCATACTAAAAAAAATCAAGGTCAAGAGGAAACCATTTCACAAAAGGTATTTATTCAATCAGTATCAGTATTGAGCAATAGTGATCTATACTGATCTATAGTTTACAAAAACGAAGTATTACTCTGACACAATAATTTTATAATTTTTAAATTTAGTTAGCTTTTCGGTGTATAAGTAGTATACGACATTGAGCTTTTCAGATAAATCTAACGGTCACAAAAACGGAGCCAGACCCTAAAATCCTAAATGCTCAGTCTTGACGAGACATTATTTGCTGCGCTCAATAACAAAAATCCTGCAGAATGATAACAGAATGATCTATGAAGAAAAGTTTACGTATGACACAACAACTCTTATATAGCATGTAAGGAAAATATAGCCAATCACCATAAAATTGAGACACACATTTTCGAGAGTGTACCCCACTTGGGGCCCATGCGCAGTGATGGATCCACCAGCACCAAATTATGTGAAGGATTTCAGATTCATATAAAATTTATTTGTGCCGAATATTATTACATATTTTCATCTATATTAGATTTTGTCGTCATTTTTGAATTTTGAGTTAATACCCTCTTGTTGATCAAGTCCCATATGTATTTGATTTGAATAATATTATACTCTAAAAATTTTGTAAAACCCCAAATCAATTCTTTTTATTTGAATAATATTTAGCTTGGGAAATTATTATAAAAAAAGAATTATAAAACATTTCTGTTAATACAGACATGCAATTTTTATGGCAGCAATTTTTCGGCCTAATGGTGAGATGGGTGAGAAGATTGGGAAGGGGTACTCAGTTTCATGAATTCTGTTTTGTATTGTAATTCTCCCAATTTTTAACTTTAAGTGTGCTAAAGGTGTTTTGTTATACCCACACCACAATAGTGGAGAGGGTATTATGCATTTGTGCTGATGTGTGTAACGCCATAAAATATTGGTCCTATACCGACCTTAAAGTATATCGATCTACTCAGAATCACTTTCTGAGTCGAACTAACGATGTCCGTTCGGCTGGCAGGCTGGCTGGCTGAATGGTTGGCTGGCTGTCCATGTAACCTTGTGCGCAAAGTACAGGTCGCAATTTTAGAGATAATTTGATAAAATTTGGGTCATAGGTTCTTATTGGCAAAAGGACAAAGCATATTGAAAACGGCCGAATCGTAGGACCACGAGGGAAGATAGGCGGAAATTTCTTCCTCTCAGAAACTATCAAACCGATTTTAATGAAATATAAAACATACATAGAACCATATCTCTATGGACACAAAAAGGATGCAGCTTTTAAAAAATAGGACCACGAGGGGAGATAGGGCCAATTTCTGCCTCTCAACCCGATTTTAATGAAATTTAAAACATAGATAGATACATATCTATAGGGACACATTAGCTATACAGTTTTTAAAAGATAGGACCACAAGGGGAGGCAGGGGGCAATTTCTGCCTCTCACAAACTTTCAAACAGATTTTAATGAAGTTTATAAACATAGATAAATCCATATTTATATGGACATACATAAAAGTATGATGTGTTTTTAATACTGTGGTGTAGGGTATCATATGGTCGGGCTTGACCGACTATACTTTCTTACTTGTTTTTAATTGTAAAATATAACATAAGGAGAAGAGGAAAGACAAGATTAAAAATTGCAGGACTAGAATTTCATAATCTGCCAATTTCAAAGTAGAAAAATTGCAGCAACAAAAATTTCAAGTCTCTACGATGACTACAAAATGGTAACCACTAAAATAAACACAATTTTATATAAGTAGTAGAATAAGGTGTCTGACGATTTACCTGGGACTCTACGTATTCTATAGAATAAAGTTTTACTTGTTATTTAAAAGACTAGTACTGATTTGGTTGAAAATGTTTTGTATTTTGTAGGAAATATTGTAAGTTTTAAAAACTGTCGATAGGTATCATGGATTTTAAGAAACTATCGCAGACTTTTGATAGTGTCGACTATTGATAGTTTCAGACTACTACAACTTACTTAACGTTTGTCTAACCAAAACGTACGATGGTAATTATAAATAAAATAAAGGGTTTTCAGAGAATTCTCTACATACATATACATATATATATTTTTTTATTATTATAGAAGGGTCTATGACAATTATGTGCGAAACAAAATATCGGACAAATGGTCGCCAGGGCTTCGGTGGCGTACCTCTGTCCGATAGTCCATATTTTCAATGACTCTGAGATATAATTGAGATTCAACGTCGATTATGTGCCGTATTATCTCATCCTTTAGCTCTTGAAATGTTCTTGGCTTATTGACGTACACTTTTTTAAATATCCTTATAGAACGAAGTCCAACGGTGTCAATTCACTAGATCGTTAAGGCCAATTAACACCGCCATGTCGTGAGATAAGGGTGCGTACTGAGTGGCCGCTTGTTGCCGAGCCGAGCCGACTGACGCTTATTGCGAGATCCAATGCGGGAAAACTGGTACTATACAAGTTAGTACAAATAAGCGCGAACAGGTCATTGTGGGCGCGGAGCTGGTCAGAGCGCAAAGATGATTGAATGCGAGAAAACAGTTCCAAAGCGTATTTCAGCGCCGAAAACATTGTTTATGTTGTTATGATTTCAAATTGTTTGGAAAACATTTAAAAAAATAATAAAAATTAAAAAGAAAATAAAAATTAATAATAAAATAAATAAAAATTTAACAAAAAATTAAAAATTAAAATATAGTAACAGTTATAAAAATTAAAAAAAAAGCTTATAAACAAAATTTAAAAAAAAGGAATAAAAATTTCTAATACACAACCAACCGAAATGCATACAAACATACATAAAACACAAATAATAGATAAGATATCAGGGCTGATTCTCGCATCCATGATGCACACTCAAACTTGTTTCTCGCATAAACAAGTTCTCGCAATAAGCGTCAGTCGGCTCGGAAACAAGCGGCCACTCTGTACGCACCCTAACACGTGAGAGCCACTGTTCCGTTGGCTGTCTGGTGCCATCCTGTTGAAGCTACATATCGTTCAGGTCCATAACCTAAATTTCTGGCCACAAGAAGTCCGTTATCATCTCGCGATAGCGAACACCATTCGCGGTAACTGATAAGCCGACCTCATTTTTGAAGAAGTACGAAGAACGAAATGAGCGAGCATGCACAGGTGTTTGCATATTTTCTACAGACCTGGTTTGCTAAAATTTGCGCACAATTCTCCCGATTGTAGACAAATTTGTTCGATTATGCTGAACAAAAAAATCACGAAGTGCATGAAATGCTTTCTGATTTGAACGCCCATTTTCGTAAAAGGCTTCAACAATCCCAGGAAAAACTTTTTGATTTTTAGTAATAGGTGGTAGTTATTTCATACATTAGATGGTAAGTAGTTGTCATAACAATTGTCATTATTCTGAAAATTTCAATAAGTACTTACTAGTAATGGCCTCAGCAACTACTTATTACTTCTGTTATTTTCACTACTGAATATTTGCTTAATGGTAACGTACTCAATAACTACTTATTAGGTCTATTAACTAGTGATTGTTTGGCTTCTGGTAAGTTTATTGTAAGTACTTACATTTCAACTTACTAGTATTTAAATAATAATAACTAGGTATTTTTGACTTCTAGTAAGTGTATTTTTTAAGTACTGAATTCTTTCGACACCTCGAACAAAAATATGTAGTTATTCAGCCGAAAAATAAGTAGTGTTTATTTTCTCCAACATTATTTGCTAACTTACCAGGTAAGTAAAGTTTTTGCTGGGATGTTGACGCGCTGCTCAATTGCGTAGCTTTTCATGGTCGAATTTGTCAAACACTAAAAAAAAGAGTGTCAAATTAAGTTGAGAAAAAGTGTGACTCAAAATGAACATCGTGCATTATGGTTAGAACACCCTTTTAAAAAGCTTCTTTCTTCCCCAAAGCTTATCCCGCAAAGAAATACTGCAGGAGACAGACTAGAGTCTCTGGCGGGAATCGAACCCGCAACCCTGGCGCTGATAGACTAGCTCACTACCAGCTTGCCTACAGGGGCACTCAAACGCGCGATTTTATAAGCGATTTGTATTTACCTCGTTCATTATTGTTTTACTTTTGGCACATTTTGTTTTGACATTCTTTAAATAAATTTTAGGGCTGCCCAATAAAGTTTACAAATAGGGTACAAGGATCTTGGTTATTAATAGACGACATCTGACAAAATATGGGCGGGTGTAGAAAAGTGGTTGTGTTTCGAAATAGATTAATTTATACCTAAAGAGCGGTAGATTCGACTGCTACTTGTTTTTTTTAAGTTTTTTAATGCCAAGCAGATACATTTGGTACCCTCTTTTTGTCATGTACAACACTGCCATAGTTTTTTGAAAAGCAGACATTTCAGGAATTAACGAAATCGTTGAGAATCTGAAGAACCTCTAACAAAATAGCGATCGGAATTGCAAACCCATTCCGATTTGATTAGTTGCCATGCTTGCTTGATTTTCTTAAATATCTTGTTGTTGTTTGAAATTTGAAATTCTTTAAAGTGCTTCTATTTCCATTTAATCAAGTTTTCCTTGTTCTATTTCTAATAAATTAGTAAAATAATGTTACCACATTTTTACTGACAATATACCTATTTTTGCCTTAATGGGCTACTTATTTTTGAATTAAAGCTTCAATTTAGCTTTCAATTTAATTCAATAATTTTTATATGAATTCACTTTAGTTTTTTTTTTTTGCAATTTCAGCAATTGCAAACGTTTTATCTAAATTAGTTGCCAACAAAAAAAGGAACGTGAGAGAAGCAGATCGAGGAGAAAATATAACAAAACTTAAAGCAAACAAGTATTTTAATGACAGCTGTCAATATGTCAATTGTTTTGAATTGTTCAGCAGTTGTGGTTGTTGTAGTTTTTAATCATAAAATAAAATATAGTGTCTTGAAACTATACAAATGTTATTTGCATACAAGGCGGCATTTAAACTGCTGCTTAATGCACATGGAAAGTTTTGAAAAAATAAAAAAAAAACACATAAATAATGATTCGAACAGAAATCGATAAAAACCAAAACTACAAAGAGATAAAGACCAGAGGAAAAAATATAAACAAGTTGTCTTTTTTTTTCTTTTTGGGGTGCAGGTAATAAATCATTTTAATTAAGAAGGAAATAAAATAGAAAACTATGTCGCATTAAATATATATTAATTATAACAAAACGAGAAAGGAATTAAGGTGAAGAAAATATGTAGGGAACATTTCAACACTTTATTGCAAAGATGTTTAAAACATTTTTCAAAATCTAATAGAGTAAAATATTTAAAAGTTTTTTAATAATTTTGTAGTTCTCAAAATCTCGTTTAACCCCACCACGATCAGTCAAGAATAAAAATTATCGATAAAATTTTAATAAATTTCATGTTCCTTGTTTCATGAAAATAATTAAATGAAAATAAAATTTTATGAAATATACCTGGTTAAAAATAAAATCGAATTTGGACTTAAAGCCATAAACAGTTAGATTAACCACAATGAAACTATAGTAATAGTATTTACTTTATTTAAAATTATCTTGGTTTCATGTTTATTTTAAATGAAAAATGTTAAAATAAAATTGTTCAATATTGAAACCATAAAAATCCTGTCTTGTATAGAAAAACAAACAAAGAAAACATATTTTTTTTTTATTTTCACGTTTAAAATAATCTAAAAAGAGAAGAAAAATTCCCGTATTTTTTTTTTTTTTTTTTTTTTTTTGTTTAAATTATTTAGTTAAACACTACATAAAATTTTCAAAGTTGAATGATGACGAAACCCATATTGGGCCATTCATACATACAAAAAAAGTGAAACATGTGTTACAGGAATAAATAATTTTATCCTCTCCTTTTCTGGCTCGCGGGTAAGTGTTTTGAATTATTCCTAAATCAATGCATATGTTGTCTCTGAAGATTCTTCTCACCCTTATTTCAAACTGAAACCAATTCGATTCTACATGAAATTCACGTTGTTTCAACTTGAAGTAACTTTCATTCTAAATTTACTGCAATGTTAAATTCACATGAATTATAGTTAATATAATATAGGCCTGCCATACGTCCTGGTTTTCCAGGATTGTCCTGGTTTTTAAATACTTGTCCTGGTCCACTATGAAATTGTCCTGGTTTTTTTTTACAGGTCAAGATAGAAAATTTGCTTTTTGCGGGTTTTAGTTGTTAGCAAAGGTTAAGATTTCTGTTATAACACTGCTAACATAAGGCAATTGTATCAACAACTTTAATTAAATTCAACTGCTATCTGGTGTAAACGACGTTTAACTAAAAGCTTTCAATAATATTAGATGAGAGTCAATCCTCTTTCAAATTTTGTTTCAACTAGTTGCTTTAAAAAGTTATACCATGTTAACAACTTTTATAAGTAATCGAAAACCGATAACAAATTACTTTCTTAAATGTAGCCCATACACGTTTCAATTCAATTGTCAACTGAGTCGGTTGTTGTCCAAAATAAAAGCGTGTATAACTTTGTCAATTGATTAGTTTGACAGTTGTCAAGTTGGTTGAAGAAAAATCAAAAGTCTGCTCAATGGACTAAAGAAAGAAACTCGTTAAAGACTGACCCCCGTATTCATAAAAAATAAAATAAGTTTGAAATGTGTTTTAAGGCAAAAGATTCATACAAATTTTTCTTAAAATGAATTTCAAATCCATTTTATTTTTTTATGAATACGGCAGTGAAACACCGGAGAGTAATATTCAATGTAAGTAACTATATCAAAGACTGAATTGAAGTTCTAGAAAAAGTGCAATCTTCTGAAAAGTATTATAGTTTAGAACATTTTAAGCTCAACTTTTTATTATTTTTCATCGTTTTTATGTACATGACGTACACGTTAATTTTTTTTAATATTTGAGAAGTGGTGTAACCCCAGACTTATTATAAGATGATTAGTAGTTAACACTACTCTTGCACTATAGTACTTAGTTGAACGGCCCATGCAAAAACTATGTGTCTAGCGCCATCTGTTTTGGATACAAACAGTTGACTTACTCGACTATTGCACTGTTAAGAACAGTGCAAAGAACATATCTTTCACCAGAACCGTAACCAAGTAACCACTTCAGCGCTGATAGCCTCATATATTGTTGGATTTAAAAATAAAAAATTAATGGTTTTTATATATACATGTACATACATATGAATTAAAAAAAACTTTTTTGTTGGCGTAATTTTTTATCCATTTTTTCTATGTGTCCTGGTTGATAGGTTCAAACTTCTGGCAGCCCTAATATAATAGCAAAAAATGTTGCTCGCAATTTATTTTAAAATCATATTAAATTAACTATGAAGCAAAATCACTACCGAAAACTGTAGAATCAGCCTTGTTTTCGTTCAGCTATGTTTACAATTGTTCTTCAAGTTGAACAAAGAAAGGTCAATAGAAAAACGACAAAAAAAGAAAACATAAAAACAAATGTATGAAAAAACTGAATCGAGGACGAAACATGTAAAATTAAAACTAGATAAATAATTACAGAAAATTTTGAGACCCGTCAAAAATACCATTGTGTAAAAAATGATGTTTGACTATAGACGGCCAGTCGTCTCTTAGTGGCAAAAAGCTTAAAACATTAAAGAACTCTTATGATGAGACTGTGGTTACTCTCAAAACATAAAGGGTGGTTAAATTTAAAGGGCCGATGTTGAATGTGAACCAAACCTAAACGTCAAGTTTTTTCTGCATTTCATTTGACATTTCTCAATTTCAGACTAACTCAATTTGAACCATGGAAAGATACACTATCGAGTAACGCGTCAAAGCAATTCAGGCTTATTATTAAAATGGGCGTTCAAATCAAAATGCATATCGTGTAATCTTGATTTTTTCAGTCAATTTAATCGTAAAAATGTGCGTATAATCGCAAAAATCGTGCAAAAGTTTGAGCAAACCGGGTCTGTAGGAGATGTGAAAACACCAGTGCATGCTCGTACAGCTCGTACTGCAGAAAATTTTGCTGCTGTTCGCAATAGTATGGCTGAAGAGCCGTCCACCTCAACTCGTCGCAGTGCCAACAATTGCTCCTCTCACGCTCGTCGTTGATGAACATTATGCATAAAGACTTGTATTTACATGCTTACAAGGTGCAATTGACTAAAGTCTCTTGACCATTCCAAACGTCGTCAATGGTCAGAATGGTGGCAAGAAGAAAATCATCTTCAGTGGCGAGGCACATTTTCACCACAGTGGATTCGTCAATATGCACCCACAAAGAGTGACTGTTCGGCGCGGTTTATGGGATGGCGGCATAATCGGGCCGTATTTTTTCAAAATGAGGCCGGTCAGGCAGTTACTGTGTGGGGTGTTCGCTATCTTGAGATGATAACGAACTTTGTATGGCCCGAATTGGAAGATATGGATGTGGACGATATGTGGTTTGAACGGGACGGTGCCACTTGCCACACAGCTCACGAAACAATGGCTCTTTTGCGCGACAAATTCAATGGCCGTGTTATCTGACGTGGTGGCGATTTCAATTGGCCGCCAAGATCATGTGATTTGACACCGTTGGACTTCTTTTTTTGGGGTTATTTGAAAGAAACGGTGTACGTCGATAAGCAACACTTCCAAAGCTAAAGGCACATTAAAGGCATAGAACCCCAATTATGCCTCAGCGTCATCGAAAATTTGGACTACGAATGGAGGTGTGCCGCCGAGGTCGCGGTGGCCATATGGCCGATATTTTGTTCTATACATAATTGAACTCTACCAATATTATCCAAATAAAATGAAATGACAATAATTTCCTAAATAATTTGTGTGTTATTCAAAATCAATATCGGCCGTTAAAATTTAATTTATAAGTTCGCCCCTCATTAAGTCAACAATAAAAATGATCAATAAAATTTTAACTCATTTCATGTTGTAAGATTCCATCGTTCATGAAAATAATTAAATTTTATGATCTTGAGCCTGATTAAAAATAAAATAAAATTTGTATTTAAAACCACAAACAGTTCGATTAACCACAAAGACAATAATTTTGTTTTAGTTTGAAAGTTCTAATTGATTGAAGATTAAAACAAAAACTTAGCTTGCTTAGCTTAAATTTGGTCTTATTCGGTCCCTGTTTCAATTAGCCCCAATGCAAATGTCCCCGTTCCACCAGTTAAGGCAAGAAAGTGTCCAGGAGGTTTTCAAAAAAAATGTTTTCTAATGAAAGGGAAAATATATTTCTATATGTTCGCCTACAAGTCGTTCATTATGGAAGCAGATAAGTTTTAAATATAATGGTTATTTTTATCATGCTTATTGCTACCACAAACCATATTATGATTTAAAAATTTAATTCATATTCTATTCAATAAATATACATGAAAAAATCATGATCCTTTAATTCGTTGCTCCTACCAAAATCTTTAATTTTTGGTTTTAATTTTCAATTTTCGATTTCTCATAGTTTAATTTTTAGCCAACAAAAGAATTCCATTATGGCGGTTGCTCAAAAAAAACAGAAAAGATCCCAAACAAACATTATTAAGAAATATTTGCTGTTGTAGTTGCAACAACAACTTGTCGATGTTTTTGTTGTTGTTGCCTGAATACATTAGCATCATCAGAAGCCGTACTTAAACTAATCTTCATCAACATTTTTGCTTGTCGCCATTTATTTTGCGCAAAAAATGCTACAAAACAATCAAACTACTCAAAAACTTAAAGTAACTCATCATCATTCCCTACCAACAATAATAGCAAAAAAATAAGTCGGTATGTAGTAACAATAACAAACTCTTTAAGCGGCAACATTGTAAAGTATGGTTGGGACCCTAAAGATCCATTCGCATTAAGATAGTGTGAAGTATACCAAAGAGATGAAATTGGAGTAAGTTCTTATTTTAATCTACACTGATAGAAAATGCGTCATAACGCTGATGTGTTTTGACATCAGTACTATTCGTTTTTGACCCCATGACACTTTTCATCATGGTGATGTCAACCTTAACATCACTTGGCCAAAGTGTCAACAGGGTCAAAATGAAATTATGTCATCAATCGGATGACACATCGGTACAGAAATGACGAACATGCCCCAAGTGCGATGACGCAGTAACATCGGAGAAAGGACACATAAGCATCAATTTAATGACAGTTTGTCATTAAGTCAAAGTCATTGGAATGGACTCATGTCAAAGTGAGAGAATATTATTATTTACTTACCTGTTACATGTGTTCGCTTCACGTCTGTTGAATTACGACCTTTGTTTACAGCGGAACTCTCAATAGTAAAACACCAGCACCATGCCCAATATGGTTTTCGTAATCATTCTACTTTAAAAATTTTATGTATTTAACTAAATAATTTAAAAAAATAGAATATAGGAATTTTTGCTTCTTATAATACATTGTAATCATGAAAATAATGTTAATAATATATAAAATGTGGCATCGAATTGATGTCACTATAGTCATAAAATAGATGACACGTAAAAAATTACAACATTGTACAAAGACGCTAGTCATTGGATTAATGTTACTTTTTGCATCATTGATGCCATTTGTAGTACCATTGATGTCACAATTCTGATGTAAGGGCATCATCAATATGAAGACGCATTTTTTCTGAAAATGTTCGCTTTAGGGAAAAAAAAAATAAGAATACATATATACTCAAAAAGTATATGACGTACAACGAATCTATTTTGAATATTTTAAAACTCAAAATTTTGCCGCTTCACATTGGGGCAAAAAGCCTTTTTTGGCAGATCAATTTATAACTATTCAGCTACAATAGTAAGGCACACTAAATTTCAAATGTGTTGCTCTTAGAACAAACTGCACCTTCCAACAAAAATTTGGAGGTATAGGAGGGGGAGACGGCTTCCCCTCAAACAAAAATATTATTTTTTTTATATCTGAAGAACTACACTTGTTACCCTTGGAACAAACTGAATGTTTCAACAAAATCTAGGAGTTACAGGAGAGGGATGACGGATACTCCCCAAACAAAGTAATTATCATTTTTCTGATATCTGCAGAAGTACAATAGTAAGGCAAAAAGTTATAAATGTGATTTTGTTTCACTCACGCTCCAACTTAATTTCCATGCAATTGCATGACTTCGGGTACGAATTACCAAAAAATTGATTTTTTTTTTTGTACAACAAGCCCAAGGAAGTAGTTGTGAGTGCCTGAGAATCATATTTGTAAAATCACGCACATAATTTTTTTTTGTTAAATCATTATCAATATATTTAAAAATTAAACGATCCGTGTATGTAAACGCATCACGTGAGAACAACTGGAACGATTTGATTGATTTTTTTCCGGCGATGGTTTGTAAAGAAAATAAAATTTAAAAATTCATGGCAAAAGTCGGAAAATTTAAGTTTTTAATAAATTGCCTACTATGCAATTCTCATTTTATCTAAGTATAAGCCAATTTAAGGGGAAACGTTGAAAATTTAATATTTTGCCTCCTTTTAGTTCTAATTTTTCTAAATATGAGAAAATTTAACGAAAAACTCGGAAAAGTTCACTTTCACTTCTCATTAGAAAATATCTTCCAGGCGAATCCTAAGTGTCAGCTAGTAATAAATGACTTTAATAATAAATTTGCAAGTGCAAGGCATTCAAAAATGAACAAGCAATTTGCTTAATTTGATTTTCTTGCGAAAACAATAAAGCAGTTTGTTTTTATTTTGTTTTTTCTTAGCCCACTTACAACTACAATTAATGTTCGGAGAATTCCAACCAATTGTAGTGGAGAATGTAATAAACGATAAACAAACTGTTTATTGTTTTGTATTTTTGTTTAAGCCACAGAATACCACAGAACTGTCACGAGACGGAAGATTTTGCGTTTTTTTTTGTCTCTTTCAAAGAAAGCTGCCCTTTTGCATTTCTCTTTTCATCATCTTTTATGCCGCAATACAATGAACACAAATATATTTAGTTAAGATTTATTAGCAAAACTGTTGTAACAATTCACTCTTAAGTTTACCACAACACGAGTAAATAATATTTAAGTAAGTAAATAACATTATAAAACACATTTTTTTGCACAAAAAACAACGTTTGCTGAACTAATGCATTTGTTTAACGTGGTTTGTGTTTTGTTATTTTTGTTTTGATCACGCCATTTGTGTTCATTGTTGCGGCCTGTTTTTACACCTTGCCACTTCACTACCAAAAAAGCTTTCTGTCTGTTTCTTCGAAAGCTGCCCTCGCAACTGATTTTTTCACATGTCACTTTTTACAGTTCTGTGTATTCTGTGGTTTAAGTTTTAATTTCGTTGCATATAAGACTTTTTAGGTGTTTCAAATTTTCATTCAGGCTGCAGTTTTATTTGCTTACTAGCTGACCCGACAGACGTTGTCCCGTTCAAATTAGGAGAAATGTTTGCGTTCGATTTTTAAAATCCGTTAAAAAGGTACGAACATTTGAAAGAAAAATTAGTCAAATCGATGGAGCCGTTTTCTGATTTTAGGTAAATCGAAAAAAGTGGGCGTTAAATTAGGCGGGGCAAAATTTTCTTTCCGTAAAAACCTAAGTTGGACCATGGCGATGATTTTAAAGAAAAAATCGTCCAAATCGGTCAAGACGTTCTCAAGTTATGAACTTAATAAAAAAAAGTGGGCGTTAAAGTAGGCGTGGTAAATTTTTCTTTCGATAAAAACTTAAAATTGAAAGAAGAAGAATCGTTTTCTGATTTAAGGTTATTCGAAAAATGTGGCCGTAAAAGTGGGCGGCGCAAAATTTGGACCATGGCGATCATTTTAAAGAAAAAATCGTCCAAATTATATAGATGTCATTGGTGGTGCGATATGAAAATTGGATTTTGCAACGCCCCGCAGACCGAAAATCAAAAATCAGACTTCACCAGCCGTTTTGGAGTTCATACGTTACATACATACACACATCCTGTTTTATATATACTTATATATAAGAAGATATCTTTCAAACATTTTTAGGAGAATGTATCCTGATGATCTGGCCTAAACAACCAGTTAAATGCGCATAGAAACTAACTTAACCCCCCAACAATAGATTTCAGTGTTTTTATCAAGAATAAAAATTGGGAATAAAGCACGACAAACAAAATCTTATTAATTAAGAATTTTGTGCACTTTAAGCTTAAACATGAAGTTTTCAAAGTCCTTGACCATTTTTTAAATTAATCCGTGAAATCACCGCCCCTATTCGCACCTAACAATCGCTTAGAAATTCTATTTCGTTAAGAATTCTTCCCCATTTACGCATTTGCTTTTATTTTGTTACAATATTGTTGTTGATTTTTTTTTCTATCTTTCTCCATTTGAAATATTAAAATAATCTAAGAAGTAAAACCGATGATAAGATGTGGTAGTGTGTATGTAGTATGTAGTTACAAAAAAAAAAAAAAAAATCCAACAAACGTCATGTTTGTAAGGGGTATACGTATGTAAGAAGAGATAGAATACCCTGCAGTTCAAAAATAATTAGCCTAGTCTTTGGTGAAAAGTGCTTAAAGTTAAAAATGTTTCAAATTAAAGTGAATACAACATGACAAAATCATTGTAAAATTGCCTCTTGTCTGGTTAACAGATGTTATTAAAAGACACATAAAACGTTTTCTAAATCGCCTCTTAATAAGCGAATCAATTCAAGGTTTTCTAAAGTGATAAGATATTTTTACAAGTCCACGCCCTAAAGACTTCAGCGGAAAGTTACCTTTCTCTTTTCTTATTTATTGAATCTTCGTTAATATATTAAATATGAACCAACAATAATTCATCAAATTCTAATACTTTATTTTACGACCTGCCAGGGCAGGATAAATTTCCCATCGCATGTATACATTGTGCAGTGGGAATTTTACAGAATACACTGCTAATACATATTGTGTAAAAGTGCCTTTAACAGGGAAGCTAAAAAACATTTTGTTTTATTTGTATCTTCCTGTTACATGGTACCACTTTTATAAGCTATCAACTAGGGCGGTCCGAAAACTAACCGACCTAGCAAAGAAGTAGCAACAACTAAAATATTTCCTGGACTTAGTCTTGAAAGGTTAAACCTGGAAAAAGTTACACAAAGAACCAAAAAAATTTTCTAAAAATGAACTACCGGGTATTAATATGTCCAATTTTAATCACATGTATATAATAAAGGATATATGTTTGTCTAAATCTATCTGCAGGGTAATATAAGGCCTACAAACCGAATTAAAAAAAAATACGGGAATCAAGAGGAAATTGAAAGAAATACAAAATATAAGGGACAGACAGCAGCTGATTATATAAAGATTTTTCGATGATAATTCGTTTTTGTTGGCGAGGTAACATATGATTTTTTTATTTGTTGTTGTAGTTTCCAAAGCTTTTATTGTTTAGAAATTGTTGTTGTTATTTTTTTTTTTTAAGCCATTACTGCTGCTGTTTTTAGTTGTGCGGTGGCCGTTGCGTTTTATTGTGTGATTTTGTTTAAGCAAAATTGCATTTTGTTTAGAAAACCAAACAACCATGAAGGTTGTATTGTTGCGTCTGGGATTATGATGAGATTCCATCACCATAATCTGATGGCGATCGTCATCCTCAGCTTGGAAAAAAAAACTTAAAACTTTTTTAGCTTAATTTTTTTTTTTCTTTGCAGTCGTATGTTTTTTTTTTTTCTTCTTTCATTTTAGGGTCTCAAAGGGAAAGAAAAAGGAAGAAATTCAGCGTAGATCAGTTCGAGAACTATTGTTTTGTGCTGTGTCTAGATTTTTTTGTAGTGTTTGCGGTTGTTTGTCGTCATTTCAAACTTTGTTTGTTGTTTTCTTTTTTGGTTAGTTTTTGTTAGCCCGATTTGTTCTTATTTTTCGCGATTGTTGTTAAAATTGTTGTTGCAGTTGATTGTGTGTGTGTGTATACCGCGATTGCTGGCTAGGTTGCTGCTGTTGGTGATGATGATGATTCGTGTGGCTTTTGTCATGATAAAATTAATAGATGTAGTAGCGTTTTTTGTTTCTATCTTTTGTCTGCTTCAAATGTTCTAAACCGCCGCTGATGCTAATGTAGTTCATGTTCTTTTATAAACTTTTATGTTGGCTGCTGTTGTTCTTTTCCCTTTTGGTTTTCTTGTTCCTTTTTTTACAAACAACCAATTTAAGTTGAGCATAGGGTATGGCGATTTAAGGACTTTTCTAAATTTATGCTTTATTTTGATGTATTTCCGTTCTTTTTGCTGCTATTTTTGTCTATTAAAATTTTGTATAAATGTTGACTTTTGTTCCACTCTTTGATTTAACTGCCACTGTCTTAAGTTTTATTTTGTTGAGGTTCAATAGGGAAATTATTTTAAGTACCTACTTAAGAAAGGGAATTAGGTAGGTATGTTAGCGTTTATTGAAATTGTCCTAATTTACACATCAATTAGAATTGCATTCACACACATAATTTCTTAAAATAAAAAAACTCTTTTGATTAGTATTAACACTAATACTGCAGATTTCTGCACAACTAACCATTTAAGTAGTTTCTTTGTTAAATCAAAAAAATCAGGCGCAAAACTTTATTTAAAGTTAAACTTTTGAACATGACTGAGGAATTTAATGAAATGTATGAAATTCGGCAATCGTTCAAACAGAACAACAATATCAAATTTCAAACAAATTTTGGGTCAAACAAATGTTGTTTGTCTCTACATTAAAAAACCACATAATTGCACGAAAATGTTGCATTAAATGCCAACAATATTTTGATAGTTTCAATGATGTAATAACACATTTACATAATTCATAGTTTTTGGCATTTTTCTCATATTTGTAAGCGAGTCTTTTGCGTTAAATAGGTAAAAAAAAATCTACTTTTTCAGTGCAATCAAAGATTTTTTTGGATATATTTAATATTTATGCAGTTTTGTTGTAACAACTTAAAGAGACTTTTTGTGTTTAAATTCAGTTTTTGTGTTAAAAGTCAGTGTTTGTGTAAGAAGTCAGTATTTGTGTAAAAAGTTAGTTTTTGTGTAAAAAGTCAGTTTTTGTATGAAAAGTAGTTGTATGTAAAAAGGCAGTTTTTGTGTAAAACGTAAGTTTTTGTGTAAAAAGTCACCATTTGTGTAAAAAGTTAGTTTTTGTGTAAAAAGTCAGTTTTTATGTGAAAAGTAGTTTTTATGTAAGAAGACAGTTTTTGTGTAAAACGTCAGTTTTTGTGTAAAAAGTCACCATTTGTGTAAAAAGTTAGTTTTTATGTAAGAAGACTGTTTTTGTGTAAAACGTCAGATTTTGTGTAAAAGACACTATATGTGTAAAAAGTCAGTTTTTGTGTGAAAAGTAGTTTTTGTGTAAGAAAGCAGTTTTTGTGTAAAATTCAGTATTTGTTTATAAAGTCAGTATATGTGAAAGAAGCCAGTTTTTGTGTGAAAAGTAGTTTTTGTTTAAAAAGTCACTTTTTGTGTAAAAAGTAGTTTTTGTGTAAGAAGACAGTTTTTGTGTAAAAAGTCAGTTGTTGTAAAAATAGCCAGTTTGTGTGTAAAAGGCAGTTTTTGTGTAAAAAGTCAGTATTTGTGTAAAAAGTCAGCTTTTGTTTAAAAAGTCAGTTTTTGTCTAAGAATTCAGTTTTTGTGTTAAAATTACATTTCGTGTAAAAAGTTACTTCTTGGGCAAAAAATTATTTTCTGGCTGAAAAAAAAACCAAACTTTTCGTGTAAAAACTAAATTTTTTGTGAAAAAGTGACTTTTTAAGTTATTATTAGTTTTTGTATATAATTGCTAAAGTGTGACTATTTGCGTTTAAAAATAATTTTTTGTAAGTTGTATTACTTTGTATGTCATATTACTTTTTTTATTAAAAATTACTTATTGCGTAAACAGTGAAGATTTTTGTGAGAACTGTATGTATAAAGCTGCGATTGGCAACCTATACTTTTACATTTTGCGATTGTATGTGTTGTATGAATTTTACATATGTTGTTGTTAATGTTGTTAAATACTTTTCAATGTGTGTGCTTGTGGCGGCCCTATGCTCCTTGCAGGAGTAAAAGGAACAAATATATGTGTGAACACGTATGAAATAAAAGTTTATAAAAGAGAAAAGAGATAACTCGGCGCCCTGACTTTGACGATCGTAGGCATAGAGAGACTTTTCGAGTAAAAGGTGACTTTTTGTGTAAAATATGACTTTTTGTGTTAAAGATGACTTTTTGTGTAAAAGATGACTTTTGGTGTAAAAAGAGAATGTTTGTGACAAAAAAAAGGTTCTTAAAATAATAACATTTTTCTGTGATTTGTGTGCAACTTCTTGCGGATTGTGACCTTTGGTGTTATCCTTTCCACAAATATTTCAAATGTTTCTTCTGTTAACCATCGATTTTGTTAAAGACATGTTTAAAAAATTTAACAAAATCCAAATAAAAATACATGTTGTTTAGTTATGTATGTTCACAACGATATTTTACAATATGTTTCTTTTTAAGCAGGCACAAATTTACAACGATACACAAGCATACAGTCACAATAACTTTAGGGGGAAAAATTTAAAAATCCCCAAACCCAAAATAATTCTTTAGCAGACCAACTTCTTGTGTTCCAAGCCACACAAATACAAAAAGGCCAGAAAAATTCGAACAAAAAACATGCATTTTAACAGAAGCATCATAAGACATCAGTAACATTTCCGCCTGCTGTGCCAAACTTATCCAAATCAATTTATAAATCAGCTCAACAGCACCACCAACAACAACATCGACAGCAATAAGAAACAAAACAAAACGAATTAAAACAAAATTGAAGAACAAAAAAAATTAGGGAAAATAAAAACGAAACAGCAAACGCTTTAAGGTCAACAATATCAACACCATAAACCTTTTACAAGTGGTCTTTTGCTTCTAACAGCACACAGAAACAACAACAACATCATCAGCAGGAGCAGCACAAATTTTGGAAATGTTCATTGGAAAGAAAAATTTTATAAAAAAATTAAAAATATTTCATAAACTTCGTTGTAGGAAACCCAAATGTTCAAACTCCACCACCAGAAAAAAACCACAAACAACAGTCCCAACCCAGCAAGCAACAACATCGACAATGAAGTCAATAATGATAACAGAGCTGCTGCCGCTGGTGATGAGGTTGATGATGAGGACTATGACGACAACAACACAACATAAACATGATGAGCAATTTATTGTGTCAAACTCAATTATATTCGTGTGATATTTCTTTAGACCTCATACCAAAATTTGTGAATTAAACAAAAAAAAAGGAAATTGTTACTCTTTTTCTCTTGGCCTTCTTCGAGGACTTATTTTATAACAAGGGGATATAAGGTGGAATAAAAAGTTAGTTCGTCGGCAAAAAAAAAAATTATAATAAATTATAGTTAACAAAGTAAAACTTAATATATTGTTAAAAAATATTGATATTTTCTGAAAAAACTGGATGTTTTTGTGCAAAAAATAACTTTGTGTGTAAAAAATAAACTCTTTGTGTAAAAACATAATTGTTTATGTAAAATACTTTTTTTGTGTAAAAAATTTGTTTTTGAGTAAAACGTGACTATTTGTGTAAAAAGTGACATTTTATGTCAAAAGTGACTTTTTGTGGAAAAAGTGAATTTTTGTGTAAAAAGTGACTTTTTGTGTGAAAAGTGACTTTTTGTGTAAAAAGTGACTTTTTGTGTAAAAATTACTTTTTGTGTAAAAAGATATTTTTTGTGTAAAAAGCCTTTTTGTGTTTAAAATTACTTTTTGTGTAAAAAGTCTTTTCGTGTAAAAGCGAAATTTTGTGTAAAAAGTGAAATTTTGTGTAAAAAGTGACTTTTTGTGTAAAAAGTGACTTTTTCTGTAAAAAATTACTTTTTGTGTAAAAAGATATTTTTTGTGTAAAAAGCCTTTTTGTGTTTAAAATCACTTTTTGTGTAAAAAGTCTTTTCGTGTAAAAGCAGAGTGCGAAAAAACAGTAATGTGCAGAAAGTTGGTGTACCATACCGTATTTTGCCATGAATATAGTATTCTATATACGAATACTTTTTAAAAAAGAAGTTTTTATGTGTTCATGAATTTGCACACAAACAAAATATAGTACATAACGATTGTAAACTGACGAACACATACACTAAGATAACTTACCAATAAGGTTTTAGCATTGGTGTAGTGTTTTAGCTTACATTTTCTATTTTTTAGTGTATCCGTAGTGAACTTTTAATGTATTTGTTTTTTTATTAAAAGAAAGATCTAAAATATTAAATTCTTTGTATGTACGAAAAGAAAATAAGTATGTTATATAATTTTTAATTGTTTATTTTATTTATTGAAAAAAAAAATATGATTTTAATGCTAGAAACACAACTGGGGCGAACAACGAATTATTCGCAAACGAATATTCGTCATTAGAAATAGAACACATTGGTGTATGTGAAAGTACACACAATCGTTGCGTTGGCCGAAATTCGTCGTGCGTAACGAACTCTGCGATAGGTTTATTTCCATTTCTTACGCAGCCGAACGACGAATAAATTGGGAAAGGGACAGCGCAGCATGATAAAAAAGTCAAATTGTTATAAATTGTGAAGGCTGTAAGGGCTGAAAGAATTGCGAACTTGGCTAAAATTCGCGAAAAATTGCAAGCTCTTAAACAAACACTAAAATTTATTTGAAATCTCTAAATGGGTAAAAAAAAACAATATGTCGAAATATAACAAAAAAAAAAAGATATAAGGAATTGCAAAAATTCGGTAAAAATTGCTTATATAATCTAGCGTCCAAAAATAAAAAAATTTTAAGCAACATTAATACCTGGAGTTTACGCTCTTATTGTCTCTCATTTGACGAACTTACAAAACGAATTCGTCGTACTATGCGAAGTTATTCGTTCGTCCCAGTTGTGTTTATACCATAAGTTTAGTTTTATAACAGCAGTGCAAAAATATAAGAAACATATAGAACATACACAAGCACTAATATAAGATGAACCCCCCCTTTTTACAACTTACCGATAGCTAAAAGTACACTTTAAATGACCTTATAAAAAGTGTTCCATTATGAAAACTTTAGCCTTATTAAAAATATTAAAAAATTTGGATTAAAACTTTACTTTAACCTAAAGTGAGCGGTAAAGTTAATTAAGGTTCATCATACCTGGTAGGTTAAAGTAAAGTTGTAATAATGGACCACTTTTTGTACGGCCGATAAAATCCTATCTTTAGCTATCGTCAAGTTGTGAAAACGGGCCTTAGGGTTGTGTTTAAAAAAACCACGTTAGTATACACAACACAACATTTTCGATACGACAATACCCAGCGGTAAATATTGAAAGGACTGCAAGTGGCAGGCCTTTTTGAAGGCCTCTATACTCCTTTCTAAAAGATTCGCTTCGCATGATATCCTGCCTTCGGAAGTATGCCTTCTAGAAGGTATAAACTTCTTTTTAAAAGACCTTCTGAAATATTCAGTACACATTCGCTACTCCCTTCTTTGAGAAGGAAGAAAGGAAGGTGTTCAGTTTTATTTACTTTTTATTTTTAGTGACCTTCCTTACTCCCTTCTTTGGGAAGGGATCGAAGTTGTTTTTAACGGAAGTGTGGAAGGCCTTGCGCCCAATGACAACCTGTGTAAAAAATAAATAAGTATGGAATGCGGCGAGAAGGGCTTCTGACTGCTTGTGACTGCTAAATAAGGCCTTCTGTTAGGCCTCTTTACTCGTTCTAGTTACCGCTGGGTAAGTACAAAATCCACTACAAGACAAACACTTACAAAAAACATTCAGAACTTTCAGAGTAAAGTACTCAACTTATTAGTTACACACAAGCATGAACTTTTAAAGCACAATGAAAGGGAAAAACAGAATATTAAAACATCAATTGACAATCTTTTAACAAAAGATGAAGCAACGATATTGTGGAACAGTGAGGATATTTTGACAAATAAAATGAAGGAAAAATTAAAGATTAAACATAAGGAAAAATTTGAAAAATTGAGGGAAATACAAAAAAGGGAATTGGAAATAAAATTTAATAGAAACTGGTTTAGAAACTTGACCAACACTGAGATACCTGAGGATGTACAGTGGATTTTTTCTCTAGGGAAAAAACATGCACTCCCTGTAACTAGGGATGAATTCCCGATGTTAAAATTCATAGCAGGTGGCGAGGATTTTATACAGACTATACAAGAAAAGGAAGAGCAGGAAATATCAAGGATGAGATTTACATCCAATGTTGGCAATCACTTAAATAAGCTAAAAATTAATAATAGGGACAAATTCACATTGAATGTAATGGAAAAGGCGAAAAAGTTTTTGAAAAACAACGATAACCTTTTGATATTAAACGCCGACAAAGGTAACGTTACCGTAGCCATGGAGAGAGTGGAATATGAAAAAAGAATGAAACATATTGTTGAAGACATGATGACGTACCAAAGGGTTAATAAAGATCCAACAAATGGACTACAAAAGATTAATAATGATTTGGTAGAGGAAATGTTTAGTAGTAATTTAATATCGGAAAGCGAGAAGAGAGGATTAAAAACTGAAGTTGCTATAGCACCAAGGATATATGGCCTTCCTAAAATCCATAAAGAAGACCACCCATTAAGGCCCATATGTTCCTCTATTAACACTCCAGCAAGTGAGTTGTGCAAATATATTACTGTGATATTAAAAATGACTACGGAAAACTCAAGATTTAATGTTAAGGACTCAGTGCAATTTAGGAATAGGATTAAAGACTTGACTATACAGGACGATGAAAGATTAATTTCATTTGATGTTGTCTCGTTGTTCCCCAGTATCCCTGTCGATCTAGCTTTAGTAACTATAGAAGAAAAATGGGAAGAAATCTCCAGGTATACAAAAATGGAAAAGAATTTATTTCTGCGAATTGTAAAATTCTGCATCAAGGATAATCGTTATTTTAAATATGACGGCAAAGTTTATACACAGAAAAAAGGTCTTCCGATGGGCTCACCAGCATCACCCATAGTTGCAGACATCGTGATGGAAAAACTTCTAGAGACGGTGTTGGAAAATTTAACGATAAAACCCGAAATCTTGACGAAGTATGTTGAAAACATTTTTAGTATAGTTCGGGAAAGTGCAATTGAGGAGGTATTGACAAAATTAAATAATTTTCACCATAGAATTAAATTTACTGTAGAGGAAGAGTGTAATTTTAAATTACCATATTTAGATACTTTTGTAATTAGGGAAGGTAACGTTTTAAAATTGGACTGGTACCAAAAACCAACGTCTTCTGGTCGAATGATAAACTATTTTTCGAAACACCCTAAAAGAGCTATTATAAATACCGCTAACAATTTAATAAAAAGAGTGCTAAGCCTAAGTGACGCTGAGATCCATAGAAACAATAAAAGAAAAATCCATAATATATTACTAAATAACAATTTTCCGAGAAAACTTGCCGACAAACTTATCCTACGATAAAAAAGTAGGAAATAATTATAAAGTAGCCGTGGAACCAAAAATATATAAGTCACTTACATACGTACCTGATTTATCCGAAAGATTTGAAAACTCAAAATTATTTAATGGTGAAAATGTTACAATAGCACTTAAACTGACAACAATCTTTCCAAAATATTCAGTAAATAAATCTAATTTAATATACCAAATACCATGCAGTGGAAGTTTAACTGAGAAATGTGATATGGTTTACATAGGAACAACAAAAAATAAACTGAGGACCAGAATCGCTGGTCACAAATCTGATAACAAATTAATGCTATGTTCACATTTGGATTTTTAAACGCGTTTAAGCAAAATGTTGATTTAGCTAATCAAAGCCGTTCACATTACATTTGAGATGATTAAGATGACAGATGATTAAGAAAAAACACACACACAAACACACAAACAAACAACAAACAAATTTAAATTTCTTTCAAGTATTAAAAATGGATAAAAACACTTTTATAAAGTTATCAGAAGATTATTTTAATAATTTTAATGATGTAATTGTGAAAATTTATGAATTCTTTAAGAAAAAAAAATAAAAACATTAAGCAGCCATCTTGGCCGGTTGTACACGATCATGTTGACGATTCTCATTTGGGGTATGTTCAGTGGATTCTATGTGGTTTATGAAGTGATTTAGTTGTAATCATGTCGATTTGAAGTGATTAACAAATCACTTCAATGTATGGTTAATCATCTCGATTTTGAAGTGATTAGAGCTTAATCACGTTCGAGCTGCTTAAACGCGTTTAAGAACCCAAATGTGAACATAGCATAAAACTCAGTAATCCAACACAAAAAACTGCATAGGTAAAACAATGTCTGGAAAATAAACACTACCCTAATTTTAATGATGTCAAAGTTTTACAAACCGAACTTAATTACAAACGAAGGTACATACTGGAGATGCTAAATATCATAAGAACAAAAACAACACCACGTATCAATTTTAAGAGCGACATAGAGAGTACTTGTTCCAGCAACTACATACATTTAGTCAATAAAGGGAATAGAAAAATGCAATAATATTATTAAGTTTAGTAATATATATGATGACGAATTATTGGGTGGTTAAATTTCAAGGGCCGATGTTGATTTTGAATAAAACACAAACTATTTAGGAAATGATTGTATTTTTGTTTTATTATGATATACTGGTATTACTCAATTATGTATGGAACAAAATATCGGCCAAATGGGCGCCGCGACCACGGCGGCACACCTCCATCCGATGGTCCAAATTTTCGATGACCCTGAGGCATAATGGAGGTTCTATGCCGTTAATGTGCCGAATTATCTCATCCTTTAGCTCTTGAATTGTTGCTGGCTTATCGACGTACACCTTTTCTTTCAAATAACCCCAAAGAAAAAAGTCCAACGGTGTCAAATCACATGATCTTGGCGGCCAATTGACATCGCCATTACGTTAGATAACACGGCCATTGAATTTGTTGCGCAAAAGAGCCATTGTTTCGTTAGCTGTGTGGCAAGTGGCACCGTCCTGCTGAAACCACATATCGTCCACATCCATATCTTCCAATTCGGGCCATAAAAAGTTCGTTATCATCTCACGATAGCGAACACCATTCACAGTAACTACCTGACCGGCCTCATTTTGGAAAAAATACGGCCCGATGATGCCGCCAGCCCATAAACCGCACCAAACAGTCACTCTTTGTGGGTGCATTGGTTTTTCGACAGTCACTCTTGGATTCTCATTCGCCCAAATGCGGCAATTATGTTTATTGACGAATCCACTGAGGTGAAAATGTGCCTCATCACTGAAGATGATTTTCTTCGAAAATTGATCATCCACTGTTGCCATTTCTTGCCACCATTCTGCCCATTCACGACGTTTGGAATGGTCAAGAGGCTTTAGTTCTTGAGCCAATTGCACCTTGTAAGCGTGTAAATGCAAGTCTTTATGCATAATGTTCATCAACGACGAGCGTGAGAGGAGCAATTGTTGGCACGGCGACCCGGTTTGCTCAAACTTTTGCACGATTTGCGTACACATTTGGACGATTAAATTGACTGAAAAAAAAATTACACGATATAGATTTTGATTTGAACGCCCATTTTCATAATAAGTCTGGATAACTTTAACACGTTGCTGGATCGTGTATCTCTCCATGGTTCAAATTGAGTAAGTCTGAAATAGAGAAATGTCAAATAAAATTCGGAAAAAAACTTGGCGTTTAGGTGTGGTTCACATTCAACATCGGCCCTTACAATTACCCTTTATAATCAACGATAAGGAAAGGAGAAAAAGAAAAAAAAAAAAATTTAGAATTTTGTTTGTTTATTTAAAATCCATTGTGAGTGCGTTTGTTAATATATAAAAAATACTGTTTAAAAAAAATCTATTGTTGTTGTATTACTGTTGTTAATATTGTGTTTGTTGTTTGTTTATGCAAATTGTCAATTACACTTAAATGTATTATTGTTTGTTCACTTGAAATTATACTTACCTTTTGTATTGTTTTTATATTTAAATTAAAGATACTCCCTGAGGATGCTACTCGAAGAGTAGCGAAATATTGGAATTAAATAAAGAAGAATTTTAATTAAAGAATAATCCAGGCCTCCAGCTCAACTATTTTATTTTTATTATTAAATTGGAAAGGTCAAATAAAAAGCAACTTTAATATGTTTTTTTCGAACTCTGATAAAAATTAACAATATACTTTTCTCCTACCCAACAAGTGTAAGACTTTCCATAACAAGATGTGTGTTAGGAATAATACTTTTTTTGTTTTTTAGGGCCACAAAAAATATTTCTTACCAGAATTAAAGATAAATACAATATGGTTTCCTCTCTTTTTCTTTAGCCCGAATGTATTTTGAAGTGGGTTTTTAGTTAAATTCTTTGTATTGTTGAAATCGTTTTATAAAACTTTTTAAGCAATCATGTATGTATGTAAGTATGTATAACTTTGAAGTAAAAAAAAATTTGGTGAAAATAAGAATCTTAAATTGTTGAAGCAATTTTTAAATGATTATTTTCTTTGCCTGAATTGGGTACCCTACGAAGATAAAGGCTTTTGGTGGGATATTCCGTTGGTTGGTCTATTAAAAATTCTCATAGTGAAAAGAAGTGATGTTCCCAGTAAAAACTTTGCCTACTTTTGCAAAATGAATAGCTTCATTCACTCATTATTTAGTAGCTTTCTTCTATAGCTACTTCTTTAACAACTTCTATAACAACTTTTTTCTGGATGTATGTGGGTAAAAAAATGACCTACTTTTGAATGCGTTCATTTTGGGACATCCCTTGTAAAATTCATTGGTTCTTTCAGTAGAATTGTAAGTAGTGCTTTTATGTTTTTCTGATTACTCAACACATTATTTTGTAGGCGAAGTTTTTACTGGGTTATAATAAAATGTTGTAAATTATAATATCTTAAGTTATAAATTTTCTACTTATCATTATTCTAATAATTTTAATTGGAGGCTAATGAGCTTTTTTGCAAAAAAAGGTTTACAACTTTTGTTTTACGTAAGTAGTACAATGTCCCTTTATGATATGTTCTTCATTGTCCTATCACCATTTCATTATTTTGCGGGATTGCACAAAATTTCTTGAATTCTTGAAAGTTCCACCTTATTAGAACCCCTCCTTGTTACAGTCACTCCTCTTCACAGTCCGTCAGAAATAAAGTCCAACAAACTCGATTTATAAGTTTCCAAGAAAAGTTGTTGAGTTTAACCCATTATAGGCCAGCGTCCTATTTATAGGACACTAAAAAAATAATGTTTTTTTTTTGTCACGTATATAGTTTGTATTCTAAAAATATTTTTTTTATTCATTAGGTATAATGGCAACAAGTCTTTATATCTATGCATGCTTTTTTATTTTATTATAAATTTCCAGTAAGAAATTATTAGACTTAGCGGATTTTTATGAATGTTGGGCGACATTATACATATGTTTATAAATCATATAACTCAAACCTTAACGAAATTATATGCTATTATTTATATTGAAAAGCGTTCACCCAAACTGTTTACAAAGTTTCTGTAATAAAAAAATTAACATACTTACAAAAACTGATGGTGCAATGTGACTGTCCTATTTATGTATATGACACTGGTACTTGGCGTTATCAAAATATTTACAGTTCTTTTTATATTCAGTTCAATTGCCAGAGGTTTTACAAACGGCCAGTATAAATAGAGATAATCTAAAAAATCATCTAGCGGGAAAATCTTGTGTGGAAATTTTTGAAGAATATTTTACGGACGCCGTTTATGATTATATCGTTGAAGAAACGCTTAAATATGCAAGAAGCAAAAATGATCCAGATTGCACCGTGACAATAAACAAAATAAAATCGTTTATAGGCACTTTATTTTTCAGCGGGTATCATCAGTTGCAATCTGAATTGGAGCGAGGAAGAATATATAAAAATTAAAAAATATATACATTTTGCCGATAACTCAATAATAGATAAGAATGATAAAGGATTCAAAGTAAGACACTTATTAAAAATGATGAATGAAAACTTTAAAAAGTTGCAAGTGTTTGAAAAAGAATTAGCCATTATCCGCGGGAAGCCTATTAGATTTGGGTATAAATTGTGGGCTCTTTGTGGCAATAGTGGATATTGCTATAATTTTGACTTATACATGGGAAAATCCATTGCAAAAAATTATCGTGAAGATTTGGCGTTGGGATCGAGTATCCTACTTGACATGTTAAATGGCATATCAGAACCCGCAAGTCAACAAATATATTTTGACAATTTATTTACTAGTAAAGACCTACTAATTCATTTGCAGCAGTTAGGATGTTGTGCGACTGGGACTATGAGGAAGAACAGACTATCATTATGTCCTCTTAAAGACTCTAAATCTCTTGGAAATGAAGAACGTGGTTCGTTTCCGGTTCGACAAAAATGCTGAAATACTTATCGTAAAATGGAATGACAACAAGTGTATGACAATAGCTACCAATTTTGTTGCAATAAAAAAAACCTTTCAATAAAGCAAGCAGGTGGGATCGAAAGGCTAAAGAAAAAAAGAACATACCACAACCGATTTTGTGGAAAAATTATAACAGTTACATGGGTGGAGTGGATCAACATGACTGGTTGGTGGGTAAATACGCAACAAATATTAGAGCCAAGAAATGGTACTGGCCTCTATTTATAAGATGTTTAGATATGGCTATGGCGAACTCGTGAATTGTTTATAAGCTAGTTAACGAAAATGGCATTAATTTGCTAGAGTACAAAAGATCTGTCGCCGTCCCTTACTTGAAGATGACTCAAAAGTCGTTTGTCGGCCGACCGAGAACGTCTTCTTCGAAAGTTTTTTCAGATGCTAGATATGATAACAAAGGACATTTTATGAAAAAAATAGAGAAACAGCGTAGGTGCCAGGGACAAAACTGTATATCAAAATCACTTTCATTTTGCGCCAAATGTGATGTAACACTTTGCAAAGACTGTTTTATCCCATATCATGCAAAAAAAATAATCTGCGCTTTATTTGAATAAAACAATAAAATTATTTTGGTTTTAAATCACCTGTTTTATCCCATATCATGCAAAATAATCTGCGCTTTATTTGAATAAAACAATAAATTTATTTTGGTTTCATATCACCTATTATACCTCAAAGTCCCAGCGTCCTATTTATAGGACAGGCAATATTTTCCATATTTTTAAAAAAAAATAAATAAATGTTTGAATTCTTGTGTTATTTTACTTTAATTAAAAACGTTTTACCAAAATAAAAACAAATTTTTTAATTTTTTAAGTTGGGAGCTAACCGGTTAATCAAAAGTTGTAGAGTTTAATGTAAGCCTATTTTTCCAACTTATCCGCCTCTAAAGGGCAACTTAATCCCCAATATGACACCTTTGAGACTATAAGAGAATTTATGGGTATTCTTCAGAAGCATTAAAGCAATTTGGTTTTCTCAATGTCTCATTTGGTTCTATTCTGTCGCAAAGCCAACCAGCACTCGTCTGCCAATTATTTATTTTCCTTTTATTTGCCATACGGATAGATTCAATCAGTTGACTCCCAACTTTTACATGTATTTTGAGAGGGGTTGCCAACTGCAAACAATGTTTATTATCGATATATTGAGAAGCCCAATATCGTTAACGGAGTTAATCGGTCTAATAAATTTATGTTGTCATTAAGGAACAGACAGTTTATCGATACATTGAGAAAATGGCTAACAGTATGTTTAATTTAGCTAAACGATTGTCACCGGAAATCATATTATGTCTAAATTAGTCCTCGTTTAAGAAGCCATAATCATATTATGATTGCCTTCTTGGATAGATGTAAAAAAAATGATTCTCGTATTTAACCATAACATGTTCGGAGGCAACCATAAAATGTTGGCGGCTTCTTAATCGGGGATTAAATACAATTATATGGTTGCCATTGACAATAATATGTTAACAAATTAACGGTCAAAATAGTTTGGTTGTAGGTGACCATATTGAAAAATATGTTTTCTCTGTCTATGGACAGAAGAGCACTAGAATCCAAAATTATTCTGGAATTTTTCTGTCTGTTTTTTTATCGATAGGGAATAAAAAAGTCGTTTTGTTTCCTAAAATCTGTAATCTTTTTAAACATTGTCATTGTTTTCGTGTCGAGCATAAAGTAAAACAGAAAAGTAAAACGACAACAAAAAAGTATTAAAAAAAAACTGTTTGCATTTCATGATGACACCTTCAATTGATGATCAACGTAGGATTAAGAAATTGCATTGTATTTGTAGAGAAAAAAAAATAAGCAGGGAGCCGCAAACTTTTAAAAAGTAGTTATGGACTGCATTCTAACCAAAGGAATCTTGTTGTGATAGAAATTATCTTTCATAAAGGTCGTCGAAGCACAATTATTATTTATCCCTGAATTCCGCAACATTTATATCCATTTTTATAAAGATATCAAGAAGATAACAAATCTCTTCTAAATCTTACTAAAACATTATAAAAAATTTAAATCGATCGGCTTTGATCCATTTAAAATATCAAGGAAGCATCAATACACAAGTTAGAAAAATTAATCGTTAGTCTGAGTTCATACGGCTCATGTCTTATTGACAAGATTCTTCCTTTTTATTCTTTGAACATGAATTGGCGTTCAAATGATTCATGTCATGTTGACGACATGTGCTTTTTTGATATTAAAAACAATAACAGAATTAAACAACGAATGAAAAAGCAAAACGAGCAGACAGTACATGCATATGTCTACTCGTTTCTTTTCCCCTCGTCCCTCTCGCCTATAAAGTAGCAGTCATGTCAATGAGACAAGAGCCGTATGAACACAGACTTACCCAAAAATCATTCCTAATTTCGATAGATTTTGGAATATGTTACTAAAGAATTATAAACAATATTGATCTATTTCATATAGATATCAAGCACAACTATTCAACGGAAATTGCTTTTAACCCTTATCCTGTACTAGAAAACTAAAACTTTTTTCCAGGGACCGTAACGGTTATAAGTGATATCAAAAAAGTAATTTTTAACAGTTATTTTCAGAATTAAAAAAAAAACTCAATCTTTAACAGTTATTTTTCAACGTAAAAATAAAAGGTCGAATAAACTCTTAAAAATGGAGTTTTAATTTGCCATCAAAAAATAAAACTCATTTAGGAGTTTTATTTTTTTCGTCTAAAATAAAACTCATTTTAGGAGTTTTATTTTTTCCGTCTGAAATAAAACTCATTTTAGGAGTTTTATTTTTTCCGTCTAAAATAAAAATCATTTTAGGAGTTTTATTTTTTGCCGTCTCGTTTGAGTTTTATTTTTTCCGTCAGAAACAATTTTGCATATTAATACAATTTATTTGGTCCAGATTGGTCCGCTATATTTTCGTTAATTTGGCAACTTTTGTTTCTTTTTTTTGAATTTAGTTATGTTTTACTCATAGTGAAATAAGTACAAGGTATGTTAAGAGTTGTCATAATATATGCTTGTTGTAATATTGAGAATAAATTTTATAATGACTATTCCTTGTATTTATTCTGCCATGGTTTTAATTATGATGCAGTTAGGGGGTGGGCTCACGAGGCCAGCTGTTTGCAGTGTTTTTGGTGTGTCGTTTGGCGTCTCTTAATTTTTGTTTATTTATATTTTTTGTAAAGTCATTTTGATATTTGCAATATGCCTGTTGTTTTTTGTGTTGTTGCATTTTTGTTGTACTGAGGTCACTTTACTAATGCACTTTGACTTTAATAAACATAAATGTGAGATTTTTGCTTCGTCATCTTTCTTATTGTTGTACACCCAATCCTGTTTTTACACGGTAGATACGTTCCAAAGGATACCATGTAAAAAAGTTCATGTAAAAAAGACACCTTGAATATACGTGTGTATATGATATTTCTTTTTAATTTTGACCACGTTCAAATATCAATAGGAAATAAAGGCCCCTATTACTGAGTTGAGTTGTAATTTCTTAATTTTTGTATAATGGTTTACAACTTTGCTATATTGCAGTGAACTAAAACATAACAAAAATTACAACTGATCACAACCAGTTGTCTTAATAAAAAAATAAAAAAATAAAACTCCTAAAATGAGTTTTATTTTAGACGGAAAAAATAAAACTCCTTAAATGAGTTTTATTTTAGACGGAAAATATAAAACTCCTCAGATATGTTTTATTTTAGAAGAAAAAATAAAACTCCTAAAATGAGTTTTATTTTTGATGGAAAAAATAAAACTCCTAAAATGAGTTTTATTTTTGACGGAAAACATAAAACTCTTGTTTTTTAAGATCACTACAGATTCTGAAAGAGCTCGTCAGTTCGAATATATTGGTATATGACACTATAAGTCTCCGTTGGATCTCACATGAAGAGTTTTTATGTTGAAATTTTCCGGATAACTGTTATTTACGGTCCCTGCTTTTTTCATATTCAATGCATGTAATGCAAGTTTCGGACTGATTTTTATATAAATTCTTTACATGCAGTACATTTGTTAGAATATTTTGTACCGAATCAATAGTGTTGGGTCATTCAGACCCATGTTTACAAAGTGCGTAACTTTTTGATAATAATTTGTATATAATAAAAACTGTGTTAGGGCCAGCACTCAGGGGATTACCCCTACTAATGCATTGCATTGTGTTGGAACTTGGAAAATAGGTTATGTGAAGGCGGATAGAGGGAAAAGTGCTTGTGAACATTCGACTTGAACTTATTCATGTTGTAAGTGAGAGGAAAAACGTCAGCAGGAAGGTAACTCCACCTACGAACAGCCCGGCAAAAAAACTAGTTTTCCCTGTAATCCGTTGAACTATGCACCGGCCAATCGACCACAACACGATGTGCTCTGGTGAAAAAAAAGCGTTTATTCCAAAGAAACGTGCGGGTTTCGGGAACCAAATTCCTTACTTCATCATCATTGGACGCGTCCCATTGTAGTAACCAAAAAACCGGAAAACACAGTCTATATTGCAACGGTGCTCAAGGAATTCCATTGCATTGGATACCCTAATGTCACCAAAGAGAACCTTCGCCCTCTCCTAAGCGCAGCCGAGAAGCTACCAAATAGACTTTAGAGCAACGGCCCACACATAAGATTCGTATTCCATTCGCGGTTAGATTTAGGTGGTATAAATAGTAAGGAGATCAAATGGAGTGAAGTATATCTAACACCATTTAAAAAAAACCGAGACACTTGAATGCTTCTTTCGACACCTAGAATATATGTTTTGTTTATCGGACATCGCTTTTTTTTTTTTTTTTTTTTTTTTTAACGATAAACCAACACTCAGGGGATATGCAGTGCATTGTGTTGATCGGGAAAATAAGGTTTGGGAAGGAGGAAAGAGGGAATAGTGTTTGTGGACATTTGACTTGAATCTTAATAAATTATAAGTACCGGGGAGGACCTCTGCGGGAAGTTTATTCCACATACGGATGTGATCCACTGGATGAGCGACTATAACGAAGAAATACTCGGGCGGGTGGAATAAGTTCACTTATCTCAGTGGAACACCTCCCATGGTAATATCGATATAAAAGTGTCACACAACCCACATTCCGACGATGCTCCAATGAGTCAATAGAGTTGGATACCCTACTGTCATTGATGAGCTTCACCGCCCTCCTTTGTACACGGTCCAGATGGTTCAAAATAGACTTTGAAGCCCCTGCCCATATATGGGAGTTGTATTCCATCTTCGGTCGGATATAGGTGGTATAGATAGTAAGGAGATCGGATGAAGTGAAGTAAGTCTTGCACCGTTTTAAAAAACCTAAACACTTGAATGCCTCTTTCGACACTTTAAAAACGTGTTTATTCCAGCGGACATCGCGCTGTATTCTCATGCCCAGAACATCAAGAGTATTCGATTCCTCAATATCAATGCCACCCATTAATACAGATGACATAGTTGGTCCCACGGCCCGTCTGTGGGTCAACATACAACATTGGGTCTTGCGTGCATTAAATTCGACCCTATTCGCTAGACCCCACTCAGAGATTGCAGCTAGGTCCTGGTTAAGAGTGGCATTCATATTCTGCCTTTTGCCCCCAATCTCAACAAGGTTTGGCCTATGATCGAAGGAATATGAATGACAAATGTTGCTGTCATCTGCAAAAGAGTAGATAGGATTTGAAGTATGACCAAGAAGGTCATTAAGAAACATAAGAAATAGCGTAGGAGAAAGGACAGAACCTGGCGGTACCCCTGAATTTAGCTGTCATAAGTAGGTAAAAAAAAAACAGTTTGGACAATTTTGACCGAAGAGTACAGGATAAGGTTTAAAATTCATGTGTAATTGTTCTTGTAATTCTTAATAAATAAGTAAAATAAATAGTTTGTAATTGTATTTGTAACATATACCCAGCGGGAAAAAGAAGGAGTAGAGAGGCCTTCTAGAATATACAAGGCCTGCTTTAATTTAAAAATTAATGTAAAAATCATTTGATTTAAATGAAATGTAAATAATTCGTTTTTGAAATGAATTTTAAGTTGTTTAAAATGAATTATCGTTTGAATTTAACTACATAATATTTTGAGAGTACCTTTTTTACACACGTTGTCATTGCGGAGCAGGCCTTCCGCTCTCGCTAAATGGTAACGGGATCAAAAAAACAATAAAAAAAAATGATACTTCTTCTCTTCTCCCTTCTTATAGAAGCGAATGTGGAATGTGTTCTTATCTTTTATACGAAAGAGCCGAGGCATTATTAAACAGTAAGATAAAAATAGTATTTGAATCGGAAAAGGTTTTAAGCAGGCCTTTGAAAAGGCATGAAATAAGAAGGTTTGTCTGAGCTTTCCCACTGACTGGGTAATTAACAAATTAAATTAAGGATAGCAATATAAAACAAAGTTTTAACAAGTGTTTGTGGAGTCCAAATATTAAGTAGTTAATAAATTGTTTCCCCTTTTTGAAAAACCTCTTATCTTGTTACCTTTGTAACCACCATTTCAACTTTAAGACCCTCTGACCTGACCTGTTACAAATATTTCAATTCATTTCATCTGAAAAACAGAATAATTTTTTTTTATTATTTTGTAAATTCAGTTTTTGTTTCATTTTTCATTAATTTCTTTTATTATTTTTTTTTTTTTTTGTTTTTGGCAATTCACAGCTTATCGCCAAACAATATGTGACTAAAGCGCTAAAAATAATGATGAAGCATGCAACAAATTTAAAAAGGCAACTTACACGATGCATTTAATACCAATGACAAAAAAAAAGAAAAGAAAAGACAACAACTGCAGTAACAACAGCCAACATAACCGCCAAATGACAATGACAGCCAACGACTATAAAAACAAGGAATTTGACATTTGCTCTTCTTAAAATAACAACAACAAAACATACACAAAACCAAATGACAAATGTATAGTACAACAATATGAAGCAAACAGTACAGAAACACCAGCAACAACAGTAACAACAAACAACGCCAATGACAATGAAAGAGTTAAAAACTTCTAGAATATTCAAGACAAATAATAAGTAAGAAAATAATAAAGGATTCCTTTTTTTTATTTGACTTCTTAAGAATCAAAACTCTATACAGAAAAAAAGGTCAGAATGTAATTTTTTTGTCAAATAAAGTTCAAAAAAAGAACATTTACAACGAAAATAAATGAAGGAAAAAAAAATCTCCCAACAGAATTATAAACTTTAAAGCCCCCGAAATTCAACATGCAACCCGTGCAACAACAACAACAACAAGAGCTTTAGCATCTGAAAAAATAACATTTACGGAAAATGTTGAATGTCAATTTCTTTTTTATGTATTTGCAATTTGAGTTCTTTCTTTTCCATTTAACTTGTGAAAAAGAGCCTTATAATTCTAAATTTCTTAAGCTTAAAAACTTTTACAAAAGGATTCTTGCCCATAATCAAAAAGTCATTAGTACAGTTAAAAATCCAACCAAATTAATGAAGGAACGAGGGTTGCGAAATTAAAGGGAAAACGCAATGTTTTGCAACAACACTTTATAAAAACGTTATAAATTGAGAAAGGGAATATAAGTTGTTGTTATAAAAAAGGAACACACTATTGGAAAAAATAGGGTCATAGACTTTAAAATCACGCCGTTTTCCAAGATCGATCCCGTTAAGTGTCCCTCTTCAAGGCTAAGCCCCGCTTTTCAATTTGTCAACGGATAATATTAAACCCTTGTGTTAATATTCAACTTTATCCAGATTGTTTAGCACCCGGGCTTCCCGGGTACAGTATTTTTGAGTACAACAGTTGAACATTTATTGTCATACATGATATGTAAATCAGACTTCCTTGTATTTTAATACTAACGCTTTGAAAAATAAACTTAAGTCATTGTATGATACAGAATTTAGTTTATTGAATTTTTTGAGCAGTTTAAACGTGTTTGTGTTATCCCATAAAGTGTATTGTATTGTATTGGGTACCGCGGTACTCCATTGAGTATTAAAGGAGTAAAAAAATGAATCTAGAATCTGAATTCGCTTTTTTAAGTAAAATAACGACGATCCAGAAGCTTCTTTAAAAATTTTAAGTCTTAATACATTTTTTTTAAACATACATAGGTGGGTACCATGGTACCCGGGTATTAACACAAGGGTTAAACAACAACGTTGTCAAATCGAAAACGAAATGAACTTTAATTAAGAACAACAAAGTTAAAAAATACTAAGCGTTGTTCCATCAATAATAAAATGCTGTCAGATTAAAAGCGAAAAAGTAAAAAATATCCTGCGCATCTTAATCAATAACTCTTTGTTGTCATGTTGACGTCCCGTGTGATTAAATAATTAAATTTAAAAAAAGAGTAAATTATTTACTACAATGAACGAAAAACCTTAAAACAAATATCACACGCTGTCCAAACAAAAACGAAATGTTGTCAAATTGATAACAAAAATAAATTAACAGACCGGCCCTCATTGTCGACCGCTATCGTTCGCTTGCATTTTCGACGACAAACAGGTGACTTGCGGCCCACTAATGCCCAGCTTACAGGATAGTATTTAAATCTTTACTAAGTTAATTTTCATATAAACTACTAAATAGAAAAAAAAATTATGATTTGTATTTATTTGTGTATTTATTTACAAGGTGGTCTCATAAAACAGCTGTCAGTTATTGCTTTGTCTGTTGTTTTTACTGTTATAACTTGCTAAGTTATAACAGTTACTTAAGTTGAATTTTAATGTACCAGCTTGGTGAATTAAGTTACATTTAAGTGTGCTTAGTGAAGAATAGAATTTTCTATTTAAAAAGATTTTAAATATAATTGTGATATAATATCAAACCTAAAAATTGGCCGTAAGAATTTTAGGCACGACAAGTCGATCGACTATGCAATCGACCGATAATGTAACAGCTTTCACACAAATTTGCGGCCCACTAAGAAATCAGTCACTTGTGTTGTAGTTGTCGACAGAGGCATTTTTTTAAATGTTTAAAAATATTTTTCTTTCATACAAACACTAAATATTTTTTTATTATTATATACACTTATATATACTTTTAAAACCCCACCACCTATAAAATTATGTATGGGGTATTCACATGGTGTGCTATCATATTATATTGTCATAATATTCTTACATTTTACAATGGTTTAAAATTATTGTTATTGCTTTAAAAACAAAAAGTGTCTTAAATTAATAGGACATTGCTTGCTATGTTTATTGTAATGTCGTAACTAATCAGAAGAGACATCCGCTGAGCGGCAGAGCCGAGCTGCATTGGTTTTTGAAAGCCATCGCCGTTGATGGTATAATGTTATCTGGTTTACATCCGAATTTAACTTGGGGCTAGCAATTTTTGCAACAAATCACTTGCGGCGTCAAATTAGATCTGCCTAGGACTCTGCTGTTTGGAAAACAAACAAAATAAAATTTATTTGTGATTTGCATCTGAAAAATGGAAAATAGTCAGGTAAGATCTAATTTAATTTATTAATTCATGAAGTTAAAAAATATATTTTATTATTGGTAAATATTTATTTTTTATATTTGTTTTAAATCAGCTGATTTATATAAATAATAAGGGGTTGTTCACAACAGTCGCATTTTTTCATGTTAATTTTTTAAGATACATGACTTTATGACACCTTGTGAATCCCCCGATAGATTTTTAAAATATCCTATTTTATATTTTTTGTTTACTGCGTCGTTTGTTTTTTTGTTTACTCCTATGTCTTCTATACTGCTTTGTGTGTAGCCAGAGTTCTATTTTTTTGGCTTAATTTATACGTTTTTTAGATTTTTATTTCCAAACAAGCGTTTTATTTGTGTACTTGCTGATGTGGCAATACACTCGTTTGACAACAAATAAATTAATTACATAACATTGCAGCCACACATTCAAGATATTCTTGATACATAGTCTTTTACATATCTGCTTGTCAAAATTTTTATAAATTATAAGCTGTGACGTAGGCTGCACTTTATTTGTAAGCAATTTACTTTCAAGTTGTCAACAAGAACATAATTTATAAAGACAAACTTGTACTCAGCTGCTAAATTTAAAGTAAAATTGCCAAACAAATTGAAAGGTGAAATTGAAAGCAATCTCGTGGTCAACTTGAAAAATGTGCGTGTGTTAGTAAAAAAGTGAGAGTGTTTTGCAAATTGAAAGGAACCCTGCAAGCAACTCAGTTAACTTTAAGCTAACTTAAAGTTAATTTTTTTTAAGCTCGTTGTGGTTGATGCCTGGATTATTTTTAATGGAGCCAACTGACTATTTTAACATTGGCATGTCATAGGAAGTAGTCAATTTTCCGACTCTGCATGATTTTGCAACTAACTTAAAGTGAGCTACTTAGTAGTTAGCTTAAAGTGAGTTAGGTAGTAGTTAGTTAAAAGTTAGTAAGGTAGTAGTTAGCTTTTAGCTAACTTTATGTCAATACACCATAAGCTTAAAAAGGAAAATATTTTATTTTTAATTAATAAAAATTGTTGTTGTTTTTTGTTTGGCTTAAGTAATACACAATTAACAATAGAAAACAAAAATAAGACAAAGCCGTTAGTTAGAACGAAATGAATGATACAATATCAGTTGATGAAAATATGACATGCAGTGAGGACGTATCAACTTTTTTGTAGTCTTAATTTGACAGTGTTTTAAATGTATGTATTGATAAGTGTTACGATATAAAATTTTTAAATGTTAAATATATGTGTATTTTGTAGCCCCTGAAGATGACCATCGATGTATGGTCGAAATATTGGATGAAAAATAAAAAACAAAATTAAAAATACAAAAATTTTTTGGATTTTTATTATTAATTTCAACATATGACCTTAAGCCAAACAAAAAACAACAACATAGATAATCGACACAGGTCAACAATAAATATTGAACATTAATAAAAATTATTTTATTTTAATATATTTCTTTTTATTTTGAATTCAGTTATGTTAATATTTTAAGTACCTATTTCCACTTCCGTTTTTTATGCATTCTGCATGGACTTTTCGTTTTTTTATAAACTTAAAGTCATTTTTAATGTCCGTATCTTCCTCATTTGAGACATTTGGTCGGCAGGCATCACGGCGACGCTAAAATTTTGCATATACAAAACAATAAACAGTTATAAAAATCCAAATTCGAAATAACAAAAGAAAACAAAGACAAGAAACAAACAAAAATATAAAAAAATCGCCGCACAGAATTCACTCGCATTGATTTCGGAGAATTTCTGCATATATTTATAGTTAGCTTGTAGTTAGTTGTTAAAAAGTAAATTATAAATGCGTTATTTTTGTAGTCGACTACCAAATTGCTTGCAGGGAATTGAAAGGAATTGATCGTGTGGCCTCCAAGTAACATGGGGTCTTCACCTGACAAATTTTTGTCATAATAAACGTCAAACTTCATATATAAAGAATCGCTGACAAAAATTTTAAAGTTTGTTTATATAGACTTTGACCTTTGGTATGACAAAAACTAGTCAGGTGAAGACCCCATGTTAGAAACGTAAAACCAGTCGACCGCCTAGTCGATAGTTAGTGGGCCGCTTAAGAGAAAGATAATAAGTGACTTGTTGTCGGGCTGTAAATATCACATATTATCAAATCAATAAATCTCTGTTGCCAAATAAATTACAAAACTTTTTATTTAATTAAAAAAAAAAAAAATAAATATTACGCTGAGAAAAATACAATTTTAGTTGAATTAAAAGTTAAGGAAAGTGCCCTCAAACTAAAGTGAATTTTCACGATCACTTAATAAAAGAGATAAAAGAAAAATATAATTAAATGTCTTTCTTAAGCTGCAGTCAAAGTAGACAAACTGCCATTTCTTCCACTTCTTCATGTGTCATTGGCAAATAAGGAACTGTTGCGTTTACTTCGAATTCATTCAATTAAAACAGTCGCCGTCAATCCAACTTAAAAAGCGAAAAGTTGTACACAAATTTTAATTTTTTGTTTCGACTCCAGTTTTTTAAACCCTGATAAATTTCATCTTTTAAAGTTTTGTAATTAAAATTTAAAACATATTTCATTCATAAAGAACACAATGGTTATATTAAGCGGAGTTGTTTCTTTAACAAAAATTGTATTATTTCTTAACTTTATTATCTCAACGATTTCACGAGTTAATTATCTGATTGTAGACATTTAAATTTTATAAAATATAAATCGGCTGTCTTACACTGGTTGGGTTAGTATGTTATCGAACTGGCAACAATAAAGTGTCAATTTAATAATGGTGTATGGGCAAACTAAAACTGATATGTTGTCGAAATGCCAACATTTGTGAAAAATAGAACGATATGTTTAAAATATTTTACAAGTTAAAAAATTTGGACAAAAATTCGTGCAAATTTAAATATTTATGACAGATTTTGCCACCATTTCGTCGGTTGATTATTTAATTGTCGTATGTAATTTGTATCCACATACGACAATTAAATAATCAACCGACGATTTGTATTTTATCTTTAACAACAAGAACGCTTTTTTCCAAAAGCCTGATATTGTAATTTGTTCAGCAGTTGAGCATTTTTTTTATTTCATAGAGTAACTTTATGTTAAAACTTTTTTGCTTTACTAAAGAGGCGTGATTGTGCGGTTAACGTAAAACGGCTTTCGTGATAGTTAAGCCCAGCAAATCAAAAATATTTTCAACATACATTTAACGCACAAGTCAGAAAATTTATCTTAAATAAAATACTTAAGCAAAAGTGTTCCTTTATACCTTTGTTTATATGTAATACAAATATCAGCATTATATCTCAAACTAAACCGAAGTTATAGCAAAATATATTATATTAAATCTGTGTAATATACATATTAATTATACATATAATATATATATATATATATATATGTATATTATAAAGGTACAAAACTTTAATCGCATTTTGCCAAGTTTGATTTTTTTTTGGACAAAGGTGGGATATGTGCATACATATGTAATTAGGAATCAATGACATAACTTAAACTATCCTTTTTCTCATAATTTATAAATAGGATAATCATATCTTACATTAACGTTCTGCTAATTCCGGGCAAAAAGTCTCCTAATAACGGTTCCAGTTTAAACACTCTTCGGCTCGATTAATTGCTGCCGTATCTCTTCTTAGAAAAATCTTAAGCTAAAAATGCCTCTATATTTTTGTCTAGCTGCTTCTTCTTTGACTTTTTCAAATTTTACTCTTAGGGGGTAATTTTGTTGTTCACTTCACCTTGCGTTGAGAAAATTTTCATATAAAATTTTTTGAATTTTCAAAATTTCAAAAAATTTTATATGAAAATTTTCTCAACGCAAGGTGAAGTGAACAACAAAATAACCCCCTTAGTCTATATCGGAAAAATCTAAAGTATGTATGGTGACATACCTCTACAACTCGTTTCATATTTAAAACTCTTGGATGTTTTATTGATTCGTCTATTAGCCAACACATTAGCTTTATGATTCATCGAGTTATAACTGCATTACGTAGACTTTATAGTGTTCCCTGTAACCTATCAATTGATGTTAAAAAGAAAATTGTCCACACGCAAAGAAAAAACGTGGTTGTGGTTAACATATTCTAAGAGCAACATATTTTGATAAGATTCATGATTGTAGTCACCATATTAAGATTATTATTGAATCATATTAAGACTAAATATATTCCTACTATTACACTATAATATTTTTCCTTTAATCATATTATTATTCTGTTAATCATACTAAATTAAGAAGTAATCATATTATCATCATGTTAATCATAATAAATTTAAAAGCAATCATATTATGATACAGCACCTTTCGATTTTTTATTTTGTGGCTTTTTACAATTTGTCTTAATGCTAATCAAATAGCGGAGTTCAATATAAGGCTTGCAAAAGAGCTAATGAAAAATCTGTGGTCTTCCTGGACAACCGCGTATGTCCATTTTTCCGATTTTAAGATGTTGATGCCATATTGCCTAATTTTTAACGCTCTTTACATTTTGTTGAAAAAAGATGGATCAATTCCGATTTTTTAACGTAATGACAAAGTTTAAAAAGTGCAATTTCTCCAGAAAAATTTGTTTTAAGACATACGCGGTTGCCCATGAAAACCACAGACATATCGTAGCACTTTTATAAAATATAACGAAGTCTCTGTGTGTTTTGTTGTTGGATTTTACAAAAAAAAAACTACGATATTTTGCATTTGCACTATTAAATCAATAATACTGAATGAGCTCCGCTAATATTTGAATTTTTTAATTTCTTTAAACTTATTTTTATTTTTAAATTGTTTAAACGCTCACATATAAAATAAACGACACAACTGATTCGACATTATGTTACAAATGGCGCTAACATAATATGATTAGAGTAAAAATAGTTTGATTGCATCTTAAACATAATATGACAAATGTATAGAAAGTTATCATGTTATGGCTATTAAATATCATGATATGGTTGTGAGTAATCATAATCATAATTATCATAATTAAAAGTTGTTAGAAAAATAATTATTTTTCGGTCAACAATACTCAAATTCATAATTGCGATAAACATTGATATGTTTACAGTAACAAAAATATAGTTGATATTAAATAAAAATAACAATTATTGGTGTACGACAACAATATATTGTTACATTAAACATAGTGTTGTTGCCGTAACCATGCCCAACCATATTTTTTTCTCTGCGTGCATGTTTTGTTAATGTTACTTATCTACTATGGCTTATTAGAAGTTTATAGTGGTATAACAGTACATAATTTTTAAAGAGGAGAAAGTTGTTTCAACAGAGTGATTAGATATGTTTTTGGATTGAGGGCTTGGGACCATGTCCCGGCATATGTGTTTGATTTGCCAACAACGAGAACTCACTATTTGTTGTGTCCTCGTTTTCATACAATTGTTACGCAGATATCATTTGTAGTTCGTGTGACTAGATTGTTGAATTTAATATAACCATACGAAAATATGAATTTTTCTTTTACTTTTTAACTTTTATTATTATTAGATCAATAGTTAGAAAGTTTTTTTAAGGGATAGTAAAACATATTTAAAAATGTTTATGAGGGGCTTAAAGCACAAGGGGTTTAAGTGCCTTTTTCTAAAATTGAGTTTTCATATGGAATTATAGGTATATTTCGGAGAAGTTGTTTAGAGCACAAGAGATGAATGTAGGATTCTTTTCCGAACGCTAGATATGGTGGACAAGTCAAGCATTTGACATTAAAAACCTGCTTCGCTTGGAGCACAAATGAAACAACCGCTTTTGTCTCATTATTTAACATACATAAGTCACTTAAACCCCTTGTGCTTTAAGCCCCTCATATGTAAAGAAGTTAAGTTAATATTTTGTAATTGAATTGTCCTAAATTGGCCTCCGATTTAATATGAATAAATAAATAAAAAAATAAAATATAAATTAAGCAAAAAATAAAGAAAGAAATCAAGGCCAACCCTCGTACTTTTATAAACCACTTTACACTTTTAAACAATTGGATTTAAAGTTTAAAGGATACAAGAAAACAATCAATTTAACTGTTTTTCAAACATTTTCCCTTCAAAAATACCACAAAACAAAAATTAAGGAATTTAATTTCTTTTGTTAAAAGGAAAAATGCCTTTGAAAAATTCCAAAGAATTATTTCAATAATTTAACAGAAATTATTGCAAATGAAAACAAAAAATCCCACCAACTTTAATCCGCCAATAAATCTTGCAATTCAGGCCAAATTGTGAAATTAATTATGCGCAAATACATGTGCACACATACAAACAGTAAGGAAGAAGAAGAAAAGGAAAATTTTTAAAATTATTAATGTTTTGCAAATAAAGACAAACGTTTATGATTTCACAAGTCCTTTTTTTTCTTTGTTTTAATTTGCAGTTGGATTTTAATATTTTTTCTTTAAAAGAGGGAGGCCAGGCAACAGTTTGTCGTCGGACTTATTGGCAAAAAGTGTCATATTACATTTCCTGTTAGTTAAGTAATATTTTCTGCTGTTTTTTTTTTTTCTCGTTTGGGACGTTGTGTTTTGTGAGCTTTTTGTTTTTCGTTTGCCGTCTACGTGGTACGAGTATTGAAGCGATACTCATGATTATGATTTTTAATAATGACAAATTTACACAAAAATCTCAAGATGCATGGACATGAAAAAAGATTTGTGCAAAAAAAAACTTAAGGTTTTTAAAAGCCAAAAAAAAAAAACTGCCGGGTAAAAAGAATAACAGAAAACAGCGCAAAAATTTGTCCCAATCTAAAGAAAACATTAGTTTTTTATTTTTGTTTTTAATAAAAAAAAATTTGACAGTGGAGCAAAAACCGTTCTTTTCAAAAAACATAAAGAAATTACTTCAGAAAGGTGACTTCCATAAAAGATTTACCAATAACAGAAAAAAGAATCCGTCCAAAGTACAGGGTGGCCCAAATAAGAACTATGAATGTAAAAAAGGTTTAACTTTTGTTATTTTTTTTTCTTGTTAACTAAATTCTTGGAAATGTGTACACAGAAAAAAATTTTGCCCCAGTAAACGCATTAATCAAAAATAAAATCAGTTTTAATTAAAAATTTAATTAAGTGAATTAAACGTTTAATTAAGAGAATTAAACGTTTAATCAAGTTTATTAAACGTTTAATTGACAACATTCATTTGCACCAGTATATAAATTAATAATATCAATTAAACTTTTAATTCACTTGATTAAACGTTTAATTCACTTGATTAAACGTTTAATTGACTTGATTAAATTTTTAATTAAAACTGATTTTATTTTTGATTAATGCGTTTACTGGGGCAAAATTTTTTCTGTGTATATAATAAATGCATACAACCCGCTATAGTGATTCCTGTCTATGATCAATTGTTAGACAGCAGCGAAATATCGTCATAATTTTAATTCAAAATCAGCTTCCACAGCCTGCAGGATAAGGAATTTAGCAGGCCGTTTTGAAAAACGGGGCTCAGTCATTAACCGTCCTGGAAGAGCTGGTCATCGAAATATTCGCCCTAAAGGCAACGTGGAAGGTATGTGGCAGAGTGTTGAAATTGAACCGCCTGTCCTTACTCTTCGTCGTTCAGGCCAATGGAGCATTTACAAAAAAAAAAAAAAAAACATTGCAAGGAATTTTAAGGTTGGATCTTGAGGTGCAACCAAACAATGTAGAAATTGTTCAAGCACAGCTACTTTAAAATTACCAAGAACAACATAGTTAGGTCTCATGTGGGCTACCCTGTACATAACAAAAATGAAACGATAATGTTTTTAATAAATATTAAGTGAGCAGAAATATGATTTGAAAGCCAACCAAAATTTTTCATTTTAAACCACTGTCGATTTAAAAGACATACAGGGTGGCCAAAAAAAAACGAAGGGGTTTAAATAGTCTATAATTTCTTTATGTTTAAGTCAATTCAAGTTCTTAAAAGAAACTTTATTAAAAAACTTCTTTTATTTAGGATTGAAAAAATAAATTCTCGTAAGTACCGCCCATCGCTGTTTTAAGATTTCCGGAGCATCGTTCAATTTATTTATCTAATATATTTTTATTAAGGTGTGGTTTGTTGCTGCCTCTTTTAACAATGCGTTCACCGAAAATGTGGCGCTTTTACACAAACAACACCTATAATAAACCATTGTGTTACCGTGGAGTTTTACTTAACTGAACCACCACCGTAGAACCAACCCAAACTTCTTACGAAGTTCAAAATGCGATCCGGCTTAACGCCACAGATATCATACAATCCTTTAAAGGAGGTGGATCCCGGTTCGGCCAGTGGGCTTCTTTGTATTCTACGTCCTCCTTCTCATTCTTGTTATCACAGCTGTGGTAGTATCCCTATAAAACCTATAAGACAGTGTCCGTGATAGAAGATATCAAACGTGATACGTCTATATTAGTAATCAATAGAAGTTTCATGGTTCGCCCATCATCCTTGCAGAGCCACAATAACCTGGTAATCCTGATTCAAGTGGTAGCAGTCCATCTGTCATATCAATTTCGATAGTCGGTCGCCAACGTTTAAGTTTGCAAGAGATCAGGGGCATTCCAACGCATTCTAAGTCCAGGGTAACCCGTAAGGTAGTGCCAAGTCTTGCAAGTTTATCTGCCCTAACGTTCTCGAGCATATATCTGCGCCGGGTACCATATGATCCTCATTTCAAACTTCTCAGCCATCTCGTTTTAATATGAGCGGCAGTCAAGGGCTGTTCTTGTTCTCAGGGATAATGAATCCAAGGCGTTAGCGGTTGCACTGCTATCAGTGTAAATATCCACAGAAGTTCTCGACACAACAGATAATGAATCCAAGGCGTTAGCGGTTGCACTGCTATCAGTGTAAATAGAAACGTTACAAAACCTTAATGAATAAAACGAGCAAACAGACGATTAAGTATTTTCTCCAGTTTCTTCATGAAGAAAACACTGAAATTCTCGCAGCTATAAACAATTTATCGTCGGCTTTCAAAAAATACAATTATTTTCGATCGCTGTTCAATAGTTCAATTTGCAGTTTACAAAGTCTTCCATTTAAAACAAATAAAAATAAGAGAACATCATATTGAAATAACGAAGACATAAACCCTTTAAACTTCGCTTCCTTCCTTCGCTTGGTATGGGCCACCCTGTTCATAAAGAACTGTTTTATATGTTAGTGAGTTAGTTCCCTGCAAATAATAGGACCAGTCCAAACACGCGTGTAAAGAGTAGTCCACAAGGGACCAGGACTAGTCCAAAACTAACCCAAACGTATGGAAAAAACCTGGTCTATTTAACATTACGATGTCCTAGGAGAGGACCATATAACCCACCTTTGGACCACTAAGGAGTAGTTTTAAAACTACTCCATGGTACACTCAAAAGGGTTAGTTTTGAAATCGTTTAAAAACGAAAGCATGTCGTTAAAAAACGAAGACATGTCGTCTCACTACAAACAGTTTTTAACAATGACATGGTCCATGCTTGCATTACATCGGACCAGTCCATGGAGTAGTCCATTTTATCAAAATGGACCAGGTGGTCCAATTTTATTTGCAGGGTTAGTATGGTTTGGCTTAAAATATAAAATATAAACAAAATATTATTGTTCTTTTATTTCAAAAGATCTTGAAGAACCATCGTTAACTCAACAAAAACAAAAAAGAAAAGAAAGAAAATCATAAAAGCAACTACATACAGCTAAATTTATTTGAAATCAGATCCTGGTAATCTTACTTTCAAGATCGTAACGATTTCTCATTTTAATCAATTAAAAAGTCATCGACCGCTCCTTTTTGCTTCAAACAACAAAACTTCAAAAAAGAATAAACATTTCATATGCTGACAACATAAAACTGTTTTTTTTTTTTTTTTTTGTTGTTGCTGCTCTCTCAACTCTTTATTCACTTTGAAACAAAAGTACTCTTTACAGAGAAAAAAACACTATTGTTTTTTTTTAATTTTCTGTAGCAGCGTGTAGCGAAAAAACGCTTGACAGTTGTGGCCAGTTCAAACAAAAGGTAACGAATGCAATTTTTTCTTAAATGCACACATTATAAAGCTCTGTTTTTTCATGGAGGGCTTTTTGCCGTTTTTTGCTTGATTAATGAGGTGAAATGTTAAGAAAAATGTGAAAAGTTTTTGGATGACAAGAAATCAATACGTTAAAATCAAATGATACGGGGAAAGAATAAAAATAAAGGACAAACGGAAAAAAATGAGTTTGTAATAAAAAGAAATTTACAATAATTGTAGTGAAAATAATTACATATATAAACAGGGTCGGTCGAGACAGACCATTAAATTACCGCTAAGGATTAACGAATAAGATGAAACTGAACTAATAGCCTATATGGTAGTGAGCTTGTCCAGCAGTGCGATGGTTGCAGGTTCGATTATCCTCAGAGATTTGCTCGGTAATTCAATACAATTAACAATCTTTTGGCTTTATAAGCCCACATATTTCATGGCATTTAATGCTCAAAAATAATTCCTGGCATTTGACCTCCGGTACTGCGCGTTATAACGCCATAGTTTCGATCCGATTTCGCACCACTTTTCCGAGCACACCCGGGCGTGTTTCTTCAAAAGTCCATTAACTGTTGGCATCTTAATGATCCGTCGATGCTCGTTTATCGGCATGGACCAGAGATTTGGCATACCCCCCACAAAAGGTAGTCCACAGGTGACGAATCACACGAACGAAGGGGGCCAATTCACATGTCCTTTTCTTGAGATAATTCGGTCACCAACCACTTGGCTTACCAAATTAATGGTTTCACGCGCTGTTTGGTATATTTGTTAATAAATATAGATAAAGCAATAGATTTAGACTAGAACTGATTTAGAACTGAATTAAACTAAACTAGAACTTAACTGCAACTAAACTAGAACACTAACTATCCTAACTGAAGTAAAACTGACATTGCAAACAATGTGTAAATTGTGAAAGCACCGCTACCGTAAGATCACCAAGAACAACACAAGTAGAATTTTAATAAATATTGCACTAGAACTTAAATATAACTGAACTGGAATTGAACTAGAACTAAACAAAAAACTAGAAGTGAGCAAGAACTGTACTAGAATTAAACTAGAAATGAACCAGAACTAAACAAAAAATGAACTAGAGCTGAACTATAACGGAACAAAAACAGAACTAGAAGTGAACAAGAATTGAACTATAAATGAAGTAGAACTGAACTAGAATCAAACTAGAGCTAAACAAAAAAAAAAATAACAAGATGTGAACAAGAACTGAGCTAGAATTTAACTAGAACTGAACTAGATATGAATTAGAACTAAACCAGAATTGAACTAGAACGGAACAAAATCAGAACTAGAAGTGAACCAGAACTGCACTTTAAATGAAGCAGAACTGAACTAGAATCAAACTAGAACTATAATTGAAATAAAAAGGTTTTTTATGACTTTCAATTCAATTTAAATAAATATTGCACTAGAACTTAAATAGAACTGAACTAGAATTGAACTAGAACTAAACAAAAAACTAGAAGTGAACAAGAACTGAACTAGAATTAAACTAGAAATGAACTAGAACTGAACAAAAAATGAACTAGAGCGGAACAAAAACAAAACTAGAAGTGAACAAGAATTGAACTATAAATGAAGTAGAACTGAACTAAAATCAAACTAGAACTAAGCTACAGCTGAACAATAACTGAACAAAAAACAGAGCTAGAAGGGAAAAAGAACTGAACTAGATTTTAACTAGAACTAAACTAGAAATGAATTAGAGCTAAACAAGAATTGAACTAGAGCCGAACTAGAACGGAACAAAAAGAGAACTAGAAGTGAACCAGAACTAAACTTTAAATGAAGTAGAACTGAACTAGAATCAAACTAGAACTAGAATTTAAATTGAACTGAAGTTGAACTGAACTAGCTAGAGCTGAACTAGAACTGAAGAGAAACAGAACTATAAGTGAACAAGAATTGTACTAGAAATGGAAAAGAACTGAACTAAAAATTAACTTGAACTAAAGAAGAACTAAACAAGACCGGAAATTATTACAATTGAACTAAAACTAAACTAGCCCTGAACTAGAACTTAAAAAGAATATAACTGAGCTAGAACTAGAACTGAACTAAAACAGATCTTGTACTTTACTTAAACTCGATAATTGAACTCCTAATAACTACTTTGACTGACTGTAGCAAATATAATACACAAACCTTAAAAGCGAGAGAAGATTTTCGTACATTAATATTGTAGAGACGGATATTTATCCTAATTAAGAGTATAAGAGTATATATATTTTGATGCTCTGAAGAGAGAATTTATTTGGACGGCGCTAGATGCAAGGGGTATTCCTCAAAAGTTAATAAACATTCTTAGGCATAGCTACGAAGGTTCTACGTGTAGGGTTTTACATGATGGCATGTTAAGCGATAGCTTTGAAACAAAGAGTGGTGTTCGACAAGGGTGCGCTCTCTCACCGCTTTTATTTATAACTGTGGTGGATGTAATATTCGACGCTGTTGATACATTATCAATGGGAATGAATTGGGGTATGTGCAACAAATTAGCGCATCTAGAGTATGCCGACGATGTAGTCCTTCTGTCCAACAAAAACTCAGAAATGCAATCCCTTTTAACATCCCTTACGGAGGAATCAAATAAAGTAGGACTTAAAGCCAATATTAACAAAACCAAAACTATGAGAATTAATGCGGTAAACATATCCCAGTTCGCAGTCAATCAGCAGGAGATCAGTGAAGTAACCAGTTTTGAGTATCTCGGCAGCATTGTAAGCACTAATGGGGGAACAATACTTGACGTTGAAAGCCGACTTAAGAAGGCTAAGGGCAGGTTCGCAATGCTGTTTAAGGTATGGAGGTCAAACACAATTAACACAGCAACGAAGATAAGAATATTTGACGCCTGCGTAAAATCCATCCTGTTATATGGATGTGAAACATGGTTTCTCACAAAAGATTTATCTCAGAAATTACAGACATTCATCAATAGATGTCTTCGCAATATTTTAAGAATATGGTGGCCTCAAATAATAACTAACGAAAATCTGCTACAAAGAACTAATCAACTAAAGATTGAAAGCGAAATAAAGAAACGTAAATATGGATGGTTGGGGCACACACTAAGGAAAGAAAGATCCGAGGTCCCACATGCAGCACTTGAGTGGAACCCACAGGGGTATCGAAGCGTCGGCCGACCGAAAGCATCTTGGAGGAATACAGTGGCCAAGGAAACAAGTAAATCCTACAACCAGTTGCGATACATAGCTAGGGAGAGGGAAGACTGGAAGATATATGTAAAAAACATTTGTAAATAGACTTAGTTCTAATTTAAATTTGTAATGAATTGTAATTAATGAACATGTCTTAATAATAATAATAAGAGTATAATTAACCTAGGCTTGCCAGATTCCACTTGGCAGAGTTTGTATGCATGTCAAGATGAATTAAAAAAATATCTGGATTTTGAAATACGTAGTATTGATTCGGGCTTCTGTTTCAAATTAGCATCTCAGTGTTGTCAAATTATTTGTGTTCAATAAACGAAAAGTAGGTTTAAAAGATTGTTGAATCTATACGCTGCAACATGACGATGAAATATTTAATTGCCTTCTTACCATACATTGCTTAAGAAACTCTGTAAACAAATTTCAAAAATTATAACGTGTTTTTTGTTTGAATTCTAAAAAATCTTGACAAAACAGTTTTTTTTTCTTGATTCTTGACAAGCCCTTGAAATCCTTATAAATCAAACAAAAATCAACGCCGTCTAGCGAGCCTTAATACGCCATTCGCACACGCAAAGTTTTACTCGTAAAGTTGCTTTGTTCTTTGTTCGCCATTTATACAGAGTTGCAGAGTTGTTTAAAAAAAAAATCAAAATAGAATAGAAACGTTAAATTAACTCTGGCAAAACTTCTCCCCTTAACAACACTTACTTAACGTAGGGTTCCGATATTTACAATGAATTGGCCACAAATAATAAAAATATATTTTGTATGGTTAATGTTTTGTTGCTGTTAACGCATATTGCCGGCAACAAGTGACAGCTTGGAACCTTCTAAAACGAACAAACCCCAAATAAAACAAAATAAAAAAATAAGAGAAAAATGTTAGTAACAAATGTGAAGTTGGTGCAAAAATCTTAACGAGATAAAACAAGGTGTCAACTGCTGGGCTAATTGAAGTTGATTATGAGAACATTCTTGTTGAACAAAAAGGAACTTTTATTTCACACCTTTAAAATGTTAGTGCTTAACAGAGTAAAACACAATGAAAAACCAATGACAAAAATACTGCAACAGGACCCATCGAGCATCATTAAAAAATTCATGTATTGAATTAAATTTTACAACATGAAAATAAGTTCGTTTATCAATTAAATCTTTATCTGCATAATATTGTTTAAGTTTTATTATTCAATTTTCATTTGTAAAAAACCATCAACTTAATTGCGGTCATTGTTATCTCGAGCAACGTCATCCATCCATCGATTGCATGGTTGTGCGTAAAATTTTATTAACTGTCACTCCTACTTCATATGCGCTCCACAACTAATGGTGAATGAGGGTATATTAAGTTTGTCATTCCGTGTGAAACTTTTTTTAATATTCATCTAAGAACCCATAAAAATATATATGGTCCTTGAGTAATTCTAAGTCGATTTAGCCATGTCTGTTAAAAACATGCTCACTTTCGAACATCTCAAAAGAAAAGAATATCGTTTTATTGGTGTCAAATTTCTTTTAATTGTTCTTGAAATCCAGCAAAATCAGTTCAGTATGATAAAAGTTATAAAATGTGGAACATCACCCTAAAATATTTATAATTTTGTAACAAAACTAATACAAATGGTGGTAAAGGCCACACCCGGAGAAAAAACATGTTTAAATATGGTCACCTCCAACAAAACTATTTTTAAAGAAAATTTTTAACATATTATGTTTAATTTAACCATATTATTGTTACCGACAACCATATTATGGATATATTAGGCATCCATCGAGAAGCTACTATCAGCTACTTTTGTTAATTTAAAACCAAATTATTATCATATTTAACCATAAAATGTTTGGAGGCAACCATATGTTTGTGGCGTTTTGATGGTTGACTAATTTACCCATAAAATTGTTGTCATTGACAATTATATGGTTAAATTAAACATAATATATTTAAAATTATCTTTAAAAATAGTTTTGTTGGAGGTGACCATATTTAAACATATTTGTTCTCTACGTGCACATATAAAGCTTACTCAGTACACATACAACCGTAATGATTCACAGATTACTACACACACAACCGTAATGAATTATGCTATTGTTTGTTTTGGTCTGTCACAGTTTTATAAGACTATTAATCACACTATCAAATTTCGCGAAGCCCACTCTGTGAGATCATTACGCTTAAAATCGTAACAAAAATAGATATTGTATTAATTTGGTACAATTTTGCTTTATATGGTTGTGTTAAATCGTTCACAATGTACCATAGGTCCCATATAAAGCAGCCTTCTGAAAGGAATTTTAAATGTATCAAACTGCACTAAAAATTGGTCGTTTTTAGTGCAGTTTGATTCAGAATTTTGTAATGACTAATCCATAATTTACCATGGGTCCCATCTAAATTCTCTTTCATTTTTGTACGGCTAAGCCTTTTACGAATCATCATCCCAATAAAAAATTTTATCAATTTGCGAAGCACTAACGGTACACTAATGGCTACGCAATAACATATGCAGAGAAGCAGTAAAGTCAGTGAACGAACTCTTAAAAAAGAAAAATAACATTTCAAGTGCTACGGAATTTCCTTACTACGAAGCAGGTTTGCAAGGGAGAATACTAAAAAATAACTGTAAAAACATTTATTGTCGGGTCCACGATGTCGCCAAGAACATTTCTTTTGTATATTTATATTGAAAACAAAAATAAAATTTAGTTTTTTATTTTTGTTTTCAAAATAAATATGCGAAAGAAATGTTCTTGTCGACATGTGGGCCAGGCAGTTAGTTTGTTAAGCTGATAGCTACACTCACCAGTTTTTATATGCGTTGAACAAAGCGCTTTTTGTGTCAAAAATGTATTGCTTCAAAGTGGGAACTCACCATATAAAATGCATGCCTTCCGTAAGCGAGATGGTAAGCGAAACTCTTACATTTCTCCCTTATAGCCTTTTTACAGTGATCAACATCTAACATCTACCATCAATTTGCCACAATTCGCGAAGATGTTACCATCTTTCCAAAATAAATACATAGGGCTAAAAACCAACATCTTAAAAAGATCCAAATCAAAAATTTTATCATATTGCGAAGCACTAATGGTACATTTAAAAAAATAAGCGCAGAATTATGCGCTACGCAATAAGACATACAGAAATGCAGTAAAGTAAGTGAAAAAACTCTCAACAAATTTTATAAAAAAAAAAATAACATTTCAAGTGCTACGGCATTCCCTTACTACGAAGCAGGTTTGTAAGGGAGAATACTAAAAAATAACTGTATCAAAACATTCAGTGCGTAATAGCCTTTTTACACTGATCAACATCTAACATCTACCATCAATTTGCCACCATTTGCGAAGATGTTAACATCTTTCCATAAGAAATACATAGGGCTTAAAACCAACATCTTTCAACATCTTTAAAAGATGTTCCTATCTCATTTTATTCCAATCTACAACTTTCGATTATTTTAGTGTCATCACTAGAAAAGTGGCAATAAGTTCTATTATTATTGTGGCATCACTGACATAAAGAAGTTTGTTTTGAAAGCAGCGTTACCATTTGTCAAGTTTTATATTTTATTGCAATGTTTTTTTTGTTAAGTATTTTTAATATTTTAAAACATTTTGAACTTCAAATACATTTTTGAGTTTTCTTTTTAAATTTTAGCACTTTTGTGAGAAAAAAACCTTTTTAATTTAAAAATTTTTTTTTGTCAAACATGGTGACATTTTTGTTTGATGGTAGATGTTAGATGTGAGCAATGTAAACGAGTGTTTCACATTTTTTACATCTTTGATGGTAGATGTTAGATGTTGATCAGTGTAAAAAGCCTATAAAGCTGATCGTTACATCCAACAATTTTTTTATGCGCTGAATAATGCGCTTCATGTGTCAAAAATGTATTGCTTCAAAGTGGGAACTCGCCATATAAAATTCATGTCTTCCGTATGCGCAATGGTAAGCGCAACTCTTATGTTTCTCCCTTACAAACCTGCTTCGTTGGAAGCTCCATTTTTTACTGGGATGTTCCTATTTCATACCATTCCATTCAACATCTTTCGATTATTTTAGTGGCATCACTAGAAAAGTGGCAAAAAAATTTTTTGAAAGCAACGTTACCATTTGTCAAGTTTTCTCTTTTATTGCAATGTTTTTTGTTTAGTATTTTTTATATTTTTAAATAAACGGAACTTCGAATTCATTTTTGTGTTTTCTTTTTAAATTTTGGCACTTTTGTAGAAAAAAACTTTTTTTTAATAAAATAATTTTTTTTTTTTTAAATAGTGACATTTTTTGTTTGATGGTAGATGTTATATGTGAGCAATGTAAACGAGTGTTTCACATTTTTGATGGTAGATGCTAAAAAGCCTATTACAAACCTGCTTCGTTTGAAGCACAATTTTTTATTGGGATATTACATACATATGGGCATTTCCGTCAAAAGGGGTACCGTGACCGGAAAAGCGGATTATTTTACGATATTGTTATAGAGAAATATTTAGATTTTACTTATTTTATAAATTCACCCATAAATTTGTTCAATTAGATGAACAATCAGACTGCAAAGTTGTACAAACGTAATTTCTTTTTTTTATTGTATGTTTTCTTTAATATTATCTTCCGTAAAAATTCTCACATGGTCTGTAATCTAAAGAAGAGTTCGAAGGGAAATATGTTATTCGAATTAATGGTAAATTTTTATTTTGTCTTAATCGTTATTCAGTTAAATTATTATGGAAAAAAGTAAACGTTCGAAATGTCACGTATCGACCCAGATTTTGGCTTAACAAATACAGAAGATTTTGGAATCAAACCAAAGACATTTTAATGTTACGTTGCTACGTAAAATTCGAAAGTAGTTTGACTAAAAAATTCTGCCAGGTTTCGCTGAATTACGCCTTTTTAAACATGGCCACAAAAACTACGTCTATTTTTTCACATTCGAACCGCTACTTCTTTTGCCATTATCTTTGACCTAGAAACGCGCCCTCCATAAACTTTGGCATAGATAACAGTGTTTTCTTATTGCTTTAATTTTTAAGGGTTAAGAGAACGAAAAATATTTGTTGTTTAAAATGTTACTGCATTTTTGATGCGTACAACTGTCACGTTCAACACTTTGGAATTACCCATATACATATTCAAATTAGTTCAAGTAATGTTTTATATGACAAGAAATAAAACCTAAAAACCTTCTGATGGTTGTTAAATAGTTTCAAATAGTTCAACACTGTTACCAATTTAAATACTGATGTCCGTTTTTATAAGAATTGGTTAATAATTTACAGATCCCATGTAAAACCCACTTCTGAAATATTCTAAATTTAGTTGGAGAGTAGCAATGATTCGGCACAGCCGATTATAACACTATAAATTGTTTTGCTTAAAATTGAAAAAGGAAAAAATCCAGATTTTATTTTGCTAAATAAGAAGTTGTGCAAGTTGTTTAGCTCTATAAAATATAATTTTTTTTTTTTTTTTTCTTTAAAAATATAAAAATATTAAATATTATCATTATCACATCTAATCAGTTCATATCGCTGTTGGCTTTGTTGTTGTGTTGCGCTGCCTTTACATTTCTCTTTCGTCTCTCAATGCCAGTTTAGAAAACATTCAAGCGCCTTGATGACAATCATTGTTGCTTATAATTTTTTCACACAAAATAACTACAAGTCCACGACTGTTCTATACTGCTTTGCTTCGAAGGAATTTAAAGTGTGAAAGAATAATAATGAAAAATTAACAAAAGAGGAAAAAAACTAGTTAATAAAAATAAAAAAAAACAGCGATGTATTCCCAATTACACGCGATCATTTTATGTTGAAGGCAATCGATGGTTTGAGGAATTGTTAGCTTTGGTCATAGACATACAAGTACATTTAGCACTTGAATTCACCGTTAGTTGTTGATTTGTGAAAATGTTTGTTCGAATGTTGTTGTTTCAACCAAAGGAAAATTAAAATTTGAAATACACTTGAAAAAAAAATTCATTTATGTGTTGCAAAAAAATTGTTGAAAGTCACAGAATTCGTCCACAAACAAAAGGAAACCAATATTGAAAATACTCTGGAAATAATGTTGCAAAAAAATGTTAAGACTCATGGAACAAAAAACATCCAAAGAAAGAATTGATTAGAATATCACAAGTTCAGACTACGTTTATCAGTCTGACCTAGTGCAGACGGAAGGCTTGAGTAGTATACTCCAACTCTCATCTAGATTTGAAAGGTTTATCCTTTAATTTAGATTAGGCAGTTATCCTTTAATCCAGGTTTGAAAGTTTTTTCGTCTAGTCCGGGCTAGTAATTGTTTTCCTATAATCTCTATTTCAGAACGCTCTCTTCTTATCCAGATTAGAGATCCCTTACCTCTTAAGCTGGAGGTCTGCACCACGCGTTCAATGCGTTTATGCAGTTGTTGAAAAAGTAAAATCTGTGTAAACTGCACTTACAAGTTCCGCAGCTCACGCGTAGAACGCATGTATGCATCTAGCATATGAAGTAGGATCACTTTCTAATTTTGCTTGAGTCACATTCGTCTTGAAAAAAGGTCAAGAAAGTAATAAACACATAGAACGCGTGGTGTGGGGTCCTGCTTTATCTAGGTGTGTTCTGTTCTTATCTACATTAGAAAGCGTTCTCCTTTTATCTAGAGCGTTCTATTTATGTACATTTTAGTGTAAAAAGTGGTGTTCTCTTATTTAGATTAGAGGATGTTTTCCTTTCACCTCGAGCATTTCAATTTCATCTATTTTTAAGGTGTTTCCATCTTATCTAGATAAGATTACGTTTTTCTCTTATCTGGATTACAGAATGTTTTGCTCCTCTAAAAATCATGCTTAACGATAAGGGAGTTTTTTTCTCTAATCTATAAAAGCGAGCGATTTCGTTGGTCCTGATTATATAGTATTCTAATCTAACTCAGATCAGTGGGTGTCTTCTCTAATCTAGATTAGATAGTAGTTTTCTCAATGATTGAGCCTCGACGGGTCTTTTTTAATTAAAACTGTGAGTGATCTAGATCACTGTCCAGATCTTTGCTTTTTCGCTTATCTACATTACAGCGCAATTTCTTTAAGTCCAGATTGGAGAGTATTTTTCTCTATTTCCAGATTTGTGGGTGTCTTCTTTAATCTAGATTAGAGAAAAGTTTCGTCCAACAATGAGTAATTAGGAGTGTGAGTGGTATATAGGGTTGCCAGATACCCAAAGTCAATTAACTGGACAATAGAAAAAAATCACCTGGATTTTGAAAAAAACCGGACAATATGAAAAAGCCCTTAAATTTGCAATAAAAAAAAAAATTTAAAAAGCAAGGAAACGTAACACTAAAAATTCAGTCATATCATATTTAAAAATTATAATCAGGGCGAATTCACTACAAGTTCGAACCAATTTGGTTTGGTTTAATAAATTTTCTGCTGTTTCTGTTGTTTTTGTTTCGTTGTAGTTTTGCTGCCACCGTATATAAACTTAACTTGGTATATATTCGCCCCAATCGTGAATAAAATTTCCTTGGGAGTTTTTCCCCCTTTTTCCTATGTTAATTCAATTGTAACAAGTTAGAGTGCTATATTCGGCTGTGCCGAATCTTTGATACCCTCCACCGACAGTTCAAATGTTTAAGGAGTAATATCTGTACCATTACATCGGAATGACCTTTTTCTAATATTCTTCTGTGGACTATCGCACATCGTGGTAACGCTAAGGACCTATTTGGTCTATGCGGGGTCTTTGTGACCGGCCACTTTAACCTAACTTAACCTAACCTAATATCTGTATGAGTTATTATTATCTTAAACTGTGACGATTTGTTATTATTATTAACCCTGTAGTAGGGTTTATATGGGGCCTAGGGTAAATTATGGACCGATCATCACGAAATTTCACAGCGTCATTTCTAGTCCTTTAAAACTGTGACGTACCAATTTCGGTTATGATAGCGTTATAAATTATGGTTTTAGGTGTACTAAACTCTTTTCCGGGAGTAGGGTTTCTATGGGACCTAGGGTAAATTATGTACCGATCTTCACGAAATTTCACAGTATCATTTATCGTTCTATAAAACTGTGACGAGCCAAAATTTGTTATGATTGCCTTATTATTTACGTTTTAGGCGTACTAAACTGTTTTCCGGTAGTAGGTTTTATATGGGGCCTAAGGCAAATTATGGACCGATCGTCACGAAATTTCACAGTGTTATTTTTAGTCCTAAAAACTGTGACGTACCAAATTTTGTTACGCTAGCGTTATTTTTTACGGTTTTATGCGTACTAAACTGTTTTCCGGGAGAAGTGTTTATATGGGGCTTAGGGTAAATTATGGACGGATCCTCACGAAATTAAACAGCGTGATTTCCAGTCAAATAAAGCAAATTTTTGCAAAATCTTATCTCATTCCGTGCCTTGTTCCAGCAATTATGTTATTTTTTGTAACAAAATTATCAATTTTTTTAGGTGGTGGTTCCACATTTTGATTCATAGCTCTGGTCCTACTGAACCGATTTTGCTGGATTTCAATCCTAATCTGCTTAGGATAACTACAAGCAATTTGGCACTAAGTTTGTTCATTTCTTTTGAGTTGTTCGAAAGTGAGCATGTTTTCAACAGACAGACAGACAGACGGACATGGCTAAATCGACTTAGAATTACTCAAGGACCCAGAATATTTATACTTTATGGGGTCTAAGATGAATAATAAAAAAGTTTCACATGGAATGACAAACTTAATATACCCTCTTCACAACTAATTGTGGTGGAGGGTATAAAAATGGGAAAAGAGAAAAAACTCCCAAGGAATTTTTATTCACGATAGGGGTGATTAAATTAAATCAAATAAATAAGTACATAAAAAGCCATGTTATGGTTCGAGTGAAATTGATCTCAATAGAGATTTCTTGCTAAATTTTTCTTTAAAATTACCGTCGTTTTTTTATTTTAAAATAAGTTCTAATTAAGATTAGATGTACTCATAATATGAAGTTTATAAAACAAAATTATTTAAAGAACTTTAAACACTGGATCGTTTTTAAAGTTTGTTCGATTTTGATTTCACTCGAATTCGATTTTTTTTTTTTTTTTTTTTTTTTTGTTCAGCCGCATATATTTTTTTTTTCTTTTGTATTGTGATTTAAAGAATTTAATAACAATACTACTTTAGTTGTTAGCAAAAATGTTTGAAACATTTTGCAACTTTCATTAATTCATTTTCTTATTATACCCTCCACCACAATTAGTTGTAAGAGGGTATATTAAGTTTGCCATTCCGTGTGAAACTTTTTTATTATTCATCTCAGACCCCATAAAGTATTTATATTCTGGGTCCTTGAGTAATTCTGAGTCGATTAAGCCATGTCCGTCCGTCTATCCGTCTGTTGAAAACACGCTCACTTTCGAACAACTCAAAAAAAATTAACAAACTTGGTGCCAAATTGCTTTTAGTTATCCTAAGCAGTTTGGGATTGAAATCCAGCAAAATCGATTCAGGAAGACCAGAGCTATGAATCAAAATGTGGAACCACCACCTAAAAAAATTGATAATTTTGTTACAAAAAATAACATAAATGCTGGAACAAGGCACGGAATGAGATAAGATTTTGCAAAGATTTGTTTTATTTGACTGGAAATCACGCTGTTAAATTTCGTGAAGATCGGTACATAATTTACCCTAGGCCCCATAGAAACCCTACTCCCGGCAAACAGTTTAGTACGCCTAAAACCGTAAAAAAAATGCAATCATAACAAATTTTGGCTCGTCACAGTTTTGTAGGACTACAAATGATACTGGGAAATTTCGTGAAGATCGGTACATAATTTACCCTAGGGCCCATAGAAACCCTACTCCCGGAAAACATTTTAGTACACCTAACACCATAATTAATAATGCTAGCATAACAGAAATTGGTACGTCACAGTTTTAAAGGACTAGAAATGACGCTGTGAAATTTCGTGATGATCGGTCTATAATTTACCTTAGGCCCCATATAAACCCTACTACCGAAAAACAGTTTAGTACACCTAAAACCATAATTTATAACGCTATCATAACCGAAATTGGTACGTCACAGTTTTAAAGGACTGGAAATGACGCTGTGAAATTTCGTGATGATCGGTCCACAATTTTCCTTAGGCCCCATATAAACCCTACTACCGAAAAACAGTTTAGTATGCCTAAAACCGTAAAAAATAATGCAATCATAACAAATTTTGGCTCGTCACAGTTTTATAGGACTATTAATGATACTGTGAAATTTCGTAAAGATCGCTACATAATTTGCCCTAGGTTCCATAGGAACCCTAATCCCGGAAAACAGTTTAGTACACCTAAAACCATAATTAATAACAAATCGTCACAGTTTAAGATAATAATAACATCGGTGGAGGGTATCAAAGATTCGGCACAGCCGAATATAGCACTCTAACTTGTTAAAATTGTAGCCTTGATTCGGTCATATAAATGGATTCTTGTGAGTAAAGATTATCAGAAATATCTTACGTCCTTGCACAAATAGTATAATAATTTATATACGTCTTTGCGTTTTTTTATTGCATTTTTGAAAAACTGGACCTCTCTCTCTATCTCATTAATCGGAATGGGTGCCCGCAAATTATACATGTTTGCTTTAAACTATTTCCTTAAGCTGTTATGATACTTGCTATTTTTTGTATTTTTTCTATATTGGAGAACAGTGCAAATATATTTGCATAGGAAAATTGACTAAGTGTAAAGAGTATGATTATATCATAAAACATCTTGAAATGTCAAACAAATATACATGTGTTATCGATAAATAATCTAAGACTGTCAAAAAAAAAAATATAAAATTTTTTAACTTAAAATTTAGATTTCCAGATTAATTGTTAGCACTGTTGCCAATTTTTTGAGTTTTTGATCGGTTTGACGGTTTTTAACTTTTTTTTGTTGCGATTTTTAGCTTTTATGACGGTTTTTTGTGGGGAAAAAACGTGGGCAGTATTGTTTGTTTTGTTTACATTTTATCAAATTGTATTTCTTGTTCTTTCTCGCATTTGTTGTTTCATTCAGTCAATCCTAAAAAAATCCAATGCAAAAAATAGCAAGTATCATAACACCTTTAGTATATGAGTTTGTACTAAGCAATAATAAATATAATTAATAAAAAAAGTAATTTTTCATAATTAAATAAAGTTTTTTAACTGGACAAATTGCATTTAAGCTGGAACCTGGACAACACACAAAAAAAACTGGACAATTCACGCCATTCCAGGCCGTCTGGCAGCCATAGTGGTATAGTAGAGTAGTAGTAGTATCTAGAGAATGATTTTCTGTCCGAGAACTAACTACTCTGCCTATATACTATTCTAAGCAAATATGAATTAATTATACTTTCTTATTCAGCATAATAATAAAATCCGAGTTAACATTTTCACGCTTTTCATAATTTTCAAATCTCATTTCAATTTCTCTCAGTGTGATTTGTGTGACCATATAAATTGTTTTAGAATTTAGAATACACTTTCCAATTTCTAACTTTTGTTAAATATGTATTTCTACACATCTTTCAGATATTTTCTCTTTCTCTCTCTTTTCCTTTATTACACAATATCTCATTTTTTGTTTAAGCCAAAAACAACAACAACAACAAGAAAATAAAAATAATATTATGGAATCTCAATTATGGTTTTTAATATTTAATTCTTACGATTGCCACCGTTAATACTGCGTTAAGGTGCGAAACAAGTGCCTGGGGGATTATTTGGCATTACTCTACATAATAAACAACAATAACAGAAACAACAAGAGCAACTTCAGCGTTACCATCATCAGCTCTTCAAGCTTCAGCAATATATTTTCTTCATTTTCGTAGTTTTTGTTCAATAATTGTTTTTGTTGTTTGGCCTTTTTAGACAGGTTGTAGTCGTAGTAACTTTGGCATAAAATATTTATTATACAATAACTACTGGTTTGTTTATTGATTATAAAGGAGGGTGAACAAAAATTATTTATAAACCAAGTGGACGATATTGTTGTTTCTTATATTTTTTTTTTTTTTTTTTTTATTTATAAATTTATATACAAAATATGAAACAAATCGAGGAAAAAAATATTAGCAACACTCTTAATAATTTAGAGACAAGATTATGTAGAATACTTAATCATAACACTTTGGGAATAGTTTGTGAGAGAGATGAACAAGTAGACTGTAATTTTGAAAATAAAATAAAAAGTAAATGTACTAGTTAAGGAGAGTGTTTGAATTAGAATAACCCAGCAAAAATTTTAGAAGAAAAATAACAAAACTGGGCTTAAATGATAATTTTAGATATAATGTAATTTATTATAGGAAATTTTGAAAATTTTTGTCTCCAAAGAAGTACATCTATAGGACAACAAAATTTCATGAAAGTTAATATATTTATTTTTTTCAGTAAAAAACAGTATATTTTTTTAACGATAACTTAATTAAAGTTTCAAAACTCAAAATTCTGTGGGAAAATTTATAGAACTTTCAAAACCAATGACCGGATAATTGCGTTGAAGATTTCATGGATTAACATTTTAAAAAAGTAATCAACTCTGCTCTGGAAAATAAAGTACTGTTCTCTGATTTAAAACAAGAAAGAAATAGAGAATCATACTCTGCCTAAAAGTGGAGATTAGTTAACTTTGTTTTTTTAGAAAAGGAAGATGCCGACATTAGAAGAGATCCAATGCAAAAAACCCTACTCTGATCTTGATATCTATACAGTGTTGCCAGAAGTAGGGGAACATCCCTACATGTAGGTGTTTTTGATACAAAAATAGAAGCGTAGGGAAAATTGGACAGAAAAAGCGTTTTGTTAGTGATATTTTCTTCTCCAAAACGATTGAAAATTTTTCTTTTAACTTAAATCGTTATAAATATATTTCCAGAGTTGTGTATGGTTTGAAAAATTGGCGACACTAATATGTATGTCTATGTTTTTCTAAGATATCACTTAATTCAATTTTTAAAAGTACAAACATATTACACCTATTCAACAATACTGTTAACTCAACGTTTTTAGTTTTTCACTTTTTGGAAAAAATCTACTGGTATTGTTCATATCAACCCACTGTAAAAATATCGAGCTATTTTGTCTACCTTTTGGTAAAGAAACGGTTGGTTTAAAAATTCTTTTTCGTATGCCTTTCATATTAAATTAAAAATTGTTTTGCTTCTACTGAACATTTTAAAATTTTAGTTAATGATATTGTTGAACAAGTTCGATATGTGTTATTTTTGTTTAAGTTTTGTACTTATTTTTTGTAAAAGCTTTCATATACTTTTTTGAACAAAATTTATTTTTTACTTATAATTTTTCGTCTATTTTAATGACAATAATGCGTAGGGGTTTTTGTAGGGGAAATTTTTTTTTAATGTGTAGGGAAAAATCGGATATTTTTAGCATGTGAAGGTATTTTTTCGAAAAATACACTGGCAATACTGGTTCTATACAAGTTTGTGCACACTGAACAAAATAAGAAAGTAGGCTCCTTTAATATAGAGTAAAATTTGTCTATTTTTTTATTATTCATCTCAGACCCCATAAAGTATATAAATTCTGGGTCCTTGAGTAATTCTAAGTCGATTTAGCCATGTCCGTCTGTCTGTCCGTCTGCTGAAAACACGCTCACTTTCGAAAAACTCAAAAGACCTAAACAAACTTGGTGTCAAATTGCTTGTAGTTATACTAGGCAGTTTGGGATTGAAATTCAGCAAAATCGGTTCAGTAGGCTCGGAGTCATGAGTCAAAATGTGGAACCACCACCTAAAAAAAATTGATAATTTTGTTACAAATACTAACATAAATGGTGGAATAATGCACAGAATGCAATAAGATTTTGCAGGAATTCGTCTTATTCAACTGGAATTCACGCTGTTAAATTTTATGAAGATCGGTCCATAATTTACCCTAGGCCCCATATAAACCTTACTTCCGGAAAACAGTTTAGTACGCATGAAACCGTAAAAAAAAATGTTATCATAACAAAATGCGGTACATCAAAGTTTTATAGAACTAGGAAAAAGATTTTGCAATTTCGTGAAGATCGGTCCATACTTTACCCTAGACCCCATATAAACCCTACTTCCGGAAAACAGTTAAGTACGCCTAAAACCGTAAAAAAGAACGCAATCATAACAAAATTTGGTACATCAAAGTTTTATAGGACAAGAAGTAAAACTGTGTAATTTCGTGAAGATCGGTACATAATTTACCCTAGGCCCCATATAAACCCTACTTCCGGAAAACAGTTAAGTACGCCTAAAACCGTAAAAAGTAATGCTATCATAACAAAATTTGGTACATCAAAGTTTTATAGGACAAAAAATAAAACTATGTAATTTCGTGAAGATTGGTCTATAATTTTCCCTAGGCCCCATATAAACCTTACTCCCGGAAAACAGCTTAGTACGCCTAAAAACGTAAAAAATAATGCTATCATAACAAAATTCGGTACATCACAGTTTTATAGAACTAGAAATGACGATGTGAAATTTGGTGAAGATCGGTGCATAACTTACCATAGGCCCCATTTAAAGCCCACTTTGGTAAAATAATTAAATACGCGGTAAACTTTCTTGCAAACGCTTAAACTAATTGCACCGCTGCACATCGGGGTTTTTTGCCAATCTAGCCGGACATTAAGCAAAAAATTAAATTTAAGAAATGGAAAAATTAAAGTACGCAGCTCGATAGACAACAAAGTTCTGCCTCGTATAATGAATTTTCAAGACTTTTGCTTGAGATTTGTGGTTTTGGGACACTGTTAAAACCAGGAAATATGATTAAACTGCATGCGTGTTCATTGACTTTTTACGGTTTTGGGAGGCTTACAATATATTTTTTTGTAGATAAACGAATAATGATTTTACATTGATTTTTTTTCTGTGAATTATGAAAATTTTTAGAAAAATTTTATTAGAAGTTTTTATGATAAAAAAATTAGTTCGAAATTAAAAAAAAAAACATTTTTTTCTAAAAAAAAAAAAATTTAAATGGTTTTTGAAGGTGAAGCCCGCTGAGTTCTTAAAAATGTTATACATCACGATAAAATTTAAAATCTCTACTTTTAAATTAAAAAAAAAAAAAAACGTTGCGCGTTGGTGCGCCATTTTATGATTTTTTGGAAATTTCACCTTTTTTCTGTTTTTGCTCATCTTGCATAGGTACATATGATAGAAACACTTTCGTCAGTCATAAAATGTTTTGGTTCTATGTTTTTATTTAAATTATTACATCTAAGACTAATATTACCTGTGTAAAAAAGGGATGTGCGAAACAGTAAGTAACAGGTTTTAACCACCTATGCGGCCGCTAAATGACGATATTTTATGGAGCAAAATAAATGTACCAGTTTTGCATAACTTTTAACATCATTAACAACAAAAATAATATATAATAAAAAATCAAATCTGGGCTCTAGGTGCTTAGTTTTTTTTAATATATATTGCGGTTATAGCATAAAATTGTTAACAGAACCATTTTGAAGCTTTAACCCTTAAATGCATGATTTTTTCTTTTGGATTGAAAAAAATGTTTTTTAATAGAAACTTAGGCGTAGATTTCGTAAAAAATAATAAAAAAAATTTAGAAATTAGTTTTGAGTGTTATTTTCGATAAAAACGGTATGTAGACTTTTGGCAACAATATGCGTTTGGTACTTGAATTTTTAAGACATGAACAATAGTCACATATATATTTATAGTACATACAGGTGTTCAGAAATTTGTTTCTATTTATGAAACAATACAAAACAAATGCTATTTTTGATCTGGCACAAAGCAACTATACATTTAGTACACTCAGTCCGTGAAAATCCATTGCACTCTGGAAGTTTGCACCTGTTTTTAGTGGAACATCTCTTTTCAGTATGTCATATACCATCGGTTCGTATACCTGGTGTCGGTATAGGTTTTGGAGGTCCTCGGGGCCTTTACCACCATCTGCCTCTCTGGTTGAAGGTCTTCCTCGTTTGTTTTCATATGATTTATAGGAGCACAATGTTTCCGCCAGATCTGATTTAGAATCTGGCAATTTAATGTTTGGGTGGTTTGTTTTTTAGAGTATTCATGAAATTATTACGTCATATGGTAAATTAATCTTAAGTACCACTTACGACTTTTCATGCTATTTAATACCTGCCTAAAAAGCTATCATAAGGTCAACTCCTCCCATATGGGCGTTATAATTTTCGACCGTTTTTGGACAAGCTATTAAAGTTTGTGTTTTTTGCGATTTTTCATATCTATTGGCATCTTCAACCGGTTCCGCGCCTACGTCATTTGAAGCTTACGTAACAAGCGTATTCTCCTTTCAGCATGTCACAGAGATAGCTATACTTTAATAATTTGTAACAAATTTCTCATAGAAACCCCGTGCAACAGACCGTTTCATAAATTTTTTGCGGCAGGTAATTTGCAGTTCTTTCCAATCCGATTTATGTGAATTGTGCCCAACAAGTATATTTCCTGAGTCCATAGGTAATACTTTTATGGAATTGACGTATAATAATTGTCGAAATAAATTATGTGGTTCGTTTAACGGGAAATTTAACGGCACAGTCTAACCACAGTCTACCCAAAACAAATTGTAACCGTCAAGTAATATTTATGTCACAAACGCATGTTGTAGACATTTGGCAACATACATTTTTTTTCAAAAATATTACATTTATTCAGTAATATTGTTAAATTAAACATGACCAGGCCATAGCTAACCTGTCAACAGATGCAAATTTATTTTTTTCCGATGTGATAATACACGGTCCTTAGAAAACAAAAAAATACAAAATTTGATTTTAACTAAGAAACTGATCTTTATCAGCCACCTCAATGAAATGCCAAATAAATACAAATCAAAGCAACTAAAAACAAAGTAACGATTTATTTTTATTCATACTGCTTGTGTGTGCTTAGAAACGAACTTTTATAAATGCACTCACATTGGAACATAAAGAAAATTAGCTTGAACTGGTATGTAGCCAATTGGCAACAGTATGCATTTAAGGGTTAAGAGTAAAATGGGAAAAGTGTATAATACATGGCGCAACTGTAATGAGTGAGGCATTGTTGCCTATCGGGCTATTATCAGAAGAAGCGTCTTAGGTACGAAATAAACATTTTCGGCTTTACAGGTAGAATTTTGCTAGAAAGTTTTCGAGGGTTCAGTGTAACAAAGATATTATAAATAGACTTTTGCTCAGTTCTGACCCACTGATTACTAGTATAAGACCAACTCCAGAAAAAAGTCATTACCCTTTACGAAAGAAGCAATTTCTTTTATGCTTCCAACTGTACTTGGCTCTGAAGAGAATTCAGATTCAGAAGAGGATTTTGAAGAAGCAGACGAAGAAGAACCATGGCACTCATCATCATCTTAGTGCAAAAGAGAAGTTATTTTAAATAAATGCTGTTACTATTATAAATAAGTTATAATTACGAATATATTAATTATTTTCAGATAAATTAAATACTGTAAAATACATAAAATCTTAAAAATTAATATGTTTTGGAAATTAGCAAAAATAAATTTTTTTTCACAGGGTCGTTCCGGGGGAGGGAGGGGAGTTTGGAGGTATACCTCCTCCTACCCATAAAAGTTCAAAAATTTAATTTTTTATGGTATTAAGGCGTTAGTAATCTATTTCTTTTAATATTTAAATTTTTTTTAAATATTATTTTATGTAACCGCCCTCAAAAGGGGGCGGGGCGAAAAGTGTAATTTTACGATCTCATGGGTCTAATTTTAGGTTTTTTAACTTTTGCCGACGTTAAAAGTTGCATTTGCCAAACAAAAGTATGGGAAAACTTAAAAAAAAATTGAATTTTTCAGAGGTTGGATTAGTTCTTCTAGGGGGAACCTTTTCCTCCTTGGTTCGATTTTATTTATTTTTGAACTTTACCTGCCTATGACAATATCACATATTTCTGCCAAGTTTCATCGATCTAGGGGCACTCAATAACTTTTAAGAAGCAATATAAGCTAAAACAAAAAGTAATGTCCGGCTAGATTGGCAAAAAAACCCCTATGTGCGCTGTATTGAAATTTATGTTTTTTAATACCAGAAATCGTTCTGCAGAATTTGGGAGGATTGGTTCATAGCCTACCATGGCTTTTATATAATTTATTCTCCTGAAAATCCTTTAAGTTCAGCTTAAACTGATATTCTACTCAAGCTTTTTAAAATTGATTCTGATTGTTGGTCAATAATTTTATATAGGTCTAAACCGCAACAAATTTTAATGCAGATGTCTGTTTTTATAAAGATTATAATAACAAAAAGACATCATACAGATATTACTCCTAAAACATTCGAAGTGTCGGTGGAGGGCATCAAAGATTCGGCACAGCCGAATATAGCACTCTAACTTGTTATTAATGAAAAAAAGAACAATTCGTTGGGTTAGTTTTCATTCAAAACATTTAAGCGAATTTGATCTCAATTATGATTTAGAATAATAAATGAAAGAAAAAAAGATTTAATGCTTAGGATAAACATTACCATCAACACCATTTGAAAAACAATCTATTGGAAAGCCGTTTGCATTTGAAATTAGAACAGAGAGGTGGAGTTTTCATTTAACCGACAATAAAGTAATTTATTTTTATGAATCGCACTATAACAATCTTCGAACAACTTTTAAAAATTAAAACATATTATTTATTATGAGAAGATAAAATTAATCCAGTGACCTGCATTAAAACTGCAAGGAAAAAAACAAGGAAATGTAACAAATTAAATTTTAAAAAGTACATAAAAATTTCCCGTGAAATCTGCTCCATACAAAAAAAAAAAAAAAATTTGTAACTAATGACAAAGTCTGTCTCCTTCATACATTCTTAGAATGAACGAAATTGGTAAGAAGAACCACACAAAATATTTTTATGTTTATTTTTCTCCACTTTTTGTAATGATAGCTCATTCTGACCATTTCTTATGAATTTATAAAAATGGAGAAGAATAAAAAAATTTACAGAATATATGAGAAAATTTAAAAAGTGTATTAAAAGATCACAGACAATGCTTAAAAAAATCTGCTTTGGTATGTTTATTGGTGTATGATTTAAAAATTTGTGATTCACACCAAATGGCGAATCTTTTACACAAGGTTAAAAAATACAAGCGCTTCTAATAGTGTTTGAGCAGAAGATCTGTTTGTGATCTTCGTACACAATAAGAATACTGTTCTTAACCAACTCAACAAAAAGATGAGAACATTTACTTGCTTTCTGTTTTATGTAAAAAACTACAAACTTCTTTGTGTTACATATAATTTTAATTAGTATGGACCTTTTCCAAATTTTATTGTTGTTTTTTTAGAAAACTCTAAAGGGGCTTATCAAGGTCTTGTGTTCTATGAAAATAAATAGATTATATCATAATTTGTTCTTCACTCACAATATTCTGTACGTAAAATTAACTGAAATTGTAATATAAAATAAATGAAACTTCAATTAAAAACCGGTCTACTTATTTTTCATTTATTTTTAACAAAAAGTTCATTTAATTTTCAAAAATTCAACACCATATTCCGTAAAATCAAATAAATATTCAGTTATTTTGTAAAATTTTACTGCCAAAAATTCAACACCATATTCAGTAAAAACAATTAAATATTCAGTTATTTTTTAAAATTTTACTGTCAAAAAATTGACCCCATATTCAGTAAAAACAATAAAATATTCAGTTATTTCACTAAATTTTCGTTTACTCCACAAAAGAGCCGAATTTCTAAAAAATACCAGACAGACACCTGTCCGCTTGTTTTTCTTATAAGCGAGAGAGGAAGAATATTATTATTTACTTACCCTGATACACACGTTTGTTTTACTTTTGTTGTACTGACCACGTTGTTTACAGAAGAACTCTCAATTATAAGACACCAGCAGCATGACCGATATGGCTTCGCAATTATTTTACTTTTAAAATTTGATGTATTTAACTAAATTATATTAACAAATGGAAAATGGGTATTGCATACACAAAACAAGCAATTCATTTTTTATAAATAAGTAAAAATTAATTTTTGGTAGTACAATTATATAAAATAACTGAATATTTAATTGTTTTTACTGAACATGGTGTTGAATTTTTGACAGTAAAATTTTATAAAATAACTGCATATTTATTTATATTTACGGAATATGTAGTTAATTTTTTGACAATTAATTTATACTGAAAATTCATTTGGTTTTACGGAATTCGTGGTTGAATTTTTGACAGTAAAAATTAAATGAACTTTTCGTTGCTTTAAATTACATTTTTATTTAATTTAAGATAAAGAAGAATTTAACTCAATCAACGGACAATATTAACTGCAACTGAAAATCAGTATTAATATGTACTTAGTTTTTTGAATATTTGTTAGAATCAGTTAAAAATAAATGTGCTTGAAATTTTAAATGTTTATTTATTTAAAAATGACTGAACGGAATATTTCTTAAATAAACTACAGTCCGTTACTGTAATAATATTGTGAGTGTTCCGACGTTCTGTAGGAGATTCCCAACATCTTTAGGGAGATATTTTTATTGATATATGTATAATTTTCTGGTCAATTGTTTTCATTTTAAGTAGTTATTGAACAAATTTATTTTTATACACACAACGTAAAACATAAATTTGTGCTTACAAGCCAAATTAAAAAACTATTATTATTAAAAAATTAATGTAACATTACAAATTTTTATCAAACTATATCACAGTAGGGAAATTATCAAACTGTGTTCCGTTCAACACATTAATATTCGTTCGTTTCAGTTGTGTTTTACGCCATTTTGGGTGGTGAACCAACAAAAATATTTTTACAAAAACAATATACAAATGTGTTAAAAAAATTCATTTAGCGAACAAAAAGTGTTTGCGTTTTAGCAAACATTAAATATGTACAGAATACAGACACAAGCTTTTCGTGCTGTGGTCTTGCAAATTGCCAAGCAACAATAGCAGTGCGAAAATTTTCTAAAATTATTTGTTTTCACATTCCTTCATCAATGTTAAAACACTACAAAAAACAGTACAGAACCACTTCAATTATACTGTTTCATAACGCAAAACAGAACACTACATAATTTTCGTTACTTTCGTGAAAATACATGCAAAGAAAAAAATTTTTGAAGAATGGTTAAAAAAAACATATTATGGTCCCAGCAATGGCAACAACTTTTGTTGTTTTAAACAAAACTTTTTTCAAGATTGATAATATTTTGTTTCTATTTTACAATAAAGTGTTTACTTCCCTTGAAACTTAAAATATGGTTTAATTTAACAATATAATGTTTCAATAAAATAAAGCTACAGCTATACACTAAAACATATAATGTTTACCTTAACCATATTATTATCACGGCAACCATATTATGGTTAAATTAATCCATCCAAAAGCAATAACCATATTATGCTTGCTTTTTTTTTTTTTTTTTTAACGATAAACCAACACTCAGGGGATGCCCCCTATATATGCAGTGCATTGTGTTGATCAGGAAAATAATGTTTGGGAAGGAGGAAAGAGGGAATAGTGTTTGTGGACATTTGACTTGAATCTTAATAAATTATAAGTACCGGGAAAGACCTCTGCGGGAAGTTTATTCCACATACGGATAGTTCGACTGAAAAACGAACTTTCTCTATAATGCGTTGTGCGAAACACATGACAATCGACTACAAACGGATGTGATCCACTGGACAAGCGAGTATTACGAAGAAATACTCGGGCGGGTGGAATAAGTTCACTTATCTCAGTGGAACACCTCCCATGGTAATATCGATAGAAAAGTGTCACACAACCCACATTCCGACGATGCCCCAATGAGTCAATAGAGTTGGATACCCTACTGTCATTGATGAGCTTCACCGCCCTCCTTTGTACACGGTCCAGAAGGTTCAAAATAGACTTTGAAGCCCCTGCCCATATATGGGAGTTGTATTCCATCTTCGGTCGGATATAGGTGGCATAGATAGTAAGGAGATCGGAGGAAGTGAAATAATTCTTGCACCGTTTTAAAAAACCTAAACACTTGAATGCCTCTTTCGACACTTTGAAAACGTGTTTATTCCAGCGGACATCGCACTGTATTCTCATGCCCAGAACATCAAGAGTATCCGATTCCTTAATATCAATGCCACCCATTAATACAGATGACATAGTTGGTCCCACGGCCCGTCTGTGGGTCAACATACAACATTGGGTCTTGCGTGTATTAAATTCGACCCTATTCGCTTGACCCCACTCAGAGATTGCAGCTAGGTCCTGATTAAGAGTGTCATTCATATTTTGCCTTTTGCCCCCAATCTCAACAAGGCTTGGCCTATGATCGAAGGAATATGAATGACAAATGTTGCTGTCATCTGCAAAAGAGTAGATAGGATTTGAAGTATGACCAAGAAGGTCATTAAGAAATATAAGAAATGGCGTAGGAGAAAGGACAGAACCTTGCGGTACCCCTGAATTTACCTGAAACTCGTTTGATGCAATCACATCTATAACAACACGTATAGTGCGATCACTGAGGAAACTCGATATAAATCGAGAGAAATCAAACATGTTGTTAATATTTAATAACGATATACAGTTAGGGACAAAATTGTTCACGAAGTTATAAAAAATGTATGTTTATCATAAAATCTATTAAAGTTTCAACTTGGAAACTTTCTAAAACTATTGTATGGCTTTCTTCATTTTATAATAACACTATGTAAACTTATTTTGAAAAGTACCGTTAGCTTTTATATTTATACTAAGCAGGCGCGGATTCAGGGGGGGGGGGGGGGAAATAAGGTCTTGACCTAAAAAATTGTGTAGGAGATGGAACAGATGGCTGTCCTCTGATGTCAGCAGAAAATGGAGCTGTTCAAAATTTCTGGAAAAGCGACAAATGCGAAACAAACTCCTTGCTATTCCCATAAATCGAACAACTCAATTTCTAAAAGCAATAAAGTGCCATTAATACAAAAAGTTTTATCATTTGATAAAGAAACGACAAAATTTTTTAAATAGAATCATCCCAAGCGAAAAACAGTTGTATCAAAGTATTTGGGAGCCAAACTCTCTTATGCGTCTTTGCAACAAGTGTACATCATATAGTAGAACCTTTGGAAAAAATATCTGAGTGGAAAGTACTTTTAAATTTATTTGCGGAATATACATATTAAGTGTGATACCTATTGTAACACAGCCACTAAGTATCATTTTACAAAAGCAAGATATAGATATTCAAAAAGGATCAAGCCTTATCAAAATTTTTATCATGTGCCTTGAAGAAAAAAGAAATAAAGCCGAAGAACAATTTAAAGCGATTTTTGAAAAAGTTAAAGTTATTTGCGTTCAAATCGAGGTTCCAATCGAAAAGACAAAATTTGAACGCAATAATCACTGCCAAAATGTTGAAGATTACTACCGAGTTTTAGGTTACATTCCTCTTATTGAATTTATTTTGGAAGATCTCAAAACATCTTTCCCAATAGATATCCTAAATGTATTGAACATACCTAAACTTCAACCTCAAAGTTTAATCAAGTCATATGGACAAATCCTGCGTAACGAACGCTACACTCGCTCGTGTTTTCTGATTGATATATAACCATTTTTTGGCCTTTCAAAAGAGATAGCTTCAACTTATATATAGTATTTAGTGACATTAATATGTACTTACGAATGGCATATATCATAATTTCTTAGCAAGCATTTGTTGCGAAATAATTAATCACAAAGTTTTGATACGCACGCCACAAAACTTAGAAGCAACTTTAAAAGTTGAAGGGTGTTTTCCTAATTTTTAGCGAATTTTGCATCATAAGGTATACAGAGTCTTATTCCTAAAAGAAAGATGAATATAAGAGAACTCTAAAATCACTTATTCGCAGCTTAAAAATATTGTAATTTTTTAATAAAATCCGTGAACCCTTTGTGATGAACGCCTTACAACGCACGCTACAGTTTTTTTAGTACTATATAATAAACCCAATTTTATTTATTTTAACAAAACAAATTACACAGCCCGACAAAATTAAAAAATATTTTTGCTTCTTTGAATTTATCAACTGATTCTAGTTTATTTGGGTGCGCTAAATTCAAAACTGTAATCAGTTTGTCTCTATCAGCTCTAGTTATCATGATTTAACTTTATATACCCTCCACTTATGACCTCCAATTACACCAATTACCCACATTTTTTTCCAAAATTTTTTTTTTTATCAAAATTTTTTATTTACTGTTATAGTTATTGCCAAAAAAAAAAAACTCCCAAATTTTTTTAAGTATTTAGAATGTAAAACTTTTCCATAGGAATTTAAAAAAATAAAAAGAAGTAAAACTGTTTCATACAGATTTATTAAAATAAAAAAAAAAAAAATACTTAAAAAAATTTGGGAGTTTTTTTTAAATTTGAAAAAAATTTGAGCAATTAAATTTTGCCTAGTTTCTTCAAGAACAGTAAGTCAAAAGCGGCCCTTTTAAAACAAAGCATTGTGAAAAATTTTAAAAAAGGAGTCTCACATCACAAGATCACAAAAATACATTTCAGAGAGATTTGAATGTTAAATAAAAAAAAGTGTAGTTTGGATACCAAAAGCAACAAAGTTAGTCACCCAAAAAAAACTTTCGCCAAATGATTTTCGCGAATCAAAGCGACTTTTTGTTACTGGTGTAGTCATTATAGCTATTAAGGTCCGGCAAATACTGAGCATAGAGTACAATTTAGATGTACGCTCTAAATCGTAGGAGTTGTTTAAGTTCTAGTAGATTAGTAGCTTGAATAAAGAGCGCCAACCCACCTTTTAGCAAAAATAAAAGCTGAAAACGGCTAAAGTTTGCAAAAAAGTAAGAAAAATTCCGTTTTAAAGATTCAATGCGTGTAACATAATTAGATCGGACAAAAACTATGAGATTGCAGGCAGGCGGACAGGAGTTAACATGGCTGGCGTAAAAGTGTTAGCGTAAAAGAGTGGAATAATTTCAAATGTTGAAATTTTGATGATCTCATAAATGACTTGAGAATGTTTTCGCAAGAACCAGCTTCGAGCACTCCGCTAGTTCAGAACAAAAATGTGTGCCAAGAACTACATAATCATCATTAAAGACCCGTTGATTCTAAGATAAGCCATATTCGGCTAAGAACCACGACAGGGTGATATCATTATGCAGGACAACGATCTTAAGCATACTTGAGAAATAACTAAAAATTAGTTTGAAGAAAATAAAAATTCGAAAATAAATTTACCTAATTAGTCGCCAGAGTAGTACCCACTTGAGTACATTTGGTGCATTCCAAAACACCATTTTTTTTTTCTTTTTTTGCTCAGAGGAACCCGCCTAACACTGTATATAAGCTTTGCGAGCTTGCCGTTAAAGCTTGGAAGAAATAAAACCGAAACTGCTAAGAACTTTTGTAAAATAATGGAAAAAAGGATTAAGGCAGCTTAAAAGAGCAAATGGACAACATACCAAACGATAGGACCCAAATACAACAATAATCTGTAACTATAGTTGCATTTATATATATTCCAGAGCACCGTGTAAAATCCATCTAATTTGCACAAATCTAAATTATTTACATGCAAAGATGATGTACTTGGCAAAAGATAAAATTTGATATCCATATTGCCCTATATAAAACGAAGGGTTACCAACCCATTGCATTTTTGTCAAAACGCGAACTAGCACGAATTTCAAAAAAAGCTGAGACATGTATTTAATTAAATCGACTAAAGATTAAAATATGTTAACTTGGCACCTTTATTACAAAGAACCCCGAACAAAAAATTCAAAACCCGTTTTTTACAGAAAATCCTTAAAAAAAGGACATGGATGATCGTCCTTGGACAAATTGTATATACAGTTGGACGCGCCTTAAGACCCCCTTTCTTACGATACCCAATTTGTATATGTTGGTAAGGAAACAGATCCTTGAATTAACAAAACATGCAAAAATATACCCTTTTTCAAACTGGTCCAGCTCACGAGAGGCCAAAGCTGGAGCCGATATATTTGAAATGCCATATTAAAAAAGTCCAGGGTTTTTTAGGTTTTTCGGAGGCTACATTGAGCACTTTTTTTTGGTGAGTCGCTCTAATATATATTTGTTCCTTTTACTCCTCTAGGGAGCATAGGACCGCCAATAATAAATAACAATAATATGTTCGAAATTATAAAATTTTAAAACATTGTATGTTTAGTTTTAAATTAAAAATAATACGTTTGAAAAGCAACTACATTCTGGTCGTTTGTTTTTTACAATAGTTGCTTGGTTTGCTTAATTATTGATTAAAATACATAAATTTACGTAGAATAAACTAGTAGAACAGAAAAAAATAGTAGTGAAGGTCGTCACAGGCTGGAACATGAATCAAAGGGGATTTTTTATAAAAGTGGAACATAACACCTATCAGGAATACAAAATTTAATAACATTATAATTTGACACTTAACAAACAAATTGAAAAATGTATGAAATAAATAACCATAATATGGTTAACATTGACCATATAATTGTTAATTTTGTCCATAATATGGCTACTTTTGTCAAAATTATTGGAAATGTTGGCCATATTATGGTTAGTTTTGACCATTATTATGGTTAATTTTTGCCAAATTTCGTTAATTTTTTTTGATGCATACAAGAGCTTTCGCAGAAAATAAAAAATAATTATTTTTTTAACATCTGTATACCCAGCATGTTGCTTCATTGAATTTTTAATCGAAAATTGTAAGACAAAGCAAGTTGTCATTAAAGCAAAAATTAAGGAAAAATCTAACGTCTGGTTGCCTGTCCATGTTAATTTTGTACTCAAAGTACAAGTTGCAAATATGTTGATAATTTGGTAAATACATTTTAATTATATTAAGCAAGAACTATATTTAAATGGTGAGAATCGGTCTATAATTTTACATATTCCCAAAAAAACTTCTTTTCAAATTAGACTCTTTGTGTTCCTATAACATTTAATAATATTGGTGTTAAGATTAAATTCGCCCCAAAAATATTATAATGCCAATCAAATTCTTTTCGAATCACTTCACATTTTCCCACAGCTTTAACATCCTTTTTGAATGTTAAATTAATCAACAATTTAGAGACCGTCCCCAAGATCGCTTTAGGACAAAAAATTTCACTTATATTGAATTGTTGAATATATTGTTTTGAAATTAACAATTTTCGAATTTTTAAGGGCATATTTTAAACAGTTTCAAGTTTTTAACTGCATATTTAATGCGCATAAAACGTGTTTTTAGAGCATATTTCTGGTTTGCCTGATCATAAATAATAAACACTCAAAATTAACCAAAGATTTTAAAATTATTAAGGGCCATTTTTATAACTTGGCGTTAGCTGTTAACCGGCAGATAACAGACGATTTTTGACATATAACACATTTCTATCTCTCAATTTAATCTTAACTTTAGCTAACTTCCAGATGTTATAATGGCCCTAAGAAATACAGCCATATAATTCCTTCAAAATCAGCGCGATTCTGAAGGATTAGCAGTCTGTTATTTTTCCTTTTACTTATTTATAAAAAATTCCCTTGTCACTTATTGGCTTTCATTTATTTTTCATACAGATATAATTAACAATTAATGAGCAGATATAATTTCATAAAATTTTTAAATAACTAATAACTCTTTTTATTAAGAAACCAAAAAACACTGGCAAACCTTCATCAATTTGCAATTATTTTTCATATAGTATTTATTTATTTATATTTTAATAATGTTAGTTGTGTTTTTTTTTTACTATACAGTTGTTAATTTTAATAAATTTGTCAAATGTTAAAAAATATTTTTATGTAGTTAATAAACCCAACCAGCATTTGATCTTATCATTGTCACAGACTCGCCTTTTTATAACATTTACTGTAAGTTGTTTTGTATATTTTTTGTTTTTTTCAAATGAACTCTGCATATGGTTGTTTAGTTTTGTTATGAAATAAAGTATTGTTTTCAAAAACCAAAAAAAAAAAAAAAATTGTTTGAAAAAATCAGTCATATGTTTAAGCACAATAATAGTTAAAAAGTCACATGTAACAGACTCATAGATTTGTCGAAATATGTTAATTTATAGAGACCAGAGAAGTTTCCATAAAACAGAGAAGAGTACCGTTTTCTTTGGTTAGTAGAGAATGCTCTGAGCGCTTCTTAAGGAAGCACGTTATAACTACTACTACTTTATAACCGAATGAATTCAAAGACGTTGATTTACATCATAACTTACTATGCCGAATTCTACCCCGTTCGGAAAATCCTATTGAATTGGGCAATATCTAAATTATATATTTGATAAAATCTAGGAAAACACTGAGACTTTTGCTGTATTCATTATTAAACTATATGCGTTCAGGGTGACACATTTGTTCAGGATCTAGTCCACCAGATACTTTGGACTGTGTCTACACTGATAGAAAAGGCGTCATAACGCTGATGTATTTTGACATCAGTTCTATAACTACACAGAAAAAAATTTTTGCGCCAGTAAAAGAATTAATCAAAAATAAAATCAGTTTTAATTAAATATTTAATCAGGTGAATTAAAATTTTAATCAAGTGTATTAAATGTTTATTTGACAATATTTCAATTAAACGTTTAATTTACTTGAATAAATATTTGATTAACTTGATTAAATATTTACTTAAAACTGATTTTATTTTTGATTAATTCTTTTACTGGCGCAAAAATTTTTTTCTGTGTAGTGTCTTCGTTTTTACCCCATGCCACTTTTCATCATGGTGATGTCAACCTTAACATCACTTGGCCAAAGTGTCATCAGGGTAATAATGAAATTATGTAATCAATGGGATGACACATCGGCATCACAGAAATGACGAACATGTCCACATTAGCATCAATTTAATGACAGTTTGTCATTAAGTCATTGTAATTGACTTCAGTCAGAGTGAGAGAATGTTAATATTTGCTTACCCGTTACATTTGTTTGTTTCACGTTTGTTGAATTACGACCAGGCGCGGATTCAGGGGGGGGGGGAAAATAAGGAAATTTCCCCCCCGTAAATTATAAAAATATGTTTTGTTAATTTCGATAATACAAGAATTCCCATAATAAAATTTTTTTATTTTATGTACAAAATTTTTGGAAATCCCAGCAAGGTTTTTTTTGTTTTTTTTTTTTTTTTATGGAATATCTAACGAAATTTTCAATAAGTATTTTTTTATTTTTTTTTATTGAATCTCTAAAGATTTTCAATAAGTATCCATATCTTAATCCTAATAGTTATTTATTAGATATTTCTAAAGAAACATCTAGTTTACCGTATTCAATTACTTATTATTCTACATTCAATCCCAGCAGGTGCCATCTATATTTAAAGACTAAACGTTTGACTTGATAATGCGTGCGGCTAAATTATTAAAAAGCCTTAGTATTTGCAATATTTATGTATAAATGTGTTATATGAATCAAAATTCTATTCGATAATTTTTGACGAAAGCACTGATTTGTCGGGGAAAAGCCAGATTTCCTTATCTTTTAGATATTTCAACATACAACAAAAAGTTTTTAGGGAAGAATTTATGGGCTTTGTTGTAAACGCATTTGAAAAGGCTTCAAAGTATATGGATGACGTTGATGTGTCAAGTGATGCGAAGGCACTATCATCAATAGTTATTAAAACTTTGACAAATTTTGGTCTTGACCTAAAGAATTGTGTAGGAGATGAAACAGATGGGTGTCCTCGGATGTCAGCAGAAAATGGAGCTGTTCAAAATTCCTGGAAAAGCGACAAATGCGAAACAAACGCTTTGCTATTCCCATAAATCGAACAACTCAATTTCTAAAAGCAATAAAGTGCCATTGATACAAAAAGTTATATCATTTGTTAAAGAAACGACAAAATTTTTTAAATATAATCATCCCAAGCGAAAAACAGTTTTAGCAAAGTATTTGGGAGCCAAACTCTCTTCATTACGCGACTTTGCAACAAGTGTACATCATATAGTGGAAGCTTTGGAAAAAATATCTGAGTGGAAAGGTAGTATCTCTACCTTTATATTAAGGAACTCACTTAGTACTTTTAAATTTATTTGCGGAATATACATATTAAGTGTGATACTTATTGTAACACAGCCACTTAGTATCATTTTACAAAATCGCGATATAGATCTTCAAAAAGGATCAAGCCTTATCAAAATTTTTATCATGTGCCTTGAAGAAAAAAGAAATAAAGGCGAATAACAATTTAAAGCTATTTTTGAAAAAGTTAAAGTTATTTGCGTTCAAATCGAGGTTCCAATCGAAAAGACAAAATTTGAACGAAATAATCACTTCCAAAATGTTGAAGATTACTACCGAGTTGTATGTTACATTCCTCTTATTGAATTTATTTTACAAGATCTAAAAACATCTTTCCCAATAGATATCCTAAATGTACTGAACATTCCAAAACTTCAACCTGAAAGTGTAATCAAGTCATATGGACAAATCCTGCGTAACGAACGCTACACTCGCACGTGTTTTCTGATTGATATATAAACATTTGTTGGCCTTTCAAAAGAGATAGCTTTAACTTATATATAGTATTTAGTGACATTAATATGTACTTACGAATGGCATATATCATAATTTCTTAGCAGGCATTTGTTGCGAAATAAGTGATCACAAAGTTTTGTGACGCACGCCACAAAACTTAGAAGCAACTTTCAAAGTTGAAGTGTGTTTTCCTAATTTTTAGCGAATTTGGCATGATAAGGTATACAAAGTCTAATTCCTAAAAGTAAGAGGAATATAAGAGAACTCTAAAATCACTTATTCGCAGCTTAAAAATGTTGTAATTTTTTGATAAAAGCCGTGAACCCTTTGTGGCGCACGCCTTACAACGCACGCTACAGTTTTTAGTACTATATAATAAACCCAATTTTATTTATTTTAACAAAACAAATTATATAAACTTATTTTGTGATCATTAATGAATGTATGAATGAATATCAATCTTTTTTTTAACGAAATTTATATTGTGATGAGTCCGCTGGCTGTAAGTGCTATTTCAAGCTCAAAAAGCACCTAAAATAATGTTAAATTCATGTGTAACATCAAGAGATCAGGGAAGGGGTTATATTTGGTAAAAATTATTGTATTAATGATCTTCGAAATACATATTTTTAAATATAAAAATTAAATTATACATCTAAAAAAATTAATTTGAAAAATTTTTGGTTTGTGGACTGTTTTTGAGATTTGCCCATATACCATTTATTTTAAAACCACAACTAGCTGATGAGCTGATTATATTTGATAAACGAGATTAACACATTTTAACTTGAGCCTGAACTGTTGCATTGGCAACAAACATGGAAATTATCTGAAAATCCATCAGATAACATTGTAGATGCTTTAATAAACTATGATGAAGACATCTTCCCAAATCTAAGAAAAATATTTCAAATTTTCGTGTCAATGCTCGTCAGTAATACTACAAGCGAGAGGTCCTTTCCTACCCTTCGTCGAATAAAAACATGGCTCAGATCAACAATGACCGAAGATAGACTGCCGAAGATTTGCCTCACAAGAAAATCAAAATTTACTTATATAAAAAAATTAATTTATTTTAATTTATATTGAACGGATCTTATATTTTATTTAACCCTATTGTTTTTTTTTATGTAATATACATTTATTGTTTTTAATAAATTTTTAAAAACAAATTTTTTACTTTTTTGTGTCATACAAAATTTCCCCCCCGTAAGGCTCGAGCTGGATCCGCGCCTGATTACGACCTTTGTTTACAGCAGAACTCTCAATAATAAGACACCAGTACCATGTACCATATGGTTTTCCTAATCATTCCACTTTAAAAAGTTGATGTATTTAACTAAATAACTTAAAAAAATAGAATATAGGAATTTTTGCTTCTTATAATACATTGTAATCATGAAAATAATGTTCATAAAATATAAAAAGGTGGCATCGAATTGATGTCACTATATTTATACAATAGATGACACGTGAAAATTGACAAAATTGTACAAAGACGCTAGTCATTGGATTGATGTTACTTTTTGCATCATTGATGCCATTTTTAGTAACATTGATGTCACAATTCTGATGTTAGGGCATCATCAATATGAGGAACTTTGGACACTAAAATATTATTAAAAAGATTTCACTATGACGTGCTAAGTTCCCAATTTTTATTTTGGATTAATACACTGAAATTTGTTGTTGAAGAAAAGCTTATATCTATGAGCATTCACTGGTTGCTTAGGCTACATCATCAGGAAACTTCATCCAAAGATTTTAGAAAAACTAAAAATACTATACAAATCAAACTGTAAAGCGAATAAGAATTAAAAGCTTTAAAGTTTTACTTCTAACAATGTCAAAGCTTAAACAAAATACCAACAATTAGCCATTAGTTTATCATTTCTTACATTCCCCTACAATTGGTTGGCTTTTTTCCGACTCTAATTGTAGTTGTAAGTGGGTAAAAAGAAAAAAAAATTAGAAAACAAATTGCTTAATTTTATTGTTGTCGGAAGAAAACCCAGATACCCCTATTTACCAGTTCAGTTTTTTGCACGGCCAGATGCAAATTTAATATCAAAATTATTTTTGGGAATACAAAAACAATATTTTATTTTATAAACATTTTTTTTTACAATAGAAGTGTTTGTTTTTATGCTTTTATTTTTAGCCGTAGTCAAAATGACGGAAGATGAAGTTTGTGTAACTTTTAGGTTTTTTGGTGAATATTTCTTGGACGAAAATGTTCATGTTTTTCTAAGATGTCTAATCAGCATCTCTAACAGATGAACAAATTGAACACTTTCTGTCGTGTACTGACAGCAAATTTGACTTAGAAAGCGATATTTGTGAAATAGGTACTGACACAGAAGTCGATCCAAACGAGTACGTTGCATATACCCCCTCATCAGACGAAGCAAGTGACGTGGATGAAGATGACATTCCACTAAATATTTTAAGAACAAAATCCAACTTTACTACGTGCAATAAAACTATATCTGTCAACGGTACGACATATCATTATGGACTTTACATTGTCCGTAAAAGCCGGGGACCAATACGTCAATGCAAAAAACATAATTGTTCCTCTTGATTGTTTTAAACAGTTTATAACAGGAGATATCGTTGCTGAAATTGTAAAGTGGACAAGTGACGAGATAGCACAACGCTAATTCGTCTTACTTATACCATGGTAGATAAGGCCATGATGGCTTTATCTCTCATTGAATAGGGAGATAAAGCCTTTTTTGTTTTTTTTTTCATTTGAATGGGAGATAAAGCCATCATGGCCTTAGCTCACATTAGCAATATTAGAAAATGGCTTTACCTCTCATTTCAATTCCGGAGACACTAAAGTTAAGTATTGAAATCTGGCTTCGAATACTAAAGTTTTTCTGCGTGACGGCCTGCGGCCATGCTTAGGGGTTTTTTCCTCCAGTAGGACGCGGCAGGTGGCTTTGCTGAATAAAGTTTTCCTGCGTGCGTCACAAGAATAAAAAAATGTTTTTCAATAATAACTAAGGATTTTCCCTTTTACAGAATGTTTACACCATGCATAACAATTTTCTGAAAAAATATGGCTTTATCTCTCATTTGCGAAAAAAAAATATGGCTATATCTCTCATTTCGCCAAATTTTAAATATGACCTTACCTCTCAATGATTGGGCAATAAGCCCATTATGGCTTTATCTCCCATTCAATTGAGCAATAATGTCATCATGGCCTTATCTACCATGGTTTTATAGCACCCCCCGATATGAACATATAATTAGGAATGAAGGAAGCTTTATAAATTGAAATTTGATTCATTGAACACATTCGAAAAATAAAAATGGTTAATATTTTTTTTTTAATTTTATTATTTAATATTAATTCTACCACAAGTCAAAGTCTAAGCATAAACATGAATACTTTATGAACTGCTAGACACTCACTACTCACATCACACTCTAAAGGCAGAATTAGTCTTTACTCTCTGTTCTGTTACGAATCAGCTGACTTGTTTTTGTTATTAAAAACCCTATGAAATTGATTAGTTTTTCAGTTCTGTTGCAGTTCAGTTTGTTAAAATTAAAAACATGTTAAGTAATTGTAAGTGACAGCAAAATAACCCTGCGGGAAATTAGTGTAAATTGGTCCCACAGACTGGTCCTGGGAGTTGTGAAAATAGAACAGGTACAAAAAGAAAGAACTCATAACCAGTGAAAGGAGAACCAATCATGTAACTGGTTTGTGAAGAACAAAAAGGTAAAAAATGTAATAAATTACAGTACAGTCTTCGCCTGTGGTGTGATACATTTTTTTGGGAGTTTCTAAAATTTGGCTCTTGAAATTAATTCTAGGACTTGTTTTATTGAAATAATACTACATCGTATTGAAATAATACTACATTTTAGTAACTGTCACTAAACATGTCCATTGAGAATAGATTTGCGACTGGTCAAATGGTGTCAATTGACCCCCTCCAATGACAACCCCATGTAAAAGTGATAGGTCTTATTCATAGAAAGTGTTAAAACTAGAACCGGTCTCTACCACCAAAGACCTATCACGGGACTACTTTGGTGTCAGTTCGCTTCCCTCTAGGGAAATAATAAAAAACATATTTATATTGAAATAAACTGTTTTTTAATTTTAAGAATTTATAAAATTTAATTTTTTCAAATTAATGTGCATTAAAGTTATTAAAATAAAACAATGGACGGTGCAAAGCTAATAAATTTGTCACAAACGGTTGATAAGTTACTACGGAAAAAGTAACTATTACAATTTCGTAACAGAACGGCACGGAACAGAACAGAAACAGAAAGTAAAGACTAACTGAGCCTTACACAAGCTTTGGGGAAAATACAACCCTGACTTCATAAGTCGTTATTGGTTTTAGAAAATTTTTAACAAATTATCAGATCAGGCAAGCATTTTCGTCGAAGCACTTACTTAAGCATTGTATTATGGCGTAAAACGGCCTGAACAACATTTTATTTGAATACATACTCGTCGCAAAACATATTTCAAACTTAAAGTTCAGCCGTTTGCATTTTTTGTAAGCCGAAGTGTAATCAAATTGAATAATTTCGGTTTCAGAAGTTTTTTGGTTCCAATAGGAAAGCTATAATTTCGATAAAAATTGTAAGTCATTATAATATTTGAATAGGTGAGTTGCAAAACATGTTCGTTTCAAAAATTAAAAAGATTGCGGATCTTTTAGCACTTTATGAGAATAAATATGGGTGTTTCTACGTTAATAGGTACTATCGACGGCTACATTAAAAAATCATATATAATTTTTAAATTTGCGGAAATATCAAACACGTTTAATAATAAATACAGTATACTTTTTTACCAATAAATTGCAATACCCAAATTACCTTAGTTTAGTCATAACTTCATGTTTACCTGGAAAAAAGTATCTACCCTGGCCTGTCCCTTTAGTATTCTGTAACAAAATATTTGAAATTTAACACATTACTAATTCATAAAATATTTAATCGTTAGTTATTACATAAAGTAGTTTAAATAACAATGGTAATCATTTAAAAAAACTTTCAAAATACTTTCAAATTTTATTGAAAAAAATTACATATTTTTTGTCCCTCGTATTTTAAGTCTCTTCCCCTGCACATTTTTCGATCGTTTAAATGCGTTGACGCTGCAAATTTAAATAGCAGAATATTTGTTTTGAAGTGAATTTAACAATAAAAGTCGCGCGAACCACTAGCGTTTTCCTATTGGGCCAATAATTCGACCAAAACACTCGGGTTACTCGCACGTATCAGTGATTAATGCATCTCCACTGGAGAGTTTTATTCACTTGTTATTTGTGGTTAAAGTTTGTTTATAATATTGATTTATTTTAATTTCAGTATAATTTACTGTGTTAGTTTGATTTTTCGTTACAATACATATTTTTCCGATTATGCTAGTTTTTTAAGGAAAACATCTCTCCCCTGCCGTATTTCCCCTGCTTCATCAGATGCCAGGGTAAAGATTTTGCGTCCAGGGTAGATAAGGAATTGAGAAATTAATTCTTTCTTAGTATTTTACGTTAAACCAACACATTTCCACTATATACGTTATACGTGTTTTAACGCTTCAAAAATGTATGTATGCCTTATTTAATGTGAATTTTGGTTTAAGTTAGTTTTATACTACTAACATACATATGTTGCATTATACAATAATAGAAGGAAGTCAAGTTCTTTCTTTAGTTGCCATATTAACGTTCTGACATTCAAGATTTATACAAAATCGTGTTAACCAACTTTTTAATCAAATCCAATATTCGTTTTTTTTATGTTTTATGCACTGGCAACCAAATTGCAAGACCTTTACCTAAATTAAGTAAAATTCACCTAGAATTACCACGAAGCCGGTCACGGCAAGGGCTCGCCTGATGGAGTAGGTGCGACGTGCAAAAGGACTACTGATAGACTTGTTGGAGCTGGGAATGACAATTCATCGCTGTCCAAATGTAATTGGTGACGAAGACATTTTAAAGAAAGAAGAGGGACTTAATAAAAAAAGTTCTAAAAGCTTTTCAGCCACTATGAAGGTCCAACAAATTACTGGATGCCCCAATAAATTGACAATGAAGAGCTTAAACTGTTTCTGTGATCTTGAAGTATACAATCATTTTGTGGTCTGCACCTTGGATTTTGCTTTCATGAAAACCAAACCGCGCCTTAATGTTGATTATGTGTATGGGCCTGAAAGAGAATCTTATGACGAACCACTAATAAAGTATCTTCTCAGTATTGTTCTCAAGCAGTTACCGAGAAGGCATGCCAGCTTGTAAACGAAGGAAATGAAATAATTAGCTTTTTTTCGACTACGTTTATGTAAGCAGATGTTAAGAATTTTTGTTTTTAAGTAACATAAAAAAATACTCTATGGAGTTATCCAAATTTTGTTTTATTTTAAACTATCATCAAATATTGAATAATTAAAGTTGATTCTTACGAAAATAGGGTTTGTTTTCAATTTATCCTTCCGCTTAAAGTAAGGTATCTTATCCTGGTCGTCATGTCTTTACCCTGTGTAGAGTATCTCCCCTGGTTATTTGAAATACCGGAAAAAGTAGATAACTTGACTTGCCATTATTAAACATAATTTTATATATTTTTATTACGCCGCCATTCATAATATCAGGTAACCTCTTATCGTAGAATGACCCATATATAGATTTTATGTAAGCATGTCCCCTCACCAGACATTTTCAAAACTATCTCTTTACATATTCTGTAGCAAAAATTGCTGGCTCATTGTTTTAACCTTTCTGTTTGAAGTGCGCCAGCATATCGTTGATGAAATAGAGTCGAATAAGGGAATTTGAAAATGCAAATTCGTAAACAAGTTCGCTTTGACATATTTAGGTTTTTTATAAATCGTATTTTCAAAAATATTTTTGTAGTGCTGTTCATTTACATATATGGCTGGAAATCTGCTGAAGCTCTTGTGGTGAAAGCAAAAAGGGAACTACGTTTTAAATTTCAACCTTCAAAGCGAATGCTTATAGAAAAAAAAAGGTAAACGAGCACGGTAAAAATGCATGACGTTGTTTCAGATATAATTCCCATTAATGTTCGGGGTTAACCCAAAAAAAATTATTTGAGAATACCTTTATCTACTCACTATGGGGAAAATTGGAGAGAAAATAAAGACTTGCAATTTAATACTATTTTTATATTTCGGTCTAATAATATTGATAATGAAACGAAAAGAACCATAGCGAGTACACTGAAAAAAAAAAGATTTTAATCTACTTGTCTAACAATTTATATTTTTTAAGTCATTTTAACATTTTGAAAACTTTACAGCAGACCGCAAAAAAATTTTGACAATCGGAAATGCTTCTATTTCTGTATTGAAAATTTGTCTTTGTCCGAATATTTTGTATGAATGCAATATGTTTTTTATGAGGATGATATCCTTAATAAAATTACGTCATATAAGATAACATACATTTACTTTTTGAATAAGACTTGCTATTCTTTACCTCCCATGATGATATCGGTATTGTTCAATCCCTTGAGACAAACAGCACCAAGTCCAACAACAAAATTGTTTTAGCCTTACTTTTCTCTTCAAAATAAGTTATACAAATTATACAAATAACAACTGATGGCGCAAATGCATGTTTAAATAAAAATATTTTATTCAATTTTTCTGAGAATGATTAACAAAGTTGTTCGAAATATCTGATTAATAAATAAAATAACACCAAAATGACAGTGGGGCGATTCTATTCTGACAGGTGCAACATTTAGACGCCTTTTACTAATAGAAAGAAACACATTTGCAATTAAGTTATTTCTAGAAGGGGTAACATTTATATGAAATTTATATATGATAGAAATCAAATAGCCACGAGAGAGCTTTAAAGTGCATGACGGGTGCAACCAAATTGACCAACTTTCATAAGATCATACCACAAAAACACAAAACTCTGTTAATTTTTAAACTTTTATTGTATTATTCTTTTTTATTGTGAAAGATGAGATGTCAGACGATGAGAAATATATATATAGAGAAATATAATCCAATAATAAGAAATTTGCTCTTTAAGCCATGACGGGTGCAACATGCAATGAATTTTCTGTTCGCGCCAAATCAATGAATCTTAATTATTCGATGTGCACAACAAATTTATATTTAAGCTTACGTCTATAAGAAATTATGTTATTATAAAATATAGATATTTTGCTTTAAATTGGAATCAAAAAAGTATCAAATAGTGTGATTTGAAAATTGATGTTAAAAGTTGTCTAGAATAGAATCGCCCAGTGTTTTAATTTATCTACATTAGAAACAAAAGACTTCACTTTACAGTTTACAAAAGAGGACTCTTGATGTCCTTTGCCTCGTAGCACATTCTCCTAATTGTCTACAAATTCAGTGATAATGCCCAATTTCACCAAAACTACATATTTAAATTCAATTCATATTTGAATATAGTTTTTGATATAATTTTATTTTTATTTGACATGAATTAATAATTTTAAACATAAATTGATATTAAAATTAATTATTTAAATCGGCCATAAGTACACTTGATGCCCTTTATGTTTAAGCAAGTTGGACTTGGTATTGTTTTCAACCTTTTTATCTCGAAAACAACATTAGTTAGGACTTATACTTCATTTACACCTACGCAAAATCTAGTAATTACGAGATTGCGAGCCAAATCTATTGTTTTGACTAGATTTCCCATACAAAACAAAATCTACTTCGTGACTAGATTTCGACGAAATCTACTCAAAATCTAGTAGTACTTAATGATGCAACTATGGTTTTTTCAATATAGCACTAAAAAATACTTCCCTACACAAGAAAAAATGACATTTAAAAAAAAAACGAAACAAAAATTGTTAAAAAAAAAATTTAAAAGTTTTATAAAAATTGTAAAAAAAATAAAAAAGACGAATAATATTGATAAAATAAATATCGTTGATTATTAATAAAAGGTAATGCAAATTTTTTAATGTATATTTCTTTTTGTGTTTGTATGTGTAACGAAAAAACTTTTAGTCAGTTGTTTTGTTATAAAAATAAAATCTCGCTAATGTCAAAAAAGTATAATGTAAACGCACTAGATTTCGCAGAAGATTTTAAATCAAATCTACAAGATTTCGGCCTAATGTAAATGTAGTATTAAGGGCATTCACAGATCGATGAAGGAAAAATTCTGATTTAAACAGTTGGTGTAGTTTATCTCTACCATACTTTTTCATTTTTTAGCACTGTTTGCATAATTTTAATAAATTAATATAACTTTCAAAATATACTAAGGTATAATGATTTATTTTCCTGGTGGGCTTTAGTGTGTTGCAAAACTAGTTCGATCCCATATGGTTTGTAGCACAACTCGGTCGCTCCGAAGTTTAATCTATTGTTTTTCTACAATTCAGTTGGTTTCAATTTTTTTAGAACCAAAAAAGTTTAACTAACTAATTTGGTCTATTTAATCGGGTGCTATATGTTTTTTGGATTTTCCCAAAATTTTAATAAAGTGTAACGAACGAGTTTGGTATCTCACCTACTCATTTGGAACTTGCCATTATCTACGAAATACAATGTCATTTTAATGACCGCCTCTTGATTGGTTGCAATCGATTTTGTTGAGGAACACAGAAAGAAAAACACTCGGCATATATCAAGTTTTTTGTGATTACTTTAAGTCTTACTCAAAAATTCAAGTACTAATAACACTTATACGTACTCAAAACAATCCGATTCCTTTCGAAAATCAATCCCAGAATTTCTTGAAATAAGTATAAAATTCTTAAAACAAGTTAATAAGAGATTAATCTTTTCGTTGTGTTTAAACCTCCCGGCTTACGCATGTTTTGATTTTTTGATCTTTTCGTTGTGATTAACCCTCCCGGCTTACGCATGTTTTGATTTTCTATACACATGGAAAAAGGTCTAGACAGATGCATGTGTACCACGAAGGTTTAAAAAGTAAATTTGAACTCTTGATTCTCATTTAGTTTATATGTTTGGATAAATATGTACATACGATTTCTTAAGTATAAACCAGAGCCCGGCAAAAGTACTACACCGTGCTTTTTTTGTCACAATAACATTCGCTCTCACTTTGTAAAAAACAAACAAACATTCAAACAAGAAGGTTCTGTTGACGCTTGCTTTAGAATTCCACTGCGAGAAATGTTTAAAGAAGAATTGGAATTTTATTTCTTGTTTGCCGAAATTTTTTTTTGCCAAGCTCGAATGTTAATGCAATTATAGTTTTTTTTTATTTTTCTTGAGGAATCGTTTAAGTTAAGTTTAATCAACGCAAGGAATTAATTTCTGAATTTTGTTTTGTTTCAATAGATTAACAACTTAAATGATATTATACTTTTTTTTTATTTTTCTTGAAGAATGTGATTTTTTTAATTTTAATGATTTTTGTTTTTTATTTTATATAAAACATACACTTATGTTTTGAGTTTTTACGTTAACAGCCAGATTGATTTTACAAACAAGAAAATAAAACAAAAATTTCTTTAAGTGCTACTTAGAGAGAGAGTTATTATTCTCTCACAAAAAAACAAAAAGTCTGCATGTATGTGTTGCCGGGCTCTGGTATAAACCATATCGGGCAAGATGTTGGTGTTTTATCATTCTGTAAGGTGTAATACGGGTAGGTAAATCAATCATAATAATTTTTTCTTTCTCATTTCTTTTTTTAGTTTTTTCAAGCACGAATTCGGGATAAGATAAACTTTATAATATTTAAATCAAGCGCATTTTTAGTTTTACTTAAATCAATCTCATTTTCGGAATGTTTTAAGTACGAATTTGGATTAAAATAAAATTTTATAATTCTTGAATCAAGCGCATTTTAAGATTGATTTAATCTTATTTTTATTAAAATCAATCTCATTTTTGGATTATTTCAAGTACGAAATCATGATAATTTAGGTATTTTGCGATTGAAAATCCGTACTTGAATCAATCTTTCTGTACTTGATTCAAGAAAATCCGTACTCACCGTACCATTAATACCGCTTCGGATTGATTTGAGTACGGATGGATTGGTTTTTCTGTTGAATATAGTTTGCGACCAATTTTGCGCTCCTTTTTGCCGGTATCTAAGCGACAACTTGACAAATGTTGATTTTCAAATGCTCTTTCGTTAGCGGATTTTCCGTGTAGGCACCGTTTTAAATGTAACCCCCCAAAAGAAGTCTAACGACGTCAATTCGCATGATCTTGGTGGCCAAGTGACATCGTTAAAACATGAAATTATGCATTCTGGGAACTTCCCATGCAATAAATCCCACATATCTTTCAGTTAATAATCTTAAATTACAGGCCAAAAACAGTCGGTGAGCTTTTCGAACAGAAGCGATTTTTTGGCAGGGCGCATATTACGATGATGCTTAGGTCTGACTACATCTGTAACGCCACCAGTCTCTTAAAATTTCTTTATAATCTTGAATATTATGCAATAAAATATGGGGTACGGGGTATCAAAATTGACTTGTAGTGTAAAAATCATAACATTTTTAAAACTCTATCTGTTTAAACTAATTTTCCAATATCCAACAAAATTTGCGATCAAAATTACAAACTCTAACCAAAACTTTGAATACCTGTTTTGAATTTAATCAATAACCGTAGGGGATTCTAAATATTTTTAGAGTTGAAAAGGTAATTTGGTAAAACATTCATAACGTGTAATTTTTACGCTTTAACACTTTGTTAAAAACTGTTTATATATTTTTTTTTTTTTCTTTTTAATTTCTGTATTTTTTTGGTGTGGCAAGGTTTTTAATATTTCTATTAATTTTTTTTTTTTTTTTTTTGAGCACCTGCATTTTAAATGGTGAGTTACTTTTTAGATATTTTCCAGATATTTAAAACATAAACAAACCAACAACAAGCATTTGAGAAACTAACAACAACAAAAGTGTTAAGTTCTAATAAAAATCTAGATTCTTTTGACAGATTTTTTAATAAGCAAAAGGCAACATGGAGCCAAAAACATGTTCGTTTATTTAAAAAAAAAAAAAATTATGGCAAGATCTAAAATATGATTATGCCCCTATCCGCACAAAAAAGTAAAACATTAGCCCGTAAGAATAAATGGCAGTGAACAGTTTGAAATAGATTTCTTTACAAAAAAAAATTTTTTAAGGGATCGTAAAAATGAAATAAATGATTTGTCAACATTTGTTTATTTTTTTTAATAAATTTTAAAAGTAAAAAAAGCACCTTGTGTGTTCTTAATTCATTTACAAATGGAAATTTTTATAAATTTAACATTTTCCAACATTTATTTAAATGCCAGTATTGAAGTATGTTCTTTTTTTTAATAATTTTTCAATAGAATTGTCAGCTTCTTGACAAAATTACTTATAAAAAATAAGAAAAAATAATAGATATTTAAGAAAAAATATCTATTAAATACACGATTCCATGTTTTATTTCTGGTAGTTGCAGTGGGAATGTTGTCGGTTGGTAGTTGGTTTCGGACATGTTTACAGTCAGCTGTCGCTAAGAGCATTAAACGTGCGATTTGTCAATTTGTTATTAAAAGAAATATTGTATATTTATGTTTATAAAAAAAGCACACACACGCCAAATATTTTCGTGTAGAATATAATTTAACCATGGAAAAATAACATACATATTTTAAAAACAAGTCAAGAAAATACATTGGGGACTGTTTTGTAAACTCTAAAGGCACCCTACAAATTTTGTATGTTCAACAATTTTTCTTAGTAGACCAAAATCACTTTAAAACTATGAGATCGTCCATAAAGAAGGATGGATTTGAATGCAGAGCCTTGCATAAAGTTCGTCTTTTCAAACCATTTTCCCCTAAATCAGGTGTAAAACAAGGATGCCCGCTACCTCCAATACATTTTCTTCTTATTTATTGACAACATAATGTTTTAACTTCTTCTTATATACGATCCCGCACTATATTCAACAGCAGTAGAGATATCTCACACCCCTGATGAACGCCAGAGCCAACCTCAACCTTACGATTAAACATATTACCGTGTAGAATTCGAAGAGAGCATTTCAGATAACATTAAGGGCCAGGGTGCCAAATGGCTTCTCGAAACCAATAAAGATAAGGTACAGAGGAGACCTCCATTCAACTGACTGCTCTATGACTACTCTTAATGAGTTAATATGGTTGACTCACGACTTGTTAGGGCAAAATCCAGCTTGTTGTTTTCTCAAATTTTGCATCAATTGGACTGATAACCAAGGCGAATTGACTAGAAGGTGGGGTCAAGTCAACATGTGGTGTTTTTTTTCTGTGGTCGACTTGTCAAAGTTTGTATACAAACTAGTTTTTTATGTAAACAAACCTGTTTTTTTTTTACTAGCAATATTTTTGACAACCCGACCACAGCAGCATTGTAGTTGTAGAGTTGACCTCACCTTCCAGTCAATTCGCCTTGACTGATAACCTTTTGGTTATAACGTGAGATAAGACTTTATTCAGCATTCTTAGTGAAGTTGTTGTGATTTGTTAAGTTGCGTTTCTTAGGTATCCTAACTATAATGCCTTCTTTTGTTGTCCATATGTCTTCCATAACAGGTAGGATCAGTTCTGCCGTCGAATTCGTGTTTGCCTTTAGTAGTTCTGAAGAAATATTTGCCGCTGCCTGGGATTTCGTTGTCCTTAAGCGATTTAATGGAGACTATAATCTCAGGCTTTACTGAAGGAGTAATGCTGATATTTAAAGTGTGTAGCCCATTTAAAGTGTGAAGGTGATGAGTGTGCCGGAGTTATCCCTTATTGTTTTGGTGCAGACTGACGTGCTATAATTCTTAAGCTTCTTAGTTGGCCGACATAAGTCACTAAATCTGTTTGCTTCAGCTGCAAGTTGAGCTTCTTGTGCTCTTGAATTCGTCCATGCAGGTTTGTCTCCATGAGCACTTTGCTTTACCTCACTATCAAGGGTAGGTAGTTGTCTTTGATTTTGAATTCCTCCGATTAACTAAAAATGATAATCTGAATCATTTAAGCCACCAAAATTATACAGCTTAGATATTTTAAACAACTTGGTATGCAAAATTGCAAAAAAAAATATTAAAATCCTAATATTGACTCAAAAATTATTGTCTTTCGAAAGCCAAGTATATTGGTCAACTGCTTACGCGAAATGCTGTCAAATTTCACATTGTTATACCATCCACAGCTAGTTGTGAAGTGGGTACACTATTTCATCAATTCTATTTAACCCATTCGGTACGGGAGACGATTAGTTAGTTTCAAGCTTTTATAATGGACTATTTGTACAAAGACATGCATATTAAACTAATATTTATCTTTTTTTTTTGTGTGCCCCTACCCAGGGAAGAGACTTGGGGTGGAACATATCGACCCCTAACAGCGAAAATAATGTAAGCGCCAAAAATCAAATTTTACAGGAGAGAGCTTTTTTTGTTTTATTTCATATTAATTTTGTATGAAATTTGTCGCTTACACTAAAATTGTTTTTGCTATAAAATCGTAACGGTACATTATGTGACCATGATATTTTAGGCGATGATGCAAGTGTTGCCAATAAAGTCATATATTAAAAAAAACGAAAATTGAAAATCATGTCGCTTACGTTATTTTCGCTGTTAGGGCTCGATATATATCCCATCAGGAGTTTGGCATGGGACATAGAAGTCCCATTAATCGTAAACATATTAAAAAAGGGTATACAAAATCAAGCAATTGTTTTCATATATATGATCCATGAACTTACAGCTGACATCACCAATCTTTAAAAACTTTATTTCACCATTTTGTGATTTACGGTCTAGCTCATACATTTTGGATAACTGATTTAAAAAAACTCCTCCAAACAACACGTTTTATGATAATAAGCAAGACTTTTTTAAATATTTGTACTTAAACGTCTAAATAACTAAATGGGACAGTTTTGAATCATTTAAAGTGAAAAACTTTAATACTAGGACCCTGGGCACATTCAGTGGGATACATACATACATATGTCCCAATAGGTGCGAAAGGGTTAAATATCAATTTATGTTTAAAATTCGTTTTTCATGTTAAATAAAAATGAATTAAAAGCTATACATATTTAAATATGAATTGATATTTAAATAGAATTGGTGTAATAGGCAATCAGTGTGTCATTCTTTGTTTTACTGTTTACGTAATTCTAAGTCGATTTAGATATGTTATCTGTCTTTCCGTCTGTTGAAAACACGCTCACTTTCTCCTAACCATTGTTATATTGAAATACATAGCAATCAATTTTTTTTAGGACCAGCATTCAGGCGATGCCCCCTATTTATGCATTGCATTGTGTTGAAACTTGGAAAAAAGGTTATGGGAAGGAGGCTAGAAAGAGTAGAATTTGTGAAGATTGGACTTGAACTTATTCACGTTGAAAGTGTGAGGGAAAACTTAAGCAGGAATGTTACTCCATATACGAATATTCCGGCCAAAAAACGAATTTTCCCTGTGATACGTTGAACGATGCACCGACCAATCGACCACAAAAGGATTGGCTCTTGAGAAAAAACGTGCATTCCAAACAAACGTACGTGTTTCGGGAACCAAATCCCTTTTTTCATCTGAACACGTCCCTTTGCAGTAACGAAAAAAAAAGTAATTACTGTCCACTGTCACCAATGACAGCCTTCGCCCTCTCCTAAACGAGGTCGAAAAGTTCCAAAATAGGCTTTGAAGCACTGAAAAAGAGTAGAAAGCTCATATGTGTAACAACCATTAAAATTTATTTTTTTTTTTTTTTTTGTTACAAAAATTACCCAGCAAAAACTTTGCTTACAAAATAAGCAGAAAAATAATGAGAATTTGACGAACCAACTACTTACTTTTCTACTAGAAAAAGTACTTATTTTGGTTCGAGATGTCCCAAAAGTAATCCTTTATAATTTAGCCTATTATAATCTAAAAAATAATCTGTTTTTTTTATACTTAAAATTTTTATAAAAATATATAGTTACACAAAGTCAATAAAGTAAATTTTTTTTTATTTTTTTTAATTTTTTTTTTTATTTTTTTTGTAATTATTTTATTTCTTATTTTATTTTATTTAACTTTATTTTATTTTTTATTTTTTTTTCTGTCTCTGGCGGGATTCGATCGCGCAACCTCGGTGCTGATAGACTAGTTTTTGTATTAAAAAACTATGTTTTTTGACTATAATGACATTTTTATTGTGATAATGAAAATTTAAATTTTTCTGTATATTTTAGATATAATAATAAAGTTATTATTTAATATATAACTTATAATCCAAAAAGTGGCGAATAAAGCTACAAAGTAATGAATTCTTGAAGTCATTAAAAGTAGGATTGTAAGTAAAGTTTTTGCTGGGTAATAGAAATTATTTGTGATGTTCGGTCTATAATTTACCATAGGCCCCATATAAAGCCCACTTTCGAAAAACACTTAAATATGCCTCAAATTGCAGCAAATACCGCTATTGTAGTGCATTTAGCGCAAAAAAATGTCGCACATTTTGAAAGAATAACAACGTCAAATTGTGCAAACTCGCGATTCCTGTCAAATTTTTCGCGTGATATAAGACATATGGGCAAATCCCAGAAACAGTCCACCAACCAAAAATTTTTCAAATTAATTTTTTTTTAACGGAATATAAGACCAGATGTTTAATTTCATTTTTATATTAAAAAATAAGTATTTCAATGATCATCAATGCAATAATTTTTACCAAATCCTACCCCACTGCTGATTTTTTAATAAAATACGTGAATTTAGCATTATTTTAGGTGATTTTTGTGCTTAAAATAGCACTTAGAGCAAACTTATCAATATATAAATTTCGTTAAAATAAAAGTTGATATTCATTAGTTAACAAATTAGTTAAAGAAATGCAATTCATAATAATATAATTTGTTTTGTTAAAATAAATAAAATATAATAATAAAATACTACTGGAAAAACTGTAGCGTGCGTTACGTAGCGTGCGTCACAAAGGGTTCACGGCTTTTGTAAAAAAATCACAACATTTTTTGGCTGCAAATAAGTGCGTTTAGAATTCTCTTATACTCATCTTTCATTTAGGAATCAGATTTTGTATACCTTATCATGCAAAATTCGCTAAAAATTAGGAAAACGCACTTCAACCTTTGAAGTTACTTCCACTTTTTGTAGCGTGCGTAACAAAACTTTGTGATCAATTATTTCGCAGCAAATACTTGCTAAGAAACTATGATATATGCCATTCGTAAGTATATATTAATGTCAGTAAACACTATGTATAAGTTGAAGCTATCTTTTTTGAAAGACCAAAAAATGTGTATATTTCAATCAGAAAACGCGTGCGAGTGTAGCGTTCGTCACGCAGGATTTGCCCATATTGCTTTTAATTTTTCACAAATTTGAGCAGAGTACCAGGCTTAAAATACCAAAAATAGAGTGATTTTATTTTTTACGTTTTTTTAAATAAATGACGAATTAAAACCACTTTTTTTCTTATTTTATAGATTTTATTACTTAAAGGAAAATACAATTTGTCAAACTTTTTTGCACTGAAATAACACGCTGTGCCATGTGGTAAATGAAATGTTATAAATTTAAGCATAAAAAAAAAAAAAACGTGAAGCATTTATGAGTTTAGAAAATAATTTTTTTTTTTAAATGATCAAAATTAAAGCAATTATAAAAACACGCACCAACCACAAAAAACCGATAGTAATATTTAATTCTATGCAACTTTTTTCTGCAAATGGAAATGGAAAATGTCTGAAGGTGTCTGCACTATAAATAAATATGTTAATAAAAAAAATTCCAAAAAATATTGCAAATATTAAAAAACTGCAAATATGTAAACTTTTAACTAAATTTGCATAATAATATTATGACATGTTATTTTGGGTTATTTACCACAAATAAACACCTTATGAAATAAAAAAAAAATATTTGCAAATATTAAGAAGAAACCAGCAAATAAACAACACAAAAAAAATTATTAAAATGTTTTCTTTTTTTTAGGTTTTTTTTCTACTTCAAACTATAAAAATAACAAAATTTGCATATTAAACACACAACCACAATAACAAAAAAAAAAAAACAAAACAAAAAAAGTTGGAAAAAACGACAGTGCTAAAAATTTGTTGATTTGCATAACAAAAGTTTATTATTGGTAGTAAACAAATACAGAGAATAAAAGTGCAACAGCAACAATAACAATATTTTTTTTTTTTTTTTTTTTTTTTGAACAAGTTGCATTGTTTAGACTTTATTAACTAAAAAGAAACAATAAATGCCTGCTTGCAACTTTGGCAACACAAAAAAAATAATAATAAAATCAAAAGCGTTTTGGTTGCTGGCAAACAAAAAAAAATTTTTTCATTTTTCTTATAGAATTCTTGCAGTATGATCATGATTTTTCATTTTATGAAAAACAAAAGTGTAAATAAAGTTGCGCAAATTCAACAAACCTTCCAAAAAAAAAAAAAAAATGTTACAGTAGGCAATATTATGTCTTCGAAAATATATTCGCATAAACGAGTGTACTTAGTGCTGATATTTAGTGTATTTTTTTCCTGAATAAGAATAAAATCAAAAGTAGAACAATTGATCAGGTGCTGGAAATAAATTTGAAAGTTTTTTTTTTAATTAACACACTTCATGGCGATGTTAATTGATCGGCACGATCATGTGATTTGACACTGTTGGACTTCTCTCTTTGGGGATATTTGAAAGAAAAAGTGTACGAAAATAAGCCAAAAACAATTCAAGAGCAGAAGGATCAGGTAATTTGGCACATTAACGATTTTAGACCTCAATTATGTCTCAGAGTCAATGAAAATATGGACCATCGGTTAGAGGTATGCCACTGAAGCCGTGACGAGCATTTAACCGTTATTTTATATAACACAAAATTGTCATAGATCTTTCTGTATTAATAAAAAATATTAAGAAAACACTCCGAAAAATGTTTGTTTTATTTAAAACTAGCTTAACCCGGTGCGGTTTGCTAACCCATCGAAATTTTTTTAAAACAGATCTCATGTATTGGTAACAAAGCATCTTGTACCAACTTTTAAAGCTTTTAAAGCAGTGTTCGAAAATAAACAGTACATTATTTAGCGTTCGGCTCACACACCGAAGAACGCTATCTATTTTTTTAGTGTTTGTGTAAACATACACAAACCTTAATACCGTTCGTAACTATTTTCAAGAAAGAACCGAACATTATATAATGTTCGGTTCTTCGTTAAAAAACAGAACATTTATAGTTATACTGTAGACAAACATTATATTTTAATGTTCTATAATGTTTTTTTCGTGTGTGTAATTTGTTTTTGTAAAAAATGTTTGGTTTTTTTTTATCAGCAAAAAGCGACGAACATTAACGCGCCGAACCGAACACATTGAAGTTCGTGGATTTTCAAAAAAAAACCGAACGGAATTTAATGTTCTCATCATTTGTTGAGTATGATGAAAACAGCATTATTTTTGTGTTCGAAAGATGACAAACAGGGAAACGTTATTTTTTTTAATGAATTTCTACACAAACACTATTAGCGTTTGTGTTTTCCACAAATCTACCGAACCGAACATTAAAGAACGATATTTAGTGTTTATTTTCGAACACTGTTTTAAAGTACCCGTTCTACTGGTATGTACATATACAGAAGTCGCATGTGTTCGTATGGGAGGTGCCATGACTACTTTCCTGTTAAACCTACTTTTGAAAGATGTTGTGTACTATTATCTAAGCTATTTGTAAAAATTGGAACACCTTCACTGTAACAGTACTCCAAATATGAAGAAATCTTTATTGTCATTGTATGAGAGGTACCACCCCAACTTAAAAATTATAAAATATTAATTAATTACCTTTGCTAAAAGCCGGGTTATCAGAAAATTACTGTGAACATTTTGGGAAAATCGGCTCTGTAGTTTATTATATACTTATATATTTTTGATTGCTCCTCCTGCACCCACCCCTTAATTTTTATTTTGAAAGGTGTAGTTAACCATAAGAGTGGATCCTATAAAGCTTGCAGACATTTGTCTTCAGATATTCGGAACTTAATAATTTTGTTCTATGGGAGGTACTGCTCTTCCTTAAAAATTTATAGTTCACTATAATAGTGGCTTAAACCACGTTTGAAGACTCAAACCAAGATAGTTCTTCAGTTACGCGATATTTATTATATGCATCCTATGGGGGTATTGCTCCAGCTGCGCCTTCCCCTTTAATTTTTATTTTCAAAAAGTGTAATTTACTATAAGAGTGACTCCTACCAAGTTTGAACATTTTCACTATAACAGTTAAGATATGCGATATTTAACATTAGCGTCCTATGGGGGGTACCACTTCACCTGCTGTTATCTTATATCAATTTCGGGGCTCAGAAGATGCTATTGAAAAAAGTTCAAGAAAATGGGTGCAGCGGCTCTTAACATATGAAATACTTAATATTGGCATCTTATGGTGGGTACCACTTCCCCTGCACCTATCGAAAAAATAAGTGCTCCTTCTCTGTCTATCCCGCCCATTTTTATATTGAAATTTATAGTTTACCATAATAGTAGCTTTAACCCAGTTTGAAGACTCTTCCTTTAATAGTTCTTCAGTTGAGTCGTCCTATGGGGGTATAACTTCCCCCGCTGCTGTTTTCTTTAAATTTTGGGGCTCACAAGATCCTACTACCAAAAGTTCAACAAAATGCGTGCAGCGGCTTATCGAGTTTAAGCAGACTAATCCACAGCAATTAATGGTGCAATGTAAATTTGCATACAAAACACAATTTTCGCTTTTTTCACCTTTTTTTGGGCTTTTCTGAACTTTCCTTTTTTTCTAAACCTTCCTCGTGATTAGACGAGAAACGAGTTGATGAACTTTGGCCTATTTAAAAATATTAAAATTTGGAATAAAAACCATAAACAGTTCAACGAAAATATCCACAATACTAATTAAAAACACTGAAGTCTATGTTCACTGGTTGCCTAGGCCAGATCATCATGAAACTTCATCCAAAGATTTAAGAAAAACTAAAGATATTATACAAATAAAACTGTTAAGCGAAGAAGTTTTACTTGTAACAATATCAACGCTAAAACAAAAACAACAACAATTAACAGTGAGTTTATCTTTTCTTTTATTCCCCACTACAATTGGCTGGAATTGTCCCAACATTAATTGTAGTTGTAAGAAGGTTAAGAAAACACAAAATAAAACCAAAAACAACTTATTTTCGCAAGAAAATCCAAAATAAAGCAAGTTGCCAGTTCAGTTTTTTAAGCCGTGCACTTGCCTGTTTACTCTCAAAGTGATTTTTGGGAATAGAAAATTTTTACTTAACAAGATTTCGTTTGTCGTGCTTAACTCCCAATTTTTATTCTTGAAAAAAATATAATATCTTATGTTTTTCTATAATCTTTGGATGAAGTGTCCTGATGATCTGGCCTAAGCAGCTAGTGAAATGCGCATAGGAATAATCAACAATAAATTTTAGTGTTTTGATCAAGAATGAAAATTGGAAATTAAGCACGACAAACAAGATCTTGTTTATTAATTCTTAAAACTTTTTTAATTATTATTTTTATTTTGTTTCGAGCAAAAAGAATTACAACCGAAATTTAGCGAAAAGTTATGGAAAATATTTTTAAAAGAGATCGCGTGTGCTAAGCAGAAATTGGACGTAACTTGCAGGATATAACTTTTCAAAGCTAACTGAAAACAAGTAAAAAAGTATATAAAAAAAAATTTGTGAGTGAAACTTATTTAAGATCCATGGGCAATTATGGACTTGTGTTAACAAAATTATGTTATCCGGTTAAGATTCATGTAAAAGTTCTTTGTGCAGAATATTTTTTAGATATCTTTATCAATATGAGACTTTAGGATGGGGGCTTATATGGGACCGAAGGTTAATTTTGGAACCACCAGGACAACATTTTTATAAGAGCTTTTTTCAGGAGTAGTATTTGTATGGGAGTTTTAGTCAAAGATGCAACGATTCCAACAAAATTTGGGAAAATGATTTTGAATGCAATAAAATAAATTTGCAGCAAATTTAATCTACTCAAATACCAACATAATAAGATGGTTTATGGGAACGAGGACCCTACTCTGGACAGAAGCTTATATGGGGGTTATGTGAAATTATGAACCGATTCTTCCCATTTTCAATCATTGCATTAATTAGAACTTATGTACCAAATTTGATCAAATTATCTCCAAAATTGCGACCTGTACTTTGCGCACCAAATTTGCATGGAAAGCCAGCCGGACGGACATCGTCAGATCGACTCAGAAAGTGGTACTGGGTCGATCGGTAAACTTAAAGGTGGGCTTAGGATCAATATTCTAAGTTGTTAAAAACATCACCACAAAGCATTATGTCCACAATAGTAGGTGTTAGTTTAAAAAGTTAGTTTAAGCCAATAATCAGTATTGTGGTTATTTTGTTGAACTATTTATGGTTTTTAATCCCAATTTCTTAATATTTTTAATTAGGCTAAAGTTCATCAAATTTAATTTTCATTAAATTATTTTTATGAAGAAAGGAATTTTACAACATGAAATTAATTAAAATTTATTGATAATTTTTCATTCTTCACTGAAGCTGGGCTCGAACCCAGGCGTTTTTTACGGACAGGTTACCCTGACATGTTTCGATTGCAACCATCAATCTCCTCAGAGGGCTTGCCGTTTAACACTCGCAGCCATCGACGACTGCTGACGTCAATAGTCAACATCAATCCTTAAACCAAATTGTATTTAACCTTTGGTAGAACGAAATTTGCTTTTTGAATGATTATCTATTTTAATTTATTTTTACATTTTTTTCCTTACTTCTGCTTTTTCGTACTTTTGTCAAGAATTCTTCTTGAAGTTCAAAGTACATTATTTGTTTTTGTTTTTCAATTTGTTGTCTTTCTTTTTTTCTTGTTGACCTTTTTCAGTAAAAAAACGCCTGGGTTCGAGCCCAGCTTCAGTCAAGAATGAAAAATTATCAATAAATTTTTATTAATTTCATGTTGTAAAATTCATTTTTTCATAAAAATAATTTAATGAAAATTAAATTTGATGAACTTTAGCCTAATTAAAAATATTAAGTTAGTTTAAGCCATTAAAACCAAATAGTTCATTCTGCGCCACCTTGTTGCTTATTTGAATGTTTCCAGGGCACTTGATGCTTTTCAATATTCAAATACTGCATTTGAAATAACATTTTAACAACTCTGGTTCTTAATATTAAAAATGTTAAAGATTTTTCAAGTAGTTCAGGAAAAAAAACTTAAAAAAAATACGTAAACAAATTATTCATTTACGATTTAAACCTTAAAGTTCCTTATAAGCCACCTTAAGGCCCAACTATAATGTGCATAAGTTGGCTTAAGCCTTTATGACACTGCGGCCCTAATTGTGTAAAACGCAACGCCAAAAGAAACATTGAAAGCTAAAACAATGTCAAAAATTTGTCATAGTTTTGTTGTTGCTTTCTACAGAAATACATATGGGATGCGCAAAATAGAAAGGGGCCTTAGGGTTTTGTTCAGGAGAGCCATTTTATCTTTGTATCTTTGGTGTACCATCACTGAGCGTGTTGGTATTGGTCTCATTTGAAAGCGACACATCTCAACCTTGTTGGTCAACCTTGAAAACGCCCGTAGGTCGTCCCTACCTCTTGTTTTGTGTAGTTGGTTTTTACTGTTTCCTTTACCTTACTGGTCCCTTTCTCTATGCGCTGTCACATATTGCGTTTTAAAATTTTCAACGCCACTGATATTTAAAAATTTAATATGAATTTCTGTAGAAAACAACAACAAATTTATGAAATATTTTTGATTTTATTTGGGCTTTCAATGTAATATTTGGCGTTGCGTTGCGTTTTTTTTTTATAGAAAAATTTACCAAGTGCAGAGATTTTAGCTGTATTAAGATAAATAGCAAACTGTCAACAATTTCTAAAAAGTTATCGATAAAAAAGTAATGTAAAAAAAAAACCGCAAAATTTTTCAACTTAAAATTTACTTTTAAGCTTGAAATATAAAAAGTGTTATTGAATCGGCGGCTTAGAAGCGAATTCAGCGATTTGCCGCTTTTTGTTTGTTTTATGTTTATGTTGCTCATAAACAAAAAGTTAAGTTAAAAGTTAACAAAAGAAAAACTGAAAAAAATGTTTGCTTTCATTTTTTACAGTTTGCTCTTTCCAACAGTTACTGTTTCTTTCTATCAATTCTAAATCAATTCAATGAATAAAAAATGTAGTGTCATAAGGGCTTTAGGCCCAGTTAGGCGAACGTTGCTGTACCCGTTATGTACCGCACCGTACTGTAAGTACGTTGGTGCACTTACTGAGCATTTATAAACGTGTCATATGTTTTTTCCATACATAAACGAAAAGCAATAGTATACATAAAACAATACACACAGTGATGGTAATCAAAAATGTTTAAATGGTGACCGCTGTGCAGAAAAAGTACCAAGTGATTTAAATGGTATTAAAAAGTATTTTGTGTATGTAAAAAAGCGTTAATAAATAAATATTTATTTTATAGATTTACAATAAACAAATAAATATGTATGTTAGTGTATATGTTTTTAGCATACAATTATTGTAAATATGCATACACCAAACAAGGTTTTAAAAACATTCAAAGCCTTTTATATGTTTTTCATTTCTATTCTATGTGTATATGCATTTGATTATTTTGTACTTCTAAGCATATGAAAAGTTGTTTTGCAGCAATTCCATAGCTATACTGAAAAAAGTACCAAAAAAATAGAGCAAAAATACCCGCATTCAATGTAACATACAAGCCGCCCATCACTGTCTTACAAATTTCACGTAACAACGGCATGAAATTCTGTTTTATACAGATTGGTACGTTGCAACTACGGTACATTGCATTTCGGTAAGCTTTTGTATTGGTTTGCATATAACAAAAAGCGAACAGCTGATGGATACAGTACAGATACGGTACAGCAACGTTCGCCTAACTGAGCCTTCTTATATACCCTTCACCATGATGAGATAAGAACAAAAAGTTATATACATAAATAACGTTCTTTAGATAGGTATAAATAAATATTAATTGAGCCACGCCAACTTTTCATTTCGTCATGCCGAAGAATATAAAAAAACAAAAAATGTATATATGAACCTAAGCCCGTTTCCTCTTTTGTCAAAGTTGATGATTGAAATTCGTTTTATAATCTTAAAATCGTTTTTTAAAACATAAAAAAAATTAATTTAAAAAAAAATTCATTTTGGGATTCGAACTGGCAATATCATCAGTCTCAGGAGAGAACTTAACAACTCGGCTTTTACTGAAGAAGCGTTAAATTAAAATATATTGAGTCTATGAGTTCGTTTCTTTATTTGAGCGGCATATCATATACATGCATTAATGTGTCTGTGTATGCGTAAACACATTACAAATAAAATCCCCCACTTAGAGTGAATGGTATAAAAAAACAACAAAAAGCCCACATTACCAACACTGTATTACCATAGCCACTGCATTACCGTAGAAACCAAATTTGAATTGGTTTGTATGGTATGTTTATGTCGTTTTGGTAATACAGTGTTGGTATGGTAATGTCACGTCTAATTGGACCTTTAAGGGAAAAAATTTGAGGCAGTCATGGTTTTTTACTCATATCTCAGCCATTTGTGGACCGATCTTGCTGAATTTCAATAGCAAACAATTCCGGACCATATGTGACATAAATGTATAATAACCTGGCCCCCATCATATATGGGGTCGTCGGAAAATCCATTTTAACGGACAGCCGGACAGCTGGACATCGTTAAATCAACTTTGCTTCCCATAAGGACCCAGAATATATATACTTTATAGGACCTAACATCAATATTATAGAAATAACAAACGGAATGACAAACTTATATATACCCATCTCACCGCCTGTGGTGAAGGGTATAAAAAAGGAATACGTGTAGAGCAATTTAAAAAAAATTAAACTTCTTAAAATTATTTTCAAACAACTTCTTAAAGATCTTTTTAAACAACTTTTTAATACATCCACCATTTTCAAATTTTATATTTTTTTCTATGTTCGATTTTTAGGTTTATATTTATGCAGTTCTTTAAAAAAAACATTTTCAGCATATGTGTATGCTTGGTTTTCAGAATCTTGCGCACATTATAGAAAATAACAAAAAAAAAACAAAACAAACAGACAGACATTCAAAAACATACACACACACAAATTCTGTCGCACACGAAATACCCCCAGTCTCCATATATGGTTAAAAATGAATTTGTTAAATGCCACCATTTGCAAATATTGTCTGGAATCGATTCTTTGTTTTCCATTATTTTATGATATTTTTGGTTTCGTTTTTTAAGTTTATCTTAAAATTATTCTCAAAACAAAAACCATAGACGACTATTTTCTTAAGCATTTTAAAGTGCTTGTGGCTAGAATGTTGCCATGTATTGTATTACAGTTTATAGCTCCAAAAATAAGCCCACACACATGGTGCAAAAAAAGAAAAACAAAACCAAAAAAAAACATGGAAACGCAACTAAAAACTAATTATATACACACCTACATGTAGTAGTAGTATGAGAGTATGTTGATATGTTGTAGCTTAAGCATGCAACAACAAGAATATGTTGCAAGTATGGAATATGGCTTATTATGATGGAAGTCTTTTTATAGCTGTAGGATGTGTTCACAGGCATGCAACACAATTGAGTGTAAGGTGCAAGATTTGTAACACAAATTAGCATAGATAGTCAAAAAGTGTATTTAATTTTTTTTTTTTATACATTTTTGTAGCATTTTGAAAACTTTTTGGTTTCAAACTTTTTGAATTTTATAAAATATTATGTAAATAAATAAAAATGTACATATATATATATATTTAAGTTTCCGTCGATCCTATAAGGAGCTTCGGGGCTAAACATATCCTTCGCTACTTTCATATTTATCTGCCTTCTAAGCACAGAAAAAAATAAAAATGGATTTCAATATAAAAATTTGTGATATTAATAAAAAAAATTAATCAAATTTGCAACAGTAAACAAATTAATAGTATCAATAAAATTTTTTTAAAAAATCCCGTCATAGTGGATCGATTTGGACAGAGACCCACCTCAAGTATTTAGCTTCAGGCATTTAGGCTGTGCGATGATGAATCAGTCAGTAACGTAACAATTTTATATATTTTTAATAGACGCAAAATATTTAAACTACTGCTTGTTTTTTTTAAAGCATAAGGTCATATTGAAAATCTAGCTAAAAAAATAAATAACTTTAATTGTTTTGCCCCAATTAGAATTTCCTAAACTCTGCCAAAAAAAGTTTGTTTTCTAAGTCTTTTGTTTTTAGCCAACTTTTTTGCAAAGAAAAGCCAAAGAGTTTTCTTTTAAATTATATTTTACGATATTTTGTTACATTTAACCAACAAATGATCGCATTTCGACACTTTTTTCCTCCTTCTATAATCAAACTATCCCATTGACTTTAATAATTCTCTGAATAGCGGCCATTAAAAGACACTAAACAATAGCAAACAATTTTAGAAATTAAGGAAAAAAAAAGGAAAAGAAAACCTCTAAAAAAAACAACTCTAATACAAAATAGCAACTAATTGAATTCATTATTCATTGCCAACGCAATTTTTATGCTTATTCCTCGATTGCTGTCTGTTTGTTGTTTGCTGGCTGTTGGTTGTTGCCATTAGTAGTTTTCTGTTGCCATATTTGTTAATGTTATTTTCACGTTCAAAGGTTATGACGTTGTCGTGTCAACATTTTATTATTTATTATTTCCTAATAAAAAGGGTTCTCCTTCTATTCACATGCACATGAATACAATACAATTTGTAAGATCAGAAAAATAATAAACAAACAAAAAAAAAAAACGAAAAAATAGATGAAGTCTAAAATCAAAGCAGAGTGTTTTAACGAAAAACACTCCTTCAATCAGTTGTTTGCTGTCTGAGGGAAAGAAAATGAAAAATAGTTGAATTAGAGTTTATTAATAGAGCTCTAATGTTACCGAATGTTTGTATGAGAGCATGTCTTTTCTTGAATTATAATTCGTGCTGTTTTTTTTTCATCTATTTTATCTTCTATTTAGAAACTTATAACAGGGTTACATTTGCTTAGCAAAAAAAAAAAAAAAAATTGAGGAAATTAGCATTCAATATGATTTCTAAATGTAGTTTTTTTGTACAATTGTGGCAAACAAAACATTAAGCCGCCTTCTTTTGAGGTGTAATAAATGTTTCCCCTTTGTTTCGTGTGATTTTTAAATAATTTTTTCCTCATTTTTTTGTTAAATGATAGTCTTTTGTGGAAATTTATTTTGAATTTATTAAGAATAAATTGCAATTAAATTTACAAGAAAAAAACTTTCACACCTCAGAATAAAATTAATAAATTATGGAAAAAAAACTACTTAAAAAGATTTAAATTTTCATTTGCAAAATATTTCGTGTTTCTCTAATAATAGACTGAAAGACATAATAGGTAATGTATTACGTAGCCAGGTTATTGTAATGCAAAAAAGAAGAAGAATATCAAGAATTAACAAATACTTATTAAGGGATTTTTTTTAGGAACGATATGACTTGAAATTAATAAAAATAAGACACAACATTTAATCCTAATCAAAAGCGTTTTTTATACGAAAGATCAATACGTGGAATATAAAAATTGGTCCAACCATAATGCACGATGTAGATTGTGAGTCACACCTTAACGTAAAGTTTTTTGCCCTTAATTTGACATTTCTTTGTTTCAGTGTTTGACAGATTCAACCATGGGGAGGGGGGGGTTAGTTAAGATTTTGTTCGAAAATGGCTGTTGAAATCAATATGCATTTCGTGCACTTCGTGATTTCTTTGGTCAGCATAATCGACCAAATGTGTCCACAGTCAGGAGAATTGTGGGAAAATTTCAGCAACCGGGTCTGTAGGACAAGTGAAAACACTTGTTTGGTGCGATTTGTGTGCTGGCGACGTCATTACGCCGTTCTTCTTTTAAAATGAGGTCACCCAAGCAGTTACCCTGAATGGTGTTCGCTATCGCTGATAACAGACTTCTTGTGGCCAGAAATTGAGGATATAGACATGGACGATGTGTGTTTCCAACAGGATGGTGTCACTTGCCCCACAGCCAACAAAACAATGGCTCTTTTATGCGAGAAATTCAATAACAATGTAATTTGGTTAATTGAACCACAGTCGCGTATAACGTTGGTAACGCCATATTTTGCAGAAACTGTTTTTTTTTTTGCAGATAACCGTTGGCCTTTCTCTCTTACACAGTTTAAACATCAAATCAACCACAACTGTGCACCTTAACGCCTTCAAAATGGCATACAAAGTGTCAGGCAGTGGAAGAACATTGCAAGTTACTAACAAAATGATAAAACCGAAATGGTTTTGCAGTGCGGAATAATGTTTTAAAAGCATTTTGCATAAAAGTTTTTTTTGCATAAAACGTTTTTTTTCTCTCCCGAAAAATTATTATTTTGTAACTTAAAACTTTATTCGCGGCTGTACTTCAATTTAATGTTGATTGGCCGCCACGATCATGTTGACATCGTTGGCTTTTTTTTTTTTTTTTGGATATTTATAAAAAAAAAATGGTCGTCAATAAGCCAAGAACAATTTAAAACAATTCAATTATGTCCCAGAGTCATTGAAAATATGGACCATCGGATAGAGGTATGCCACCGAAGCCGTGGCGAGCATTTGAAATTTATTTTGCTTCACACATAATTGTCATAGATCCTTCTATAATAATCAAAATATTAAGATAGTTCTCACGTGCGTTTGGCATCTTTACATCTCAAAATGGTTTCGAGCATATGGAGCATATGGATGTCCAATTTTTGTCCACTTTTTCTGGCATTACTGGCCGTATGTCAGGACTAACACGAACAAGATTGGCCTCTAAGGCTTCAATTGTTTCTGGTTTATCAACACTTACTAGTGATTTAAAGAAGCTCTACAAGAAATAATCAAGTTAGGTTACTTCGCTCCAATCTGCCAATTGACCGCACCATATCTCGAAATCAACTCATCGCCAAATTTCGGCTTTGATAAGTCGATGGTTGCGGTCGCCGTAAAAAATCATTGATCATGATCTGGCTTAAAAACTCTTGTCTCTGAAAGTTGCTATAATATCGCTCTCAAACTTCACGATAACCTTACTTAAAGTGTTTTATTTTGAATAAAATTTCATAAATATCCTACCTCTTACGTCCACCGCAGCTCAAGTAACGACGAGCAACTAACAAGTTTTTCCTAAAAGTACTTATAGTAAATATTCATACATGAAAGCAAAGAAAAAATGCACAAGTCTTTGCTAAAACACCCGTTATTTTAAGTATTTATGCATAAAACAAATTTAATAATACATAAATAATAAAATACAAATAAAATTAAAAAACCATAACAACAATATGTGCTGGTATACCCGGGTATGCTTGCTGATGACGTACGTATAATTTTTCAGCTGTTGACATAAAGGTAGAATTTACATAGCACGCGTTAGTGAGCGCGCGCTCTGTCGTCTTCTGTCGAAAAAAGTTAAACTAGTGTATTTTCATAGAACAAGCTACATGCAAAATATTTTGACGCGTTTGCGCAAGAAAGTTGGTTATCTTTGAACTTTTTAACGCGTTGTGTATTTTTGACAAGTAATCGGCTGACAATAAAAAGAATAATTTAACAAATTTGTGATTCATGAAAGAAAAACTTATTGAGGAGCTTTAAAAAACATACAATATTTATGTATATAAAAAGAATAAATTCAATAAAATAACAAAATCTTGATATAATTTCGAACCCGTTTTTAATGCACAAGTAAGTAAACAAATAAAAAACAGCTGACAGGGATGGTTTTTGTAACGAGTGTTGTGTAACTTGCAATTTTTAAACGCACTATACTCGTCGACGAACTAGCGCGTGCTATGTACTTCTACCTTAAAGGTTAAACTAAATTTGGATAATTTGGTAGTGTTATTCAAGCGTGAATGTATTCATGATGTTTTGTCAGAGTATATTGATCAAAAATGTCAAAAAGCCTTTGAATTCACACTTAAATTTTGTTCTCTTTGTGTATTTTCGAGATCCACACAAAAGTTAAGAAACTAGCGATAAATTGTTTCTAAATATTAAAAAAAAAAAATCTAAATAATCACTCTCGGGTTTAAATAGTTTTAGAGCAGTCATATACATATCGTCAGCTCAAAATTGGTTTGGCGCATATGCCAAAAAGTCGGAGTTGAGAAAAACGACAAAGAAGATTTACATGAAGATTTCTCAGAATGTACCCGATAGAATTTTTTTATATTTTTACCACTGCTTCCGGTATATGTTTTAAAGAAAAATTTAAATTTTTGCGCACTTTCATGAATAAAGTTAGAATTTAATAGTATTTTTTTGAAAATTAAAAATATTGTTTTGTGCCGCACACGCCACTTTTCTAAAAAAAAAAATTAAAAAAGGGGTTTTTTGTGCTGCATACGTATACTTATTGCGTGAGTGACTGACTCATCCATCATCGTACAGCCTAAACGCCTGAAGCTAAAGACTTGAAAATTGGACCGGAGGTGGATCTCTCCCCAAATCGATTCACTAAGACGGGATTTTTAAAAATTCGAATGCTTAGGGGGTAAAAAAGGGTAAATTCGGAAATATTTTATCTCCAAAACTAAAGGAGATCCAAAAAAAACTGTAATACATATCGTTGTTCTTTTGAAAAATAAGTGGACAGGTGGGCGGCACTTTTTTGAAATTCGGCTCTTTTAGGGTGAAAACGGGTAAAACCTGAATTTTTGAATAAAGTTTATACCACATGCGAAACTTATCAAAAAAAATACGAATACAATTTTGGTACTTTTTCGAAATTCGAACGTTTAAGGGGTGAAAACCGTAACTATTTTTGGTACTTTTTTACAAAACATTTTGCATTTTGCAATTTTTGATACTATAATGGGGGGGAAAAAATAGTACCAAAATGGGAAATACGGGAAATTTAATATCTTTCTTCAGCTTTTTGGTTCTACAACTGGTATTTTTTAATTATCGTTAATACTTGACCTCAAAACATAAAATTCAGACGGCATGAAATAACCCACCAAAAAAATAATGATATAACCCCCAAAATTTTGTACAGAAAACAACAAAAACGATTTTTTGGGTGTTATTTCGTTTTTTTAATTGGGGTATTATTTCATATGAAATTATCCCCCAAAAAATCATTATGAACTAAAGCTGCAATATATTTTTGGGGGACTATTTCATTTTCAAATTTATATTGAAAACGTTTTTGGGCCAAGGATTAATCCACTTTGGTAAACAGAACACCGGCTTCGATAAATAAAGCTGCCCTGCATAAACGGCCTTCGGCCGGGCGCAATATTTTCTTCTATATGGTACAGAACACCGGCTTCGCTAACTAAAGCTTCTCTGCGTAGCCGGATCGAGTCGGTATTTTTATACTATAGAGGAGAAAATCCTGGCACTATGCAGATAAGCTTTTGTTAGCGAAGCCGGTGTTTGGTATACCTTTGAGGAAAAAGTCATTGCGCACGGCCGAAGGCCGGCTATGCAGAAAAGCCCAAGTTGGCAAAGCTTGTGTTTGGTATATCATTCCATGATATCTATCGCGTGATTCTTTAAAGCAAAACTGTATAATTAATTGTATTACATATACTGGGCTCTTATTTCATTTCAGAAATTGGGGTTTTATTTCATATGAAATAAGCCCCCAAAAATTAGGGAATTATTTCATTTATGTTTGGGGCGTTATTTCATTTCGGTGGGGGCTAATTTCATTGTCGAAATTGGGGATTTATTGCATATGAAATAAGGCCCCAAGCTTTGGGGGTTATTTCATTATTTTTTTGGGGAGGTTATTTCATGCCGCCTAAAATTCAACATGCAATTATATCTCAGAAACCACAAAAAATTTCGCGAAACAGATTTTGGATTCAAAATATATGTATATACCCCATACCTAACTCAATTTTTTTTAAAAATGGTCGGTAGGTCAAACCAATTCTGAGCTGACGATATGTATATCTAACTATTAAAGTAGTAAAGGTGAGAATAAAGATCAATGTAAGCAGTGTTGCCAAAAGATTTCTATTGACATACAAAATTGGTTAAAAATATATGGGCATTTCCTAGGGGCACGAACGTACGTTTGTACGCCTTTGATGTACAAAAACAAACTTTTCCTAGCATTTTTTTTTTCGATTCGATAGCATTTGGGTAGCTCTATGTTTAGTGCAAAAGAAAGATATCAATCGAGTTAAAGTTTTCATAATAATAGTTATAAACGTGGGTCACGAACGTACGCAAAATAGAAGTCAACTTTGGCTGACAGTAGTGTAATGTAAAAATTTGCGTAATGGAACGGAATATGCAAAAGTGATTAATTTATTTTAAAAATGTATTAATGTAGGTCTCCATCCAGTATTTACAAAATAAAATATCTCTCTTGGTTTTTGTTTAATTGGCTTATTTACCGGTCGCGAACGTACGGTTCGCGAACGTACGATTTTTCCATATGTTTTTTTATTATTATCACCACGCATTTTCCCATAAATGTCTTCAAATTTCCTTAACAAAAAAACTTAATACTCCTTTTACAATTAATTGTAATGGAGAGATTATGAAGAAAGAGTGTAAACATAACATATTTCTTGCATGTAAAATAAGTATATAAAAATGTCTTTAGAAGTAGAAAATACAGGAAATTTTAAAATTTTCCAGTTTCCAGCCCAATTTCCTCAAGCAAAACAGCTCAGATATGCTAGGAAACCATTCTTTTATAAGAACATAGATTTTTTTCTAATAATAAACAATAAAGGGCGATGATAATCAACATTTTATTTTTTCGTCCTGGTAGACCATTCTGGGGAAATGCCCATAAGTCAAACATTTTTAAAAAGGAAATTTAATCGTCTAGAAGAACGGTTTCTAAATAAGCGTCTGTAGACCTTTTAGGTTTCGTGCCCAATTTCGTCCTTTTTTAAAAAAATTATATAAACATAAAAAAAGGCAACATTCAATGCAAGCAATAACCCAACCTTTCTGTATGAAATCTCAAGCGAGGCTGTCTAGTCTTTTTTCAACATCAAAACACACGTATGAAAGTGTAAGATTGAAAGAGAAAAAAACAAGGTGAAGTAGTTTGGCCGATCTCTGTTTTATATGGAGGGTTCCAAATAAATAAAGCCTTCCTGTGGGCAGTGTTACTATTATTACATATTTTCTAATAGATTTAGCAGATTGAATTCGGGAATTGCATATTTTTTAACTGATTTTAAGCATATTTCGTTGTCCAAAAGAAGATTTCTTTCTGCATTTCTTTGGAAAGCCGAATTTTTGGAATGTTCTTATCAAACATTTATAGCAAAACTTTGAAATTTTTGAATTTTGAATTTTAGGAAAAAGAATTCAAAAAGCAATATTCAGCTTAAAATGTCTTTCCGAAGTGGGGTTTATACCTTCCAATTTTAAAGCATAATTTTTGCTATTACTTCTGCCAATTTTGTTTTATCTATACAATTCATCATTGCCAATTTATAGGCTTTAAAGTGTTTTCGAAACACGGGTCTGAACTACATTTTGATTGTTAACTTTAATCATAGCGGTCTATAAACTATTTGAGATCAAAGTTACTTTTGTCATTAAAGTCCTTTCAAAGCTATGATAATTTCTACAAAGTTCCTAGTTCCTCAAGGAACTAGTAGACAAATTGTATAAAAATTTATCTTTTCGCCAAATCAATTGTAATAATGGGAAGGGAAATTATTATTCAATTTCATTCCAAAAAAAATTGTTGTGGTTTTAAACTTAAGCAAAGCAAAAACCAATATAAACACTAGGGTTATAACTTTTTGCAATTTTTGCAAATATTAAAAAATATGCTGTCATTTTTCCTCTATCGTGAAAAAAGTTTCCGCACCGATCGGGTTAAAGTTTTGTTCTTATTTACATATTTATTTTTTTTCCATTAAAACAGTTACACTTGCCTCTTGTCTTAAATATCTAAGTAGGTAGTGAAGTCTTTGTTATTACAAATCTGAAATTTCGCAAATTATTTCTGTTGGTTCTTAAAATGAAGTATAAAAAAAGCAAAATATCTGTTATAAAAAACTCAAAAATCTGGTCAAAGAATTTTACAAAAAATAAAGATTGTATTGAAAAATGTAAAAAAATACAAAAAGTCGAAATACCTTTAAGTGAATTGAACGAGATCCCAAAGGAAGAAATTGTTATCGGAATTATCGCTTTATGCAAGACAAATAAATATAAAGAGGAAAGGTATGTTAAAATGTCTAAGGAGTTAAATAATTTGTGGACCAAGCTAAATATAAGAACCATGCGCGTGGATCTTATAAAAAGAAAAATTAAGCGGTTGGTTCTATATTATGAAAAAACCTTAAAACGCCCTAATGGTAGTAATTTTCAAGACAACTTGAATATAAGTTGCGAAGCAGCAGATTTACAATCTGAACCAGAATATAATCAACAAGTAACCTTTGATTCAGATTCTTCATTAATGTTTGATAGCGATCATGATGAATACGATGATGACGAAAACTTCATACCAACCAGACGGAATAATCCATCAAAATGTCGTTAAAACCAGCGGTTACATTAGTAACAGAAGCAAAAGTTAGCACAAATAAAGCTGCTGCAATTTGTCAACATTTAGCTAAGTCTGGCATAACAATTTCGACTCCATCTCAAGCCGGAATTTATAAAGCTGTAAAGAAATTATCGGAACAACGAGAAAGGCTTTACAAGGAAACATTTAAAAATCAGGATTGGTGCTTACACTTTGATGGAAAAAAAATTGGTAAAAAGGAAATTCAGGTAGTAGTCATTAAAAATTCTCTTACATAGATTAAATTAGCAGTGTTAGTACTTGAAAACGGAAAATCGCTAACAATTTTTAATGGCATAAAGGACACGTTAACTAAGTTCAACTTATGGTCGTCTATCAAAATGATAGTTTGTGATAAAACAAGTGTCAATACGGGCAAGAAAAATGGCGTTGTGAGTTTACTCAAAAAACATTTTCAATTTATGTTATTGCCTCCTCCACAATATATTGGGTGTCAGCACCATGTTCTCGATCTGATATTGAGACATGTAATGGACGAGGTTTTGGATGGCAAAACATCATCTCCCAATATTGGATCACTTTGTTGCGGATCTAGCGGAGAATTACGAAAATCTAAAATCTAGCTACATATAAGCAAAGTCAAGTGGTTCTTAAATTCTCAAAAATAAAATGGAGAGATGATATGCACAGAAAAAATTATTGCCGAATTATTTTCAAACAAATTCTTGTTTGAAAATTTTTTTACTGATTCAAAAAATATTTTTGTTTGATTTTTATTTAACCAACAAAAATGTGGACAACTCTTCAAAAATATAATAAACGCGTTATTTGTGTCAAGTTTTCATAATTTTGTATGAAATATTTAACGCTCTTTAATGTTGTCGTCTTTTTGCATATTTTTATTTGATAGTAAGCAACACTTCTTTATGTGAAATATAAGAACAACAACAAAAAACACACACAGTCTATTTTTGGACGCTTTAAAAAAGTGCAACTATAAGAAAAATAATAGCAGAAACAACATTACAAGAAACAAAATCCCGTATTCAATTTTTTAAAACTGTTTGGTTTAATACATCAAATACAAAAATAGAATGATGACGAAAAACATATCGAGTCGGTCTGCTGCAGTTTTTGGTTACATTTCTTCTTTAGCAAAGGAAAGCAAAAGCAACAGAGAGTGATAAAGAAAAACATTGTGTTGTGTGTATAAATAAGACTTCGTTCAAAAATTATTCCAACAAAAAAAATGTGTCTCAAAGCCTGCCGGCGGCTCTGCTCTGCCGTCATCTTCTCATACAGTGCTTACTTGTGTGCGCGTCATTGCTTGTGCAAAAACTTTTTTTTTTATTTTGAAATTTAGTATATGAATTTCAGTAAACTTTTTGTTTGATTCAGTTAAATTATTTGTTTGAAAAAATCTGTGTTTTTTTTCAATAAGCAAAATGCAAATAAATTGTTTGAAAATGCAAATTTGTTTATAGGACCGATTTCAGACAAAAAATTGTTTGATTCTACAAAATTTTTGTTTGAATTGGAAAAATAATTTTTTCTGTGTGGAGTTTTTATATTCACTTTGCCAATCCTATAAATATTTCCAGAAAAATAACTTATTTCCATATATAAATTTTAAATCTTTTCCATCAATTAGCAATGCCAGATGGAATTCCAGAGCTATATTAGCTATTTTGGCATTTATCCTGCTTCCAAAGTATCAAGATGAGTTAAAACCTATTTGTGAATCTGTTTGCGCTTCCTGGTTTGAAATTTTGTTTGGTGGTCATTGCTTCAACGAAAATGATTTTGAAGCATTAAGTAAATCTTTAAAAAACTTCACGAAAGCTCACGAATGCTTCTTAAGGCATTGGGTAATAGAACCGTCTAAAATTAAAGATCAACAGCGCAGCAACATATGCGCCGAGCGTGCGATTAAAGTGATGCAGGATATATATCCACAATGTAAAACCATACGCACATTAAACTTAAAGTTTATATCTTATAATTCCTTGTAAATTTGTACAATAATGAAAAATCTAAATTTTAAAAAAATAAAAATTTAAAGCACTTTAGAAATCGCTTTTGGTGCGGAAACTTTTTTCACCGAATCAACCAAAAAAACAGTTTTTTATTATCAGAACAACATTCAAAACATGGTACTGGAGTGGTATTTTGCACTCAAAAAAAGTTATAACCCAAATGAACACTTATTTTAGAGGATAAAATTAATGTCTGTTATATTTTTCAATGATCTTTTGGTCTTGGTATTTAAAATTGCCACTTAATTCCTTCCACCAATTATTTATTTTTTATTTTAGAAAAATAATCACGTTTCCATAACACTTCTTTATTCTTTAAATTCAATACAATTAAGATTAAAAGCCAATTAAATTTAAAAATAAAAATACAAACTCTTTAAATACACAAAATTTATCATAAAACAATAGACCTTCAAAATATCACAAAAATAATTTATATTCTAGAATAAAAAAAAAAAACTAAACATTTGTAAATGAAATAAATGTTACACCAGCAAAAATACGAAAACAAATCTCTTGGTTTCTTTAAATTTAAAATTGAATTTTTGCAAAACTTTTTGGCAATAAACATGAGAAATATGATCGGTGATAAAAATCTTCCTATTAAAAAGTTTAAAATACATTTTAAAAATTATTTTTGTTAGACCGCAACAAGTATTTATTGAAAATATACAAAAACTTATGTTGGTCACCCAGCCACACTGTAAATTTATTAAAGATTATTTCTTTTAAACGATAAAATGAATTGCTCGCTTACAAACTCAACTCACTCGCTCATTCATTCATGTACTCACTCACTTATAAACTTATAAAACTGACTGGTTGAATAACATTTTTTTTTTTTTCTTTTCAATGATTACAACTATTAAACGGTGTTCAATGCAATGCAGGTGTTTTTTTCTCACGTCTTCTGTCTTGTAATTATGTTGCATTGGACTACCAGCACTCACTTCCACTTCTTAGATCCAAGACGACCAACCATTCTCATTGACTATTGACTGGTGAGCGAACTGATAAACACAAAAAATATTTAGTAGTCGAAGATACTTTAGTTTAGGTTTTTTCTATAAAAATCAGCGGTTCTTAATAATTTTTACTTCAGCGATCCATTTAAAAATTTCACGCTTTCCGAGGACCACTAAAAGTTTTAAGTCCCTTTTCCAGTGTAAGGACTTCAAATAATTATTCAAAAGCCTTAACAACTTAAATAACCCTTTATCTAATTCTAACAACTTTTTTACTTGAGGTAACAGGTATGAATTTTAAATTTGTATGCAAATGGTGTTTAAATGTATAACCTGTTTTAGGGATGTTACGCTTCGCCTTTTTGCTGATACGTTGCAAATACTCAAAAAGAATTATAGGATATACCGATACGCATTTTAAATTTGAATGCTAGTTAAACTTACCAGAAGTAGAATAATTTTTTAAGAATTAATATTTAAAATAGTTATTTACAACGAATTGAATTTGAATTTATGGTTAAATTATCCAAAACGTATGGAAGAAACATATAAATAAATTAGAATATACAATTTATTACAGCAAATTTCGGCTTACCAAAATATTTCTATTGGTAAAAAGATTGAAGTTTGACTATAGACTGACAGCTGTCACAGTGGGGGAAACAGTAAAACTGCAAGGAATTCTGATAATGAGAATGTGGTTATTCTCAAAATATGTAAGTGCTGGTTCACGCTCTTCACAGGTGTTGATATTTTAGGAGATAAGGGAAAAGAGAATAATATTGCAATTCCTCTCTCTCCTAAATACTCAAGACTTGATGGCTGAAATCTGAACGAGCATTAAGTTCGACCCGGGTTCAATCCCTCGTTCAGTCAGGAATGGAAAATTATCAATAAATTTTAATTCATTTCATGGTGTAATTTTTTTCCTTTATTAAAAATAATTTAATGAAAATTTAATTTTGGCCTATAAAGGCTCCTGGATTACGTTCAGTTCAATAAATAAATATATAATTAAGCCTTAAAGAATTTTGTTTTAAAAACAAAGTCTTCTTAAATGTTGAGGTAATAGATGATTTCGCAAATTCGCTTGAAGCATTGAAAAATAATCTCTCAGTGGGGCAGAACTCATTTAAAAACTCAAGTATTTTTGCGGCATTTTCTTCAAGTTTGGGTATAGCATGTCATTGCTCCAGTACACGCAAAGAAAAAACATGGTTGTGGCAAACATATTCTAAGAGCAACATATTATGATAATAATAATGATTGTAGTCACCATATTACGATTATAGCCTTTTCACACTGATCAACATCTAACATCTACCATCAATTTGCCACAATTTTCGAAGATGTTAACATCTTGCCATAAGAAATACATAGGGTTAAACAGCAACATCTTTCAACAACCTTAAAAGATGTTCCTATCTCATTTTATTCTATTCTACATCTTTCGATTATTTTAGTGTCATCACTAGAAAAGTGGTAAAAAGTTTTATTATTATTGTGGCATCACTGACAAAAAGAAGTTTATTTTGAAAACAGCGTTACCATTTGTCAAGTTTTCTTTTTTTAAGTATTTTTTGTTAAGTATTTTTTATATTTTTAAATAAATTGAACTTCAAATACATTTTTGTGTTTTATTTTTAAATTTCGGAACTTTTGTAGACAAAAACAATTTTTATTTTAAAAACATTTTTGTTTTCAAAAATGGTGACATTTATGTTTGATGGTAGATGTTAGATGTGAGCAATGTTAACGAGTGTTTCGCATTTACTACATCTTTGATGGTAGATGTTAGATGTTGATCAGTATAAAACATCTAATATTTTTTACTTGATTATATTCTTATCATGTTATTCATAATAAGTTACGAAGTAACCATGTTATTGTCATGTTATTGTCATGTTAATTATAATAAATTTAGAAGTAACCATATTATGATACGCCTATTAATAATAAACTGGCAAGTGCACGGCAACTGGCAACATGCTTTATTATTTTTTGCGAAATCAATAAAGCAAGTTGTTTCTGTTTTCATTTCGTTTTTTCTTAACCTACTTACAACTACAATTACCCAGTAAAAACTTCGCCTACAAAATAATGTGTTGAGCAATCAGAAAAAAGTAAAAAGAGTAATTCCAATTCTACTGAAAGAACAAATGAATTTTACAAGGGATGTCCAAAAATGAACGCATTCAAAAGTAAGTCATTATTTTTTTACCTACATACATCCAGAAAAAAGTAGTTATAGAAGTTGTTGTAGTAGTTGTTACAGAAGAATCCTACTAAATAATAAGTGAAAGAAGCTATTCATTTTGAAAAAGTTAGCGAAGTTTTTACTGGGTAATGCTGGAAGATTTCCAACCAATTGAAGTGGGGAATGTAAGAAAACATAACTCACTGTTTATTGTTCAACAATAAATTTCAGTGTTTTTATCAGGAATAAAATTTGGGAATTAAGAACGACAAACAAAATCGTTTAAATTAAAAACAAAGTGAAATTTGTTTGCAATTTTCTTTAATGCAAATACAATTTCTATAGTTTTTTAATTTGTTCACACTTTTTTTAAAAATTCCATAGGCATATTTAAAACAACTGATTCAAAATTATATTACAAATGGCACTAACATAATATTATTAGAGTCATAATCTTTTGTTTGCTTCTTAAGTTGTGAGTTATATAATATGTTTTCAAAGTTATCATTATTTAGTTGTTAGATAAACAATTAATTTTTAGTCAACAATGATCAGGTTTATAATTGCGATAAACACTAATATGTTTACAGTATTTTTTCTGTGCGTGTATATATGCGGATCTGCGACTCTAAAAATATTAGGAGATCCAAGGTATCTCTCGACTTCATCTTTAGCAGAACCACAACTTTGACTGAAAAGCGGCTCATCATCTTTGTATTTTTATACCCTCCACCACAATTAGTTGTGAAGAGGGTATATTCAGTTTGTCATTCCGTGTGAAACTTTTTTACTATTCATCTCAGACCCTATAAAGTATATATGTATATTCTGGGTCCTTGAGTAATTTTAAGTCGATTTAGCCATGTCCGTCTGTCTGTCCGTCTGTCCGTCTGTTGAAAACACGCTCACTTTCGAAAAACTCAAAAGAAATCAACAAACTTGGTGTCAAATTGCTTGTACTTATCCTAAGCAGTTTGGGATTGAAATTCAGCAAAATCGGTTCAATAGGATCTGAGCTATGAATCAAAATGTGGAACCACCACCTAAAAAAAATTGATAATTTTGTTACAAAAACTAACATAAATGCTGGAAAAATGCACAGAATGATATAAGATTTCGCAACAATTCGTTTTATTCAACTGGAAATCACGCTGTGAAATTTCGTGAAGATCCGTCAATAATTTACCCTAGGCCCCATATAAGCCCTACTCCTGGAAAACAGTATATTAAGCCTAAAACCCTAACTAACAATGCTATCATTACAAATTTTGGCAAGTCACAGTTACATAGGACTAGAAATTAAACCGTTAAGTTTCGTGAAGATCGGTCCATAATTTACCATAGGCCCCATATAAAACCTACTTCCGGAAAACAACTTAGTACGCCTAAAAACGTAAAAAATAATGCTATCATAACAAAATTTGGTACATCAAAGTTTTATAGAACTAAAAACAAATCTTTGAAATTTCGTGAAGATCGGTTCATAATTTACTATAGGCCCCATATAAACTTTACTCCCGGAAAACAACTTAGTACGCCTAAATCCGTAAAAAATAATGCTATCATAACAAAATTTGGTACATTAAAGTTTTATAGGACAAGAAATAAAACTGTGTAATTTCGTGAAGATCAGTCCATAATTTACCCTGGGCCCCATATAAACCCTACTCCCGGAAAACAGTTTAGTACGCCTAAATCCGTAAAAAATAATGCTATCATAACAAAATTTGGTACATCAAAGTTTTATAGAACTGGGAAAAAGACTGTGAAATTTCGTGAAGATCGGTCCATAATTTACCCTAGGCCCCATATAAACCCTACTACCGGAAAACAGTTTAGTCGCCTAAATCCATAATTAATAACAAATCGTCACTGTTTAAGATAATAATAACATCATACAGATATTACTCCTTAAACATTCGAACTGTCGGTGGAGGGTATCAAAGATTCGGCACAGCCGAATATAGCACTCTAACTTGTTATTTTTAATTTTTTCACAAACGCTTCCAAGGCCAGTTCTCGTACACTTATCAGAACTTTTACTACTTGTAACGGTGACCGTGTCTTCAACACTTTTGGAATCCAGAGTCATATAAAGTAGCTTAATAAGACGTTATTTTGATATGATTGAAGTCGATTGTCTGTGCAATAGTGTCGATGGTCAAATATTTTAGATAAGCGATAGGTCTCATAATTCTCTAAACCCACAAATCTTTCGTTACGCTCAATACTAAGTTAGTCGCAAATTCACCATAAGTGGAAAGGATACATATGAGTAGCAGAGTTGAATGGACGATTGCCGTCAGTGTATCAGTCCATATGTATGTTAAAATGGGTTCTCCGAAGACTGTAGATACGGTTAGAACTAGGTACGGAACAGTTTGGTTTTAAAATTCAGCAAGATCGGTCCACAAAGTACTGAGATATGAACAATAAACTGCCAATAATTTCTTACCATAATCCTTAACTCACTTCCAGCTGAAATAAACTAAGTAGAATAGTGGTAGTAAAACATAAACAAAATCGGTTTATTAAGGACCCAGTTCTAGCCAAATAATTAACTTTTTGTTCCCGATGAAATGGTTTTAAGACAATAGCAGAACCCAATTCGGATCAGAAATTTCTTATATTGAAGAAGTATTAAGTTTTGAATATATTATGATCTACATACATACATATGTATATGAGGCGCTCTCACGACAAACAATGATTATTAGATAATTGCCCAAATGACAAGCTTGGAAAAACTTCGTATTTGTTTTATAATCGTACATTGTATAATTAATCTTGTAGTTTTGTTGTTCGTAATTTTAATAAAAAGTGTGATGTAATTACACGATTGATTTGAATATGAATGTTTTGATTTTTTATGAATGTTTTGAATAATGTTTTGTATATTTATGTTTAACACAAAACTTTTTGGAGTCTCATTTGAAAACCTCCTTAAACTACGAACTCTTTTGTGTTTGCACAAGATTGTCTATGAGAAAACACCAAAGTATCTACATGACTTACTTAGATTTGGGAGATCCAGTAGGGGTAAGAGAATTATCACCATAAGATATAGAACGCTTGTATCTGAATGGCAAGTTTTTATCAATGCCATACGCCTCTGGAACGAACTGCCATATCACGTCCAGCTATATAGTAACGCATCAAAATTTAAAATTGAAGTTCTAAAACTATACGCTTAACGTCTCAAATGATTGTTTAAAGATTTGGTGTTTATGATTTTGTTTTTATGTTTTAAAATTGTTCAATTACTTTTTATATTATTTTTATGATAATAAATTTATAATTTTTGTTAAAATGTTTAATTTAGATATTATTACTATTTATTATAATTCTTTACGTTAATTCTTATAAACAAATTAACCTGTTTAGCTTTATAAAATCTTATGCTGTAATTATAAGATTTAATCTTGTAGCATAGGACAGTCAATGAAATAAATAAAGTATTTAATTTAATTTTTTTATTTAATTTATTTATTTATTTAATATATATAATTAGGTCTATGGATAAATCCTTACAGCCTAATACAAATGAGTATTTAACTTAAGTATAATATTACGTTTAACAATATTTAAATCCAGAGAAAAATCAATAAATTCAAACATTTCATTGAAGCAACAACACAGTTTTCTAAATGGGTCTGCCATAGCATAGTTAGTTCGGAAAGTTTTTATAAATAAGGGATTATAGTACCGTACCGTACGTTGTGGAATGTTAAATGATAAACTACTTAATAAAAAATTCGAGCATACTTTTCCATTTATTTAGTTAATTACAAATGAGACATTTAGCATAACTCTGCGACTTTTCAGTGTTGGCAAACGTATTAAAGAAAATCTTGTAGAATATGAGGGAGATTATCATATCCTCGATATGTATCTCTCAGGCAAAAAAGCAAGAATTGTTTTTGAATGGATTCAATATGATCACTATGAACCATATTATGTGGATCCCATACAATCGAGCCGTATTCCAAGATTGGTCTAACGAGAGATGTGTAAAGTTGTTTAGTGACGAAAGTATCATGGAATTCCTTCGCCCAACGTTTAATAAAAGCCAGAGTACAACGAGCCCTGTTGACAGTCATTGTTATGTGTTGAATAAAATCCAATTTTACATCCAGTAAGATGCCAAGATCCATAATTGTGTCAACTATCTCGATTTTATAGTCACCGAGTTTATAGTTATTTAAAATACTACGTTTTCTAGAAAAGCGCATATGTTTACATTTCATTAGGTTTAAATCCATTAGGTTATGTTTACACCAATTATAAAAGGTATCCAAGTCTTCTTGAAGATAAATATGGTCTAAAGAGTTCGTGAAGTTTAAAAAAATTTTTACATCATCTGCGAACATTAGTATATGTGAATGTTTAATAATATCAGGCATGTCGTTGATGAAGAGCAGAAACAAAAGTAGGCCAAGGTGACTACCTTGCGGAACACCGGATTTTACCAATATAGGTTTAGAAGTTGAAAGCCCAAATTTTACGCATTGTATTCTGCCGAGAAGATATGACCTTAGCCAGCTTAAATAAGTTTTGTCGAAACCCATAATATCAGTTTTTCTCAAAAGAAGGTTGTGATTTACCTTATCAAATGCCTTACTGAAGTCGGTATATATAACGTCGGTATGCTGGTTGTTGACGAATCCCTCATTTACCAAAGTTGTCAGTTCTAAAATATTTGTCATAGTTGATGATTCTTTACGAAATCCGTGTTGAAAAGGTGTTAATAACGGTGAAACTTGATGAACCAATGAATCTAAAATGCATTTTTCAAAAAGTTTTGGAATTGCGCTAAGTTTGGCTATACCTCTGTAATTAATTATATTTGATTTATTTCCAGATTTGAACAAAGGAATTAAATATGACTCTTTCCATATTTTTGGAAAATATCCATTTTTCAAAGAAATATTAAAAATAATTGACAACGGCATTGCTAAAGCTTCCATACAGTTGATTAAAATACTGCTTGGTATACCATCAGGACCCATTGAGTTTGAATATTTAAAAGATTTTAAGCAATTGATAATATTAAGTGTGGTTATTGGTGAAAATGAAATAGTTTGACCAGTAACTATATTAAATGGATAATTGACATTTTCAGCACAATGTGCATCAGAATATGTGGACGAAAAAAAGTCGGCGAATAAATCACTGATTTCCTTTTCATCGTGTGTTTCAGTACCCATATATTTCATGACCTTCGGTGCGCCAGAGATCTTTCTTTTCGAATTTACAAATTTATAGAATGATCTTGGATCGTATTTTAAGTTGTTTTTTATTTTAATCAAATAATCGTTATATAATTAAGCATTTAGCAAATTGTATTTTGCACGAAGGACGGAATACTTGCTGTAATCGCAGTGGGATCCAGATTTCTTATATTTTCTGTAATTCTTGTTTTTTAAGTTTTTTAACGAAGAAAGTTGTTTATTACCCCATGGTGGTCCTGATTTTGAGCTCAGTGAAAATTTTGGTATACATTCATTCATATATTGTTTTATTGTACTGTAGAAATTATTAATCATTTTATCGATTGTTTCTGGTGCGCCAATGCGAATGGATAACAATTGAATCCAATTTGTGTTAATTAAAAGGTTATGTAGGTCGTTGTAATTTGCCCTTTTAAAACAAAACACCTTTTCTTTTTTATGGAAATTTTGAACACGATGACAACTAAAAATGTTGCAGCTAATTTCAATTGTAGGGTGGTAACGATCTTCTGGGAGTGTTATAGGATCAACACGATTTATTGTACATTCCTTAGGCGCATTAACAAATACCAGGTCAAGTAATTTACCATACATATTGTAGACGCCATTTATCTGATGTAGACATAAATTTGTAATGTTACCGAATATATCATCACTGATGTTATCAGAACGATTAGGAATGTAAGTTTTACTTTCTGTGGAGAAATGCCAGGTAATCTGAGGTATATTAAAATCGCCAAGGACTAACATGAAGTCACCCAAACTGATTTTTGAAGCCACTTGTTCCATTGCCAAAATGTGTTGTTGATAAGTAATTATATCAGATATATCCAGTACCCATGTTTTATAACTTTGGTGAGAACTTCACGCACCGAAAAGATGTGAAACAAAATATTCCATCGTCAGTTTCATGTCGAAAACTATCAAAATAGATTTATATTTTTTTAATTTAAGAATTTTTTAATTAATTTAAGAATTTAATAAAACGCAATATTTGTATGGGAGTTTGTCTCGAGAAAATGTTAAGGACAAAAAACTAATTGAGGTCGGTCATACATTCTATTTTACTAGGAGCGACTCCTGGGCATTAATGGGACTTTTTTTTCAATATATGTATTAGACTGGTCGCGTCTTGTATGAGATTTTTTTTTTTTTTTTTAATTTAATTGTTTGCGCTGCTTAAAATATGAGGTTGGTGTAAGAAATCATGATCTAATTTTTCAGGTCAATCCGACGGTGCCTAGCCGTGCCGGGTGGGGCCCAAAGTTCCTCATATTATAAAAAAAACATATTTTCTATCAGATCTTTATAGTTATACTAGTTGGAAAGCCGAAAATCAAAAATATGGCTTCATTACGATCTTCCGCAGAGAAAGTACTTCAAGTGTGCCAAATTTCAGCTTCCTATGTCATCAGATGGCTTCAGAAGCAGCACAAACAATTAAATAAAAAAAAAAATTTCGAGCAGTCTAATATGTATTTATAAAAACCCTTTTTCGATTTTTGTGAATAAAATCAAAAGTTGCTAACAGATTTTAATCATTTATGGCTTGTTTTGTTTGTAATTTCGTTTTCTATTCGTCTTTTCTTAAAGGAAATGCGGAATTTCGGTTTTTTAGTTTTTTCAATTAGCTAAATCTTTTTTGAGTTTTGCGAACATATGTTGTGCAACTCCACCATTTTCAAAATTTTCGAAATTGTTGTATTTTTTCTTACATTTTACCCCTCTAGGAGCGACTCAGGGACAGTTGTGAAGCTTTTTTTTGGCTTTTGTAACGTTTTCCCCTAACTTTGACCCCGATGAGGAGCCATTTACCTCCACCCCTTCTCCCTAGTTTTTTGTAACATGCGTTCTTTTTTTTACAATTTTCACAAAATTGGGGGTTCTAGCGTATCGAAATCAAAAAGTCGTGCACTAATCCATACCTAATGTACATTGAACTGACCTGTTAAATTTTAGACATTTAGCAATACGATGAAGTAACGATACAACAAATTTGTGTTATTCATGTCGTTTTTTTCTAAACTATGAGCCATACGACGGAGCTTGTGAATTTGAAAATTATTACAATATTTTATGTTATTTTTAACTTTCAAAATGTTAACAAAAAATCTCAGAAATTCTCAAAGGAATCCAAAAGGTTTTCGTTTGGAACTGCCTGCTTTTCAGAGTAAATGTTAATTTGTTTTTTTTTATATTTTTTTTTTTTTTTTTTTTTTTGTTAAGATACAACATGTATGATATATATTTGTGTCTAATATCCTATTAAATACAATAATAAAAATCAATTTTGTGTACTCTATAAGCCTTAAAATCAATAAATCGTTTTAAAAACAACCAACTCAAAATTACGATTTTTTTTTTTTTTTTAATTTTTTTCCATCACTATTAATGTCCAAGCTATAATCTCAATTATATGTCTGCGGCTAGAAAAAATATTTATAAATAAATAAAAATATCGTTAAATAAGTTTTTAATACGGACTTAACAAATGACCCGCTTAAAGTGAAGTGTAATTTTAATGTTTAAGCTTTAGTCAAGAGTTTTGAAAAGAATTATGTAAAAAAAAAAGAAAAAAAACTTGAGAAACATAAAAAATGTGGTAGCCATTTTGCGATAAGACAGAATTTATTTAACTTTTAATTTTAATTATTTCTTTATTTTTTTCTTGATATTTTTATTTTTTTTTTTTTTTTTTGTGTTTCTCTTATATTTTGTTATTTAAATAGTCTAATAAATTTAAAGGTTAAGAATTTTTGTCGACAATTAAAGTTAAATTCTTTTAAAAACGATACCATGATTTTTTTTTTAATATTTTTTTCGAACGTTTGTAGAACATTGTCAAACATTGTACTTAAGCAGGTTTGTGTCTTGAGTCTTTTGTTTTTGTGTTTAATTGTCAAGAACAGTTGTTAGAGTTTTATGAGTTTTTAAGCTGTTTAAATAAAAGTGACTAATAAGAAAAATGTGAATAAAATTGGTTTAATACATTTATTGATATCAAAAGTATTCGGTTTTTAATGGGCATTTAAAAAAAATGAAAGTCATTAAATTAAAAAGTAGTCGAAAGGTTAACATAACAACTTTAGAAGGACTAATATAAAACGCAAGCACAATTGCTCTGAAAAAGGGTTTTTTTGTTGCCTTTTTCACTTCCCGCCCAGTAAAAACTGGAGTTTTAAGTGCAGCAGGTTTTTAAGGGAGACATATAAAAGTTTCGCCTACTAAATCACGTATGGTAGGCGTGAAATTTATATGGTGAGTTTCCACGTTAAAGCCCTACATATTCGACTTAAAGCGCTTAATTGAACGCTTTTAAAAACTAGTGAGAGTATTGCAGCATTTTACACTGAACTTTTTGCTGTTAAAGTTATTCCATGATTCAATCATTAGGCCTAGGCAAAAGGACCGCTGATTTTTTGCAAAGTTGTGTTTCTTTCGTGCAATTGTTTTTGACATCATTATCATGTTTCACACAAAACTATACGGCTGTTTTTGACAAAATGCGTGTGGTTTTTTCTAATGTTGCCTTGTTGTAGTTCTGCGTAGACCTAATGATAAAACAATGAGTTATTCTTTCATATTATCTCTTAAACCCCTTCATCAAAGTAAGCGAATGGCGTGGTCATTTAAATGCTATTTTTTTAGTTTGTAAGGAATTCATTGACCTACTTTACTGCATCTCTATATATCTTATTGCGTAGCGCATAAATAAATAAATTTTTTTTTTTTTTTATTTACTATTTAAGGTCTACGGAATAAATCATTACAGACCAATTATAAAAAATATAACGTTTAATGACATTAACAGAAAAATCAATAAGAAAATTAAAATCATTAAAATGTTTACACAATTTTCTTAGAGGATCAGAATTAGCATAATAAGTTTGTAAAACTTGTAAATATATTGGAATGTAGAAACGAGTTGATCGATGAGGTACATTAAAATGTATGTTGCTGAGTAGGAAGTCAGAACAGACTGCACCATTTATTAGGTTGAATAAAAATGAAACGCTAAGCATAGTTCTTCTGCTCTCCAACGTTGGTAATTTTATAAATGCAAGCCTTGTAGTATAAGGAGGCATAATGACGTTAGGATTCCATGCTGAATTACCCAAGCAAAAAAGAAGGAATTGTTTTTGGACTGATTCAATAATGTTTCTTAGATAATCCGCACTCGGATCCCAAATAACAGATCCATATTCCAAGATTGGTCTGACTAAAGATGTATATAACCGCTTAGTAATGATTGGTTCAGTGCCCCGGTAGACTAGCTGGTAGAGAGCTTGTCTATCAGCGCCGGGGTTGCGGGTTCGATTACCGCGAGAGACTCTGGTTTCTTTCCTGCAGACAAGCGTAGAGCTTCGCGGGATTAGCGTAGGGAATTAAAAAAAAAAATAAAAAAAAAATAAAAAAAAAGTAAACTCCTTAGCCCATCGTTTTATAAAAGCTAACATACCTCGAGCTTTGTTTACCATCATATAAATGTGTTTCTTGAGATTTAATTTAGGATCTAAAAGTATTCCAAGATCTGAGAATTCCTTAACCACTTCAAGTTGATGTCCAACCAGTGAAAAGTTAAATAAAGCGTTATCGTTTCTTAAAAAGCGCGTATGTTTACATTTGTTTAAATTGAGTTCCATTAAATTAAGCACGCACCATTGAAATAGTTCATCCAAATCATGTTGCAGCAAATTTTTGTCAATGTTATTGTCATAACTATGAAATATCTTCACATCATCAGCATACATTAAGACGTTACAATATTTAATTACGCACGGCAAGTCATTGATAAATAAGGAAAATAAAATTGGACCAATATGGCTTCCTTGGGGCACTCCAGAACTTACGATAATGTTTTTTGATGTAGTATTATTAAAAACAACATTTTGTTTTCGGTTTGTTAGATATGATTTAATCCAATTTAAGCTTTATCAGAAGTAATTTATGATTGACTTTATCAAAAGCTTTACTAAAGTCCGTGTAGATACAATCTGTAAATTTCCTTTTAATAAATCCACGATTTACTATAGTAGTCAGCTGAATGAGATTAGTAATTGGTGAACGGCCTTTTCTAAAACCATGTTGACAGGAAGATAGTAGGGACGAGATTTGATGAAGGAGATTGTCGGTAACACACTTTTCAAAAAGTTTAGGGATTGCACTTAACTTTGCTATGCCTCTATAGTTTGTGACACATGACTTACTGCCAGATTTTAATAGCGGAATAATGAATGAGTCTTTCCAGAACTGAGGAAAGTAACCATATTTTAAGGATAAATTAAATATTATGCTTAATGGATTAGCTATTGCATGTGCGCAATTCTTCAGAACACAACTGGGAACACCATCAGGACCCATGTGGTATGAGGACTTAACAGATTTTAAAGTGTCTAAAATCTGGTTTGTGTGGATTGGATAGAAGTGTATCATTTGGTGGCATGCAATTGGATGTGGGTATTCATTTAAATCATATTGGAAATCAGAGTAAGTGGTGGAAAAAAAATCAGCAAACAAGTTACTTATTATCTGATCGTCACTAGATTCGTTAGCTCCGTACTACATTGTTTTTGGGATGCCACCAGATTTCTTTTTAGAATTAACAAATTTATAAAAAGATTTCGGGTCACAGTAAAAATTTTGTTTCATATTTCAGTGTATTTATCAAAAAAAAGAAAATTGGGACCTTAGCACGTCTTACAGAAATCTTATTATACCCCCTACCGCAATTTGTTGTGAAAAGGGTATACTTAGTTTGTCATTCCATAAGAAACTTTTTTATTATTCATCTCCGACCCCTTAAGGTATATATATTCCTGATCCTTGAGTAATTCTAAGTCGATTAAGCCATGTCCGTCTGTCTATCCGTCATTGAAAACACGCTCATTTTCGAAAAACTCAAAAGAAATCAACAAACTTGGTGTCAAATTGCTTGTTGTTATCCTAAGCATTTTGGTATTGAAATCCAGCAAAATCAGTTCTGTAGGATCAGAGCTGTGAATCAAAATGTGGAACCACCACCTAAAACAAATTATAATTTTGTTACAAAAACTAACATAAATGGTGGAAAAATGAAGAGAATGATATAAGATTTTGCAAAAATTATTTTAATAGGGCTAGAAATGACACTGCAAAGTTTTGTGAAGAGCCGTTCATTATTTACTTTAGGCCGCATATAAACCCTACTTTCGGAAAACAGTTTAATACGCCTAAAACCGTAAAAAGTAATGCTATCATAACAATTTGGTACATCAAAGTTTTATAGAACTAGAAATGATACTGTGAAATTTGGTGAAGATCGGTCCATAATTTGCCCTAGGCCCATATAAAGCCCAGTCTGGTAAAATAATTAAATACGCCTAAAACCGTAGCAGATATATTTATTGCGGTAAACTTTCTTCCAGCTTAGCTTCATATGGCCGGAAAAAATGTTATGCAATTTTGTAATATACGGTCAATAATTTACCTTAGATCCCATTTTAGCAGCCTTCTGTAAACGCTAAAACAAATTGCACCACTGTATTGAAATTTATGTTTTTTAAAATCAGAAATCACTCTGCAGAATTTGGGATGATTAGTTCATAGCTTACCATGACTTCAATATAAATTGCCCTCCTAAAAATCATTTAGGTTCGGCTTAAACTGTTACGAATCATGATATTTTACTCAAGTTGCCATAACTATCCGACAAGTATTTTTAATAAAAAAAAATAATTTTGCTCTTAATGGAAACCCCCTAATGTTTTTAAATTCGATATCTTCAAGTGTTAACATGTTTTGAAACAAAATGACCGGTTTGTTGTTGATCATAATATAGAAGGCGATGAGCAACGAATAAGTGTTGTGCGACCTGTTCACTCTGAATCTGAATCTGGAAATTTAGTCAATTCATGAATCATTACCTTGGAATGCACCCTGTATTTGGCATTGATGAAATTATGGTCCGATTCAGTTTCATTTGGAGAATAATTGAGCTAAACTTTGACTTTTTGTGGACTTTATGTTATGAGATTTGTTGGAGAAACCTGAAAGTCATTAAATTGTCCATACTTTTGAATTTTGTTAAAAAATTTTAATTCAAAGTAAAACATTTACATTTCATTTTGTGAATCCACCAACTTTGTTGCACTTTAAACCAAACAGAAACAATGAAATGTCGACAACAACCCAAAAAAAAACAAAATTACAACAATCATGCAACAGCATTTAAAAAAAAAAAAAACATTGTAACAAAACAACAACTGAAAACAACTAAAACAATAATAGAGTTTTTACCCAAAACAAGAACAACATTTACATTATAAGCAAAAACAAACAAACAACAATCACTGTAATGTTTTTGTTAGACGTAGATGCTGTTTATATGTTTGTTGTTCTTGTTGTGATGTTATGTCGTTTTGCCGACCCTTGTTCTATTTATGCATTAACATCGTCACAAATGAATCGTACAATTTCGTATTATAAAATTTGCAACACCAACAACAGCAAAAACACAGCATTAATAGCAACATCAACAATTACAAACAATCATATACTTGTTGCTAGTTTCATTGTTGTTGTTGCTGCTGCTGTTGTTATTCTTTTTTTTTAAGTTTTGCTTAAAGAACAACAAACGAAAATGGCTCATAAAGAGAGTACTGACTGTCATAATCCACCCACACCCACAATTTAATGTCGGCGTAAATTTATGTCAAATGCTGCCAGTTATAATTTTCTATTCCCCTTTCTTCTTTTCTCTCTCATCGTTTCTTGTAAAGATCAAGACTAAAAGCAGAAGATTTTTTGTTTGGCCCTGGCAGCAGCAGCAAAACAATTAAAAATTGTTTTAGCAAAAAAATAAATAGAATGCGAAGAAATTCAAGGAAAATACTCTACAGACAACAAAACGCATTCAACATGCAACAGCAACAAACAACCTACATAAATGTTGGTTGCCACCATTAAATATTTCATAGTCTTCTCGTGGATTTTTTTCATTGCTGGCAATGAATTGCAGCCACAATTTGAAGACATTAAATTGCCAAAGAAAAAGTATTGTTGGCGGAAACTGAGAAAAAAAATCTTATGAAAACTATAACTACTTCATTAGAAATGCCCGTTTTTTTCTAGTTGGCGGAGAAGAGTAGAAAGAGAATGAAACCGACAAACATGCGTTTGAAATGTCATTTTTTTAACTCTATATTCATTCTATGTGAATGTTTAGGAGTTTGTTGCTGATTTGAAAATGAGTGAGTGTGTTCCGTGAATGTGTCTGTGTGTGGTTGGCTGTTAACAATTTCAGTGATTGTTACGGTTAAAGCTTTTTTGTTACTTTTACCATTTAGGTGGTTAACAAATTGTGATGAACAGTGTTTTAGGTTTGGGAAATAATTGTTTAGAAATGCCGGGTTTTCAGTTAAATTATTGCATTATTTAAATTCAAAATTAAATACAAAATTTATTACAGTTATTACGATATCTAGATATTGTCTTCCCCCTATATTCATTAAAATTTTTTTTAACATCCCATAAGAATGTATTAAGCGACATTTCTAAAATTGTGTAGGAAACGAAAAAAACGTCTCATTTAGTTATTTATTTGTGTATTTTATTGAAAGGAACATATTTGGAAAGCGATTTTCCGAATACAAAACTTGACATCATTGCAAAACCAAAGTTTTAGTCAGATAAAAAGTTTTTGTCGCTTAGTACATGTTCGTGGTCAAGACATTGGCGCTTGATACAAGGTAAATGGCGCTTAAAACATTGGCATGGACACAAAAAATAAAGGTTTGAAATAAATTGTGTCGTTTAATTAATTTTTTATTTTTTCTGTTAACCTTTATGTCAACAGTAGAGAAAATTGTACTTACGTCAACAGCAAGCATACCCGGGTATGCAAGCACATTGTATATGAGAATTCGCGTGTTGGTAAGTATATTTCTGGTTTTTTTTTGTTTTATTTGTCTTTTGTTTGTGTTTTTTCCTACTTTGATCTGTTTTTATGCTTAAAATAACGGTAGCGGACGGAACAATTTGGTCCGTCTTACCACCACATACTGCAAGATTCTGTGCTCATAATATTCTAAGATCTGCTAATTATGGGCCAGTAAGACAAACACAAGGTCTATCTATAGTAGATACTTTCAAATTAATATTTACGAATGAAATATGTGACATTATCATACGCGAGACAAATAGAAAAGCAAACCAATTCTATGAACGTAACAATGCGGGAAATCCAACAAGGTAGCTGTGTACATGGAAAGCATTAACAATAATTGAATTTGATGCATATTTGGGTCTCCTTTTGCTTAGCGGCGTGACACATTCCGGCTACGTACATACCAAAGACTTATGGAAAACAACCTCACATCCGTTATATCGTGTCTCCTCTTATCCAATTAAAGGACAAATTTACACGGGTTTGTTGGCATCCGGTGAACGAGAGAAAAACATAGGCGAAAGAGTAGTCAAGGATTTGTGTGTCAATCTTTTTCGTGGAAGTGGACGGAATATTGTTCGCGATAATTTCTTTACAAGTTACAATTTAGCGAAAAGTTTGATGTTGGACAGTAAGTTATCCATAAAAGTAAATAAACGACGTGTTTTTGTACCACCGCAATTTGTTGTTCCAAAAGGACGTGAAGTAGAATCAACTATTTTTAGTTACAACAACAATATTTCAATGTGTTCCTACATCCCAAAGAAAAATAGATCAGTTGTCGTCCTTTCAACAACGCATAATACAAGCGAAGTGGAGGGTCCAAAGAATAAGCCACTTTTGATATTGGACTACAACAAATATAAAGGAGGCTTTGATAACATGGATAAATCTTTGGTGGAATATTCTACAAAGCGATGAACAAATAGATGGCCTTTGGTATTCTTCTACAATATCCTAGATGTGGCTGCCTTTGCAGCGTACATAATTTATGTTGAAAATAATCCACAGTTGAAGACTTCCACAAGTAGTCGTAGAATATTCCTACACAATCTCAGCGAGGAACTGGCAACGCCTGAAATAGAAAATAGAGCCAAGAATATCTTTATTATAAGAGTATTCTCTACCCGGAATGCAATTGAAGCCATAAATGCAGGTCCTTTGGGCATTGCAGATGCTGCAGAAAGTGTGGTAGAACGGGATAGCACCGGCAGAATTAAAACCAAAGGTAACTGCTACATATGTACTAAGCGTCGACCTACCAGGAAATCTTGCTCATTATGCAAGAAACCCGTATGTGATGCACATTCCACTGAAAATCCGATATGCAAAAATTGCATTTAAAATTTATTCAAAAATTAAAATTTTAACATGTTTTCTCTTATTATTTGATTAAATTATAATTTATTTAAATTAATTTTATTTTATTTTCTTTATATTAATTTTATTTTTACTTTTGTACTTATTAAAAACTCTTAAAACTTATGAAATAAACATGCAATATTATTCTATTTTCATTTGTTTTTATATACATACCCAGGTATGCAGCTGTTGACGTAAGGGGTAGGAATGAAAAATGGCCACATCCATGGTCCAATTTTGTCCAATTTTATCCAAACTTCAGAATATGTTAGAAAACTATTCTAGTGAGGATATTATGAAATTTCAGAGCAAAATGATAGCCACTTACAGAGATACAGCGTTTTTAAAAATCAAAACATACCCGGGTATGTAGTTTTTTGACATAAAGGTTTAACAATACAATAAATCAAAATCTATATAAAAAGTAACAAAACATTTATTTCAAAACAAAAACTCAAAAATTACACTTAGAGATCAAAACGGAAATTTTAAGATTGTCAGACAAATCATCTTCTTCGTCTGTCTCTGCCAATACGCTTACAACCGACGAGACAAAAAAAAAACACAAAATAAATGGGAAAAAAGCAGTAGCGTACTTCATAGAAAAATTATTTAAACTCCAAGACAATCACAATTTGGAGTGTTATAAGCTTCAAAAATGGACTAAGTTCTAGTTGGATGAGTGTGCTAAGCGACAATTTCAGTTAAACTAAGCGACATCTAACAAAATTTTTGTGTAGACCTTTTGTTTTTTACGACAATTACATTTTTAAGAATGTGGCTTAGCATTATTTCTTTGGCGGATAATACAAATTTCAGAGAGCCACATTATTCCAGTGAGAAAACTTGACGGTTGATAAAATTTTATTTTCTCTCTAGTTTCCTTTCCATCCATGATAGTGCAGCGAAACCCAGGCCAAAATGTGGCGCTTAACTTTTAGTATAGTTCCACAGAGTGCCCCGGTAGGCTAGCTAGTAGTGAGCTAGTCTATCAACCCCGGGGTTGCGGGTTCGATTCCCGCCAGAGACTCTGGTTTCTTTCCTGCAGACAAGCGTCAAGCTTCTCGGGGATTAGCATAGGGAATTACAAAATTAAAAAAAAAAAAAAAAAACATCAAAAAGTCATTTTCGAAAAAAGTGTCGCTTAATACATTCTTATGGGAAGGTATCGATATATAAATATTTTATTGAACAGGTTTTCATGGGAAATTTTTTCAATAAAATATTTTTTATGAATATGGGGGCTAACCTGTATCCAGCTGAGATTCATACCATAATACTCTGGGTCTTTCTCTACAACGAGCTCCTTGTGAGTTCCAGGCTAGAGCTTATCTGGCGATATTATTTGAAGGTTTCCACAGCGTATTTATGTCCCAGCCTTCCTTTACATTGGGTATTTGTTTGCACGTTCTATGTATCGGGTGTTTTTTTAAGAGCTATAGGAAAGTTTAAAAAAAACACATAAAATTCAGAAAAATGCATGAAATCTTTATTTGAATCGATAGTACGGTCCACATAATTTAATGTTTGAAGATTATTTCATGCAAATGTTGACCATGACTGCGCCTCAAATGGTCCATCCGCTTAGCTCAATTTTGGCAAACTCTTTCCAACATTTCGGCCGGTATCTCATGAATAAATGCTTCAATGTTGTCTTCCAATGCATTCACAGTTACGTTACGATTCGCATCATCTTTAAAGAAGTACGGTCCAATGATGCCACCAGTCCATAACTGTGGCTTTTTCTGGATGCATTGGTGGCTCTTGCAATGCTTCTGGCTGATCTTTACTCCAAAATCGACAAGTCTGCTAATTAACGTACCCATTGAGCCAAAAATGAGCTTCGTCGCTGAACACAAGAAGCGCGCGATGAACTTCCTTAACAGAGCACGCATTTTGATAATAAAATTCAATAATTTGCAAGTGTTGTTTGTTTGTAAGACGATTCATGGTTAAATTATAGACAAAACTGAAGATGTTTGACAGTGAAACAAAGCACGAAACGTGCGTCAGCTGTTGAAACCAGTGTTGTCAAAAAGATAATAGCTAAAAAATCACCCGATAGTTCGGGGTTATTTGAACAAAAAAACAAAGCGTCCGCGTATTATTGGGTTGCCGCATATGCCAAAAAGTCGTAGTGGAGAAAAACGACAATGAAGGTTGACATTAGGGATTCCAATACCGGTGTTGCCGATACAGAAATACCGGTAATACCGACAAACGTCGAGTACCGAAATACGGCTTTAAAATTACGTACATAAATAATACCGAAAATCCCGATTATACCGAAAATACCGACGGTAACGGTATTGGAATCCCAAGTTGACATAAAGTTTTGTGAAAATATACCAGATAGAATTGTTTTGTATTTTCAGCACTGCCTCTGACATATATTTGAAGAAAAATGTAAATTTTTGTGAACGTTTATGAACGAATTGGAAGTTAATAGTATATTATTGGTAGTAGCTTTGTGCCGCATACGGCACTTTTCTAAATTTATTTCTAGAAAGAAGCTTTCTGTGCTGCATATACCTACTGCTGTGTATTGAGTTGTTGACCTTTTATTTTGCTTTTTTTTTTCTTTTAAAATATGGCAGCTTTTACACTATAGATTTCCATACACAGCTGGATTTCTTTTGGTAGAAATTACGAGCATAAGACTAACATTTGTTTTGTATGAGGAATTTGCAGCATTCGCTAAACAGTGGCGTGCAGAGGAAAACAATACCGAATAAAATTTAAGAGAGTTGATATGGAGCAAAATTAATGCTTTATATTTCAGCAACGATAAAAAATTTCGTGAAACAGGTTTTGGATTAAGAACCGAACTTAATTTTTTTATAAATGGTCGGTAGGTCATACTAATAATGAGCTGCCAAAATAAGAATTCATGAAATCTATTAAATAAGTTTATCAATGCATTAGCCGTAGTAAAAATTATTAATACAAGATATTACAAAATGTCATTAGAAATAGAATTTGAGTACACAATAGAGGCATTTACAGAATCGTTTGGCAGCCCCTTTCTAATTTTAAGAAATGAGAGCCCTGTCAATGAGAAAATACGTTCCCTCGCTACGAATGTCTGCCTCAATAGTCAAAGTAGCATTTTATAACCTCCATTATTGCAAAAATCATTTAGCCCCACTGTGCTACATGACAGAAAAGTCAAAAAAAAAACTAAACAGTTTTGTTCTGTTTTTTATGCACATTTTCATGGGGGTGGCTTTATGGGCTCATAACAATCATTAAGCGCCATGTTAGCATTCGTTCTATTCACTTTAAACGTATTTGCAACATATCTCATCGTCTGGTTTTTTTTTCGTTTTTCTGTTATTGCCTCGTGTTTTTCAGATTTTTTTTTCATTCTGTGGCAGTTAATAATCATAGTAGTCGTCAGAGAAGTTGTTGTAGGTACTTTATGTTGTTGTTCTTGTTACTCGAACTCATTCACCACATACTTAAACGCTAACAACTACAATAATAGCAACAACAATCGCAATCAGTTTTGTAACAAAAATTTTATAAGTTTCTATTCTTTTGCAAGAACATTTTTGTTTGAGTTAGAAAACAGTAGAACAAAAAAAACAGTCATAGTATATTGTATTCAATCTAGTTGCATTTGCTTCACTGTTGTTATTTGTATGATTACAACTCTTAGACTACTTAGATGAAAGGTTTTAGTGTGTGTGTCTGTTTGTTGGTTTGAGCAAACGAACCATTTGACTTTGATTTATGTATGACGCAAATTTCTCCATTTTTTGCATTCATTATGTGGCATTATGATTTAAGAATATTTACGACTAACTTTATACAACTTGTAGTAAAATCATTGCGAATACGAATAGTTAGAACGAGAACGTGTGTGTTTTTGAATGTGTTCACTATTTAGATTTTTGGTTTAGTTGCCTCGTTTGAATCCAGCCATGTTTTGTTAAATATTCGTGAAACTTGCAATGATAATGATGATGATGACGTAGAAGGTGGATATATGTATTGTAACAGATCTGAACATTTGTTAAAAAAAAAATAAACAAAAAGGAGGAGAAAAGAACAGAACAGAACTTGAAATGATCGTGACAATTTCTACAGGGGTTTTTCAATTAATTTTATGCTAATTTGTGTTTTTCTGTTCTGCACTTTTTTGTTTTCGGGTTGTGAGAAAAAGATTATAGAAAAGATTTTATGTTTTATGATCCAATCTAATTGCAAACAAAAACAAGTAGAATAAAATAAAATGATAAAAATACAAGGTTTTTAGGGGTCCCTGTTTAGTTCGAATGATTTTATTAATACAAAATTAAAAGACAACTTAAAACTGTTGCATTTTAAGGAATGTTCTAAAATTCTAAAAATCACTGCATTTCGAGCACAGCTGCCGTAATCTTGTGTTGCAAATCACATACAGCTTACAAAAATCTTCTACTGCAGTTGCAGTCGACGTAGATGTTGCGGCAACAATTGTTTTTGTTTGAATGGTACCAAGGATGGCAGTGAAGGATAGAGGTATGTTTGGTACTCCGCATCGATGTTCGAAACACGTACATACATACAAAACAAATGCAATGTAATTTTTTTTTATTCCCTATGCTTATAACCAGAGTCTCCGACGGGAATCGAACCCGCAACGGGGTTGCACTCATTTCATTCCTAGATATATAATTGATTCATTCTAAAATGTTCAGCTCTTTATATGAATAAAAAATATCAGAAATTCGTTTTAAAAATCCAAATTAGTTCAGCTATACCAAGGATGTCCCAGAATGGCTAAAAACTTTTCGAAATACAAAATTTAGGCCTTAAATAGCATGTTCGAAAATCCGAACTTAATTTCGAAAATTCGAAGTTCATGACAAAATGTGTATCTTGAAATGCTCAGCCAAAATATGCAATACATTTAATTATCTTTTTAGCATTAAGATAAAAGTAAAAACACTAAACTTTAAAAATTTTGAAAAAAAATTCAACCGAAAATAAAAAAAACTCTTAATTTGAGGCTAAAAGTTTATTAAAAACATATTAACCTTTTAAAAACAAAATGTATACTTAATTGAATTTATCAAAAACTTAAAATGTAATTTCGAAAGCTACAAAAGTGTGTGTGTTTATGAAACGGATTTTGTATGAAAATTTGTTTCATAAACTTTTTATTAACGTGTTTTATTTTTTATAGATAAGGCAATAAAAATTCAAATTCAATCAAATATTATCTGTAAATAAACCTTTTTCTTTTAATACGAAAATTTCGCTTTTTCCCTGCCCTAAAATGTATAATTTCATTTTGCATACAAAAACTAATTAAAAATAAGCTCTTAGAAATAAATTAAGTAGAAGTTTCTAACACAATTTTTCTTTAAAAATCAACAGAAATAATTTTAAACAAAATATTTTTTTTACACTTTTTGCATTTTAAAACGAACATGTTTGAAATTTCGATTCTAGTTTTGAATGAAATATATTTTGTAAAAAAAATCCTTATTTTTTTCTAAAATTCTCCAATTTTATACCTCAACAAATTACGAAAAAGTATTTAAAAACTGCTTTACTTACAATAAGTTTTAGAATCTATTTGGAAAATTGAATTTTTTTTCAAAAACTCGAAATTTATTTCAAAAATTAGAAATGTTTTTCGAAAATTCTTATGTGATCTCAGGCATATGGGCCCCACTGCGTTTTTTGACAAAGTACACTCTGGACGTCCAATTTTATGTCTCTTTTTTGGCCGCATGCTCCAACGCGTGTCAACGGCATTTTTGTTAATTAACTTACCTGTTGAGCTTAAAATGGGCCATGCGCCAATTAAAATCACGAAGTCTTCCAAAAATTGCACAAATCGATGACTGTTTTTCAACGGAAATTTGAATAATTTCGTAGCGTTGTTCACGATTTGCTAGAGTATCATAAATGCCAAATAATGAGCGCAGTTTGACCTTATTTGACAGCGAACCCGTAAGTAAGTTCTGTCGGGATTAAAAACATACTATTTATTTGGAACCAAATACTTATTAATCATTCAAAATGAGAGTTTTAACTTTTTCGCATTCTCCTCCAAAAAAAAATATTTGAGCGTTTAATTTTTCGAAAAATAATTAAAATTTGACTTTTATATTGAACATCCCTTAAAAAGAGTTAACTCAAAATTATATTTCTGTTATATTGAAAACAGTATTTTTTTGTAATTTTCACGTAACACTCTGAGTTTCAGACTACGAACTTAGGGGTTTTTTGCCAATCTAGCCGGACATTACATTTTGTTTTAGCTTATATTGCTTCTTAAAAGTTATTGAGTGCCCCTAGATCGATGAAACTTGGCAGAAAAATGTGTTATTGTCATAGGCAGGTAAACCTTAAAAATAAATAAAATTAGACCAAGGAGGAAAAAGGTCCCCCTAGAAAACCTAATCCAACCTCTGAAAAATTCAATTTTTTTAAGTTTTCCCATACTTTTTTTTGGCAAATGAAACTTTTAACGTCGGCGAAAGTTAAAATACCTAAAATTGGACCCATGAGATCGTAAAATTACACTTTTCGCCCCGCCCCTTTTTGTGGGCGGTTACATAAAATAATATTTAAAAAAAATATGTAAATAATTAGTATTGTGGTTAGTTTGTTGAACTATTTATGGGTTTTAATCCAAATTTTTAATATTTTTAATTAGGCTTAAGTTCATGAAATTTAATTTTTATTAAATTATTTTTGTGAAGAAAGGAATTTTACAACATGAAAATCAATTAAAATTGTTATTGATAATCTTTCATTCTTGAAGTGGCTCGGGCTCGAACCCTGGCCGGCAGGTTACCATGACATGTTTCGATCGCAACCACTCGATCTCCTCAGATGGATTTGCCGTCTTACACTCGCAGCCATCGACGACTGCTGACGTCACTAGTCAAACATCAATCCTTAAACCAAATTGTATTTTAACATTTGGTAGATCGAAATTTGCTTTCCTGAATGATTATCCACTTTAATTGATTTTACATGTTTTTTCCTTTACTTCTATTTTTCCGTACTTTTGTCAAGAATTTTTCTTGAAGTCCAAGTACATTTTTTGTTTTTTCACTTTGTCTTTCTCTTTTCTGTTGACCTTTTTTCAGCACAACTTGAAGGACAAATGTACACATAGAGCTCGTGCCTTAGCTTTAACAATAATTAGTATTGTGGTTATTTTGTTGAACTATTTATGGTTTTTAATCCAAATTTTTAATATTTTTAATTAGGCTTAAGTTCATGAAATTTAATTTTTATTAAATTATTTTTGTGAAGAAAGGAATTTTACAACATGAAAATCAATTAAAATTGTTATTGATAATCTTTCATTCTTGACGTGGCTCGGGCTCGAACCCTGGCCGGCAGGTTACCATGACATGTTTCGATCGCAACCACTCGATCTCCTCAGATGGATTTGCCGTCTTACACTCGCAGCCATCGACGACTGCTGACGTCACTAGTCAAACATCAATCCTTAAACCAAATTGTATTTTAACATTTGGTAGATCGAAATTTGCTTTCCTGAATGATTATCCACTTTAATTGATTTTACATGTTTTTTCCTTTACTTCTATTTTTCCGTACTTTTGTCAAGAATTTTTCTTGAAGTCCAAGTACATTTTTTGTTTTTTCACTTTGTCTTTCTCTTTTCTGTTGACCTTTTTTCAGCACAACTTGAAGGACAAATGTACACATAGAGCTCGTGCCTTAGCTTTAACAATAATTAGTATTGTGGTTATTTTGTTGAACTATTTATGGTTTTTAATCCAAATTTTTAATATTTTTAATTAGGCTTAAGTTCATGAAATTTAATTTTTATTAAATTATTTTTGTGAAGAAAGGAATTTTACAACATGAAAATCAATTAAAATTGTTATTGATAATCTTTCATTCTTGACGTGGCTCGGGCTCGAACCCTGGCCGGCAGGTTACCATGACATGTTTCGATCGCAACCACTCGATCTCCTCAGATGGATTTGCCGTCTTACACTCGCAGCCATCGACGACTGCTGACGTCACTAGTCAAACATCAATCCTTAAACCAAATTGTATTTTAACATTTGGTAGATCGAAATTTGCTTTCCTGAATGATTATCCACTTTAATTGATTTTACATGTTTTTTCCTTTACTTCTATTTTTCCGTACTTTTGTCAAGAATTTTTCTTGAAGTCCAAGTACATTTTTTGTTTTTTCACTTTGTCTTTCTCTTTTCTGTTGACCTTTTTTCAGCACAACTTGAAGGACAAATGTACACATAGAGCTCGTGCCTTAGCTTTAACAATAATTAGTATTGTGGTTATTTTGTTGAACTATTTATGGTTTTTAATCCAAATCTTATATCTTATCTTATACTATATATATAACTTATAATTTATAACTTAGGTTTTTACGGAAAGAAAATTTTGCCACGCCCACTTTCACGCCCGCTTTGTCCGATTTTTCTAAAATCAGAAAACGGCTCCCTCGATTTGACTAATTTTTCTTTCAAATGTTCGTATCAATGCATTTTAAGTTTCCATCGAAATAAAAATTTACCACGCCTACTTTTACGCCCACTTTTTCTATTAAGCACATAACTTGAGGATGGCTTGACCGATTTGGACGATTTTTTCTTTAAAGTGATCGCCATGGTCCAACTTAGGTTTATACGGAAAGAAAATTGTTCCCCGCCCACTTTTACGCCCACTTTTTTCGATTTACCTAAAATCAGAAAACGGCTCCATCGATTTGACTAATTTTTCTTTCAAATGTTCGTATCAATGCATTTTAAGTTTCCATCGAAAGAAAAATTTACCACGCCTACTTTTACGCCCACTTTTTCTATTAAGCACATAACTTGAGGATGGCTTGACCGATTTGGACGATTTTTTCTTTAAAGTGATCGCCATGGTCCAACTTAGGTTTATACGGAAAGAAAATTGTTCCCCGCCCACTTTTTTCGATTTACCTAAAATCAGAAAACGGCTCCATCGATTTGACTAATTTTTCTTTCAAATATTCGTATCAATGCATTTTAAGTTTCCATCGAAAGAAAAATTTACCACGCCTACTTTTACGCCCACTTTTTCTATTAAGCACATAACTTGAGGATGGCTTGACCGATTTGGCCAATTTTTTCTTTAAAGTGATCGCCATGGTCCAACTTAGGTTTTTACGGCAAGAAAATTTTGTCCAGCCCACTTTGTACGATTTACCTAAAATCAGAAAACGGCTCCATCGATTTGACTAATTTTTCTTTCAAATGTTCGTATCAATGCATTTTAAGTTTCCATCGAAAGAAAAATTTACCACGCCTACTTTTACGCCCACTTTTTCTATTAAGCACATAACTTGAGGATGGCTTGACCGATTTGGACGATTTCTTCTTTAAAGTGATCGCCATGGTCCAACTTAGGTTTATACGGCATGAAAATTTTATCGCGCCCACTTTTACGCCCACTTTGTACGATTTACCTAAAATCCGAAAACGGCTCCATAGATTTGACTAATTTTTCTTTCAAATGTTCGTATTATTCCATTTTAAGTTTTCATCGAAAGAAAAATTTACCACGCCTACTTTTACGCCCACTTTTTCTATTAAGCACATAACTTGAGGATGGCTTGACCGATTTGGACGATTTCTTCTTTAAAGTGATCGCCATGGTCCAACTTAGGTTTATACGGAAAGAAAATTGTTCCCCGCCCACTTTTACGCCCACTTTTTTCGATTTACCTTAAATCAGAAAACGGCTCCATCGATTCGACTAATTTTTCTTTCAAATGTTCGTATTATTCCATTTTAAGTTTTCATCGAAAGAAAAATTTACCACGCCTACTACGAAACAATCAAAGCCGATTTGTAGGTACGATGATTTTTTGGCAGGTGATTTTTGGCAAGCACTTCCAGTGATACCACGATCAACGCCTGCCGATGAATTAAGTGTTTGAAGTCGTCTGCTTTGTGGAAACACGTTAGGAAGCTCAAATTGACTCTGAAAATGCGGGTCGAGCTGCAAAACAATCAATCTCGAGACGTATTTTCCAAACAATTGCTTGACATAGGAAACGACAAAATCCCGGTGGATATTTCAATTTCTGCCGGTTCACCGAATCAAGTCCGAACTCATCCGAAAGGTGTTTTCAAACATTATACAAAATTACAGAAATCATGATTTGTTGAGCGAACGTGCTATACTAGCTACGTTGATGTCGACGAACTGAATTTTAAGATTCAAAGTGAAATCGCTGGCAAGTTGGAGACGAACAAATCGGTAGATTCCATTACTTCTCAGATCTCCCTGGGATTACCCGGATAACCTCCTCATAAATCTATATATATAAAATAGGATGTGTGTGTATGTATGTATGTGTGTATGTAACGTATGGACTCCAAAACGGCTGGGCCGATTTTGATGAAATTTTCAGGGAATCTTCAGAATATTAAGGCGGGTGACACCGTGAAGTCGTGAAGATTTTCGGTCTGGGGGCGGAGGGGCGTGACAAAATCCATAACTGGAGAACGGCTTGACCGATTTGAACGAGTTTTTCTTTAAAATGATCGCAATGGTCCAACTTAGGTTTTTACGGAAAGAACATTTTGCCCCGCCCACTTTTTTCGATTTACCTAAAATCAGAAAACGGTTCCATCGAGTTGACTAATTTTTCTTTCAAATGTTCGTATTAATCAACTTTAAGTTTTCAACGAAAAAAAAAATTTACCACGCCTACTTTTACGCCCACTTTTTCTATTAAGCGCATTACTGGAGAACGGCTTGACCGATTTGGACGAATTTTCTTTAAAATGATCGCCATGGTCTAACTTAGGTTTTGCGGAAATAAGATGTTGCCCTGCTCACTTTTACGCCCACTTTTTTGAATTACCCAAAATCAGAAAACGGCTCCATCGATTTCACTAATTTTTCTTTTAAATGTTCGTATTAATCCATTTTAAGTTTTCATCGAAAGAAAAATATACCACGCTACTTTTTCTATTTATCTAAAATCGGAAAAAAGTTGCATCGATTTTGCGGAGCCCTAAGGGAATCAGTTCGAACAAAATTTCCACTGTTGATTCGACAACAAAAATAGGCAAACGAAACCCTTATGAAAGCTGTGAAAGATAAAACTGGAGGGATTTTTTTCTAAACGCTCCCGGTGGAACTGGGAAAACTTTTTAAGTTAGCTGAATATTTTTCTTACACACAGAAAAAAATTCCCATGTAAAATTAACATGGAAAAATGTTGATTGAGAATCATGTTAAATTTCAGAAAAATTATGCCCTTTACTTAAATTTATCATTATTTCATATTAATTTTTAATAAAAAATATCAAAATAACCTTAAATTACGTTTATTTAATATTATTCACTGTTAAAAAAATAAAAAATAAAAATATTAAAATATAAATAAATCTGGATTCAATATTGAACCCATAAAAACCTGTTTTGTATTAAAATCAAAAGTTTATCTTGTTAAATTAACATGCATACCTACTTAATTATGTACATTTTTTATTTTCACTTTTAAAATATGTTATAAAAAGAAGACAATTCCCGTATTCTTTTAATTAAAATTGTTTATTTAAATAGTACATCAAGTTTTCAAAGTAGAATGATGACCATATCGGGCGATTCTGCTGATGCTTCTGTTAACAAAGGAGAATACAAAATAAGTGAAACATGTGTTACAGGGTTTTGAATTATTCTTACATAAATGCAAATGTTGTCTGAAGCTTCTTCACACTGTTAAAATACACTCAAACCCATTTGATTCTACATGAAATTCACGTTGTTTCAACTGGAAATAACTTTCATTCAACGTGATTCCGATTGTTATTTCAATATAAATTACATTTTGCTCTAACTTTACTGCAATGTTAAATTAACATGAATTATAGTTATATCAAAAGAAAAAAATGTTGTTCGCAGTTATTGTAAAATCAGGTTGAATTAACATGAAACCCGTATGAAGCAAAATCACCACCGAAAAAATTTAAATCAACCTTGTTTTCGTCGTTTTTAACTTGATTTTTTTCTGTGTGTACCAACTAAAATCGTCTGGAAATACAACACTAATGTTTGCTTAGGGCCAGCGGACCGGGTCAGCTAGTTTTTAATATTTTTAATTAGGCTTAAGTTCATGAAATTTAATTTTTATTAAATTATTTTTGTGAAGAAAGGAATTTTACAACATGAAAATCAATTAAAATTGTTATTGATAATCTTTCATTCTTGACGTGGCTCGGGCTCGAACCCTGGCCGGCAGGTTACCATGACATGTTTCGATCGCAACCACTCGATCTCCTCAGATGGATTTGCCGTCTTACACTCGCAGCCATCGACGACTGCTGACGTCACTAGTCAAACATCAATCCTTAAACCAAATTGTATTTTAACATTTGGTAGATTGAAATTTGCTTTCCTGAATGATTATCCACTTTAATTGATTTTACATGTTTTTTCCTTTACTTCTATTTTTCCGTACTTTCGTCAAGAATTTTTCTTGAAGTCCAAGTACATTTTTTGTTTTTTCACTTTGTCTTTCTCTTTTCTGTTGACCTTTTTTCAGCACAACTTGAAGGACAAATGTACACATAGAGCTCGTGCCTTAGCTTTAATAATAATTAGTATTGTGGTTATTTTGTTGAACTATTTATGGTTTTTAATCCAAATTTTTAAAATTTTTAATTAGGCTTAAGTTCATGAAATTTAATTTTTATTAAATTATTTTTGTGAAGAAAGGAATTTTACAACATGAAAATCAATTAAAATTGTTATTGATAATCTTTCATTCTTGACGTGGCTCGGACTCGAACCCTGGCCGGCAGGTTACCATGACATGTTTCGATCGCAACCACTCGATCTCCTCAGATGGATTTGCCGTCTTACACTCGCAGCCATCGACGACTGCTGACGTCACTAGTCAAACATCAATCCTTAAACCAAATTGTATTTTAACATTTGGTAGATCGAAATTTGCTTTCCTGAATGATTATCCACTTTAATTGATTTTACATGTTTTTTCCTTTACTTCTATTTTTCCGTACTTTCGTCAAGAATTTTTCTTGAAGTCCAAGTACATTTTTTGTTTTTTCACAAAAAGGTCAACAGAAAAGAGAAAGTTTCTGTTGACCTTTTTTCAGCACAACTTGAAGGACAAATGTACACATAGAGCTCGTGCCTTAGCTTTAACAATAATTAGTATTGTGGTTATTTTGTTGAACTATTTATGGTTTTTAATCCAAATTTTTAATATTTTTAATTAGGCTTAAGTTCATGAAATTTAATTTAATAAAAATTAAATTTCATGAACTTAAGCCTAATTAAAAATATTAAAAAATATGTAAATATTAAAAGAAATAGATTACTAACGCCTTAATACTATAAGAATTAAATTTTTTAATCCTTCCAAACCCACCCCCCGAACGACCCTGACAAAAAATTGTTTTTTTTTTGCTAATTTCCAAAAAATATTCATTTTTAAGATTTTATGTGACTTTTATGTATTTCATAGTATTTAATTTATCTGAAAATAATTAACACATTCGTAATTATAACATATTTATAATAGTTACAACAAATTTTATTTAAAATAATAACAACTAATTTATTTAAAATAACTTCTCTTTTGCACTAAGATGATGATGAATGCCATGGTTCTTCTTCGTCCATTTCTTCAAAATATTCTCTTCCGAATCTGAATTCTCTTCAGAGCCAACTACAGGTAGAAGCATAAAAGAAATTGCTTCTTTCGTAAAGGGTAACGACTTTTTTTTGGAGTTGGTCTTATGCTAGTAATCAATGGGTCAGAACTGAGCAAAAGTCTATTTATAATATCTTTGTAACACTGAACCCTCGAAAACAGTCTAGCAAATTTCTGCCTGTAAAGCCGGAAATGTTTTTTCAGACGCTTCTTCTGATAATAGCCCGAGAGGCAGCAATGCCTCACTCATAACAGTTGAGCCATGTATTAAAATCTTGTGCATTGAAGGTGTCATATATCAATAATAACTTTGGTTCGGTAGATGAAATACAATGCAATTCCAGTTATTTCTTTAGCTAATTTCGGATTGGCACAAAATCTTCGGCTGGTGTTACCATCGTTGCTGTTCGGTACATCCACTAGTAGCCTTAATTCACTTCAAAATTTTTCTATGATAGTTTTTTTCCTCTCTTCAACAATAGTTTTGTCCTCATCCGATCTTAATTGCCACTTTTTTACTGAGTGTTTATACGAAAGGTGTAATATGCTCTCAAATAGACTAATTCTGGCGTGCAAAGTAGATAATCCGAAAGAAAATGCATCTACATCGCACACTCTTTTTTTTATACCGGTAATATAAGTCTAAGATGTATTAATTTAAATAAAAAACATCTACGTACAACCAAAACATTTTATGACTGACGAAAGGGTTTCTATCATATGTACCTATGCAAGATAAGCAAAATAGAAAAAAGGTGAAATTTTCAAAAAAATCATAAAAAAAAACGTTTTTAATTTAAAAGTAGAGATTTCAAATTTTATCCTGATGTATAAAATTTTTAAGAACTCAACTGGCTTCACTTTCAAAAACCTTTTAAATATTTTTTTTTTACAAAAAAGTGAACAAAAAAATCGTTTTTTTTTTTAATTTTGAACGAATTTTTTTATCATAAAAATTTCTAATAAAATTTTTCTAAAAATTTTTATAAGAAGCTGTTAATATAGTCCTTTACAGAAAAAAAAATGAATGTAAAATCTTTATTCGTTTACACACAAAACCTTGCAAACCTCCCAAAACCGTAAAAAGTCAATGAACACGCAAAAGACTTGAAAATTCACTATACGATGCAGAACTTTGTTGTCTGTCGAGCTGCGTACTTAAATTTTTACATTTCTTAAATTTAATTTTATGCCTAATGCCCGGCTAGATTGCCAAAAACCCCCTATGTGCTACGTTAAGTTTAAACTTAATTTACATTTCAAAAATCCGGCCTAAATGTATATGGGCTACTTAAAATTTGTTGAGCACCTGCTGAAACCGACATACTATGGCTCTTATTTCGTTAAGTTTTATGAATTGAAAAAAACGTTGAACAGGGTTTGGATGACTATACTTGAAGGATATGACGTGCAAAGTTTTACGTTGAAAAGTCCTCACCTTAAGAATTGGTGGTCATCTAAAATTCGAAAAATTAAAAAAACGACTTGAAACTTCCAAGAGTTTTTTCATTCATTCCGTTTTCTTTGTAATAGTTTTAAGCTTTTAGATCCAAACCCATACAAAATATAGTCACTAGACTTGGAGGATATATCCACTAAAAAAAAAATTTTGATATCGCTGCTGCGTGAAAAGTTGCATGGTGTTTTAAAGTGAAACCAAAATTTTCCGAATTTTGAAATTTTTGAAGATTTGCATAGAGTTTTTGGCCGTTTAATAAAAATGAGTTTTAAGCGCAGAATTAAAAAAACTGCGTAATTTTATAAAGTTTGAGGTGTATCAAGTTGGTGTCAGCGCACCAATAACGTATCACGGACATCACAAACTTAAAAGAAATTAGCGTAAATTTTTTAAAAATGTATCTTTTTTGCGTCTTACAATCTGAATTGCCTTTTAAGTTGGCTAGTGTATTGCGTGATGTGAGTAACTTCGTAAAGGGCACCTCCGAGGCGAAAACGCACTTTAAAATTTTTAAACGCAAAAATTTTATGAACTTTTGAAAATTTTTGCAAAAAAACAATTTATTTTTAAGCTTTTTTTTATATCAAAACATGTCATGGGAACATGTTTAGGTATCTAAATAGATTCTTCGCGACGGACTAAACTGATAAAGTCCAAAAAAAAATAATTTTTTTCAACCCTGGCGCGTGCAGCGGCAGTTTTTTCCAAACACATTTCGCTTTGTGACAACTAAAGCGCTGTATCAATTCCGCTCAAACGTACATCGAATAGAAGACTTTACTGAGCTTGATACTAAAATTGAAAACGCACCAAAAAAATTTAAGGATTTTAAATTTTATGCTGGAAACAAAATGTTTCTAACCTCAAAAAGCATCCTTGTATGAAATATTTGATTTGGTTTCAGATTATACATTTTAAAAGTCCTGAAATTCGTAAAAAAAAACTTAGAAGCGAAACAAATTATGATCATAGTAGCTTTTGCTAAATGCTTCTAAGAATAAATATTTGAGTTTCAATTAAGTTTATTCTATTTATGTGCGTGAATAGTTGTGCATAAAAATTAGTAAAATGGTGAAAGGATTATGTGCTCGAGCTATATTGCACGGAAGAGATATTATCTCTGCACAAGATATTTTCGACGTAATAACCAAATCGAACGTAAATGGGTACCTAGTACACGAAAATGATATAATATACTATGATAAACTTTTAAAAATTGACATAAAGCCTGCACCGAACTCAATGAAGATCCATAAAGTCATTTGGAGTAATAACCAAAGTAATAAATTATTTATTAACTACTTGTCATGCAATATATGTTATAAAGAACCACCTTGTTATCGTTAAAATCTAAGCCCTGATAATTATAATCCAATTGCCGGAATAAAAATTAAAAGACAACGAAAGAAATAGTTATTATCTGTCACTTAATTAATTAACTTATGTTGTATATTATTAACTTTTTTTACCTTTTATGTTGAAATATTTTTAATTATATAAATATTACTCTTCATATTAAAAACTGCAGAATTTTTATACTATATGTTAATTTGTAACACATTTACTATTTGAAATAAAAATAATTAATAAATAATAATTGAAATAGTTTCTTTGGTGTTTTATTTTGTTCAAAACATTAAAAAAAATAAATGTTATGGAATAAATATCTCAGTAAGTATTGACAAATATATTAATACTATACTAAACTCAGAAAAACTAACCATTTTAGAGGTATTACTGATCTAAATATATAATTTGGTAAAAAAATCATGAGTGGTAAAGTTTAAATGGTTATATCTCTTAAGCCATTAGCGATAGCCAAATAGTTTTTTTCCCAAAATATTGCAAATTATGTCTTATACTAGCCGTAATTTTGTAAAATGTTCAACAATTTTAAATAAATTTTTATATGCATACACGATCAAAAAAAATTTTTTTATATTTTTTTTTCCAGTGTATTTTAAAAAGTATTCAAGCTTTTACAAATATTTTAGTGTGCTAAGAAAGCCCTTAAGGGGTATTATCCACTCGCGTTATCCTTTTTCAATTTTAAGAAATACTGTAATTTTTATATTTTTTTTTTAATTTTTAACTTTAAACCGCAGTAAAATTTGCGCCGTGTAATAAAAATGATTAACGCGAACGGATTTCACATGCTCAAATATCGGTTTATACACACGCAAATCAACATAGGTGTCGTAAATTTTTGAAGTTGCTCATATGTATTTGTTTCAGAGAATGGTAAATCTTTAATTTTTTTTTTTTATTGAAAATCAATGGGAAAATTTTAATTTAAGTTAACACCTCCTCCGCTCATAAAAAATTATACAAAATTAAATCAAATAACATGACGTAATTAAGCAAAAGACTTAAGGCAATGAACCCAAAAATAGTCAAACTTTGCAAATATTTATTGTCGCACACGTCACCAGTATTTATATTAAAGTTTTGTTTATTAATAAAATTTCATCCACGACATTTTCCTTAGAAATAAAGTTTATTTAATTAATCCACGCCTTTTTCTTATTATTTTTTTCCAATATTTGTGTGGTGTGAAAACACATTTTGACATATTTTCTAAGGCGTTTTAAATCAATTTAAAACACATTTGTTTGAAAACAAAACGATCTTACATTGATTTGCCATGCAAAAGTCTACAGTTTTCACAATCAATCAACCACAGAGCACACCAAGTTCCCCCAAAAAATTTTAAAAACAAAAAAAAATAAATATCGTTTTTTCCTCATACAACAATTGTTTCCCATTAAAGGAATTTATTTTTCCAAAGAAAAATAACAGGGCTATGTGAAACATTTTAAAGTTTAAACCTCGGAATGAAAATCGAAAAAAATCCAATTCTTAAATAAAACATCAACATTAAAATATCTAAGAAAAAACGTCTAAAATCATTTAAGAAAATGTTAAAATGATCACGTTTTTCCTTTTAGTTTAGTTTTTATTATTTATTTTTGCCACAATACGATTTTCATTTAATAGAGGGATGTATTTTGAGGGTATTTTTGTTCTGTGATAGAAAAGGGATATACCGCCTGTTTTAAGAAATTGAAAACAAAATTTCGTGTGAGAAATTTAATTGAAAACAAGAAGAAATTTTTGTATTGTATTGTTGTTTTCAATATCTGTGGTATTTTGACAAAACATCTTAAGTCAAATTTTAAACCAAATTTTAAGTATTTTGATAATCAGGCTTAAGTTCATCAAATTTAATTTTCATTAAATTATTTTTATGAAGAAAGGAATTTTACAACACGAAAATTAGTTAAAATTGTTATTGATAATTTTTAATTCTTGACGTGGCTGGGGCTCGAACCCCGGCCGGCAGGTTACCATGACATGTTTCGATCGCAACCACTCGATCTCCTCAGATGGATTTGTATGCTTTACAAGAAAATAAACACTCAATTTACATGATGAAATTTATGACGTCCTATTTTGGACGTCATTTTTTTTTTGGAAGGAAGTGGTAGAAAAAGAGACATGATTTCTGTTTTTTCTTCCTCTTTCTTCTCTACACCGTTTGCTACCAAACAAAAAATGACGTCTAAAATTGGACATCATAAAATTCATCATGTAAATTAAGTGAAAGTCACAAGCAACAACAAAAAATTTTAGCTTTCAACGAGAAAGCTATTTTCAAAATAGGAACTAAAAAAATTATTCTGTCTAAAAAACAAATTAATTTTTTAAATTTTGTTTGCTTCCAATAATTTTTTTAAATACAAATATTTTGACCTTAACTGCACATTTTCGAAAAATGATCGAATTTTCGAAATTAAGTTTGAATTTCCAAATATGTTCCGAAAAGAAAACATTTTCGTATTAAATCAGTAGTTAATAAGAATTTTAGTTTGTTTGTTTAATCTTCGAATGTCGAAAAAAAATTCGTTAAAACTAGAACTTCGTTTGAAATTTAACTTGACATAAATCGCAAACCTGGGTTTGATTCCTAGTTCAATCAAGAATGAAAAATGTTCAATAAATTTTAATTAATTTCATGTTGTAAAATTCCTTTCTTCGGTTCAGTTTCTGAAAAGAGACTCTGATTTTTTCAGTACAACTGGCTTAAAGTCTATGTTACCATTTTTGATAAATTAAGTCAAAATATAATTTTTAATTGAAGGACTCTTAGTTTAAACATCACACGCCACAAAAAAATTATTTTGAGAAAAACGACTTTAAAATTAACAAGTTAGAATGCTATATTCGGCTCTGCCGAATCGTTGGTACCCTCCACCGACAGTTCGAATGTTTTAGGAGTAATATCTGTATGATGTTACAAAAAAGCTTTATAAAATACATAACTGAAATTTAGCTCATAGAATAAATTCGAAAAATGAAAAATGTTGAATATACTATAAAGTAACCTTCGGAAGGAAATAATTCCCAGTGTTTATTATTATTATCTTTATAAAAACAGACATCAACATTAAAATTGGTTGCGGTTTGGACCTAAATAAAATTATTGGCCGACAATCAGAAAGTTTAATGCTCTTTTGTTAACAATTTTAAAAAGCTTGAGTAAAATATCATGATTTGTAACAGTTTAAGCTGAACTTAAATGATTATCAGGAGAGCAATTTATATTGGAGCCATGGTAAGCTATGAACCAATCATCCCAAAATTCTGCAGAGTTGTTTCTGGTATTTAAAAACATAAATTTCAATACAGCGGAGCAATTAGTTTAGCGTTTGCAGTGAATTTCAAAAGGCTGCTAAAATGGGATTTAAGGTAAATTATGAAACGTATATCACAAAATTGCATAACATTTTTTGATGGCCATATGAAGCTAAGCTGGAAGAAAATTTACCGCAATAAATATATCTGCTACGGTTTTAGGTGTATTTAATTATTTAACCAGAGTTGGCTTTATATGGGGCCTAGGGCCGATCTTCACGAAATTTCACAGGTCATTTCAAGTCCTACAAAACTGTGACGTACCAATTTCTATTATGATAGCATTGTTAATTAAATTTGTTATGATAGCATTATTAATTATGGTTGTAGACCAGTGATAACCACTTTATAGACTTGCGAGCCAGTCAATAATCGTATTTTTCACGCAGACACGGTCGGCAAATCACATGTATATTACAACTTTGTTCGTTTTAAAACATCAGACTATCATAAGTCTCTGCGACCGCACACAAGCACATAATATCTTTGTGTGCGTGCGTTCGGGGCTTTCTTAGTTCGGGGCTTGGTTATCACTGTTGTAGACGTACTAAACTGTTTTCAGGAAGTACGATGCGTACTTAACTGTTTTCCGGAAGTAGGTTTTATATGGGGCCTAGGGTAAATTATGGAGCGATCTTCACGAAATTTTACAGTTTTATTTTTAGTCCTATAAAACTGCGACGTACCAAATTTTTAGCAATTTTTTTTTTGGGGGGTTTTAGGCGTACTAAACTGTTTTCCGGGAGTAGGGTTTATATGGGGCCTAGGGCAAATTATGGACCGATCTTCACGAAACTTGACAGTGACATTTTAAGTCCTAGTAAACTGTGACGTGCCAAAGTTTGTCATGATAGCGTTGGTAACTAGGGTTTTAGGCGTACTATACTGTTTTCCGGGAATAGGGCTTATATGAGGCCTAGGGTAAATTATAGACGGATCTTCAAATAAAATGAGTTTTTGCAAAATCTTATATCAGTGCATTATTCCACCATTTATGTTAGTTTTTGTAACAAAATTATCAATTTTTTTTAGGTGGTGGTTCCATATTTTGATTCATAGCTCTGATCCTACTTAACCGATTTTGCTGGATTTCAATCCCAAGCTTCTTAGGATAACTACAAGCAATTTGACATCAAGTTTGTTTACTTATTTTGAGTTTTTTGAAAGAAGGCGTGTTTTCAACAGACGGACAGACAGATGGACATGGCTAAATCGACTAATGCCCGTAATATCAACAAACAGATATCTGGTCGTGTTCGTACCTTACGATTACCTTTTCCTATGCGGTATAACTAGTTTGGCAATTTCAACGTTAAATTTACCTACGTGTTTTTTCCTTTAAATTTTCTTTAAAAATATGCCAACATTTGTGTTTTCATTAATTTTTTGAATTAACTGTCAAAAATGGATGGTGTAAAATACACTACAGTTTAATCAGTAGATAAGACATACGTATAAAAATTATGAAAAATTCGTTACACCATAGATATCTATACAAAGCTAGATATATATTTGTAGAAACTACGGGCATTAGAATTATTCAAGGACTCAGAATATATATACTTTATGGGGTCTAAAATTAATCATAAAAAAGTTTCACACGGAATGACAAACTTATGGCGAGAGGGTATACTAATGGCGATTTCTTTTCTGAGAAATATGTTGCATAAATGTTACATGCTCTATCTCTTTTGTGTAGAGCATGTAACATGTATGCAACATATTTCTCAGAAAAGAAATCGCCATTAGTATACCCTCTTCACAACTATTTGTGGTGGAGGGTATAAAAAAATATATATTAAAAGATATTAAATGTAAATAGTTAATTAATGTCTAAATCATAAACTGATTGGAAAATAACTAAAATCCTTTGAGGGGATGTTTGGGTAGTTATAATCAATAGGGAAAACGCATTTTACCCATTTTAACAATTCGAGTGGCTTATGATGTTTAAAAAAACAAGTCCTTCGATTGTGCTGTTTATTGTAAAAGCTTCTCGTTTTGGTTTAATACAAAGAAATCAATCAACTGGTTATTTTGATATTAATGTTGAGTTTTCGTTTTTGTTCCAACAACTTAACTTTTTCGACTCTCTAAGTTTTAAAAAGGGTGATGTGTTGTTGTAAATGAAGGCCCTTTAATTGTAGTTTCCCTAAAAATCCTTTTAACACTATTCCCTCTTTTTATCATGTGTTTTTCTAACGTTTTCCTTGTTTTTATATATAAAAATATTTTACAAACCCCATTTTTTCTCCCGGATGAAAAAAAAACGGTTTGCAAACGTTTATAGAAATAGTAGCGAAAAAAAATTGTATGATTTTTCTAGCGATTGGTCATGCAGTGCCAAATGTATTGTTGGGTCTTTTTTTTAAGGTTTTTTCTATTGATTTTTTTTGGCTGCCTTCTTTTCTGTTAAGTTCCCTCAAAAGTCAACAAAAGAAAAACCAAAAATTGCTTTTTTATTTAAAACAAAAATCAATGTTTTTTTCTTCAATTTTTTTTTTATATTTTGTCACAGGATGTTTTTTGTTTTGAATTGTTCGATTTTCAATTTGTGTTTAAGGCAGCCAGAAATTTTATTTTATTTATTTATTTTTTTTTTTGGGTTTGTTTATTCTTTTTTTTCTAAATTTAAAATTTATCTTTGGCATAAAAATGCAAATGAATGTCGATAATTCAAACGATAAGTTTGTCTTTTGTCTTGTTTTTAGCTACTGTTTAATGTTTGTTCGTTAGATTTTTTTCTGTGTAATTTTTTTTGGGTTTTTTTTTTTAAATGTGCTGCTGTTGTTGTTTTTGTTAGGTAGCTGTTGCTGGGCTTTTTTTAGGCTATTGTTGTTGTTATTAGTTTAAACTTTTTTAACAGATTTTTCGTTTACGGTTTATAGCTTGAAGACTGAATTTTTTTTTGTTATTTCTAAGTCAGATGAACAGAACTTACGCCTGCTCTGTTAGAAAGTACGCTACTGAAAGCAAATATGCAGTCTGATTTTTAAGAATTCTCAAAAATAATTTTTTTTTTATCAAAAAGAGTGGAATCAGCCGTAAGCTGCACTAGCTTTTGAAATACAAATTCATAACATTGCACTGAACAACTAACATTAATTTATTTATCCCTTATGTTACCAACTGTTCTTGAAATGGTACTTTAAACATTTCTTCCTTCAATAGGACGAAATAGGACTAAACTAAATCATTACTAAGAGTAAAAAACTATTAAACTAAACGAGCGAATTCAGAATTATACTTCTTCTTAACCTAATAAACTGCAAGGAACTTCTTGTAGTTTAAACTAAAAAAATTTATATAAAAAAAACTCTGGTATCAATAGTGAAAAAAACTAATCTTATTCACTCTTAGTATGTTCTTTTTTAGCATGTTCTTTAGCGAACTTCTGTGATATCTTTTTTTTCAGCACAAATAGCAGAAATGCGTATATTGTGGTAAGTTCTCCGAGCGTGAGCAATGAAAATATTCGATACACTGAATTAAATAAAAATTATTTAAGTGCAAAAATTGCCAGCGCAACTGGTTTTCCGTACAGCAATTTAAGTGCAAGTGTGCCCAACCTGAGCAAGTGTGTTGATCTGACCGTAAATGTGGTTCAAAGTGTGAAGTCGTCTGACCAGAGGAATAATAACGAAAAACCTGGAACATCACGATTAGCATTAATAAATACAGGAGCTGTGCCAAAAAGTACTAAAGTGCAAACAGGCATGGACAGATATATTACAATAACTAAGAGAAAGGCTAGCCCTAGGTCCACCCAACAGGAACGCATGGCCAAACAATACAAAGGCTCTAACGTAGTCTCTTTGCCAACAAGTGGTAACAGATTCTCTGTACTATCCATACCTGACGATGAAGAAGCAGAATCAGCTAATGGAACAGCCACTAAAGAAGTTGAACCGCCACCTATCTATCTGCGGGAGCAAACATCAAATAGCATAGTCAACATGTTGACTCAACTTGTAGGTAAGAATAATTTCTACGTCGTTTCTATACGACGCGGGCAAATTCAAGAGACCAAAATTCAAGCCAGTACAGAAACGAACTTTCGTATTATATCAAGACACCTGGACGCTGAAAATAAAAGTTACTATACATATCAATTAAAAAGTGCTAAGGGTTTGATTATTGTCATAAAAGGCATAGATAGTTCTGTTCCTACAGAGGAAATAAAATCTGCCGTAGAGCTAGAGGGGTATGAGGTAAAATCTGTTCATAACATTTTGAACAGGAATAAAGTTCCTCAACCAATGCACCGCATTGAGATATCATTTGATTCATCGGTTCTCAAAACCAAAAATTCAGTCCATCCCATATACAACTTGCGTTACCTACTCAACAAAAGAATAACTATTGAGGAGCCATTAAAACGAAAGGGTCCCTCCCAATGCACAAACTGCCAGGAATATGGGCATACGAATTCATATTGTAAATTGCCTCACGTATGTGTGGTTTGTGGCGACGCTCATAAAACCGCCGAATGTAATCGTTCTAAAGCTGACCCGAATGTTAAGAAATGCAGCAACTGTGGCGAAAATCACACGGCAAACTATAGGGATTGTAAAGTCTTCTTGCATTTAAAAAAACCTGCTTTAGTTCAAAAATATACTCACTCCCAATATGGTCCGTCATATGCGCCCAGCCAAGCAGGTGGCTTTATTGCTAGTACTACACAAACAAACAAACAAAACCAATCATATGCCCAAGTCTTAAAAGGAAACCCTAATTCGAAAAATCCCCTGAGTACTTCCAACGCAAAGCAACCTCCATACGCTAACGTTCCTAGGAAAGATCTTCAAATGCCTTCTGAAAATATGCCTAGCTCAATCGAAAATTTAATTCAAACTATGAATAACTTCATGACCACTATGCAGAACATGTTTCAGGAAATGCTGCTGGTGATTACAACGCTAAACATACATATTGGGGCTCCAGACTTATTAGTCCTAGAGGTAATCAGCTTTACAATACCGTAACTGCAAAAAATTTTGATGTCGTATCGAGTGGTGAGCCTACCTATTGGCCAACCGACTTCAACAAGCTACCAGACCTTATTGACTTTGCTGTAATTAAAAACATCAAGCGCGATCAGGTACTAGTTAGTTCCTCCTATGATCTATCGTCTTATCATTCACCTTCAATCCTCATTTTAAAAGACAACTCTGACGCCGCAGCTGCAAATTTTATTTCCTATCCAAACAGAAACACAAATTGGTTTAAGTATAAAATGTATGTGAGCTCTCACCTATCACAGTGCATTCCCCTAAAAAAATCATCTGACATCCAAATAGCTGTCGACCGATTTACAGAAGTCTTGGATTCTGCAGCAAAAAATGCAACCCCAATCAAGCGGACAATTAAACGTGCTCCTCACAATGCATCGACGGATATAGAGATCCTTATCAGAGAAAAAAGGAAGTTAAGAAGACAATGGCAAAACAGTCGTTCGCCAACCACTAAGGTCCAACTACAAAAAATGAAAAATTAAACGCTTTCGCGGGCCACCTTGAGAAAGTTTTCACGCCACATGATGCACATACTTGTTCCTGTCGTCCAATCATTCCTGATAAGGTAAACCATCCATTAAAATTTAACATAACTCAAGTAAAATCTGCAATAGAAAAAGTGAATATTAGAAAATCTCCCGGACCTGACCGCATCACAGGGTCAATGATAAGAAACTTATCATCGTCTGCTTCTAGAATCTTTCTGCTCATTTTTAACGCGATATTAAGAGTCGGATACTTCCCAGCCTCATGGAAGAGGTCTATAATTGTTATGATTCAAAAGCCAGGAAAAGATGCTAGCCAGGTTGCGTCGTACAGACCGATTAGCTTATTATCAATCCTATCGAAGCTTTTCGAAAAAATATTCGTTTTAAGTATAACTCCTCATCTAAATGAACACGATATCATCCCAGATCACCAATTCGGATTCAGAGCGAAACATGGTACAATAGAACAAGTGCATAGAATACTTGTCTTTAGACAACAAAATTCTCTTATACAAGTCCATCATAAAACCAATATGGACATATGGCATCCAATTATGGGGTACTGCATGCGCATCTAACATCCAAAAGCTTCAAAGAAGACAGTCTAGAATATTACGACAAATTGTCTGCGCCCCATGGTATATACGTAATGATATTATACACAGAGATCTCAACGTCCCCACTATCCAGGAGGAAATTAAAAAATATTCAATTAGCTACATCGATAAACTAATGGCCCACCCTAACTACCTCGCTCGGGGTCTGCTTCAGTTCGAAGGTCACCAGAGGCTAAAAAGAACCGATACTTTGAGCCTAACTAGAAGACATTTTTAAAATTTGAATACAGCAGTTAGTGGTTACATTGGTAACAACTAATAAAAATCAAGTAGAATTAAGATTTGAATACATATTGTAAATTTCTATAAGAAAGATTCAATAATAAAAATAAATTATTAAAAAAAAAAAAAAATTATTCATACTTACCACAATAACATATGAAAAGTTGAATGAACACTGGGGCTTAAAAATCCTACAAAAAATCTTGTTTTATTCCATTTTAGCCGTTCATTTATTAAGAGGTCTGTACACGGTCAAAATGCTGGACGTCACGGCGAATTCACTCGTGCACGTGTACTGGAAGTAATATTCGCCGTCATATATAAATTTTTTGATTTTCCATCCAGCCTCGTCGGTGTTAGACATACAAACAAATTTTACAAATACTACACTGATAGAAAAGGCGTCATAACGTTGATGTATTTTGACATCAGTATTATGACAAGTGTCTTCGTTTTTGACCCCATGACATTTTTCATCATGGTGATGTCAACCTTAACATCACTTGGCCAAACTGTCATCAAAGTTAAAATGAAATTATGTCGTCAATGAGATGACACATCGGCATCACAAAAATGACGAACATGTCCTCAGTACGATGACGCAGTAACATTGGAGAAAGGACACATTAGCATCAATCTAATGACAGTTTATCATAAAGTCAAAGTCATTGTAATTGACTTAAGTCAGAGTGAGAGAATATTATTATTTACTTACCCGTTACATATGTTTGTTTCACGTTTGTTGAATTACGACCTTTGTTTACATTAGAACTCTCAATAATTAGACACCAGCACCATGCCCCATTTGGTTTTCGTAGTCATTCTACTTTAAAAATTTAATGTATTTAACTAAATAATTTAAAAAAAATAGAATAAAGAAATTTTTGCTTCTTGAAATACATTGTAATCATGAAAAAAATGACAAAAATGTACGAAGACGTTAGTCATTGGATTGGGGGGTGCTTTAATACCACGGTAGATAAGGCTATAATTTATCTCTCATTCAATAGGGAGATAAAGCCTTTTTTGTTTTTTTTCTGCGGGGGTTTTCCCTCCAGTAGGACGCTTAGGGGTTTTTTCCTCCAGTAGGACGCGGCAGGTGCCTTCGGAGAATAAAGATTTCCTGCGTGCTTCACAAGAATAAAAAAATGTTTTTCAAGGATAACTAAGGATTTTCCCTTTTACAGAATGTTTACACCATGCATAACAATTTTCTGAAAAATATGGCTTTATCCCTCATTTGCGAAAAAAAATATGGCTATATCTCCCATTTTGCAAAATTTTTAATATGACCTTACCTTTCAATGATTGGGCAATAAGGCCATTATGGCTTTATCTACCATGGTTTTAAAGAATTTAGCACATTTAAACGAAACCTTGTTAATCAAGTTTTTTTAAGTTTCCTACTTTTCTGAACTACTTCTTAAACGAACTAAATACAACTTCACTTCATTAACTAATGGTGTCTTTTAGATTAAGTTGATCCGTGTAAATAGCTAAATTCTCATAGTTGCCTAAATAAGCAACTTTGCCGAACAAGTTATTTACCAAAATCAACTCTCAAACAAACTAACTCTTCAATTTTCAAATCGCGAAAAGAAGTTAAATGTTTCCCTGTTAATAACGGTTAACCGATTAATTGCTACCCGATTAACTGATCGGTTAAATTAAAATTGGCTATTTTCGAGTAACGATTAAACCGGTTAATTTCAGTCGGTTAACCGATTAACCGATGTAATAAAATTTCTAATTGTTTGTAGTATTTAACCATATTTTTTGTGTTTTAAAATTTGGGTGAGTTCAAAAACGTTAGTTGCAAAGGAAATTCACTCTTGTAAATGCATTCTACAATGCATCCGTGTCCAATTTTACAACGTTTTCTGTACCAAAGTTCACAAAATGTTACCTATGTGCACCAAAAAAGTTGTGTTTAGAAATACTTTTTCATACAATATATTTCCTCCTATTTCCTATAAAAACAGAAATTAAGGAATTCGGAAATAAACTTTTTTGCCGAATGATCGGTGCTAAGCTTTGTTAGGATGAGTAACATGATGAACTGACAACAGAAGAAACTCTCAATAGTAACAGGAGCAATCTTTTAACTGAATTAATTGAAACAATTTGAAGTGTTAACAATTTTAAAAATTAAAACAAGACTCTAATAACATAATGGAATATTTTATATGTTTAGAAAAATCGAGGAAAAGGACTGAGAATTTTGATATTCTGTATTATTGGTTGCTTTCGATTTCTGCAACATCTACGATAAGTAAAAGAATTTTTTCCAAGTCAAAATTTAACAAAACTAAAGAAAAGAGTCGCTTAAATCCTAAACATTTTAACCAAATTATTTTTCTAAAAGATTATTTTAGAAGATCTCCTTAAACTATTTAAATTACTAATAAAATTATCTCACAGTTTATTTTTTAATAAATAAATAATATGTATTGAATAAAAAATATGTATTGTATTGTTATGAATTATTTTTTTGGTTGCTCGTTTTGGTTCAAGAATTGTTATGTTTTTATTTTTTTACTAATAAACTCCAAATAATAAGTAATTTTTATTTATTAAAATTACTTATTTTATAAAAAAAACTTTATTAATCGGTTAACCGATCAATTACATAATTAACCGATTATTAACCGATTAAACCAAAACCTCGATTAATTAATCGAGCGATTAACCGATTAAAGTAAAAGCCCGTTTAATTGAATACCCTAATAACTACTCTTTGGAAATTTTTTTATAGAATTTTAGAAAATAGCATTCATTGAACCAAAAAAAATTAAAAGAATTTTATACAAAAGAACCTAATTAGTTTCTTATTTTGTGGAACCAATTCTGTACAGAAAATAATAACACAATCCTTAAGCTTATGCACTGAAAAAATCTTGAACTAGTTCTCTAATACTAACCACTATTTTACATTAATTCTTATAGAACTTACGAGACTTTGACAGCATTTTTCTATAACCCTTCTAATTTATCAATTAAATTATTTAATTAAAAAAGTAAAAGAGACGAACTAGTTCATCACAAGCATTTATTTTTTTAAATTTGCTATTGAAGATTTAGGGAACTTTTAAGTTCTTTTAAAAATTATACAAAACATATAAAAGCTTCAAAATAATTAAGTGCGGAAATAAGTTCACCTCCTAGAAAGAGATTTGAACCAGTTCTTTAAAGAATTTCATAGAAACAAATTTTTTCCCATTCGTAAAACTACTACTGGCGAGTGATTTTAATTATCGCAAAATGTTATAAGACCGTCCTTGTTTGACTGCCTTCGCACGTTTTAGACTAAATTCGAGCTTGGCGCCCTATATCCATACTGCCTTTTTCGGAATTTAACCTCTTTTGAATAACATAACGTTTTGCATTTTTATGGTGAAGTCCCAACAAACAGTACACAGAAAGAAAACACTCGGGATAAATCAATCCCGGAATTTCTTGAAATAAGCATAAAATTCTTATATCAAGTAAAAAAAAGATTAAACTTTTCGTGGTTTTTAACCCTCTGGCCAGACTCATGTGAACCACAAGGGGTTAAAACTAAATTTGAATTCTTGCTTCTCATTTAGTTTATATTTTTGGTTAAATATGTACATAAGATTTCTGAAGTAAAAACCATATCGGGCATGAAGTTGGTGCTTTACCATTCTGTAAGGTGTAAAACGGGTAAGTAAATCAATCATAATAATTTTTTCTTTGTAATTTCTTTTTTGGTTTTTTTTTTCAAGCAAGAATTTGGGATAAAATCAACTTTATAATACTTGAATCAAGTGCATTTTGAGACTAATTCAATCTCAGTCTTACTTTAATCAATCTCAATTTTGGATTATTTAAAGTACGAAATCGGGATAAAATATTGCGATTGAAAATCCGTACTTGAATCAATCTTTCTGTACTTGATCCAAGAATATCTGTACTCACCGTACTATTAAAATGGATTCGGATTGATTTGAGTACGATCGAATTGATTTTTCTTTTGAGTGTAAAATTTATTTAAACTAAATAATGGACTCACTTTTTCGATTCGGATTCCTTAACGAAGGTGTAGGTCGTTTTGATAAGTTGCGAATACGCCTTCTGTTAATGAAAATTTCAAGGCCAGATAATCCCTCTTCAATGGCTTTGGTTTAAAAGAAGTAATTTTAAGGCACACCAAACCCAACTAATGACTGTATGATGACTCCAAGTCACAGTCTATCTTTTTATAAATACATAAAACTTTTCTTCTGATTCACATTTTTTCTCTTAAGGAGCTTGTAATCCTGTGATTGCTGTTTGAAAAAAAGTTTTGTTTCTATGAAATCACGATTTTTAAGTTGAGACATTTGTTGATGATTTTTTTTTTGTGCCTTTTTTCTAACAGGGAGTTTTTTTTAGTCATTTTTTTCTTTACAATTCTTTTTTTTCTCAATTTTTTGCTTTTTATTTGCCATTCTAGTCAAATGAGCATTTAGTACATTCAAACAAATACTTAAGTTAGAAAAAACCTCCAATCTCACTCAAAAAATATCTACAAAATGTTCCTATAAGTTTATGTTTAGACGGAAAAAAGTGTTTTACATATGAGCAACTTTAAAATTGTAGGCAAACAAAAATTGGGCGAATTAAAAGCAAAAAAAAAGTACGTTTTCCTAATCAAAAAAATCACTTTAAAACAACACAAGGGGGAGTGTCTAAATGCTGTCACAATGTGGCAAATCATTTATTTTATTCAAAAAGGTTTTGAATTAAATTTTTTTTTTTTTTTTTTTTTTGTAATTTATTTTGCATGTGATTTTTGTTTTAATAAATAAATCATAAAAGGAAATAAGCGAAACCAAAGCAATTACATACTACAAAAAAAATTAATTAATGTTAATGGGAATGGGAATATATTTAAATTACTACAAATCAAATAATGAAACTCTGTAGAAAACTCAAATGATCGTAAAGCTTTTACAGAAAGCTCATTTGATCTTTAAACTCAGAATGTACTAATAAAGTGACCTTACAAGCGCAGCTGTTTGCAGTGATTTTCTTCGTGTGTGACGTTTGTCGTCATTTTTTTTGTTTATTTACTTTTTTTTATAAGGCATTTTGACACTTGCCGTCTCAATTCTGGCAACAAAATGCCAGTTGTTGTTTTTTATTGTTTTTTATTGTTTTATGATCGCTTACTTTTTTATAGAAAACTCATGTAATCGTTAAAGATTCTATATTAAAATAACATTGTCCAAGGCGAATCAACACATGGTGGTGGCACACTTTCACAGTTCGAGCCAAATTTTTTTTTATTTTGTTAGTATTTTGTGAAAAACTATTGACATTTCGAGCCGTAAACACTAACAACGCAATGCCAAAAACCTCTGTTGTTTCTGGATTGCTGTAATAGTGCCACCACCTGTAGTTGAATTCGCCTTGATAATATCCTTTGGTTTTCTATAGAAAATTTAATGATCGCTTAGTTTTCTATAGAAAACTTCTCTCACTGTTTAGTATTTTTAATAAAACTCTTATTAGTATTATGTTTTCTATAGAAAATTCATATGAAAGGTAATTTTACTATTGAAAAATCTCATTATCGTGGACTCTTCACGATAAATGATCGTGAATTTTTTAATATTATCTCTATCATTAGAAAGCAGTTGAATGATGTGAGAATATTTTTTCCTCAAAAACGAAATATGTTAACAGATTCCTATTTTGTAATCAAAAACATAAAATTGGGTCTTGGGACTTCGAAAGTTCTAAATTGCGGACGAGATCATTTGATTCAGATTGGTTAACCAGCTGTGGTTCTTCTGTTTCAGTTAAAACTCCCCTCAGGCATTTGTGATAACGTGATATTGTAATAAAGCACAGTGCAATTAAACTTAACTTATTATCTAATCGACCTGTTTTTAGATTTGTATCATACATAAGTTTTTTCTTCGCTTACTTTTTCAAAATTAATAGCTTCTTTCAATCATTATTTAGTAGATTTCTTCTTTAACTACATCTACAACAACTTCTATAACTACTTTTTTCTGGATATATGTAGGTAAAAAAAATAATGACTTACTTTTAAATGCGTTCATTATGGGACATCCCTTGTAAAATTCATTGGTTCGTTCAGTAGAAATGGAAGTAGTGCTCTTATGTTTTTCTGATTACTCAACACCTTATTTTGTAGGCGAAGTTTTTACTGGGATAATATACCTATCTGAAACATCTGACGGAGGTAGCTAACATACGAACATTAGTATTTCCAATTAAAAATCCAATCATCTTAATCATTTGCGACTATTTTATGATTGGATATATCCGTGATGCAAAAACGCAACACTTGGCCTAAACGATATACAAATTACATACAATTTCAGATACAAACATATTTATACAATCACTTGCTATTTAAAACAGCATAATAAACATGTATGTATGTTAATTATAAGTTGTTGATATTTATGTGTTTTGAAATTTTCGATATTTTTTTCACCTCTTACAAACTAATGACCAATTTGCAAAATGCAGGATATTTCGCAGTTGGTAAATTCTCTATCTCAATTTCTTTTTTTTTTTTCTTATGCCCAAAGTGTGTTATTTACTTTAATAGGTACAGCACAACCCAGCAAAAACTTGGTAATGACTTGCCATTACTGAACAACTTACTTTTCAATGACTATTTCATACCATCTGCATTACATAGAAGTAGTGTATGAGTTGATTAACGAAATTTATAATTCATTCGTAACAAAATGCATCTACGGTTGAAGTTTTTTCAAATCTAATACAAATTGATTTAAAATATTTGTTCTTACAATTTGTTTTTTTTTTTTATTATAAATAAAAAACAATTTGTAATAAATTTGAATATGAAAAAGTATGCTGTACTGAAATTTTATAGTCATGACATGTTAGTTGTAATTTTGGTGACATCGGATTAATAAGTTATTTAAGTCCCTATTTGTAAGCGAATGTGGTAATGACTTATTTAACTCCCTATTTGTAAGCGAATGTGGTAATGACTTATTTAACTCCCTATTTGTAAGCGAGGGTGGTAAGTAGTTGCCTCCAATAATTTAATCTCATATTTACGCTCTTAATTGAGTAAAAAACATCGTTTTTTATACAAAAACTACACTGCTCGGTAGACTAGCTGGTAGTGAGCTAGAGACAGAAAAAAAATAAAAAATAAAACAAAGTAAAATAAAATAAGAAAAAAAAAAACATAAAGTAAAGTAAAATAAAATAAGAAAAAATAGAAAAAAAATGATTTAAAAAAAATAATAAAAAAAAATTTTTTTAAAGTCATGACATGTTAGTTGTAATTTTGGTGACATCGGAGTATAACTTATTTAAGTCCCTATTTGTAAGCGAATGTGGTAATGACTTATTTAACTCCCTATTTGTAAGCGAGGGTGGTAAGTACTTGCCTCCAATGACATCACCGTGTTAAAATAATGAGTTAAAATGCCAATGTATAAGTAGTGAAGAGTCGTTATATTAGCTTTTTAACTCATTACTTTGCAATGTAAGTTTTTGCTGGGAAGTTATGTGAAATTAGCCTCTCCCAAGATGTTAAAGAAAAGCCAGTTAGAGTGCTATATTTGGCTATGCCGAATATTTGAAACCGTCCACTAACAGCTAGGATATTACAGGAGTGGCTATTATATTAGACCTGTGGTAAATTATGAACCGAGTGTGATTTCTAGACATATAGCATACTAAAGAGTTTTTCGAGAGTGGGCTTTATATGGGGCCCACTGTAAATTATGGACCGATCCTCACGAAATGTTATGGTTTTAGGCGTACTAAAGTGTTTTTTGAGAGCGGGTTTATATTGGGCTTTTGGTAAATTATTTACCGATCAATTCAGAAATGTGATGTAGCAGTGCACCCACAATGCTTTGGAGCATTCATTATTGAATTAAAAATAAAATGTATATGAATATCTTTTTTATTTGAATTTTAAAATTTTTACAAGTGCACTTAATGTTTATATCGTTAAGGCCCAACGTTGCGTTTTCGCAACGGGGGTTATCTGGACTCCCACGTATCCGATTTGCCCAAAATTTGTTTTCTATCATATTTAGGTATCAGCAATTAAATTTTAAAAGTTTCATCATTATAACTCAATGGGATCATGGCTCGGGCCTTAATGGGTTAAATAGATGAACTGCAAAACAAAACGTGATTTGATGCGAAAAAATATCAAAATATCCATACGTTTGTAAAATTTTCTTTGGAAAAGTCTTATAATAGTAAATTTTTCTACAGAATAAACACGAAATCGAAAATATATGTTTTTCAGAAAAAATCATGTGAGGGAAAATTTTTTTAGATTTTCTATAAAAAAATCTTTTAGTTGTGGATATGATTATGGAAATTTTTTTTGTTAACATGAATTTCTCTATAGAAATACAATATGATCGTAAATTTTTCTATAGAAAAATCATATGATTGTACATTTTTCTATAGAAAAATCATATGATCGTTAATTTTACTATAGAAAAATTCTATGATCCTAAATTTTTCTATATTAAATTCGTATGATCCTAAATTTGTCTATATTAAAATCACATGATCGTATATTTTCCTATAGAAAAATCATATGATTTTGAGATTTTCTATAAAAAGTCACATGAACCTGAAATTTTCTATAAAATTTTTATGATCGTAAATTTTTTTTATAAAAAAATGCATACGGCCGTAAGTTTTTCTTTAGAAAATTTATATGATCGTAAATATATCAATTGGAAAATAAGTGATCACAAAGTTTTTGTAGAAAATTCATATGGTTGTAAGTTTTTATATACAAAAATTATAGGATCGAGTTTTTTCTAAAAAAAAAAAAACAAATCATATGAGCGCCCCAGTAAAAACTTCGCCTACAAAATAATGTGTTCAGTAATCTGAAAAACATAAGAGGACTACTTACAATTCTACTGAAAGAACCAATGAATTTTACAAGGGAAGTCCCAAAATGAACGCATTCAAAAGTAAGTCATTATTTTTTTACCTGCATACATTTAGAAAAAAGTAGTTATAGAAGTTGTGAACAAAACTACTAAATAATGGGTTAAAGAAGCTATTCATTTTGAAAAAGTATGCGAAGTTTTTACTGAGGATAGTATGCTCTTCTCTTAAATCTGCTGAGAATCGATATATTTTGCTAATTTTATTTACTGCATTCTTTACCACCTTCAAACATTTCATACGAATTTTCTTCCCATTTTTCTCGTCTAATAAAAAGGAAAATTTCCAGTTTTTTAAGAATCTTTTTCTGAATTTAGAATTCGTGAGATTTGTTTTTGTTTTTTTTTTTTGCAAAACGGTATTTTTAGTATATATAATTTTTTAGGCTAATTTCTCGTTTTTTTCTAAAACATACCACATTAAACAACGACGTATATAAATTATGGCATACGCAGCTAAGAAATGAAATAAGAAAATTTAAGAAAAAAAAAAAATAAAGACTACAAATGATTAAATGTGTTGTTTTGCCAGCATTTTTAAACGACATGACAAGTCGTTGATATGAACGTTAATATGAAAAAAGTAATAAAATAAAAAAATCCAACAAGAAAAGAAAAAATTACGAAAGAAGTTTTCCTTTAAACAATATTGACTCGTGGTGGTTGGTATATGAATGGTTAGATGTGGTGTGTGGTGTGTGGTGTGTGGTGGTACAAAGTTGTTGGTTGCAACTGTGAGTGCAACAAACAGAGGACAGATGCGCATGAGATTTATGTGCGAATGCCAGTGTGTTTGTTAAATGTCTGACTGTCTGCCAGTCCGTCCGAACGTCTGTTTGTCTCTGATTCTTGAGTTTCTATATGGGTGAGTTGGTGTTTATGATTTAGTTGCCACATGGATAAAATGACATGTTAATTAGTAATAAATATTTGGAGAATTTTTATAGCTGCAAATGTATGCACACATTCTGGCTAAATGTTCAGGTGACTTAACAGAAGAGATGACTTAGTTGACTTTTATCTGAGTTATTGGCAATTTTTTCTTTTTTTGAGATAACAAAAAGTTTTAGAAATTATGTTGGTATTAAGGAACTTTTAAATAAAACTAATCAAGGCATGATTTCTTTTAGGTCAAAGGTCAATTTTTACTTTATTTTTGTTTTTTTTTTTTTTTTTTTGAATTTCCAATGCAAATTTCTAACGAAAATTAAAATAAATATATCATAAATGTATAAGGGTCGATGTTGCGAATTGACTACAATCGAGGATTGAAAACGGCCAAGTGCGAAAATGGGTTTAAATCAGTGTTCGAAAATAAACAGTACATTATTTAGCGTTCGGCTCACACACCGAAGAACGATATCTATTTTTTTAGTGTTTGTGTAAACATACACAAACCTTAATACCGTTCGTAACTATTTTCAAGAAAGAACCGAACATTATATAATGTTCGGATCTTCGTTAAAAAACAGAACAATTGTAGTGATACTGTAGAAAAACATTATATTTTAATGTTCTATAATGTTTTTTTCGTGTGTGTATTTTGTTTTTGTAAAAAATGTTTGGCTTTTTTTTTATCAGCAAAAAGCGACGAACATTAACGAGCCGAACCGAACACATTGAAGTTCGTGGATTTTCAAAAAAAAACCGAACGGAATTTAATGTTCTCATCATTTGTTGAGTATGATGAAAACAGCATTATTTTTGTGTTCGAAAGATGACAAACAGGGAAACGCTATTTTTTTAATGAATTTCTACACAAACACTATTAGCGTTTGTGTTTTCCACAAATCTACCGAACCGAACATTAAAGAACGATATTTAGTGTTTATTTTCGAACACTGGTTTAAATAATTATTTTTCGGTTGATACTGTTTCCTAAGACCTTTTTATATATTAATAAGCAATGGGCCATGTATATTTAAGGATTTTAATGATTTATGCACCCCACGGGAATGACAATAGTCCTACGGAAATGATATTTGTGCCGCACGGTAATGACTACGCAGCATGGTAATGACGTTTTGTCATGTATTGTAGCTAAATAAAACACATACAGCAATTTATGGAAACATATTTAATAAAATTAATACGTTATATCCATTCTTTGGATTATATAAACTTAGAAAAATAAAACGTAACAAAAAATATTCGCTTTTCTAAAGGCTCAGTTAGCCGGGAGTAACAGTAACAGTAACCTTACCGTAAAAAAGTAAGACCAATCTATTTCTTACAGATTGAGCCGTAACATCTTAGTGCTAACTGTAATCGTACTAATTGCTTTACATACAACAAAATGAATCAGCTGATTTTCAACGTTACTGTTACTCCCGGCTAACTGAGCCTTAAAGTTTATAATCAAATTTATAATATTCATTTTGAGCTTTCAGCCTCTTTCGTTTACATCAATTTTCCCAGGAAATTTATAGTACACCCTATTGCCCTGCAAAGCAATGTTTGGTGTAGGTAGTATTGAAATTATTTGCTCAAAGTTGATGTATGAAACATCGTTCTCATTTAATTTAAAAAATTGGTTTTCTGATGTGCTAGCACAACTTTTGAAAAACAAAACTTTGACATCATTATTCTCAAGGTTTGATTGGCAAATAGCTGCATATGTGTAATGGCGACTGATAGTAAATTTGTTGGTGTTTTGTCCCGTAAGTGTGATTAGTATGTGGGTACCAGCTTTTATATTTTTCTTTAAATCTTTATCTGAATTTTGCAATAATTTAGCAGAAGATTGCAGTGCGTCTTCATTTGAGTCGGAGCTGTATACTTCATTATACTTTAGCTTGTTTTGTGTATTATGCTCAAACAACGAGAATGACCCATCATCGATACTACTTGCCGGGGAAACAATGCTGCTGTAAAGGGATGTAAAGTCCAGATGAGGTTGTACAATTAAAACAACTTAAAGATCGTAGCCATATACAGTAGGATTCAATACTCCCTACAACCTGAAAAGGAAATCAATACACCTAATCTTACAATAGCGACAAAGATACACACCAGGTTAGTATTTTTGTCGCTTTCATCGTCCCAACAAATTTTTTGGCTTTAGCTGGGTCTATATTTTGTTCAAATTCTTCTTTATCGCGTTCAAATATCTTGAATATTGTTATATTTGGGCAGTTCTCTTAAATAACAGCAACAAGTGAATTAAAATCAGCATTATCGTGACCTTGACCCACGTATCTATCAGCTGTTCGTTTACATACACCAGGCTCAAGATAATTCCAGGTGTACTTTTTAAGTTTGATTAACATCAAATTTCTTTAATAATTACCATAGATTGAATAATCTCAAATTTACATTGAAAATGTCATTCCCGTGTTCCTTTTGTCATTACCGTGGTTTAGATTATTCCAATGATAATGACTGAACGGTAGTGATGGAAACGTGAGTATTCTTGGATTTAAATGTGAAAATCTTCAAAAAATTTTATAAAATATATTAGAATCTAATCTAATAATTTGGAAATTATAATATAAATAACGGAAAAATATACTTACAACGAGAATGACAAAATTTCAGGAACATGCGCAAAAAACACTAAACACTTCAAAAGCTCTCAAACTACTGACTACATTTTTCACTTCTGTCAATTAACTTTAAACCTAACGGGAATTGTCGTTACATTGACAGTTTACATCTAACCAAAAACCCGGTTTAAAGCATTTTTTTTTCATAAACAAATTGGCCCACGGGGAATGACGAAAAAATTAGCCACGGACTAAAATGTCTCAAAATCATAAATTTTAAAATAAAATTATATTTATGAAATTAAAATTGAGTTGGTTCATTCTTCTTGAATAACTTGACGTACTTCATTTATAATATATATTTTGAGATACTTATGAAAATCTGTGTTTTTTGAACACAAAACGTTTAGACACACACTATGGTAATGACGATTTGCACCGTGCGACCAAATTTTTTCATAAAAATATATAAAATATTTTATTTTGATTTCCGCGCCTCATTGAAGGACATTTTGTTTTATTTAATCCTGTTCTCAGAATTTCAATTTTGTAATATTTTTAATAATAAATGCGTCGGGCCACAGAATGTCATTTCGCGATATCGACCCATAAAACAACTTCAGAGGTAAAAATAATTCAGGTTAATGAAAAAAATTTTTTAATAATTTAAATCAAAACTTTAAATAATTGAAAATTTAAGTATTTAAAAAATTTCTGCACTCATAAAATTATTACAGTAACTGATTGTGGGTTATTAAATTCGTTTTCCGTACCGCACACTGGGGATTTCGCGGAAAAAAGTCAAATTGTCAACATAGTCTTCATGCAATATGCAGTGATATGTTGCAATTTAAGACTAAATGGTACAATTAAATCAAAAAGAATTACTCCGATCTGACTGCCAGTTTTTTTTTATATCCGTCTCAAACTCAGAACTTGTGTGTTTTACCGAACCAACTTAATTTAAACCTAAGGCCGAGGCCACGCAATGAGCGGCTAAACGTCAAGCGGCTGAGCGATGAGCGTCAAAAAATTAAAACATATGAAATACCACTGAAGTGGCCACGCAATGAGCGGCATGTGAGCGGCTAAGCGGCGTCGCTCAGGAATAAAACTTGTTCTAATTTTTCATTGTTTTCTGAGCGTCAAAAAATAGACATGGCAAAAGTGAATATGGAGCTTATAATTTTATCCGTACAAAGCCGACCGAATAATGCCAAGACAGATTACCAAATTTTAAAAATAAAAATATGACCGTGATTTTATTTTTTTGTTTTGTCAATTTGATGTTTACTTTTTGCAACAGCAAATCAAAGGATTACACAGACCTACGGCAGTATTGTATTGGGTAGATTTGCTTATTAATGGTTAAATTCCCCTTGCTTGATTTATAGGACGAACACCAAGGCCTGTTCGTCGATTTCGATATACCCACACCACAATAGTGGAGATAAAATTCAAAAAGCTACTCTTTACAATTTTAACAACTAACCGCTCAGAAGTGACGCTCAGTAATAAGCCACTTGCCGCTCAAACTTGACGCTTTGACGCTCATCGCTCAGACGCTTGAGGCGTAGCCGCTCATTGCGTGGCCTCGGCCTAAGAATTTAAATGCGAATATTGTTTTACTATGTGAGCTAACGTTTTTCTTTTTTTTTCTATTTAAAGTAGTATATTTCAGTATACTAAAATTGAAAAAAAAATCTGCAGAGACTTAAGTTTTTTTTTTGTGTATTTTTATGAACATATAATAAAAATCCCATTTTTCTCCAAACATTTGGACCTGCAATTTGATCTTTACTTTTCTTTAGTTTGAAATCACTACTAATACATTGTCTTATATCTGTTTTAACATTATTAATCAATGTCAAGTGCCACCAGGTGCCACCTCTCAATTTGTTGCATTATACAGTACAACATTTTTCAGCAGATTGATTCGGGAGTCAATTCTGATAAGGCTCTTTTGTTTAACATAACTCGAGAACCACTAGTCGGATTTAGCTGAAAAAAAATTAGAAAAATCAAGAATTACAATTACTTTCATCTGTTTATATAACATTTTGCTACATAAGCAACAGTTTCGCAGTTATAAATAAATGTATGAAGAAAAAAAATATTTTTTGCCCAAAAAATTTAAATTTTTTATTTTTAATTCATAAAAAATCCAAAACAGTAAAAAAAAGTTTCAAGTCCTATTACTTTCACGTGAAGTCGCATAACCTATGAAATAAATGAGACATAAATCATGAAAATCGATGAACGCGTTTCGCTTTTATTAACAATTAAGTGAAGGTGTGCATTTCAAAAATTTGCTCGAGATATGCACAAAATTCTTTGCAAAAACAATTATGACTTTTTTTATGATTCTTATAATTAAAAAAAAAAAGTAATAAACAAAAGGTTATTTGATTTTTATGATTGCGGTAGCAAAGTAATAAGCGGTAATAAATGAGCGTGGACATTTGAAAGGAAAAAAGGAAAGTGCACTTTTTTAATTATTTGGGGTTTTCCACCCACATCTATTAGTGCTCATGTTTTGGAACGTACCTGTCAGTAAAATATTGAAAAATACGTAGTATTTATAGGTGTTCATTTATCGATTTTTGTCATTCAACAAGCGCTGACGAACGCGAAAAGCACAACCGATTTTTCTCCGTTTTTTTTTTTTAATTATAACTGAAACTAAGGACCAAGAGTTTTACGGCAATGGAAAGTTTTTCTATTTCTCATGGGGTTTTATGCTCGAAGCTTCTGGAATTTGACAAAGGCAGAACAAAATTAAAACAGTTTTTGCAACAATTGCACGTTGGCTTAAACGATACTAGAGCATGTGAAATTTTGGAAACAATATATAAAAACTTTTACTGTAACTTCAAACAAAGATGGCAGGATTCTAACCGTACGAAGTCGCGATTTGAAAAAAAGAATGCAAATTGGCTTGAAGGCACATTTACAATTAAGTTTACTGAGGCTACAGGTTCTACCAGTTCTGCACTTGGTCGGCCACGCAAATCGTTTGAGGAGTGCTGTGATCGCGCCAAACGACACAAAAGGGATGAAGTACGTTCTATGTTTCCTCAAGAAGTAATTGATTTTTCTTCTAGTATTTCAAAAACCAACCACAAAATGTGTACATTAAAAACTTTGGGGATGTTTACAAAGCTTGAACTTATAAAAGAAAAATACGAGTATCTAATGCATTGGTTACAAAATGAATGATATAACATACTCGTACCATACAAACAACTCACGAAAGAAAAAACTAACAGTTATCCTCTAGAAATTTCTATTACTGAAAGTTCAGGCAGTGTACCTCTGCAAAATCTGTTGGATCATACTGCTAAAAGAGTCCTAGAGACCAAATCAGTAAAGGAAATAAATAAAATTGAAAGCGAAAATCTAACAATGTACTATAAATGGGGATGTGATGGGGCATCTGGTCAAAGCGAATACCAACAGAGGTTTTCAGATGATCAAATTTCTGACTCTCATTTATATATGACATCAGTTGTACCACTAAAATTATCATTGAGTGATGACATAAATAAATTAGTATGGAACAACAATAAACCTTCTTCCACACAGTATTGTAGAACACTACAGTTTGCATACGTTAAAGAGACACCTCAAGTTATACGAGAAGAAAAGAGAAGAGTCGATAAGGAGATATCTCAACTAAAAGAATTTGAGTTAACAGTAAATAATCGTAACTTTAAAGTAAAACATGAATTATATTTTACAATGATTGAAGGCAAGACAGCACAATCAGTAACAGAGACACCAGCAGCATCTTCTTGTTTTATTTGTGGAGCAACAACATCCAAAATGAATAAAATCGAAGAAGTTCAAGCTATGCCCGTAAATGAACAAGCACTGCAATTTGGTATGTCACCACTTCATGCGCGTATTAAGCTGATGGAGTGTCTTTTGCATGTAGCTTACAATATTGAATTTAAAAGTGGAAGAGTCGACTCAAATACTCGTCCGATAAGAGAAGTCCGAAAATGTTTGATAAAGCGTGAAATTAAAGAGAAAATTGGAATACAGGTTGATACTGTTAAACAAGGCTCTGGTACGACAAATTCAGGAAATACGTCACGAAGATTATTTGCTAATCTTGCTTTGATTTCCGAAATCACGGGTCTAGATGAAGACATAATCAAGACGTTTTCAACAATTCTCGAAGCTATAACCATTACCGAGGCACTAGATTCGAAAAAATTTGGTGATTTTTGTCTGGAGACGGCAAAAAAGTTTGTTGCACTGTACGAGTGGTACAATATGCCACCAACACTCCACAAAATTTTGATTCATGGAAAATATATAACTGAAAAGTGTATTTTTTCTGTAGGCTTATTATCCGAAGAGGTTTAGGAAAGTCGTAACAAAGACAATAAAAAATATCGCCTTAGACACTCCAGAAAATGCAGTCGAATTGCCACGAACGAAGATATTATGCACCCAATGATGGTAACATCAGATCCCATGATCTCACACTTGACTCCTGTATTTAGCCAGAAAAAGCATAGTGATATAAGCGACGAAGTTAAGGCTCTTTTAGAATAATAAATTAAAAAGTAGATTTAAATTAAATAATAAATTAAAAATTAAAAAATTCATTTAAATTTTTTGTTAGTTAGGGCTTTTTACATTGTAGGTAACGATATATATTTTTCTAGCATTCTTTATTTTGATTACTTTTGTGTATAACTATATAAATAAAACTAAGTTTGTGATGAAATTAAAAATAGATTTAAAATAAATAATGAATTAAAAATTAAAAAAAAATCTTTTAAATTTTTTTGTTAGTTAGGGCTTTTTACATTGTAGGTAACGATATACATTTCTCTAACTTTCTTTATTTTGATTACTTTTGTGTATTACTATATAAATAAAACTTAATTGAAATTAAAAATTGAATAAAAATATAGTTATTTTACGAATAATTTTATTTTTTAACATTTACGTTTGTTATTCAAAAAACAAACTACCAAAAAATAATGTTTTACCGTATTTATTTTGTTATGTAGTTGGTTTTTTGTCGGTTAAAAGATATTTTTTAAAAGTAAAAACTATTCAATTTTAAGGAATATGATGTTCAATAAATAAAAAATTTAAAAATGACTGTAAAAAACATTTGTTTTAAATGAAATGTAAATGATCCGTTTTTTAAATGAATTTTAATTTGATTAAAATGAATTTTCGTTTGAATTTAACTACATAATATTTTGAGTGTGACAAAAATCTTACGAAAAAGGTAAATTCTTGTAAAATATCAAAGTTTATACTCTTATTTTTTACAAATTTTTTATTGTTATTTTAATTAAATAAAAAAAATACAAGCTAATTGTTGTGTATTTTTGTGACTCGGTATTCCTGAAGATGACATCCAAAGGATGTCGAAATATTGAAAAATAAGTATTAAAAGGAGAAAAAAACTCACCTCGAGCTTGAATAACGCTGTGGGAAATTTATGTCAGTTGTTCCAACAGATCGGCCCTGGGATTTGTGAAAATAGAACAAGTACAAAAAGAAAGAACTCATGACCAGTGAAGGGAGAACCAATCATTTAACTGGTATATGAAGAACAAAAAATAAGAAAAAGTAATCAATTACAGTACAGTCTTCACCGGTGCACCGCGGTAGTATAACACATTTTTTGGGACTTTCTAAAATTTGGTTCCTGATTTTATTTCTAGGAAATAACACTACATTGTAGTAAATAACACTAAACACTAGAGTTGTCAACCGATTAAGAACAATTCGATTAATCGATCAAACAAAAACAAACTCTTGTTCGAATAATTTTAAAATGGCGATTTTCGAATAACGAATAAATCGATTAAATTATTTTTTTTATTAAAAAATAAATTAATATAAGACTAATAAGAAATAAAAGCTTAGAATTTGATTTATTCTCATACGTATTAAACAAATCTTTGATAAACAATTGTAACAGCTGTTTTCTTTTTAAACCAAACGTTAAACAATTTTCATGAAATGTTGATTAAGTTAATCAGAGCCGTTCACATTACATTTGTGATGATTTAGATGACAGATGATGAAGAAAAAAAAATGCAACAAACAAATTTAAATTTCTTTAAATTATTAAAAATGGATAAAAAATACTTTAATAAAGTGATCAGAACTTCATTTTAAACATATTAACTATGGAATTATGATAATTTACGAATTATTAAAAGTCAAATACATTAAGAAGAAATCATGGTCGGTTGTACATGCCCTGCAAATAAAATTGGACCACCTGACCCATTTTGATAAAATGGACTACTCCATGGACTAGTCCGATGTAATGCAAGCATGGACCATGCCATTGTTAAAAAGTGTTTGTAGTGAGACGACATGTCTTCGTTTTTTAACGACATGCTTTCGTGTTTAAACGACTTCAAAACTAATCCTCTTGAGTATACCATGGAGTAGTTTTAAAACTACTCCTTACTGGTCCAAAGGTGGGTTATATACCATGGAGTAGTTTTAAAACTACTCCTTAGTGGTCCAAAGGTGGGTAATATGGTCCTCTCCTAGGACATCGTAATGTTAAATAGACCAGGTTTTTTCCATACGTTTGGGTTACTTGTGGACTAGTCCTGGTCCCTTGTGGACTACTCTTTACACGCGTGTTTGGACTGGTCCTATTATTTGCAGGGTGGTGACCGATTCTATATTATACTCAGTTTGAGGTATGTTCACAGGATTCGATGTGGTTAATGAAGTGATTAAGTTGTAATCATATCAATTTGAAGTGTTTAACAAATAAATTCAATATTTGGTTAATCATCTCGATTTTGATGTGATTAGAGCTTAATCACGCTAGAGTTGCTTAAACGCGTTTAACATAGCGTTTACATTTGCCAGTACTGGCAAGACAGTAGCAATTCATTCAAACTTTTTCACTAATACATAAACACTTTTACAGCTATTTTGTTTTTGCATTGTTTTGCCAACTAATATGTATATGCCCTGCAAATAATAGGACCAGTCCAAACACGCGTGTAAAGAGTAGTCCACAAGGGACCAGGACTAGTCCAAAACTAACCCAAACGTATGGAAAAAACCTGGTCTATTTAACATTACGATGTCCTAGGAGAGGACCATATAACCCACCTTTGGACCACTAAGGATTAGTTTTAAAACTACTCCATGGTATATAACCCACCTTTGGACCACTAAGGAGTAGTTTTAAAACTACTCCATGGTATACTCAAGAGGATTAGTTTTGAAGTCGTTTAAAAACGAAAGCATGTCGTTAAAAAACGAAGACATGTCGTCTCACTACAAACGCTTTTTAACAATGACATGGTCCATGCTTGCATTACATCGGACTAGTCCATGGAGTAGTCCATTTTATCAAAATGGGTCAGGTGGTCCAATTTTATTTGCAGGGTGCTTACTGTTTTGCCAGTACTGGCAAATGTAAACACTGTGTGAAGTGTGAACATAGCATAAGTGTCACAATATTACAATAAAAAACGATGTAGTAGAAGATAATCGAACGACATCAAAATATGCCGAACTTCTTCCAATGGAAAAATACATACAGAGAGATAGCGGTTGTTTTATAGAAGAAGTTGTACGCAGAAGTTTGGCTGAAGACGGAAGGTCTGCAAACGCCTTTCGAAAATCCAAAGTTGTATCGGATCATTTAAGAATTAAGTATTTTACGATTCCTTTAAGTAATACAACGATATAGAGCTTAGATGAAAAGTTGTACGCATCAAAAAAAGAAGTCATAGTGAATTTGAGAAAAACTAAAGAAGAAAATGGAAGATTTTCCATAGTTGGAAATTAACAGACGTATCTTATTTAAAATATGTAATTTTTTTTTATTCGTTATTCTCATCGATTAATCAAATAATTTTTCAGATTTAATCGTTAGATCGTACGAACAAAAACAATTATATGAATTATTCGAACAAGGTTGAAAGGCGAATAATTGACAACTCTACACTCACAATATTATTACAGTAACGGACTGTAGTTTATTTAAGAAATATTCCGTTCAGTCATTTTTAAATAAATAAACATTTAAAATTCCAAGCAAATTAATTTTTAACTGATTCTAACAGTTATTCAAAAAACTAAGTGCATATTAAAACGGATTTTCAGTTGCAGTTAATATTGTCCGTTGATTGAGTTAAATTCTTCTTTATGATAATTTAAATTCGATATACCCACACCACAATAGTGGAGATAAAATTCAAAAAGCTACTCTTTACAATTTTAACAACTAACCGCTCAGAAGTGACGCTCAGTAATAAGCCACTTGCCGCTCAAACTTGACGCTTTGACGCTCATCGCTCAGACGCTTGAGGCGTAGCCGCTCATTGCGTGGCCTCGGCCTAAGAATTTAAATGCGAATATTGTTTTACTATGTGAGCTAACGTTTTTCTTTTTTTTTCTATTTAAAGTAGTATATTTCAGTATACTAAAATTGAAAAAAAAATCTGCAGAGACTTAAGTTTTTTTTTTGTGTATTTTTATGAACATATAATAAAAATCCCATTTTTCTCCAAACATTTGGACCTGCAATTTGATCTTTACTTTTCTTTAGTTTGAAATCACTACTAATACATTGTCTTATATCTGTTTTAACATTATTAATCAATGTCAAGTGCCACCAGGTGCCACCTCTCAATTTGTTGCATTATACAGTACAACATTTTTCAGCAAATTGATTCGGGAGTCAATTCTGATAAGGCTCTTTTGTTTAACATAACTCGAGAACCACTAGTCGGATTTAGCTGAAAAAAAATTAGAAAAATCAAGAATTACAATTACTTTCATCTGTTTATATAACATTTTGCTACATAAGCAACAGTTTCGCAGTTATAAATAAATGTATGAAGAAAAAAAATATTTTTTGCCCAAAAAATTTAAATTTTTTATTTTTAATTCATAAAAAATCCAAAACAGTAAAAAAAAGTTTCAAGTCCTATTACTTTCACGTGAAGTCGCATAACCTATGAAATAAATGAGACATAAATCATGAAAATCGATGAACGCGTTTCGCTTTTATTAACAATTAAGTGAAGGTGTGCATTTCAAAAATTTGCTCGAGATATGCACAAAATTCTTTGCAAAAACAATTATGACTTTTTTTATGATTCTTATAATTAAAAAAAAAAAGTAATAAACAAAAGGTTATTTGATTTTTATGATTGCGGTAGCAAAGTAATAAGCGGTAATAAATGAGCGTGGACATTTGAAAGGAAAAAAGGAAAGTGCACTTTTTTAATTATTTGGGGTTTTCCACCCACATCTATTAGTGCTCATGTTTTGGAACGTACCTGTCAGTAAAATATTGAAAAATACGTAGTATTTATAGGTGTTCATTTATCGATTTTTGTCATTCAACAAGCGCTGACGAACGCGAAAAGCACAACCGATTTTTCTCCGTTTTTTTTTTTTAATTATAACTGAAACTAAGGACCAAGAGTTTTACGGCAATGGAAAGTTTTTCTATTTCTCATGGGGTTTTATGCTCGAAGCTTCTGGAATTTGACAAAGGCAGAACAAAATTAAAACAGTTTTTGCAACAATTGCACGTTGGCTTAAACGATACTAGAGCATGTGAAATTTTGGAAACAATATATAAAAACTTTTACTGTAACTTCAAACAAAGATGGCAGGATTCTAACCGTACGAAGTCGCGATTTGAAAAAAAGAATGCAAATTGGCTTGAAGGCACATTTACAATTAAGTTTACTGAGGCTACAGGTTCTACCAGTTCTGCACTTGGTCGGCCACGCAAATCGTTTGAGGAGTGCTGTGATCGCGCCAAACGACACAAAAGGGATGAAGTACGTTCTATGTTTCCTCAAGAAGTAATTGATTTTTCTTCTAGTATTTCAAAAACCAACCACAAAATGTGTACATTAAAAACTTTGGGGATGTTTACAAAGCTTGAACTTATAAAAGAAAAATACGAGTATCTAATGCATTGGTTACAAAATGAATGATATAACATACTCGTACCATACAAACAACTCACGAAAGAAAAAACTAACAGTTATCCTCTAGAAATTTCTATTACTGAAAGTTCAGGCAGTGTACCTCTGCAAAATCTGTTGGATCATACTGCTAAAAGAGTCCTAGAGACCAAATCAGTAAAGGAAATAAATAAAATTGAAAGCGAAAATCTAACAATGTACTATAAATGGGGATGTGATGGGGCATCTGGTCAAAGCGAATACCAACAGAGGTTTTCAGATGATCAAATTTCTGACTCTCATTTATATATGACATCAGTTGTACCACTAAAATTATCATTGAGTGATGACATAAATAAATTAGTATGGAACAACAATAAACCTTCTTCCACACAGTATTGTAGAACACTACAGTTTGCATACGTTAAAGAGACACCTCAAGTTATACGAGAAGAAAAGAGAAGAGTCGATAAGGAGATATCTCAACTAAAAGAATTTGAGTTAACAGTAAATAATCGTAACTTTAAAGTAAAACATGAATTATATTTTACAATGATTGAAGGCAAGACAGCACAATCAGTAACAGAGACACCAGCAGCATCTTCTTGTTTTATTTGTGGAGCAACAACATCCAAAATGAATAAAATCGAAGAAGTTCAAGCTATGCCCGTAAATGAACAAGCACTGCAATTTGGTATGTCACCACTTCATGCGCGTATTAAGCTGATGGAGTGTCTTTTGCATGTAGCTTACAATATTGAATTTAAAAGTGGAAGAGTCGACTCAAATACTCGTCCGATAAGAGAAGTCCGAAAATGTTTGATAAAGCGTGAAATTAAAGAGAAAATTGGAATACAGGTTGATACTGTTAAACAAGGCTCTGGTACGACAAATTCAGGAAATACGTCACGAAGATTATTTGCTAATCTTGCTTTGATTTCCGAAATCACGGGTCTAGATGAAGACATAATCAAGACGTTTTCAACAATTCTCGAAGCTATAACCATTACCGAGGCACTAGATTCGAAAAAATTTGGTGATTTTTGTCTGGAGACGGCAAAAAAGTTTGTTGCACTGTACGAGTGGTACAATATGCCACCAACACTCCACAAAATTTTGATTCATGGAAAATATATAACTGAAAAGTGTATTTTTTCTGTAGGCTTATTATCCGAAGAGGTTTAGGAAAGTCGTAACAAAGACAATAAAAAATATCGCCTTAGACACTCCAGAAAATGCAGTCGAATTGCCACGAACGAAGATATTATGCACCCAATGATGGTAACATCAGATCCCATGATCTCACACTTGACTCCTGTATTTAGCCAGAAAAAGCATAGTGATATAAGCGACGAAGTTAAGGCTCTTTTAGAATAATAAATTAAAAAGTAGATTTAAATTAAATAATAAATTAAAAATTAAAAAATTCATTTAAATTTTTTGTTAGTTAGGGCTTTTTACATTGTAGGTAACGATATATATTTTTCTAGCATTCTTTATTTTGATTACTTTTGTGTATAACTATATAAATAAAACTAAGTTTGTGATGAAATTAAAAATAGATTTAAAATAAATAATGAATTAAAAATTAAAAAAAAAAATCTTTTAAATTTTTTTGTTAGTTAGGGCTTTTTACATTGTAGGTAACGATATACATTTCTCTAACTTTCTTTATTTTGATTACTTTTGTGTATTACTATATAAATAAAACTTAATTGAAATTAAAAATTGAATAAAAATATAGTTATTTTACGAATAATTTTATTTTTTAACATTTACGTTTGTTATTCAAAAAACAAACTACCAAAAAATAATGTTTTACCGTATTTATTTTGTTATGTAGTTGGTTTTTTGTCGGTTAAAAGATATTTTTTAAAAGTAAAAACTATTCAATTTTAAGGAATATGATGTTCAATAAATAAAAAATTTAAAAATGACTGTAAAAAACATTTGTTTTAAATGAAATGTAAATGATCCGTTTTTTAAATGAATTTTAATTTGATTAAAATGAATTTTCGTTTGAATTTAACTACATAATATTTTGAGTGTGACAAAAATCTTACGAAAAAGGTAAATTCTTGTAAAATATCAAAGTTTATACTCTTATTTTTTACAAATTTTTTATTGTTATTTTAATTAAATAAAAAAAATACAAGCTAATTGTTGTGTATTTTTGTGACTCGGTATTCCTGAAGATGACATCCAAAGGATGTCGAAATATTGAAAAATAAGTATTAAAAGGAGAAAAAAACTCACCTCGAGCTTGAATAACGCTGTGGGAAATTTATGTCAGTTGTTCCAACAGATCGGCCCTGGGATTTGTGAAAATAGAACAAGTACAAAAAGAAAGAACTCATGACCAGTGAAGGGAGAACCAATCATTTAACTGGTATATGAAGAACAAAAAATAAGAAAAAGTAATCAATTACAGTACAGTCTTCACCGGTGCACCGCGGTGGTATAACACATTTTTTGGGACTTTCTAAAATTTGGTTCCTGATTTTATTTCTAGGAAATAACACTACATTGTAGTAAATAACACTAAACACTAGAGTTGTCAACCGATTAAGAACAATTCGATTAATCGATCAAACAAAAACAAACTCTTGTTCGAATAATTTTAAAATGGCGATTTTCGAATAACGAATAAATCGATTAAATTATTTTTTTTATTAAAAAATAAATTAATATTAGACTAATAAGAAATAAAAGCTTAGAATTTGATTTATTCTCATACGTATTAAACAAATCTTTGATAAACAATTGTAACAGCTGTTTTCTTTTTAAACCAAACGTTAAACAATTTTCATGAAATGTTGATTAAGTTAATCAGAGCCGTTCACATTACATTTGTGATGATTTAGATGACAGATGATGAAGAAAAAAAAATGCAACAAACAAATTTAAATTTCTTTAAATTATTAAAAATGGATAAAAAATACTTTAATAAAGTGATCAGAACTTCATTTTAAACATATTAACTATGGAATTATGATAATTTACGAATTATTAAAAGTCAAATACATTAAGAAGAAATCATGGTCGGTTGTACATGCCCTGCAAATAAAATTGGACCACCTGACCCATTTTGATAAAATGGACTACTCCATGGACTAGTCCGATGTAATGCAAGCATGGACCATGCCATTGTTAAAAAGTGTTTGTAGTGAGACGACATGTCTTCGTTTTTTAACGACATGCTTTCGTGTTTAAACGACTTCAAAACTAATCCTCTTGAGTATACCATGGAGTAGTTTTAAAACTACTCCTTACTGGTCCAAAGGTGGGTTATATACCATGGAGTAGTTTTAAAACTACTCCTTAGTGGTCCAAAGGTGGGTAATATGGTCCTCTCCTAGGACATCGTAATGTTAAATAGACCAGGTTTTTTCCATACGTTTGGGTTACTTGTGGACTAGTCCTGGTCCCTTGTGGACTACTCTTTACACGCGTGTTTGGACTGGTCCTATTATTTGCAGGGGGGTGACCGATTCTATATTATACTCAGTTTGAGGTATGTTCACAGGATTCGATGTGGTTAATGAAGTGATTAAGTTGTAATCATATCAATTTGAAGTGTTTAACAAATAAATTCAATATTTGGTTAATCATCTCGATTTTGATGTGATTAGAGCTTAATCACGCTAGAGTTGCTTAAACGCGTTTAACATAGCGTTTACATTTGCCAGTACTGGCAAGACAGTAGCAATTCATTCAAACTTTTTCACTAATACATAAACACTTTTACAGCTATTTTGTTTTTGCATTGTTTTGCCAACTAATATGTATATGCCCTGCAAATAATAGGACCAGTCCAAACACGCGTGTAAAGAGTAGTCCACAAGGGACCAGGACTAGTCCAAAACTAACCCAAACGTATGGAAAAAACCTGGTCTATTTAACATTACGATGTCCTAGGAGAGGACCATATAACCCACCTTTGGACCACTAAGGATTAGTTTTAAAACTACTCCATGGTATATAACCCACCTTTGGACCACTAAGGAGTAGTTTTAAAACTACTCCATGGTATACTCAAGAGGATTAGTTTTGAAGTCGTTTAAAAACGAAAGCATGTCGTTAAAAAACGAAGACATGTCGTCTCACTACAAACGCTTTTTAACAATGACATGGTCCATGCTTGCATTACATCGGACTAGTCCATGGAGTAGTCCATTTTATCAAAATGGGTCAGGTGGTCCAATTTTATTTGCAGGGTGCTTACTGTTTTGCCAGTACTGGCAAATGTAAACACTGTGTGAAGTGTGAACATAGCATAAGTGTCACAATATTACAATAAAAAACGATGTAGTAGAAGATAATCGAACGACATCAAAATATGCCGAACTTCTTCCAATGGAAAAATACATACAGAGAGATAGCGGTTGTTTTATAGAAGAAGTTGTACGCAGAAGTTTGGCTGAAGACGGAAGGTCTGCAAACGCCTTTCGAAAATCCAAAGTTGTATCGGATCATTTAAGAATTAAGTATTTTACGATTCCTTTAAGTAATACAACGATATAGAGCTTAGATGAAAAGTTGTACGCATCAAAAAAAGAAGTCATAGTGAATTTGAGAAAAACTAAAGAAGAAAATGGAAGATTTTCCATAGTTGGAAATTAACAGACGTATCTTATTTAAAATATGTAATTTTTTTTATTCGTTATTCTCATCGATTAATCAAATAATTTTTCAGATTTAATCGTTAGATCGTACGAACAAAAACAATTATATGAATTATTCGAACAAGGTTGAAAGGCGAATAATTGACAACTCTACACTCACAATATTATTACAGTAACGGACTGCAGTTTATTTAAGAAATATTCCGTTCAGTCATTTTTAAATAAATAAACATTTAAAATTCCAAGCAAATTAATTTTTAACTGATTCTAACAGTTATTCAAAAAACTAAGTGCATATTAAAACGGATTTTCAGTTGCAGTTAATATTGTCCGTTGATTGAGTTAAATTCTTCTTTATGTTAAATTAAATAAAAATTTAATTTAAAGCAACGAAAAGTTCATTTAATTTTTACTGTCAAAAATTCAACTTCGAATTCCGTAAAACCAAATGAATTTTCAGTTATCTTATATAAATTAATTGTCAAAAAATTAACTATATTTTCCGTAAATACAAATAAATATGCAGTTATTTTATAAAATTTACAGTCAAAAATTCAACACCATATTCAGTAAAAACAATTAAATATTCAGTTATTTTTTATAATTGTACTACCAAAAATTAATTTTTACTTATTTATAAAAAATGAATTGCTTGTTTTGTGTAAGCAATACCCGTTTTCTATTTGTTAATATAATTTAGTTAAATACATCAATATTTAAAAAGTAAAATAATTGCGATGCCATATCGGTCATGCTGCTGGTGTCTTATAATTGAGAGTTCTTCTGTAAACAACGTGGTCAGTACAACAAAAGTAAAACAAACTTGTGTATCAGGGTCAGTGTGACCGCAACTGAAAAAAAATTGGATGCTAAATGGGGCTTAAAGCAATGCTAAAAATGCTAAAAAAAAATTTTAAAAATGCTAAAAAAATGCTAAATCTTTTTAAATAATTGTATCATTACAATGAATTAATTATGTTTTAATTTAACTGCAAAAATTATAATTCTTTTAATTAAAACGAATTTGATATAAAGAAATGTATATACCAGAGAAAGCAAATGGGTATAAAAAAATTAAAGTACTCTAGCACATATCGACAATTTTCAATACGTGTGCGTACTCGTATCTGTTTATTCTCATACTTGTGTATATCCATGCGCATTTGATTTCATTCATGTATGTTATCATACTTATTGTGTTTCATACTCGCACATATTCAGACACACCCATGGTTATAGCATTGACTTCAAACATTTTTTTTTTTAAATTTTTTCATAAATGTTGCCAGAATTTTTTTTCCAAATTGCTGAATCACAAATAAATACGTTTTTCAAAATCGTTTGAGTACAATTCAACAAAATTTTATTGAAAAACGATTGTTGACTTTAAAAAAATTTCTGTGATATAAAGATTTGCGTTCCTATTTACGAAAATCTAAAAAAATTACTAAATGGATGCAAATTAAAATACGTCGTGTTATTTTAATCGTTCTTAATAAAAACAGAAAAAGTTACCGTAATCCAAAAAAAAAAATCGAATATTTATATTGGCAGTTAAGAAATGAGATATCATAGGTAAATACATTCATTTATATTATGAGTTTGAGTAGTTTATCTGTTGCCAGTTGCATTTTTAAGACGTTAAAAAATAGTTTTAAATTTAATTGCTGAAGTCAATCAGTATGCCAACGAAAATGTTAGCCTTAAGGAAGACTTCGACATCATGCTATGGTGGAAAAATAACTCCACAAGGTATCCACGGTTGTCTTAATAAGAATCAAGAATTTTATGAAATTTCCTGCCTGCAGCGCAGCTTTAGATTAAGATTTCTCTTAAGCTGGAAACATAAAAAAGAAACAGAAAAGATCCCAAAATAGTTGATAACCTGCTTTTTTAATTATTTTTATAAAAAACCTCTTTCGTAAAATATATTATAATTTATTATATTTATATATTATATTATTTAGAAGCATTATTTTAATTTGATAGCAAATATTTAAATGTTAATATAACTTTAACATAAATTTTTAGGTCGTGGCAACACTGCTTGCTTTAAAATAACCATACAAAATGTTGAAGTTACTTGTCGATACTTACGACACATGCCTTTACTCATACGCATTCAAAGGATTACCCATAAGCATGCGTGTTTGTTCATACTCATACCGGTCGATATACAAACTTATTCATGCTCATACTTATTGGTAGTCATACCTGCCTGTACTCGTGCTCGGTGGCGTATGAATAGGTTATAAGTATTAACCTATATTGGCTTTCTCTGGTATATACATACATAGATTTATTAAATAAAAACAATTTAGAACTATAAACAAAGTAAATTAGATACATATTTGCATACATGTAAATTGTATTTGCATAAAATATACGAATATTTCTTTCAGTCTTTTATATATATGTATAGGTACATACAAAAAGTATTTTTAAATTCAATATCACATATGAACATATACATACATACATATATATAATTAAATACAAAATATAAGTTAAAAAAAATTGTCATTGAAAACATAAAAGGCTATTCATAAGCATTTTTAGTAAATTTTATCAAACATTAAACACATCATCATATGAATAGTTTCCCTCAAATGCCAGAGTGTTGGTCAAAATATCATTAGAATATGATTTGTTTTTATTATACAATTTTATAAAACACCAGTAATGATACAATCTTTGCAACATTTATTTAGCCGCATCTAACGTAAAGCAATGAATTCATAGTATCCAATACCATTACATTTCTAATCTTGGTTTTTATTAGGTTCGTAACGCTTAAAATTCTTTCAACTTCCGCGTTACTAAATAGTAAAACCAAATACTTCATAACAAAAGAAGCTTACTCATTGAAAGGATTTTCTTTTAAAGCGTTTCTGTACTCATAAACACCTATCCGGAATTCAATAGTTGAACTTTTGCTCATCCATTCGTATGAATTCAGCTTTTGCCATTGCTGTTCCAAAACTGTAATTTCTTCTGTAAAAAAATCTGCCATTTCTTTTTTAACATTTTCTCTTAATTTACATTTATTGGTTTTTAAACTAAAAAATTTGTGTACTTTAAATTTAAAAAATTTGTTGGTAATCTTTGCCTTATTTGATTGATATATTAATTATGCGATAAAATTTCTACACGTGAGTCTAATTTTTTTTCTATTTCTGGATTGATAACGTCTTTTTTAATTTCAAAATTTCTCAAATTTGTAATTGAAATACGGTGTTTAAACAAAAAAATCTTCTAAGGCAGAATTTAAAGGATCGAAACAGTCCGACCTTAAAACGATCTGGTAGGAAAGGTCTTTTAGAAGAACGTACAGCTCTGATAACAGCAAAGTAGGGTCAGCATCATTGCTTTAAAACATTTTATTAATTTTTTGCACACCTGACAGTAAATGTTTTAAAAACTTTATGTATAATACATTTTTATAATTTGTTTAAAAATTTTTGTTTGATTACATGATCCTATTATTGCGGCAATATCAGAATGAGCTTTTAACTCTATCCATTGTGTTTCTATGCGACTAACAGCCGACTAAATTGATAACCACCTGGTGTCGCAAGCCCTAACTAATTGCAAAATTTTTTTGTGTTAACGAGGATTTAGAAAACCAATTGTATGTTTCCGAAACCAGATACTCAATTTCGTTAGGAAACCTTTTTGATTAAAAAATGCTAAATTATGCTAAAAAAAAATATTACAAAAATGCTGAAAATAATGCTAAATGCAATTTGAAAAATTCGCTGCTAAATCAAAATAAATAATGCTAAATTTAGCAGTGAAAATGCTAAAAGGGTCACACTGATCAGGGTAAGTAAATAATAATATTCTCCCTCTCTCGCTTATAAGAAAAACAAGCGGACAGGTGTCTGTCTGGTATTTTTTAGAAATTCGGCTCTTTTGTGGAGTAAACGAAAATTTAATGAAATAACTGAATATTTTATTGTTTTTACTGAATATGGGATCAATTTTTTGACAGTAAAATTTTAAAAAATAACTGAATATTTAATTGTTTTTACTGAATATGAATGAATTTTTGACAGTAAAATTTTACAAAATAACTGAATATTTATTTGATTTTACGGAATATGGTGTTGAATTTTTGACAGTAAAAATTAAATGAAGTTTTTGCTACAATTTTTAACTGATTCTAACAGTTATTCAAAAAACTAAGTGCATATTAAAACGGATTTTCAGTTGCAGTTAATATTGTCCGTTGATTGAGTTAAATTCTTCTTTATGTTAAATTAAATAAAAATTTAATTTAAAGCAACGAAAAGTTCATTTAATTTTTACTGTCAAAAATTCAACTTCGAATTCCGTAAAACCAAATGAATTTTCAGTTATCTTATATAAATTAATTGTCAAAAAATTAACTATATTTTCCGTAAATACAAATAAATATGCAGTTATTTTATAAAATTTACAGTCAAAAATTCAACACCATATTCAGTAAAAACAATTAAATATTCAGTTATTTTTTATAATTGTACTACCAAAAATTAATTTTTACTTATTTATAAAAAATGAATTGCTTGTTTTGTGTAAGCAATACCCGTTTTCTATTTGTTAATATAATTTAGTTAAATACATCAATATTTAAAAAGTAAAATAATTGCGATGCCATATCGGTCATGCTGCTGGTGTCTTATAATTGAGAGTTCTTCTGTAAACAACGTGGTCAGTACAACAAAAGTAAAACAAACTTGTGTATCAGGGTCAGTGTGACCGCAACTGAAAAAAAATTGGATGCTAAATGGGGCTTAAAGCAATGCTAAAAATGCTAAAAAAAAATTTTAAAAATGCTAAAAAAATGCTAAATCTTTTTAAATAATTGTATCATTACAATGAATTAATTATGTTTTAATTTAACTGCAAAAATTATAATTATTTTAATTAAAACGAATTTGATATAAAGAAATGTATATACCAGAGAAAGCAAATGGGTATAAAAAAATTAAAGTACTCTAGCACATATCGACAATTTTCAATACGTGTGCGTACTCGTATCTGTTTATTCTCATACTTGTGTATATCCATGCGCATTTGATTTCATTCATGTATGTTATCATACTTATTGTGTTTCATACTCGCACATATTCAGACACACCCATGGTTATAGCATTGACTTCAAACATTTTTTTTTTTAAATTTTTTCATAAATGTTGCCAGAATTTTTTTTCCAAATTGCTGAATCACAAATAAATACGTTTTTCAAAATCGTTTGAGTACAATTCAACAAAATTTTATTGAAAAACGATTGTTGACTTTAAAAAAATTTCTGTGATATAAAGATTTGCGTTCCTATTTACGAAAATCTAAAAAAATTACTAAATGGATGCAAATTAAAATACGTCGTGTTATTTTAATCGTTCTTAATAAAAACAGAAAAAGTTACCGTAATCCAAAAAAAAAAATCGAATATTTATATTGGCAGTTAAGAAATGAGATATCATAGGTAAATACATTCATTTATATTATGAGTTTGAGTAGTTTATCTGTTGCCAGTTGCATTTTTAAGACGTTAAAAAATAGTTTTAAATTTAATTGCTGAAGTCAATCAGTATGCCAACGAAAATGTTAGCCTTAAGGAAGACTTCGACATCATGCTATGGTGGAAAAATAACTCCACAAGGTATCCACGGTTGTCTTAATAAGAATCAAGAATTTTATGAAATTTCCTGCCTGCAGCGCAGCTTTAGATTAAGATTTCTCTTAAGCTGGAAACATAAAAAAGAAACAGAAAAGATCCCAAAATAGTTGATAACCTGCTTTTTTAATTATTTTTATAAAAAACCTCTTTCGTAAAATATATTATAATTTATTATATTTATATATTATATTATTTAGAAGCATTATTTTAATTTGATAGCAAATATTTAAATGTTAATATAACTTTAACATAAATTTTTAGGTCGTGGCAACACTGCTTGCTTTAAAATAACCATACAAAATGTTGAAGTTACTTGTCGATACTTACGACACATGCCTTTACTCATACGCATTCAAAGGATTACCCATAAGCATGCGTGTTTGTTCATACTCATACCGGTCGATATACAAACTTATTCATGCTCATACTTATTGGTAGTCATACCTGCCTGTACTCGTGCTCGGTGGCGTATGAATAGGTTATAAGTATTAACCTATATTGGCTTTCTCTGGTATATACATACATAGATTTATTAAATAAAAACAATTTAGAACTATAAACAAAGTAAATTAGATACATATTTGCATACATGTAAATTGTATTTGCATAAAATATACGAATATTTCTTTCAGTCTTTTATATATATGTATAGGTACATACAAAAAGTATTTTTAAATTCAATATCACATATGAACATATACATACATACATATATATAATTAAATACAAAATATAAGTTAAAAAAAATTGTCATTGAAAACATAAAAGGCTATTCATAAGCATTTTTAGTAAATTTTATCAAACATTAAACACATCATCATATGAATAGTTTCCCTCAAATGCCAGAGTGTTGGTCAAAATATCATTAGAATATGATTTGTTTTTATTATACAATTTTATAAAACACCAGTAATGATACAATCTTTGCAACATTTATTTAGCCGCATCTAACGTAAAGCAATGAATTCATAGTATCCAATACCATTACATTTCTAATCTTGGTTTTTATTAGGTTCGTAACGCTTAAAATTCTTTCAACTTCCGCGTTACTAAATAGTAAAACCAAATACTTCATAACAAAAGAAGCTTACTCATTGAAAGGATTTTCTTTTAAAGCGTTTCTGTACTCATAAACACCTATCCGGAATTCAATAGTTGAACTTTTGCTCATCCATTCGTATGAATTCAGCTTTTGCCATTGCTGTTCCAAAACTGTAATTTCTTCTGTAAAAAAATCTGCCATTTCTTTTTTAACATTTTCTCTTAATTTACATTTATTGGTTTTTAAACTAAAAAATTTGTGTACTTTAAATTTAAAAAATTTGTTGGTAATCTTTGCCTTATTTGATTGATATATTAATTATGCGATAAAATTTCTACACGTGAGTCTAATTTTTTTTCTATTTCTGGATTGATAACGTCTTTTTTAATTTCAAAATTTCTCAAATTTGTAATTGAAATACGGTGTTTAAACAAAAAAATCTTCTAAGGCAGAATTTAAAGGATCGAAACAGTCCGACCTTAAAACGATCTGGTAGGAAAGGTCTTTTAGAAGAACGTACAGCTCTGATAACAGCAAAGTAGGGTCAGCATCATTGCTTTAAAACATTTTATTAATTTTTTGCACACCTGACAGTAAATGTTTTAAAAACTTTATGTATAATACATTTTTATAATTTGTTTAAAAATTTTTGTTTGATTACATGATCCTATTATTGCGGCAATATCAGAATGAGCTTTTAACTCTATCCATTGTGTTTCTATGCGACTAACAGCCGACTAAATTGATAACCACCTGGTGTCGCAAGCCCTAACTAATTGCAAAATTTTTTTGTGTTAACGAGGATTTAGAAAACCAATTGTATGTTTCCGAAACCAGATACTCAATTTCGTTAGGAAACCTTTTTGATTAAAAAATGCTAAATTATGCTAAAAAAAAATATTACAAAAATGCTGAAAATAATGCTAAATGCAATTTGAAAAATTCGCTGCTAAATCAAAATAAATAATGCTAAATTTAGCAGTGAAAATGCTAAAAGGGTCACACTGATCAGGGTAAGTAAATAATAATATTCTCCCTCTCTCGCTTATAAGAAAAACAAGCGGACAGGTGTCTGTCTGGTATTTTTTAGAAATTCGGCTCTTTTGTGGAGTAAACGAAAATTTAATGAAATAACTGAATATTTTATTGTTTTTACTGAATATGGGATCAATTTTTTGACAGTAAAATTTTAAAAAATAACTGAATATTTAATTGTTTTTACTGAATATGAATGAATTTTTGACAGTAAAATTTTACAAAATAACTGAATATTTATTTGATTTTACGGAATATGGTGTTGAATTTTTGACAGTAAAAATTAAATGAAGTTTTTGCTACAAATAAATGAAAAATAAGTAGACCGGTTTTTAATTGAAGTTTCATTTATTTTATATTACAATTTCAGTTAATTTTACGTACAGAATATTGTGAGTATACTAAACACATTCATTGATAATAGATGTGTGACTGGTCAAATTTCAATTGACCCCTCCCCCCCTCCCCCAATGACAACCCCATGTAAAAGTGATAGGTCTTATTCATATACACAGTTAGATCTGGAACCGATCTCTGCCACCAAGGACTTATCACGGGACTACTTTGGTGTCAGTTCGCTTCCCTCTAGGGAAATTATTTATTTTAAAAATTATTTTTATATATATTTAATATAATTGAAAAACTGTTAATCGAAAATTTGAGTAGATTATTAGATTATTAAAAATATTGTCTGCAAAAAATTTCGATACTTGAAAAATTGTATATAGAAATTAAAAAAAATAAGTAATTGAAAATTTTTTAATAGAAACTTTAAGTAATTGAAAAATTTTTGATAAAAAATTTAAGTCATAAAACATGTTCCATAAAAAAAAAATAAAACATTTTCTATATGAAATTTAAGTAATTGAAAATGTTTAAATAGAAAATTAAAGCAATTGAAATTTAGTTTTTCGGAAAATATAAGTACATTATTATTCTTTGGAAAACTTTTCCTTAAGATGTTAGTAACTAAAATACTTTTTTTTAGAAATGTTAATAATGAAAAAATTGCTAATCGAGAATTTTAGTGGGTAATTGAAAAAATTGTCTCCAGAAAATTTCGATACTTGAAAAATTGTATATAGAAAATTTAAGAAAAATTAGTAATTGAAAGTTTTTTAAATAGAAAATTTAAGAAATTGAAGAATTTTCGATAAAAAATTTAAGTCATAAAAATATTCAATACAAAATTTAACAAATAAAACATTTTCTATATGAAATTTAAGTAATTGCAAATTTTTAAATAGAAAATTAAAAGAATTGAAATTTTGTTTTTCAGAAAATATAAGTACATAACTAAAATATTTTCTTTCGAAAACTTTTCCTTAAGATGTTAGTAACTAAAATACTTTTTTTTAGAAATGTTAGTAATGAAAAAATTGCTTATCGAGAATTTTCGTGGGTAATTGAAAAAAAGTCTACAGAAAATTTCGGTACTTGAAAAATTGTATATAGAAATTTTAAGAAAAATTAGTAATTGAAAGATATAAGTACATTATTGAAATTTTTTCTTTGGAAAACTTTTCCTTAAGATGTTAGTAACTTAAATACTGTTTTTAGAAATGTTAATAATGAAAAAATTGCTAATCGAGAATTTTAGTGGGTACTTGAAAAAACTGTCTTTAGAAAATTTCGATACTTGAAAAATTGTATGTAGAAATTTTAAGAAAAATTAGTAATTGAAAGTTTCTTAAATAGAAAATTTAAGTAATTGAAAATTTGTTGCTTAGGTTCATCAAATTTAATTTTCATTAAATTATTTTTATGAAGAAAGGAATTTTACAACATGAAAATTAATTAAAATTTTCTGATAATTTTCCTTTCTTGACTCAATCTGGGCTCGAACCCAGGCGTTTGACTGATGTTTGACTAATGACGTCAGCAGTCGTCTATGGCTGCGAGTGTTAAACGGCAAGCCCTCTGAGGAGATTGAGTGGTTGCAATCTAAACATGTCAGGGTAACCTGTCCGTAAAAACGCCTGGGTTCGAGCCCAGATTGAGTCAAGAATGAAAAATTATCAGTAAATTTTAATTAATTTTCATGTTGTAAAATTCCTTTCTTCATAAAAATAATTTAATGAAAATTAAATTTGATGATCTTAAGCCTAATTAAAAATATTAAAATTTGGACTAAAAACCATAAATAGTTCAACAAAATAACCACAATACTAATTATTAATTATAATTGAAAAATATTTAATAAAAAATTTAAGTCAAAAAACATGTTCCATAAAAACATTTAAAAAATAAAACATTTTCTATATGAAATTTAAGTAATTGAAAATTTTTAAATAGAAAATTAAAGCAATTGAAATTTAGTTTTTCGGAAAATATAAGTACATTATTGAAATATTTTCTTTGGAAAACTTATCCTTAAGATGTTAGTAACTAAAATACTTTTTTTTAGAAATGTTAATAATGAAAAAATTGCTAATCGAGAATTTTAGTGGGTAATTGAAAAAAATTGTCTCCAGAAAATTTCGATACTTGAAAAATGTATATAGAAATTTTAAGAAAAATTAGTAATTGAAAGTTTTTTAAATAGAAAATTTAAGTAATTGAAAATTTGTTAATAGAAAATTTAAGTAATTGAAAAATGTTAATTTCAAAAGATTTTGTTCCCAGTTTTTATTCTTGATAAAAAATTTAATTCATAAAACATGTTCTATAAAAAATTAAAACATTTTCTATAGGAAATTTAAGTAACTGAAAACTTTTTAATAGAAAATTTAAATAATTGAAAAATTTTTCGATAACAAATATCCGTAATAAAAAATGTTCCATAAAAAAGTTAACAAATTATGCAATTTCTATAGGAAATTCAAATAACTGAAAAATTTTGAATAGATAATTTAAGTAAATGAAAATTAGTTTTTTAGAAAATATAAGTAATTGAAATATTTTCTTTGGAAAACTTTTCCTTAAGTTGCTCGTAACTAAAATACTGTTTTAAGAAGTTTTAGTAATGAAAAATTGATAACGAAAATTAAAGTGGGTAATTGAAAAAAATTTTAATAGAAAACTTCGGTTATGGAAAAATTTTATACCAAAGTTTTAGGTAATTGAACACTTTTCGAAAATGTTCGAAAAAAATTTAAATTTTTCTATAGAAATAAGTAATTGAAAAATCTAATAAAATTTAAAAAAAATTTTATCTAAAAAATCTTAATATTTTTATATAGAAAATTAAGTAATTGAAAAATTTTTAATAGTTAGTTAAAGTAATTGAAATATTTACGATAAAAAAATTTAAATAGTTAAAAATAACTAAAAACTTTCATCGAAAATGAAAGTAATTGAAATTTGTATTGTTTAAAAATGAAATAATTTTACATTTTTCTAATCGAAGTTCATAATTAATTTTGTTTTCTTTTTGCATATTGTTTCACATGTGGATAAATATATGAATGTTTTTTGATATATATTTACTTTATTCTTTTTTATTATTTTCTTTATTCTGTTTTATTATTTTACTTATTCTTTTTTTATTTATATATTTTCTTTTTATTATTATTGTGATTTATGTTTATGAAAATTTTTATCAAAACGTAATTTTATTGTTGATGGGATAAGCTATTCCTATGCGCATTTCGCTGGTTGCTTAGGCCAGATCATCGGGAAACTTCATCCATAAAGATTTTAGAAAAACTAAAGATATTAAACCAAATAAAACTGTTAAACGTATAAGAAATATAGCAACAGTTCTACTTGTAGCAATATCAAAGTTTAAACAAAACACATCAACAATAAACAACAGTGGGTTCATCTCATCTTACATTCCCCACTACAATTAGTTGAAATTCTCTCAACATTAATTGTAGTTGTAAGTAGGTTAAGAAAAACAAAATAAAAACAACAACAACTTACAAAAGATGTTGTCAATTAAGTGTTTTTTTAGGCCGTGCACTTGCCTGTTTTATCAAAAAGTAATTTTAATTTTTGGGAATACAAAATTTTAATTTCAAAAGATTTTGTTATTCGTGCTTAATTCCCAGTTTTTATTCTTGACAAAAGATATGATTTTTTTTCTTTCGCAACCTTTAAAAAAATAATCTTAAAATAGTTGCACAGTTTTTGTTTGAAATATAATTTTCTATGCGAACGTTAACGTTCGAAATCGATGAACAGGCTGGAAGTTTGATATTGTGGGATCTAAAAATAACATTGACGAATGTGAATTAAACTACATATTGTCTTATCAAGTATCTTCAAAAATCTCCATATATCTAGTACTATAGAATTGGGTTTTCTGTTTACCTAAAATCACAATTGTACGATTATGAGTAAAACTTATATTGGCACTTCCAGCAAAAAGTCTACTTTTTGTAACGTTGCGCCAGCAAGAATTACAATAATTTCTCAAAAATTGTATATGTTTAATTTACTTTTTTATATTTTGGTTTAAAGAGCAACTAGCTCTCTCTACATTTAGTAACAAAAAAGATAACATTTGAACAACATGCACCAAAAATACAAGCTTATTTTCTTGCTGACGTAACGTTTCAAAAAGTAAACTTTTCTTTGCTCTCTCAGTAAAACGATTTGTTTGATGTACGTTGGAGAAAGAAGCAGAAAAGAACTGAAATCCTAATTTTCCTCTTAATTACTCAACTCAATGTAAAACTTATTATGCTAACCTTTTGATTACTTGAATATAAATTTTTCCACATACAAACATATTTTACTTAAATGATTGAAAATAAAATCCCCTGGGTATTCTTTTTGTCAAGAATAAAAACTGGGAGTTAAGCACGAATAACAAAATCTTTTGAAATGAAAATTTTTATATTTTTTTTTTTTTTTAATCCAAATTTTTAATATTTTTAATTAGGCTTAAGTTCATCAAATTTAATTTTCATTAAATTATTTTTTATGAAGAAAGGAATTTTTTTTAAATTATTTCTCGTTAAATTATTTCTTGTTATATTGTATAACATATACTCAGTCCTATACTGTAATATAAGACTTTAAGTCTTGTTTATGGGACAACAAATAAATAAATAAATGTAAGTAACTGAAACATTTTCTTTAGAAAATTTAATGTGCATTTTTTTAAACGTAAGTAATTTAAGAATTGTTTATAAAATGTAAGTAATTGAATTTAAAATTTTCTATAGAAAATTTAAGGTATTGAAAAATTTTCGATAAAAAACTTTAGTAATTAAAAAATTTTAAATAAAAATAGTGCTAAAGAAAATTTAAAATAAATAAAAATTTACAGTAAAAATCTAAAGTACATTATTAAGAAATTTTAAGTACGTAATTGAAAAACTGTTTATAAAAAATTATTTGGCTAGTTACTGATTACTTGTTACTAAAAACTGTTCTAAAGAAATTTAAAAAAAGTAATTAAAATATTTACCATTATAAACTTAAGAAAATAAATTGGAAAAGTTTCTAACAAAAATTTTAAATTGTTTTACGTACTAAAGTTTACAAAGCTTAAAAGAAATTTTAATGCTTGCATTCCAGGTAGAGCAATAATATAAATTATCCTTTTCACAAAGATGCGAATCTTATTTTTTTTAAGTTGCAGTAGAAGTTTGGTGGACTGTCAATTGCAATGCAATTTTTTTAATACTTCTGCCACAGCTCTCAAGATTTTCAAGATCATTATGTGAACGTAAAATCTTTGCATAAATATATTTCTGTCACAGCTGGTTGCAGGCAGCTCCAAAAATGAAATAAAAGCAGACATAAACAAAAGAAAAGCAAAAGTTTTACTCAAAATTTATAAAACAAAAAAAAAAATGCTTGATTATTTGTTGGATGTACTTGTGGGAAGTTTTTGTCTTTCGGTTACTAAAAAAAGGATTAAAGAATTTTATTTGAGAGATGCCGCTTGTCAAAGAAGATGGACATTTAGAAGTTTTAAATAGTGGCAGAAGCAACATCAGAAGTAGCAGCAACACAAGCAGTTGCATTTAACATCCTGCAAATTTACGGGGCAAAATGAAAAGAAAAAGACGAAGACGAAGAATAAGTCATTGTTTGAACGCTAAAATCATACTCTAAAGGTATAATGAGATAAGTGCTACTGCCGCTTCTTCTTCTTTCTAGAACTACTAACTTTTATACACGTATATAAATATTAAATGTTTTCTGCCACATGTATCGCCATCCATGTTGGCCATACGAATGAGTTTAAACGGTTCTGTAGTATGCAAATGTCCAAAATGTCGTTTGTATTCCCTGTGAGTCTATAGAGAGTGAAAGAGCGAGATAGTGGTTGCTTCTGAACTGTCATTGCTTTAGTTTTCGTTGGTAAATTTGAACAAAAATAAAAGCGAAATACAGGGATTCTTTTGATTAATTTATTGCGCTGACATTGTCGAAATTGAAGCTGTATGCAAACAATACTCTCATCTATAAAACTGAAAACCCAAAAAAGAAACAAAGAATACAATACAAAGAAAAATACTTTCAATGACACAAAATGATGCATGTCTTTTGGTCTTTCAAGTACTTTATAGATTTAAAAGCAACAGTAACATTTTGAGTTTAAGGATTCAAAAAATTCTTACCACTGAAAACAAAAAAAAAAAAACAAATAAAAAAATTTTCTGCAACTTTTATGAATTTTTGGGAAAATTTTTTATAGAAAATTGTCTATAATAATCGTTAACATTTCTTTAGAAACTTATGTAAACGATAAATTTCCTAGATAAAATTACAGCTATCAATAAATTATCTAGTGAAAATAAGAGCTATCGATAAATATTCTAAAAAAAAAAATAAATCGATAATTTTTCTGTAAAAAATTTAAGTTTTCAATAAATTGTCTAAACAAAATTTATGTAATCGATAAATTTTCAATAGAAAATTCATATAATCGCTAACTTTTCAATATAAAATTGATGTAATCGTTAAATTATCAATTGAAAATTTAGGTAATCGATAAATTTGCAATTGAATATTTATGTAATCGACAAATTTCCAAGAGAAAATGCAAGTAATCGATAAATTTTATTAAGCAAATTTATGTAATTAATAAATTTTCTAATTAATAAATTTTAATAGAAAATTTATGTAATCGATTAATTTTCTAAAAAAAATTAGTTTATCTATAAATTGTTTAAGCAAAATTTATGTAATCGATAAATTTTCAATAGCAAATTTATGTAATCAATAAATTTAACAGAGAAACTTTTCAATAGAAAATATATTTAGTCAAACATTTTCATTAAAAAATATATGTATTCAATTAATTTTTAATAGAAAAATATGTGTAATCGATAAATTTCCTAGAGAAAATTTACGTTATCGATAAATTGTGTAAACAAAATTTATGAAATCGATAAATTTCAATAGAAAATTTATTTAATCGATAAATTTGCAATAGAATATTTATGTAGTCGATAAATTTTTAATACAAAAATTGTGCAATCTATAAACTTGGAATAGAATTTTTATGTAATCGATAAATTTCCTATAGAAAATTAAAGTTATCTATAAATTTTATTTAGAATATTTATGTAGTTAATAAATTTTCTTAACCAATTCAAGTAATTAGTAAATTTAAATAGAAAATTTATGTAATCGATAAGTTTTCTAAAAAAAATTTAAGTTATCTATAAGTTGTCTAAGCTAAGTTTATGTAATCGATCAACTTTCAATAGCAAATTTTTATAATCGTTAGCTTTTGCATAGAAAATGACTGTAATCGATAAATTTTCAATAGAATAGAATAATCGTAAAATTTTTTATTGAACAATTATGTAATATATAATTTTTCAATGGAAAATTTTTGTAATCGATAACTTTCCTAGAGAAACTTTTAAATAGAAAATGTATATAGTCAATAAATTTCATTCAAATATATATATCGACCCCTAACCGCGAAAATAACGTAAGCGACAAAAATCAAATTTTACAGGAGAGAGCTTTTTTATTTTATTTCATATGAATTTTGTATGAAATTTGTCGCTTACAATAAAATTGTTTTTGCTATAAAATCGTAACGGTACCTTTTGTGACCATGACATTTTAGCAGATGATGCAAGTGTTGCCAATAAAGTCATTTATTAAAAAAAACGAAAATTGAAAATCATGTCGCTTACGTTATTTTCGCGGTTAGGGCTCGATATAATCGATGAATTTTTACTATAAACAATTTTCTTTATCCAATATTTTACTGTAAAAATTTACTTTATCTAAAATTTTCTATAGAAAATGTATGTTATCGATAATTATCCTAGAGAAAATTAAAGTAATGTATGTAATTGATAAATTTTCAATAGAAAATTTGTGTTATCGATAAATATCCTAGAGAAAATTTAAGTTGTCGATAAATTTATCATTTTTTAAACATTTTCAAAATTTATATAATCGATAACTTAACAATAAAAAATTTCTGTCATCGCTAAATTTTTAATAAAAAAAATTATTATAAGCTTGCAATAAAAAATTTATCTATTCAATAACTTTTCAATAGAAAATGTTTGTAATCGAAAAATTTGTATTTGAAAATTTAAGTAAACGATAAATTGGCAAAAGACAATTCACATAATCGAATATGTACTTCGTAACAGAAAATGTATGTAATCGGTACATTTGAAGTAGAAAATTTATGTAACCGATAAATTTTTTTTATCGATAACACAGTACAACAGCCAATCTGGGGGGTGAGAAATTCCAAGTCAGGGTGAATGTACTAGGTCAGTATAGTAAAACCCTCAAAGGGTTTGGCGTTCGCAGGTGTCAGTTTTTTTTTATGACATTTTAAATTTGTTCCTTATCTTGATGTTTTTTCGCTTAGTTGTAACATTTTGGCAAAAACGTAGTTTAACATAACTCGAGAACCTCTTGTCCGATTTTGATGAAACAAATTCAGAAAAATTAAGAATTACAATTTCTCTAATCTGTTTCTATACTGTTTTCTATATGTGCAACACTTTCGAAGTTAAAAATGAATGTATGAAGGGAAAAAAGTATTTTTTGCATAAAAATTTAAATATTTTTTTTTTTTAAATTCATAAAAAATCCAAAATGGAAAAAAGTGCCAAAACTAATTACTTTCGCGTAAAGTCACATAGCAAAAAAAGGCATAGATCACGAAAATCGATGCACGCGTTTCTCATTTATTCACAATTAGGTAAATGTATGAATTTCAAAAATTTGCTCCAGATATGCACAACATTATTTTGAGAAAACATTGACACTCACAAGCCGAACTCTCTCATATTTTTCTACTGTACTAAAAGAGAAATATTGATGTGGCAACACTGGTTCTGTAATGTTCGCATAAAACATGCATTGTAATTATGCTTCCTCTCTTTCTCACACTGGTTCTGTGATTTTTGTCATTCAACAAGTGCCGACGAACGCGAACAGTAAAAGTGATTTTTCTCCAGTTTTTTAAAAGTGAACAAAAGAGAACAGAATATGGAACTGTGCAAGGCAGATATAAATAGCTTTTGCTATTGCTGTGGTCAATATGTCTCAACACATAAAAAAAGGGGAAATTTCAGTACTGATTTTGTTCAAACATACGAGAGGTACTTCAACCAAAATGTTATAGTGAACGAAAATTGGGTACCAAATATAGTGTGTAAAAGCTGCTACAACCGTCTAATGGATTGGAAAAATAGAAGACGTGAAAGTATGCCATTCGGTATCCCAATGACTTGGACTTATCCTGGCGAAGGTCACAATCCATTGAATTGCTATGCATGTGCGAATAAATTAGCCGCAAAAAGGATAAGAAAATCGTATAATTACGTTGGTGTTGCAAGTGCCGCAACACCATTGCCTCATTCGGACCACATTCCTGTGCCAAAAGCTTCTAGCCCAGATATTTTCTCTTCTACGACTGCTCTGATATATCATGCACGTGATGATCCCCCATATGAGCCATCAGTATCCAATGAGCCAATTTTAATAAAGCAAAATAAGCTTGATTCAATTGTTGCCAAGTTGGAATTAACACAGCATAAATCGGAAGAGCTGGCTTCCATTTTGAAATCAAACAATTTGTTGGCACCCGGTGTGAAAGTCACAGCTTATCGAATTTTCAGGTGAGGCAGAAGGGCCAACAGTGGAGTCACACATTGACATTATGTGTGGTTCAGAAACTGATGATAGCGATGAATGCGATGCCACTAGTCCCGAACAACCACCATCGAAAAAGTCTAGGCAATATTTATTAAAATAAATAAAAATAAATAAATAAAATAAAAATAAAAAATTATAAAAAATGTTTACTTAATTTTTTAGTAGTTTATGGCCAGAAGTCTGGAGTTATTGGGGAAAATTTATAAAAAAGGCGATAAATGACACTTTTTTGAATTAAAACAAATATCAATATTCTTGTCAAAATGGGATACCTTCACTTAATTGTAAATAAAAGCAGAACGCGTTAATCGATTTCTATGATCTATGTATGTCGCATTTTGTTTATAGGTTATGTGACTTTACATGGAATTAATAACACTTGATCCTTTTTTCCGTTTTGGATTTTTTATGAATTTAAAAAAAAAAAAATTTAAATTTTTAGGCAAAAATATATTTTTTTTTTTCTCCACAAATTAATTTTTACCGGCAAAACTGTTGATTATAAAGAAAAACGTTATATGAACGGATTAAAGAAATTGTAATTCTAAGTTTTTTTGAGTTTGTTTTAGCAAAATCGGACAAGTGGTTCTCGAGTTATGTTAAACAAAAAAACATCAAGATAAGGAAAAAATTTAATATGTCATAAAAACATAAAAACTGACACATACGAACGCCAAACCCTTTGAGGGTTTTACTATACTGACCTAGTACCATCACCCTGACTTGGAATTTCTCACCCCCCAGACAATAATCCCAAAAATGTTCCATAGTGTAATTTAACCAATCGACAAATTTTCTAGGTAAAGTTAAGGCACTCGCTAAATTTCATAACAAAGTTTAATTAATCAATAACATTTCTAGAGATATATGTATATCGGTGGCTTAATATAAAAAGGCCGTACTCGATTTGTTTGTTTGTTTACAGTGGAAGAAAAAAAACTTAATAAAATCCGTAAAATTTTAGATAAAAAAATTTTAAATGCAATTTTTAATAAAAATATCTAACAAATGTTGAATTACAGCCCCTTAAAAATTTTAAATCAAGATACATGTGGCGTTAGCTACCAAGATAAACAAAACAAGCTATTTAAAAAAAAAATCGAGCTAAGCCTTTTTTAAATGAAGCCGTCGATACGTAAAAGACAAAAAAATTTAATGCAAATTTTGCTAAAATTTGGTTTAGTGCAGAAATTTCCCACATATATGAAATAAATCTTTTTGTTTTCAATTTCAAACAGCAAAATTTGCTGTTGTTTTTAAAAATTTAGTTGTACAGTTTTCGATGTCTGTCATTTAGTGTTCTCTAGTTTTTTTTTTTCTTTCTTTAATGTTGTTGTCTTTAACTGTGCCTCTCTAATTTCTTTTAATTAATTAACTTTAATGTTAACTAGAATTTAAAATATTTACAAAACAGTTACTAACGTACAAAAATTAAAAATAAATTTTTTTTGCTTTTTTTTTAAGACTCAAAAGGGCACAATTTCACAAGTTTGTTTCTTAAGTCTTTTGTTTTTATCATTTTAAGATTTTTGTGAAAGTTTAGCGTTTTTTCTTTTTTTTTCTTTTAAACGAAATTTAATTAAATCCATTACTAACAAAAAGAAAAAAAGTAAAGTTTTTGCCAAAACAATTCAAGATCTATATCTTTTAACAACTTAAATTGTCATTGCATTTTATACTTTAGACTTTGAAATCTGTGTGATAGTTTAGAGTTGTTTTGTTTTTGTTTTTTTTTTTGTTCCTTTTTGTCTTTCGTTTTACAATAAAACGCTATCAGTTCCAATATAAATAGAAAAAAGAGACTAGAAAACTACAATTGTGTCAAAGATCATACAATACCCAAACTTAATGTGTGGCATTTTAAATTCTGTTTGAATTGTCACAAAATGATTATAATGAATCAAAAGATAAAAATAAAATTTTGTAGATGTTGTTGCTGCTGTTGTGGCTGTACTTGATTTTTGTTATGTCGCTTTAAGGAAACGGAATATTTGAAATTAAAGAAATTGAAAAATTATTCAGATTGTTGTTAAATGATATTGAGTGAAGAAAAAAAAATATTTTTTTTATAAACATTTTTGAATTATGTAACGAATGTATTTTTCAATTTATAATCATAAACACATGTACATTTTTATTTAATTAAGTGGATTTAGTTATTATTTATTTGACTACATGATTTCTGTCCCAATTACTGTTCGTTGCTACACAAACATCCTGTCATTTTGTTTTACATTTAACATGAAAAATTTGAAAGTGTTACATTTTGAAGAAAAATTATTAAGCAAAAATGCCGCCAAAAGAATTTAATTAAGTTTTAACAAGCAAACATTTTAGCAAGTTTGTAATTAATAAAAAATAAGTTGTTATTATTTAATGTTATAATTTTAAGAGACATAGAATGACATTTTATAGCCAATATTGATCTAATATGCCCATGGCTATAGTCCCAAACAATCTAGAATGCCAAGCAATAACAATAAACTAAACACATCCATCCTTTCGGATTCCAGTCTTAAATTAGAAAAAAATTTCAATACATAAGTCAGCATGGCAAAATTTCTATCGAAAAATCAAAAACACTTATGTAATTGAAAAATCTTGCGATTAAAAAAATGATAGAAAAATTTTCTTATTGAAAAGTAGCATGATGAAAAGTTTTCCAATTTTGTTGTTTTTTCATAAAGAAAAGTCATATGAATGTTAAGATTTTTTGTAAACTTGTGACTTTGCTAATAATACGTGTTATTAGCAAAGTCACGCATTATTCTAGAGATCATTATTATGAATGAAAAAACCATGTAATAGCATTATTGTTAATAGAAAAATCCAATTTTCTTCTACTTTTATGACCGTAAGTAAACTAATCTTATGAACGCAAAATTTAAAAAAATCCTATGATCGCAAATGTCTTCTTAGTTAAAATGTTCAATAGATATTTTTCTATTTAAAAATATAATTGGAAGATTCACAAGGTGTGCTATCAAGTCATATCGTCATAATAATATTTTACAAATAAAAAACTTTAATGCTATGTTCATTGATTCGTCACAACTATACAATAGAAATCTAAGTTATAAGTGGTTGCCTACCGCAGTCATATATATTTCTTGGAATGATTTTAAGACATATGACTTTACAACTATATGACAACCTTGTGAATCCCCCAATTTATTGGAAATTTCCTTAGAAATTTTTGTATTTTATTTTTTATAGAATATGTACTACCTTTTTTCTATAAAAAAAATTCTTATTACATTTTTTCCATAAAAAAATGTCTTGATCGTCAATTATTTATAGAAAGGTAAAATTTTTTATACCCTCCACCACAATTAGTTGTGAAGAGGGTATATTAAGTTTGTCATTCCGTGTGAAACTATTTTATTATTCATCTCAGACCCCATAAAGTATATATATTCTGGGTTCTTAAGTAATTCTAAGTCGATTTTGCAATGTCCGTCTGTCTGTCCGTCTGTCCATCTGTTGAAAACACGCTCACTTTCGAACAACTCAAAAGAAATAAACAAACTTGTTGTCAAATTGCTTGTAGTTATCCTAAGCAGTTTGGGCATGAAATTCAGCAAAATCGGTTCAGTAGGACCAGAGCTATGAATCAAAATGTGGAACCATCACCTAAAAAAATTTATAACTTTGTTTCAAAAAATCACATAAATGCTGGAACAAGGCACGGAATGAGATAAGATTTTGCAAAAATTTTTTTTATTTGACTGGAAATCACGCTGTTAAATTTCGTGCAGATCCGCCCATAATTTACCCTAAGCCTCATATAATTACTTCTCCTGCAAAACCGTTTAGTACGCCTAAAACCGTAAAAAATAACGCTAGCCTAACAAAATTTGGTACGTTACGTTAGAACTATAAATAACGCTGTGAAATTTCGAGACGATCGGTCCATAATTTACCTTAGGCCCCATGTAAACCCTACTACCGGAAAACTGTTTAGTACGCCTAAAACCGTAAAAAATAATGCAATCATAACAAATGTTTGCTCGTCACAGTTTTATAGGACTATAAATGATACTGTGAAATTTCGTGAAGATCGGTACATAATTTACCCTAGGCCCCATAGAAACCCTACACCCGGAAAACAGTTTAGTACACCTAAAACCATAATTAATAACAAATCGTCACAATTTAAGATAATAATAACATCATACAGATATTACTCCTTAAACATTCGAACTGTCGGTGGAGGGTATCAAAGATTCGGCACAGCCGAATATAGCACTCTAACTTGTTTCTATTGCAAATCCTAAAATGGGATACAGAAATAATCTGATCCCATTTTTTCTATAAAAAACTACTCTGCTTCCAAATTTTTCTAAAGAAAATACTCTGAGGTCATATTTTTCTGCAGCAATATTTTCTGATTCAATATCTATCTATCTATCTATATCTATATCTATATCTATATCTATATCTATATCTATATCTATATCTATATCTATATCTATATCTATATCTATATCTATATCTATATCTATATCTATATCTATATCTATATCTATATCTATATCTATATCTATATCTATATCTATATCTATATCTATATCTATATCTATATATATAAAATAGGATGTGTGTATGTATGTAACGTATGGACTCCAAAGCGGCTGGGTCGATTTTGATGAAATTTTTAGGGCATCTTCAGAATATTCAGGCGGGTGCCAAAAAGCAGAGTTCACACAGTGAGATGTGATTTTTGATTTTCGGTCTGCGGGCGGAGGGGAGTGGCAAAATCCAATTTTCATATTCAATGACATCTTCATAATTTGGACGATTTTTTCTTTCAAATGATCGCCATGGTCCAACTTAGATTTATAAGAAAAGAAAATTTTGCCCCGCCCACTTTTACGTCCACTTTTTTCGAATTATCTAAAATCAGAAAACGGCTCCATCGTTTTGACAAATTTTTCTTTCAAATGTTCGTATCTTTTTAACGGATTTTAAAAATCGAACGCAAACATTTTTTCTAATTTGGACAGGACAACGTCTGTCGGTTCAGCCAGTTTTTCTATAAAAAACAATGTCATGATTGTAAACTTTTTATTAAAAATTCTTATGATAACTTTTTTTTAAATGAAAAATCATGTAATCATATTTCTTCTAAAGATATATTTAATGGACCCATATTTTTCTATAGAAAAAACCCTATAATCTCATTTTTTTAAACATTTTATGACCACATACTATCTATGAAGAAATCATATGATCGACTACTTTTCTATAGACACATTTTTTGTATTAATTTGCAATTAAGTTATTTCTAGAAGGGGTAACATTTTTTTATAAACTATTGTTATCTATTTATATAAAACGATCAAATTTATTGTTGAAGGGATAAGCTATTCCTATGCGCATTCCACTGGAAACTTCATCGAAAGATTTTAGAATAACTAAAGATATTAAACAAATAAAACTGTTAAGCAAATAAGAATTATAAGCAACAGTTCAACTGGTAACAATATCAAAGCTTAAACAAAAAGAACAACAATAAACAGTGAGTTTATGTTTTCTTACATTCCCCACTACAATTGGTTTTTAATAATTTTATTTAATTTAGAATGAAAATTTTAACAAAAGGTGCCAACAAATAATAATTAATACGTAATATTGTTCTGGGAAAAATTTGCAAACGGTTTCTTTACTTAAAATGTGTGTGGTCGCAAAAAAATGTTTGCTCAATTATGAACGCCATTGAAAATAATGCTGTGAACGAAGCTTTTTTTCTATCAAAAACATGTAAGAAGGTATAGTCGGTTAAGCCCGCCTACATGAAACCCTACACCTCAGCATACAACAACAAATGTTTGCAAGTATACCCCATTTGAGACCATTGGGCAATCATGAACCCGCCAGAACAAAATATTGTAATTGAGCTTAATATTATTTAAAAATCTTTATCTATAAGTGATTTTTGGAAGGGGTTTTTTGTAGCACCTGCGGTCATTTCGAACCCGCCAGTACACCATGTTGTCATGACATAGTAGCTATCGTATGTCATTGTCGCTTATTTTTATGTCAGTAGCAACATTTATAAGGAAGTATTTGCATGGGAGCTTTGGGCAAGCATGGACCAATTCCAAAAAAAAATTTTTAAGATTATTTTGATTGCAATAGAATGAGCTTTGACCAAATTTTATCCATATACCAACATAATAAGAAAGTCTTTTGGTAGGAAGACCCAGTTTGTAAAAATTGTAAATTCTATGTGTGTTTTAGTTAATAATGACAAAACACTTCGCATTCAAAATTTTTACAGTGAGAATTAAGCTTTGAATTTGTGGTCAACTTGTTATAAAATAGTATCTCTGATTTTGCCATTATTAAAAAAATTTGACTTGGGAACACTGTTTCAGGAGAACATAAATAAGAATAAAATAAATACACAATATTTGCTTAACTTCATTTTGAAAATGAATGAATCCAGCTGTTCGGAGGATAATGACATTCTGCAATGGTCAACCGACATGTTTTCAAATTCAGATTAAGAAGAAGATTAAGAATCGTTATCAAAGGTTTTCTTGGGAGTCAAAAATTTCATTAATAAGATTTAGTTTTAATGTGCTAAATTCCCAATTCTTTCTATTGATAAGCTGAAATGTATTGTTGATGGCATAAGCTATTCCTATGCGCACTTCACTGGTTACTAAGGCCAGATCATCAGGAAACTTCATCCAAAGATTTTAGAAGGGCTAAAGATATTATTCAAATAAAACTGTTAAGTGTATGGGAGTTATAGACACTCAAATGTCTTACCCGTAAAAACACAATGCTTAGACAAAACACCAGCAACAAACAGTCAGTTTATCTCTTCTTACAATCCCGACCAACCAATTGTAGGGTTGAATTTTTGTCAACTCTAATTGTAGTTGTAAGTGGAAAACAAAAAGAAAAAACAAAGATAAAAACAAATTACTTTACTTCATTGTTGCCAGTTCAGTTTTTTGCACTGCCACTTGCATAGTTGTTATCAAAGGTTTTCTTGGCAGTCAAAAATGTAATTAATAAGATTTAGTTTTGATGTCCTAAATTCTCAATTCTTACTATTGATAAGCTGAAATTTATTATTGGTGGGATAAGCCATTCCTATGCGCATTTCAATGGTTACTTAGGCCAGATCATCAAAAATTATTTAGTTTAAAATATATATTTAAATGTTAAAGATTATCTGAATATTTGTGTGTTTTACTAAAGATACCATTTTGCTACTTAAACCACGGAAATTCAAGAATAATTTTCGAAAAGGGCTCATCTCTGTTAATTGATTTAACCATTTTCATCAGCAAATATTACTTTAAATAATTTTTTGTTTAAACTATTATAACTAATAATTAAAGGCTTATAATTTTAGGAAAAAACTATGCTTTAAAAAGTCAAATGGTTTTAGAGATACAGTGCACTCGCGATAATATGAAAACCCCAAAATATGAAATTTTCTTCCATTGAATACTCTTAAATATGAACTTGTCCAAAAGCTTAAAAATATGAAAAACTTATAGTTGTATTTTTAACGGTTTTTATCTACCTACACATTGATAAAATCAAGATCTATTTTGATTCAACTGCATAATAACTTGGGGATTTCCCTAGCTATCGCTTTAAAATTGTCTTCAGTTGTTAATCAAAATGTTTACATACACTTTTTAGTTAGTTCTCACATTAACATGGAATTCTATATACATTTTTAAATATAATTTTAACGTGAAAAGTTCTTATATATGAATTAAAAAAAAAAATAAGTCTTGAACTTTAAAAAGAAAAATCAGGTATTTTAGAAAAGTTAGAACATTTCGGAAACGGTATTACTAATTTAGCGAACAACTTTGTTTTTTTTTAATGTTCTAACAATACGTTTATTTTACTTCGAAAAAGAACAATGTGCGGTCTTCCGAATACCCAAAGAATGGAAAATGCATGCACCGATGATTTTTGAAAATGAGATACCAAAAAAACACTGTTAGCGGACACGGCAAATATCTGGAGATTTTTAAGAGAGCGGGGCGTTTCTACCTTAACATTCGGAACATTTTTGAAGGGAAATTAAATGCAATTCGCAAATATGAACAATCTTGCTGAAGTGAACTGGCTTTGTTTTAATTACATAGTTCATATTATCGCGAGTGCACTGTATTCAGTTTTTTGTGTCTCCTGACCACTTTGTATTTTTATACCTGAGCCTTTTTCGAATTTCATGCTTCAATTACACAGTGTAACAACCTTCGGGCCATCGCCGCCAGCCTCAATGTAACGCGAAATAAAACTAGACTACTGGTAGAGAAAATCTGCCAAAGGGGTTTGCAAAGAAAGCTCAGGGTTTTAAAATATCTGGCCGTGCAATTATTAAATTTTTTGAAAAGGCGTATGGAATAAGTCAAAAAAAATATACTAAATGTAGTTCTGAGCTAAAAACTGTTTTCACATGTCTTCGATAGAATTATATGGCAATTATTTTCTTAGAATATATTTACCCTCTAACTCTTATTTTAAGGGGTAATTTTTGAACTTTTTTTTAACTTTCACACAAAAGTATTCAAAACAGCATGTTTAAAGGTTCAAATGTTCTACAAATATTATTTGCATCAAATTTTACTAAAGTTCGTACAACATACGTAAAATTTTTAATAACGGAAAGTTGAGTAGTAGCATTTATTTTTGTTTTTCGCAAAAGCAGTGGTAATTAAATCAAAACAGTGTAAAGTATTTCTGAGCTAAATGGTACATTAGGAGTTATACAAAAAAAATCTTATGGCATTTTTTTAAAAAAATTAAAAAATTTAAGTAAAAAATTTAAGGATTGACTGAAACCCGAAAATATGGAAAAACCAAAATCCCGGAAACCGGTATTCGCTGAATACCGAAATTTTTGGGATCGGGATTGGCTTCTCTAAATGTTCTATTATAACGGGTGTTTAAATTTGAGGTATCATCGCATCAGGGAGATTATCAGAAGCTACACAGCAAGAATAACAATGGATATTTTAAAAGAAATGTTCAAAAGTCGTCCTATTTGACACATTTAAACTATTTTTGTTGTGTTTTATGACATTTAAAGTGTGTACACAAATAATCCCACAACAGCTTAAGAGCTTAAAAACAGCATTATCGAGCAGATATCAACCATTGACAACATTTTATTGAGAAGCGTGACTGGGAGCGTGGCGAGCCCGTTATGGGTGGCCACTTGACTGGCATAATTTTTAACTTTGAACCGAAACCTTTTTGTCAAAAACTGAAATAAAAGCATTTTTAATATCCAAAAAACACTAGTTTTTTATTAAAACCAAATGAGACCTCAGTTTTGGATTCCCTTTAGTGACCTTTTCCATATAAGTTTCAACGGCAACCGTATTATGGTTAATTTATTCCTCTATCAAAAAACCGCAATCATTTAATGTCATGTTATGAAATAACAACAATAGTATTATTTGTTATTATTAACAACTTGTTCGTAGGCAGCCATAATATGGTTGTAGCTTCTTGATGGAGCACTAATTTAACCATAATATGGTCATCGGGGGTTAAAAAAAACCATAAGTTTTTAAAATAGTTTTGTTGAACGTGACTATATCGAAAAATATCTTTTATATACGTGTTTATCGCAAACTTTTTATAGAAATTAATATTTTCTTATATCGTTTATGATATATGTATATATGTATGTATATAGGATAATCACACGATCTCAAGGATATTCTTTTCACGAAAGTGCATATTCGATTTTTTTTTTTTTTTTAAGAATTTAAAAAAAAATTGTAAACCAGTTTCAAGCGATTGGCCCTTTAACAAACCAAGAGACGTACGTTAATTTCTATCACACATTTTTCCACCTGTAACTCACCCCTTTAACTTTTGCATAACATCCAAACAAAAAACGTCTGCACCAGAAACATTAAACTATATTTTAATTACAAAAAAAGAACAAACTTCTGAAACAAAACACCATGTAATTTAAGCTACTGTTGGCAAACAAAAAAAAGGAACTTTAAAAAATACATTTTTAAAATTGACATTTTGTTTTTGGCTACTGTAATTTTAGTTACTATTAAAATTTTGTTGCTGTTGTTCCCATTCCTTTGACTCTTAAATAGTTGTAAGTAGAAGTAGTTGTAATAGTTTAGTAGCAGTTGTTATTGTTGCAGCAACATTATTTGATTAAATTTATTTATATAAAGTTTTTTTTTTTTCTTTTCAAGTTTTACAGCTCAGATGTTGCTGCCGCTGCTGGTGTTTACCATTGCCAACATTTTGGATTTTTGTTGTTGCTGATGATGGTTTTTTTAAAGTTTTCGTAAAATATCTCCTTTGTCCTGTCACTTGGTTGTTCTTTTAGTAGCAGTTACAAAAACCTTAAAGAAAGCAACAAACACATCTACAAAATGGAAGAAAACCAAGCAAAATAAAACAACAATAAAAATAAAATAAAGAAATGTGAAGCGTACAAAATGCTATTTTGCATACATAAATTCATGTTTATAACAGCAGCTTTTTAAAGAGAATATATACACTGCAAAAAAAAAATGAAATGACAATTTGCCATAATTTAACTACCCAATAAAAACTTCGCCTTCAAAATAATGAGTTAAGTAATCAGGAAAAAGTAAAAGTACTACTTCCAAGTCTGATGAAAGAACCAATGAATTTTACAGGGATGTCCCAAAATGAACGTATTTATATGTAAGTCATTATACATCTGAAAAATAAGTAGTAATAGAAGTAATTGTAGTAGTTATATAGAATAAATCTACTTAATAAAGAGTGAAAGCAGATATTCATTTTAAAAAAGTAGGCGAAGTTTTTACTGGGTAACGAACAAAGAGAAAGAAATGTAGAAAATCTTAAAATTGTACATTTCGCTTTTACAAAATCATATGCGGCTTTCATGCCGTTGTTAGAAAATTAGCGATCTTTTATTCAACTCAAAAAAGCCAACTGAAATCACAACAGAAGTCTCAAAAGCAAATATCATTTTTTTAGTGTTGTCGAGTTTCCATATTTTTAAAGGATTTGTTGCAAATAAAATTGTTTATTGCATATACAATTAATAAACAACACATTGAATATTTTATTTAAAAATTTATTAAGACGGCCATCTTACAATAGTCGCAAAAATAACAAATTGATTTCAAAAAGTTGTTTACGAAGCTGAACGTTTTGAAATCACAAAATAATATGCCCAGAACACCTTTCTTGTGATTTAAAATCACTTTCATAAAATGTGATTTTCAGAACAGGCCTGATAGCAAAGTATTTTTTACAGATTAATCAAATATCCAGATTATTTTTCTAATTTTTATACAAATTAGAAAAATTATGTGATTTATTATTATTCCCACACCACAATAGTGTAGAGGGCATTACGAGCCCTTACCGCAATAACAGCTCAAGTGACATCATTTTCTATTTTCGTTTTTTTTTTTAACAAATGAATTTAATGGCAACACTTGCATCTATTCTTAAAATGTCATGGTCACATAAGGAACCATTACGATTTTATAGCAAAATCAATTTTAGCTTAAGAGCCAACATTTACACAAAATGTTTATGAAATATAATACAATAAACCTTCTCCTGTAAAATTGTGTTTTCGTCGCTTAAGCTTGTTTGCGATAAGATCTTGATTATGAATTTGTGCTGATGTATGTAACACATAAAAATATTGGCCCTAGACCCACTTTTAAGCAAACCGATCGATTCAGAATTACTCGATCTAACGATGTCCGTCCGGGCTGACTGGCTTTCCATGTAAACTTTGGGCGCATAGTACAGATCGCAAGTTTCAAGATAATTTGATGAAATTTGGTTCATAATTGTCACAATAACCAAGCACGTCTATAATTTCACATGGGTCCAAACATGCTTCTTTCCGGGGAAAAGAGTACTTGTGCCCATGAATCATCTTATAATGTTGGTATTTAGTTCAAATTCGGTCGAAACTTATTCTTTTTCCATTTAAATAAGCAAAATTTTATTGGCATCGGTCCAAAGCTCCAGTACAAATTCTACTCCCGAAAATAGCTTTTAATATCATTGCTTCCCTAAACATGTTCGTATTGACATACAAATTGGGAACAAAAACTTTTACAATGGTAACTTATCATGACAGAATATCCTTGGTGGGTCCAAAATTTACCACAGGTCCCGTATAAACTCCCTTCCGAAAATCAATTAAAAGCCAAACAAATACAGTAGACGCTCGGTTATATGAATACTAGAGTTGTCAACCGATTAAGAATAATTCGATTAATCGAACAAACAAACCCAAACTCTTGTTCGAATAATTTTAAAATGGCGATTTTCGAATAACGAATAAATCGATTAATTAATGTCGATTAATCGAACAATTTTATCAAAAAAATAAATTAGATAAAAGCTTAGGATTTGATTTATTCTTACACATTTTTCGTGATTTTGTAAAGGGTGGTCCCACCAAAACGCACGATGTTAATTGTAAATAAAACAAAGTTTTTGGAAAATTATCTTTATATTTTTTATTATTATAGAAGGTTCTATGACACCTATTTGTGAAACAAAATATCGGCAAAATGCTCGCCACCTCTTCGGTGGCATACCTCTTTCCGATGGTCCATATATATTTTCATTGTCTCTGAGATATAATTAAGGTTCAATATCGTTAAAGTGCCTAATAATCTCATCCTTTAGCTCTTGAATTGTTCTTGGCTTGTGTACGTACACTTTTTCTTTTAACGCGGCCGCTGAATTTCTCGCGCTTCGTTGGATGTGTGGCAAGTGGCACTTTTCTGTTGAAACAGTATATCTTCCATGTCCATATTCTCAATTTATGGCTACAAGAATTTCGATATCATCTCGCGATAACGAACACTTTTCACGGTAACTGCTTGGCCGACCTCATTGTCGAAGAAGTACGGTCCGATGACGGCACCAGCCTATATAAGAATTGAGCGAGCATGCATAGGTGTTTTCACATTTCCTACAGACCCGGTTTGCTGAAATTTGCGCACAATTCCCATGATTGTCGACACATTTGGTCGATTATTCTGACAAATAAAACCATGAAATGCATTCTGATTTGAACGCCTATTTTCATAGGAGGCTGAAAAATCTGAACGCGCTGCTTTATTGCGTACCTTCCATAATTGAATTGGTCAAAAACAGAAACAAAGAAATGTCAAATTCAGTTGGTCAAACAACTTGTGACTCACAATTAGGAAAGTTAAAAAATATTAAGAAAAATCGTGTTCAGTACGCATAGTATTTCAAAAATGTATTTAATGTTCTTATAAAACGAATATTTGACAGGCAATTCTATCAGCTGTTTTCTTTTTAAATCAAACGTGAACAAATTTTCAAGACAGGGGATTTTTCACTCTCGGGTGAAAAACTTTGTATCTTTGCCATTTGCGTAACTATCACAATATTAACATTGTAAACGATGCCGTGGATGACAATCCAACGACATCAAAAAATGCCGAGCTTGGGTCAATGGAAAAATACATAAAGAGAGACAGCGGTTGTTCTATAAAATAAATTGTATGCAGAAGAATGGCTGAATATGGTTGGTCTGCAAACGATTTTCCAAAATCCAAAGTAATATCGGATTATTTAAGAATTAGGGGTTTTACGATGTGTTTAAGTAATACATACAACGATATGGAAATATGATGAAAAGTTTTACGCATCAAAGCGGATTTGAGAAAAAAATAAAGAAGAAAATGGAAGATTTTCATAATTGAAGATAAATGGACAAAGATATCTATTTAAAATACGTAACTCTTTTATTAAAATAATTTTTTTTATTCGTTTTTCTCATCGATTAATCGAATAATTTTTAAGGTTTAATCGTTTATCGAACGAACAAAAACAATTATTCGAACAAAGTTGAAAGGCTAATAATTGACAACTCTAATGAATACCCAGTTATATGAACATCCAGAATTGTGAACAACGAAATTTTTACACATGAGGTTCTAAAGAGTTGCGCACCCATTTAACATCTGATATTTGCTTTATGTTTAGCTTTGAAATTTCATTATGAATCGACTTTCGAGCAACGCTCAAATATTTGAAATTTTTAATCAAAATAATTCGGCGAATGGGCTGAAGCACAAATTGATATAAATTTTGAATTTCCACTCAAAATTTTATTTTCCGATGAAGCCCATTTCTGGTTGAAAGGGTACGTACATAAGCAGATTTATCGCATTTGGAGTGAGTAGATGTCTTCAAAAACGATTATGGTCAGTATGCGAAAAGTTGTTGATAATTGTCGCCTTCTACACGCCAGCCGTGGCAGCCACATGGCAGAAATCTTATTTTAATTTCATAAAATGTTTTTTCCGATAAAGCCCGTTTCATTGATATTAAAAATATATTTCCTTTTTATATTATGATTAAAACTTGTGTCACTCTATATAAAAAAAAACCCTTTATTATAAATGTGTTCTGCTCCGAAATAAGCTAGTAAATATGAATATACGAATGCAAAGGAAAATTTATAAGATGAAAAATTTATTGCGAAAATGCAGGACAAGGCATTACAGAAATCCAGAAAATATATAACCGACTACTTTCATGTTCATTTATTACACTGCTTTACAAAATTTTTTAGTTTGGAAAAGTACCAAGAACGCCACATACCTAGATAAGTTAATTGAGACCTCCTGAACACGAAAAACGCTGTAATTTTTTTCCTAAGTACCGTTTTTTATATAACGGTACTTTTGTGTTTTTCGGTGTATGTTCCCACTCAAACCCTTGTGGAGCCCAACCAAAAAGTCCGATCGAAATAATAATTACAACATATTAAAAATTATTTGAAATATTTATTTTGTATTGTCTCGATTATGTGAACTTTTCCATTTAGTGAACAGGCCCTGTCTGAATTAGTTCATATAAGCGAGCGTCTACTGTAGATGACGATATCTTAATAATATTTGCCGAAAAGAACTTCTACATGAATCTTAACCTCATAACATAATTTTGTTCTGTCGGGCCAACGATTGTTGGGTCCAAAATAGGGTACACTCTCAAATGTATGTTTTAAATACTGTGGTGTAGGGTATTATAAGGTCGGGCTGGAACGACTATACGTCTTTACATGTTTTTTTATAGCAAAATTATTTTTAATTTTTTAAAAAAAAAGAAAAAAATCATACTTTTCTTTCACTGTACGTCGTTTACTGCTGCTTGTTTTGTAGGGAAAAATTTCAATGCTATTTGTGAGCAATGAACTGTTTTTCAAAGCTGCTACTGCTCTTGCTAAATATTTAACAAATTTTTTGTTGCTCCGGCTGGTTATAGTTGATGATGATTTTAGTTTTAAATGTTTTCGATTTTATTTAAACTAAGAGCAAAAAAAAACAGACATTTCTTACATCGAAGTTAAATATTCTGTTACTATGTTTTACTTATTTTCAAGTTCAGACACTGAAATGGTTCAGTTCGAAGTCGATTTGTTTTATTTTTTTCAATTCAGCATTTTTGCTGTCAAACTTTAAGTTTTTGTTCTTCACCACTTATTTTATACACTGTACTTTTATTTTTATTTTTTTTTTTTTCTTGGTCACCTCTGTTTTTCAAAGGCCCTGCCTGGCTGCCATATGATTTCATAAGTTCGTATTTAAAGACACGATTAGTTTTGTTCACTTTCAGAGCTTTTTTTCTAAAGAATCGTATGATTTTCTTTTTTTTTCTGGTACTTTTTCAATAAATCTTTGAGTTTTAGAGTACAAGTGTTCTGCATGTGGAGACCTCTTCCATGTGTTGTATTGTTGTATTGTGGTGGCTGGTTTTGTTGGTAGAACAATTATTTGTAGCATTTAACAAGGCAAATAGATACTAGAAGTCACTAATTATCCCCCAAAAACATTCAGTCAGTCAGTTCGGTCAGGCAAGCAGGCAGGCAGGCTGTCCTAACGATCTCAGTACGTACCCAACATGTCATGATTAATACCCAGTCATTATTTGTTGCCGGATTTTTCTATTTTTGTTTTTTTTTTTTCTTTTTTCTTGTAGATTTTCTAGTAAAATGAAAAACTACTAGAGGTTTCTTTATCATCATGGCCTTCTTTCGTCGTCGTAGTCGTCATCTTTTGTTTGGTTGGGCTTTTTTGAGTAAAAAGAATTTGTTTATGTTAAAAAGTTAACAGCCAGTAATTTAATTACTATAAATTGTGACTTTATGAACTTTTTTCTTGTTATTTTCTTATTTATTTTTTTGCTTTTTTTCTATTTTTGGGTGGAAATTAGTTAAACTATGTTGTAACATTTACTCGCCTAAGTTGAAAATTTGTTAGAAAAATTAAAAAAAAAATACTAGATTTAAAGTTTTGTTTCATGGGAATTAAGTGGAATTAATTTGTATTTAACAAATTAGTTGCATGTTGTCAAGTAGAAAATCAGTACATTTTGTTGTCTTTTTAACCCATTTTCACCGTTATATGCTTAAACTTGTTTAAGAGCATTTTTGCGAAAGTGTCATCCGTTAAAAATTTTAATTATTTTCCAATCTACCTTCTAACATTGTGACCTCATTAACGGTCATCTAACACAATTTATCACATTTTCGGTTAACAACAAGTCATTTACATGCCCTTTTTTAAACGATTCTTAGCATGAAAGAGTGTTGAAAGCAAAATTCAATTAAATTGTTCCTTTAGTTGTGAAAAAGATATTAAATTAATTCGATAAAAAAAGATAAGTGCAACAATTATAACATTTCTTCTTATTCATTGCGATTAAAATTATATGAAAAAGAAAAAACGAATCATATGATCTTGTTCTTGTTAGCTTTCGGGAAAAATATGATGTGAATAATATCTCTCTATTGCAAAATTTTTTTTTCAATTAAACTATTTATAAAAAATACAATCAGTTTTAATTAAAAAATTTAATCAAGTAAATTAAACGTTAAAGAGTACTACAGAAAATGTTGTAAATATCAAAAACGTAAAAAACGGCAGGTTTTTTTTTTTAAATAAAACAAAGAAAAAGTCAAACAAGATATTTGTCTATTAACCTAACCCTACGTTTCCACATGCAAGTAATTACTTGCAAGTAGTGCATACGTATTATCAACGAAAAATCGCAGAAAAAGCCGATTGTCTGAAAGAGCAAAAATTGTGTGAATGTAAGTGAAAAAGTGTGAGTACATTGAGTTTTTCGAACTTGCACTTGCGTGTGGAAACGGGAGGTAAAGTATGCACTACATTCATCGGAAAATTACCCACTTCTTTATTTATGTTACATTAATGAATTAATAGTTTGAAGTAACATGCATACTTATGCATACATTAATGTGGCATCTTTTCTAATAAATATGTATCATTAATAAAGTAACAATCAAGCATTAAACATGGTGTCAGATGTTTTACAATAAAAAGAAAGAAAAACATTTTGTCAAACATACTACATATAATTAAAAAAAAAAAAGTATTAAGAACGGAAATCTGAAATTAATATATTGAGAATGGAAGCCGACAGAGCTTATAAAATTCCAGCACAAAGTTTGCAAATACCGGAGACTTCGCAAATTATTAGCAAACCATGCTGCCATTAAATATGAAAGCATCAAATATGCCGGATACTTGGAAATCGTGGAAGAATCAATTTAAGATTTTTATGAGGGCATCTAATTTAGAAACTCAATCAAATACAAGAAAAGTGGCATTATTGCTACATAACATGGGCCTGGAGGCTACACAAATTTTTAATTCTTTTGATTTGGATATAGACAACGTGGTTTATGCAGACTTGGTTGCAAAATTTGATGAGTATTTTTTACCTAAATACAATATAGCAATGGAAAGACACAAGTTTTTTACGCGCAAGCAGATGTCACAAGAAAGTATTGATGAATATGCAACAGTACTAAAAAATTTAAGTTTAAACTGCAAATTTGAAAATTTAAGAGAAGATTTAATAAAAGACATTTTTATTTGTGGCCTGACCACCCAAAATTCGTACATTAAAGAGCGTTTACTTGGTGAGGGTGAAATTAAGTTGTTTAAAGCTATTAAGATAGCTAAAAATATGCAGATTGTTAAGGAAAATGCATCGCAGTTGAAGGAAGAGTTTTCTGAAGAACAGATATATACAGTAGCGGCATTAAATAAATTTGGCAGAGGAGCAGCTAGTTCACAAAATTATACGTGCAACAGATGTGGTACTTCACATAAAGAAAATTGTCCCGCATTTGGCATGGTTTGTCATTTTTGTAAAAAAAGAAATCACTTTGCGCGAATGTGTTTGGCAAGACAAAAAGGCACCGATAATAACAACAACAACAACAAGAAATATGTCAAAGCTGTAATTGATAATGACGGTGAAGAAGATGATCAGTTATAGCGGTGAACAAAGTGGGAGCATCTAAAGCAGCATCAGAATGGAAAGTCGATCTGTCCATAATGGGAATGAGATCCCCTGTCATTCCAGATTGATACCGGAGCACAGGCGAATATTTTATCAATAAGTACTGCTAATTATCTTAAGATTAATAGGTTTATTAATAATTCTGGTAGAAGACTTTCAACCTTTAGTGGCGAAGTATTACCTTTTAGTTGGTGTGGGGGTATTGAATTTAAGTATGGGTCTTATACGTCTAGATTTTATGTTCTTGATATGATTTGCAGTAATATTATAGGTTTAGATACGGCTGTGGAAATGGGTCTTATTGGTAAGATTAGTTCTATAGGAATGAATAAAGTTTTGGATGAATATATGGATTTGTTTTCTGGGCTGGGTTTGTTGAGGGATACGTGTGATTTAAAGTTGAAGGATAATGTTAGACCAGTTGTTGATCCCCCGAGAAGAATCCCATTTTGTTTACATGATGATTTGAAAATTGAATTAGAAAGGATGGTACGGCTTGGAGTTATAACTCCCGTTACGGAACCAACAGAGTGGGTAAGTTCAATAGTTTTGGTAAAGAAACCCAATGGAAAACTGCCATTGTGTTTGGATCCTAGGAACCTTAATGAGGCTATTCTTCGCCCTCATTATCCATTCCCTAGTATAGATGATTGTAAAGCAAACATGAGTGGTTCGAAGTATTTTAGCAGCTTGGACGCAAATTCAGGGTCTTGGATGATTCCATTGAGTAATGAATCATCGAGATTGTGCACATTTATCACCCCATTTGGGCGATATAGGTTTCTGAGATTGCCGTTTGGAATAAACGCGTCACCAGAAATTTTTCATGGGGAAATGATAAAATTATTTGGGGACATCAAGGGTTTGATTATTTACATTGATAATTTCCTAATTCATGCGTCTACTTTAGAGGAGCATAATAATATTTTGCTTAAGGTCCTCAATAGAGCTAGGAACGTCGGTCTGAAATTTAATAGATTGAAGTCAAAGTTGTGTGTGAGGAGAATTAAATTTATTGGCCATATTTTTGATGAGAGAGGTGTTGGCCCGGATGATGAGAAAATACAATCAATAGTGAAACTACCAGTACCAAAAAATGCTGAGGACTTGCACAGATTTTTGGGCATGGTAAATTACTTTTTTGTTGTTTTATAGATAACCTGTCCAAGAAGAACCAGCACTTGAGGAATTTACTAAAGAAAGATGTACTATGGCACTGGGAGTCGGCTCAGCAAAAAGAGTTTGAAAATTTGAAACGCGAATTAACTAAGGCCCCAGTACTAACATATTTTGATAAAACAAGACAATTAGTCTTATCTGTGGATGCCTCGAAATTTGCTGTAGGTGCAACAATTTCACACGATAAACATCCTCTTGCATATGCCTCAGCTGCACTTACAGACTGCTAGGTAAACTATGCACAAATCGAAAAGGAGTTGTTGGCGATTTTATTTGGTTGCACTAAGTTCCATCAGTATGTGTATGGTTCTAAAGTGGTAGTTGAGACGGATCACAAGCCTTTGGTAGCGCTTTTTAAAAAGCCTTTATATAAAATTCCCGCAAGATTGCAACGTTTCGGTTTGAGAGGCTGAAATTGCCCCCATCTCCCCTCGTGGTCCTATTTTTTAAATAATGCTTCCCTTTTGTGTGTATAAAGATATGGTTCTATCTTTGTTTTAAATTTCATTAAAATCGGTTTGATAGTTTCTGAGAGGAAGAAATTTCCCCTTATCATCCCTTGTGTCAATAAAAACCTATGTCCCAAATTTTGCGCACAAGGTTACATGGACAGCCAGCATGCCAGCCAGCCGGACGGACATCGGTATACTTTAAGGTGGGTCTTGGACCAATATTTTAAGGCGTTACACACATCAGCACAAATGCATAATACCCTCTCCACTATTGTGGTGTGGGTATAATTATAATCAAATTCATACATTAAACCTCGATTAACCGGGTCTCTATTAATCGTCTACATCTATAAACCGGCATGCGTCTCTTTTTATTTTTTCCATCTTTTATCCATGCTATACCTCTACTATCCGTGCTTTGGATTTATATGTCTATTAACCGTGCTTTATATCTATTATCCGTGCAGCATTCATACATATTTTTTTGATGTAAATCTACCACACATAAGAACATATTTGCGTTTTTATTCATTTAGTAAGTGAGAAAGGATCTGCTAACACCTATTGTGGAATGATGGCTCCTTCAAATAGTAAATTACCAAAAATTACTTTGATTCATGACTACGACAAAAACATATCTGTTCAGTTGCTGTCTGAAAATTATGGGGTTGGTAAGCAAACTCGATTGTGCAAGAACTTTTATGTGCAGGTAACAGACATGAATTCGTTAAATCAATAAATATTAAAATAGCGATATGGGCAGCAGCTGTTTCTTGGGATGATGTATCCGGGCAAGTCTTGAATAACGTTTGGTATAATTTACTAGTTTTTGAAGATACAGTAAGTGATTGTCATATAATACAATCAGATATAGAAATACCCTTTTGGTTGTTCCCCTGATGATATATCAGAGTGGATTGAATGCGAAGCAGATGTCGTACTGTTTGCAATTTTATCTAATAATGAAATCGTTAGCATGGTCAATCGAGCTGAGAAAAAAGAGACTGAAATAGAAACTCCAACGTTGGCACAGGCGATAGAAGCCTGTGATGATCTGTTAAGTTTGTAGAAAGTTCTTCAATTATATCAGAAGCAGATAAAATCTATATGCATCGTATTCAAAACCAATTATTGAGAGAATAATTTAAAGCAAAGAGGCAAAGTACTATAAAAGAATATTTTAAATAAACAAATATTTCATCAGAAGAAATGCAAAAACAAATATCAGTCCTTGTAAGTTTACAGGAAAAGCAAAAAACGTTGTAAAATGTACAATTTTTGTGCAGACATGTAGTTTGATCATCCAAAGCATTATCATTAAAAATCCCAATTTTAATGTTTTTGATGATGCATACATATTTGATTTTGCATTCTCTATGACGAATTTTATGTATCTATCTATATATATAAAAATTAAAAATTTATAGACTCCTAAACTACCGAAACGATTTTCCTGAAATTTTTACAGTAACATCAAGTGAGCCCTATAGGGGCAGGGGAATTGGTACCCCCATTGGATGCCAATATTAAATATCGCATGTCTTAAGAGCCGCTGCACGCATTTTGTTGAACTTTTGGTAGAAGGATCTCCTAAGCCCCAAAATTGAAATAAACTAGCAACGTGAGAAGTGGTTCCCCATAGAGCGCCAATGTTTAATATCGCATATCTTAAGAACTGTTATAGTGAGAATGTTCAAACTTTGTAGAAGTCACTCTTATGGTATACTACACTTTCGAAAATAAAAATAAAGCGGGGAGGCGCAGGGGGGAAATACCTCCCATAGGATGCATATATTAAATATCGCTCAACTGAAGAACTATTAAAGGGAGAGTCTTCTAACGTGGTTAAAGCTACTATTATGGTAAACTATAAATTTCAATATGAAATGGGCGGGGTAGGCAGAGGAGGAGCAGTACCCCTCATAGATAGAAATACTAATAAGAGCCGCTGCACGCATTTTGTTGAACTTTTGGTAGTAGGATCTTCTGAGCGCCACAATTGAAATAAAATAGCAGCGGGGGAAGTGTTACCCCCCATAGGACGCCAATGTTTAATATCGCATATCTTAAGAACTGTTATAGTGAGAATGTTCAAACTTTTTAGAAGTCACTGTTATGGTATACTACACTATCGAAAAAAAAAATAAAGCGGGTAGGCGCAGGGGGAAAACCTCCCATAGGATGCATATATTAAATATCGCTCAACTGAAGAACTATTAAAGGGAGAGTCTTCTAACGTGGTTAAAGCTACTATTATGGTAAACTATAAATTTCAATATAAAAATGGGCGGGGTAGACAGAGGAGGAGCAGTACCCCTCATAGGTAGAAATATTAATAAGAGCCGCTGCACGCATTTTGTTGAACTTTTCGTAGTAGGATCTGCTGAGCCCCAAAATTAAAATAAAATAGCAGCGGGGGAAGTGGTACCCCCCATAGGACGCCAATGTTTAATATCGCATATCTTAAGAACTGTTATAGTGAGAATGTTCAAACTTTTTAGAAGTCACTCTTATGGTATACTACACTATCGAAAAAAAAATAAAGCGGGTAGGCGCAGGGGGAAAACCTCCCATAGGATGCATATATTAAATATCGCTCAACTGAAGAACTATTAAAGGGAGAGTCTTCTAACGTGGTTAAAGCTACTATTATGGTAAACTATAAATTTCAATATGAAATGGGCGAGGTAGGCAGAGGAGGAGCAGTACCCCTCATAGATAGAAATACTAATAAGAGCCGCTGCACGCATTTTTTTGAACTTTTGGTAGTAGGATCTTCTGAGCGCCACAATTGCAACAAAATAGCAGCGGGGGAAGTGTTACCCCCCATAGGACGCCAATGTTTAATATTGCATATCTTAAGAACTGTTATAGTAAGAATGTTCAAACTTTGTAGAAGTCACTCTTATTGTATACTACACTTTTGGAAATAAACATAAAGCGGATAGGCGCAGGGGGAAAATTCCTCCCATTAGATGCATATATTAAATATCTCTCAACTGAAGAATTGGTTTAAGCAGTGTAGCGAAGCGCACCGGGCTAAGCTAGTGTTGTATAAAAATAAGTGGTATATTTGAATCTGTATCATAAATCAAATGTTTAAATAAAAATAAATAAAAAAAAATTAATTTCTGTATATTTTAATATAACCTCTTTAACCATGTATTTCGATTATCCGTGCTGGTGCCGGTCCCACGAGATCCGGATTACCGAGGTTTTAATGATGATCATACAATATAATTTTTGATCAGATCAAATCGAAATTTTTTCTCCAAAATTTTCGTTTAAAATTTTTTTTATGATACAAAAAATATTTTACTGAATTTTCTATTGTTAATGTTATTCTCACCACTTCTTTTTCAAGAAAAAGAAAAAGAAGATTTAAAATATTTTTAACAGAAACTTAAACTGCTTTTAAATGTTTATTTAATAAGTAGTTTTTCTTCTCTATTCCCACTAAAGAATTGAGTTTTTTATTTGTCTAACAAAATGCATTCAGTTTGTCATTCCTTTATTCCCTTAAAACAAAATAAAAGCATCATCCTCATTTGCAACAAAATACAAAATAGTTTTAGTATTTTCCGCATATTTAAATATCTAGTCGATGAAGTAGAAAAAACAAACAATTCAGAAAACAAAACTAAAATAGAAAAGAATTGGTGTATTGTTGTTTCTGAATCACGTTTCTAACGTTTTTATCAGTAAAACCAAAACGTTAGAAATGGCAACAACAATAACAACATCGAGTTCTTTAACTTTAAAAGAACGGAAAAATATGTTGCAGTTTCAATTCAGTATAAACAATTTGAAAATGTTTTCCATCTAACACTATTCAGAGTTAAGGCTGTCTGTTTCTCTGTTGGTTTCTATTAACTACATCATCTTCATGGACTTCTTGTATTTGTTAGATTTTTTCTTTCTTGATTTTTTTTTTTTTTTTTATATGTAAAATTTTACATAAAAGTTAAAAAGGTGGTTTTAACCAAATAACAAGCTAAAGGTTAACACTTCCTTTTTACCAATATGAGTACTTTAAAGGCCGTAAACACCAACAACAAATTTCAAGAGAAAACAGCAAACAATTCAACCTTACATTTAAAAAGTACGCTGAAAAAAATTAGGAAATCTTTAAAATACAAGAATTTGATTTTAAAATTTTGGTATTCAGAATAAATGAAACCTTTCCCTCAACAATAAATTTCAGTGTATTTATCAAATATGAGAAACTGGGAATTTAGCACGTCATACGAAGATCGTATTAATAATAAACTTTGTATTCCCGAAAATAACTTTGATAATATAATTGCATGTGCCCGTGCATAAAACTGAATTGGCAAATTGGTTAAGTTCGTTGTTTTCTTACGAAGACAATAGAATGAAGCGGTTTGTTTTTTCTTTTAACCCACTTACAACTACAATTCGAGTCGGAAAGAACCCAACCAATTGTAGGGGGATGTAAGAAAAGATAAACTCACTGTTTATTGTTGGTGTTTTGTTTAAACTTTGATATTGTTACAGGTAAGACTTAGAGAGTTTATAACTCTTATTCGCTTAAGGTTTTATTTGTTTAATATTTTTGGCTTTTCTAAAATCTTTGGAAAAGGTTTCCTGATGAGCTGGTGTAAGCAACCGGTGAAATGCGCATAGAGGCTTGCTTTCCCTCAACAATAAATTTCAGTGTATTTATCAAATATGAGAAACTGGGAATTTAGCACATCATACGAAGATCGTATTAATAAGAAACCTAAATTAATATTGTTTCCTTCCGTGCGGGAAATGTTTCTTAATTGTTCGTAAAGCTCTTATTCCGTGACCATTGAAAAGAATATTATAATTAAAAGGACCGCGTTGTGATAGATAAAGCAAAACGTTTTTTGTTTTTTTTTGTTAGGCCTAAAAGTCAGGGGATTACCCCTACTAATGCATTACATTGAGTTGGAACTAGGGAAATAGGTTATGGGAAGGAGGATAGAGGGAGAATTTCAACTTGCACTTATTCATGTTGAAAGTGAGAGGAAAGACTTGAACAAGAAGGTTATTCAACATACGAACAAAAACTAATTTGCCCTGAAAGCATTGTATGATTCACCAGCCAATCGACCACAAAAGAATGGGCTCTTGCGAAAAAATTTTTATTTCGAAAAAACATACGGGTTTGTTCTGTAACAGCCGCTTTCGATAAACTTTTCTATTGAATATGAGAAATGAAACAAAAATACCATAAATTGAGACAAACAACTGTTTTTTCACTTAACTGTGTCTCTAATATTTTTGGCGATTATTAGCTGTCACGCAGGGAAATTACTCGCAAATTTACAGAAAAAGTGTGTCTGAAAAATTTCTGTGAGAAAGTTCCTACTTTGAACAGTCGAAAAAACTAATGAATAAAAACGGAGCGAGAAAAACTTTTAACATTAAAAAACATGTTGAAAATGTAAAATGCAAAGAATAATAATAATTTTGTTCTTAACACATTTTTTCATTGTTTAATTATTTTGCTTTTAACATTAAAGTCGCACCGTTCATTATTTGGTATAGAGGGTGATTGTATTTTTGCCGCCGTCGTTAAAAATTTTGTACAATTTTAGTAAATTTTGGTCGCCGTCATCGATATGTGTGACTGGCGTTCTCAACGTCTGCAACTTCACATCGGCTTCGAATTGACGTTTATAACGTAACGACGTAATCTCTCTTGATGGTTTTCGACACGAGTTACAGACACGTTTTTTCTCACTTTTCGAGAAACGATGCAATATTTTGTTTCACATCTTTTCAACGCGAGAAGTTCTCACTAAAGTTAAAGAACATGGGTACAGATCTCTAATTTCAACAGAATACATCCCGTTGTAGCAGTGTTGCCAATCCATGTGTAATTGCACATATTGTGTGTAATTTCTAATTTCATGTGTAGCCTATGTGTAATTAGCTCCATGTGTAATCTATGCGTCATTTTTTTGAGCTCATTTTTTTCCTTAAATTAATTTTTGCAATCTGACAATACTTAGTACAGATATGTATGTTGTACTACATCTGTAGTGCGATTCACTAACTTTTATAACGATAATCGAATCGTTAAAATAAGTATAACGAAAATTTATCGAATATGCTATTCTGTAAAATTTTTAACGATATTCGCTGTCGTTTAAAGTCAGCTGTTACTTTAAGCAATTTTTTTGTCGTTATCTTAGCGACAATAATTTAGTATGTGTTTATTTTATCGATAAAATGTTTTTTATGTTTAAAATAGCTTACATACATACAAAGATATATTCATATGTATATGTATGAACAAAAACAAAATAATAAATTTAAAATTTGCAAAAAGAAAGCAAATTAAGAACAAAAATAAAATTCTAAATGTAAAATTCACAAAAAAAAAATATAAAACCACAAATTAACCCTTCGTCTTACTTATGAGTCTGGCCAGACCTTTTTCAGTGCATTTTAAATGAAAAAATATGTGTAACAAGGGGGGTTAAGAAAAATTTCATATGTTTTTATTTTATTCTCTTTTGTGCTTTTCGTTTTTTTTAACATTTTGTAGACAGAGATGTTACAAAAAAAACAGCTGTGTACTATCGTTAAAAAAAATTACAGAATCACACTATCGTTACTGTAAGCGAATATAAATGTCGACAAATAGTTAAATTGACTATGGAAATTAAAGCACAATTTTTAACCTCACTAACATTTTTTCTAAAATGCTTTTTAGATTGTAAAAGTTATGAAAATGTTGGCAAAAATAACTGTATAAGTCCCTGTCCAGACCAAAACTTTTGCTTCAGAAATTATTGAACTTATTGGTGTGTTTAAGGTAAAAAGATTAGGAAGAGGTACACTTCATTTTCATGCAGTTATTTTTTTATTTCAACTTGAAGTTATTTTTATATATAAAATATAAAATGACAAGACTAGAATTCATAATATGGACACAAAAGCAATTTTAAAGCAGAATTTTAAAATATTGCAAGTCTAACCGATGACTAACTTTGTTTTCCAAATTGTTGTTACTTTCCCGGTTTTTTAAAACACTTTAAACCTAAAATATTCCAAGAAGCACTTTAGGCTCAAAACACACTTTTTGACACAGTATTCCTGAAAAAATAGTTTTAATTTCAAACGAATTATTAAAAATTAAAATTTTAAGCAAATTTTTACTAAAATATTTGGATTTCATATTTAATTAAGTTGTAAAGATTTTTATTAAAAACTAAATTGAGAAAAAAATGCATGTGTAATTTTTATTCAAATGAGTAATTTCGAACACAATTGTGTGTAATTTTTAGGGTGATCAATTAATAGGGTTTTATTTTTGTCAATTAAACGATTATTCGATATAAAGCATTTTAACTTATTCGACTAAACGATGAAATTTTTAAAATTTGTCGATTAATCGAATAATTTTAAATTCAGAAATTTTATATATAACGAGATTTTTTCGATAATTTTAGAAAAATCAGTACTTGAGTAAATAAACATCCTTTTCTAAATAAAACTTTTCAATGTAGCTCCAAATTGTTGCTTCACTTTCGGTCACTTAGATTTAAAGAGAGTCAATAAAACTTTGGATTTTTTGAACTATTTTCGAACATTCCATCCTCTGCTATGCTTCTGCAAATAATTTCCTCTAGGCAATCGATCGAAGTATCTTGTTTAATTTATAGTGTTATACAGGGGTGTTCTGGAAATCGAAAACGCAAAACGAAAGAATTTTAAACGTCGTTTTTTAATAAGATTTCTGTAATAAAAGAACTTTATGACGAATATTATACAAATATTTTTCTATTCAACCGAGTTTTATAACAAAAATTATAAAAATTTGATTTAAAGTGTGTTAAAAACAACATTCAAATTCGTGCGTTTTGCGTTTTCGATTTCCAGAACACCCCTGATAGTAATCGAAATGAAGTGAATTTAAAATCGAGCAAATTTAAAAACAAACCTGTAATGAAAGTTCATACAAATATTCAATTTTATTTACGTCCACGAAAAACAAATACAACCCACATTGCGACAGTGCTCAAAGAGGTAATAAGCTTTAAGTGTAGTTACTCCAGAGGAAAGGTAAAGCTGAAGGTCCACACCATGCTTTCATGCGTAGATGCGTATGATACTTTTTGTGCGTTTCTAAATTCAAGTTACATACAATGCGTCTTATGCGCCAAATTTGTTTTTTTTTATCAGCTGTTGTGCTAATATGTTTAACAATTAAAAACAATTTTGCAAGAAATTGAGAGTGTAATTGATATTTTAATAGAATTTATTTAATAGAATTCATAGGGGAGTAAGCTTTTATTATAAAAATATTCGTGATTTTTCACGGTATCAATAAGTTTCCAATTCATGGTATTTGTTAAAAAAATAATAAACACAACAAAGATGACACTCAGAAGATAAAAGTAATCGATAACTTTTGTTCTTGTTAAATTGTCCTCAAAATTAATTTTAATGTATTTTATTCATTAAAGTTTATACAATCTTTATTACGAAAGCTTTTTCTCTTATTAAAACACTTTTTAATGCGAAAACATAGTAAAAAGTAATCCACCACACAAACATATTTATCGATAACATTGAAAATAAAATATGATTTGCATACCATTGGCCATCAATAACAGCTGACTTTTTTTCACCACACATGCGAAAAATACAAAAGTAGAAAGTAACCCTACTTTCATGCGTTGATGCGTCTATGCATGCTCTGCATTTTGTTGTGTAACTTTTCATATACAATTACACTGATTCAACTTGTTTGTCAAATGCATAAAAAGGACAGACGCATAAACGCATGGTGTGGACCTTCATCTTAAAGGACACAAAACTAGCTATGTAGGTGACTGAATTGTGTGGGGGCATAGGAGGTGGTAAATTTTCACTGGGGACAACAACTGCGACAGGCAGGTACATATATTTAGGCTTTTTCAATTACCTGCTACAAAGTGACAAATAGATGCCAATAAACCTCCTCCCAGGATATCGCCATGTAAAAGTGGCAAGTCCCCTTCATATAAAGTTTTAGAGCCCGAACTAGTCTCTACTAGTTTGGAGCTGTCACGTGAACAGTTTAGTGTCATGTCCCTCTCCCCTTGGGTTATGCCAACCAACATCTATAAGAATAAAGACTTCTTTGGTTGCCTATTTTTCTCCCAGTGTACTCACTTCGTTTCCCCCTGTTTTCTTATTTTCATGCGTTTTTCTTTCATTTTTCTCATTTAGTTTTTTTGTTTTGTGGTTAGTGCTGCAAAAAACAGCAACAACAATAACGAAATAAAGTTAATAAAAAAATAAACAAACAACCGCGTGCAAATGATGCTATTTAAAGCGGCGTTTAAAATTTAACTAACAAAAAAAACGTTATCTAGGCTTTTTTTTTTTGCTTCTTTGCCATTTTGGCTTAAACTAATAGTTTAGGCAAAAAATGGCAAAACAAATAAGCAAAAAACCCTCTTTAAAAATAAACCGCAACTATGCAAAACATACGAATACAACAAAAATCTTCAAGTCTTTAAACCAAAAAAAAAATATAAAAAAAAATTTATAAAACTGCTGTTTTTATCGATTTAACAATTTGGGCTGTTTATGGTATTTTCGGCAAAATTTTTTCAAAGCTTTCAACTACAGATGAAAGAAAGTATTCTTAATTTGTTAAAATATAAGAGACATTGAGTTTTTTCCAAATAATCCCTTGATTTGTTTAGAGATCATACGATTTTTGCAAAAACAAAAAAAAATCGATTATATGAATTTTTTACAATTTATGAAGGAAAAATTCGCAAGCCTATGAGTTTCTTAAAAAGAAAACCGATCACATAATTGTTGTACCCTCCACAACTCTAACGGTGTTTCTAAAAAATAATGATGCATTATAGTTGTGTAATATATTTATTAGGTTACACGAACCCTTACAAAGTGTTGCAATTGTCTAAATTACAATGGAACATAATAATAGCTACGTTTTACACTCAACACTAACGTGTACTTAGCGTGTTAAATATTGAATGCAAAGTTTGTACTAAAAGCGATATTCACCACGCTTGTAGCAATTTTCAACATTAAATTTTCTTATAATTCCAATAAGCGTTAACAGCACTGAATTTCAAAAATTAATGTCAGCTGTTGGTAAACATTTTGCGACAAAAAAAAATATAATAAAAGTAAAACAAACTAAAAACAAAAAGTTTTTATATCCATCACAATATAACTAAAAATCACAATGTAACGCAAATTGTCCGCAAACACAAGAAAAAAATACTTGCTTGCATAAAAAAGTACTTTACGCAGATTCCAAAAGAGGGTATTATCTCACACTCAGTTATAACTGCGGGTAAGAAATGGAACAAATTTGCCATTTATTGTTGCAACATGTTTAGAAAGGAAAACGACAACTTCTCACATTTTTGCATATATTTTTAGAATTGAACAAAAACCCGCACGAATGGTAGCATATATGGAACATTATTGTCAGAAAAGAAAACACCATAAGTTTGTTATTGGGTATGAAACACTTTAAATATTCATCTAAGACCCCATAAAATTCTAAGTAATTCTAAGATGATTTAGCCATGTCCACGTCCACACGCTCACTTTCGAACCAATCAAAAGAAATAAACAAAATTGATGTTTAATTCTTTTTAGTTCTCCTAAGCAGTTTGGGATAGAAATCCAGTTCAATGGGTAGTAGGAAAAGAGTTATAAGTTAAATGTGGTACAACCTCTCTTTTTACAATTAAGTTAAATTTTAGATTTTCTTTCTTTCTTCATTTTCTAGATATTTTTTTTAAGTTAAAATTTTTTTAGGCCCGTTTTCACAACTTACCGATAGCTTAAAGTAGACTTTAAATGGCCTTATAAAAAGTGTTCTATTATTAAAACTTTACTTCAACCTTAAGTGAACGATAAAGTAGATTAAGGTTAATCCTACCTGGTAGGTTAAAGTAAAGTTGTAATAATGTAACACTTTTTATACGGCCGATAAAATCTTACCTTTAGCTATCGGTAAGTTGTGAAAACGGACCTTAATCGTGTTATTCTTTGAGAGTTCATATTTGATTTTCTCAAAAGGTTTTCTCTCTCACAAGTTCAAATTAATGGTTTTTCTAATATGTTGGATTACATGATTTTTTTAAATATTATTATTATAAAATATTATTCAAGAATATCTCTCTTAAGTTTGCCAATCACATGATCAATCCTAAGCTAAAACTAGATAATTTGGTGACCGCATGATTTTTTTATGGATACACATTGTAAAAGTTTTTTTCTTTGAAACATATTTTAAAAAATTTTTGGACCACATGATATTTATCTTTCATGGTATGATCTTTATAATATTTTGATTTTATTAATTTTTCGCACGAAACATTTTTGTCAAATAATTTTAACAGCCAAGTGCTCTGTTGCAAAATCAAATTTCGGTAACAATGATCGTATGATAGTTATGATAGAAATTTGGCATGATAATTCCCTATCCAATTTTGCTTCAATGATCTTCTTATTGATCGTAAGACTTTTTTTGGGTTTTTAATCACATGATCTTTAGCAAGAAAATCTTTATGACCACCAGGGAACCATTAATATGCAATTGCATGTTTCAAGAATTGCTAAGATAAAACTATTGCAATTACTCCTCCTAATTTATTAGGAATTGACCGTAAAATAGCATATGCAAATAAAAAATATCATTCAGGTTGAATATGAATTGGTGTTACTAAAGGATTGGCAGAAATGAAATTATCTGGGTCTCCTCGTGCTACCAATGATGACAGAAACCATATATTTATCCGCTTTAGATCTTTTTAAGTATTTTGGCATCGATTTGTTAGTGCATATTTTTGCATATTTCACCGTTAGCAGCATTTTAAGCATAATTTAGCTTAACGAGCGTTTTTGCAGCATTTTTTAAATTCATAGCGCATTTTTTGGCTTTTTTGAGGCATATTTTAATACATGTTAAATTTTTTTGTTACCTTTTTCGCACCAAATAAAACAAATTTTTTTTGAGAAATTTTGGCTTTTCTGTTTTAAATATTTATCTGTATACCCAACGTCTTGCTTCACGTTCGACAATTAATTTTTACTCGAAACTTAAAAATTTTACATATTGACACAAAATAATCAATTATATACGTTTTTGGCGATGTGTGTGTGTAATGCAAAGAAATCTGGTCTAATCTTTTAGTATGCCGATCCATCCGTTCGTCTGGCTGATTGTCTGTTCATGTTAACCTTGTGCTCAAAGTAAAAATTGCAATCTTGTAGATAATTTGATCAAATTGGGTAAATACATTTTAATTGTACTATGAACGAAGTGTATGTAAATGGTGAGAATCGGCTATAATTTCACATATTCGCCATTAAAATTTCTTTCCAAATTAGACTCTTTGTGTCCCTAAACCATCTTATTATGTTGGTATTTAGATTAAATTCTTTTCGAATCAGTTCACATTTGCCCAAAGCTCCCATCTATAAACAGCTTTAACTTCCTTTAAAATATTATCCTTAATAGGCAATTTAGCGACCGTCCCTTAAATTCCTTAAAGACAAAAAATCTTATATGGCTCTTAATAGCTAGATAATATTCGGCAAAAATAACTCTTTTATGAATTTTAACCTCTTAACATAACTTTGTTTTTGTGAGCCGATGACTTCCCCTATCGTTTCCAAATATGGTAAAATCTTGAAAATTCGTCTACACTGAAAGAAAAATGCTTCATATATTTAATGAATCATTTTCATAAAAAAATGTTCCTTGGGTAAATGAAAATGTTCATTGTCTAAAGGGAATTTCATAGTTATAATGAAGTATTTTCGTTAAAATCGCTTCATTGGATTTCGTAATTACGTTAAAAATTTCATTTGATATATGAAAACTTAAGTTTGTCCAAAACAAAAAATTTTAATTGGGAACATAAAAAAACAATATACAAACATAACTATATTCATAAATTAATACAAAATTGTAGTTTCCGTAAAAAAATGTTTAATTGTTAATCAAAAAATGTAAGATTTCATACATCTAATGTAATATGCCATTAAATTTATGAAATCAAACTTTTTTTATAAAAGCAACATATTTCAATAATGCTTTCATAAATGTACATTTTCATTATGACACTGAAAAATGTCATTGTAGTAATGAAACAAAAACTTTCAATCAACGTTGTTATTGTTGTTATGGACAATTTAATCTAATATTTACGCTATTAATTGAGTAAAAAACATATTTTTTTTTATCCAAAAACTACACTGCCCCGGTTGGATAGCTGGTAGTGAGCTAGTCTATCAGCACCAAGGTTGCGCGATCGATTCCCGCCAGAGACAGAAAAAAACAAAATAAAAAATAAAATAAGATAAAATAAAATAAAATTAATATTAAAAAAAAAGAAATAAAAAAAATTTTTTTTTTACTTTATTGAAAGTATTCATCCAATGAATAATATTCATAGATCTAATGTAATGTTTCATTAAATACATTTTACGAAACAGGTTTCATTAATCCAACGAAGCGCTGCATAGTTTCCTTTTTAATGCAACTTTTCATGGGATTAATGTCAAAATTCATTGGTATTGCGAAGAAAATTCTTTCAGTTTATAAATACTGTATTGTTTGGGCCTTACCGATCATAATTTTAGGAGTGTTTTTTTCTAATGGAACTGTTATTATATGGTTGAATATTTTGTTTTCAAATTAGAAATTTTTGAATTTGTTTTTTGTTGTAATTTTAACAATTTTCATGGCATATTTTCATGTCTTACTGCGTGTTTAATGCGCATAAAACGCATTTTTTGAGCTTATTACTGGGTTCCCTAATGATCACATAATATTGTGCATAAATATATGTTTTTAAAAAAGAATTTCGAGCACAAGACCAGGGCTGTCAGATATGCCGATTTCTCGCCAAACCTGGCTATTTTGTAACGTGTTTGGCGGTGGGATTTTCCATTTGGTAACTGATGATTTTTTTTGGCGATTTTAAATATAACAGGTGATTTACTTGGTTATTTTTTACCATTTATATTATTTCAGTTATTTTTTGTTATTATTATTATTATTATTATTAAAAAAAAATCATGTGCAAAAAATCTTTGCCAGATCATTTTAAGTGAATTTTATATTCAGTCATTATTTAATTCTTACTGCAGGTCAAAATACCAGTGATGAAATCGATGAAGCTGAAGTGTACGATGTTATAGACTTAATTTTAGTTTTTTTCACAGAACATGGGCACTTTCTGTGGTTACGAACGTACATTCGTACGCTTTTGATATACAAATATGTAATAAATAAAACAAAAATTTTCCTAGCATTTTTTTGCGATTCGATATATACCATTTGGGTAGCTCTATGTTTGAGTGCAAAAGATGGATTTCATCGAGTTTAAGTTTTCATAATGATAGTTAAAAAAATGTGGTCAACAACGTACGCAAAAGAAGTCAACTTTGGTTGAGAGAAGTGAAATCTAAAAATCTGGAAAATGGAACAGAATATTCAAAGGTGATTAATTTATTTTAAACGTGTGTTAATGAAGGTCTCCATCTAGTATTTACAAAATAAAATATCTCTCATGTTTTTTGTTTAATTGTCTTATGTTCCGGTCTCGAACGTACGATTTTTCCATATGTTTTTTTATTAATATCACCATGGATTTTCCCATTAATATCTTCAAATTTCCTTAACCAGAAAACTTAATACTCATTTTACAATTGATTGTAATGGAGATATTCTGAAGAAATAGTGTAAACATAACAAACTTTTTGCATGTAAAATAAGTATATAAAAATGTCTTATGAAGTAGCTTAAAAAGAAAATATAAAATTTTCCAGTTTCCAGCGCATTTTCCTTAAGTAAAACTGCTGAGATATGCTATGAAACAATTCTTTTTTAAAAACCTAGACTTTTTTTTTTAATAATAAACAATAAAAGACGATAGTTAGCAACATTTTATTTTTGCATCCTGGAAGACCATTCTGGGGAAATGCCCATATATGATCCCCATTTTATGAAACTACACAAAATTTACTTTCGGTGACTTTTTATTATTTTTTCTCCGTTTTTGGCGATTTTTGACTCAAATATCATATTACTAAAACTGACAAAAATTGATGTTTGGTGGCTTTTGGCGACTTCTGACATCCGGTTTGGCGATGGAGCTCAAAAAAAATCTGACAACCCTGCACAGGACCTGTATAATTTTCGATAATATCTTGATCATATGATCTGCAATTTGATTAATCACTTAAAATTTTTCTATTGGTTTTTTTTTAAATTAAATTATTCGAAATTATAAATTTTAATATGAACAAGATCGAGATATTGATCGAATCAATCGAATGATATTTTGCAAAAAACAGTTTTATACATAACACAGTACAACATTTTTCAGGTGATTGATTCGGGACTCAATTCTGCTAATTGGTTATGAAAGTAGACCCAAAAAGTAGAACTTCTGCATCATTAGTTTGGTCATGGTACATCAAATAATAACTTAAAAATTAATTTGAAGTTAGTAAGTATCGTATAGGGGAATATATCACGTTTTAGGCTCTTCTGTTTGTCATAACTCGACATAAATCATGTAAATCGATAAACGCGTTTCGCTTTTATTCACAGTTAAGTAAAGGTATGAATTTCAAAAATTTGCTAGAGATATCCACAAAATTCTTTGGAAAAAACAGTGATGACTTTTTTATCGATTCTTTATTTTGCATGAAAATAAACATTCCGATTCATATTACAGCTATTCTTACACAGAAAATATGCGTTTTTTATATCTTATCTATGCATGGAAACAAAATTTGGAACATTTTCAATTATTGTCACTATCCATCCTCGTTGAAGTTGACGCTTGTGGTTCTGATGACCTTATTTTCTTCGTAGGTTGTTCATATTCATGTTCTGAGTCTGCATCATCATCCGAGATAGACATAATATTCAAGGGCATGTTTTGTTCAGTGTGTCCAAAAATTTCAAACTGCATAATTTTAGAACTCCACCAACAAACCTCCGCAAGCAATGCGTCCAATTTTTCAAATACATTTCATACCTTTACTTAACTGTGAATAGAAGCGAAACGCGTTTATCGATTTGCATGATTTATGTCTCATTTTGTTCATAGGTTATGCGACTTTACGTGAAAGTAATAGGACTTGGCACTTTTTTTTACCGTTTTGGATTTTTTATGAATTAAAAATAAAAAATTTAAATTTTTTGGGCAAAAAATATTTTTTTTCTTCATACATTTATTTATAACTGCGAAACTTTTGCTTATGTAGCAAAACGTTGTATGAACAGAATAAAGGAATTGTAATTTTTAAATTTTTTCAATTTGTTTCAGCTTATTCGGACTAGTGGTTCTCGAGTTATGACAAACAAAAGAGCCTAAAACGTGATAAATTCCCCTATACGATACTTACTAACTTCAAATTAATTTTTAAGTTATTATTTGATGTGCCATGACCGAACTAATGATGCAGAAGTTTTTATTTTTGGGTCTACTTTCATAACCAATAATCAGAATTGGGTCCCGAAATCATGTGTTGTACTGTGTAATTTTTTAAGAAGATTGATTTACGTTATATGATTTAAAAAAAAAAAATTAGATTATATAGATGATATGAATTATATTTGACAAAAGGATTGTGTCTCACGCGATCTGTTGCAAGTAGAGTTTTTCTTTTCCCGGACTTTTTCATTTCCCGGGAAAGCGGGATTTATTTTTCAATTATCCGGGATCCCGAGAATTCTCGCTCAATACAAATCGATCCAAGATATTATTTAATTTAATTTATTTGAACAAATAACATTTTCTGAGATAAATTAAATAAGTTTTTAAATGCATTCAACTTTTTTATATCTGTGGCAAAAAGGAAGATCTCAATTACTTATTTCAATTATTTTGTAGGCTTTTTGAGAAAGGAATAATAAAAACTTCTGATCTGTGACATTAGCAGTGTTTAGGAATAAAAACTTAAAAGACTTTAACCGCAGAGAACTGATGATTATATTAAATTCGGAGTAAATTTCCAAAAGCCACCTTTAAAGTTTTAAGATGTTCTCCCTTAAAACTAAACAAATAGACTTAAGCACTTATTGCCACAGAGTAAATTCAGAGCCAACAGCATTTATAAAACCAAAAAAGTTAAATTATTTAAACAAATTATTACAATATGTTTGTTTTAAAATAGGATTTTAGTTCAGAATAAGCATTTACAGAATCGTTTGAAAGCCTATTTCTTCTATTTCTATTTTATCAATAAGATTTCAATCAGAAAACACGTTTGCTTTCTACTGGTGTTTGGCTCGATAGGCAAATACATTATATAATCTCTAGACACTTTCAGTTGTCTGCACTTCCTTCAAAACTTCTAACTCCATTTTTTCAAAAAAATTATTTTCTTCGAATCGAATAAGCGTTTTCATTATTAATAACTTTTGTTATCATCGCTTACAGAATCTATTCCAAAAAATCTGTTATGCAGCTGCTCTGCATATCATATCATTAAATTGTTTTAAACAAGTGGGAACAACTTTTTTTCGTTTTTATAAAATAAATCTGGTTCTATAAAAATATTACATTTTTACTATTCTTTTTTCGAAATTTCAGAGCATTAAACCTTGCCTTACTTATCGGATAGGAACTGACATCTCTTTGGCGTTTTGAACAAATGTCTAAGGTCATAAACTGTAGTTTTTCATTATGTTAAATTGAAAAATATTTATCTGGTGTATTTCATAGACTTTTTTCCAAAGATAACGATTAGAAGCAGTTGTGCTAGACTTAAGTTATTTAAACCAAACAAAAGAGAAAAAAGCCAATCAAAAACTCAACATGCTTTTTTTTGACATAAGACCTTTTTACCTAACGGCTAAGATCTATTTCATGACACAGCTTATTTACAATTATATCAGCAGTAAAGTTGCCATAATTTAATTTAAAAAATCCCGGAAATTCCTGCACAAATTTCGCGGGATTTTTTTTCAAGAAAAAAGTGTGGGATCCCGGGATTTTTGTTTTGGGACATCCCGTATGAAAACCACTAGTTGCAAGATAACGCTTTGAAAATATCACATGATTTTGCCTACAAAAAATGTCATATCAAGCATTTATTCTCAAGGAAAATTTGTTATGTTTGGAAAAACAATTTCTTTTAGCGATAAAGACAATTCGTTGTAGATAGTTTTAAATTTAAGGCCCTAATTATATAAAACGCAACGCAATGCCAAAGAATTATGTACATTGAAAGCAAAAACAAAGTCATTAATATTTTTAATTTTGTTGTTGTTTCTACAGAAATTCATGTACCGTTTTAAAATTTTCAACGCAACAAGTTATGAGGCGTTTGAAATTTCTTTTGCTTTCAATGTAGTTCTTTGGCGTTGCGTTGCGTTTTACATAATAAGGGCCTAAGTGTTAAGTAAAATCCTTTTGAAGTATGATCCCTTAATGGTCGCTTATGATCGTGCTTTAAATTTATTTCATGTTTCTATTTAAATTTCGATTTTTCTATTTTATATTTTTCAACTGGCCCGTAACTATTTTTTCGTTATTTCTTTGTTTTATTTTTTAGTTTCACTTAACATAACAAAAGATAGAAATCCGTTAAAAATAACAGAAACAAATAAGAAGAAAAAAATAAAAACAAAGATTTTATAAATGTGATTCTTTGTGGCAGTTATTTGGGACAATATGGTCTAACAGTTTCGGCGATTTTTTTCTTTCTTTTATTTTTTTTTTTTTTTTGTCGTTTAAAAGTCTTCCATCTATTTAATTTAAGGATTTTTTTTTATTTTGTCACAGTTGAGCTGAACTGAACTGAGGTGAGTTGAGTTGATGATGTTGGCGTTTACAAAATAGTTTATGCAATTTTTCTCTATTTTTTCATTCAATTCAATTTGAGTTTGGTGTTAAATACTGTACACTGGGTCTGTGAAATTCCTTCAGCTTTTTTTTTTTTGTCTTTTCTTTTAAACAACAACTTGACTACAGGAAAAATTTCCTTAAGTTTTTCTTTACACCTCAATTGTCTCGTATGAAATTACAAAACTGTTAAGCTCTAACAAATACGATGTTACTTCTGCTTTTTTTACACCACTTTGAGGCAGTTGCTGGCTGGCTGTTTCAGGGTTCAAAGTGCTGGTGCTGTTTTAAGTTTAAACTTAAGATTTCCAAGATAAAACATTTTATTTGGTAATTAGTTGTTTTTTATATGCACGATATTGAAATTTAACAAAATCGCTCTTTTCCATGCATCTCAAAAAAAAAAAAAAAAACAAAATTAAAATAAAACTGCGACTATCAGCAGCAGAATTGCAGCAGCTTAAGTTTGAAAAGAGAACAAAAAAATAAAAACAACAACGAATTTGTAAGCGATAGTATTTTAAGATTTCATTTTGTTTTTTTTTTACGAGCAGTTGGCAAAATAACCGTTATCGTTTGTTAAATTAACAAGTTTAAAAACATGTTTTTAGCACCCCCAAAATGTAGATAAATTTTCATTAGAGAAAGTCTAAGCAATTGATTGGTTAAAGGAAAAAGAAAAGGTTTATAGGGAAATTCATTAAGGAACTTGTTGAAAAATCCTTATCGTAAAACGTTTGTAAACGTTAAACCAAACAACTGATTTCGTATTGGAAAAAAAGAAAATGAAAAACCGTTAAAAACAATTGTTAAATGGGGCAAAAGTAAAGAAGCTTAATAAAAATGGTTACATCGTTAATTTTTCTACAGGAGAATATTGGATCAATTATTTTCCTGTAAAAACATTGTATGATCAATCATTTTTCCAAAAAAAATTCTTATGGCTAATATTTCTTCTTAGAGAAACCATATGCTCGATTATGTTTCGAAAAAAATCATATCGTCAGATCATTATTGGTTTGATCTACCGACCATTTTGAAAAAATTGAATAAAGTATGGGGTATACATTAGAGTGGGTCAATTTTTTTGCCCACCAAGCGTATAGCAAAATCGTAATCTACGCAAAATTCTAAGAACTTCTCCTAAAGAAACAATGGTTCTTAAATCAAAATCGAGCTTCCGGTTTTTGACTTGAAAATTTGGTGCTCAGGAAATCTGAAAAAAATAATACTTTTTTGGAAATATTTATTGAAATTGGTGAATAGTTGGCCCGTATCGCTGAAAGAGGGCTTGTTTAAAAGAAAATTCTATCAGCTTTCTATATCTGTGCTCATCTGTACATTAATAATTGGTAAAGAGGTTTTTGTCAAAATAATCATAGTCAAGCTGATAAGAAACCTAAAACTGTTACAATTTTGATACACAAAATAATTCTGCGGCATTTTGACAAAACATCTTAAGTGGAGATAAGAGAGCAAAAAAGATTAAAAAAAAAACTCGGTGAAAAAAGCATTTTTGTTAAAAAATAAAATAAATCGAAATTAAAGAATTTAAAAACGTAAGCAAAAATGTTTTTTAATGAAAATTCGTACGATTAACACCATTTTTTTCAACTTTTTAATTTTGACTTAAGATGTTTTGTCAAAATGCCATAGAATTGATTAATCAAAACTTAATTAATCTTTAAATAAAATTTAAGCAAAAACTGAAAATTATTATTCTATTTTTTATTTAAACGCAATTTTTTGGAAAATTCACAACAACAAAAAGGAACCGATTAAAATAAAAATAAAAAATTAAAAAAAAAATACTGGCTAAGGCGGGGGGTAAATAAATTTAGTTTCGGCCTATACATACAATTTCTTTTTTGCTATCCATTCGTGGTATTCTGTTGCGGCTTTTAATAGTAACTGCCAAAATATCATCTCGATTACATTCTATGGCACGTGGGAAACATTGGTAAGCAATTGTTCCCTGAATATAAGCCGGTAACCCTAGATCAGTAAACGGTAGATGCTTGTAGTAAATGGCGGCTCAGACAAATTGCTATCGTCCATTTCCAATTAAAAAAATTATATGAGCTATAAAAATAAAATTTCTGAAATACAATTGGACACTTTCAGAAGTTACAATTGGAAATTTCTGAAATATAGTTAGAAAATTCTGAAATACAATTGGAAATGGTCAGAATCATAGTCCCTAATTATATAATTCGCAACGTTACGCCAAAGAATTACATTGAAAGCAAAAACAAAGTCATAAATATTTTGTAATTTTGTTGTTGCTTTCATCATAAAACTCTTTTTGCGTTTTAAAATTTCAAACGCCTCATTACTTGTGGCGTTGAAAATATTAAAACGGAACATGAATTTTTGTAGAAAGCGACAACAAAATTACAAAATATTTATGAATTTGTTTTGCTTTCAATGTAATTCTTTGGTGTTGCGTTTTACATAATAAGAGCCATAATTTAAAAACAAAAAATAGATAGGAAAAATTTAAAAGTTTGTAATTCTATCGTTCACACAATTTACCGTTAAAATTCTCACGTTTATTCCATTTTAGAAATGTATGGTAAACAAAAATAATTTTTTTTATAAAAATTTTCACTTTTCCGACGCGTTTTCAAGAATAGCCAGCAATATTTAAAAAATGTAAAAAACTCGTATTAAGCGCATAACTTTATAAGTACTGTTATGGTTTAAAGGTTATGTTGGGCCTTGTGACCCATGATGTAATGTATTTTTTCTTTTTAATACATTTTTATTGACGTCGTAACCCAATAAAAATTGGAGCTTCGAACGAAGCAGGTTTGTAAGGAAGACAGGAATTTTATATGGCGAGTTCCCACTTTGAAGCAATACATTTATGGCACATAAAGCATATAAAAATTACTAGATGTAACGATTAGCTTTACACACTGATACAGTTATTTTTTAGTATTCTCCCTTACAAACCTGCTTCGTAGTAAGGTAATGCCGAATGTTATTTTTTTAAGTTGTTGAGAGTTCTTTCACTTACATACTTTACTGCATTTCTGTATGTCTTATTGCGTAGCGCATAACATTGCGCTTATTTTTTTAAATGTACCTACAATTAGTGCTTCGCGAAATGAGAAAAATTTTTATTGGGTAATTTAATTTTTTTTTTTTCATTTAGTTTCTTTTTTAAAAAGGTAGTGAATTTAAAATAGAAAATTGGGTTAAAAAAAAAAAAATAAAATACATTTTTTTAAAAAATCTCCTAACCAATTATTTATGTACAGAATTTTCTAAAAATGAGCACAGAAATATAAAGCTGAGAAAATTTCCTTTTAAACAAGATCCCTTTCAGCGATACAGGCCAACTATTTACCAATTTCAATAAATATCTATTTCCAAAAAAGTATTATTTTTTACAGATTTTCTGAGCACCAAACTTTCAAGTCAAAAACCGGAAGCTCGATTTTGATTTTCGAACCATGGTTTCTTAAGGAAAAGTTCTTAGAATTTTCCGTAGACTACGATTTTGCTGTACGCTTTGTCACTTTTTTTGGGGCCAAACAAATTGACCCACTCTAGTATACATATTTTAAATACCCCCCTTCTGAATCCAAAACCTGCTTAACGAAATTTTTATGGTTTCTGAGATAATAAGCATTAATTTAGCTCCATATCAACTATTTTAAAGTTTATTAAGTATTGTTTTGCTCTACACGCCACTGTTTGGCGAATGCAGAAAATTCCTCATACAATAACGTACAAAATAAATTTAACACTTGATTTGCTTTATTGCCGCAAGAAAAACAAGTAGTTAAAGCGAAATCAAAACGAAATGACTACAAGAAAACCAATTTCACTCATGCTTCGCTTCATTGCCGTAAGAAAAAAATTAGTTAAGCCAAAAGCAAAATAAAATGTCAACAAATCAATACTAGGGCTTCCAATCGGGAAATCCCAAATCTCGGGATTTCTGATTTCTAATCCCGGGATTTTCGGGATCCCGATTTTTGTATATTCTTGATCTTTAATACAACTCAACTCTAGTTCAGTTGAAATTTTGCAGTTGTTGTATTATGGTTTATAACTCTGTGTTAGTGCGGTTAACAAAACCATCAACAATTTACAACTCATCACTAGCAGTTGTTCAGTTTCAACTCAATTGAGTTGAGTTGTAAACTATAATAGGGGCAAAAATAATAACAAAAATTACACTTCACCGGAAAAATCTGAGTTTTATACAACGTTAAACTAAGTTTAAACTTAATCCACATCTCAAAAACAAAAAAATATTTGGACAATTTTAAAATTCATTTGAAAATTTTAAAAAACAATTGGAAATTGTGTAATTTTTTTAACAATAATTAAATATGGATAAAAAGAGGGTTTTTATGTTGTTTTGTTAAGTTTTTTATTACATGGTCTTTATGAATTTTGATCAATTAATAATTTAAGTTTGTTTTTATTATATTTTTACAAATAAATAATATACGTTCATGAAATGTGTATTTTTACTCGAAAATTAAGTTGTTTTTATACAGTTTAAAAAGTATATTTATATTGGGTATAAAAAAAATTTTAAAAACCCGAAATATCCAGAAAATGTTTTAAAAATCCCGTGAATCCAGGGATTCAAAATATCCCGAAAATCCCGGGATCCCGAAACATTTCCTTTAATCCCGATTCGCGGGATTCAGAAAACCCAATCCCGATTGGAAGCCCTAATCACTACACCTAACAGTAAGTATACGTATGCAGCACAAAAAGCTTATTTTTAAAAATAAATTTAGAAAAGTGGCGTATGAGGCACAAAACAATAATTTTTCACTTTCAATTAAATGCTTTTAACTTCTTTGTTCGTTAATGAACTTTCAAAAAAAATCTTATCTTTTCTTCAAAACATATGCCAGAAGCAGTACAACAAAAAAGTTCTATGGATTATATTCTCAGAAAACTTTATGTAAACCTTTATTGTTGTTTTTCGACTTTTTGGCATATACGCCAAGCCAATAATAAGCTGACAATATGATCTAATTATTTGTTTAAAAGAAAATCTAAAAGATAAATAATTTTTTTTCATGTTTCTTTATTAAAGCTTCTTATCACAGAGTACATCAGAGGTGATAAAAGTGCAGTCAGGAAAAGGCCCAAATCAATTGCGGGGCAGCTTTCGAAGAAAGAGACAAAAAGCGTTTTTTGGTTGTGAAGTGACAATGTGCTACATTCAAAACAAAATTTGTGATCAAAGCAAAAATAACAAAACTCAAGCAACGACAAATAACAGCATTAGGTCAACAAACGTTTTGTTTTGGGCAAAAAAAATTATTGAATAATATTATTTTGCTTTCTATTTTTTGCTTTGTAATTCTCATTCACTCTGCAGTTATATTTGTAAAATATCTTCAACTTTTCTAAAGGCGTTGGGAAAAAGTTTCCTGTTGATCTGGTCTCAGCAACCAGTGAAGTGCGCATAGAAACTAGCTTATCCTCCAACAATAAATATCAGAGTATTTTTCAAGAATGGAAACTGGGAATTTAGCACAACAAGCAAAATCTTTCTAAGCTTGTGTTTTGGGTGCGATTCAAGCATTTTTAAATATTTTACGGAAAATTTGGTGACCATAGTTTTTACTAATGGCACATGAGGTCTTTGTAAATATTCAAGTTTGTTTTACATACCAAGAAGCTGATGTGATCCCAGCCAGCAAAATACTTCGACATTGTCGAAATCAGACATTTCGTGCAAATGTCTGACTTCATTCTTAGAGATTTCGTTCAGATTTCTGTCAGACACTGAATATTCTTACTGTCTGGCCGATTTCTTATCGATTTCGCATGGATATATCGGGGGAAATTTATGTACAGATATGTCCAATAGAATTCCGACGGAATTCATTCAGATTTGTCTAAAGAAACTTATTATTTTTTTTTAAATAATGACAATTGTCATTCAGTTAGAAATAATTTTAATTTTATTTTATTTGTTCAAGATAAAAAGCATAAAAAAGGTACGTACGTGTAAAATTTATAATTATGTACATATTTTGCAATAAAACTATTTCTTTCAGCTATCAGTTCGAAAGCAAAAAAATCTCGGCTAACACATCAGAACTTCCAATGCCTTTTTCTTTAGATTTCTGTTAGATATCTATCAGAAATGCCGACAAAAATCCAAAATTTCCCACGACATGTCTGTCAGAATTCGTGTCAACCACTTCATACGTTTTTGGGTCAGAAATCTGACAGAATTCGTATACGATTCCGACTTTTTTGCCGACGTTTCTCTCAGATATCTAAACGACGTCGGATTATTTTGGTGGCTGGGATGTTTCAAATTTAATAAAAACTGTTTGTTGTTGTATTTAACATAACGCTTTTCAAAATTACTACAATTTTGTTTCTATTTACCAATAAAATGTTTACCTTCCTTGAAGCTTCAAATATGATTCTATTTAACAACAAAGTATTTCAACTAAAATCATACACTTAAACCGATTGCGGTTACTTTAACCATATTATTGTCACCGGCAACCATATTATGGTCCTCACAAAAATATTTTGACTAATAATAACAATAATATGTTTAGCTTTTATTTGGGTAGGGTGTTCAGTCGATTAATTCTTGTTCGATTATTCGAACAATTTTAGACGATTAATTGTTCGCATAATTTAAATGTGCTAATTTCGATTTAAGGATAAATCGAAGAATTTATAACGATTAATCGAATAATAATAATATACATATAGAGGGGTGTTCTGGAAATCTAAAACGCAAAACAGAAGAAATTTCAACGTTGTTTTTTAATAAGATCTCTGTAATAAAAGAATTTTATGAGAAATATTATACAAATATTTCTCTATTAAACAGAATTTTATATCAAAAATTATAAAAATTAGACTAAAAGTGTATTAAAAGTAACTTCCAAATTCTTGCGATTTCGATTTCCAGAATTCCCCTGATAGTATTTCTGTTAAGTGTTATACCCCCACCACAATTAGTTGTGAAGAGGGTATACTAAGTTTGTCATTCCGAGTGAAATTTTATTATTATTATCCTTGAGTAATTCTAAGTCGATTTAGCCATGTCCGTCTGTCTATCCGTCTGACCATCTGTCCGTCTGTTGAAAACACGAAAAACTCAAAAGAAATAAACAAACTTGGTGTCAAATTGCTTGTAGTTATCCTAAGCAGTTTGGGATTGAAATCCAGCAAATCGGTTCTGTAGGATCAGAGCTATGAATCAAAATGTGGAACAACCACCTAAAAAAAATTTATAATTTTGTTACAAAAACTAACATAAATGGTGGAAAAATTAACAGAATGATATTAGATTTTGCAAAAATTCCTTTAATGGGGCTTGAAATGACACTGTAAAGTTTCGTGAAGATCGGTCCATAATGTACCCTAGGCCCCATATATACCATACTTCCGGAAAACAGTTTAGTACGCCTAAAACCGTAAAAAGTAATGCTGTCATAACAAATTTTGGTACATCAAAGTTTTATAGAACTAGAAATAACACTGTGAAATTTCGTGAAGATCGGTTCATTATTTACCCTAGCCCCCATATAAAACCTACTCCCGGACAACAGTTAAGCACACCTAAAACCGTAAAAAATAATGCTATCATAACAAATTTTAGCTCGTCAAAGTTTAATAGGACTATAAATGGCACTGTGAAATTTCGTGAAGATCGGTCCATAATTTACCCTAGGCCCCGTATAAAGCCCACTCTGGTAAAATAATTAAATACGCCTAAAATTGTAGCAGATATAGATATTGCGGTAAACTTTCTTCCAGCTTAGCTTCATATGGCCAACAAAAAATGTTATGCAATTTTGTGATATACGGTCCATAATAAACCTTGGATTCATTTTAAGCCGCCTTCTGAAATTCACTGCAAACGCTAAAATTAATTTCTCCGAAATCACTTTGAAGAATTTTGGGATGATTGGTTCATGGCTCCAATATAAATTGCTCTCCTGAAAATCATTTAACTTCAGCTTAAACTGTTACGAAACAAGATACTTTACTCCAGCAGTTTAAAGTTGCTAAAAATCGCATAAAACTTTCTGATTGTCGGTCAATAATTTAATATATGTCTTACCCGCAACCAATTTTAATGCAGATGTTTTTTTTATAAAGATAAATTAATAATAAATAGACATCATATAGATAATAATCCTAAAACATTCGAACTGTCGGTGGAGGGTATCAAAGATTCGACACAGCCGAATATAGCACTCTAACTTGTTTTTTCTAAGTTTTAAGTCGAATAAGCAAACCAAATTGAATGTGTCCGTTGGAATTTAAAAAAAATCGAATGATAATATAAATTCAATTATTTAAAAACTGCCCGTAGTTTTTCATGGTTTGAAGTGGTGTTCTTGCTAAAATAATAGACACTTAAAGATAAAATGGAATATTTTTATGAACTTTCATTCCAGGGTCGTTTTTCAAATTGGCTCGATTTTAAAAATCCACTTCATTTCGTTTTCTAGAACCCGCCCGTTTGGCTTTGAAATATTTTACGAAGAATAAATCTAATAGTGCTTAATGTATCAGGTATCCAAAAATATAATAACATAAATGTTCTTCAACATCTTCATTAATTTACTACTAACACAGTGACTATAACACAGTACTTGAAGAAGAAGCTCCATTAACAAAATCAAAGGGGCTACAAGTGGTTCAATGACTAAATATTTTAAACAAGATACTTTCATCGACTATTTAGAGGAAATTTTTTGCAGCAGCATAGCAGAGGATGGAACGTGCGTGAAAATTTAAAAAATCTTATTAGTATTATTTAGAATTATTCGATTAATTTTAAAATTTTATTCGTTTAATCGAATAAGTTAAAAAGGCCAAATATCGATTAATCGTTTAATCGAACAACAATAAAATTCGATTAATTGAATACCTATATGTGGGTATATCCAAAGGAAAGTCTATTGCTTTTTGTCACGTTTCGCCACCAAGCATTTTAAATTGTTTCTCAAAGAATATTTTATAAATTATTCAATTGTTTGAAAGAGATGAAAAATTTGAACAACATGGCTCTCAAATAAAAAATTAATTGCTGGGCGGCGTAATGCTGCACTTCTGCAGAAGTGCAGATATGTATACCCTTTTACCTTTTACAAAAAAAAATCTTTTTATTCGTTTTTTACATAAAAAATCACTAGAATATTTAAAAATCAATAAATTTTCAAAACTGAATGGGGTTTTTTGAACGTCGTATGTATTTTGTTGGATCGATTTCACGTATTAGAGTCCAGTAATATTCTCCCAGCATGCTTTTGTCTCAAAATCCATGATAAATTCCTTAAATTTTCATTAAATCTTCTTAAGCACGCTACTCTGCTTCGCGATCACTGCACCTAGTTTTTTTTTTTTGGAAAAAAATCTAAATGCGATTGAAGAATATGCAAAACATGTCCAGTGTCCACGGATTGTCCTAGTTTGTGACTGCAAAACCAAAATAATGTAAATGTGCATATTTTAGTAATTCTTATATTGCATATCCTTTTTTTCCAACCAAAAAGCCAAAAAAGCTTGAATCAGTAAAAACGTCGGACCTTTTTATGCATTTGACAAAAAAGTTGAATCAGTGTAATTGTATATGACAAGTTACACACCAAAATGCAGAGTTTACTTTCTACTTTTGTATTTTTCGCATGTGTAGTGAAAAATAGTCAGCTGTTATTGATGGCCATGGATGACAAATCATATTTTATTTTCAATGTTATCGATAAATATGTTTGTGTGGTGGATTACTTTTTACTATTTTTTTGCATTAAAAAATGTTTTTAATAAGAGAAAAAGCATTCGTTATAAAGATGTTATAAACTTTAAAGAATAAAATACATTTCAATTAATTTTTAGCACAACTTTACCACGAACAAAATTTGCCATTCTAGTTATCGATTACTTTTATCTTCTGAGTGTCATCTTTGTTGTGTTTATTATTTTTTTAACAAATGCCATGAATTCCACTCGTAAAACTTCTCTGAGTGGAGAAGCAGCCCGCGCTTTTTGTCATTATTTCTTAAGAACAAACAGGTCGTTTTTGTTTGTCTGCTTTTGCTGCGTTTTGCGTTGTCACCCCGCATTGGTTAGTGTTTCGGCTTCGTATAACCGAGTTACAGTTTTTGCGGTTTCTAGATTAACTATATGCAATAGTTTTTAAGGGGTGTGCTTTAAAACCTTGCGAAATAATCCTTGATGGCTTTATTGCTCATTTCAATGGGAGATAAAGCAATAATTGCCTTATTGCCCAATCATTGAGAGCAGTGTTGCCAAAACTTGGTGACCAAAAATGGCTAAATTTACAGCAAAAAATGGCTAAAAATGGGCTAAAAAATGGCTAAAAGCTTTTTTAAATAAAAACACATTAAAATTCAATAACAAAACAGAAAAACATAATTCATTTTAAGTTGTTTACGATGAAATTGTGAGTTAAGATCAATTTGTTAAATAAGAATAAACGTAAATTAATATTGAAATAAATTAATATTAAAAAATTTAATCATCGAAAAATTCGATGTCGTTATTGTACATCTCATAGGAATCACTCACTCATTAGTTTCAAATAATCATAAGCTTTAAATAATTTGAAGGTAAATCATAATCACGACAACATTTACCAAACCTTTTGAGTCCAGATCTACAATAAAAAACAAGTAAGAAAGTATAGTCGGTTAAACCCGACTTATGATTCCCTACACCACATTAGAACCTTTGTACCAAATTTTATCAAATAATCTCTAAATTGCAACCTGTACTTTGTGCACAAGGTTTACATGGACAGCCAGCCATCCGGACAAACATCGTTAATTCGACTCAGAAAGTGATTGTGAGTTAATCGGTATACGTAAAGGTGGGCTAAGGACCAATATTTTAAGGTGTTACAGACATCAGCACAAACGCATAGTACCCTCTCCAGTATTGTGGTGGTGGTATAAATATTGTATTGTTATGGTAAAAATATTTACCTAATGGATAAAATCGAATTAACGGTTGCTTAATGTAACCTATTTCTCAAATTACTTTTAACGATGTTTACTTGGCTAAACACCATCTCTACTTCAGCATAAGACCATGGAAGCGAGAGCAACTTTATAGGCAATTCTGAAATTTCTAAAACAATTTTGTTACCGCCTGCATCCCTTTATTAAAATACTTGCAACAAGAAAGAAACAGCGATGTTTGTGTTGATCCATTTTATAAATTTAATAGTTTAATACTGTTCCTTTATTTTGAAAGATGTTTCAGCGTCATAGTTTATAGTTTATAGTTAAATGTTGTGATTTAAATTAAAGGCGTTTTAATTGTTCAAAATGTTTATATTACTTTTATAATTTTTTATAATTAAATAAAAATTATTCTTATAAAAGAAAAACGGCAAAAAAATGTTATGGCCAAACAAGTTAAAAAATGGCTAAACTAATTTTTTAATGGCTAAACAGGGTGAAAAATGGCTAAATCTAGCCACTAAATGGCTCAATTGGCAACACTGATTGAGAGGTATGGTCATATTGAAAATTTTGCGAAACGAGAGATATAGCCATATTTTTTTCGCAAATGAGAGATAAAGCCATATTTTTCCAGAATATTCTTATGCATGGTGTAAACATTCTGTAAAAGGGAAAATCCTTAGTTATCATTGAAAAACATTTTTTTATTCTTGTAACGCAGAAAACCTTTAGTATGCGAAGCCAGATTTCAATACTTAACTTTAGTGTCTCCGGAACTGAAATGAGTGACAAAGCCATTTTTTAATATTGCTAATGTGATCTAAGACCATGATGGCTTTATCACCCATTCAAATAAAAAAAGCCTTTATCTCCCTATTGAATGAGAGATAAAGCCATCATGGCCTTATCTCACAAGTATTAAAGAACTTTTAGTTTTAATTCTTCTGTCAAATAAATAATTGTGAAATTGTAGTGTCAGAATTGATTGTTTAACAGTATTGCCAAATGAACAAGACGTGATAGCCCAGTTGTTATTTGTAGACCAGTGTAATCAATAATTTTTTTTGAACAATAATTTTTCTATAATCAAATTATGTGATAAATTATTTCTTTCTAAAACAATCATTTGATTCTTTAATAAAAAATCATATGAACAATAATGTTTCTTTAGAAAACTAATCGGATCAAAAGTTTTCTATAAAAAATATTATGTATTATCAATGATTTTTTTATAGAAAATTCATATGAGCAATAATGTTTCTTAAAAAAAAATCATATGACGTACAACATTTTTACAAAAAAAAAAAAAAAAAAAAAAAATTTGTTTTAACATTTCCCTTGACTCTTTACATTTAATACATACATAATTATTAATATTTTTAATTAAGTTTTTAAAATTTGCCTGCTGAGTTTTAATAATAAATTTTATTTTAGTTTTGTAAATTAATAAATCCTCCTTCTCTTTCGACACTAAAATTACGCAGTTTTTAGATTTCCCATAAACAATATTTGCGATTAAAAAATAAATATTGTATAAATTTTTCATATTTTTCTAGAGGCGTTTCTTCCATTATAATCCCACATAAATTGTCTTTATAATTTTATAATAAATGTCTAAAGCAAATTATTACAATTAATCAATTCATTAATAACCTCAAAAAACTTAGCAAATTAACTGTGAATAGTCAGACTTTTAGCCAACAAAAAATCAATTAACATTTTTGGTTAGATAAAATTTTCAGAAAAATAAAAATACTCTAAACAGAATCTAACCCAAATTAATTGAACACTAAACAAAAATAGCAAATGAAAAAAAAAAACTCAAATGCACTATACAATATTAATTTACAGCGACAAAATACAAACAAAATTTTTATACAGCCGCCGCAATACGATGCAAATAGTTCGATCGATATACAGACGAAATGGCGGGCTCCATTCGTATAAAAAAACGCGAAAAATTCGACCGCAAAAACGATGACAACGTCAGTGGAGAAAAAAAACAAACAGCGAAAAATTAACAGCAGAATAGATTTTTATCGAAACCAGCATATTTAATACCAAATTTGTTTTATGCAAATTCAAATGTAAAATGAAATGTGAAACGCCAGCGTTTATAAATGTACAATAAATGTTTAAATTCGCGTAATGAAAAACAACCAAATAGCAACTATAATACAAAAAAAAAATAGAAGTTTTACAAAAATACACACAGAAAAATTTCTTAACGCAATACAAATTTCGAAACTCTACTCATGGAAACACAATATGACCGAAATTTTTATGAAACATCATATGATCGAATATCTCAGTATATATCTATATGTATAAAAATGGAAAAAATGTTTGTATGTTTGTTTGTTGGCTTATAGACTCCTAAGCTACTAAACCGATTTTCCTGAAATTCTACTTGTTACTACTTGTTTTTCGATAGGGGCAGGGGAATTGGTACCCCCCATTGGATGCCAATATTAAATATCGCATATCTTAAGAGCCGCTTTGTTGAACTTTTGTAAGTAGGATCTTCTGAGCCCCAAAATTGAAATAAAATAGCAGCGGAGGAAGTGGTACCCCCCATAGGATGCCAATGTTTAATATCGCATATCTTAAGAACTGTTATAGTGAGAATGTTCAAACTTTACAGAAGTCACTCTTATAGTATACTACACTTTTGAAAATAAAAAAATAAAGCGGGTAGGCGCAGGGGGGAAAATACCTCCCATAGGATGCATATATTAAATATCACTCAAATGAAGAACTTTTAAAAGGAGAGTCTTCAAACGTGGTTAAAGCTACTATTATGGGTTAACTATAAATTTAAATGAGCGGGGTGACAGAGAAAGAGCAGAACCCCTCATAGATAGAAATATTAATAAGAGTCGCTGCACGCATTTTGTTGAACTTTTGGTAGTAGGATCTTCTGGGAAGTGTTACCCTCAAGGACGAAATGGTTAATATCGCATATGGGCATTTCCATTTTGACGTGTCGTGATCTTTGTTCCACAAAATATAAAAAAATTAAATGAAGAAGTCAAATTTGTAAAAAGGGTTTTTATATATACAAAATAATGAAGTAGCACTACATTCAGAAAAAATTACAGCAATCGACGCTATGTATTTGCAGATATCAGCAAAAATATGCGCTGGCGTGAGTTTAAAAAAGCGGAAGTAGATTTTGACATGCATTACAAAACTGAATAGGACTGCAAATTGAGCAAGACGTTTTGTATAAAACCTTTTTTAGTAAGCTTTGGACTTATATTGATTTATTTTTCAAACTATAAAATTTAAAAATCGTTGCTCGTTTTAAGGTACATATGGGCATTTTCAGCGAAAAGTTTACCTTTTTGTAATGTAACGCCAGAATGCAAATAAGATTGTATTTTAGGACCATGTTGTTCAACGTTATCCCCTTTGTTACCAAATGTAGAGCTAGTTGGGCTTTACACCAAAATATAAAAATGTAAACTATGCATATAAAATTTTTTGAGAACCAATTTAAATTATTTCTGGGGTTACGTTACAAAAAGTAGACTTTTCGCTGGAACTGCCCATATCTTAAGAATTGTTAAGTCACTCTTATGGTATACTACACTTTTGAAAATAAAAATAGGGCGGGTAGGCGCAGGGGGGAAACACCTCCCATAGGATGCATATATTAAATATCTCTCAACTGAAGAAGTGGTTAAAGCAGTGTAGCGAAGCGCACCGGGTTAAGCTAGTATATATATATATATATATATATATATATATATATATATATATATATATATATATATATATATATATGGTCGCACTCTTCCAGATGGGCTCGACCGATTTTGATAAAAAGTTGTATATTCGGTAGATATGAGAATAGGGTGTTAAGTATATTTCATGTATATTATGTGATTTCAATCAATTCCCTTGGCAATCCCAACTATACTGAAACTCCAACGAAAAACCTAGTACTTTCATAATTTCTGGTATACGCTTTATACGCTATAAAATCACTATAAAAAAAGATTTTCCTAATGATTTTATGCGCAAGTACAAAATTAAAAAAAAAAATTTTAATCTTATCTTAACTGCCGATTGGCCTTCTGGAAGCTACGATCTGAATCCAATGTTGTCGGTGTTAGAGAGACATGGTCCATTCTTAACGTTATCCAGATTTTGGATCTCTAAAGCTTGCCTTTATCCAAGCAGTGGATAATATTCCTATGAATGTAGTAGGTACTGCGATATACAAATGTCCTGTTAGACTTTGGTCTTGCTTGAAGGTAAATGGAGGCCATTTTGAATAGCAATTTTTAACACATTCCCGAAAGTATAAATACAAATAAAATACAAATAGTTGTTTCAAAAAAACTTTTCATAAAGATTATATTGCATAAAAGCCAGAACTTATGAACATAAATTGTTTGTAATTAAAAATTATCAGAATAAGCTTTTTTTCCAGAAGGAGTTGCATTTGTAACGAACTAAGATTTTGAGTTTGGCTTTATTTTGATTGCGATCACAGGATTTGATTGTTATTAGAAAACTGCAATCAAATCGATTGCAATGAAAATTGATTTGCAAACAATTATTATATAGAGAAAGGGACCTAAGGGTAAATTTCACTTTTTTTTTGATGTGGACAACATCTGAGCATCGAATGAGAACGATCCCATGCCCCAAAAGTGTTCCCTCCCACAGATATGCGCGTTTTATGAAATTGAAGTCGACGATTCTAAGCGCACATAGAAAGGGACCTAACGGTAAAATTTATTTATTTTCATTTATTTATTTATTTTTTTCCTTATGAACAATTTAAAAAAATAGAATAATCATTTTAATCGACGGTTTTTGCGAATTGGTTCCTAAGAATTTGACGGTACCGGTCCTTTATTTTTTCCATTTCTTCTTAACGCCTGCTGCCTCCACTTCTTGAGGATTGACCACTTCCACCGAATCTTTCTCTTCGTTTCCCTTTCCAGAGACCAAAGTAAGAGGAGCAACCGAATGTTTTTTTGAATCGTCAGAACATAAACCCCTGATCTCTTCACACATTAGTTTGTGCATATTTTGATTTGAAAACTCCGAATAAACGATCAGGAGAAAACTTTGTATATCCACTTAACAAAAAGTTCAATTCAACTGACTCGCATCTGGAAGTATCGGCAAGGTGTTGTAAATATCATATAATCGCATTGTTTTTATTTTGTGAAAGACAGTTATCAGCGAATATCACTAATTTTTTAGTTGAATGCACTTCTCGTAGGTAGTTATCAAGCATTGATATTACTGAATTCGGACCTTTTCCAATGGAATCGCTTTCGTCAATACAGAAGATGTGTTGAACATTTTGACGTTCGTTTGTAATTCCGTTTTGCGACCTGATTTAAAGTATGCAGTCCTATTTGCTGTGAAACCGACGGAAAGCTAACATTTTGAGCATAATCCATATATATTACTAGATAATCCTTCTCTGGAATACCTGGATACATTGCATTTTGATCAGGCTTGACTAATGTTCTCAAGTCGTTATAGTACTCTCGCTGAGTGCTGTCAGATTGCAAATGATCAGAATACACCTTTAATGCTGCTTCTTTTTCAACATCAGTAACGTTTACTGTATTAACAGCATCTTTTGGAAGATTTCGACACAATTCGCACAAATCGTATGCCGGCTTCATAGTGACGATGTAGGGACAATATTTCTTCCACAGCGTTTGGAAAGTGCGAAGTTTTACGATTTTACCACCCGGTTCGACGCTGTTGGTGTAACTAGTGTAAACAGAAGTCTTACTTTCAGTAGTTGAAAGTTTCAATAAATGATAATCACGATGATTTGGTTGACGTCCAGGTAAAGTGATATCAACAGTTTCAGCAAAACGGCAGATAAATGAAACAATTTCTTTTTTTTCCAAAGTAGGTTAAGCATCTGTACGATTAATTTTATTCGTCATGCCATGTTCGCGAGGATAACCACCATTTTTGTCTTAATGTTCGATTAGATTTTTGTAGCGTTTAATTCCCATTGTATACAGAAAGAAGTACATATCACGGCATATCGGCAAACTTCGAAAATGATATATCTGATTGTACCGTTTCTTCGTAGCTCGCGATCGATCACCAACTTTTGACCTGAGCATTGCATTGCCACGGTGAGCTGCCAGATGTGCGAGAATAACTAAACCTTGGGACTCCTTATCTAAATTCATGAAAGACGTACGAAAATCCACAGCCATCTTCTTAGGGATCACTTCATTGCATTGATTTGAACAACACGGAGGTATTTTTGAACCCAACAGATCAGATTTATCAAGGTACATATTATCGGTATCATCTTCAGAGTCACTATCCGATAATTCGGAGAAGTGATCGTCATCATCCTCGTCGTCAGGAAAGCGATAAAGTAAATCTACTTCTTCAAATTCGTCCACCTTTTCATCCTAAAACAGTCAGTAAGAATGTTATTAGTTTTAAATTAAAAAATTTACAAAAAATAACTTTACGATATTTTTTGTTCAAAATTTTGATCATATGATTTTTCTATGAAAAGTTACCGATCATGTGTTTGGCGATAATATGATCGATAATTTTCTATAGAGATATCGTATGATCAAAAGGTTTTACACAAAATCTTTTTATCAAGAACAAAAATTTGGAATTAATCTCGTTAATAAAAAATTTTGTATTCCCAAAAATTACTTTGATAATAAGCTGGCAAGAGCACGGCTTAAAAAAATGAAACTGGCAACCTGCTTTATATTTTGCGAAAATAATAAAGCAAGTTGTTTTTGTTGGAAGTATTCCAACCAATTGTAGTGGGGAATGTAAGAAAAGATAATCTCACTGTTTATTGTTGATGTTTTTGTTTAAACTTTGATATTGTTACAAGTAGAACTGTGACTTACAATTCTTATACGCTTAACAGTCTTATTTGTTTTAATATCTTTAGTTTTTCTTAAATCTAATCTGGCCTAAGCAACCAGTGAAACGCGCATAGGAAAAGCTGATCCCATCCACAATAAATTTCATTGTTTTTATCAAGAATATAAATTGAGAATAAGCACGACAAGAAAAATCTTGTTAACAAAATTATATTTTAAGACCGACACTTGTTCCATAAAATTCAAAGATCGTTAATTTTTCATTAAAAACGCATTTCACTAATAATTGCTCTACATATATAATATATCTAATCAACAATTTTTCTACAAAACAAGTTAGAGGTCTATATTTGGCTGCGCCGAATCTTAAACACCACCCACCTAGAGTTAAAATATTTCGGCAGTGGGCTTCATATGGGATCTATAAATTACAAGCCAATCTTTATAAAACCTGACCTCACAGTTTTATAGTTCGTTGCCTATAATTGAAATAAAAGATTTATAATGATTTGTTTTATAGAAATATTATAAGGCGCTTTAAAGCGATTTTTAGAAGAGGATTTTATATTGAACCTTTCGCAAATTATGAATATTTTGTCTTCAAATTCGGCAAAGTGAATTCTAGTTAAAAAAAAACTTTAATTAGATCGAATTTGTTATTTCTAGCCATATTGTGATTAATTGGGCCAACTTTTACCACAATATCTGTATTTGCTATGGTTTTAGGCGTATTTAATGATTTTCCAGAATAGACTTTATATCGGTCCTATGGGTAATATTAACACAAGATAGTTTTCAAAATTGATTAGATTTCAATTTCTCTCAAATTCGATGTCAAAAACATCGCTGATTGTCGAAAGTTTTCTCTAAATAAATATGCAACTAATTAGCGGTTTTTTAACGCAAAAATTATACGATCAGGAGGCTTATTTTGAATTGCGATGCGGAAATCAATTCGATGCGAAAATACATAAATGCAAACAATTGCTATTCTGTATTGCGATTTTCGCAAAGATTTTTTTTAATCGCATTTCAAATGCGAAAAGGTGGCAAGTCGGTATTCTACATTGCGAAAACAAATGTCAAACACATGTCAAATTCGTAAAATTTATTCGCGAATTTGAAATAATGAAAGAATAAGCACAGTAAATTGGCAAGAGGCCATTTGACAACACCAAATGCACGTCAGTCGGCAAATACTTTGTGGCAAACGTTAACTGAAGAACTAATTTTCTGTATATCTCATACTTCCTTTTCTCTACTTTTCACTTCCTCTTATGTCATTTTTCATATTTCATTGAAGGGATTCACAATGGACCGTATTTGGTCTCCGAGTGGAGGTGTGCCAGTAGGCACACAACCCTTCTTAACCTAACCTAACCTAACCTAACTGAAGAACTAAAGATCAATGGACCACTTATTAGAGAAGTTGCAGGATGGAAAAAAGTATGAAATATATAAACCACTTCAAAAATATTTGCATTCAACTTTAATTTTAATAGGTTTGGGGCGATTTTAAAGTACACACGAAACAGAAGTTTAGACGAAATAAAAACGACATTGGCGGTACTGGCAGTTGCCTTAGTCTCCCTTAGAGTAGCAAGTTGTGAAATTGTAAAACATGACGGATTCCGTAATGGATTACCGGGCGCACTTTCCTTCGAGGCAACAACTGCTTCCAATCTTGAACAAAATGGTGAAGACATGGCTGTAATATTATTTAAGACATATACAAATGAGTAGGTGAGTTTCAAAACTCGTTCGTTACAAAATTAAAAGTTTGAAATGAAAAATGATTCTCACAGTTCTTTTGGTGCTTTCTGAGAAGAAATATGCAGATTGTATTAATGCATGTCCTTGGAAAAACATGGACGAGGACATGGATTGACACAATAAGTATACTTCTTCACAAAAATCGGCACAAGAGCAGTTAGAGTAAATTTTCATTTCGTATTTTTAATTTTGTAACGAACGAGTTTTGCAACTCACCTACTCAAATGCTTCATTATTCAATATAAAATTTTTTATAAAGCTAAAAAAATGAATATTCTGCACAAGTAAACGTTTATTTTTTGCAAGCATCAAAATAAATTACCTTATCCATACATGCTTACAATATCGGGTTTGCTTCTAAGCAATCTTCTCTGTATCCTTTCATTTGGCTCATGCCCTTCTTCGTCGTCGAACCACAGTGCCACAGAGCCCATTATTATTATTTTTTTTTTCTTACAGAATGTCCTAAATAAATTTTATAAACAATTTTCACAGCCAAACACAAACAATTTATTTATTTTTAATTTAAGGTTTGTTGACACTGACGTTTATTTGAACAGCGTGGCCACGATTTGAAATAAATTGCGAATGCGATTGCGAAAGTCTAACAGAATACCAATTTTCTTTCGCATCGCATTTCATTTGCGCAATAAGCCTCCAGTAATCTTCAATTGAAAATGATCGATCATATTTTTACGGAATATTTTATTATCGTTAATTTTTCTATTGAAAAATCATACGATCGCTACCCTAAAAAATCATAAGATCGTTAATTTTTCTTTACGAAAGTTATTTCTTCAAAAATGTCGCTATGATTTTTTTCTCAGTATTTTAACAAGTATTTATTTAAGCAGAAAAGAAGTTAATAAAAATTCAGTTGCTGAAGTAACTTTTTCAGTTGGGTGTTAGAATTATTGCACTTGGCAGTTAACAATATGGCATTTTATTTAATTGATGTTTAACCTTGAGAATTTTTTCGGAATTTTTTTTTTTTTTTTTTTTTTTCTTTGAAAAAAATACCCCGAGATATTGATACTTAAAAGCAGTAATCTGCCGTTTATTTTAATGAAATAAATTGCTGTTAAGCTAAAAATACACTTAAAAAAGAAAATTCAAAAAAAAAAAATTCTGACTAGCGAAAGATAAACTTGTTATTATGCCACAAAAGTTGTTGAAAGTGATATCGATGATGGCTGGGCAAATGCAACTGTTAAAAAAGTTTGGCTATTGATAGTTAATTTTAGTATTTTATTTTCTGTGTTTTTGTTTTTTTTTTAGATTTGTGCAACAAGTTGCTATTGAATAGTGTGGTAAGTGTGAAACGATTGTCAATTTCTAGGTGTACGAGAGTGACTACATTATAAATGTTGGTAATTTTAAACATTTGCTGCTGTTTAAAGTTGCTTTGTGCTGTGTTTAAAGTCATGCAAAAAATTTGATTCTTAGTGGCATCTAATGCATTGCATTTAGCAGTGGCGGCAAAAGCAGCAGCAGTAGTTTTTTGTGTATTCGCAGTATTCGCAAAAGTTTTCGTAAGAAATCTAGTAAATGCTTATTCAAATAACTTGTCATGCTTAATTTAAGATTTCAAATATTTGATAAGGGTTTTTTACTTGTTTCTAATACTTTTTTCTTTTCCTCTCAAAACAACCTGGCTTAAACATTTGAAAAAAAAAATACTGTGGTTTGTGGCAACATCCAATCATAGCTGCTACAATTACTCAGCTTATTGCGTTTATGATATTTTATTTCAGTTTTTTTTGCATTTTGCATTTGAAAAAATCAAGTTGTTGTGGCGGCTGTTGAAATTATTTTTGAGGCACATAATTTAAGTCTTTCAAATCATTTGCAATTGTCTATCTGTGTTCAATTGGTGTCCGTCTTTCTGTCTGTCTCTCGATTTATGTTTGTACAATGTTGTTTTATTCCTATTTACGATTAATAATGTTGCTTTGGTTCAATATAATCATGTTTGTTCATGCTTCTAGGTCAGATTTATCTTCAAGATTGACTGACTAGTGTTCTGTATTTTTGGGGCCAAAAAATCTTTCATCTATAGAGTTGTAGAGTTAAACATAACTTTTGACATGTCTTAAATCGAAGCCAATGTTAAAAGTCTTTCAACTGGACCAGTTGGAAAAATTACTGGACTGGAAAAATTAAGAATCATACAAACGTTACTGTGCAACAGAAAAAAATTCGGGAAACTAAAAATCGTTTGGCGATTCCGCCACATATAGAAGCGAACAAAGCTTAGCCTGTTTAATTCATTTGTAAAATCCGCACTTGTTTATGACTTTGAATTCTGGAACGCAGCTCCCCATGACATCAATGCTCTACAAGAACTCACCAACCGTTGTTTACCAAAAATTATGCGTATATTATGGCCAGTAACTATAAGCAACTTAAGGCTCTGGAAAATAACCAACCGCCAATCGCTAACGAAATTAGACCAAAAGATGATGTTTCAGGAACCCTCAAGGTTACCGCAGACAAAGTCAACCCTCCCATACTTTGCGACGTTTATTTGACACTGAACACGAAGCAGTGGATGAAACTTGGATCCAACTAAAGTACCTGGCATCAAATAAATCAGAATGGAACGCTTTAGTTGAGGCCCTATTTTTTTCAAAAGAAAGCTTATGTCTTTTCCTCTAAGGTAGTTTTGGTCCCTTTTTGGGATGCGAGCGGCTTATGTATAAAAAAAAATTATTTCTAACTCTTGACGAGGGTTTTTAAATTTTTAGCATATTGGTATTTCCACAGAAATGTCTACTTTTTGTCACGTAACGTGACCAACCATTTTTAATCGTTTCTCAAAGAATAATGAAAATATTATTTACTTTTTTTGTATTTGGGTGTAGAGCGCAACTAGGTTTTCATTTAGTGAAAGAGAGGAAAAATTTGAACAACGTGGTTCTAAAATACAAGAATAATTGCTAGGTGACGTGACGTGACAAAAAGATAGATTTTCTGTGGAAGTGCCCATATGCACTATTTTTTCCTATTTGTGTTTAAGTGTTTCTAAAGCCTTAAAAATAAAACGTATGAAAAGAAACTAGACAAATTAACCTTTCCGACGGTATGTTACAAACCCAAATATTATTTTATACCTTCGATACTGTAATGCCCACAATATGTTAATCACAGGAATAAAATCACTTTTTTCTGTAGAAATGTTGACAAATTCAATTATTTTTATTAATTTGTAATAATAATTAAATTAATATATAATTATAATAATAATAATTTCTAAAAATAATAATAAAAAGATAAATAATTTAATAAAATTTTATCTTAATCACATTAGATCCTTTTATATCCTTTTTTTTATAAAAGCATGGTATTGAGCGGTGCCATCGATTGTTCCAGTAGCACCGACTCTGCTCTTCAGTGTTTTCAATATTTCCACATGATCCTCTTTGCTACGACAAACTATGTCAGTTTCTTTACAATAATTCTTTGCCCAATGGAATAAAGCAGTCGTTTCTAAGATGCGATCTTGATTAGAGCTCTGAAGACTATACTTCGCTGCATTTCTTTTGAGGTTTGCTCCAACACCATCACATGATGCTTTACCAAAATCTTTTTCATGAGCTAAAAGATTTGCGAAGCTACTTTTGTTTTTAAAATGTTGTCGAGCTACGTCCGAAATGTAGTATACCTTCTCTACTGTAAAATTACATTTAAGATAATTTAGTATTATTTTCTGCTATTAATAAACTGAAACGGTATCATGTTTTAAATGGTCGGATATGATTGCCATACTTTCGTGTTCCAGTTTTTCATCATTCATGTAGTAAATAACTACTGTGAATATAGTTGCTTGGCCGTTAGTGAAGTGGAATGACTGTATGGCATCCTGAAGATCATATTTATATAGTTCTCTGCGAAATCAAACGAAATAACGAATTCACCAGACTTCAAATGTGTCTTCAAATCCTTGAAGAATGACCACTGCTCTTTGACTAAAAAGTCATGGGTTCTCAAATTTAGCAATCCTCTACACACTTCTTCCACAAAAGTATATACACTTGAAATGATTGTTTTCAATGTGCATCTTTCAGTCTGAAGCCAAGATTCAAATTTTACCTCCTCAATACATTCTCGATCAAAAGAGTTAATACAATTCTCTTTGATGAATGTTTTTTCCGGGCAATTTGAACATTCGCCTAAGTGGCAAGAAGTTGTTGCATTAGCACACAAAGTCAATTTAAGGCAATCGCGGTAATCGGTCAATTCTTCTGGTGAATCATCTGTTAAATACCTTAAGTTAATTTCCTTTAACATCAGTTTAACATTTTCATGGTAAATACAAACGCATACTGTGTGAGTTCCGCTGCTTCCTGCCAAAACGCAGTGTTTTGGCCTCAGTTGGGTAAATTTTGTGAAGCCAATTTTGACATCATCGTGTTCTGTTTGAAATGTTGCGAATAACTCATTCAGGTTGCAGAAAATCATTATCTTTTGCATTTGAACTTTCTTGCCATTGATTCATACGGACATCCAGTCTTTCATCCCTGGCATCAAGCGACTCATATCATCTCGCTGATAAAACTGAGTTACTAGAGCTTCAGTTTCGCACTCTTAAGTTTTCCCCTTCTTTTAGTTTGAGAGTTGCTGAGCATGGTATTCTCACACTCCCAAACAAAAAGAATATATATATAAATATGTATATGGGGGATTTCATGTCAAGTGACCCAATTTTGAAATCGATGTCTTCCGATTTGGATGAATTTTGCACCAAATATATACATTTATATATATACTGTTTCAATTGCAATTATGTATTACATGACAGTAAATTTTTCTATAAAAAACGTTTATGATCAGTAATTTTTTTTATCATAAGATCACTATTATCATATGATCAAACGTTATTTTATAGACAAAAATCATACGATCAATCCTTTTGCTGTAAAAAAAAAATTATTATCCATATAATCATATCACCGCTGCTTTTTTTTTATTGAAAAGCCACATGATTGTTATTTTTCACAAAGAAATATCATGTAATCGTTTTTTTCATTAGAAAAATCATATGATCGTTATTTTTTGAGGAGAAAAATCATATGATCGATAATATTCTCCATAGAAAAATTGTATGATCGTTAATATTTCTAAAAAGATATTAAATGATCCTAAATTTCTTTTTATATATGAATTATGCAATCGTTTACAATCATGTGATCGGTAATTTTTCTTGCTAACATAAATTTTTCTACAGAAAAATCATATGAACGTTAATATTTCTATAGAAAAATCGTATGATCGTTAATATTTCTACAGAAATATTATATGACGTTCATATCTTTTTATAGAAAAATTATGTAATCATAAATTTTTCTGTTAAACAATCATGTGATCGTTAATTTTTCTATAAAATAAAATCTTGTTAACATTAATATTTCTACCGAAAAATCATATTATCCATAATATTTGTATTAACAATTGGTATAATCGTTATTATTTTTATAGAAATATCATATGATCAAAAAATTAGTTAATAAAAAAATTATGTTTTATATCAAAGAAATTCCTACAATCGTTAACTTTTCTTTATAAAAAATTATTTGTCCAGTTTTTTGTTATGACAGCTAATTTGCAATAAAAAAAAAAATATTTTGCAATTTTCGTTCGGTTTTTTTCTACATTAAAATAATTTTAAAAAAATTATTTTTTGAAAGAAAAATCTTGTGACCGAATTAAAACCATTTCGTCAATATCAGTTTATCTACTACGTACGTCTTTTAACACCTCCTTTTCCAAAAAGTTTCCAAACGGCCTATTGATTGTCAATATAATTTTCCACTGCATTCAATTGTTTTTTTTTTTTTTTTTTGGCAAACTGCGTGTTTCTCCAGCCAAATGCATGTTTGCGTGTTATTTTTCATATTTTCAGTTGTTCATTTCTGTGCTCATGAATTTAATCAATTTTTTTTTTTTTTTTTTTTTTTTTTTTTTGAGAAAAATTATCTGATTTCGTCATGGAGTAAATAAAAAGAAACTAAACACATTCAATTGCTTAATTTAAGCTCATTGATTTAAGTGTGTTAAAGCAAACAAAAATATATTAAATAGTATTAAGTGTTTAATTTGGCCTTTTTTGTGATTTTGGCATTGTAACATTGAACTTTGGCTTCAATGTATTAAATTTAGTTTAGATTTAAACAATTACAGATTAATTGTTGCAACATTTTGATTTAAACACGAAAACAAAATTTCAAGATCAAATTAATGGACGGCATTTTTTGATTTATTATGTGAACTGGAGGGTGATAAAATATATTGGAGGAGATTAAAATATTAAAAATTTGAAGTTAACAAAGTTATTTTTGGGAATACAAGAGTTATTATTAATAAGATTTCTGTATGACGTGCTAAATTCCCAATTTTTTATATTTGAGAAATACACTAAAATTTACTGTCAAGGGAAAGTTAGCTTCTTCTGTCATTAATTTTCAACACAAGAATAAAAAATTCAATATTTTTTTGGCTTTTTTCTCGTAAAGAACTAACGATAAGACTGTTATTGAAAACTGGGTCCATCTTTGGGTGAAGTAAAGCTACTATGTAAAACTTCTTAACGAAATTTTATCGCTGTTTTATTTTTTCTAGTTTTCAAATTATAGTGGATGGTTGTGTTGAGAATCCGTGTTGTGCACGTGTTAAAACCTTCTTCTGCATCCACTCTTAATTCTGTTTATGTAAAAGATATTTGTGATGAGATTCTTATTATATTTAAAATCAATGAGCAACAAAACATTTTATTAATACGAAAATTCTATTATATAAAAATAAGTCGGGTTTTCCTTCCTGACGCTATAACTCCAGAACGCACAAACCGATTTCCACGGTTTCACATTCGTTGGAAAGGTCTCGGGCTCCGTGAGGTTCACAGCATATAAAATTGTTCCCCGCCCACTTTTACGCCCAGTTTTTTCGATTTAGCTAAAATCAGAAAACGGCTCCATCGATTTGACTAATATTTCTTTCAAATGTTCGTATCAATGCATTTTAAGTACCACGCCTACTTTTACGCCCACTTTTTCTATTATGCACATAACTTGAGGAGGGCTTGACCGATTTGGACGATTTCTTCTTTAAAGTGATCGCCATGGTCCAAATTAGGTTTATACGGAAAGAAAATTGTTCCCCGCCCACTTTTATCGATTTACCTAAAATCAGAAAACGGCTCCATCGATTTGACTAATTTTTCTTTCAAATGTTCGTATTATTCCATTTTAAGTTTTCATCGAAAGAAAAATTTACCACGCCTACTTTGAAGACTACTACGAAACAATCAAAGCCGATTTGGAGGTACGATGATTTGTTGGCAGGTGATTTTTGGCAAACACTTCCAGTGATACCACAATCAACGCCCGCCGATGAATTAAATGCATGTTTGAAGTCGTCTGCTTTGTGGAAACACGTTAGGAAGCTCAAATTGACTCTGAAAATGCGGTTTGAGCTGCAAAACAATCAATCTCGAGACGTATTTTCCAAACAATTGCTGGACATAGGAAACGACAAAATCCCGGTGGATATTTCAATTTCTGCCGGTTCACCGAATCAAAGTCCGAACTCATCCGAAAGGTGTTTTCAAACATTACACAAAATTACATAAATCATGATTTGTTGAGCGAACGTGTTATATTAGCTACGTTGATGTCGACGAACTGAATTTTAAGATTCAAAGTGAAATCGCTGGCAAATTGGAGACGTACAAATCGGTAGATTCCATTACTTCTCAGAACGATGTCGTCAACTATCCAATCCAACTCCCTGGGATTACCCGGATTACCTCCTGATAAATTAATAATTTTATTCTAATTTCTTCAAAAAATTCAAACTAAAAGTTGGATCGGTAATCATAATGATACGAAATATAAACCAACCACGTCTTTGTAATGGCACCCGACTTACGGTAAAAAAACTGATGAATAACGTCATCGGAGCAACAATGCTTAAAGGAAAGTACAAGGGAGAAAATGTTTTGATGCCTCGGATCCCAATGATTCCAACCGACATGGCATTCAATTTTAACGCTTGCAGTTAGATTACAGTAAGGCTCGCATATGCAATGACGATCAACAAACCAGACAACCAAACAAAAAATGTTGTATTTTACAAAGCATTGCAATTAAAAAATTATGATATTCTAGCAAAGCAACCGAACAACTTTTACTTTTTTTACTGTTTACCTGAATATTGATCTTATCAACTAAAATGTAAATAGAATACTATAAGATTCACAGCATAAATATACAAACATATGTATTTTCAAATCAAATGTAAATCATATATATGTATGTATATGAACAACATTTTAATTTAAAAATACTTTTTTCCGGATTTTAAAAATCGAACGCAAACATTTTTTCTAATTGGTACAGAACAACGTCTGTCGGGTCAGCTATCAGGTCTCGGGCTCCGTGAGGCTTATAGCAAAGAAAATTCAGGAAAAATTTCAACAGGAAAGCGGGAAAATCTTTTTTCACATACAGCGCCATCTCTGATACATATCATGTACTACAAACCAATATTTTTAGCAGATGGCGCCGGTGCGTGATACATTGTTTGACAGCTACTCATTGTTCTCTGCTCAGTTAATTTCATGTGACTAACCGTTTTTCCTTTTCAAATATAAAACAAAAAAAAAATTTTCTTCATCTTTTAATCACCAAACGAAATGTTACATAAAACGAAGCCATCTGGTGGCGAAACGGAGTTCGCCGGGCTTGCTAGTTTATAAAAAAATTTTTTTATTTGATTGCTAAAAAAATTTTTATTTAATATTACAAACTCATTGTTAAAAATATTTGTTGAATGTGAACAATTTGAATGAACAAAAGTATTTATTATATTAACAAATTCGGTTGTTGGTGCTTTTTCAATTAAAAAATTAATTGTATTGACGAATATGGTATTCAATATGACAATTGATTTGTCGTAATTTTTTTCTTTTTTTTTAATTAATGTAAACTTTTTTCATTAAAATACGTAAGGTGATTTTTTTCAAAAAGAAAAACTACCCTAAAATTAAGGGCACATAAAATGTTATTTTTTGGGCTATTTTGAGGTCAGATTTCCATAAAGAAATATTGGGTTACATTGAAAAATAGCCCCAACTTTTTATTTTTTTTATTTGTGTCATTATTTTTTATTGAATCTTCATATATTAAATATGAACTAACAATAATTAATCAAATCTTAACCTAATACGTTATTTTATGTCCTGCCAGTGCCAGACAAAATTTTCTTCATCGCGGGTTCTGTTCACCTATATAGGTGTTTATCGCTCATCTAATTGGGTAAGTGCTGCAGTGTCTCTTCTTCTTAAGCGAGTGTGGCCGCCATGATTTAAAATATTTCGAGCTAGTGGATTTGGGTGTTGTTCAAGCCTTTTTAAATACTTTATTGCATATTTTGTAATCATAGTTTTAACTAATGGCACATTGAGATCCTTATGAATGTTTGAGTTTTTAACATACCAGGGAGCTGCTGTGATTATTCGAAGAAGTTTATTTTGGCGCCTTTGAATTTTGTCGATATTAGAGGCCGAGGCAGTGCCCCATAGTTGAATACCGTAGCACCAGATAGGCTTTAAGATAGAGTTGTAAAGTAGAAGCTTGCAATCGAGACTAAGGACAGAATGTCTTCCAATAAGCCAATGAATTTGAATGGCTTTTAGTTTCATTTGAGTTAATTTTGCCTCTATATGGCATTTTCACGTTAATCGCCGATCCAGATGTATACCGAGATATTTTACATGCGAATGTTGAGGAATTATTTGATTATTGATTGTAATAGGGGGGCAATATTCCCGGCGCAAAGTGAATGTTATATGTACGCATTTTTGCTCATTGACCATTATCCTCCATTGTCGTAACCATATTTCTAGTTGAAATATATGATGCTGTAAGTAACGCGATGCTTCATAACGATTTTCGTGGACGCTTAGAAAAGCTGTATCGTCTGCAAATGTTGAAGTTTGTGTATAGTTGCTTGTTGGCATGTCCGAAGTATAAATTAAGTATAATAGGAGGCTCAGGATGCTGCCTTGTGGGACTCCAGCGGCAATGGGCTGAGATGAACTTAAGAAATTTCCTTCTTTTATAATAAATTGACGACCGACTAAGTAGCTTTCTAGCAGCTTGTGTGTGTTTGCTGGTAAATTTTGCTTCAATTTATGTAATAAGCCTTCATGCCAGACTTTGTCAACAGCTTGCGAAACATCGATGAAGAGTGATGAGCAATATTTCTTTTCTTCAAATGCTTTTCTTATGACATTTACTATTCGATGAGTCTGTTCGATTGTGCTGTGTTTTCTTCTAAATCCGAACTGATTTTTGGAATACATCTATTTACACTTAAAATCGGTGTAAATTTTGAAACTAATAATTTCTCAAACAACTTTGACATATTTGATAATAAGCTAATAGGCCTATAAGACTCAACTTTTGTATGATCTTTACCTGGCTTTGGTATCATGGTAACTATTACTACTACCATTTTTGAGGATAGTATTCAAGGCGTAAAATAGCATTAAAAATAAAAAAAATAATATTCTTTGCTATGCGAGGTAGCTCCAAAAGCATTTTATTACTGATTTTATCAATACCAGGTGCCTTCTTTTAGTGTTTAAGTCACAAATAGCCTTTTCGATTTCTCTTAACTCAAATCTGAGGGGAATAGCTGCTCTAGCAGCAACAGGTGGTAACTCGACCGCAATATTGTGAAATATATTTGGTGTAAATACGTTTTTCAAGTGACTAACAAACAGATTTCCTTTTTCAATATCGTTTCTTGCCCAATTACCATTCAAGTTTCTTAATGGTGTCTTAGATATAACTACCCCAACTTTGGGGTGAATTTTTTTTCATTTTGCTTTTTCGGGCATATTTCCTGGGGCCACATTTTGCAGTGCCGAATTTTAATTTATATGATCTTTAATTTTTTTCATACAAAAAGCCTTTGATAAACACACTCCCTTTTAATGAAGGAAAAAACAAAATCTAAAATTTATTTCTAATCCTAAGATATGGCTCAACATTTGTATGCCCTTCACCACAGGTGGTGAATAGGGTATATATAAGTTTGTCATTCCGTTTGTAATTTCTAAAATATTGATGTTAGACCCTATAAAGTACACTAGTATTTCTCTTTAACGTACCTTCGATTCTGCGAACATCGCATTTAACGAACACACAAGTTTACTCCATTGAGTACCTTAAATACTTTTTTGTGCTCAATTTAGCGAACAAATAGGATTCATAATTTTACTTTAAAAAAGCATAATGTGAAGTAATTTCTAACTAAAAACAAAGTGAGTAGCAAAAAGTACCGCTATTTTAGTTTAAGTTTAGGTAGCATTTTTGTTTGATTATGTTGCAATGATCAGTAAAATGAGTACAAGAAAGAGACTTCTTTGTAAAAGAAAAACTAAAAATTGTGGTTGATTACCAAAATTGATTGCGATTTGTGGATTGGTGCAAAAAGTAACAAGAGGTACAAACTTTGGATTTAAAAATAGGAAAGCCATGAAACAAGGTGAATTTAAAAGAATGAAGAAACAACTTTTTTCTTGTTTTTTACGACAACGAAATTCATACATGCATTGTTGTAAAAAAATAAACATTTTCGACATATTTTTTATTTAAAATTTTTTAAGGAAATTGAAAATGAATTTGAACTTATTTTTCATTAAAATTATTTTAGGTTTTACGCTACCAGAGTAATGAATTGTACCTTTTTTAATTTTTTTTTTATATATTATACAGATCTCAAAACATATTTCAAAATAAACCACAAATAAAACAGTTCTAGTTATTTGTTTATTCATAACATGGGTACTAGACATGAGTATGGCATATAACGAACTTTTCAGTTTAACGAACAGGCCTGACAAATTACTGGTTCGTTAAACCGGAAAACTGCTGTATATATATGCTGGGTCCTTATGAGAAGCGAAGATGATTGTCCGTATGTCCGTCTATCCGTTGAAATGGATTTTCCGAAGACCCCATATACGATGGGGGCCAGGTTATTATTTATTTATGTCACATATGGTCCGGAATTGTTTGCTATTGAAATTCAGCAAGATCGGTCCACAAATGGCTGAGATATGAGTAAAAAACCACGACTGCCTCAAATTTGTTCCCTTAAAGGTCCAATTAGACGTGACATTACCATACCAACACTGTATTACCAAAACGACATAAGCATACCATACACACCAATTCAATTTTAGTTTCTACGGCTTTGTTTTTTTTTTTTTTTTGTTGTTTTTTATACCCTTCACTACAAGTGGTGTATTTTATTTGTAATGTCCCAGTTGGCCAGATTGCCGTTGACGACATCGTCGTCAATGATGTATGCACGACGTGTCCCCTGTTGTTAAGATTTTCTAAAAGACAATTTACAGGAAATCGTCGTGCACGACAGTTTGAGCGACGTTATCTTCTATTTAGCTTTATATGGCACAGCATTAGCGACTTTGTCTTATAACTTTATGTGGGACAATATGAGCGAAATTGTCTTATAAGTTGTCCTGTATAAAAGCTACTGACGACAAAGTTTTCTTGAATGCTTTTCAATCACTTGCTTGGTTTTCTTAAAAGTCGCATATTCTTTTTTTTAATTGTTGATTTAAATACCTACAAAAAATTTACGAATTAGTTCTAAACAGTAAAACCAAAAATGATGATGAAATAATTCGCGGGCTGGAAAATGGATAACATGCAGTTAGTACTTCACTGTTAACTTTAGGATTGCTTATAGGAGTCGAATATAAAACATATAAAAGAAAATAAAATTCCAACTATACAAAAAAACTGTCTGAATTAAATAACCGTATAATAATTTTTGTCGTGGACGTCGAAATAGACGACATTGTCATGCAGGTAGTCGTTAATGATAAAGTAAAGGCGACATTGTCTTTCTTTGTGTCGTGCACGATTTTCGCGACACTTGTTTAAAAATGTCGTTGACGATTTGTTCCCGCTGTCCCTCACATGTCGTGCAGGTATTGACATTGTCGTGCATCCGTCTTCGAGGATGTCTTAAAGACGTGGCCAACTGGGGTGTTTAATTTTACGCATACACATACACATTAATGCATGTGTATTATATGCCGCTCAAATAAAGAAACAAACTCATAGGCTCAATATATTTTAATTTGACGTTTCTTTAGTAATTAGTGGACGAGTTGTTATCCCAAAAGCAAGGCGAATTTATTACAGGTGGTCTTAAAAGCCCGGCTGATATTAGCTAAAATCACAGTTGAATGTCAAAATTTTGTTTATTCTCTTTTATTAGCTTTGTTTCTGTTTTGTTTTATTTCTGTTTTTGACATTGCACAATGATTTTACAAAAACAAATTGCTTGTGGTTTTTGTACGAGTTGTACTTGTTGTAGTACCGAGATTACCTGGGATGAATTCGCCTTGCCCAAAAGTATTTTTTCATTTTTTTTATTTCATTTTTGTATGTTCTAAAAAACGATTTTAAGATTATGAAACGAATTTCAAACATCAACTTTGGCAAAATAGGAAACGGGCTTAGGTACATATCCTATAAATTTTTTGTTTTTTTATATTCTTCGGCATGACGAAATGAAAAGTTGGCGTGGCTCAATTAATATTTATTTATATCTATCTAAAGAACGTTATTTATGTATATAACTTCTTGTTCTTATCTCATCATGGTGGAGGGTATATAAGATTCGGCATAGCCGAACATAGCACTCTTACTTGTTTAGATTTAATTACTTTACATTGCCAAGAAAATAAACATTTTTTAATGTTAAGGTGTTGGCCAAAAAAAAAGTCAAATTTTGTTTGCATATAAAACCTTTGAACATAATGAACATCTGTTACTGATGTGAATTCTAGACAATAGATTTAAGTAGAAAAAAAAATTACAAATAAGAAAAAACAACTGCAAACTACGAGCATTAAATAAAAGTTCCTCAATTTCTTAATATTCATACTCGTATCCGTATTAATCTTATCAGGCTCAAATTTCAAATTCAATTTTTTTTAAGATTTTTTCAATTTTTTTTTTTTTTTTTGCTACAGCTGCACTTAAAAAGAGAGTTTTCCGGTATAAGTTTAACTATTTTATTCTATTTTACAAAAAAAAAAAAAAAACACAACAACGACATACAAAACAAAAAGAATTATTTATCTCTTGTAACATTTTCCTTTGAATTAAAAGAAAATGGGATGAAAAAATAAAATATAAAGAAACTATTAAATAAATTGTAAAATCACGATGTTGCAACAACAGAATACACAACTGCAACAGTTACGACAATTTCAATACACAAACAACTAAAAAAAAAAAATTTAAAACAGAAGGTTCTTTTCGTAAGAAATGAAGAAAGAAGAATGTTGGGTGGAAAGTTGAAAGTCAAGGCGACTTAAATAATGGGCTACAAAAAAATATCTGTTTTCATTCGAATCTAATAAAATTAAGAACTTAAATGTGGAACTTCAGTTAAGAAAACTTTCATTATTACCTGGGTAAATAAACTCAAAACCAAAACCTGCGAAACTACTCAAATTTCTTAAGGAGCCCCTTAAGCAAAAAAACTAAAACAACTCCCTGCTGTAGGGTACTCCAAAAACCTTTAATTCACTGTCCATATAAAATGGTAGAAAACACTGCCCATAGACATCTCCTAGCAACAGCAACAAATGCTGTAGAGCGCTAATAATACCCCAGCAATAATAACAACAACAACAACATGATTTCATTAAGGTCGAGGTTATGCAAACAATCACATGCAATCTGTGCGAATGTTTGGCAGCAATAAAAAAATAAATAAAACCTACAAAAAATCAAGAGGAAAAAAATATTTTTAGCTCATAAAAATACTGAAATTGTGTCTTTTATCCAACGACGTAGAGCCAACTACTGTTTGTTTTTGCTATGCAACTGCAAAAACAACAACAACAAAATAAGAAACGGCAATAAAACCAACAAAGGACAGCATCACAACAAATAATCTTGAGCATGAAAAGCAGTTAACAATCACCATCAAACCGAACTGCAACACACTCATAGATGCACTTAAACATTTACAAACTTTCATCTACTGCAACGATGGATATGAATGAAAAATATATTTATGAATTTTACGCTGTCTACCTTTTCCTTCCTACTGAGTTGTTGTTATTTGAGAAGTGGACCAAATTTTTTTTTTAAGGATTTTATTTTCAATTTGTTACAAACAATTATTAGAGTACCGCAATAATCCAAGAAATGGAACAGTTACCAGTGACGATGGAAACAAAAAAAAAAAGAAATGAAAATAAAGCATAAATGAACTGTAATATTTGTGTGCTAATTTAAAAATTGCTTTTCGGCCATTAAAGAAAAAAATTATAAGTTCCCGAGTAATAAAGTTTCCAGGAATTTTTATTTGTTTTAAGCACCAACTTGACTCCTAAATAAAGTGGCGGTTCACACACGCCAAGTTTGACTCGTCGAGTCTTGAGCTTTTAGGATAGAAGGGAAAATAAAGTGCCATTTATTTTCCCCTCTCTCCTAAAAATTCATGATTTGACGAGTCAAATTATTCATAAAAATATTAAGCCGCTCAGGTTGGGAGTATGTATAACTTTGAAAATTCAAAAACGGATGACCTAGCAAATATGGCCCCAAAATTTTACATGAGTCACAACAACACGCAATTTTGGCGCAATTTTTTTGTTTGGTTTTTTTGGGGTTATTTTTAATTTTTTCGTAAGGGTGTTTTTGCATTTTAAGTGGAATGAAAAATGGCCCCAAATAAAATCACAATTTTTACTTTGGGGCTATTTTTCGTCTACTAATAAAAAATGCAAACTTTAAGAAATTAAAAATCACCCCAAACATTTTTACACAAATTTTATAAAATTCTATGTAAAAGTTTCTAGGGATAGTATAAAAAACCCGAATTCCTATACCAAAGTAGAGAAAATCCTTGCCGGTTATGCAGATATGCTTTAGTTGGCGGTATGAACTAAGTCCCCAATGAACTAACTCCCCAAACCCAAAATGAACTAAGAGAAAATCCTTGCCGGTTATGCAGAGATGCTTTAGTTGGCGGTATGAACTAAGTCCCCAATGAACTAACTCCCCAAACCCAAAATGAACTAAGTCCCCAAATTTGGGGACGTCGTTCATTTATGGAAAAACCCCGAAAAAGCCAATATGAACTAAGCCCCCAAACAGGTGAACCAAGTCCCTAAACAGGAATGAAATAAGACCCCAATTTCAGCAAATTTTTACAAGAGTGAAAAAACCCCTCTAATGAAAGTGAACTAAGTCCCGAAATTAAAAAAATATAGAAATTGTTTTGGGCCTCCATGGTATAACGAAGACCGGCCTCGCTAACTCAAGCTTCTTTGTATAGCCGGCCTTCGGCCGGGCGCAAGGATTTTCTCCTCTATGGTATAACAAAGACCGGCTTCGCTAACTCAAGCTTCTTTGTATAGCCGGCCTTCGGCCGGGCGATAGGATTTTCTCCTCTATGGTATAACAAAGACCGGCTTCGCTAACTAAAGCTTCTCTGTATAGCCGGCCTTCGGCCGTGCGCAAGGATTTTCTCCTCTATGGTATAACAAAGACCGGCATCGCTAACTAAAGCTTCTCTGTATAGCCGGCCTTCGGCCGGACGCAAGGATTTTCTCCTCTATGGTATAACAAAGACCGGCTTTGCTAACTAAAGCTTCTTTGTATAACCGGCCTTCGGCCGGGCGCAAGGATGCATAGAAGCTTTAGTAAGCGAAGCCGGTCTTTGTTACACCATAGAGGAGAAAATCCTTGCGCCCGGCCGAAGACCGTCTATACAGAGAAGCTTTAGTTAGCGAAGTCGCAAGAGTGAAAAAAATCCTCTAATGAAAGTGAACTAAGTCCCCAAAACATAATTAAGGGGTTTAGTTCATTTTATTTTTTGGGAACTTCGTTCATATGTACTAACTCCCCAAAAAATAAAATGAACGATGTCCCCAAAAACGTGAACGAAGTCCCCAAATATCGTGTTATTTTTTTCACATACAGTCGTTTGGGGACTTAGTTCATTTTGTTTTTGGGGAGTTAGTTTATTGGGGACTTAGTTCATACCGCCGCTTTAGTTAGCGAAGCCGGTGTTTGTTATACCATAGAGGAAAAAATCCTTTCGCCCGGCCAAAGGCCGGCTATAACGTGAAGCTTAAGTAGGCAAAGCCAGTGTTCGTTATACCATAGAGAAAAAAATCCTTGCGCATAGTCGAAAGCCCAACCATGCTACCAATCGTACGATTTTTAAAACCAAAACAGTATAATTATCCGGATTTTGAAATCGGGATTCTTAATTTGGAATTTTTGGCTTCGGGCATATGCACTCCACCGAAAATGTTGAATGTAACTTTCTTTGTGTTCTTTTTGGGGTTCAAATTCATTATAAATTTTGAGATGATTTTTCGCAATGAAGAATAACCCCAAATTTAGGGTCATATTTAATTTTATTTGTAGGGTTATTTTTCATGTTTTTGGGGTAATTTTTCATTAAAAAAATGGGGTCATATTGCATTATGAAAAATAGGCCCAAATTTGGGGTAAATTTTCATTTATTTGTTGGGGCCAAATTTCCTGGGCCCATATTTCGCAGCGCCGGCTTTATTAACTTATATGGCATTTTGGAAGAAGTAATATTAATTCCGACTTAGTCACTTTGTTATTCTAACTTTTTCCGCTGGTTTCAAAGTCTTTGAGCAAGCTTCTTTTCCAAGTGGTCTTTGGCCGAACTACTGCCTTGTGGATTCTATTCTAGAGGTGTACAACTGATTTCGTCTGTATTCGTTATAATACCCTTTATACACTTGCATATACATATTCCGGAGAAACGCAAGGAATACGTAGAAAATGTGAAACATGCATTCTCACTTAAACAATTTCTATCAATCAAAAATGTGACAATTTCTAAAAAATTTTTTATTTTTATATACGTTTTTCTACAAAAGTGTCAACTTTTTGAAAGAAAACACCAAAATGTATTTGAAATTAATTTTGTTTAATGACATAAAGAAAAACTTGAGAAATGGTAGCACTGCTTTAGAAACAAATGCTATTTTGTCAGTGATGTCACAATAATAATAGCATTTCTTGCCACTTTTCTAGTGATGACAATAAAATAATCGGGATATGTAGAATAATGAAATACAATGAGATAAAGATGTTGATTTTTAGCTGTATGTTTATCTTATGGGAAAATGTCAACATGGCAGATGTTGACAAGTGTGAAAAGGCTATTAGAGTTTGTCCGATCCATTTCCACTTTCAATTGTGGATTTGTTACTCTCGCCTTTTGTAAATATTTTGGATGCGTATGCTATTGGTAGATGTTTTCCCTCATGTTCTTGAGTTAGTAAAGCTCCACAAGCATGTTTGCTTGCATCAGTTGTTATGCAAAATTCTTTTGTGAAATCTAGATATTGAAGTAATGTTGGACTCATTTATGATTTTTTAAGATATTTAAATGCTGAATCACAATCTTCAGTCCATTCGAAATTTACACCCTTTTGGGACAATCTTGTAAGATGTCTAGAATACTCTGAAAAATTTTTGATAAATCTGTGATATTGGTTGTAGATAACTTTCGATTACAGAATATTTATTATCGTCAGGCAGTATTCCTTTATCAGTGCATTTATGTCCTAGGTATGTTGACACGCTACAAAGGCTCGTTTTGGTGTCTGACGACAAAATTTTTGATACGTATGTAGCGCATGAAACGTTAAAGACAACGTGCTAAATTCCCAATTTTTATTTTGACAAATGCACTGAAATTTATTGTTGAGCGAATGCTAGTTTCTATGTGCATTTCACTGGTTGCTTAGGCCAGATCATCAGGAAACCTTTTTCCAAAGCATTTGAAAATGGCTAAAGATATTATACAAATAAAACTGTAAAACGAATGAGAATTACAAAAGTTCAAGTCTAACTTGTAAACGATATCAAAGCTTAGACAAAACACCAATAATAATAAGTGAGTTTATCTTCTCTTGCACTCCTCTAAAATTGGTTGGCCTCTTTCCGACTCGATTTGTAGTTGTTAGTGGGTAAACAGAAAAAAACTAAAAACCAAGGCAGTTCAGTTCTTTTTGCACGGGCACATGCAAATCTAGTATTAAAGTTATTTTTGGGAATACAATCACCCCTATTATGTAAGGCGTTGTCGACGTCGACATTAATTTTTAATTTTGTAAGAATGTTGTGTCGACGTCGACTAGTTATCGAAAATTTGACAAAAAAAAAATCCCATCTCCAATTGTTTTTTTTTTTTATTTTATTTTTGTTCTGCACTCACTTTTTAACGCTATGTCTGAGTTCATACGGCTCATGTCTTATTGACAAGATTCCTTTTTCTTCTTTGAACATGAATTGGCGTTCAAATGATTCATGTCATGTTGACGACATGTGCTTTTTTGGTATTGAAAACAATAACAAAATTAAACAACGAATGAAAAAGCAAAACGTAAAGACAGTACATGCATCTGTGTACTCGTTTCTTTTCCCCTCGTCCCTCTCGCCTATAAAGTAGCAATCATGTCAATAAGGCAAGAGCCGTATGAACACAGACTATTTATGCTATATTCCGACATATTTTTATACCCACACCACAATAGCGGAGAGGGTATTATGCATTTGTTCTGATGTATGTAACGCCTTAAAATATTGGTCCTAGACCCACCTTAAAGTATACCGATCGACTCAGAATCACCACGAGGGAAGATAGGGGAAATTTTCTTCCTCTCAGAAACTATCAAACCGATTTTAATAAAATTTAAAACTAACATAGAACCATATCTTCATGGACACAAAAGGGATGTATTTTTTAAAAAATAGGACCACGAGGGGAGATAGGGCCAATTTCTGCCTCTCAAACCGATTTTAATGAAATTCAAAACATAGATAGATCCATATCTATATAGACACATAAGCTGTACAGTTTTACAAAAATAGGACCACAAGGGGAGGTAGGGGGCAATTTCTGCCCCTCACAAACTTTTAACCCGATTTTAATAAGTTTTATAAACATAGATAAATCCATATTTATATGGACATATAAGCATGATGTGTTTTTAATACTGTGGTGTAGGGTATCATATGGTCGGGCTTGACCGACTATACTTTCTTACTTGTTTTAACTGATTTAGCTTTTTAAAATAAAGTGTATAGTTTGTTTCCAATTTTGAATTTTTTCGCGAATTTTTGGCATGTTTTAGATAAAAGATATTTTTACTGTAAGTTTTCTGATTCTTTATAGCTTTAACGTTTATTAATAAATATAAGACTTTTCTTTCATGCCGCTGTTAGCAAATTTTTGCGAATTTTCGTTAATTTAGCAATTTTCACCGAATTTTTGCCATTCCTTTCAGTTTAAGGGACTTTTAATAAATTTTATGGCTTGTTTGATATATTAAAAATTTTCGCGAATTTTCGTTGTTTTTGCATTTTGTTTTTTAGCCGTTTAGCGATTTCAAACCAATTTGAGGGTTTGTTTCAAAGTTTGCAATTTTTGCTCATTTTAGCCATGCTCGCGATAGAAGCGAAAGTTTTCTGATTCTTTACAGCTTTAACGATTTTTAATAAATATTAGACTTTGCTATCATGTAGCTGTTAGCAATTTTTTACGAATTTCCGCTAATTTTGCAATTTTAACCAAATTTTTGCCATTTCTTATAGTTTTAGGGAATTTTAATCAATTTTATGGCTTTTTTTATATATTAAAAATGTTCGCGAATTTTCGCTATTTTTGTAAATGTTTGCGAATTTTCGCAATTTTGGTTCATTGAGGCGTTCGTCTTAAATTAAAAATTTTCGCGAAATTTCGCTATTTTAGCAAACTTTTCCGAACTTACGCAATTTTCGCGTTAAATTTACTAATAAAATTTGTGCCCATAACTTCTTTTAAATTTGCATTTTTTATTTCAAACGTATTCAATAAATATTCTTACATTTCATTTAAAATTTCTTTAACTTTCATTTGAGTCGTCGCAAAATTTCCTGTCGACTAAAACGGAGACAATACTACTCGACGTCGACTTGAAAGCGCCTTGGAAAATATCAATTGACTGTCAATAGTAATCGATTATTGTCAACAACGACTCAGAAAATACCATTACTGTTCAGGTGCCGTCGACTTGTGTCGATGTCGACTTTCATAATGTCTGATTTTTGAATAAAATCGACCAGAAAATTCCCATTAATTATAAGTTGTGGAAATTGGGCCGGCCATTCGGTCAGAAGAGTCCTTTACAGAAAAAACAATTTATTTGTTTCAAGCGAACATTAGCCAAAAATTAGCCGGAATATGCTACATGACATAAAGCCGTTACAATTAATGATCACAACGCTCGGCCACATAACGCAACACCAGTTAAAACATTTCTTAGGAAAAAGGGTTTAGGACCACCCTTGTCCCGCTTTTATAAGAATACGCACTCACTTCGGAACAGGTAATTGGATTAATTAGTTTTTGCTGGAGCGAAATCCACATGCTGTCAGAAACTTTGCAAAATTACAGTGTTCAAAATTTTAAAAACTCAAATTTGCCACTTACATATCTCGCTATCTCGCTACTTTAAGTTATAACTTAAAGTATATATACAACCAAAATAAAGTAAAAAATACAAAAAAAATAATGCGCCTGCGGGTGGAGTTGAACCACTTCGGTTAACAGCCGAACACTCTATAGAGTGGCTATAGCCAGTAACGCCACGGATGCTATGTGCCCACTGTGAAGATACAGAAGCATTTAAATAATAATGAATCTAAAGTTATGTTAAACCAACGAAAGTCTTCCATGACCACCAAATTGAAAATTTAAAAAACTAGGTTAAGACTGAGAAGTGCTTCAGGGTCTTTTAATTTTAACTTTTTAGAAAAAAATTATTTTAACGCCACCGGGTGGGCTTGAACCACCAACCTTTCGGTTAACAGCCGAACGCGCTAACCAATTGCGCCACGGAGGCTTTGTACAGGAATTTTTATAGGATGGCCCAAATAAGACCTAGCAATTTTCAGCACGTCTTTATAACTTTTTTTATTTTAAAATATAGTTGTTTTTTGTTTGTTCTTGTTGCAAATTATAACAGAATTCCTGCAAATTTATATTGAATGCAAACACTACACAGTAATCTTATCAATGATAAGTTGTTATGACGTAAAGAAAATATAATAATCTCCCACTAGAAATTTAAAGGTTCGGCACGTTTGTGTACCGTACCATATTTTTCCATGAATTTGTCACATTCTATACATTAATTAAAATTAACAAAAAAAATTGTGTTTGTGAATGCGGTACACAATGATTGTGGCGATTAAAAATTCTGAGAAATCGTACCGATCTTGTATTAGCGTATGTTAATGTTCTTTGAACGTAGGCGCTTTGTATTTTCATGTGACCTCTTTCACATGCAATAACATTCATGGAAAAAACTCAAATACGTAGGCTCAGCACAACACGTTTATTAAAAGATAACTATGAGTTTACTAAAAATACAGAACGTGTACGGTTAAAAAAATACTACACATACATTTGTGTACAAATTCTCAAACACAAAAATAAGTTTTAAGGCTGTGTTAGTAAAAAATACACTACGTTTGTGTACAGTTCTTTTCGAACTATGGCTCCCACAGGCGAGGTTCAGTGATCGACCGTCCGGAAAGAGGTGCTTGCACTGAAGACAACGTAGAAGCCATCTTAAAACGTCGTTATTCCGACCAATTCGGTATTTCCAGAGCATTATTGCAGAGACTTTTAAAGTTGGATGTAAAGATGCATCCATACAAAATTTAAACTGTGCAGGCAATGACTTTGGTAGAAATTTTTTGGGCCACCCTGTACACTACACTCGAACAAAAAACCTTCCTCTTGGAGTGTAAATTATATTCACAATTTTATGCTAGGAACACACTTGCGTCGTAAGAACGTAGGACGTATGGACGTAAATTTATAAAAGCACACTTTATTTACCCACAATTCCGTCGCAGACGTCTTTTGTTTTCTTTTGATTCAATTATAAGAAAATTCCAAAATTATCCCAATTGCTGTGTGTTTTCATTTTCTAAAATTTTTTTATTAATTTGAAAACACAAACAAAAATTGCATTTTTTTATTTTTAATTTTCTTTTTCTATGACAATACGGGCGCAACTGGTGTATGAAAAAGAATTAGATCTATGTCGGCGTATGTCGCTTTTACGTTTGAGGCAGCTTTTGTGTGCCTTTCTATGAAATAATATCAGTTTTAATTTGACAACGTATCTATGTCATACGGTACTACGCTCATACGGTGCAATTGTGTTTCTACGGTTACTTCACTTTTTTTGATTATAACACAATTTTAAGTAGTTTTTTTCGAATTTATTTTTTTGGGCTCTAAAGATAATTAAAATTAAAATGTAAATCTATTATATTAAAAATATTAAGACGCCCCCGGGTGGGCTTGAACCACCAACCTTTCGGTTAACAGCCGAACGCGCGAACCAATTGCGCCACGGAGGCTATATGCCAACCGTTCAGCATATGGGCTAATCCTGCGTTACGGACGTTACATTCGCACGCAAATTTGCTTGTTGCAAAATGCAGTTCTTTGGGAGTACTTTAAAACTTGTTTTAAACTTAAAGGTTAACTGTTTTTGAAAAAAAGTTATGCTAGCTTAAAGTTCCGTTACGGACGTTACAAAAAATGGAAGTCGACTTTGAGGCTTATGTGCATTTGCACATTTTTTAGCTAATTTTGCATAATAAACAAAAAAAAGTCCATATAGAAAAAATTAAGTGGAATATATGACCATATCAATCCATCTTAGAAAAGAAGGCTAAGTAGTCCTGTTAAACAAAAATCTTAATTTTTGTCTGTTACGGACGTTACGTTACGGACGTTACACTTTTTCCATTAAACCAAATTGTGTATATAAAAAACATTCATGTATTTAAAAATCTTTTTAACCTTGTAATTATAAATTTATTAGTTACAAAAAAATTATAGAATATTTCATTACTCTTATATTACTTATATTCATTTATTAATTTGTTTATTTAACCGTTTAACATTGTATATTATGCTTAATAGACCCAGCTGTTCGAGCTACTCTTATAGTATTGTCATTGGAAAAGCCCGAAAAAATAATGATATGATTTAAGAGCTGGAATATTTTTTACATTTATCCATGTTTTTGATATTTCGTCAGATGTAGTTTTGACAAAATTTTTACCAACGTAAATTAGGATAACGCCATTTATAAATATTTTTTTTTTTCGCTAATTTGTGAAAAACTCGAAAGTGTTTTAAGATAAGATTTTGGGTTTTTACTAGTTGCCAAACTTTTCGCTTAACAACAGCGCCAACACCGTCCACCGCTCCTTTTCCATGCGAAGTAGCAAAAAAATTCCGTTCGAAACAACTCACATTCCATTCTTTTACGAATTGTGTAATGTTTCTCAGAATGCATTTATGTGCCTCTCTAAATTTGGCCACTAGTTGTCTATTATCTCTCTTTATTCTTTTTGCCTGTGACACACTATTTTTTAACTTTTATTTGATTTTCTCAAGATATGCTCGCTTTCCTTCTGCCTTTTTAGTTTTAAACACCAACAGTTTTTCAGTATTATTTTCAAATTTGCACAAAATTTTTTTGCTCTGTCTGCATTTGAACACATTTTAATTAATACGAATATATTTGTCACCACGCGCAAAATTTTGGCAAAATTTTGAGATCAAAGCAAGAATTGCTTAAAGATTTCTAACGGAAAATCCAGTACGTAAACATTGCAAGCATGGGCGTACCACCAAATATTTGAAGGGGTGCATGGATGTTGCGGTTTACAACATGGTTATTAATTACTTATTATTGATATTCAGGAATTATTTTAGGTTTCCGAAGAATTTGAAATTCATCTCAATTTAAGTTGCGGATTGGGGGATCGCATGTTATTAAAACACACTTTTTGTTACTTTGAAGTGAAGTTTTTCGGATTCTCGGCAACCTAGAGCAATTTTAAGTCCAGATTCAGATTCAGCAGGTGAAAATCCATTATAAACACTTACTTCCACCTCATAATATTAAAATAAAACTTTTGGGTATTTTCATGCCGTTACACACTTTGTCATTTATATTAAGAAAAAAAAGCGTTATACAGGTATTTCTTTTTTTCATCAGATTAAAGTGCATAAAAAACTCTGTTTATAAAGCTAGTTTGGAAAACAAAATTATTAAAATTCATTCTGTTAAATTTAAAAAACCCCATTTTCCGTTACGGACGTTACACAGAGTGTACCGATTTTTAGTTCAAATTTTTAATATATATAAGATAACTTACATATATGATTTTTATCTTAAATAAAAGAAAATTAAGCAAATTAAAGTTTTGCTAAACGCTAACCCCCGTATTTATAAACGATTAGTAAATTTAACAAACGTTTATTAAGGCAAATTTTCATACAAAATTTGTTTTGTAAACCTTTATTATATATTAAAAATTTTTATAAATACGGGCGTAAATACTGAAACGATTGTTTTGCCCACTTTTTTGACCATGGAAAATACCCTTTTTTACAAGAATAAATAAAAGCAAGAGGTACGTTTAGGTTAGCCTCTGTCAAGAACAAAAAAACCACCGTAAAACCTTATTGCTTATATATGTTGAAGCTTGAATATGTATCCTATTATTCCATTTACAAACATTTGGATTTTGGGCAACTTTCAATTTCTGCCTTTGGTTTAAAAATTTTCGGATTAGCCCATATGGGATATTACATAGTCTGTATCTGTGAAAATTTAATTTACTACCACCAATCCACTTTGAAGAGCATACACATAAATATTAGGTATAAAATTTAAAATGTCGGTGATTTAGCGAATTTTCAGCATTTACTGTAAAACATTGTTACAATATAAGTTTTTTTATGGCAATGAACACCGTTTGCTATGACCTTTAATCTTTATCTTATGAGGGCAAAAACGTATAAAGCCAATTTTGGATACCCTGTTCTGAAGTGAACCCTCCAAATCATCATCTTCAACAAACGATTTTGGTTGACAAAGACAGCCCTCTGTCTTTTGCGTCCAAATCACTACTTATGAACCATACAAACTTTATCTATTGCACATATTTAGGAGAATTTCAGGTAAGCAAACGATGAGCTTTAGCTGCAATATTTTTCAAATTGAACAAGCTCGCAAAAAAATCCACCAAATTTGCTTTGATAACTATATTAAAGCTCAATGCGGCACGTGTTAGACTTAAAATATCGATTTGAATCGATTCTTACAGGACCATTTTCTTGCTATATAAACTTTTTAAAAGATACTGCAATTAAAAAAGCAGCATCAAGGTAAGAGTAGGAGTCGTCTTGGAGCCGGATTCGGAGTAGGAGATGGAGTCGTACTTAAAAAATTTCAGTAGATGGAGTCGGAGTTATTCATATTTCCCTGCTTTGTAGAATGAACAAAAAAATCATTTTCAGCCGTGAATTAAAACTTTTTAAGCTGCATTGTTTGCCCCAAAGCAGCTCGTTATTGAAACCACTCTTTAATAAAAAATCTTTTCATTTCTTTTATATTTCTGCTCCGTTTAAAATAAATAGCATTGATTGAAAACAAAGCAGAAAAGTCTAAAATTAATGTTTGTATGAAATATGTTTGTGTTGTTTATTTACAAAGAGAAATAGAAACAAAATGTGTGTTTGCCAAAATATCACTAAAAAAATTTAATTTTGTATGCAAGGTTTTTGATTTTTCCGATGATATGCATAATCATAGAAAATTAGACTAAATGAAATTCTGTCAATAACGGAATAATTCTTGGATCTAATCATGCAAACACAAGTTTTGTATTTTAAATTGTGTACAAAATTTTTAGTCAAATAAGTGAAGAAAAAAAAATTGCAATAAACTGATGATTGCTTGATTTTAAATCAAACTATTTTTTTATCACAAAATGTTTTAACATTATTGTCACTTATGTGTAGTTTTAGTTCATCACTTAACATTAACAAAATTATTACAATAATTTTAAACAAGTGCACTACCCCCATCTATGAAAAATGTCATTAAAAAAAGTAAAACAATTTTATTTTAATTATTTTCTATAGTAAAAAACAAAAAAATTTCATTTGATTATTAATTTTTGCACTTTTCTACATTTTATTTTTGAAACGCTTGTTATAAACTCCACTTTACAAAAACAAAATAAAAAATTACAAAAAATGATTAGTTGTTGCTTAAAATTCCGTGCGAAATAATAGGAGCTGCACTTGTTTCGCACCGAAAATAAAAATGTTGCTAGAAACATTTCGCATGTTTTTCGTATATAAACAGAGTACAACTCAAGGCGAATTTATAAAGGTGACCGCATCATGAGATAGAGTCATGCTAGCTATCCCTTTTTATTGAAAAATACTATGTATTTTGTTTTTGTAAAAAGTTAGAGTCAAAAATATTTGTTGAAAATATAAAATAGGAAATTTTTTTGTTAATAAAATATACACAATTGCTTAAGAAACTCCTCAATTGCAAATTAATTGTGGCTCCACTTATTCCTTACGCATCTTTAGTTTCCTGTGTTTATATTTTTTCACTTTTTTTGTTTTATATAATTTAAATAAGTTTTTTTTCAACTATTTATATTTTTATTGAATTTTAAATTTGAATTAATTTTTTCACAAAATGTAAACAAAGCTTGACATTCAGTATACACCCAAAAAAAAAATAAACAATAAACAGATGACTGGAAAATGTCACCTTTATGAATTCGCTTTGGTACAACTCTATCAACATTTTTTCGTTTGTATTTCACAGAAATTTTTTTTATATTGAGTTTGAAAACATTTCGCACGAAATACCAGGCTTAAGGAGAAAATAAATGACAAATATTAACTCTCCTAAATGTCAGATACATACATAAGTTATTAAAGACACAAGCCATGTGTTAAAGTTACGCTTCATATAAAATTGTGTTTCTTATAAACTAAAGCTTCTATATATCAATGGAAGTCCAGGCTTTATTAATTTTCTACATAGTATATATTTTTTTAAGCCTCCCTTTAAAAAAAATAGAAACATAGTTTCTCATAAGTACGGGTATTAAAACTTTTCCCATTACATACTTCGTTCGATCTAGTTTATTTTTGCGATGTTTAAAAGCACAAATGTTTTTCCCACATATATTTCTTCTAATACCCCAGACACGTTTGTATTTTTAAGAACAAAAATCATTCGTACTCATAAATACAAGATGAACTAAAACTTATTAAATTTTTTGTATTTTCTCTTTTTATACCCTCCACCACTACCGGTTAATGAGGGTATAATAAGTTTGTCGTTCCGTATGAAACTTTTTTTATTCAACACAGACCCCAAAAAGTATATACCCTGCAAATAATAGGACCAGCCCAAACACGCGTATAAAGGGTAGTCCACAAGGAACAAGGACTAGTACAAAAGTAACCCAAACGTATGGAAAAAACCTGGTATATTTAACATTACGATGTCCAAGAAGAGGACCATATAACCCACCTTTGGACCACTAAGGAGTAGTTTTAAAACAACTTCATGGTATACTCAAGAGGATTAGTTTTGAAGTCGTTTAAAAACGAAAGCATGTCGTCTCACTACAAACACTTTTTAACAATGACAGGGTCCATGCTTGCATTACATCGGACCAGTCCATGGAGTAGTCCATTTTATCAAAATGGATCAGGTGGTCCAATTTTATTTGCAGGGTATATTCTAGGTCATTGATTAGTTTTAAGGCCGGGTTTTTGTCATGTGGATTAAGTTTAAACTGAGCTTAACGTAGTCTGAAACTGGGATTTTTCCGGCGAAATGTGATTGCTTTTATTATTTCATTAAAACCGAACATTTTAAGCAAAACTAAGCTGTTCCGTCAACATTTTGTATACAAACTTCAAATAAACTAAGCCAAGTTTAACTGAGATCTCCAAACCCAACCTTAGGGCTAATAAGTCAATGCAAGTTAAACTCTCTTTTTCGCTTGAAATGTGTTTAAGCTAGCAAATCTATTCATTAGTAAACATATCCATCTTTAAACGCTTAAAATTGGGCGTTTAAACTACCAATACAAACCATACGAATTTAAAAACATTTATCGTAGAGCTGCCACATGTTATTTTTTAAGCAGCATGAAATATATGGGGCACTGATTTACATCTGTTGAGTTTAAACTACATATAAATTCAAGTTTAGTTTAAATAAGCCAGCGTTTAGACCATAAGTGATTTATTAGCCATTAGTCGATTAGAGAGACATGTCCATCTGTCTTTCCGTCTGGCAAGTTAGTTGTCCAGTTCAGACAAGTGTTACTTTCTGGTAACATCTAGATATTTCCTGATGGCTAAGGGCCAGGGCTAATAAAATTCAAAGAATTGCACTGCTTTTCTCAGGTAGAGTAATAAAAATACATAAATGACAAAATAACATTTTTGTATAGTAATGAATTGATAAGATAAAAAGATCTTTTAGGTTTAAATGTCATTTTAGTATATTAAGCTAAAATGGGAGGGATAATGATAACAAATTAGGGGTCATGTCTGGAACCGAATGGTTACAATTGACTCAGTTTCTCCCTTGGTTATGTATTTAACCTTGGGACGGGTGTACTGGCATTGTTTAAAATCTCATACTCCTTGATGTAAGTGAAGGCTACTTGATAGCGCCATTGAACTATCGAAAGACAGAGTTCAAAGAACTCGAGATCTGACCAAGTGACTTAAACTGTTGGTGCATTATAGGTCGGCTGACTCCAGTGTTAGCCGGACTGATAGGTAACTGAGATCTCCGTTTAGTATGCTTCTTACGAAAAATGTAACTTGTCTTCTAGAATGATTGTCTTTGCGGAAGCCGTGTCTCATAATTTTGGGATACTGTTCAGGAAATAACGTAGTGGCTGCGGTGAAAACCCAAAGTTGCGGATAGGTTCTGCTCACGCCAAAGTCTGATTTTTCACCTACCGGGAAAGTGCGGGCTGTGAGGGGTTCCTGAGTGTTGTTACTATTCGACAGATGCTGCCAGAATTCGATTAAAAAGGCAGCGGAGGTTAGAAAGTGCTGAGTGCATATGCTTTGGCGATATATATACACTCGGAATTGCCACCTGTGTGTGAAAACAAATTCTACTGACGCAGAGGAATTTGGTAAGTGCTTAGTATTAACTCACCAAAGTGGTTGAGATCCACCGTAAAATTAGGCCATATTGCAGATATTCACGTAAATAATGTCCACATTTGTCTTTCCGTCAGTCCGTTGAAAACACTCTCACTTTCGGACGACTTAAAAGAAAACAATGATACCCAATAGGAAATGAAAACAAGCAAAATAGAAAATAAAACAAATGGGTTAGAACTTTAGTTTAGACTATTTATTGGAATATTTGTTACCTTCTTCGTTGGCTAAAAACAGAACTAGAAACAAAAATTTGTTTAGCCAAAACGGAAACAGCTTCATAGACATTTAAAGCCTGTTGATGTTTTGTTTTAGGCATTATGAGAAAAAGAGAAAGGACGGTATTTGCATCATTAAGCTTATTTATATATTTGATAGACGGGGGAAAATTCTTACGCATCACCAATATTAATGACCAGGGCTGGATAAGCACTTTTGGCATTAACATTAGGTGTCAAATTATTTCCAGTCCTCCCATTAGTTAGAGTCTCAACCCTGTGAAATCGGTTTAGCTGCAAAAAAGTTATGAGCCCAAACCTGAAACAACTATCCTAAAAAATTTTATATTTTTATAACAAAATCTGGCATAAATTGTGGACAGAATGCGCCGATTCTCATTCAATTTGCACGAATTAATTAAATATAACTTGATATCATACTCATATATTTATCATAAGCCCCATATAAAGCCCATTCTCGAACTGCTATTGCAGTAAAATTTTATCTGTTATAGTCTAATCGAACTAGAAATCACAATGCTAAATTTCGTGAAGATGGGTGAATAATATGCCTGGGCCCTATACTAAGACCAATCTCGGAAAACCCTTAAGTACTCTTAAAACCATTACGAATATAATACTATGGTGAAATTTGGTTAAATTTAATTGTATTTAATACCAAAAATTTTGGGATGATCGACCCATAATCTACCATATAAAGGGTGCTTGTGGACTTTGCCTTACTAGGCCCAAAACCGCAAGGAATTTTTAAACTAAATGAAAGTTTTTAAAGAGATTCGTTCAAAATGTTTATCGCACTTGATTACAAATTTTTATTTTTTAAATATTTGGTAAAAAGTGCGAAATGTAGATCCCATATAAAGGGTGCTTCTGAAATATTCTTACTCTCGGTGGTGGGTATCAAAGATTCGGCATAGCCGAATGTAGCATTTTTATTTGGCTTTTGTTCGTTTTGTACTCTAGTGATTCTAATGACACCAAAATCAGTTTTTAACACATTTTGTTTTTTATTAGGAAAGAGGCACTAGCAGTGTTTCTTCACTTTATTTAGAAGACGATGTAATAATCGTTGTAAGATCCTTAACAGTAAAATGCGTTGCCAAAACAATGGCAACAACTGCATCCATCGAACCAACAACATCGTTTGTTGTTGTTGTGTTAAGATAAAGTAGTAACAGTAATAATAATGACAACAATGATGATGTTGAATGTTGATGATGTGCTGCAAGAAGTTGATGATAATGATGGTTTAAGAAATTCAGCACGATTATCTCATTCTTCCTCTCAATATCTTTTTAAATATATGTCAGCATTAGAAACAAGACACACAGATTTAAGTATGATTTTAAGATTTTTTTCTTTCATTCTTGCCATTTATCCAACTACATTCATTTATTTATTCGATGTTTGTTTTAAGTATCGAAATAAAAAATACGCCTACTTCGTATTCGTACAATATTTATATGAACAAATACTCTGTACTTAAATTACACAAAATAATTCAAAAAACGTGATTTAGAGTTTTTTTTCATTTTCCATAAAATACAATCAATTTTGGTTATGAGATTTTCGTTAAATTTTTAAGAGAAATCTAGGAAACTTAAACACAAAACTTAAGTAATAATTTAATTTATAGTATTTTGTTGTTATTTTTTTTTAGGGAATTTAAGAAAATAGAGTTGTAAATATGTTTGAAAATAAAGAGAGGTCAAAAATAGCTTATTAATTTAAGCGTTTTTCTAAATTAAAAAGTTTTAACTCTTTCAGTTGACCTTTTACGTGTTGAAAGCAAAGAAGAACGGACGGATGGATGAATGATTAGAAATGTGTATTAGAGGGAACAACTTTTAAAATTACATTGCTGCCTGATCTTCCTTGTGGCAGTTTTCATGTTCTAAAGCTGGTTTGATTTCAAACAAAATCATACAATTAATTAAACTTAAACCTATTTCACGGACACTTTATTTAAGTTTTATAACCTTTTTCTGAACAACAATCAACCTCTCAATGAAACAATTTTTATTGAATTGAGAAAAAAAATTACCCACAACAATTTCTACAAATACTAAAGATTGTTTACTAACAGTGAGGAAAGCCAAGAAGATAGTGTGTTCACTCGAAATTAAATGTTAGTAAAATTGAAAACATAAATGTAAAATAAAGATAAACTGACGTTTAGAGTAGAGCACCAGAACCACCCGAACAAATACACATTTCACAGTGACAGTCAATATATTTGTACAGTTTTAAGCTTCTCTTAAACGTTTATGTGCTCGGTAGTATGTCTACATTTGTAGCATTTTTGTAGAAAATGTTAAAAAAAAATAACAACAACAGGGTCCGAAATTTTTAGTAGCATCCTAAAAATCAATTCCAAGCAGTTTTGGCCACTAACACGTTAAAAAAATAATAAACAGCACCCCCCAGACCCTTCTTTTCAAAATGACCATCTCCTGGCCGGTATTCTACAAATGTAGACAACATACAAAATTAATGGAAATTCACATCACTCTTTCACTCAACACAATTTTATCCGAATGCGGCATGTTGAACATGTCATTAAGTATTTCTTGTGGCACGTGCGTGGGCATCCATATTTAACTTTATTATATTTTTTAAATATGCATTAAGTATAACACTCTGGGTACTAGCGTTTTTCATATGTGGACATAGTTGTCCATACAAATAGAAATTTGCTACAAATGTAGACTTCCGACCGCCAACGTTAGCTAACAATCCCGAGCACACAAAGGTTAAAAAGAATATTGCAAAACCATTTAGGGATAATCTCCCATTTATTCACACTTAATTTTACCTGAAAATTCCTATTAATAATACCAATTGTGCGCATCGCTGTTAGAGATGTGAACAAGCCTAAACTGGGCAATATATCTCGGTGCTCGTTTTTGAACATAAGGCGTTACATCGTCATATTTTTCTCATTTATCACAACCACATGATAAATAATATTTCAAAGACATTCAATATTAAATTTACAACAAAACGTTGTCAAATCCGGAAGGAAGAAGAAAAAACAAAATTGTCCAATCAAAAAGCAAATCTTGTTAAATCATAATGTCCTGATGTAAGATCAAGAGCGCCTCATTATCACAACAAAAACAATACGTTGTAATGTTATCAACAGGGAAACCAGAAATATGCTCTTAAAAACGCGTTTTATGCGCATTAAATATGCAGTTAAAACTGGAAAATATGCCCTGAAAATTGCTAAAAATATGCCCTAAAAAATCCAAAATTGCTCATTTGAAGACAACATATTGAACAATTTAATAACAAAATTTAAAAAAAAACCTTAAAATATTATCGCTTAAGCCAATATTAGGTTAAAATATATGTAAGAGATGTTTGCGCCAAATATTATCTAGATATTAACATCGATATGGGTTTTTGTCTTAAAGGTACGGTCGCTAAATTGTTAACAAATGTTAACATTTTAAAGGAAGCTACAGTTATTTAAGGATGAGAGCTTTGAGCGAATGTGAACCGATTCGAAAGTAATTTAATTTGCATAATAAGATAACATACGGACACAAAGAGTCTAATTTGAATGTGAAATTATAGCCCGATTCTCACCACTCACCACGAAGTCTATCGACCATATTTGATCAAATTATATACAAAATTGGAACTTTTACTTTGTGCACAATGCTAACATGCCAGCCAGACGGACGGATAGACATCGTTAGATCACTTTAAAAAGTGATTCTGAGTCGATCGGGATACTAAAAGATTGATCTAGATCAAATCGCATAACATTTCTTTTTAATGACAACCTGCATTATCTTACAATTTTAGAGTAAAAATTGGATGTAGATGTCGAAATTGAAGTAACAGATTTTCCAAAAAACAATAAGGGCCTGTTCGTCGATAACGAATGAAGACTTCGTTCGCTTAAATTACATCTAAAACAAAAACAAATTATAAAATATTGTTTTTGTTTTGCATGTAAACTATGCGAACGAAGTCTTCATTCGTTATCGACGAACAGGCCATTAATTTAATTGCTGCGAAAGCTTGTGTAGGACTCTAAAAAAATTGTATAAAAATATGCCTTAAAAAGGCAAAATATGCGCTATAAGCCTAAAGTATGCAGCAAAAAGGCTCTTTTAACTAAAAAATGCTGCAAATGATAAAATATGCACCAACAAATCGATGCCAAAATTCATAAAAAGCTCTGAAACGGATAAATATATTGTTTCTGCCTTCATTGGTTTCACAAGGAAAAACATGCAATTGCATATTTATGGTTTCCCTAGTTATCAATAATAAAGGTATTTTTAGATTAGTTCGTTTTGTCTTGACGTTTAAAAAACAAGAACGCATTATAAAAACGAGTATGAAAGTATAGTCAGTCATGAAACCTCCAGAGAAAAATTATGTTATAAGGTGAAGATCCATGTAAAAGTTTTTTTGCGTCGAATATTATTTAGATATTTTTATCTTTATGAAATTGTATGCGACCAGCACCATGTTCCAATAAAATTGGATCAGATTATTTAAATAACAATAAAATAACTATGGGCCAAATTTAATCCAAATACCAATATACTAACATGGTCTATGGGCACAAAGACTCTATTCCGGAAAGAAGCTTGAATGCGCGCTATATGCAATAATGATACAATTCCCAGCATTAAGAATAGGCGTGTTCCTTGGGAGAATTTAAGCATATGAACCAACCACATTCTAAACGGAATTCTGACTCGATCGGTTTACTACAGTCTGGGGTAATGCCTTTTATTTTTTCTTCAAATATTTTTTAAATATGAACGTTCCTTAATACTCGCAATTGAAGACAAATTTATGCAAACTTCTATTGAAAATGTAAAATTGTTTAATATTTAATTTATTCAGTTTGCCATACTACTACACAGGTGGCATGTCATAACGTCCAGTGTCATAGTGTCCATGGACGTTATGACACTCCAAAAAGTGTCATAATGTCCATGGACAGTATGACACTTTGCAAATGGACATTATGACACTTTCAAAAGTGTCATTAGGTCCATAATTACTAAAGAAGTTAAATACAAAAAAATGATCTGCATACACGCAGAGAAAAACATGTTTCATTATGGTCCCAACCAACAAAATTTTTTTTAAAGAAACTAATTTAACCATAATATGGTTGTCGGTGACAATGATTTGGTTAAATGAAACATAATATGGTAAAAAAAATTTTAAAAATGGTTTTGCTGCTTTTTCTCTGGGTGTTTATATAACGAAAACACTTTTGGGCGCACACACAGCCGGCCTTTGGCCGGGCGCAAGGATTTTCTTCTCTATGGTATAACAAATACCGGCTTCGCTAACTAAAGTTTCTCTGCACAGCCGGCCTTTGGCCGTGCGCAAGGATTTTCTTCTCTATGGTATAACAAGCACCGGCTTCGCTAACTAAAGCTTCTCTGAACAGCCGCCCTTCGGCCGGGCGCAAGGATTTTCTCCTCTATGGTATAACAAACAACGGCTTCGCTAACTAAAGCTTCTCTGCATAGTCGGCTTTCGTTCGGAAACAAGACAGATTTTAGAAGCTTTACTTAGCGAAGCCGGCGTTTGTTATATAATAGAGGAGAAAATCCTTGCGCCCGGCCGAAGGCCTGCTGTGCAGAGAAGCTTTAGTTAGCGAAGCCGGTGCTTGTTATACGATAGAGGAGAAAATCCTTGCGCCCAGCCGAAGGCCGGCTATGATCCCAAATTTGTTTACATTCGAACTTTAAACTAATACTTGTGATCGAGCTTTAACTTAGCTTTGTGTAGTGGTGGCATGTCATAACGTCCAGTGTCATAGTGTCCATGGACGTTATGACACTTTTGAAAGTGTCATAATATCCATGGACACTATTATTATGACAATATGACAATTTCAAAAGTGTCATAACGTCCATGGACACTATGACACTGGACGTTATGACATGCCACCACTACACAAAGCTAAGTTAAAGCTCGATCACAAGTATTAGTTTAAAGTTCGTACGTGTTTTTTTCGAGTGTAACATTGCGACCACCTACATACATAACCTCAAACTTTTTTGTTGCTGTTTTAGTTTTGAGCTCTCCCTGGCTAATACTACCACAATATGTGGCACATATATTTCGAAAATATTTGGCTGACTGGTTCAAGTCCATAATATACTTAAGCATTATTACAGTAACATGTGGCATATATTTATTTATTTTTTTTTTTAGCTTGATCGCTGTTTTTATTCTGGTATCTGTTGTCGGTGGTTGGTTGCACACACAGGTTCATACTGTTGATGGTGGCAATGGTGGTGTTGGTGGTGGTGGTAGTGATTGTAGTAGTTGATTCTTTAATTCATCCTGTTGCTGACTTTGATCACCAATGTACAAACAACAACAACAACAACAACAATGCTCTTGCAACAATTGTGGGTCATGTTATGGTTTTCGTAAGCAACAAAAAAAACAGGAATTACTAAACAAAAAGAAAAGCTTAAGCTTTTGTGGCTGCTGTTGCTGTTGTTGTAGCTGATATTGTTGGTTCTAAGTATGTATTGTATTGTGGCGCAATTGATGTTGCTGGTAGAATGGTGTAATCAAGCTAAATTGTTATAAATCTAAACAAACAGCGTAAAAATGTTTAAATGTTAGAACCGTTAAAATGAAATGTATTGTATGAGCGGGTATCTGTAAAACTGTTTGAATGTTTGTAGTCATAAAATGGTTCTTGGTTTCTTTTCTTTTTGAATATTTTCTGTTCCATAAAGTGAAATGAATGGTGGTGGTGTTGCAGGATTTTTTCTGTTTTTTTTTTTCTTCTACAACTTCAAAAAATACAAATAACATCAATGAGCAATGAGCCTCTCTGTTATTTTAGAGGCACAGCAGTGTGTGTGGCAGCTTTTTAGTTTTGTTTTTTTTTTTTTTGCAGCCAGTTGCCAAAACTATTTTTTGGTTCAATGTTGCTGTAATGAAACCAGTTAATCAAATATTTTTGTGTTGAAAAGATGAAAGAATTTTTTTAACATTTTTTCATGGGTATTTTTTTGAGAGAAAATGTTTTTGAACTTGGCTTAATGATATGATAATGAAAAGCATTATGGAGTTAAAGAGATATTGTAGATAAGATTAAAAGATACTTTACTTTTACAAATAAATTCATTTTAATGTTGATTTGATAGAGCAAGAATTTATATTTTCCTATTCGTTTTCTGTAAGTTTGAAAAACTAAAAATTTCTAAAACTATTAAAAACATTTTTTTCTTGTTAATAATTTATGAGTGACCCGGGGGCAGTAGAAATGAATTTGGTACAAATTTTATGAGTAACAACACATGGGAAAGTTTAAAAAAAAATATCAATTTGAGAAATTATTTGCTATGACTGGATTTTAAGTGTGTCTTTTTTGTTTAGGGTAACAGGCATGACTTTTAAAGTTTTTGGATAGAGTGTAGAAAAAGTCTTATCTAGCTTGCATGATGTTTTGCACCCTTTGCCCTTTGCTGTGTGCACACTACCCCTAAGCTAAAAGTAAAGTCAAAGAAAAGCTACGATTTATTTGTGTGTGTTTCTGTATGTTATAACTTCGAATCTACTCGATGTTTTTAATAAAAAAAAAGATTGTATGTAAGTCATTTCTGTGATATGATGGCTTTAATGAAAATGATACACCACTACTGTGTCTTAACAATAACATCAACATAAAATGATTAACGTCGCATCGGTTTCTGAATGTATTCTCGTTAAAGCCATCTATGATTTCCCTAAAATACGTATCCGCCTTATTACAAGTGGCGCTGTCTTAGTCGAAAACTAGGGGCCAGATTCTGGCAGTGGTGATTGAGTACTTTCTCGATTCGAAAGCCGTTTAATATCCAATTATTTCAGTCAATACTGAACGAATCGGAATTATTTTTTCAGTGTTGTTAGGCATTAATTTGTGTTCACAATACTGAAAAAATAATTTTGATTTATTTAGTATCGACTGAAACAAGGCGAATTCATACAAGGTGGTCTTATTTTGAAAACGTTTTACAACACTGTAAAATATTTTAACGTTGTGTCAAAAATTCAAATTTGATTTTGTTTTTATATTAAATTGTGTTTTTTTGAAATGTTATAACTTAAAAAAGTTTTCAATTTCACAATTTTAATCAAAAATTATAGAATTTAGTTAAGATTCCCCAGAACCAACAGGACGGTATACCATTTTGACACAAGTTTAGTAATCAGCTGTTGCCTACGTAGCAAGATAAGTTCACCTGGTGTAAATTCGCCTTGGACTGAAAGAATTAGAAATAAAATTGCTTTCGAATCGAGAAAGTACTCGATCACGACTGCCAGAATTAGGCCCCAGGCGTTTTTAAAAATTGGTATTATGATTATCGTTAACGGAACAAATACGAAAAACTTTCTTTGAGGCATTTCACAAAGCAATAAATAACTATTGTCATATTGGTTGAAGGTGATATAATTTTATGAATGTGAGATAAGTGTTTTACGCTTTGATAGGTTTTAATTGATATCAACTTTAAGTTTTTTCATATTAAGATCAAGCAGGACCTGTGTCCAACAATTTTTCAGCCTGGAAAATACCAGATAATCCAGATGCCGAATTTTCAGAAATGTGCCCGGTGTACTAGTTATTCCAGGGATGATAAATGAGAAAACCAATATCGTACCAACGAACTTTTAAAATCATACTTTTTCGATCCCAATAGTACTAAATCACTTCTTTACCTTATTTTATTTTAATTTTATAAACAAAAATTTAATAAAACAAAAATTAACTGCTCTTATTTATGTTTCATTGTGGACACTTCGGACCCGAAAATAGAAATAGTTTCGACTTTTATGTTTTGTAAAGCATCTATATCCACCCGAAACTCGTTATTAATGGTATCATTTCATTTCACTTTCATTTGGAAACATTTTTAATAAAAGCTGTACTGTACTAAAATTACATTTTCTGGAGCAAAAAACTTTAAGTTTTGTCGTCGAAGACAGCTTTATTTCTTTAAGCTTCGCAAAATGTTTAACATTTTTTTTAAATCCTTAGCTATACCACTTTAATTATTATTTCTGGATATGTAAATACATATCTACGATATATAAATATCGTTAAGTGGCAGATGACATTCTTCGAGTATTAGTTTTTATGATTCGCATTTGTCCAAAAAGTCCTTATTTAATAAATCGCGCCCCATTTGACGAAGTAAAAATTTTAAGCGTTTTAGAAATACATATGTCCATACGAGCATCTTTGGATTGCATTCCAATTTTTTTTTTTTTTTTTTTCACCAACCACTGAACTTCGTTATATTGATTGGACAGTTAATACGAATTGCCATTTTATATCAATTAACAATACGTTTGAAAAGTTTGGAAATAGTACCATATGAGATACGGGGGTACCAGCGTACATTTTTGTTTTGAATTGTACCAAAAAAGGACAACTGTACCAACTTTATCAACCGTGAGTTATACCCACACCACAATAGTGAAGAGTGCACTCAATAAAGAGTAGAGTAGACCCGGAGAGTACACTCAGTAGAGGCATTTTACTTACTAGTTTCTTTTCTCAGACAGTTCGCAATCATTGTTGCAGATTTTGGGCTGGGGCATTATTTAAAAAGTATATATTTTTAAAACAAATGTATTTGTCTGCCCTAATGTGCAGGTACACAATTGTAGTTACCTGCTTAAAAGTGCAGCTAAAGTAAAGTGCTTAAAAAAATTTTATATTTATATGAAAAAGTGGTCACCATATTTTTTTTTCATGTGTGCAGCTAAATTTGATGTTTTATATGAAAATAAATTAAAGCTGCCCAAAATATGATAAATAATATGTTTTACCACAGGCAGCTATAACGTGATCAGACCAGGTTAAAGTGTTATTAAAAATTACACCAAGATTTCTGCTTTATCTACGATTTCAATCCGTTGGTTTTTAATAAAAATGTTGGGATAATCAATAATTTTCTGTGTTCTTTTACGTATTACAATGCATTTCGATTTGGTAGGATTTAAACTTAACCCGTTAACATCAGCCCAACGTGAAACCCGTTGTAAGTCCTGATTAAGTCTTGCAGTACATTCATCTAAGTTCCCTTTTTTGTTACTTATGTACAATTGTACGTCATCGGCACACATTCTAATGTTGCAATGGAGCAACTGTTCAGGAAGATCGTTTGCGTAAATGGAGAAGAGGAGAGGACCTAGAATGGATCCCTGAGGAACACCCCTGACAACAGGAAGAAAATTTGAGATAGTTGAAGGACTAGTTTCAACACAATGTCACATCGACTTCGAGTGCAATATTATGACATTTATAACGTAACGCCGTAATCTCTTTTGATAGCTTTCGACAAGAGTTACAGACACACATTTTTCTCACTTTTCGAGAAACGATGGAATATTTTGTTTCACATCTTTTCGATGCAAGAAGTTCTCACTAAAGTGACAGAACATGGGTAAGGTATACAAAAGGCACGTAAACAAGGATTTTGTAGAATAATTACAGAAAAAATTTATTTTGGGCAGTTAAGTCAAACTGCAGCTAACTTTGATGTTTTGTATGAAAAAAATTTTAAAAAGGCCAACAATTTTGGGCATTTATTTCAAATGTGCAGATATAGAAAGTGCACTTAAAAAAGAAATTTGTATGGGACGTTAAAGTTAAGACAAAAGTGCACTTAAGCAAAAGGCAGTTAAGTCAAACTACTGTGGGTTTCATGCCACATTCCATAGTTTACTTTATTTGGTTCTACAGCCTAGATCAACCTATGGCCTGCTGAATTAATAATCTCAAAGTACGCTACGACGTGTCGTGTTGTAAGTGTCGCCTCCAGTTTTTGGTCGTTCCAACGGATTCTCGGCCTTTTCTTTCTGCGCCGCTTTCCGTGTTAGTCGTCATCCAACGCCTTTCTGGCTGAATCGTTCGTTTCGATTCGACCTTAATATCCTAGCCAGTGCAAACGCTGTATTTTAATTTTCTTAGCTACATTCATTTCGTAATACATCTCGTACAGCTAACGGTTCTTTCGACGTCCATACACTCACACGTTCACGCAGATCAGCCGATTAATTTTATGAAAGTTCTTTCTCTCAAATACACCTGACACTGTTTCATCCGCTTTCGCAAGTACCCATGTTCCTGCACCATATAAAAGCACAGGTCGTAATAGTGTCTTGTTACGTGTAATTTTCGCCTTTCGAAAGGATCCTATTTACAAACTGTCCTTGACTTCGCATTTCCTGGATGGCGGTGATGTCAGCCTTGTATCGAAGATATCAGTCAACTGGATAGAAGCACAGTCTAGGTGCATATACTTAAATCTTTGTTCTTTAAAGGTTTGCGTTTGCAGTCAACATTATTTCATTAATTTTAGCACTACAACACAGCCAAGCTATTAATCCAGAAGCAGGTTTCACCGCTCACACGTCAGCCGTCGCTTTGGCGAATTCCACAGACGTCGCACAGACAGGTATTTAGCCCTAAAAGTCGCTCTAAAATATTTTTTCTTTCATTTAAAATTTTAAATTAGTATTTTATTGGATTAATGCCCGTAATTTCTACAAAAAGTAATCTAACTGTGCATAGAAATCTATGGTGTAAAAGCTTCCATATTTTAAAGGGAAAATGAAGGTAAAAACACGTAGGTAAAATAAACTTTGAAATATGTAAAGATAACTGTTAGGTACGAAAACGACCTGTTTTCTTTTTGTAGAAATTACGGGCATAAAAGGTAGGTTAGGGTATTTCAGTGTAGAAAAAGGCAAAAAACATTATTATAAATCTTATTTATTCGGGGGGGGACAAATGGGAAAGTGATGCGTAAGCAAACAGTTTATCTTTTTGTTAACATAGCCAATCCTGTCCAGAAAGGACTTGGTGTCCCCTGCCCTGTCGACCGATCTTAGGCGGTATAACCTTCACATCAGCACGGAGGAAATTCTGCTGCCACATTAGGAGTGTCAGTCAACCCTGAATGGCCACTGTGCGTCTCAGGAACTAGGAGATATGCGAACACAGGTATCTCTGAAACGCTGGCTCCGAAAAACAGCACGTTTGGGTGCTTAGATAGCAGCCCAATCACCAAACTAGGATGTGAAGGCTAGCAACCTACGCGACCAAATTTAAAATTGCTAACGAATCGTCCAAGAAATGTAAACGAAACCGAAAACAGCTGATGACGACTTTTGGCTATGGTATAATGACTACGATTGGATTTTGGAACATCAAAACCTTAAATGACAAAGATGGTATAAGCACCAACATGAATTCACGTTTTCTGCAACTTGAAAGAGAAAAATTTATTCGTCATTTTCTACGGTATCGTATTCATTTTCAATATGAACGTTGCAAATGCCGTTTTCTTCAAGTGAATTTAAGACTTCAATCTAAAGGAGTTTCTTCTTTTTCGATTTGGTTTTCCTCATTCCTGTCAGAAGAGAGACTGACGTCAAAAGCAACCTGCTTAGCACATCTTGGTTGCATTCTATTCTTGAAAATTTTCTAGAATAATCCAGCCTGTATGTGCGAACATGTTTATTACGGGCTTCTGCCGCTTCTTCAGAGAGTTGACCAATTGTCATAATCGCCTTTCTTTTTACGGCTGCTCCATGGCGCAACACCTTGGGCAAGGTCGGTGACAGAGGGTGAAATTGATAAAGGGAACCATACAATTCAGCAGTATCCTTAATTTTAATACCAAAGCACATGGCATCAAGTATTATTTTTAACCGGTATATTAAATTTTTGTCAATCCCAGATATCTCTGCTGATCTTTCGTGTTCTTCAAAATAGCGGCGACCGATATTCCCATCATTAGTGTTGCCTAAGGTATGTCCAACAATAAGCCCAGTTGGTCTCGTAAAAAATGACTTTTATTGAAATTCTTGATTATCCTAGTTTTCAAAACCCATGTAAAATCGCTAAAAATTTAGGGGTAGATTGGTGTGGCTGTGTTGTGCTTTTTAAATTTCTGGAGGATCTATTCTACAAAATACTATCAAATTTTAAGCACAGCAATAGTTTAAAAACTCTGTGATATAAGAAGATGTATGTGTTCTTTTTTGTATGCATTTGTAGAGGTTAACCATCAACCAACCAGGCCAAAAAAAACTAGTTAATAATTAGAATCAATGCAAAACTTAAGTTTTAGATAAATCGCATACATGATTGAACGCAATCCATAATAGAAACTAACACAAAATCTACTTTATCACCATAAAATGAAAATTTTAAGACTTTTAGGGCCAAATACCTGTCTGTGCGCCATCGCTCAGAAATTACATCAAAGAGGTGTTAGTCAACTTTAGGTGACGTCAATATGAATCGCACTAGGTTTGTCACGTTAAACCAATCAGTATGTTTAACTTTTGCCGGACACCCCCATTTAAACGCCACATTCCATACAGCCCATAAAATTAATAAATTATTGCAGGATAAGGCATTTATTCTGGGATTTCCAAAGGTCCCTTGTCCAACTTGTCAAATTTTTCATCCTTAGTTTTTAGTCTTTCAGATGATCAAAATTTTAATCTCCAGCACAGAAAAAATAATAAGAATTAGTATGTAAATAATAAAATTTGTTAAAATTTTTCTAATATTTTTAACAACTACCCATAGTATAATAAGTACCAGGTAGGTTCATTAGAGTGAGTTGTCAATTTTTTCACCCATATAATGCAAGGCGAATTCATCCCAGGTAATCTCGGTACTACAACAAGTACAACTCATACAAAAACCACAAGTAATTTGTTTTTGTAAAATCATTGTACAATCTCAAAAACAGAAATAAAACAAAACAGAAACAAAGATAATAAAAGATAATAAACAAAATTTTGACATCCAACAGTGATTTTAGCTAATATCAGGCTTTTAAGACCACCTGTAATAAATTCGCCTTGATATAATGTCAAACAAGAAAAATAGAATAAAAAGTAAAACAAATTACCGAATGACATACAGAAAAATTTGGTTTATTTGAAAAAAAGTAATATTATAAAGGACACAGATGTTATTTACAGGAATAACAGATGGTTTAGCACAGGGCATCAAACGGGTACGTTTTGATTTTTGATTCAGATAAAAATATCTGTGTTTTTAAAATGAAACATACAGATTTTTTAATGTTTTCTTTATCAACACCGCATGAATCACTCCACAATTTCGATTTATTTTCGGGACATGTATTAAATTGTACTTTTTTTGTTCAAAAGAAAAATTGCATATGCAAAATTTTTTAGTAAATTTTTTTGTAGGATTTAAAAAATTATTTTAGTAACTTTTTTATTTTAATTTTAAAATTTTTTTAAAATTTATTTTACTTTTTGGCATTTTCTTTTGTTTGAAATAAATTTGACATTCTATGGGTTTTCTAATTGAGAACAAAATTTCTAATGACTATACCAAGGCGAATTCAACATCTGTTCGTCAGCTGTATTATTCGAGTTGTCAATACATTGTATTTTTAACTATTTTTGTTTTTCATTTAAAAAAAAATTGTGATTGTATTAATTTGTGAAATTTTATGACCAAAAAATTAATTGTGGCTTAATTCTAGTTAACCAACGCAGTTCCAAGTAAAATAAACAAAGGGGAATAGAAAATAATAAATACAAAAAAAATTAAATGGCACAATTCTCGGAAACGCTTAGTTTCCGAGTCATAGATCTCTTAAGTCTTCATATAAATTTGCGGTTTCCCACTACATATCTGAACGTATATAGCTAATATTGGTATAATTTAAGAGCTTTTATTTAAAAATTCTTAATCCATAAGGGAGCGGCGATGAGTTTGCGAAAATATTATTGTAAGCATATCAATTGCTATGCGAAGAACCTTTATTTTGCAAAGTCGGTGTTTGGTATACCATAGATGAGAAAATCCTTGCGCCCAACCGAAGGCCGACTATGTGGAGAAGGTTTATTAAACGAAGCTGGGGTTTATTTGATTAAATTTTTGATTCCTAGTGCACTTCCGTGACGTTTTGATATAAATTTTTGTAAAAACTGTATTAGGAGGTAAAGAGTTAAAAAGTTAATAATAAATTTTACATTTTCAGAAAGATCTGTTAAAAAGCTTTCAAAATACACTAATAATGGCCACATACGTTTACAAATGTAGTGGAAAATCGCAAATTCATATGAAAGCTTCAGAAGTCCATTACTCTGAAACTATGCGTTTTGTAGAATTTTACCATAAAATTTGTTCTTCTTATTTTTCAATTTTCTATTCCTCTATGTCCTTTTTTGTTGGAGCTGCGTTGGTAAGCTATATTTGTTTCTAATTTTTATGCATATGCTGGGTCCTTGAGCAATTTTTAGTCTATTTAGCCATGTCCGACTGTTCAAAACACTCTCACTTTCGAAAAAACTCAAAATAAAAGAACAATATTGGTGTAAAATTCTTTCCACTTCTCTAAGCATTTCTGAATTCAACTCCAACACAATTGGTTTAGTTGGAAACGAGTCAAAAAATCCAATGTGAAACATCGTGCTTTAAAAATTTATACACATTTTGATTAAAAAAAACTAATATAAATGCATGGCAGAATGCACCCTTAACATTAAATCTTCAAAAACACAGAATACATTAAATTTTGTTTAGATCGGTTCATAAACACACAACTTTAAATATAAAAAAATCAATAAAAAATTTTATTGTTTACTTTTTATTCACACTTTTTGTAAACAACTATTTTGACAACTCGGATATGTTACACTGACAAAATGCCTGTTATTTTTGTTAGAGTTGTAATTGTTGTAGCGACGAGTTTACCTTGTTGAATTCGCCTTGGACTATACCAAGGCGAATTGACTTTCAGGTGGCGTTGAAAACACAGCTGTGCTACTTTTTTTTTAAATTAGAGAGAGGAATGTCAAAAGTTACTTGTGTTTTTGACTTATCGGCCAACGAAAGCAGCAACAAAATACATTGTTGTGTTTTTGGTGTTGTTAATTGTTGTAGTATCGACACCACCGTTTGCATGAATTCGCCTTGGACAATACCTTGTATTATTCTACCCTGCAACCACCTTAATTAAATTGTTTGTTAATTGTCATATTAACAATTTGTTTTAGCTTAAAAAAAAATTATTTTCAACTCAAAATTAAAAAATTCAATATTTTTGTTGATTTAAATCTCTTAAAGAATAAACGATAAGACTGTTATAGAGTCCATCTTTGGGGTAAGTAAAGCTATTATTTAAAACTTCTTATCGAAATGTTAAAGCGGTTTTTTTTATTCTAGTTTTCAAATTATAGTAGATGATTGTGTTAAAAAGCCGTTTTGTGCACGCGTTAAAATCCACATTTTTAATGCATTTCCTTGTTTTAAAATTGCAGTAAATTTTTCAAAATTAATCAACAACAACACATTTTATTAATATGACAAATTAGCTAAAACCTTTTTTATTTGATTGCTAACAAATATTTTATTTAATATGACAAACTCATTGTTAAAAATATTTGTTAAATGTGAACAATTATAATGAACAAAAGTATTTGTTATATTTACAAACTATCCTAGTTGGTGCCTTTTCAATTAAAAAATTAATTGTATTGTAGAATATGGTATTCAATTGATTTGTCGTCATTTTTTTCTGTGAGAGAACAACATTCAATTAGATCAGGGCTTTTCTTTCATTTAAATTCAATCATAAATTATCGGTTCTTCACAAGATCGAAAATCCAACATAAAGAGAACTTTATTCGATTAGAACTCGTAATGGCTTACAATCATTTTTGGACCACTTGCTGGGAATTCTGTTATTTTTTCTAAACCTTCTAGACAGAATAATTAAAAAACTCTTAAACAATATTCATAATAAAAATGCTTAAAAATTTCATTTAATAACTTCAATTCTTAAAAATATTGACTTCAGCCTGAATTTTCAGACTAACGCCCTGATTTTTTTTTTTCCTTCTTAAAAGAAAAAAAATAACTAACACCCAACACTTACAACAGCATAAACAATCAGCAGTCCTTAATAAAGAAAAAGAAAAACAGTAGCCAAAGAAAGATACAAAATCTATCCACAACAAAAATATGCACAAATCAATGCCCTTAAGCAACATGTTGTATCTTTCAAAATACATAGAAAAAGTGAAAAAAAAACTTTAAAAAAATTAAACGTCAAATAATGCAACATGAAATAGAAAACAAAAGAAAATATTAAAACACTAAACAAGAATTCTACAGAGCGAATAAAAAGAAAAGCCCTTCTATTAAAGACTTGTACTTTGATCACTTTTTTCCCTTTCAATTTTCAATTTTTCTTACACAAACACACACTCACACATACAGATTTAAATGGTTATCCTTATAGTTAGAGTTTAACTAAAACTGTCAAAAGGGAATTTGTTAATAAAACGTTTTGTAAGGAACATACATTGTAGTTGTTGTTGTTGTTTTTCAATCTTACTTAATTTTTTGCTGGGCTATGCTGCTACACTGTGACTACATGACTTGGTTTCACTGAGATGACTTGTCTGCTCTCGGTTCCTTTTTGTTTTTTGCTTTGAAAAAAAAACTGACTATTTATAAAAGCAAAGGATGCGCTACCGTTTTCAGAAAAATTTCATGTTCAATTTCAATGTTATTGTCGTTGTTGTTTTTGTTTTGTTACTGCTGATTTTGATATTGCTGTTGCTGTTGCAATGCTACTACAAGTAGTCTATGTCCTCACATGTTTGTTGCATGCAATTGTCAATTGAATATATTGACATTTTACGCTGTTTTGCCTTGTTGCAAACCTGTCACTTATCATTCACTCAAAATGTTCTGGAGATCCACTGACTCAACTGCAAACTTAGAACATTAATAGGGTAACTAATTTCCCAGACTTTTCCTATTCCTGGGAACAAACAAAATTATTTTGTTTACCCCATACATATACATATTCAAAAACACAATTTTAAATTTCATATCCAAAAATCCAATTTGAACCATTATTAATGAAGGAATGAAAAAAAATTAAGAAGAAGAGTAATTTAAAGTATTAATCAAAAAAAAGTTTAAAATTTACCAGGAAAGCCCAATTGACATGTACACAAAATATCACAAAATTGGATAAATCAAAAAAACCAATTGTTTAAAACCATGCGATTTGGCGTAGAATACCCCATATATATGGAGAAAATTTTTTTTAAAAAAAAGGCAAACGAAAATAAGTACGATTTTCACCCTTTCGAAAATGTACCAAATGCGTATTTGTACTTTTTAGATAAGTTTCGAATTTGATTAAATCTTTATTTCTATGTTTATTGGTTTAAAGGACAGATGGGGTGACAAAAAAGTACCAAAATACAATTTTTACCCGTTTATTTCCAAAAGTTTACATTTTTTTTTTTTGTTAGGACCAGCACGCAGGGGATGACCCCTACTAATGCATTGCATTATGGGATAGAGGGAGTAGCGTTTGTGACCATTCGACTTGAACTTATTAATTTTGTAAGTAAGAGGGAAGACTTCAGCCGGAAGGTTATTCCACATACGAACAGTGCGGCCAAAAAACGAATTTCAGATAGGCCAGGGCTTACAAGAAACGAGACAGAGTTCGGCAGTAAGAAAGTGTTTAACACACTCTTCCTACTCCTCGTCCAAGCCGTACTTGCTCACCTGTATATACCCAAGCGCACTCAATATACCAAATTTCTTCAGAATTTCCTTAATAGTTAATGCTTTATCCAGAGTTAAAATATTAAAAAAGTCATATAAAAAGTTACGAGATGGGTTGGGTATATCCTACGGGCGACATCATAAAATCAGCCATTGAATAGATCCTGAGGGTAAACCTTAAATGTGGATGACCAGCTAAAAAGAGAAGAAAGCTGCAGCACACGGGATGAGTCGGCTGTAGGAAATATCGCCCAAAGTAAAATGGCCAAAAAAAAAAAAATGAAAAATCGCCTAAATGAAGAATCGCCCAAAAGAACATGAAAAATTACCAAAAAGTTATATATGAAATTTTGGCCAAAAGAAACGAAAAAAAGCTCAAAATAAAAATGAAAAATGACCCAAAAAGAAAAAACGAATTTTTTCCCAAAAAAAAAAAAAAAAAAAAAAAAAAAAATACCAAATTTGCAAAACAGTGTTTATTATTCATATAAATTTAGTAACTTACAAATGTAAGAGAAAAACATGTTTTATTATGTTCACAACCAACAAAAATATTTTTAAAGAAACTTATTTTACCATAATGTGGTTGTCGATGACAATGATTTGGTTAAATTAAACATAATATGTTCAACATTTTCTAAAAAATGGTTTTGTTGTTTTTTCTCTGGGTGCAAATATTAAACATATAACGAAAACACTTTTGGGTGCAAGGATTTTCTTCCCTATGTTGTAACAAATACCGGCAGCGCTTCCTTAAGCGTCTCGGCATAGTCGGCCTTCGGCCGGGCGCAAGGATTTTCTACTCTATGGTATAACAAAAACCGGCTTCGCTAACTAAAGCTTCTCTGCATAGCCGGCCTTCGGCCGGCCGCAAGGGATTTCTCCTCTATGATATAACAAAGACCGGCTTCGCTAACTTAAGCTTCTTCATAACGTCCACCTTTTTGCAATATATCCCGTTATTTTTATAAATAACATTTAGGAATTCGTCGTATAGTAATAATGAATGATTTAGACAAATAGTATGCCCGAAAAAATGGGCTTTTTTCATATAATATTTTTGAGTGATTTTTCATAATGAAAAATCAACAAATTTAAAAAACGAAAAATCACCCAATAGTATCGAAAAATAGCCCAACAATTTTGGGTCACTTTTCATATGAACTCAGGCCCAATTTTACATGAAATTTTTTTGGGCGATTTTTCATTTTGTTGGGCCATTTTTCTTTGGGCGATTTTTCCTACAGCCGGATGAGTCAACTTAAGTCATTAGCAATTGGTAGATGTCAATGAAAAGAATTTGTTATGGCCCTATGATCCTCGATGGATCGATAAAGAACTAATAATAATAGAACACATACGTAATATCACCTTTAACGCCTACTTTTAACGAATTTTCATACACTTAACTAAGACACCCCTTGTGTTCGTATTGTTTACTAAATATATTTGTTACTTTTACTCCTCTGGGGAGCATAGGGCCGCATTGTTATATTATGGATGGTCAGTATTTGCACATTTATTGGACGTCTAGACTCAATGAATACATGGTGTCCTGGGGCTATTAAACTACCTGAATACGAATTCAGCTTTCTCAAGTCGCCCAAAACAAACTCTTTAATCTTCACCACAAGCGTGGATAGACCGTGTATTTGATTCTGTACTCATTTGTGTAATCCATACACAGAAAGAAAAACACTCGGGAAAAATTGAGTTTTTTATACAAACTTTAAGCACGAGTCGTACTTAAAAATTTAAGTGCAAATAACACTTAGGGCCATTATTACAACTTGAAGTTAGCTAAAGTTAAGATTAAATTGACAGATAATAATGTGTTACCTGTCAAAAAGCGTCTGTTAACTGTCGGATAACAGCTAACGCCAAGTTATAATAATGGCCCTTAAAGGTACTTTAATCAATCCAAAATGGGACTATTTTTAAAAACCAATCATTTGCCCATGTTCTGCAACTCTCGCGTCGAGGAACTTTTCGATTGAAATGTGAAAAATGATAGGTTAGGTTAGGTTCCATTGGCAGCCGTGATCAAGCACAGCTCACGTGGGTCCATTAATTAGTTCCCGTTGTGTTACCATGTCACACCGTCTCCCATGGGTCCTATGTTGTCTGGCTGCTAGTGCTCCCACGCAGCCATCCGGTCGATTCAGTAAAGGAGTGGATCCTGTTTACATCAACATCAGAGAGACAAGTTTTGTCCCCAAGGGCTCTTCGACCAAACATTTTGAGTCTTAGATCTCCGAATGCCGGACAATTACAGAGAAGATGTTCCGTTGACTCTTCCTCCTCCTCCTCGCCGCAACTTCTACATAAGTCATTGTAAGGGAGCCCCAGCCTCTGGGCGTGCCTCCCAATGGGCCAATGGCCGGTTATAACCGCAATCAGGTTTCTAAGATGATGTCTGGACAGCTGTAATGCCCGCCGTGTCCTTTTTTCATCTATGATGGGCCAGATTTTCCTGGTTTCCCCACAGGTAGTTTCAACGAGCCACCTCTGACTGGCGATGATATGAAACTTGTGCGCAATGAGTTGCTTACTCCTTGGGAGTGAAACACCTACATTATATGTCGAGCCGTCTCGATTCAAGGTGTAACCTGCATACGCCAACGAATCCGCCATGCAGTTCCCCGGTATGTCCCTGTGTCCGGGGACCCAATTAAGGGTGACCAGTGAATGTCTCGCTATCTCCTCCAGAGACATCCGGCATTCTCGGACAATTCTCGATGTGATGAACACATTCTCCAGGGATCTTATGGCCGCCTTGCTGTCGGTAATAATGTGAATATCCCTTCCAGATATATCACCGTACCGGATGCGTCTCGCGGCTGTGTAGATGGCCATTATCTCGGCCTGGATGACACTGCAGTGGTCCGGCAGCCTTATAGGAATGCTCCAGTTTAGCTGCTCGGAGTATATGCCAGAACCGACACCACACAGTGTTTTAGACCCGTCCGTGAAAATTTGAATCGCGTTCGCGGGAATTTGTAGGTCATCATAGTGAACCACATTATCCAAAATGCTTACCGTGAAGCCAGGATCAAAGATTGGCTCGGGTGTGACATAATCAACATCCATGTTCCAATTAATTTCGTTCAGAATATTAGCATGTCCGATATTGTAATCCCTCCATGCTCCGGTGGCCCTTAGTCTTACCGCCGCGTTCGCAGCTAAACTTTTCGCCAAAATGTCTGGTGGTAACCAGTTTAAAATCGTAAACAGTGCCTTAGAGGGGGTTGTTCTAATGGCACCTGTTACCGCTATCGCCACCATTCTCATTGTACGTTCAAACCTAATTTGATGACTCTTCACCTCGAGTGCCGGCCACCAAACAGCTGCCCCGTAGAATAGAATGGGTTTAATGACACATTCGTATAGCCAATATACATTTCTCGGGTTAATTCCCCAGTTTAGGCCAATGGCCCCTTTGCAGCAATATAATGCAGTTGCCGCCTTATTAGTCCTGGAAATGGTGTTCATCCTCCAGTTCAGTTTGCTGTCCAATATTAGCCCAAGATACTTGGCGCTGTCAGACAGTTCCAGCGTGATCCCCTTTATCCTCGGGGTATCAAATTTGGGAATTTTGTATCTCCTTGTGAAAAGTACCAGTTCCGTTTTGGAAGGATTTACATCCAGTCCACATCCCTGGCACCATTTTGTTAGGACGTCCAATGCGGACTCCATTAGTTCAGACAATAGTCTGGGATCTTTACCCAGAGCCACAACTGCAACGTCATCCGCATAAGCAACCGTTCTGCAGCACGTCCTTTCCATGGCCCTGAGTAGGGTATTCATATTCAGATTCCAAAGTAATGGTGAGAGTACACCGCCTTGCGGGGTGCCCCTAGTCGCAACCTTGGAGATGTTCGAGGCGCCCAAGTTGGATTCAATACGCCTGAAGTGCAGGATACTGCTGACAAATTGAATAATCGCCGGGTCGATTTCCAAATGTCTCATTGCCTTAATAACCGATTCAGGTTCAACGTTGTTGAAAGCGCCCTCAATATCTAGGAATGCAACTAAGGCAAATTCCTTGTAGTGCGGGGATCTCTCTATGTGGCCCACCAATGAGTGAAGCGCAGTTTCCGTGGACCTTCCCTTCGTGTAGGCGTGTTGAGCCAGTGACAAGGAATTGTGTCCCAACGATGATCTAATATGACTATCCAAAATCCTCTCCAGTGTTTTCAGTAGAAAGGAGGATAGACTAATTGGTCTAAAGTCCTTAGCCATAGTGTGAGATGTCTTCCCACTCTTGGGGATGAAGACGATCTTATATGTTGTCCAAGTTAATGGGACATATGAGAGACTCAGGCAGGCTCTAAAAATTGCCAAGAGCCATGGCATCAATATTCCCAGGTTATTTTGTAGATCCGCTGGGATAATGCCATCCGGACCTGGAGATTTAAAGGGATGGAAGCTTTTGACCGCCCATTCCACACGATGGCGAGTTATCGGAATATTAGAGATATCCCGAGTGCCAGTAAATGTTACCTCCCTAGGCACATCATCAGTGCAACCTGGGAAGTGTGTATTCATCAGGACCTCAAGGGAGTCCCGACTGTTTGTGGTCCAGGATCCGTCCATCTTCCGTATATACGATGGAATAGCTGGTTTAGAGGATAAAATCTTACGTAGCCGACTTGTCTCCGAGGAGTTTTCCACGTCGCTGCAGAAATTCCTCCATGACTGTCTCTTGGCCTTCCTTATAAGGTTTTTGAATCCATTTACTGAGGACTTGTAACTGTTCCAAACACCATTACGTTTTGCCTCATTAAAGAGTTTCCTGCTTTCTTTGCGTTTTTCAGCAATCTCCGCATTCCACCATATGGGCTTAGCTTTGCCCTTCCTGTCGATTCTTTTACAGGATTCGTTCGTTGCCTCAATTAAGACACCAGTCAAAGACTCCACTGCGGAGTCGAGCATGGACACACTGTCTATGAGAACCGGGCCCATAGGCAGCTTGTCCTCGAGTACACTCGCATAGATAGACCAGTTGGTCCTTCTTCTATTCGTGTAGGGTTTAGCTGAATCAACTCTAAAGGAGAAATTGAAATCAATATACATGTGATCAGAGAGGGAACAGTCCTTTGACACATTCCAATCGCTAATCATATCCGCGAACTTATCACTAATAAGCGTAACATCAAGAACCTCCCTTCTGTTAGTTACAATAAAGGTGGGCTCACTACCCCTATTAACTACTGTTAGTTCATTTTCTACTATGAAGTCCAAAAGCGACTCACCTCGTGGATTGACATCCGAGCTTCCCCAGATGGTATGATGTGCATTAGCATCAGCACATATTATTAGGGGGATGTTGCGCCTGCTGGCATACGACATCGCCTTCCTGGTTGTGGAGTTTGGTGGATTAGCACCCTGATCGTGTGCCATGTAGCAGCTCATGAACCAAACTGTTCTGGTTCTGCATTCTACTGCGACAGTGCAGGTGTCCTTATCGCTAAAATCAGAAAGAATGAAAGCTTTAAGGATGTTTTTGACCATAACGCAAGCCCTGGTCTTACCTTGATCGGCTGCGTACAGAGTACTATAGCCGTCTAAACTGAGTCCGCAAACCCTGTCTCTATACAACAATGGTTCTTGGATACATATAAGCTCCTCCGTGCCTGAAGCCAATCGGAGGAGAAGGGCAGCTGACGCCGCTTTAGAGTGATGAAGGTTGATTTGTGTAACCTTCATCATAGTTCATCGCTATGGACGACTGTGACGTTGGCATCCTCTGGGTCGTCGTCCGATTCCAGAAGGATGTCCTCATCGTCCGCCACTTCCATCTTGCCAAAGAAGTCACCCACAAGTCCACTGACCGATTGAGTGTCTTCATTAGCCGATGACGTAGCGGAATCGTCTTCCATATGCTCCGTTGATGCTGTTGCTGTTGTGGTAGTCACCGGAGCTTGAGACTTCCCTTTGTCATCACCTTTGTAGACTCGGAGGAAGATAGTTCCAAATCCATAGAATATCTTCCCCTGTGTCCTCCGAAGTGACGGCAGAGAGTCACTGTTTATTATAACAGTGGCCTTCCTGGACTCTTCAACAGATTCAGAAACCCTCACTACTTTCCAGTCCTGTGTGGGTAGCTGGGGGTTACTGATCTGTATAATTTCCAGGATCTCCTTGGGGTCGGATGGCTCAGCGGGGATCTTGGCAATAGATCTGGGCCTTTGCGGTACATCGGCCAGAGGTATTGCCTCAATCTTAGCGCCCTGCCAAACTTCCCCCAGGGACTCCACGGCAGCCTTGTACAGCAGCGCTGAACGCTCATCTGCACACGCTATCAGTTTAATGTGACCTTGATACCAGCCGGCATCTTCACATTGTGGTGGTGGTCCAGGGTTACCCCTTAAGACATTAAGGAACGCCCTACTAAGTGCGACGACAACCAGCTTCCAGTTCTTGGATGAAATGGTGCCGTCACTGGCGTTGCGGCCAATGATCGCCCAAATGAGGTGGTCTATAGCCACATCTTTGTACGACCTGTTTTGCGGCCGTTGAGGCGTATATTTGGACCGTTTAGTCCCAGGAAGTGTGTCCTCCCCTGACCGTTGCCGTTTAGGCGCTGCTTCGGTTGGCTTCCGTTCAGGATTGCCTTCCTCTGCAGAGGGAGGTCCACGTTTTAAACCCTCAATATGGGTTTTTGCCCACTGAAGAGAAGTTTTCTCCTGCTCAGTGAGCTCACCAACCGGTTTTTCACCAAGTCGGCTAATGATTTTGTAGGCGGAGCGCCTGGTTGTGAAGGCCCGTTTAGATGCATTTATGTGCCTTTGGGGTTTTTTGGTAGGTGCCGTAGAGGCTAAGGGAGGTGCATCAGAGAGCATCGAATCATTCTTCGTGTGCTCTCTTTGCACAGGTTTCGGCACATGGGAACCTGGATTTCTGGCAGACTGAGTCTGTACCGTCAAGCCAGCACCCGAGGAAGGGGTTTTGACAGGTTTTTCTCCCGTCCGGACCTGGGAAGCCTTAGAGGTACCTGGTTTCGAAGAACCCTGCACCAAGCTTGGTTTACGACCGCCTGACGGCTTAGTCGTGTGTTTTTGCGCACTAGTAGCTAACCGTCTAGCAGAGCCTGGCGCAACCACCTTGCTAGACGAGGTCTCAGTAGCATTCAACATACTACAGCCTGATACCGACGCTGTAGTAGTAGGGTCTCCGGGGATTATGAAGCCCTTTGCCGGATACTTAGGGCATGAATTTTCGGACATTTCGGGGGGGGTGAATTGGGGTTGCATTTTATGCCTAACTGCCAGGCGAAAGAATACCTGCCGCTCCTCTGGAGACAGACGCAGACCATCAGCCGCTCAATATGAGAACAGACGCTGATGGATTTTATTGCGGACCGACGGCCTTCAGGAGGCCTAACAGTTGACCGTAAAAGGCCAGCGGACGCATAGTCATTAGCCGCTCCAACTAGGAGAAAACAGACGCTAATAGACAGGGGGGGGGGGTAGTTCTTGGTTCGTACTCGGTTTAGACCCTTCTGGCATGGGAGGCCCTACCGGTCTTGACTGACGTCACTACCGCCAGCATGACTCTAAACGTCCTTGTACTTAAGCCCTCGCATCGCGGCAAGATGACTACCCATTCGCGAGGGGAAAAAAATGATACAAAAATGCCATAAATTGAAACAAACAACTGTTTTTCTCACTTAACTGCGTCTGTAACATTTTTGGCGAGTACTAGCTGTCACGTAAGGAAATTAATCGCCAATTTACAGAAAAAGTGTGTCTGTAACATTTTTGTGAGAAGAGTTCCCGCTTTAACGCTAAAAAGCAATTAAAAATGCAAAATACAAAGAATAATAATAATAATAATATTTTGCTCTTGATACAGTTTTTATTGTATAATTATTTTGCTTTTAACATTTTTATAAAATATAAGAATGTTTTCGAAGATCGTTTGCAAACAACAAACATTAAAGTCGCACTTATTTGGTAAAGCCGACGGTTGTATTTTCAAACAGTCGTCGTCAACGATATGTGTTACTGGCGTTCTCAACGTTTGCAATGTCGCATCGGCTTCGATTGCAATGTTATGACATTTATAACGTAAAGTCGCACATAGGGGTTTTTTGCCAATCTACACGGAGAAAACTGTTGTGCATTATTTATGCACAAGCTGTTCATAACTATAAAATATTTGGGTACATTTTTGAATATGCAACTTTGCGCATAAATTATGCCTAATAATCATAAATTCTGCACAATCTATTAAAATTGTGCATAAGTTATACACAAAAAATGTGCACAGTTTGTGAACATTGTTCATAGCTTTATTATTTGAAAATTAAGCACAATTGATCATAATACATATATGAACATTGTGCATGAACGACTATTAACACTTATTGTTCATGAGTTATGCCTACTTGTGCATAGATTTTGCCCAATATTTTGATATGTGTGTATCTTGTTCATAAGTTGTGCCCATTTGTGCATAGATTATAAACAATGCGAAGAGCTTTGCTCTTCGGCGCCAGGACATTAATATCCATCTGCTACAATTTATACTTTCTGTCTGGCCATTATATGCGTATAGTAACGGATATCGTTTGGTAGAAAATTTAAATTTATATAATATATAAGTAAAAAATTAAATTTTTATGTTTAGATCGATATTGACTTCCATAATTTGTACCCGGAAAAGTCAAACTTATTTCTTAACAACTGGAATTCACTGAAGGATAACATCATAGCAGTATGCAAAAAGATTGTTAAATTTCCAGCTGCTAAAAAAATTATAAATAATGTTCCAACAAACAAAGGTAAAAAAACAATTTAAACTTATGGAATAAAGAACTAATTTAATTATTATTTTTGAATTTTCTTCCAGATTTAGAATTAATTGAAGTCTCGATGGTGCTGGCAGTAATTTTTAAGCCTGTGGCAAGAAAAACAATTGAGAAGCAGACGTGGAAGGTTAGCACAGGCGACGCTTGGAATTCCTTTGTCGTTGAAATAAATAGTGCTACTGACATACAAAGCACTATAAACAAGCGTAAAGAATTTTGTGTGAGCAAACAAGGATACCAAATTGAAAATTTTGATTTGCATTATTATGCTTATATTATTGGGGAAAGAACGGAAAATTATGTATTAAAATTGAGCTTCATCCAATATTAAGCACTAGACTATGTTTTATGATAAGAATTTTATAGAAATGTAAAAAAATTAATGACTTTATAAATTATATAAAACAAACATGTTAATACTGAAGAATATGATTTATTTTATTTTAATATGTGTATATATAATATTAGTTATTAAGCACTTGTACTTTGAAATAAAGACATTTGAAAATAAAATTAAATTTTGTTTCTTTAATATTAGCGGGAGGTGTAAAATTTGTTCCTATTTGTTCACAATCTATGAAAATGTTGCTCATAACCTATGCACAGTTGTTCATAGTCTTTTCCCAGTTGTTCAGAATCTATGAAAATGATGTTCATAATCTATGCCCAGTTGTTCATAAGACATGCTCATAGTGCTGAACTTAGGTTATGAACAAATGTGCATAGATTATGAACAACTGTTCTTGGTCGTTTTTCGTGAACAATTTGTGCATAAGTTGTGCCCATACAGCAAGAGTGCCCAAGCCCTATGCTCTTGATGCTCATTTGTTTTTGTAAAAACAATTAGCTATAGGCTGTGTATTTCCATACACACAGAGAGCTCTCAGCACTAGCAATACGAAATACACAAACAATTTTGTCTTATTAGTTTTTTTGTCGTTCTTCACTGAATACACGCAAGTGCAAAGCAACAACACTTTCGTATGCTTTGCTGGTAAACATTGACGACAGCGATCATCATTGCAGATTTTGTTTTTGTTTAACGTATGATACCGTTTAACAAAGTGTGTATTGAAAAACACTTGGAAAAAATTGGTGTTAGTCATTTAACAAGAGTCGACGAACGCGAGAAGTAAAAGTGAATTACATATTTGAAAACGTTTTTATGAATTTTTTGTATTTTTTACAAAATGGACTTGCAAATAATGGGAAAAAGATTTTTTTTTTACTTATAATTTTAAGGCTGAAGCACAATGTTTAATATGCTTTCAAATAATGCAAGCTAACACTTAATTTAATATTGAAAGGCATTTTAAGGCACTTCATGCAGATTACGTTGCCAATAAAATAGCTGGTGGATCAAGAGAACAATTAGTTGCGGACTTTAAAAAGTCTTTTTTATTTCAGGATGCGCTCCGAATCTTGGAGCACATAGAAAGTTATGGTGAGGAAATAAACATGCAACGTCTTAATTTTCAGTCAAATGATACTAATACTGGACCTCTAAAAGCATCCTATATTACAAGCTTAAGAATTGCTCAGAACTTTAAACCGTTTTCTGATGGCATTTTTATAAAAAAAGTTTGCAAAGAAATGCTGTCTTGTTTTGGAGAAAGTGGAAATTTATTGGCAGACTCAATTGAAACAGTTCCTTTGTCACGAAACACAGTGACCCGAAGAATCGAAGAAATTAATAAGTACTTGGACTCGCTTTTAAAAAAGAAATTCAAGTTATGTACATATTTCTCTCTGGCATTGGATGAATCATGCGATATATCTGACATAAGTTAACTAATATTAGCCATCAGAATGGTTGACAATAACTTTAATGTAAATGAGGAAATTTTTGCACTGATTCCGCTCCATCGAAATACGAGAGGCATTGACATTTTTGATGCGGTAAACGGGAGGTTGGAAATAAAAACCGAATCAGCAAGATTAACAGCCATATGCACAGATGGTGCTCCCGCAATGCTCGGCAAAAAGGACGGCTTTATTGGGCAGTTGATTAAAAATGGTATAAAGGTTCCTTCGTTTCACTGTGTAGTTCACCAAGAGTCATTGTGTGCTAAATGGACGAATTGTGTCCACACAATGAGTGTTGTGGTAAAAATAGTGAACAAAATAAGAGGTGGGCACAATTCGTTAACTCATCGTAAGTTTAAGAAATTCCTTGAGGAATGCGAAAATCAGTATGAGGTGAGATGGCTAAGTAGAGGAAAATGCCTTGAACGTTTTTTTTAAGTGCGAAAGGAAGTTGTTGAGTTTATTGAACTGGATTTTAAAAATTTTGAGCTCTTAGACGAAATTAAATCTCAAGCATTTAACATAGACTTAGCATTTTTAACAGACTTAACAACTCATCTTAACTACCTTAATATTTCCCTTCAAGGCAAAAACAAATCTATTTTTGACTTGGTTGACCAAATCGAAGGTTTTCTTAAAAAGATAGATATTTTTATATATGATTTAAATATGGATAGAATGTTCCACTTTCCATGCTTAAAAGCTATCTTAAATGATGAGTACAACATTTTAAATTTTGATTTTTTTAAATATTTAAGTCATTTTGACGATTTGAAAACAAATTTTAAAAAAAGATTTAAAGATTTTGACAGCATTAAGCAAATGATAGCCATTTTTTTTACTCCAATGACATGTAGCATATACAATCAAAAGCCTGAGCTACAAATGGAGCTATGTGATCTGCAATGCGACTCTGAACTTAAAAATTCTAATTTAAGTGGCATTGATTTTTGGAAATCCTTAAAACCAAATAAATACCCTTTACTTCACAAGGATATTTTAAGTTTGTATTCCATGTTTGGTAGTACATATATATGTGAAAGTACATTTTCAAAATTAAAATTAATAAAAAACAAGCATAGAAGTAGAATGAGCAACGAAAATTTGGAGGCCTTACTAAAATTATCTACAACTGACATTGACATAAATTTGGATAATTTATTGGAAGGATCATGGAAGACTTAAAGGCCATTTCGATTGAAAAGTACGGGTTTGAAATAAAATTTACACGCACTAACTTTTTTTCATTTCAGATAATTTTTACAAAAAATGCAAATCAAATTTTTTTTTGCCGTGTATGTTTATGAAATATTTTTTTATTTGTATGTATTGCTTTTTACAGCAAAAAATATTCAATAAAAATTAGTTTTTCTTTAAATGTATTAGTGTTTGCTCTTCCATAAGGAACTTGTGGGCACTCCTGCCATACAGCATAACTTCTGCACACAATTCTCTCCGTGTAGCCGGATATTAAGCAAAAAATTATATTTAAGAAATGGAAAAATTTAAGTACGCAGCTCGACAGACAACAAAGTTCTGCATCGCATAGTGAATTTTCAAGTCTTTTGCTTGAGATTTGTGGTTTTGGGACACTGTTAAAACCAGGAAAGTTGATTAAATTGCATGCGAGTTCATTGACTTTTTACGGTTTTGGGAGGTTTACAATATATTTTTTTGTAGATAAACGAATAATGATTTTACATTGATTTTTTTTTCTGTAAAAGACTATATAAACAGCTAATTATGAAAATGTTTAGAAAAATGTTATTAGAAGTTTTTATGATAAAAAAATTAGTTCAAAATTAAAAAAAAAACGATTTTTTTGTTCACTTTTTTGTAAAAAAAAAAAAATTAAAAGGTTTTTGAAGGTGAAGCCCGCTGAGTTCTTAAAAATGTTATACATCACGATAAAATTTGAAATCTCTACTTTTAAATTAAAAAAAAAAACGTTGCGCGTTGTTGCGCCATTTTTTTATGATTTTTTGAAAATTTCACCTTTTTTCTGTTTTTGCTCATCTTGCATAGGTACATATGATAGAAACACTTTCGTCAGTCATAAAATGTTTTGGTTCTACGTTTTTATTTAAATTATTACATCAAAGACTAATATTACCTGTGTAAAAAAGGGATGTGCGAAACAGTAAGTAACGAGTATTAACCACCTGTGCGGCCGCTAACTGACGTTATTTTATGGAGCAAAATAAATGTACCTGTTTGCATAACTTTTAAAATCATTAACAACAAAAATAATATATAATAAAAAATCAAATCTGGGCTCTAGCTACTTAGTTTTTTTAATATATATTGTGGTTATAGCATAAAATTGTTATCAGAACCATTTTGAAGCTTTGAGAGTAAAATGGAAAAAGTGTATAATACATGGCGCAACTGTAATGAGTGAAAGCTCAGTTAGGCGAGCGTTGCTGTACCCGTAATGTAACGCACCGTACTGTAAGCACATTGGTGCACTTATAGAACGTTTAAAAACGTGTCATATGTTTTCCCATACATAAACAAAAAGCAATAGTATACATAAAACAAAACAAACAGCGATGAGAATCAAAAATGTTCAAATGGTGACCGTTGTGCAGAAAAGGTACCACCTGATTTAAATGGTATTAAAACAGTATTTTGTGTATGTTAAAAATGTTAATAATTTAATATTTATATTATAGATTTACAATAAATAAATTTGTATTTTAGCATATATATATTTTTAGCATACATATATTGTAAATGTGCATACACCAAACAAGGTTTTGATACCATTTAAAGTCTTTTATATGTTTCCCTTTTTCATTGTATGTGTATATGCATTTGTTTATTTTAAACATCTAAACATATGTATATTTGTATATTTGGAAATATGTTGTATTGTAAGTTGTTTTGTCGCAATTCCATAGATATACTAAAAAAGTACCAAAAAAAAGAGCAAAATTACCCGCATTCAATGTAACATACAAGCCGCCCATCACTGCCTTACAAATGTCACGTAACAACGGCATGAAATTCTATTTTATACAGATTAGTACGTTGCAACTACGGTACATTGCATTTCGGTAAGCTTTTGTATTGGTTTTCATATAACAAAAAGCGAACAGCTGATTGATACAGTACAGATACGGTACAGCAACGTTCGCCTAACTGAGCCTTAAGGCATTGTTTCATATCGGGCTATTATCAGAAGAAGCGTCTGAGGCACGAAATAAACATTTTCGGCTTTACAGGCAGAATTTTGCTAGAAAGTTTTCGAGGGTTCAGTGTAACAAAGATATTATAAATAGACTTTTGCTCAGTTCTGACCCACTGATTACTAGTATAAGACCAACTCCAAAAAAAAGTCATTACCCTTTACGAAAGAAGCAATTTCTTTTATGCTTCCAACTGTACTTGGCTCTAAAGAGAATTGAGATTCAGAAGAGGATTTTGAAGCAGCAGACGAAGAAGAACCATGGCACTCATCATCATCTTAGTGCAAAAGAGAAGTTATTTTAAATAAAATTTGCTGTTACTAGTTAAATACTATAAAATACATAAAAGTCACATAAAATCTTAAAAATTAATATGTTTTCGAAATTAGCAAAAAAAAAATTTTTTACAGGGTCGTTCCGGGGGAGGGGGGGTTGGGAGGGATACCTCCCCCTACCCATAAAAGTTCAAAAATTTAATTTTTGTAGTATTAAGGCGTTAGTAATCTATTTCTTTTAATATTTAAATTTTTTTAAATATTCTTTTATGTAACCGCCCTCAAAAGGGGGCGAAAAGTGTAATTTTACGATCTCATGGGTCTAATTTTTGGTTTTTAAACTTTCGCCGACGTTAAAAGTTGCATTTGCCAAACAGAAGTTTGGGAAAACTTTAAAAAAAATTGCATTTTTCAGAGGTTGGATTAGTTCTTCTAGGGGGAACCTTTTCCTCCTTGGTCCGATTTTATTTATTTTTCAGTTTTACCTGCCTATGACAATATCACATATTTCTGCCAAGTTTCATCGATCTATGGGGCACTCAATAACTTTTAAGAAGCAATATAAACTAAAACAAAAAGTAATGTCCGGCTAGATTGGCAAAAATCCCCTATGTGCGTCGCGACGTAATCTCTTTTGACAGTTTTCGACATGAGTTACAGACACACTTTTTTCTCACTTTTCGAGAAACGATGGAATATTTTGTTTCACATCTTTTCGATGCGAGAAGTTCTCACTATAGTTACAGAACATGGGTACTGGGTAATAAAAATTCTTTAACCAAGAAAAGAAAGATTGAACTTAACCCTGGAAGTGCTACTCTGAGAGAAAAATTACAAAGTGAGCATTTTATTATTATATCACTTATTAGTCTCATCTCTCAGCATTGCATTTTTTTTAAAAATTTCAGAATTGACTATAAAGTTTCTCTCACTTTCATGGTCTGATGCTGAAGAAGAAAGGGGATTTAGCCAAGTAAACATCGTTTAGGTTACATTTAGCAACCGTTAATTCGATTTTATCAATTAGGTAAATATTTTTACCATAACAATAAAATTTGTACACCACAATAGTAGAGAGGGTACTATGCGTTTGTGCTGATGTTTGTAACACCTATAAATATTGGTCCGAAGCCCACGTTTACGTATACCGATTGACTCAGAATCACTTTCTGAGTCGAATTAGCGATGTTTGTCCGGCAGGCTGGCTGAACATGTTAACCTTGTGCGCAAAGTATAGGTCGCAATTTTGGAGATTATTTGATAAAAGTTGGTAATGTGGTGTAGGGTTTCATATAGTCGGGGTTGACCGACTATACTTTCTTTCTTGTTTTTTATTGTAGATCTAGACTCAAAAGGTTGGGTAAATGTTGTCGTGATTATGATTTACCTTCAAATTATTTAAAACTAATAGGCGCGAGTGATTCCTTTGAAATAAACACTAACGACATCGAATTTATCGATGATTTAATTTTTTAAATATCTATCAAAATATTAATTTACTTTTATTCTTATTTAACAAATTGATCTTAACTTTCAATTTCATCGTAAACAACTTCAAATAAATTAATTTTTTTGTTTTGTTATTGAATTTTAATGTGTCTTTTAGCCATTTTTCAGCCCATTTTTAGGCCATTTTTTTCAGTAAATTTAGCCATTTTTGGTCACCAAGTTTTGGCAACACTGAGCACCACACAAGTAGTTAAAAAAAACTATTTGCTTGTTTTGTTTAGAAACAACAACAGAACAAGAAGAAAAACATATTTATGTAATTTATTTTCATAATTTAAAATTAAAATAAAAAGCAAAAATCCAATTAGTTTAAAACATCGAATTTTAAAAGTAGGAAGCATGTCTGTCGGTCATGATTCTGGTGTTTTATATTTGAGTTTCTGTAAGGTGTTAAACGAGTAAGTAAATCAATCATAATAATATTCTCCTTCTGTATATGGTGCTCTGGAGTTATTGTTTTAGGTTAGAATCAATCAAATTTCAATTTCGAATTATTTCAAGTAGGAATTTGGGATTAAATCAACTTTATAATACTTGAATCAAGCGCATTTTGAGATTGATTTGTTTTGCTATATTGTTATGCTTAATGGATTAATTTTTTTAAAATTCTTTTCAACTAATCATTCTCACAGTTTAAATATCTTCTTTTTCTTTTATGAAAAGAATATTATTTGTCAAATCGTAATATTTGTAATAAATTACAGTGAAAAGAAAATTTTGCAGCCTTTTAATTACTGAAACAAAAAGGCAGGCAATTTCTTAAGACCTCTTCCATAAAATCAATACTAACTCTTTATTTTATTCCAATATGTAAGCAATACTCACAATATTATTTAACTTCCCATTTCTATTTTACACTCCTTCCCTTATGTCAATTTGAAAGATCCCTTTTCTTCCAACAAATATCTCCTGCATCCAAAACTCATTTATCATTTTCGCACATAATTAATTGTGTTTTTATTTCGTGGATACAAGAAAAACAAACAAACAAAAAACGAAGCCTTTAGAATTTTATTACTTGCCACAACGAAATCAATACGATGGTTAAGAAGAACACACCAAGAGTGGAAACATAAAATTTTTTAAACACAATTAAAACTTACATGATGGCTAACACTAAATGAACAACAGCGCGTACATAACAAACAAAATTTTGCAGTTAAATAATTTACGCAACCGACAGCAAAAAACGGAGAAGGAACTTAGAAAAAGCAACAAAGTTACATTGAGACTTTAAAAAGAGAAAAAACGAGAACATGCTAGAGAATACAAAGTATCAATCTATGAATTGGTGGCAAGTTAAAAGATAAATAGCAACAACCATACATAACAGCAAAAAATTAAACAAACCAAACAAAATCGACAAGTTTTTAACACCCGCATGCCACAAAAGGTGGCAACTACAAACAAAGTTAAACAATGATTGTACATCACATCGACGAGACGTGAAAAGCAAACAAACATCTATCAAAAAAATATGAAATCAATAAGGTGAAAAACCGTTCATACGAGGGTTGTTGTATAAAAGATCAATTTTATTTAAAAGCCTAGGTCTCGTTGATATATTGAGGATTTCGTCCTTTAAACCAAAAATGTTAGTTGCATCACTCCTTTTTCCAAAAATTGTGCGAAAGCGTCCTGTGGAGTACCAAGGAGCGTCTTCGGGTATATTAAGTAAAAACGCGAAATTCAATACAGATGGCTTTATTTGAAATAAAAAATACCCAGAGATGAGGCTGTCATGCCAAGTACCCACAATAATATTGGACACACATCTGTCTCCGCACTCTACTTTAATCCACGATGCGAAAAAAATCTGCCTAGTTCTGAGAAATATAAACGTATTGTAGAATGGAAATTAATTGCTGGACCCACGTTGTGGATTTGAAAATTCCATCTCTATTTATTTGTGTTTGCAATTTGAGCCGACTACAATCACATTGATACATATATTAAATAAAGCTTGTCCTTCTTAAGGTTCCTCCGATCTCTGTTGTACCTCATCAAAATTAAGATTGTTGAAAATTCGAGACAAAATTATTTTTAAACAATTCGTTTTTAAATAGTAGAGTCCACAGACATATGGTATTAATAAAAAATTGCCAAGTAGAGATTAAGGTTCGATATCGGAATTGTATAAGATTATTTCCTCAGCTGGATCGTGCAAATTGAAGGCTTTCAAATAAGTAAGTTGGCTCTTTAGTGGATATTAATTACCTTGTAGAGTAGAATTAATGATCTTATCCTAAGTAGGTCCACGAGGTTAACTCCGTACAAAGACCTAGAGTACTCAGAAATTCCATCATATCTCTTTAAACGGTATTCATAACGAAGGATCGCATTATACGCTACTAATAATCTACTAATAATAAGCAAAAATTTCACAACCGTATAGTAACTGCCCAGCCAGCAAAATAATCCGACGTCGTTCAGATATCTGAGAGAAACGTCGGCAAAAAAGTCGGAATCGTATAAGAATTCTGTCAGATTACTGACCAAAAAACGTATGAAGTGGTTGACACGAATTCTAACAGACATGTCGTGGGAAATTTTGGTTTTTTGTTAGCATTTCTGATAGATATCTAACAGACATCTAATGAAAAAGGCATGGGAAGTTCTGATGTGTTAGCCGAGATTTTTTTTGCTTTCGAACTGATAGCTGAAAGAAATAATTTTATTGCAAAATATGAACATAATTATAAATTTTACATTGGTCATTATTTTAAAAAAATAATAAGTCTCGTTAGACAAATCTGAATGAATTTCGTCGGAATTCTATTGGACATATCTGTACATAAATTCCCCCCGATAAATATATGCGAAATCGATCAGAAATCGGCCAGACAGTAAGTATATTCAATGTCTGACAGAAATCTGGACGAAGTCTCTAAGAATGAAGTCAGACATTTGCACGAAATGTCTGGTTCAGACAATGTCGAAGTATTTTGCTGGCTGGGTGCGGCATAATAAAAGTTTTTGCGAGAAGCACACGAATGTTTAAAGGTATAAGATGTTGTGTAGGATATAATGTTCTAAGCATAATAAATATTTTTCCAGATACAGAATTAATATGATTGTTCCAATTAAGCGATTTATTAAAAATGATTCCAAAATTCCTAGCTGATTCTACAAATGCAATATTTTGGTTACCTAATGTCACTGGAATATCTATAGGGATGGTTTGATTTCTTTGAGTTATGACTAAACATTTTGATTTTTTAGGATTTAAATAAAGTCCATTTGAAGATGCCCATGAAAACATTTTATTGAGATCCTCATTTAGCTTGTTAGTGCATTCACGAATTAATCCTTTCTCACAGCTAATGTTAATTTGGACATCATCTGCATATAAATGTATATTGCTGTGTGAAAGTTGACTGGGTAAATCATTAATGTATAATGTGAACAACAATGGGCCAAGAATAGAACCCTGCGGCACTTCTTAAGACACATGTAGGGCAGTGGAAACTGTATTACCCAAAGAAACAGATTGGAAACGATTAGTAAGGTATGAGGCTAGTAACGAGACGGCAGTTGAAGTAACCTAGCATTTACACATGCCACTGCCAGTTCGAAAAACTCAATACACTCACACTTTTTTACTAATACACTCACATTTTTCGTAATGGCAGCTCCAGTGGCAGCAAAAATTGCATGCGAGTGGAAATTTGGCACTTGCATGCCACTAAATGTCAAAACGATAAGTAATGTTACCATGTTAAAAATTTAATTCACATTTACTGGATTGTTGTCAAATTGTTATTGAAGTTTTAACTTAATAAAGAATTATTATGATTAATTTTTTAAAAACGCGCATAAATAAAATTAAGTTTGTTAATAATAGAGCATTAAAATCGTTAAAATAATGCTAATATAAATAAATGAAAAAATTTTCCCAAAAATGTGCCATTATGATTAACTCGGTAACTCTATTTTGTTTTCTGGTACTTTTTTTTTTTTTATTTGAGAAGTTAACAAATTTGCTAAAGTTGACGCTTCTACGACATTTTGAAAATCAGCTCGCAGTGGCATGTGTAATCACAAAAGTTAATGGCATGAGATTCGACTATTTCGAACAAATTTTCTTTGATAATATGTATACAACAGTGGCATGCCACTACTTGCATGTGTAAAGGCAGGGTAAAGTAAAATTTGTTGTAGAGTTTATTGCAAAGAATTCCATGATTAACAGAATCGAATGCTTTAGAGTGATCCAAGAGCACCAAAAACATAACAAAACCATTATCAAGATTGTGTGTGATATCCTCGGCCACATTTACGAGCGCTGTGATACAGCTATGCTTAGGACGAAAGCCTGATTGATTTTTAACAATGAGATGATTATTAGTTAAGTAGTTATTCATTTGCCTATATACCAGACCTACAAATACTTTAGATAAGTATGGCAGTATTGAAATAGGGCGAAATTCAGTACCAGTTTTCTGAACAGGAATGATCTAAGCATATTTCCAACATATTGGAAATTGACTTGTGGTAAAAATAGTGTTAAAAATGTGGGTGATGTAAGCTAATAACCGAGGTAGCAGAAGTTTAAGAAATTTTGGGTGAATCTGGTCAAACCCGACTGCATTGGACTTCACGGATAAACAACTTGATAATACATCAATAGCAAGAACAGATAAAAATTCAAATTGATGCAATGGTGGATGTTGGCGAGACTCATTTGTTTGATTAGTAGTTGGATTTTGGTTCACTAATACAGTTGAGGGAATATTGATAAATGATGCGTTAAATTCGTTGACGTCAACATTGCAAAAAGCAGGTTTTTTATTTCCGATTCCAATTTCCTTAATCGTTTGCCATTTCTTTTTCGAGTGAGCAGCCGCTCTAAATCGGGTAGCGTAATAGTTTGATTTTGCATTTCTTATGCTTTTATTAACATTTCGACGAGCTACACGGTATTCTTCATGTAGTTCAGGTGTTCTAAATCTTTTCCAACGTGAAAATAGCACATCCCGATCATTAATTTGGCTTTTGATGGAAGAATTAAACCAATACTGTTTAGTTTTATCACCGCGGTAAATTCGCAAGAGGCGGAGTATATGACTATTAAAAATTGTAGCTGTTCTTCAGCAGATACCATATTGTACATTAAATATCAGTTAGTGGTGTTAAATTGTTCTTCCAATAAATTAAAGTCAATGTTCCGAAAATCACGGAAACTATTGGGACTTTCTGTTTTCATCAATTCAATATCATAAGCCATAAAAATTAGGTCGTGTTTTGAGAAACAAGGCGCAGTAAGTTGATCGAACAGTAATAAATTTCAAATATTGCCCAAAATAAAAATGTCTTTAAGTGTGCTACTAGTGTTCGTGAAGTGTGTAGGGTGCTCAGTGTTTACTATATGTAGGCCAATAGCTATCAATTGACCCTGTAAGTTTGAATCCATCAGTAAATTGCAAATTGAAGCAATTGAAACAACAAATGTAAATTTTTCACCGGAGATAATTGTTGTGTCAGCTTAATTTGCAATTTCTAGCCTCCCTCGTAAAACTCTATACTGTTGAAGTAATAAAAATTGTTGATGAAATTCTTTAAATAAAAAAATATCTATCATTTTAAGTATTGAAAGGTTCATGAAAATGATTAACTCAACTTTGCTACAAAAAAAAAATTAAAATTATAACAGGGACGTAGCCCACATAATAAAAAAGATAGGGAATTATAATAAAAACAACAAAATAGATAATTTTAACTAGGGCAAACTTTAGTGAACACAAAACTGAAAATATGCAAAAATCAGAAAGATGCATAGAAAAACTTATTAATGATTTGTTTTCTTAACTTTTAAGTTTTTTCATCGAAATGATATTTAGTACTGATCACAATAATTTATGTATGTATGAAGGGGGCTTTTTTAGGGGCATATACTGAAAGAACAAATCAATCCATCCCTCAATAGTACGCATTTCCTTAAATCAACTTCAGAACGCTTATGTTGGTAATAAGGAAGAACTTGTCAAAAGTTATAAGATATCATAAGATTTCCCCAAGAACCCAAAATATTTGTTTATGTCAGAAAATTAATTTTTTTTTTAGAAATTGATTTTTTCAAAAATCCTGCTAAAAGTTAAAAGCCTGAATTATAACAATTATAAAAAATTAAACATATAAAAAAAATCCCAAACTTTTCATACTGAATTCTCAGGAATATTTAACAAATGTGTCTTTTCAATCCTTTTCACCCTAAACGCCCCTGCTTTCAACAAAAAAAAATTTTAAGTCAGATCTTTGTCGCAATAAAAATATTTTTTTTAAGCGGATTCATCACCATCATCCTGATCATCAAGGAAACATCATACATGTTAAAATTGTAGCTTATGTTCTAGGTTTTCTCTGGAGTGTGTAAAAAAAAATTTCTTTTTTTTGTATCCTACAACAACCAGTTAGCATGTGCGTCATCATTAAAACGACAGCTACATGATGCGTATGCACACAAAACTCTACATGAAATCTTTCCGAAAGCAACAACAGCAACTACAAAATATCTTTGCGAACTTACAACCAGAGTGTTCAAATTAAAAACAGAAAAAAATCTTAAAAATCAACAAACAACAAACAACAACAAGCTACAGAATTAAATATTAACGAAATACAGAGACATGTCTTCAAAATATCTTTGGAAAAATAAAGTTAAGCTTTAAAAGTATCTTTAATATCCCCAGGGACATATAGAAGAGTACCTACTTTACTAGGAAAGCTCACCCAACTTTTTTTCTTTTTCTTGGTGTTGTTTTTCTGCTACAAGTTCAAGTTAATACTCACATTTAGACAGTCACACAGTCACTCACTCATCTTTTTCTCAACAAGTACTACAACAATAAAAAATTGGAATAGACAAAAATGTTGCTGGAGACACTTAGAGAGAAAATTTAACTAGAAGCTCTAAAGCCCCAAAAAACTGAATTTTAGTCGATATTATAGCAAAAGGGCCAAGAGAAGTAATAATTTGACCTAAACTTATATAATAAACTTATACCAAACTATGGAGTAGAAAATAATAATGAGGAAGAAGTGTCATATTCCAGCGTAATAACGCTGATGTATTTTGACATCAGTACTATGGCAAGTGCCTTCGTTTTTGAACCCATGACACTTTTCATCATTGTGATGTCCGCCTTAACATCACTTGGCCAAACTGTCATGAGCTGAAACTATGTCATCAATAGAATGACACATCGGCATCACAGAAAAGACGAATCGGAGTCAGTTTAATAAAAAAAATGTAATCAGCGCGATGACTTAGTAACATTGGAGAAAGGGCTCATTAGGCTTAATTTAATGAAAAGCTGTCATTAAATTGTGTCATTGGGATGAACTGCCCTGCGGGAAAATCGTGTCAATTGTTCTTAAAGCGCTTATCCCGTGACCAGTGAAAACAATATTTTTTTTTTTTTTTGTCATTATTTGTTTATTGAATCTTCATATATTAAATATGAACTAACAATAATTAATCAAATCTTAACCTAATACGTTATTTTATCTCCTGCCAGTGCCAGACAAAATTTTCTTCATCACGGGTTATGTTCACTTTTATAGGTGTTTATCGCTCATCTAATTGGGTAAGTGCTGCAGTGTCTCTTCTTCTTAAGCGAGTGTGGCCGCCATGATTTAAAATATTTCGAGCTAGTGGATTTGGGTGTTGTTCAAGCCTTTTTAAATATTTTATTGCATATTTTGTAATCATAGATTTCACTAATGGCACATTGAGATCCTTATGAATGTTTGAGTTTTTAACATACCAGGGAGCGGCTGTGATTATTCGAAGAAATTTATTTTGGCGCCTTTGAATTTTGTCGATATTAGAGGCCGAGGCAGTGCCCCATAGTTGAATACCGTAGCACCAGATAGGCTTTAAGATAGAGTTGTAAAGTAGAAGCTTGCAATCGAGACTAAGGACAGAATTTCTTCCAATAAGCCAATGAATTTGAATGTCTTTTAGTTTCATTTGAGTTAATTTTGCCTCTATATGGCATTTCCACGTTAATCGCCGATCCAGATATATACCGAGATATTTAACATGCGAATGTTGAGGAATTATTTGATTATTGATTGTAATAGGGGGGCAAGATTCCCGGCGCAAAGTGAATGTTATATGTACACATTTTTGCTCATTGACCATTATCCTCCATTGTCTTAACCATATTTCTAGTTGAAATATATAACGATTTTCGTGGACGCTTAGAAAAGCTGTATCGTCTGCAAATGTTGAAGTTTGTGTGTAGTTGCTTGTTGGCATGTCCGAAGTATAAATTAAGTATAATAGGGGGCCCAGGATGCTGCCTTGTGGGACTCCAGCGGCAATGGGCTGAGGTGAACTTAAGAAATTTCCTTCTTTAATAATAAATTGACGACCGACTAAGTAGCTTTCTAGCAGCTTGTGTGTGTTTGCTGGTAAATTTTGCTTCAATTTGTGTTATAAGCCTTCATGCCAGACTTTGTCAAAAGCTTGCGAAACATCGATGAAGAGTGCTGAGCAATGTTTCTTTTCTTCAAATGCTTTTCTTATGACATTTACTATTCGATGAGTCTGCTCGATTGTGCTGTGTTTTCTTCTAAATCCGAACTGATGGTTTGGAATACATCTATTTTCACTTAAAATTGGTGTTAATTTTGAAACTAATAATTTCTCAAACAGCTTTTACATATTTGATAATAAGCTAATAGGTCTATAAGACTCAACTTTTGTATGATCTTTACCTGGCTTTGGTATCATGGTAACTAAGGAAACCTTCCATTTTTCAGGATAGTATTGAACACAATATTATAATAAAAAGAAAAGAATTGTGATAGGGAAAAACAAAGTAAAGATACTCCAGAGGAAAGGTAATTAAAAGAAAACTAGTTATGTGACTGAATTTTTCGCGGGCTTATGGTATCTGTTTATATTTCTTTATATGAAGGAGTTCTATCACATAATATGGTTCACTTGGGACATTATCTGCGACAGGCCTTAGTTTAACCGAAATTTAATGTCTACAGTGACCTGCTACCAAAATGGTGTCAATTAACCCCTTCCTAGGACATCGCCATGTTAAAGTGACAAGTCCCCTTCATATAAAGTGTAAGAACTAGAACTGATCCCTACCACTTAAGAATTGTCATGTGACAGGTTAAGTGCTAGTGTCCTTTCCCCTAGGGTTAAGTCAAAGTGAGAGAAGTACGGATGTCTGTTTCACTTTTGTTGTATTTTGCCCGTTGTTTACAGAAGAAACCTCAATTATAAGACACCAGCAGCATGTCCGATATTGTTTTCACATTCATTTTATTTTGAAAATTCGAAATTTTTAAGAATTGAACTAAATAAATTAAACAAAATAGAATGTGGGAAATGTTTGCATCTTATTTCATTTTTTAAACATGAAAATTATGTTTATAATAAACAAAATGTTACATCGAATTAATGTCACTGTAGTCCACTGAAGGGCAAAACAAATACTATCACATTTATGCTTGTGTGGGAAGCAGCAGAAAACGAATGACGCTTATCAACAATTGTTGATCTGCTCTGTGTCTGCAACTGATTAAAATACCTTTGACGAAATGACAACAAAGCAACTGCCGAACGTACATTGTCAGAGACCACACAAAGAAGTTTATAGTGTACATGTGTCGACGTCGCACAAGCAGCATTTTTTTCCTATGCACGCGTACATAGGATTTGCAAAAGTGCCCTTCACTGCTGTAGTCATAGTATAAATGGAGGGCTCAGAGCTAAAGCGAACCAAGTCAAAAATGAAAATTCGATAATATTTTGAGTTTGAGTAAGTGAATTTCCATTAATTGCTGGAGCCATTGGCATTGGTTTATTACCGTCAGCTTTGGAACGAAAAACTTTTTGATTTAGTCCGTTACAGAACTCGATAGAGTTAAACTTTGCGAAGAATTTCACACCAGTTTTGAAATACATACATATATGCATTTTATTTTATGACTTGGTTCGGTTCAGCTTTGAACCCTCCAAATAACGCATAAAATATCACAAAATTTTATTACTACGTCCGTCGTTGGATTGATGTCACTTTTTGCATTATTGATGTCACAATTCTAATGTTAGGATATCTACAATATAAAGATGCATTTTTCTATGAGTGTTGAGGATTTTACTCTAGCGCTATACTTGAAATACAACCCGGCATCTTCCTGATAGTATGGCCGATCTATATCCATTTTCTTCGTATAATTTGTTTCAGTATGAGTGGCTCGGCGGTTCCAGAGATCAGTGTTGCTGATAGTGTTGGGCTAAAATATCCTGCATATGATTCTGAGGCACTTATTTATGAAAATGAACATGGAATTATTGTGATACTGTGCTTGATAATTATCCAGCTTTCACTTGCGTATAACAGAGAAGACCTTACACATACATTTAATATTCTGAGTTTAGTTCGTCTGAATATTTTCGAATCAGAATAGAGAAGTGATTGTACTTGCCCAAATGCCGCTCTCTCTCTCTCTCTCTTAGAGTCTGCTGTCTGCGTCTGTTTTTCAGGAAAGTAATTCCCGCCAAAAATCTAAACAGGAAAAGTAAAAGAGAACTCGGTTGGTGATCGTTTATATAATTTCCATTGAAGATAAAGTAAAGTAAAAAAGTAAAATTGCATTTTCTGAAGAAACTAGCAAATGGAAAATGTATTAATTTTGTTTTTCGGAAAAAGATGCTTAATTTGTGATCACCAATGCAATCTAACAACTTAATTTTTGAGTGAAAAATTTAAATTTAAAATTTTGCCAAAACTCAAAGAACAATAAGACCATATTTACATTATGCAATTAACGCAACTTGCCGCAACTTTCGCATGCAACTTTTTGTTTGTTAGCAAGAGATGTAGGGAAAAAAACGGGGTTGAAAAAGTTGAAAAAATGCTTGAAAAAATGTAAATGTAAATGTAAATGTGAAAAGAGTTTCGTAGAAACTACTTTAAAAGAAAATAGAAAAAAACTCGGCTTTAATTGCATAGATGTAAATGTGGTCTAACTCTACAGAGCAAACTTGCGATCATTAACATTTTCCACCAAAAATCGAAACAGATAAAATAATTAAATGCTGTAAAATTGTATCCTATTTTATATTAAAAAAAATAACTATTTAAAAATAAAAAAACTCAGGAAAAAAATTTATTACAATGCACACTAGGAAATTCCGGCCAAAAGTTCAGAACTTCTTTATTTCTTTATGTAAATGGCTGAAATTTGGTATCCAAATTAAGAATATCATGTTTGTTCCCTAGGTAAAATTTTGGACACGTACATACAGGGGTTGGCCAAATAATCATGGACGACCCAAAAGTATCGAACAAAATTAAAAAAGGGCTTTGGAGGTGTAATAAAACATGATCATTTGTAGTGATTATATTAATAGTTTGTGGAATACCTACATATATATGCTCATCTCCTGTCCCCATCTTTTTGCCCGCCTGAGCAAATAAAAGTAGACATGATCATATATGGTTATAATATTATATGAAAACTTGTGCGATTATATACATAAACATATATATCTTTACATAACTCAGACGTGGATCCGACTTGAGCTCCTGTAGGATGGGTGATGAGCTTCTGTGGGATGGGTGAGGGGGGGATTGTTTAGGAACCTTCAACTAAAACATACCATTTTGCAAAATTTATTTTGGAAAGAACATAGAAATGGTATATATTTTTCCGTTTAAGGTGAGTGGGGGTTGAGGTGGGTTGGGATGAGAACCAATTAATTTCTCCTCCCCTGTACTCGCGACTGCATAACAATATAAAACAAATATCAAAGCTCGTAACTTTCTTATTTCTTTCAGTAAATAGCTGAAATTTGGCATTCAAATATTGGGCATATATTAGGTATAAAAGTAAATATAGCTTAATAGAAAAAAGTACCAACTATTTATAAATTCGAACTTTTAAAGAGAAGAGTAAACAACTTAAATTTTATTTTTAATAAGAAGATAAATTGTTTGCCAAAATTATAGTTTTGCCCTTTTTTATACCCAAAATGTGCAAATTTAAAAAAAGTACCAAACACATGACAATTTAATTTTCGATTCAATAATGATATTTTTTGAATTTTACGTCTACCTCTGTTAGATCACGAGATATAATGTTACTGATTTTACCCACTTTTACCCATTTCTAAGCCCTTATGAATTGAATTTCCAAAAGTCTCTACTTTTTTATTTACTCATTGGGATGTGAGTCTACATCAACGACCATCACGCTATGCCCCCGGGGGCCGAGCACTTTTAGTGAATTTCACACACACACAACACGAAGGTTAACGAAACAATTGTAAAAAGCCATAATTTAAAAAAACAAGAACAAAACACATAGTTAATGTCTCAAACGAGTAAATTTATTTTCCTCTCTTTGCACTCACCACTACATCCACATTTTTAACTGTCTCTCTTTGTGATGACCGCTGGTCTACATACAAAATTTCAAGTGTCTGGCTTAAGTTGTTTGGGCTGGGCGATGATCACCCAGTCAGTCACGCTTATCTTATACAAATATAGGAAATCACTAAAAATTATCTGGTTACTAGGGTGGCAGGTGGTGGCAGCTGAAATGTAGAGTAATTACTTTTGATACTTAACAGCACTAGACATAATTATCACTTAATCCCCCTATCCCCACCTTTTTTGTTATGGTCTCTTTAAATTTCGCTTACTTTAGGTTTTATTTATTTTTAAAGTAACTCACAATCAGTTCACTTATCCTTAAGGCTCAGTTAGTCTTTACTTTCTGTTCCATTACTAATCAGCTGATTAGCTTTTGTTATTATAAAACCTGTGAAATTGATTAGTTTTTCTGTTCTGTTGCGGTTCAGTTTGTTAAAATCAAAAACTTGTTAAGTTATTGTAAGTGACAGCAAAATAAATAATAAAAAATACATATTTATGTTGAAATAAACTATTTTTTTATTTTAAGAATTCATAAAATTTAATTTCTTCAAATTTATTTGCATTAAAGTGATTGAAATAAAACATTGGACGGTGCAAAACTAATAAATTTGTCATAAATGGCTGATAAGTTGCTACAGAAAAAGTAACTATTACAATTTCGTAACAGAACGGCACGGAACAGAACAACAACAGAAAGTAAAGACTAATTCTGCCTTTACTTTTATTTCAAAGTACAAAAATCAACTTTGAAAACCTTAAATTTGTATAAAAAAAATGATCTACTTTGCTCCAGTATTAACTGTAAAATAGTTATCCTGGAGCCAAAATAAGAAATGAGTTGTATGTTTTGAAGTGTTCGCTATAATCTGTCATCAAAATTTTAATAAAATTAATTTTTGGCCGGTGTGCAATGTCTCAATCTCACAAAAATTTTTTTTTTTTATTTTTTTTAAATAAAAAAAATCAATGTCAGTTTAAAAAAAACAATAAAGTGTTTTACAAACAGATTAAAATATGTCCTTCCGTCACAATTAAATAATTTTAACAAATATCTATCTATTGCAGCATAGTTATTTTTATCTAACGCTTTTGTAAATATATCGGCAACATGTTTCTTTGTGCAAATATGTTGGATTTTGAGATGACCCCTTAATACATGATTTCTTATGAAATATGTTTTGACCTTTTAGATTCAGCCTTTTTCGCCATAGCAATACAACATTACAACAAGCATTATCTTCACAAATCAAAATTGGTTGGCTAGTTGTTGTAACCTTCATATCATTTAAAATGCCTTTCAACAACAATCCTTCTGAAGTAGCCAAACTTAGAGCTATGCATTCAGCCTCACTCGATGAAACAGCAACTGTAGCTTGTTTTTTAATACACCAAGATCACTTGTTGACTTTCGATAAATTGTATGAGAAGCCCAATCAGCATCTACTTAACCAACTAGCACATCAGCACTCTTATAACTATTGTCAAATTTGAACTTAAGCATCTTAGTTCCTTTTAGATGTCTCAGAATTTGTTTTAGAGTAGACCAATGCTCTTCACCAAAGTTCCCTTGGTATTGACCCATATATCCAACAGCATAACACATATCAGGTCGCAAACATAACATTCAATACTCCCTAGGAGTTCTCAACATGGTTTGTCAAAAGATCCATTATCTTTTTGTGGTAATTATGAGGCCTTTTTCCATTGGTGTATGAGTAATATTACATTCCGTCATAGCAAACTTTTATAAAATTATCTCAATACCAGTAGTTTGACTTTGATACATTTCGCCATTTTCAATATTATAATCAATTTTTATGCCAAGATAATATTGCAATTTACCATTGTCAGACATTTTAAACACTTTGGATAGTTTTTTCTTAACACGTTTAATATCATCTTAATCATTTCCAGCAATCAAAACGTCATCCTCATAAAGAAGCAGCAAAATATCACTTTCTCATTAATGAAGCTTGTATAGAGACAATAATAGTGTTGAGATCTTACAAAACCAAGTTTTTCAAGAACATTATTAATCTCTTGATTCCAAAATCTTGGACTTTGTTTTAATTCAAATATTGATTTATTTAGGTAGGTAGGTAGGTAGAAAGGCCGGTATGAAGTCTCCTTCACACCTGCAACCAGAGACCAATACGGTCCATTGTGACGCCTTAATTAGAAATAGCTATATGAAGGTAGAAAGTAGGTGAAATAAACAGCGAAAGATATTTATTTAATTTTAAGGACATTCCAGGTTCAGCTGTCATACCTTCTGGAATTTCCATGTAAATATCTTTTTCGAGTTCTTCAAGCAAAAATGCTGATTATACATCTAACTGATAAAACATGTATCCTAAAAGATCCAACTAAATTTTGCCACAGGAGCATAGGTTTTGTCATAATCAACTCCGAACTTTTCTAAGAAAACTTTTGCAAATAATCTTGCTTTAAATCGGTCAGGTTTACCACTTAAATCAGATTTAATGACAGAGACCCATTTAGTTTTAAGAAGTCTTTTTTCTTGAGGTTTATTTGCAACATTCCAAACTTTGTTTTTCTTCATTGAATCGAATTCAACTTTAACAGCTTTAAGCCACTGTTCTCTATTTTGGGAATTTTCAATGTCAGAAAATGAGCTCGGAACATCTTCATGGCCAATAGCTTCAAAAATGGAATTAACAAATCGATAAATCAACTTGGCAGCTTTTTCTCGGGAACTTCTTCTTAGCTCTTGATGAAATTCGGTTTCTTCTAGTTCTGGGGTTTCAGATCCGGATAAAGAATGTGTTTCAGCTACAACTTCAACTTAAACAACACTACTATCTCCTTCCCCCTCTTGTTGATTTGGTTCTAAAATGTCTGTGTCTGAAATATTTGTATCATCATTATTATCTCGTAAAAGCGTACTGGACCCATAACCTCATATTGAATATTAATAAAATAATTATTTAAAAATAAAAACATACCGGAAAGAAGTTTATTACAAAGTTTATTACAAAATATTGAAAACATAAAAAAAATATATCAGTTTATAAAAATGAAAACAAACAAGTATAAAACAATAAAGTGTTTTACAAGCAGAATAAAATACATACATATGTTTATAACAACAATTTACAATGAAACGTTATCGAATTTTTGGCAATATTCGTCGTCGAATCTCTAACAAAACGTTATACAATCGTAAACAAGGAAGAAATTTACTTTAACGTTGGTAAATTTAAAACGAACTATTGTCAAATCAACAATGATATTAAAAAAATAACATACGCTATCAAATGAAGAAAGACTGAGAAAAGAATAATGTATTGTCAAAATAAGAAAATTTTTGACAAAATGACGAGGTATTTTCTTGAAATGTTTAAACCATTCGTTGCCAAATTGAGCACAAACTTGGTTGCCCCACTTTTAATAACGAATACAGTCAATCTTGTTATTTTTCTTCTATATTTTTGAATAGCTGTGAAGAATAGATAGAATTAAAAGATGCTTAATTTAGGATCACTTTCGGTTAGAAATCGTAGCAGAAGATGCCTTCTTCAGGAAATAGAAGTAACATATCCAACATTTCCTTTTCAATTCCATTTACCCATTCTTCTTTTCTCTCAGTGTAACAAGCTTCACAAATATGAAGTATTAGACGAGTGTTAAAATTCTAGATTGCGCCATAATTTCCACAATGACCAGTGTAAATTTGTTGCAAAGCAAAAAAAATAAAAAGAAGGACCCAAAATAGCAACAAGAGCCTTTGGCATTTCGATATACTTAACTACACTTCATCAATTGCACCACAGACGCAAGCTTAGCCGTTTGTTGTCGACTGCAACATGTTGTTTGCTGCTCGAATATGTCGCTCAAAAGTTTTTGTTTTGTTTTTGTTAAAAAGCGTTTCCATTTGAGGTAGTGCATTGTAGAGTGTGTGTGTGTGATGTAACATGTGAGTGGAAAAATAAAACGAGAAATGCGTCATAAATACCTTTAGATAACAATTGCAACAACAACAACAACAATTACGTTTATTGTTGTGCACATAAGTATGGAGAAAAACAAGGTTTTCTATGATGTTGCGTCCGTCTGCCATTTATGATCATAATAGTGATGATTGTCATTATGATCATCATTCTAATGGTCATAATGATTTCAGTTGTTGATGGTGATTTCTTAAGATCTTTGCTGGTGTGCTACATGTTCCAACAATCAGTGTTTATTATTGGTCGGTCACTCTGAGTTAGTTTTCGCTTTGGTGACTGCGACTGAGAGTGTGTGTGTCACTGGCTCGCTCTCTGCGTTCCGTTTGGCACTGGTGGTATGACACAAAGACTTGCGAATATGATAAATTTCATTGGCACTTTGTATGTTGTAATACTTCATACTTTACATTGCTCAAAGGTAATGATCATTGATCATGTAATCATTATTATTATTGATTTTTCTGAAGTTGGCTTTTCCTTAATTTTTTTTATGTTTTCTACAGATTTCTGACGATGCTGGTTGTTGCATTGAATAAAAAAAACTATTTGTTTTCATTTTATGGTTTCAATGTTGGAAATGATCATGTCTGTCCAAAATTTCTTTGTGTACATTGGAATACGGTGCAAGATTGATTTGTTTAAGGAAACAGAACATCGAATGCGGCAAGGTTATCGCTCTAAAACTCATTCACGAGATCGTTAAATGATTTTGATTTGCTTGGGATAGAGAGGAGGGAAAAATAATGGCTTTAATAATTAAGATTGTGTTTATGATTGTGATAATTTCGCATCAAATAAGAGTTCATATTAGTATTTTTATGTTTGACAGCATAGTCCTTCGGAAGTAGTTCTTAAATTGTTAATAAAATGTTAAGTGGAAAAAACATAAATAGAGGATTTATTTTGAAATAATTGGTGTAAATCAGTTCCAGAGCTAAGACCTAAATGTTGTCTAATCATTAGATATGTTAATTTTTAATATTTAAGCTGAGAATTTACTATTTTTTACTAGACTAGACTGGTATAATTATCTAAGAATTGGATATAAAGTTTTTAAGGACGATGGACCGCTGGTTTTAAGTCCTAACTTCTAATTGGTGTGTTTCAGGCTGACAGAAAATTAAGAGAAGTCTACTCAGTTTTTAAAGTTCTTGGCTTATATCTTGAAAATATTATATGTAACTTTGCATCCCTTGACTTCCATACGTAGTGGTATGCTAAGGATTTAGTTGAATATAAATCACATAGTTTAATAAACTCCAATGTGCATGCATCATTAGATCAAGCACTGCGCTGAATTTTGAACTAAACATCACTCTAGTGCCCCGGAGGGCAAGCTGTTGCGGGTTGCGGGTTCGATTCCCGCCACAGACTCTGGTTTCTTTCCTGCAGACAAGCGTAGAGCTTAAGCTTAGGGAATTTAAGTAAAAATTAATGCATTTCAGTTGGATGTCAACAGCACACACGTAAACCCACAGTAAATCCGATCTTTGTTATTAAACCTTGAACCAAAATCAGATTCTTACTGAACAACCTAAACAAAAGCGGCAAGCGTTTTTTAATCATGAAAATTTTATTTAAATACAATTTCAATAAAACAAACCGACATAGCGATCTGTCAAATAAGATTTATCAGCCGGGTGGTTTCTAATTCGCATTCTAATGGTTTGTTTCGTATAAATTGTATGCAAATGAGAAGTTTTGACAAACAAAAAACGCTTCCGCTCTTATTTAGGTTGCTCAGTTACTCCAAATCTTTAAGATTTGAGCTTAAACACAGCCAAACACTGAGCCTCAAAGGTACCTTGGCTATAGGAGGCTACTGAAACGATTCGATTAAGCGGTTACAAGCGCGGATTCAGGGGGGGTGAAATAAGGAAATTTCCCCCCCGTAAATTATAAAAATATGTTTTGTTTATTTCGATAATACAAGAATACCCATTAATATTATCTTTTTTTAATGTACACAATTTTTGGAAATCCCAGCAAGGTTTTTTTTTGTTTTTTTTATTGAATCTCTAACGAAATTTTCAATAAGTATTTTTTTGTTTTTTTATTGAATCTCTAACCAAATTTTCAATAAGTATCCAAATCTTCATCCTAATAGTTATTTATTAGATATTTTCAATGAAACATCTAGTTTAATGTATTCAAATACTTATTATTCTACATTCAATCCCAGCAGGTGCCATCTATGTATAACCAAAGAGTAAACGTTTAACTTGAAAATGCGTGCGGTTGAATTATTAAAAAGCCTTACCCCCATATTCATAAAAAATATTTTTATTTTATTGGAGGTTTATTGAACACATTTTCATAGGAAATTCGTTCAATAAACCTCCAATAAAACAAAAAATTTTTTTATGAATATGGGGGTTAGTATTTGTAATATTTATGTACATACATATATATGAGTTATATGAAAAAAATTCCTATTTGATAATTTTTGACGAACGCAAGGATATGTCGGGGTAAAGCCAGATTTCCTTATCTTTAAAATATTTCAACATACAACAAAAAGTTGTTAGGGAAGAATTGTTTTGGCTTTGTTGTAAAAGCATTTGAAGAGCCTTCACAGGATATTGATTATGACACTGATGTGACAATTGATGCGATGGCACTATCATCAACAGTTCTTAAAACTTTGACAAATTTTAGTCTTGGCCTAAAAAAGTGTATAGGAGTTGGAACTGATGGGTGTCGTTTGATGTAAGCAGAAAATGGAGCTGTTAAAAAATTCTGGAAACCGCTACAAATGCGAAACAAACGCCTTGCTATTTCCCGTAAATCAGGCCAAAACACATTTTTAGTAAAGTATTTGGGAGCCAAACTCTCTAAATTATGCGAGACAAGATGGGTGGACCGTCACGACTCAGCTTTACACTTTGCAACAAGTGTACATCATATAGTAGAAGATTTGGAAAAAATATCTGAGTGGAAAGGTAAATTTACTTCATAAGCCTTATATTAAGGAACTCACTTAGAACTTTTGAATTTATTTGCGGAATAAACATATTAAGTGTGATACTTATTGTAACACAGCCGCTTAGTATCATTTTACAAAAGCACGATATAGATCTTCAAAAAGGATCAAGCCTTATCAAAACTTTAATCATGTGCCTTGAAGAAAAAAGAAATAAAGCCGAAGAACAATTTAAAGTGATTTTTAAAAAAGTTAAAGTTATTTGCGTTCAAATCGAGGTTCCAACCTAAAAAACAAGATTTGAACGAAATAATTACATCCAAAATGTTGAAGATTTCTACCGAGTTGTAAGTTTCATTCTCTTATTGAATTTATTTTAGAAGATCTCAAAACACCTTTCCAATAGATATCTTTAATGTATTGAACATACCAAAACTTCTACTCAAAGTGTAATCAAGTCATATACAGATATAAAACTTTTAAAACCACAACTCGAGATAAACACTTACTAACATCTAAACTTGAGCCTGAACTGTAGCATTGGCAACAAACATGGAAATTATCTGAAAATCTATCAGATAACGTTGTAGATTCTTTAATAAACTGTGATGAAGATATCTACCCAAATCTAAGAAAAATATTTCAAATTTTCGTTTCAATGCTCTTCAGTAATGCTACGAGCGAGAGGTCATTTCCTACCCTTCGTCGAATAAAAACATGGCTCAGATCAACAATGACAAACTGAACATAGACTGTACTATCTAAATTTGCCTCACAAGGAAATCATAAATTGCTTATTTAAAAAGATTAGTTTATTTTAATTTATATTGAATATTTTATTTAACCTTATTGTTGAGTTTTTTTAATATAATATACACAAATTGCTTTTAATAAACTTTTAAAAACAAATTTTTTTTTTGTATCATAAAAAATTTCCCCCCCCCCCCCTAAGGCTCAAGCTGGATCCGCGCCTGAGCGGTTAATTATAGTGATTTGCTAGTTTTAAGCAAAGACAAACTTGAAGAGCTGGTCGTTTCCTGAGACAAAGCGGTAAAAACAACGCTTCTGTTCAAAGACTCTAACATACAGTGGAGCATAAAAATACTTATCTTCACTACAAAAGAATTTTTTGATAAAATGAGATCCGACAGCAAGATGAATTTTGGGTTAACAAATAAGAAGCTCATTTGCGATTTGGATATAATCGTAGCTACCGCTTTATCCCCCAAAGGTCTAACCAATAACTGGATTTCCGAAACCCCTGTGATCAGCCAAGATCTTTTCGGCCAAATTATTATCGGTTTTGTAGAAATTTTTTAATTTACATTTGTTATTCAAGTTGTACAAAGAAAAGTAAACGAAAAAAGACATTAATTGTAATTTCAAAAGATTTTGTTATTCGTGCTTAATTCCCAGTTTTTATTCTTGATAAAAACACTTGAAATTTACATTAATTGTAGTTGTAAGTGGGCTAAGAAAAAAGAATAACAACTTGCGTTATCGTTTTTGCAAGAATATCAAAATAAAGCAAGGTGCAAGCTCAGTTTTTAAAGCCGTGCTCGTCCAAATTGATTATCAAAAGCAACATCAATTATTTCATACGAAAAATTTAACATGTTACATACATATTTTTAATTCTTTTAATGTATGTGACATTGTTTTACATATATAAGAAACCCCATATGTTAACACCCACACCACAATAGTGTGCTAATGCTTGTGACACCTTAAAATATTGGTCCTAGACCAACCTTTAGGTATACGGATCGGCTCAGGCTCACTTTCTAAGTCGGATTAACGGTGTCCACCTGGCTGGCTGTCCATGTAAACCATGTGCGCAAGCTACAGGTCGCAATTTTGGAGATAATTTGCTTTGGGTTCATAGGTTCTGATTGGTTCTTATATATGGGCATTTCCATTTTGACGTGACGTGATATTTGTACGACAAAATGTAAAAATATTAAATTAAGAAGTCAAATTTGTAAAAAGGGTTTTTATATATGCAAAGTAATGGAGCAGCATTATATTCAGACATTACAAAACTAAATAAGACTGCGACGTTTTGTATAAAACCTTTTTAAGTAAGCTTTGGACTTTTACAGTTTTAATTTTCAAGCTAACAAATTTAAAAATCTTTGCTTTGTTTAAAGGTGCATGTGTACATTTTCAACAAAAAGTCAACTTTTTTAATGTAACGCCAGAGTGCAAATAAGGTTGTATTTTAGGAACATGTTGTTCGCCCGTTATCCCTTTTGTTACTAAATGTAGAGCTAGTTGTGCTTAACACCAATATATAACCAAGTAAACTTAACATATAAACTGCCCATATGTCAGTCGTGATCGAATACTTTTTCGATTCTAAAGCAATTTTATTTAACTCGATACTGAACGAATCGTATTTATTTTTTCAGTGTTGTGAACACTCAAATAAATGCTTTACAACACTTAAAACATAATTTCAAATCGTTCAGTATGGACAGAAAGAATAAGAAATAAAATTGATTTCGAATCGAAAAAGTACTCGATCACGACTGCCATAATTTATCCCCAGGTAAATATTAAAGAATAACTGCAAAAAAACGAATTCAGTGTGTAAAGCTGATCGTTACACGCACCAGTTTTTAAATTTTTTTTTTTTAATTCCCTAAGCTAATCCCGTGAAGCTCCCCGCAACCCCGGCGCTGATAGACTAGCTCACCACCAGCTAGCCTACCTGGGCAGCACTTTTTCTGTCAAAAATATATGGCTTTGAACAGGGAACTCGCCATACAAAGTACATGCCTTTCGTTAGCGAAACTTTTGCATTACTCACTTACAAAATTGCTACGTTTGAAGCTCTAATTTTTATTTATAATAACCTCTAATTTTCTGATTTTAGGCAAATTTCTCTCAAAATCTTTCTATCACAATTTTTATTGTATACATTTTGGGTGAAGCGAGCAACGTTTCTGAAACAGTTTTGCAACTCAATTTTATCTGATAAAGCATTATTCAATGGATTAATGATTGTAATTGTAACTAACAGCACTAACTTTTCTTTAAGACATATTGTCGGGAATTCTCTGGAGCGAAAAAGATCCGGAAAATTGAGCTACAAAATCTCATATTTAATGTTAAATCTATACACAATTTAAAATCGATATATTATAGGAAACCTCTCTTAAGATGAAAGCCATTTCTTAAAGTTCAATTGATTTTTATGCGCTTTGTTTCACGTATTTCTCTTATTCTTTGTTCAATCTTTTGTGCCAAGACTGCTTTATTCCTTAATACCTCTTGATGAAATCTAAATACTAATTATGATGTTAATAATGAACAACTTTCCAATTAAAAAAAAAATAAAGCTACTCAGAACAGCGTAACAGACAGTATGAAAATAAATGCCACTAACAAATGGACAAATAAACCGAACCCCAACCCATCAAAAGAACAACAAATAAAAAAGCAGCAAATCTGGGAAGAGCTAAAAGAAGCAAATTACGGAAATCTGAGCAAAGTGTGTGTTAGCAAGAGAGTAAAAGGAAGGTGGAGAGGGGCCTCTAGTTTCTTAGTGGGGTCACTGCAGAGGTAAGGTAATCATTTGGTAAAGTGGATAGGTAGCAAGGAAGGAAGGCATGAATATGGGTATTTAAACTGAAAGGAATGTGATGCGCGTAAATTAACTCGTCAGTTGCAACAGCATCAAGTTTAAATGAACAAAATGGGAGAAAAGTATACGCAATAAAAAAAAACAAAACAACGTGGTACATAACAACAAATACAATACAAAACACAAGGACAGACAGAGAGGTAAAAGATTTTATTAAAGTTAAGAGTAAAACCCAGCGAGTTGACAGTTTTGCAAAGGAAGAGCTTTGTATGAGTTTAGATTTAGTAGCTGTAGAAAAGAGTTTTACAATTTAATGGGTCCGATGGTAAATTACATACCGATCTTCACAGAAATTAACAGACTAACTTTTACTGCAATAGCATAAGTTACAGCTTAAGGCGTACCAAATCATTTTTTGAGAGTGGACTTTAAATATGGTCTATGATAAATTGTGAACCAATCTTAAGAAAACTTGGCCATATACAACGAGTTTTTGCAAAAGTTAATAACAATCGATGCATTCCGCCACCAATTGGTTTAAGTTTTTCTTACAAAAAATATAAATTTCTTAAAGTTCTTTGTCTACATTTGAATTTATAACTATTTTCCTATTGAACAGATTGTGCTGGACTTCAATCCCAATATGCTTAGGAGAACTAGAAAGAATTTGACACCACTTTGCGGATTTTGATTTGATTTGATTTAAGAAGTTTGAAAGTTAGAGTGATTTCATCAGACGGACATGGCTAAATCGGTTTATGGGGTCTTAGAAGAATATTAAAAAAGTTTCACACGGAATGACAAACTTAGTATACCTTCTTAACAATTAGTTTTGGAGAGTATAAAAAGGTAAATTAAAGACTTTATGCAATAAAAGAATGTATTGGTGACTTAGTTAAAGACAAACTCTCCGTATAAATCGTTATGATCTAGTATAAGGCAAGTACAGGGTGGGCCAAAATTCACAATGGGGCTTAACATTTTTTCGCTTATATATATATGTTTATATCTTTTTTTTAAGGTTATAAAATATAAAAATCACTTATATGACCCCCGTTCGCAATTATGAGCTGGTTTAGGATTTACGGATTTTTTTTGGAGTTTTAGAGAGCGAATAATTTCCAGAAATTCGTAAATTAATTTGCCAGCGCGTGCGCCAGATAATTTTCTTTGGGGCTATTTAAAAAAGAGAATATACATACATATGTAGTGGTTAAATTTTTAGGGCCGATGTTGAATGTGAACCACACCTAAGCCACAGAATACACAAAACTGTCACGAGACGAAAGATTTTACGTTTTTTTTTTTTTTTGTCTCTTTCAAAGAAAGCTGCCCTTTTGCATTTATCTTTTCATCATCTTCTATGCCGCAATACAATGAACACAAATTTATTTAGTTAAGATTTATTTACAAAACTGTTGTAAAAATTAACTTTTAAGTTCACCACAACAAGTAAATAATATTAAATTAAGTAAATAACATTATAAGACAAAACAATATTACTAAATACATTTTTTTTGCACAAAAAACAACGTTTGTTGAACTAATGCATTTGTTTAACGTGGTTTGTGTTTTGTTATTTTTGTTTTGATCACGCCATTTGTGTTGATTGTTGCGGCCTGTTTTTACACCTTGCCACTTCATTACCAAAAAAAGCTTTCTGTCTCTTTCTTCGAAAGCTACCCTCGCAAATGATTTGGGCCTTTTGCACACGTAACTTTTTACAGTTCTGTGTATTCTGTGCCTAAACGTCAAGTTGTTTTCTGCATTTCATTTGACATTTCTCAATTTCAGACTAACTCAATTTGAACCATGGAAAGATACACAATCGAGCAAGGCGTTAAAGTTATTCAGGCGTATTATGAAAATAGGCGTTCATATCAAAATGTATATCGTGCACTTCGTGATTTTTTCGGTCAATTCAATCGTCCAAATGTGCTTACAATCGGAAAAATCGTGCAAAAATTTTAGCAAACCGGGTCTGTAGGAGATGTGAAAACACCAGTGCATGTTCGCGATAGTGTGGCTGAAGAGCCGTCCATCTCAACTCGTGGTCGGCCCAACAATTGCACCTCTCACGCCCATCGTTGATGAACATTATGCATACTGACTTGCTTTTACAAGCTTTTAAGGTGCAATTGACTCAAGGAGTAAAGCTTCTTGACCCTTCCAAACTGGTGGCAAGAAATGGCAACAGACGATCAATTTTCGAAGAAAATAATTTTTTCCGAAATGAGGCCGGTCCGTCAGTTACTGTGAATGGTGTTCACTATCGTGAGAAGATATCAAACTTTTTATGGCCCGAATTGGAAGATATGGATGTGGACGATATGTAGTTTCAACAGGACGGTGCCACTTGTCACACAGCTCACGAAACAATGGCTCTTTTGCGCGACAAATTCAATTGCCGTGTTATCTCACGTGGTGGCGAAGTCAATTGGCCGCCAAGAACATGTGATTTGACACCGTTGGACTTCTTTCTTTGGGGTTATTTGAAAGAAAAGGTGTACGTCGATAAGCCAGCAACAATTCCAGAGCTAAAGGATCAGATAGTTCGGCACATTAACGGCATAGAACCTCAATTATGCCTCAGCGTCATCGAAAATTTAGACCATCGGATGGATGTGTGCCGCCGAAGTCGCGGCAGCCATTTAGCCGATATTTTGTTCCATACATAAAAGAACCATACCTAAAAGAACCATACCAATATTATCGGCCTATAAAATTTAACCACCCTTTATATAATCCCGAGACAATCCTTGAACTCAAGGCCAAAATTTTTCCAGAAATTCGAGCGCTACAGCCACAAATTTTGAAAGATGGTAAGGAAAATGCTCTCAAAAGAGCCCATAATTGCGAAACTGAAAACGGAGGTCATTTAAGTGACATTATTTTCCATAGTTAGTGCAAAAAAATCTGAAGATAAAAAAATATATTAACGAAAAAGTGGCATGGTGACTTTTAGCCCACCCTGTATAAGACAAACAAATATGTATAAGGCTTTGCATTTAAGTTATTTAATTTTTATACCCTCCACCACAATTAGTTGTGAAGAGCGTACACTAGATTAACCATTCCGTTTGAAACTTTTTTATTATTCATCACCACCTTAAAGTATATAAACCCCTAAGCGCGAAAATAACGTAAGCGCTAAAAATCAAATTTTACAGGAGAGAGTTTTTTTATTTTATTTCATATGAATTTTGTATGAAACCTGTCGCTTACGATAAAATTGTTCTTGCTATAAAATCGTAACGGTACCTTATATGACCATCAGGCGCGGATTCAGGGGGGAGGGGGGAAATAAGGAAATTTTCCCCCCGTAAATTATAAAAATATGTTTTGTTAATTTCGATAATATAAGAATTCCCAAAATGATATTTTTTTTAATGTACAAAATTTTTGGAATCTCTAACGAAATTTTCAATAAGTATTTTTTTTTTTTATTGAATCTCTAACGATTTTCAATAAGTATCCACATCTTAATCCTAATAGTTATTTATTAGATATTTCCAAAGAAACATTTAGTTTACCGTATTCAATTACTTATTATTCTACATTCAATTCCAGCAGGTGCCATCTATATCCAAAGACTAAACGTTTGACTTGATAGTGCGTGCGGCTAAATTATTAAAAAGCCTAAGTATTTGCAATATTTATGTATAAATGTGTTATATGAATCAAAATTCTATTCGATAATTTTTGACGAAAGCACGGATTTGTCGGGGAAAAGCCAGATTTCCCTATCTTTAAGATATTTCAACATACAACAAAAAGTTGTTTGGGAAGAATTTATTGGCTTTGTTGTAAACGCATTTAAAGAGGCTTCAAAAGATATTGATGACGTTGATGTGTCAATTGATGCGAAGGCACTATCATCAATAGTTCTTAAAACTTTGACAGATTTTGGTCTTGACCTAAAAAATTGTGTAGGAGATGGAACAGATAGGTGTCCTCTGATGTCAGCAGAAAATGGAGCTGTTCAAAATTTCTGGAAAAGCGACAAATGCGAAACAAACGCCTTGCTATTCACATAAATCGAACAACTCATTTTCTAAAAGCAATAAAGTGCCATTAATACAAAAAGTTTTATCATTTGATAAAGAAACGACAAATTTTTTTTAATATAATCATCCCAAGCAAAAAATAGTTTTAGCAAAGTATTTGGGAGTCAAACTCTCTTCATTATGCGTCTTTGCAACAAGTGTACATCATATAGTAGAACCTTTGGAAAAAATATCTGAGTGGAAAGGAAGTAGTACCTCTACCTTTATATTAAGGAGCTCACTTAGTACTTTTAAATTTATTTGCGGAATATACATATTAAGTGTGATTGATACCTATTGTAACACAGCCACTTAGTATCATTTTACAAATTTTATCAAAACTTTTATCATGTGCCTTGAAGAAAAAAGAAATAAAGCCGAAGAACAATTTAAAGCGTTTTTTGAAAAAGTTAAAGTTATTTGCGTTCAAATCGAGGTTCCAATAAAAAAGACAAAATTTGAACGAAATAATCACTTCCAAAAGGTTGAAGATTACTACTGAGTTGTAGGTTACATTCCTCTTATTGAATTTATTTTAGAAGATCTCAAAACATCGGCGGCATGAAATAACACCCCAAAATATAACCCCCCAAAAAAATAATGAAAGAACCCCCCAAAGCGTGGGGCCTTATTTCATATGCAATAAAGCCCCATTTTTGAAAATGAAATTAGCCCCCAACGGAATGAAATAACGCTCCAAACATTAATGAAATAATTCCCTAATTTTTGGGGGCTTATTTCATAAGAAATAAAACTCCAATTTCTGAAATGAAATAAAGGCTCAATACATGTAATACAATTAATTTTACAGTTTTGTTTTAAAGAATCACGCGATATATATAATGGTATGATATAACAAACATAAGCTTCGCCAACTAAGGCTTTTCCGCATAGCCGGCCTTCGGCCGGGCGCAATGAATTTTTCCTCTAGGGTATAACAAACACCGGCTTCGCTAGCTAAAGCTTCTCTGCATAGCGCCAGGATTTTCTCCTTTTTAGTATACAAATACCGACTCGACACGGCTACGCAGAGAAGCTTTAGTTAGCGAAGCCGGTGTTTGATATACCATATAGAAGAAAACCATTGCGCCCGGCCAAAGGCCGGCTATGCAGTGCAGCTTTTTTTATCGAAGGCGGTGTTCTGTATACCAAAGTGGATAAATCCTTGCGCCCAAAAACGTTTTCATTATAAATTTTAAAATGAAATAATCACCCAAAAAATATATTGGGGCTTTATTTCATAATGATTTTTTGGGGTATAATTTCATATGAAATAATACCCCAATTAAAAAAATGAAAAAACACCCCAAACAAAATGAAATAACCGCCCAAAAATCGTTTTTGTTGTTCTCTGTACAAATTTTTGGGGGGTTAGTTCATTATTTTTTTGGGGGGTTATATTTTGGGGGGTTATTTCATGCCGCCCAAAACATCTTTCCCAATAGATATCCTAAATGTATTGAACATACCTAAACTTCAACCTCAAAGTGTAATCAAGTCATATTGACAAATCCTGCGTAACGAACGCTACACTAGCTCGTGTTTTCTGATTGATATATAACCATTTTTTGGCCTTTCAAAAGAGATAGCTTCAACTTATATATAGTATTTAGTGACATTAATATGTACTTACGAATGGCATATATCATAATTTCTTAGCAAGTATTTGTTGCGAAATAATTAATCACAAAGTTTTGTTACGCACGCCACAAAACTTAGAAGCAACTTTAAAAGTTGAAGGGTGTTTTCCTAATTTTTAGCGAATTTTGCATCATAAGGTATACAGAGTCTTATTCCTAAAAGAAAGATGAATATAAGAGAACTCTAAAATCACTTATTCGCAGCTTAAAAATATTGTAATTTTTTAACAAAATCCGTGAACCCTTTGTAATGCACGCCTTACAACGCACGCTACAGTTTTTTTATTACTATATAATAAACACAATTTTATTTATTTTAACAAAACAAATTATATATATAAACTAATTTTGTGATCATTAATGAATGTATGAAGGAATATCAATCTTTTTTTTAACGAAATTTATATTGTGATGAGTCTGCTGGCTGTAAGTGCTATTTTAAGCTCAAAAAGCACCTAAAATAATGTTAAATTCATGTGTAACATCAAGAGATCAGGGAAGGAATTATATTTGGTAAAAATTATTATATTAATGATCGTCGAAATACATATTTTTAAATATAAAAATTAAAATATACATATAAAAAAAATTAATATGAAAATTTTTTGGTTTGTGGACTGTTTTTGAGATTTGCCCATATACCATTTATTTTAAAACCACAACTAGCTGATGAGCTAATTATATTTGATAAACGAGATTAACACATTTTAACTTGAGCCTGAACTGTTGCATTGGCAACAAACATGGAAAATATCTGAAAACTATCAGATAACATTGTAGATGCTTTAATAAACTGTGATGAAGACATCTTCCCAAATCTAAGAAAAATATATAAAATTTTCGTGTCAATGCTCGTCAGTAATGCTACATGGCTCAGATCAACAATGACTGAAGATAGACTGTACTATCTCAATTTGCCTCACAAGGAAATGACAATTTACTTATTTAAAAAGATTAATTTATTTTAATTTATATTGAACAGATCTTATATTTTATTTAACCCTATTGTTTTTTTATTTTTATATAATATACATATATTGTTTTTAATAAACTTTTAAAGAAAACTTTTGTGTATCATACAAAATTTCCCCCTCGTAAGGCTCGAGCTGAATCCGCGCCTGATGACCATGCTATTTTCGGAGATGATGCAAGTGTTTCCAATTAAGTCTTTTATTTAAAAAAACCAAAATTGAAAATTATTTCACTTACGTTATTTTCGCGGTTAGGGCTCGATATATATTCTGGGTCCTTGAGTAATTCTAAGTCGATTTAGCCATGTCCATCTGTCTGTCCATTTGTTGAAAACACGCTCACTTACGCTCACAACTTGGGGTCAAATTGCTTGTAGTTATCCAAGGCAGCTTGGGATTGAAGTCCAGCAAAATCGGTTCAGTAGGATCAGACCTGCGAATCAAATTGTGGAACCACCACCCTAAAAAATTGATAATTTTGTTACAAAAACTAACATAAAATGGTGGAACAATGCACGGAATGATATAAGATTTTGCAAAAGTTCGTTCACGCACTAAATTTCCTGAAGATCGGTTCATAATTTACCCTAGGCCCCATATAAACCCCACTTCCGGAAAACAGTTTAGTACGCCTAAAACCGTAATAAATAATGCTATCATAATAGAATTTGGTACACCACGGTTTTATAATATAATTTTGTTGTTGCTTTCTACAGAAATTCATAATCAATTTTTAAAATTTAAACGCAACTCTGCAACTACAAAAAGCCCCATGTATTTTTTTTGTAATTTAATAGGCGGCTGTGAAAAATGCTGTTAATGCAAAAATTGATTGAAAAACAAAATAAAAATTTTGTTTGGGTTATAAAAGAAATTATTAAATTCACTTTAATTATTCGCAGTTTTTCTAAGAAAATTTTTCGGTTATTTTGGCGCGAAACATAAACAAAATTATATTTTGACTTTTCCCTATTTTTTTTTAATTCGCCGTGGAGACAGCTGATGAATGGCTGACGAGTTGAGTTTACCTTCTTAAATTCGCTTTGCGCTGCATGTCTTGTATTCTTGTATAAATTTCTGCAGAACAACAAAATTAAAAAAATATTTTTGACTTTGTTTTTGCTTTCAATATAATTTTTGGCGTTGCGTTTTACACCATTAAGGCCTTAGTGTAAGATGGACTTTCTTCGCACCTGTACAACTCGGTCATTAGGGGAAAGGATCCGAAATTAAATTTGTTGTCGGATTAAAAAGTCATTAAAGGCATATAGAAATCTGTACCTTTAAACTCCCAATGATTTTGTACGGATATCTAATAAGACCCCTTCATAGTTTATGTAATGCCTGCATCTCTAAAAAATCTTAATGACAGAATAAAATGTTGCTGGGTTTCTTTTGCAAAGCAGTCTGTCTGTCTGCAGGTCCTCGTCGTTAAAGTTATATAATTCTTTAGAAAAGAATGGCAAAATGAGTTTATCATCTCCCATAAAGCATGTAAAGTTATGGCTGGATATTGGTTGGTCAGTTAGCTGGTTGGCTGAGTGGTAGCCATGGTTGCTGGTTGTGGGTTTACAGCGGCCAAACTTTTTTTTTAACACAGATGATTATGAGGCATGTTATGTGGTTGGTGTATAAGAATATAATGAGTGCATATGAAATGATTTTGATTTAAAGAAAACACCAAAATGAAATTGCAATTACTGATGCAGTTGGCAACGATGATGATAATGATGATTATGATGCTGACGATGTCTAAAGCTTATTATCCTTTTTGTTAAAGGATTAAAATTAATGCCACACGCTTAATCATGACACAATATAAGTAAGAACTAAAGAAAATGAAGACAACACATACAATATGAACGACATATAGGAAAAAAAACAATTTTTTTAAATACATATAAAACGAATTGATGTTGATTTCCAGCCAAATCACCGAAGTGAGTTTAAAACGAGCTTAATGATGTGTGTAATGTCGGACAAACATTAACATACAATCTAAACTACATGGAGAAAAAATAATAAATCTTTTCATTTCAAACGCCACCTTAATACTCAATGGCTTTTTAGTTTCTTTAGCTTCAAAAGAAGGTTTCTTTTTTTTCTCATTCTGTACTTAAGATTTGATGTAAAAAGGGAATTTTCAGCACACCCAAATTCTTAATCTCAACTACCGTTTCCTTTGCTGGCCATGTGATTGGAAAACCATTAAATTCTATTTAAGGATTTTGAGAAATGCGTAAATTTTTTAGACCTCATTTTTGTTTTCTTTCTAAAGCGTGCAATAAAAAGCGTCTATTGATTAGTTGAATGTAATTATTTTTCTATAAAAATGGCATAGAAATATGTTAGAGCCTTTAAAATCAGTCGTCAACTTTCTTTTTTTCATTGCTTCAACATTGTCATTTGAAATTATCATCATCATTGTTTTGTCGTGTTCGTCATCATTATTATCATTATTTGTAGTGTTATTATTGCTTTTATTATTATCTTGGAAAGACAACATCAGCCATATTTTCTGGAAAAAATAAGTAAAAAGAATAGTACAACATACTCAAGATGCAGTTCATCATCTCATCATTATTGAAGTTTAAATAAGTCTGTGGAACTCTTATATAAAGAGGTACGAAAGTGTGTGCAACATTTTTCTAGTTGTTATAAGTAATTGTTCTAACGCTGTTTTGTCATCTTTGGTTAGAATGTAATTTCTGTCAATTGTTGGTTGCGTTTTTTTTGCAATTTTTTTCGTACATACTTTGTTTCTATTTCTACTAATGCTTCCTTCTAACTAAACATAGAAAAAAGTTATAAAAAAACTAATAAGAGAACTATATTCGGCTATGCCGAATCATATATACACTTCACCATTGCACGGGTATTGATAACCAAGATGCTTCTACGACATTTTTGAAATTTGGACCTTGCCGGTCACCAGACATTCAGAAATCTATAATGTCTTTTTACGGGAGGGGCCACGCCCACTTATCCAATCGCACTTTTACTTTTAAAGATGTTTTGTATTGATAACCCAGCTTTTTGTACCAACTAAAGACCATAAGTTTCTTAGACTGTGTTCAGATGGCTCATGTCTTATTGACATGATTCAATACCGATCTAGCAAAATTTCATTACCAAAATGTAACTAAGCCTATGTGACATACTAAATATATATCAAGAAAGTCTCCATCTTATCTGGGATCTTCGAAGTCCCCATTTTAACAGACAAACATACAGACAGACAGACATTGTTAAATTAACTTCACTCCTCATTACCCCAGAATATATGTACTTTAGAGGGTCTAAGATCAATATTTTAAAAATTACAAACGGAATAACAAACTTTTATATTCCACCTGTAGTGAAGGGTATAAACAAAGATTATATTTGAAAAAAATGGGGATATAAAAAACTTAGATGTGGGAAGTATACCAAGAAATCAGGGGGAGATAAAAAACACCCACAATTTTGCATTTATTTACATAAAGTATACATATTTGTGGCATTTTGCCAAAACATCTTGAGTCGAGATAAGGTAGAGAAAAAGTTTAAAAAAAAAAATTCAATGAAACAAACTTCGTTTATAATACATAATTTTAAAAATGTAAACAAAAATGTTTTTTAAATGAAAATTCCTATGATTCACAACATTTTTTTCAACTATTTAAATTTGACTTAAGATGTTTTGTCAAAATGCCCCAGAAATATTTTAGAATTTATTGAGGATCATCTCTTGCGACCTTGTGGCAACAGCACAAAGCAAAAGCCGTTGGCAGATCGATCTTCGTCATTAAGGGCAGAATAAAAAGAAGTCCTTAACTCAAAATATTTGAGATCGCGCCTCTTGAAGTTAAGGGGTTATATCAAAGTTGCCACTTGGTACCCAAACGTGCCTCTCAAATAATCTATCCAAAACTGCTATCGGTTAATGCTATCGGTTTCCGTACTATCAGAATTCACACATGCCTGCACGATTTTTTATCGATCTGTCCAGATTCAGGTATTGACCAGGCACACATATGTTATATTATAAATTACATTTTTATCTAAATTAACTTTAAAAAAAAATTGTGCAATTTATTATGGAAAGATTAAGTAAAGAACAAAAAACGGAAGGACATCACTTTTTTTAAAGCCAGCATTTGTTGCTTCAATGAAATTTATTTTATGTTTACCTCTTGCAGCGATGTTCTCATTAGTTTTCAAGGATATCTGCATAACTTTTTATTATATAAAATTAAATTGTATACGCGAAAAGAAAAAATATGTTTAAATGTGGTCACCTCCAACAAAACTATCTTTAAATGAAAATGCAAACATATTTTTTTTAAATCAACCATATTATTGTCACCGACAACCATATTATGATTAAATTAGTCCTCCATCAAGAAGCCACAACAATATTATGGTTGCCTCTAAGCATGTTATGGTTGAATATGGCAATAATATGTTTTTGAATTAACAATAGTATTTTCCTCTTTTATAAGAGCAACATGATATGGTTGAAAACTAACCATGCTTGATGGAGGTCTAATTTAACCATAATATGGTTGGCGGTGGCAATAAAATTGTTAAATGAAACAAATTATGCTTAAATTTTTCTTTAAAAATAGTTTTGTTGGAGGTGACCATATTTAAACATGTTTTTTCTCTGGGTGTAGAGACACAACTAATGTTTTTTTTGGCGATCAAACATTTCGGTCATCTGATTTAAGACCGCTTTAACGGCTTCCATTTTTGTTTCTCTTTAAAGCTACCTAAAGAGCAAAATGTATGCCAATCAAGCAAGAACCATCCAACCATTTTCTTTTTCTTCTCAGATATTGTCCCAAATAATGACCAGAAAAAAAGATCTAAACTTTTATGAAAATTTATAGGAAATTCTGTTAAAAAGGATGAAATGAGCATAATTTGAAAATGATAACATTAAAACATATAAAGTTGTAAAGTCATATGTCTTAAAATAATTACAAAAAATATATATGACTGCTGTGGGCAACCGCTTATAATTTAGACTTCTACTGTACAATTACGACGAATCAATGGACACAGCATTAACATATTTATTTTGTTTGAAACACACCAATATTTTTTTCAAACAATTGTAAAATATTACTATTAGAACATTATGACGATATGACTTCATAGCACACCTTGTGAATCCCCCAATTGTGAACATATTTCCAAGCAAAAATTTTTAATTTTAATTCACAAAAATGTGTTGTTTAATGACAACCTTAAACAAAATCTGAAATAATAAAGTTATTTATTAGATAAATTGCAACGTAACTTATGTGGTACCCTTTCAAAATTAATGAATGAAATTGTGTAAACAAAGTTTTTTTTTAAATGTTGCATTTTGTGCGGACAAAGCTTGCGAATAGTTTTGCTTTAAATCTTCGATTTAAAAAAAAGTGCGTTTGAAGGACACCGACTGCTCACCGAAGCTCATCCTTTAATGCTTAACCGTTTTCAGCGTGTGAAAGATGGTTTGTCCAGAAGTGGTAATCATGACCCAGAAGACAGCTGGGAAAAAGTTTTACATGTATAAAAGCCCTAGGACCAACTCCATTATGGATCTTAACCATTGGGTCACAATCGGTGCGGCCAAACATACACAGGTGCATAGGCCCTCAAGAATATAAATTCGCCAAAATCGAAAAACTGATTTTCAGGATATCTCTTTCCGTGATCGCCGATTATCTATTCAACGGAAAAGAAAATCCTCCGCAATAACAAACTTTCTGAAAGAGGCATACTAACGGAGGTCGAAACGCCGAGAGCTACTGACTCCCGTGTTACAAGATATTATCTATGGCCAGCCGCGATGGCAAGAGATCGTGAAGACCTCCTGAGATCTATCAATTTTTTGATTTTTTTCAATCCCAGGCACACAGAAAAAATTCTCCAAAATTTTTCACCAATTAAAGCATTAATCAAAAATAAAATCAGTTTTAATTAAAAATTTAATCAAGTGAATTAAACGTTTAATCAAGTTAATTAAACGTTTAATTAATACTATTAACTGGTTTAATTGATACTATTAATTTGTTTACTGGTGCAATTTAATTAATTTTTTAATTAATATCACAAATTTTTTAATTGAAATCAATTTTTATTTTTTCTGTGTATAGACTGTACCTGATTTACGCGGAGGATATAGCACCAAGAGATGAAATATTCTTAAGATGATCCCTACAAACCTCCGGGGGATACCAAAGACAAATGTCGGTCAGCTCAAATATTTCGAAGATGATGAGTTGGAGGCCTAAATCCATAATATTTGTTGTTAAAATCAAGAAGAACTTGCCAAATTGTTAAAAGCTAAAATTTTTATTTTAAAGCAGGGAAATTTAGTTACCACACGAGTTGAAGTCAAGGGAAATTGCAAGAAGATTTCACATATCAGGCGCGCTGCTTTAACTTTTTACTAGCTAGCAGATTTGCATATTAAGCCGTCTATATGAAACTCGGCTTATCAGCCGAATTAATGTCAAAGTTAAGTATCAATGGCGCCAAGTGAAAGCTCATAGCTGCTCAAATTGAGCCAGATGATAGGAGGGATCTGTACCAAAAAATGGCAAATATATAAGACCAGACGTTAAACCGTAATAAAGGGTGGTTAAATTGTAAGGGCCGATGTTGAATGTGAACCACACCTTAACGCCAAGTTTTTTTCCAAATTTTATTTGACATTTCTCTATTCCAGACTTACTCAATTTGAACCATGAAGAGATACACAATCCAACAACGTGTTAAAGTTATCCAGACTTATTATGAAAATGGGCGTTCAAATCAAAATGCATATCGTGCACTTTATCTTCAGTGATGAGGCACATTTTCATCTCAGTGGATTCGTCAATAAGCAGAATTGCCGCATTTGGGCGAATGAGAATCCAAGAGTGATTGTCGAAAAACCAATGCACCCACAAAGAGTGACTGTTTGGTGCGGTTTATGGGCTGGCGGCATCATCGGGCCGTATTTTTTCCAAAATGAGGCCGGTCAGGCAGTTACTGTGAATGGTGTTCGCTATCGTGAGATGATAACGAACTTTTTATGGCCCGAATTGGAAGATATGGATGTGGACGATATGTGGTTTCAGCAGGACGATGCCACTTGCCACACAGCTAACGAAACAATGGCTCTTTTGCGCAACAAATTCAATGGCCGTGCTATCTCACGAAATGGCGATGTCAATTGGCCGCCAAGATCATGTGATTTGACACCGTTGGACTTTATTCTTTGGGGTTATTTGAAAGAAAAGGTGTACGTCGATAAGCCAGCAACAATTCAAGAGCTAAAGGATGAGATAATTCGGCACATTAACGGCATAGAACCTCCATTATGCCTCAGGGTCATCGAAAATTTGGACCATCGGATGACGGTGTGCCGCCGTGGTCGCGGCGCCCATTTGGCCGATATTTTGTTCCATACATAATTGAGTAATACCAATATATCATAATAAAATAAAATTACAATACTTTCCTAAATAGTTGGTGTTTTATTCAAAATCAACATCGGCCCTTGAAATTTAACCACCCTTTATTTTTAATGTCAACACTCGGTCACATGTTGCAGGAGCTGTTAAAACTTATTAGCAAAATGTGTTTGAAAAGTTTTTGACCGACCTCATTATAATTTGCTGTGCTCGGTGCAGAACGCTCTTACTGCGAAACGGTTTACTTAGTCGCTGTCCAGACTATGAACAGCAACATCACCTTGAGATAATCAACTTTCAGGCCAAACTTCTTTTTTTTTTTTTTTTTTTTTTACTGTTAGGACCAGCACTCAGGGGATGACCCCTACTAATGCATTGCATTGTGCTGGAACTAGGAAAATAGGTTGTGGGAAGGAGGATCGAGGGAGTAGTGTTTGTGAACATTCGATTTGAACTTAATCATGTTGTAAGTGAGAGGGAAGACTTCTGCAGGAAGGTTATTCCACATACGAACTGTGCGGGAAAAAAATGAATTCTCTCTGTAATGCGTTGTACGATTCACCTGCCAATCGACCACATAAGGATGGGCTCTTGAGGAAAAACGTGTATTACGAACAAACGTACGGGTTTCGGGAACCAGATCCCTAATTTCGTCAGAACACATCCCAATGTAGTAACGATAAAACAGACAAATACAACCCACATTGCGACGGTGCTCGAGGGAGTCAATAGAATTGGATACCCTACTGTCACCAATGAGAACCTTCGCCCTCTCCTGCACGCGGTCGAGAAGCTCCAAAATAGACTTTGAAGCACCGGCCCACACATGAGAGTTGTATTCCATACGCGGTCGGATATAGGTGGTATAAATAGTAAGGAGATCAGATGGAGTGAAGTATATCTTACACCGTCTTAGAAAACCGAGGCACTTGAATGCTTCTTTCGACACCTTGAATATATGTTCTGTCCATCGGACATCACATTGTATCCTCATGCCCAGAACATCAAGAGATTCTGATTCCTCAATAATTATACCACCCATATATACAGATGAGGCACCTTGATTTGTCGCGCGTTTATGCGTCAGCACGCAACATTGGGTTTTTCGGGCATTAAAATCGACCCTATTCGCACGACCCCATTCCGAGATTATGTCAAGGTCTAGGCCAAGCGTATCATTCATATTCTGCCTCATAGCAGCGACATCGGATACGCTTGGTCTACATTCGAATGAGAACGAGTTGCAAAGGTTGCTGTCATCTGCAAAAGAGTAGATAGGATTGTAAGTTTGACAAAGGAGGTCGTTTAGAAAGATAAGGAATAGAGTAGGAGAAAGAACGGAGCCTTGCGGGGATTTTCAAGATATCCCTTCCCGCGATTTCTGGTAGTTAAACATATATTTTCAACGAAAAACCGAAACTTTTGCAAAGATAGTCAGAAAGAGAGAAATCAATTTTCGTAAAGCCTGTGATACATTTTCCTATTCAGTCGTACGATGTCATAAAACTCGCATGTGCTTATTAAGTATGACAGTTTGTCTTAAAAATGATTTGAGTGACAGATTTTATTGACAGATCTGTCCGACTTGCAAATTTTTATGAAAATTTTCATAAAATGATAGATTCTATGCGATCAGAGTTGTATTTTCTTGTAAAGTAGCTGAGTCATATGAGTTTGTGTCTGATTTGTGGGAAAGTGTGGCATTGACAGCAGATTTTGCCGACATTTTTTTATGTCGGAAAGAATTCTGTCAGATTTTCGTGTAAATGAATCGTTCGACTGTGTTGAAGAAGCACTAAGCCATTTTTACAATTAATTTAAACATAAAACAAGTTGCATTCGGCTGTACCGAATATTAAATACCTCCAAAATTTAAAAAAAGGCGACGGCGTTGATGGGTGACCATTTTCATTTACAATTAAAAACTAAATTTATTTACATTTGTATATATAAAACCTTTTAAATGTATTATTATTACCTTCAATAAAAATAATGTCATCCAAATCATTACATGACTCAAAATAGTTGTTTATTTTTCCATTCACAATTCCTCATATTTTCCAAGCTATTTTCTATTTTTGAAACAGTGTCTACATTTTTAAAAAAATGTTTACCGAAAACAAATACATCGTTTCTATAACGATTACTAAATATATTGTCAACGCTAAAAAGTGCAACGTTTTGTAAAATTTCCAAATTGCTAGGAAGACTAGCTCTAACCTCGTAAAAAAGTTTTTGGTAAAACTAATGCAAGTTTGTTTTATCACTTTTTGTATCCTTTGAAATCTTGAAATCATTACAGGCTTTCTCAAAATTGTATTCCAAATAGCAAATCTCATCTAAATCACCCTGTATATAACAGAAGTTGTGAACAATGGTAGAACAAAAATAAAAATTGTAAAAAGCACTAAGGGCACTGACGAAAAATTGAAAAAGCACCAAGTTAGTGCTTTTTCTTAGTTTGGCACTAAGGATAAAATTTTGGCGTTTTGAGGCATCAAAAAGCACCATAAATAGTGCCAAAAGCACTAAGTTGGCACCACTGATCCCTACACTCAAAAGAAAAATCAATCCGAAAAAATGACAAATATATAAGACCAGACGTTAAACCGTAATATTTTTAATGCCAACACTCGGCCACATTTTGCAGGAGCTGTTAAAACTTATTAGCAAAATGTGTTTGAAAAGTTTAAGACTAACCTCATTATAATTTGCTGTGTTCGGTGCAGAACGCTTTTACTGCGAAACGGTTCAGTTAGTCGCCGTCCAGACTTTAAACAGCAACATCACCTTGGGATAATCATCTTTCAGGTCAAACTTCTGAGGGGGATTTTCAAGATATCCCTTCCCGCGATTTCTGGTAGTTAAACACAACCACCGCCTGATCCCCGAAATTATATTTCCAACGTAAAAGCGAAACTTTTGCAAATATAGTCAGAAAGAGAGAAATCAATTTTCGTAAAGCATGTGATATACTTTCCTATTCAGTCGTACGAATTGTCATAAAACTCGCGTGTGCTTATTAAGTATGACAGTGTTTCTTAAAAATGATTTGAGTGACAGATTTTATTGACAGGTCTGTCCGACTTGCAAATTTTTATGAAAATTTTCATGAAATGATAGATTCTATGCGATCAGAGTTGTATTTTCTTGTAAAGAAGCTGAGTCATATGAGTTTGTGTCTTTTTTGTGGGAAAGTGTGGCATTGACAGCAGAATTTGCCGACATTTTTTTATGTCGGAGAGAATTCTATCAGATTTTCGTCTAAATGAATCGATCGATTGTAATGGATAGTGAATGCCAGCCTTAAGAAGCATACAAACGAAGGCATCAAACAATAGGATCTCTGATCAGCCGCGATCGCAAGAGATCGTGAAGAACTCCAGTAATATGTAAATTTTAGATTTTTGCCGAATCAAATATAGTTATGGCCTAATGCCCCAGCGAATGTAACACCAAAAAGTCAAATATATATTAGACAATCCCTACACTCAAAAGAAAAATCAATCCGAAGTGGTGTTAATAGTACGGCCAGTACGGATTTTCTTGAATTAAGTACAGAAAGATTGATTTAAATACAGAAAGATTGATTCAAGTACGGATTTTCAGTCGCAAAATACTTAAATTATCCACATTCAATTCCGATTTCGTACTTGAAATTAGCCGAAAATGAGATTGATTTAAGTAAAACTAAGATTGAATCAATATCAAAATGCGCTTGATTCAAGTATTTTAAAATAGATTTTGTCCCGAATTAGAAAGAAAAACTTACTATGATTGATTCACTTACTCGTATTACAGCTAACAGAATGATAAAACACCAACATCATGCCCGATATGGTTTTTACTTTAGAAATCTTATGTACATATTTATCCAAAATGTTTTCAATGTGTTTAGAAAATCAAAACATGCGTAAGCCGGGAGGGTTAAGCACAACGAAAAGTTGAATCTTTTGTTTACTTGATTTAAGAATTTTATACTTATTTCAAGAAATTCCATGATTGATTTTCAAAAGTAATCCTATTTTTGATTGTTTTGAGTACGTTTTAGTGTTATTCGTACTTGAATTTTTGAGTACGACTCGTAATTAAAGTAATCACAATAATGTTGATTTATCCCGATTGTTTTTCTTTTTTCTTTCTGTGTACACCCCAGCCTGGGATGTGAATATAACCCGAGGACTTTAGAACAGCGTAACCGAAATTAAATAGTTTTGTTTTTGGCTTTAAACAAAACAACTGAGCAGCTTTTTTGATACAGAATCTGCATGTTCTTACAATGATGGGGGGGGGGGGGGGGGGAATCATACGATTAATAAATTTATGTAGTACCAATGTTGCAAAATAAACACAAAATTTGGAGAAAAAAAAACCACCCCGCATTTTTAAGTTATTAATACGTGTGTTGTATTAAGTCTAATAATTTATTTAACCAACTAAAACCCTCGCCAACAAACAACAGTCAAATCCATTAATTACGACAGAATTATGATGATAAAACAATTTAAAGCATTAAAAGTTTAAAATAACACAAAACATATTTTCAATATCCCTTCAATTCTATCATGATCTTTTGATCATAATACACTGCCATTTCCTTTCATTTATCTTCTATAAGAAATTTTCCAAACATTCCTGTCATAACTGCAAAAGAAAAGAATATCTAACATATTTCGTTACGTGCAACACTTAGACCTCCTTCCCCAGGTGCTGTGTTGCTTGGGTTGGATTTGTGTTTAATTCCTATTGCGTTCTTTGAGTTTCTCTTAATGATTTTGTTTTTGCCATCATTTGATACTTTTTATATTTTATTTTTTTTTTGTTGTTGTTGTGGCAATTGCCCCAACTTGTTAACGTTTTCCAGTTCTCATCATATGTCATATCTTATATATATGAAAGCCATATTGTTGCACCACAGATTGTGGATGACTTATGTTGTAGCAATTGTTGTTCTTGCAAGTTTATGATGTTTGTAGGCCTTTGCGGCTGCTGTTCTTATTGTTTTTGTTGCGATCTTGCTTTGACAATCTTTTGAGTATTGAAACCATTGCAATCTATAATTGACATCTGAAGTATTTTGATTGAGACTTGGCATATTATTTAATAGAGAAACCAAACGTGATATAGTTTTAGAAGAAGCACAACAATTTTAGCACGAAAATATTTTAGCTTGTAGACAAATAGCCAAATGGAAATAAACGAAGTTCTTAATTTAGAAATGTTATTCAGTGAAATGAATTAAAGACCAGATTTTATAAAACACTTAAAATTATTTGTAAAAGAAATTACAATATTTTTTTTTTTTCAAAAGCAATTAATTACTTAATTAGAAGAAACTAAAAAAAACAGAGAGTGCTTCAAAGAAAAAAAGAAAACAAAAAATTTATAACAGTAAAATTTGCTTTTTGAAAAAAGTCTGAAAAAATTTTAACAATTAATGTTGAACTTTTTATTAAAGTTGGACAAAGTCATTCAGAAGCATTTTGTTTTTGCGATTTGAAAAAAAATTAAAATATTTCATAAAATGTTGCATTCACGTTTTAAAATGCTGCACAGTGGGTGCAAAATCAGGTACTTTTGTAGGTAACGTTTTGATTTGAAATGAAACAAGTATCCAATCTTTACATTAAAAATTGACTGCAAACTGACTGATTCATTGTTAAAGCTAAGGCACGGGCTCTATGTGTACATTTGTCCTTCAAGTTGTGCTGAAAAATGTCAACAGAAAAAAAAAAGACAAAATGAAAAAACAAAAAAATGTACTTGGACTTCAAGAAAAATTCTTGACAAAAGTACGAAAAAACAGAAGTAAGGAAAAAAAACATGTAAAATCAATTAAAATGGATAATCATTCAGGAAAGCAAATTTCGATCTACCAAATGTTAGAATACAACTTGGTTTAAGGATTGATGTTTGACTATTGACGTCAGCAGTCGTCGATGGCTGCGAGTGTAAGACGGCACATCCATCTGAGGAGATTGAGTGGTTGCAATCGAAACATGTCATGGTAACCTGCCGGCCGGGGTTCGAGCCCCAGCCATGTCAAGAATGAAAGATTATCTATAACAATTTTAATTAATTTTCATGTTGTAAAATTCCTTTCTTCATAAAAATAATTTAATGAAAAATTTAATTTCATGAACTTAAGCCTAATTAAAAATATAAAAAATTTGGATTAAAAACCATAAATAGTTCAACAAAATAACCACAATACTAATTATCTATACAATATATAATTTCTTAGTATGTCATGATGTTTGCATGTATGTCCTATTCTTTCCGCAACTTTCTGATGCCATCTGATGACATAGGAAGCTGAAATTTGGTACACTTGAAGTACTTTCTCTGCGGAAGATCGTAACGAAGCCATATTTTTGATTTTCGGCTTTTCAACTAGTATAACTATAAAGAACTGATAGAAAATATGTTTTTTTTATAATATGGGGAACTTTGAGCCCCACCCGGCACGGCTAGGCACCGTCGGATTGACCTGAAAAATTAGATCATGATTTCTTACACCAAACCTCATATTTTAAGCAGCGCAAACAATTAAATTTAAAAAAAAAATCCCATACAAGATGCGACCAGTCTAATATACATATTAGTGACAGCATTTTTTTTTTAACTTATAACCAGGGAAACCAGAAATATGCTCTAAAAACGCGTTTTATGCGCATTAAATATGCAGTCAAACCTTAAAAATATGCCCTAAAAATTATTAAAAATATGGCCCAAAAAATAAAAAACATTCAACAATTTAATAATAGTTCCATTGAATAAAAATAATCCTAAAATTATAATCGGTAAAACCCAAACACCACAGTATCTAAAGACGAATTTTCGAGATTTTACTCTATGTGGAAACGATGAGCAGTCATCGGCTCACGAAAACAAAGTTATGTTATAACCTCTTAATATAAGAGTTTATTGTGCTTTAAGGGATTTTAGGGACGGTCGCTAATTTTTTTATTAATGTTAACATTTGAAAGGAAGTTAAACATATTTATAGATAGAACCTTTGGGCAAATGTGAACTGATTCGAAAAGAATTTAATAGTAAAATATTTTTGGGGGCGAATTTAATCAAAATACCAACATAATTAAATTGTTAACGGACACAAAGTGTCTTATTATGAAAAAAGTTTTGATGTGGAATATGTAAAATTATAGACAGATTCTAACCATTTACATGGAATTCGTCTTTAGTACAATTAAAATGTATTTACCAAATTTGATCAAATTATCTACAAGATTGTAGTTTGTACTTTGAGCACAAAATTAACATGGACAGGCAACGGGCCTGAAGGACGGATGTTTATCGTTAGATCGCTTTAAAAAGTAATTCTAAAGCGATCGGTATACCAAAATATTGGTCCAGATTTCTATGTATTACACACATCGCCAAAAACTTAAATAGTCACTTTTTCTTTAATTTTTTGAGTAAAAAATAAATGTAGATGGCAAAATTTAAGTAACACGTTGGGTATTCAGATAATTTAAAAAAAAGAAAAGCAAAAATTTCGTAAAAAAAAAATTTATTTTTTGAGAAAGCTCTTGTAGGCATCTACAGAATTTAAAATGTATCAAAACATGCTCTTTTTACTAAATTATGCAAAAAAAAAAATGCTGCAAACGGTGAAATATGCGAAAATATGCACTCTCTCTAAAACTCTCTAAATCAGTGTCCCATGTATTATATGTTGTTAAAATACAGTCAAATCCCGATAATTCGTACCCCGATAAATCGTAATTCGCGATAATTCGTAATAAACTGTCAGTCCCTTGAAAAAATCTCGTTAATTCGTAAAATTTCCTAACATTTTGGTCCCCTCGCTAATTCGTATTTTTTTATCAAATAAAATCTTTTTTACCTCTTATAAATCATAATTGTTTGTAACTACCACTTATAATTCGTAATAAAAACAACAGAAACATGGAAATAATGATTTTTTATTTACCGATTTGATTTTTTTTTGCATAGGTTTTGCTTGTGTGTGTGTTTATTTTCTCAGTTTGTTACATAATTAATTTTTATATATTTTATTTTTAACAAATCGTTAGCTCAGAATTGGTTTGGCGCATTTGATGGTTAAATTACCATGATATGCGCTAAGCCAATTCTAAGCTGATGAAATGTCTTTTATGTTTTTTCTATCGTTTTGGTAAATAAATTGAAAAACCTCGTTAATTCGTATTTATTTTATTTTTACCCCGTTAAATCGAAACCCCGCTAAATCGAAAACCCCTATAATTCGTAAGAAATGGCCGGTCCCTTGCGATTACGAATTATTGGGATTCTACTGTAATAACATGTGGCAGCACTACGATAAATCTTATCAAATTCATATGGTCTATATTGGTAGTTTAAACGCCCAATTTTATGCGTTTAAAGATGGTTTATATGTTTAGTGATTTATAGATTTGTTGGTTTAAACACATTTTAAACCAAAAAGAGAGTTTAACTTGCTCTGATTTTTTAGCCCTTAATATCATAAAATTATTTTATTCTGGTTGGCCCATTTTATGCCAATGGGCCCCAAAGAGAAACATAAAAAAAATTGGTCTGTTAAAACTGTGCCGTTGTCTTGGCCGACTATATCTTTTTTATTGTATGCGAATATAATAATATGGTTTTAAGTGCATATTTTCGGTTTCTCTGGTAATAATGGAGTAAGCAAATTTCTAAATCCACGTGGAATTACTAAAAAGAACCCAGAATTAATGTTAAACATATTCACAGGGAATGACAAGCTTAGTACACTTTCATTCGCCCCTGCTGATTAGGGGATTAAAACTTTGGATAAATATGTTTTTAAATAAGGTTAATTGAATTTCGCCTTCATTACTAGTTTATTAAACGGTGAAATTAATTAAAAATTCCTACTTCTAATGTTGACTTTGTAATTCCTATTCGACCTTCCAGGGATTATATTCACCTAAGGCTTCAATTCTTCCGGTTTAATTATGGACATTTTTACCAATGTTTGATCGTTTTGACTTCAAAAATACCGTCTTAAGTGTCTAAACTTCAACCTAAAACTTCCCCATTTCTGTTTTAACTATTATTAATACTTTAGATTTTATTTATTAAAGCATACTAGCCAGTATGAAATGTAACTTTCATTAGCGAATAAATTTTGTTTTCCTCTATGAGAATCAAAGAAGTGCGGAAACCCCCAAATACAAGACAATTAATCAGCGGGCCTTTCTCTGTAATTGTTTTTTTTTTTTTTTTTTTTTACTCAAGCACATTAAGTAAATACACAGAAGAAAATTACTACAAATCGATTGTCACATTGAATACCAAATGCGTCAAAACAATTAATATTTTAATTAAAAACACACCAACAACTGAATTTGTAAATGTAAGAAATAAATTTGTTAATTCAAATTGTTAATATGACAAGTTACAAACATGTAAATTAAGAAAATTGTTAAATATATTTGAAAAACTTTAACAAATTTTCATTAATTACTTTATAACTGATGTTATTTTTTTCTATGTAAATAAAAGTTAATTGCATGTTTCACTACGTAAAAACACGATTATTTTCAGCAAAAAGTAGTCCTTTAAACAGATAAATTCCAATACCAACATCTTGCATTGCAACAGCAGGTATTCATTGCAATTCTTTTTAAATGGGTTAAAAATTGTTATTAAAGAATCCAAATAAAAAAGTGCTTCGCCTTGAAACACCAGTAAATATTGACTGCGATAGAAAACTCATAATAAACGTAGTAATTTATTTATCTAGGCAACGAATGCTATCCTTAAAAGCTTTTATAATTTAAAAGCTAAGAAAATGGTAACAGTTCTTTTTGATGATTTGAGCTTCGAAAAAGTTTTTGTCATCTAAATAAAATTTCTTAAAAAATTGCCAATAACTTATTCACAAAACCACTGTGTACCGGTTTTTAAAAAATTTTTGTTCTTTTATTTGTTGTGATAATATTGTTCCATTTTGTACGTGACGATCGTTGGCCACTTGTTATTTATGCCATCATTTAGTGGCAGTAATAGTGATACTCTTTATTACATACGAAAAAAACTGCTATATTTATCGTTACGTGTATACATGTATTTATGTATGTATGTATGTATGTATGTATGTATGTATGTATATATGTATGTATGTATGTATGTATGTATGTATGTTAGTAGCAATAATGGCCAAATAGACCCTTCATATAAAAAAGCTTTATGTGTCAATGTTGCGGTAGCTGTTAATTGTTATTTTCTCTTTCCATTATTGGAGCTAAAACATCTTTGTTGTTTTTGTTAAAACGTTTTAAAGAAACCAAGAAAACCAAAGAAGAGAAAGACATACATACAGTTTATACTATATTTCATATTTAATAAGTTTCGCACTACTATTATAGCAAAGTACAAACTACACATACAACAAGTTAAAACTACATTGAAAACATTTAATAGTTTTACTAACTTAAGTTTTTTAGTTGCATGCTACCTGGTATGTTGTGTGGTATGCCCAAGTTACGCACGTGCTAAAAAAAAAAAAGAAATAATAATAAAAAAAAGTCTACAAAACTCTGTTGAATGCCACTAAATGTTGAAGACTTTTGAAGGAGACACGAATTGTTTTGTAATTGATCCCTGTGTTAATTACTCAATGTGTGTTCGAAATTAGTGGTTAACAAAGATTCAGGTTTAAGTTCTACAAGGAATAATTCCTTTTTGTAAGTCAAGAAAAAGTGAAAATATCTAAATAAAAATTCTGTTTTAAAAACTAGGTTGACTTGTCATTTAAAATGTCAAAAGAAAGAAAAGTCGGTCAAGCCATAGCATACGATACCCTACAGTATTTCAGACAAACTTTTAGAAATGTACCCTATTTGAAACCAAAGGACAGTCATTGATCTACCCAAGCAAAATTCTGTTAAGAGAGACATTATTTAGAAAACAATATCTACACGCAGAGAAAAACATGTTTAAATATGGTCAGCTCCAACAAAACTAATTTTAAAGACAATTTTAGACATGTTATGTTTAATATAAACATACTTTTGTCACCGACAACCATATTTTGGTTAAATTAGTCCTCATGGTTAAATATGACAATAATATGTTTTCAAATTCACAATAGTATTTTCCTTTTTTCTATGAGCAACATGCTATGGTTGAAAAACAACCATGCTTTTATAAGTCTTAAACATATTTTAGTAATTATTAAGCATGTTATGTTTAAAAGTATATATAATACGTTTGTGGCTTTTTGATGGCTGACTAATTAAACCATAATATGGTTGTTGGTGACAATAATATGGTTATATGTATTAAACATAACATGTTTAAAATTTTCTTTTAAAATAGATTTGTTGGAGGTGACCATATTTAAACATGTTTTTCTCTGGGTGTATATGAATATTTTCCGAATTTAAGAGCTTTTATGTATATAATCAATTCAGGAACTATTCTCACTACACAGAAAAAATGTTCGCTTAAATTTTTTTTAAATAATTCAATAATGCTGTTTTAAACAATTTTTTTAATTGTTTCAATTAATTTGCCTTAATTGAAAATAAAAATTATAATGTTTGTGTGAATATTTGCAAATATGAAAACAATTTCAAACAATTTTTTAATTGTTAATTGAGAAAAATATTTTGATTTGTGTTTATGTTTTATATTGCCTCTTTTGCTGGTGGTCACATTTCAACTTACAAATGTGTTAATTGATATGATCAATTTGTTTGCAGGCGGAAAATCAGTACGGAATTTAATTAATAGTACAAATTTCTAACAAATACGTTAATTGAAGCTAGTTTTTCATTTTTTTTGTGTAAGATCGGCTTTGCAGGATGCTTTAGCTGGCGAAGCCGATCATTGTTTTACCATAGAGGAGAAAATCCTTGTGCACGGCGGATAAATGCTTTATTTCACATTTTATATGGAAAAAGAGCATATGACTTTATAACACTACACCGTATTTTTATTGGTTACAGTTTTGGACGTATTAAAGTGTTTTTTCGAGTGTCGAGTGGCAAAACTCAGCACAACTTAATTATGCGTTCAGGCTTTAAGCTCTTTTTAATATTTCGCTAGAGATGTCATAAAAGGCTGATTATCACAAATGTTTCTGGTGTATTTCTGGGCCCTGTTTCTCAAAACTACAAGCTACAAATCTACAAGTAAAATACAATAAAAAAGCAACAACTTTACAAAATGTTGTTTTTATTTCAAATATATTTTCCTTGTAGATTTGTAACTTGTCGTTTTGAGAAACAGGGCCCAACTCGTATTAAATTTAAATGGATCAAAGTTTATTACAATATACCCAGCGAGCATTTTGTATCATAATCTAATCAGTAAGGAATCAGTTTCACGCGCAAAATACATCATACTCATTTTCCAATCATAACTTTCGTTGTGTGATGAATACCGATCAGAGAACTGCAAAAATCAAAATTTTTCTTGATTTACTCATACGCTTGAATGAACATTAACTCTATGCCTGCAAAACAAAGATATTACCGATGAATAACCTCAAAGAATTATTTGTGATACAAATTTCTGATTCCTTTTTGAGCAATTTCAATAATTATTTTAAAGTAATTTTCGTCTTATTTTTTTAATCTACATTTTATTACTTCGCCCTCGTCCATATTACGAAACATTTTGGCGAAACATTTGAGTTTGATGATGAAGGGGGAAAGACGAGTGAAAAAGTGGACTTTGTTTCGTGTACTACCAGTTCTTGTGAATTTGTTATCGAGAGGAAGAAGAAGAATGAGAAAAGGTATACAAAACTGTGTTCGAAAATAAACAGTACATTATTTAACGTTCGGCTCACACACCCAGGAACGATATATATATTTTTTAAGTGATTGTGTAGACATACACAACCCTTAATACCATTCGTAACTACCCAGCAAAAACTTTACTTACCTGGTAAGTTAGCAAGTAATGTTGGAGAATAATAAACACTACTTATTTTTTGGCTGAATAACTACTTATTTTTGTTCGAGGTGTCCACAGAATTCAGTACTTACAATACAATTACTAGAAGTTAAAAAATATCTAGTTATTATTTATTTACTAGTAGGTTGAATTGTAAGTACTTACAAAATACTTACCAGAAGCCAAAAAATCACTAGTTAATAGGCCTAATAGTTATTGCGTTACCAGTAAGTAAATATTCAATACTGAAAACAACAAAACTAATAAGTGGTTATTGAGCTGATTATTAGTAAGCAAGTATTCAGTAGTGAAAATAAAAGCAGTTAAAAGTAGTTGCTGAGGTCACTACAAGTAAGTACTTATTGAAGTATTCAGAAAAATGACAACTGTAATGACAGCTTCTTACCATGTAACGTATGAAATAACTACCACCTATTACTAAAAATCAAATAGTTTTTCCTGGGTATTTTCAACAAAGAACCGAACATTATATAATGTTCGGTTCTTCGTTAAAAAACAGAACAACTGTAGTGATACTGTAGACAAACATTATATTTTAATGTTCTATAATGTTTTTTTCGTGTGTGTATTTTGTTTTTGTAAAAAATGTTTGGTTTTTTTTACCAGCCAAAAGAGGCGAACATTAACGAACATTGAAGTCTGTGGATTTTCAAAAAAAAACCGAATGGAATTTAATGAGTTTGATAAAAACAGTAATATTTTTGTGTTCGAAAGATGAATAACAGGGACGCGTTATTTTTTTAATGATTTTCTACACTATTAGCGATTGTGTTTTCCACAAATCTACCGAACCGAACATTAAGAAACGATATTTAGTGTTTATTTTTGAACACTGATACAAAATACTTAAATGCTACAAATCAAGGGTTACATTGTATGGCCACGAATGCAGTTTCAAAAGAGAATTGAAAAGAGTTTCAGCAGCAAATGTTTAATAATATGGACGAGGACTTTGTAAACGTCATGTTTTTAATTTTGTCTCTGTGAAAGCAGCATCATTATTGCTTTTGATTATTCAAGCCAGCTGTATTTACAATTTTGTTTACAATTTTCTCCGCGTGATGCGTTATTAACTTAGAATGATCGTATGCCATCTCTTGCGATTCTATTTATACTCTAGCCCAGACGTGTAGATGATACAAGTAACGTCTAGAAGGCTCTAGAAAGTTCGCCTCAAAACGGCTATTTTGCTAATTAAACTTATTCAGCTATAGTTACTATCCATATGGCTGAATTAATTGAGTTATTAGCATAGATGGGCATTTTGCAGTACCAGTACTTTTTCAGTATTTTCTTTTTTTACTGATTACTGAAAAAAAATCAGTATTCAGTAAATATATATATATAAAAAAAGATTATTCTTATAATTTGTCAACATTTTTAATAAAAATTTAATACTAATATTAATTATTTATTAAATTATTATAAATAAAAAAAATTAAATATGTACATATTTATATATATTAAATATATATATATATATTTACTGAATACTGATTTTTTTCCCCCTGAATACTGATTTTTTTTTCAGTAAGCAGTAAAAAAAGAAAATACTGAAAAAGTACTGGTACTGAAAAATGCCCATCTATGGTTATTAGGCATCATAAACTTTTAGACGTTACAATAACGAACATTCTATTATTTACAGTGGGGTTGAAGTACAATTATGCACAACCTTTTTAAAATTACATCTGTACATTGATATTCCCACTTGAAACGTGCATAACTTATACAATAACAATTTCAACTAATAAATATAATTAATATTATAAAAAAAACTAATAAATTAATCTAATTATTAACTAAAGCTACTTTCGTAACAGTATGTATGTAGTAATCGGCCCTGATTATAAGGATGAATCAAAACTTTTTTACTATTTTTTTCTAACTAGTTTTTGGCTGGTGTTAAAACATAACCGAGCGTGGCTTGAAAGAACATTATGGCTTCAAGTCTGGCCTCATTATCTGTTCTTTCTTTTTTTTTTTTATTATGCGGTAGATATTCCCTGTTATTCGTAGACATTCGAATTTTAGCCTTGATTCGGCTAGTTAGCCGAGCTTCACATACGAAGTTTTATGCTCTCTTTTTCATCGTCGGTAATGAATCGATACAAAATGTCTTAAATTATTTCGTATATCGGCCGCAAAAAATTGTCTTTTGACATCTCTCAGCTTCAACTGCAGTTGTACCTAAATTTCTGACTTTTAGGTGTATTTTGTTTTGAAATTGCTGCTTGATGGGCTCTCAATGATTTTGCAAGTTTTTTTTTTTTTGAGTTGAGCACGAATCTTTGTGGAGTAGGCCTCTAAATCATTATTTTTAAATTTTTGCGTTGACCTAGACGTCTTGTCTTCCGTGTTTAAATCACCACTTCTAAGACACAGATACGTTAAAACCATTGAAACATATTCAGAAGAAGCTTCGGTGAGCAATTGAGATGCTTCAGCTTAACTTTTTTTAAATTGAAGAGGTCAAGCAAAACTTCGCTCTTTGTTGACAATGAGTTCGACATTCACTTGTTCGCACTATTTTGTGCAGTGATGCCAACTTTTTGAGAGCAAAAAGCACTTTAAGATTTAAAAAAAAGCACTAAAAAGCACTATTTTGAACAAAAAAAGCGTTAAAAAGCACTAAGCCATTTTTACAATTTAATTAAACACAAAACAAGTTGCATTCGGCTGTGCCGAATATTATTTTTTATTTATTTATTTATTTATTTGTCGTTCCATACACAAGACTAAGAGTCTCATATTGCAGTACGGAACTAATTTTTTGCAAAATGGTGTAATGTTAAAACTTAAATCTATTTACAAAATCATCAATATATATGTATTAAAGAATTAGATTATAAAAAATAATAAAAATAAATTAAATGTTAAAATACAATTTGGTTTAAGGATTGATGTTTGACTAGTGACGTCAGCAGTCGTCGATGGCTGCGAGTGTAAGACGGCAAATCCATCTGAGGAGATCGAGTGGTTGCGATCGAAACATGTCATGGTAACCTGCCGGCCAGGGTTCGAGCCCGAGCCACGTCAAGAATGAAAGATTATCAATAACAATTTTAATTAATTTTCATGTTGTAAAATTCCTTTCTTCATAAAAAATAATTTAATAAAAATTAAATTTCATGAACTTAAGCCTAATTAAAAATATTAAAAATTTGGATTAAAAACCATAAATAGTTCAACAAAGTAACCACAATACTAATTATTGTTAAAGCTAAGGCACGAGCTCTATGTGTACATTTGTCCTTCAAGTTGTGCTGAAAAAGGTCAACGGAAAAGAGAAAGACAAAGTAAAAAACAAAAAATGTACTTGGACTTCAAGAAAAATTCTTGACGAAAGTACGAAAAAACAGAAGTAAAGGAAAAAACATGTAAAATCAATTAAAATGGATAATCATTCAGTAAAGCAAATTTCGATCTACCAAATGTTAAAATACAATTTGGTTTAAGGATTGATGTTTGACTAGTGACGTCAGCAGTCGTCGATGGCTGCGAGTGTAAGACGGCAAATCCATCTGAGGAGATCGAGTGGTTGCGATCGAAACATGTCATGGTAAACTGCCGGCCAGGGTTCGAGCCCGAGCCACGTCAAGAATGAAAGATTATCAATAACAATTTTAATTAATTTTCATGTTGTAAAATTCCTTTCTTCATAAAAAATAATTTAATAAAAATTAAATTTCATGAACTTAAGCCTAATTAAAAATATAAAAAATTTGGATTAAAAACCATAAATAGTTCAACAAAGTAACCACAATACTAATTATTGTTAAAGCTAAGGCACGAGCTCTATGTGTACATTTGTCCTTCAAGTTGTGCTGAAAAAGGTCAACGGAAAAGAGAAAGACAAAGTAAAAAACAAAAAATGTACTTGGACTTCAAGAAAAATTCTTGACGAAAGTACGAAAAAACAGAAGTAAAGGAAAAAACATGTAAAATCAATTAAAATGGATAATCATTCAGTAAAGCAAATTTCGATCTACCAAATGTTAAAATACAATTTGGTTTAAGGATTGATGTTTGACTAGTGACGTCAGCAGTCGTCGATGGTTGCGAGTGTAAGACGGCAAATCCATCTGAGGAGATCGAGTGGTTGCGATCGAAACATGTCATGGTAACCTGCCGGCCAGGGTTCGAGCCCGAGCCACGTCAAGAATGAAAGATTATCAATAACAATTTTAATTAATTTTCATGTTGTAAAATTCCTTTCTTCATAAAAAATAATTTAATAAAAATTAAATTTCATGAACTTAAGCCTAATTAAAAATATTAAAAATTTGGATTAAAAACCATAAATAGTTCAACAAAGTAACCACAATACTAATTATTGTTAAAGCTAAGGCACGAGCTCTATGTGTACATTTGTCCTTCAAGTTGTGCTGAAAAAGGTCAACGGAAAAGAGAAAGACAAAGTAAAAAACAAAAAATGTACTTGGACTTCAAGAAAAATTCTTGACGAAAGTACGAAAAAACAGAAGTAAAGGAAAAAACATGTAAAATCAATTAAAATGGATAATCATTCAGTAAAGCAAATTTCGATCTACCAAATGTTAAAATACAATTTGGTTTAAGGATTGATGTTTGACTAGTGACGTCAGCAGTCGTCGATGGCTGCGAGTGTAAGACGGCAAATCCATCTGAGGAGATCGAGTGGTTGCGATCGAAACATGTCATGGTAACCTGCCGGCCAGGGTTCGAGCCCGAGCCACGTCAAGAATGAAAGATTATCAATAACAATTTTAATTAATTTTCATGTTGTAAAATTCCTTTCTTCATAAAAAATAATTTAATAAAAATTAAATTTCATGAACTTAAGCCTAATTAAAAATATTAAAAATTTGGATTAAAAATAAATTAATTAATAATAATAATCAAAAGTAATTATTTTATTAAAATCAAATAGTATTTTATTAAAATCAAATAGTAATTATTGTTAATTAATCAAATGTGGAAAACAAATTAATTATAGACTTTTCGAACTCAAGTGCGTTACATAAAAGTTGAGAACAATATGGAATTGAGTTGCAGAGATGAACGGCATGGATAAAGAATTGCCACAATGATATAAGGCTATAATGTCTAAATGGTATTAGTCTTCTTCCTCTACTTTCAATATTTGAGAATTTAAGTTTTACATATAGATGTTCAGGCTGTTTCATGTAGATGATTTTGTGTACAAAAATTAAGATACGCGTTTTTAGCAGATCTTTAAAACAAATGCCATATAATTTCATTGCAAATGTTGAAACTCGTGCTCGACGTCTTAACCCATAGACATAACGAATAATATTATTAAATGTTACATTTAGTTTATTTTCACTTATTGCGTCACAACTTGCAAAAAGTTCACAACCATACAACAAAATGGGTATTAAGTACGTTTTAGCAAGTAGTATTCGAATTTTGATTGGTGTGCAGTATTGAGTTCGCCAAAGTGTTCTTACCATGGAAAACGTTCGACCGCATGCATATTTTATATGGTCAGACCATGTTAATGTGTTATTAAAAATAATCCCGAGGTTTTTTGCTGTGTTTACAATTTCTATGCATTGATTATTAATGGAAATATTGGGCATAAGGTTAAAATCAATTTTTGCCAGACGTTTACGTATAATAATACATTTGGATTTTCGGGGGTTAATTCCAAGACCATTTGCAGATGCCCACAAATAAATTTTATGTAGTTCTTTATTCAAAGTACTAACACACTTATTCAGCGAGGCTTCATTACAACTGATGTAGAGCTGAACATCATCTGCATACATTCTTATCCCACAGTGCTTGAGTACATTAGGGAGATCGTTTGAGTACATCGCAAACAGTAGTGGGCCTAATATTGATCCCTGTGGAACACCTCTTTTAACGGGTAGTGATACTGATGTCTTGGACGTGGTTTGAACATACTGATATCTATTATTGAGATATTTTGACAAAAGGCAAACTGCGGATGACGAAAAATTAAACATTTTTTCAAGTTTCAGGCACAATATGTCATGGTCAACAGTATCAAACGCCTTGGAATGATCAAGCAAAACTAAAAACGTGACGTTACCCCTGTCAACCTCTTTCCTTATCTCCTCAGCAACGTCTACCAGGGCAGTTATGCAGCTGTGTTTAGTTCGAAAACCAGACTGACGATCAGTTAATAAATTATTATCATTTAAGTAAAGAGTTATTTGGTTATGCATTAGCCTCTCAAAAACTTTAGAAAGGAAAGGTAAAATAGCTATAGGTCTGTACTCAGAGCTTGATTTAGGTACTGGTATAATTTTTGAGTTTTTCCATTGAGTAGGAAAATGACTTGTAGTAATAATTTTGTTAAAAAAAAACGTGATGAACGGGATTAATTGTGGGAGAAGAAGTTTAATAAATTTTGGATGAATTCCATCAGCTCCTACAGCATTAGATTTTATGGATAAGCAACTTAACAATACGTCACATTGATCTACACTTTTAAAAAAGAATTTGTTGTTCTCAGAAACATTATCAAAATAATTAATATTAGTGTAGTAGTTGCGATCAGCTTCAACTATCGGGATATTCAAGAAAGTTTGATTTATACTATCAGCATCAATTGTACACATTTCATGAGTGGTTGCTTTGCCAATACCAATTTCACGAATAGTTTGCCATGTCTTTTTGGATCCCAGGGCACACGAGAACTTATTAGCGTAGAAATCGGATTTAGCCTTCTTTATCATCTTATTGGTTTTTTTCTTGCAATACGGTATTCATTTAAAAGGTGTGTGGTTTTAAATCGTTTCCATCGAGAATACAATAAATTTCTATTGAACATTGCTTCTTTGATGTTGGAGGAAAACCAAGGTTTATTCTTCTGACTGACGGTTTTAGTTATCAAAGGGACTGTTTGATTAAATATATTACGTAGGTTATACTCAAGAAAGGAAAGCTGATCATCCACAGCAAGGATATAGTATAAACAACTCCAGTCAACTTTTAAAAACTCATTTTCCAGTGTTGCAAAATCAGTATTTTTAAAATCACGAAAAGTAATTAACTGGCTATACCTCCAAAATTAAAAAAAAGGCGACGGCGTTGTTGGGTGACCATTTTCATTTAAAATTAAATAATAAAAATATTTAAATTTTTATATAAACATTTTTAAATGTATTTTTATTACCTTCAATAAAATAATATCATCCAAATCATTTGGATCATCATAAGATGAGTTTGAATTGGCCATAAAAAAAGTTTTAAAGTAATACAGTGCGGGATCGATTTTCGTAACTCGAAAAAATCTGGCCTGTTGCAATTACCGAAAATTTTCAATGACCGACCATTGATTATAAAACTTAATGACAGCCCATATTTTAATAAAAAACCTTATATTTTATCGGTAAAATAAATCTATATTAAAATCGTGCAAAGTTTAATAAAACAATTGGCGTATGATATTATCCAATTATTTTAACCTCTGTACGCTTCTGAATAAAGACCACACATAAGGTGTAAAACAGAAAAAACATGTATGTTTGCATTCTGATACTTAGCCATACCTTTTTGCAATAGCACTAGAGGTAGAAGTGCACAGCACGCGGTTATTTGGAGACGAGTGTCGTGCGTTTGAAAACTAAAGTGCATTAAAATGGCCGGTTACACAACGCTCGTTATAAAAGTATTTTCTGTCAGCTGTTTTTAATTTACTTACACTTTTTGTATACCAAGTTACGGCTCTTTTTTTGTTTTAAAAGTGTTTGCGTTCTTTTGTACGGTTTCCGATTGCATGATTTTAAACTCTTCAATACGTTTGCAGAACATGACTCAAAATCGTTGTTTATTTTTCAATTTACAATTTCTAATATTTTCCAAGTCATTTTCTATTTTTGAAACAGTGTCGTTTTTATTACGACTACTAAATATAATGTTAACGCTAAAAAGTGTAACGTTTTGTAAAATTTCCAAATTGCTAGGAAGCCTAGCTCTAACCTCGTAAATAAAGTTTTTAGTAAATCGAATGCAACTTTCTTGTTTCACTTTTTTTATCATTCGAAATCTTAAAATCTTTACAGGCCTTCTCAAAATTGTACTCCAAATATCAAATCTCATCTAAATCATCCTCTATATAATTGAAGTTTTAAAAATTGAAGAAAAAAATAAAAATTGTAAAAAGCACTAAAGGCAATAACGAAAAATTGAAAAAGCACCAAGTTAGTGCTTTTCCTTAGTTTGGCACTATGGATAAAATTTTGGCGTTTTGAGGCATCAAAAAGCAACATAAAATAGTGCCAAAAGCACTAAGTTGTCATCACTGATTTTGTGCTTTGCTGACAAAAAATTCGATATTTTCAAAGCGAAAAAAAATTGGGGTTCACACTATTTTGTTTAATGTTTAAGCGAAAAAAATGCAATATAATTTATTTGAAACACAAAACCTGTTTAAAAATACGTCGTCTGTTGTGAGTTTAAAGTTATACTCCTGATTAAAACAAAAATAAATACCTGCCTATTTAAGAAAATAAGATGACTTTTAACCCTAGAAAGATAATCTTCGTTAATTTTAAGCATGCACTTTAGATTTATTGCGATTTCTTTTTTAATAGCATGAGTCCATGGCTGTGCACTTCAGATATTTCAGTCGTTATGTAGACCTTTTGTGAGGCGCACACGTCGCTTCGGTAAGTATTGCCAATTTCGAAATATAACAAGTTTGTGAATCAAAATGACGCAGAATACGATTTTTACGTTGATAACTGAAGATTTTGTTTACTGAAGAAGTTGTTTTGTTTTTTTCTTTCTCGTAACAAATATTTTAAATTTCGATATTATTATTTAATATATTGTTACGAAAGTAACTGTAGTTTAGAATTATTTGTAATTATTGGTTAAGAATTAGATTAATTTATGTGTTATCTTGTATTGATTTGTTATTAAGTATTTGTTAGTTATTTTATTAGTTTACATTGTTATTAAAAATTGTTATAATTAAGTACACTTCAATCCCAATGTGCAGAAAGCCCTAGAAATGATCTTTAAAAAAGCTTTAGTATAAGTGGTGAAATTATGTAAACATAAGTGCCGCCATATATCATTATAGACGATAGAATGGTGAATAGTAAAGCCTCAAACCTTCGAGAAACATTTCGAATGTTCTAGATGGCTGGATTACAGTATAAATACTTGCGGCGGCTAGCATCAAAAGACAGTGTTAGTTCAGACTTTGTCAAGTTTACTATAAACATTGAAGAGTGTTGATTACAATAGTGAGTTGAAAATAAAAGCTGTAAATTTCGGTTGTTAAAGTGACTACCCAATAAAAAATTAAGCTTCCAACGAAGCAGGTTTGTAAGGGAGAAACATAAAAGTTTCGCTTACCATTGCGCTAACGGAAGATATGAATTTTATATGGCGAGTTCCCACTTTGAAGCAATACATTTTTGTTACATAAAGCGCATTATTCAGCGCACATAAAAAATTGTTGGATGTAACGATCAGCTTTACACACTGAATGTTTTGATACAGTTATTTTTTTGTATTCTCCCTTACAAACCTGCTTCTTGGTAAGGGAACGCCGTAGCGCTTGAAATGTTATTTTTTTAATAAAAGTTGTTGAGAGTTCATTCACTTACTTTACTGCATTTCTGTATGTCTTATTGGGTAGCGCATATTTGTGCGCTTATTTTTTTAAATGTACCTTTAGTGCTTCGCAAAATGATAAAATTTTTTATTGGGTAAGTTCTTAATAAATAAGTGGTAACATTAAAGTGTTGTGTTTATTTAATTTTATTAAAGTGCAATTAAGAACTCGAAACGGTTTATTATAAAGGAAATAAACCAAAACGTTATTGAAAGGCAGTAACGTAACAATATGTATGTATAAAAATATAATCCACATTAGTTTGTTCTTAAATAATCAAAAAATACAACAATTTAGCAGATTAGAATAATGCGCTAGTTTTACGCATGATTATCTTTAACGTATGTGGTGATATGATTATCTTTCTAGGGCGAAATATATTCCAAGTATCAGTGAATTGTCCCCAGGGATAACATTTTTTCACAAATTGAAAATATTTTCATACAAATCTAAATTGTTAAACTTTCTTTTCATAAAATTAAATTTTAAATAAAAAAAAACAAATTTTGTTTTTATCATTCACTCAACCATCATGACATTTGTGAGTCAATGAAGTTTGTTATTGCTGATGTTGCTGTTAAGCACTGTTGCATGCGGCATATTGCATACAATAATATACGAAAATATTGTTGTTGTTGCCACACAAGTAGTCATCAAAAACAAGCAGCTACACTAAATTCACACTTGAGAACATGCCACACACTTAAGCTTTTAAATGAAGCAGCTAAAAACAGAAATAGCAAAATAGCGCTAGTCATACATTTTAACTTTTAACATATACGTACAACACACAAATCTGCAACTAAAATGAACAAATACACACACACACACACACACATGAAGACGTGGTGGCATGAACGATTTTGACTAGATTTACAATAAGAAATAAACAAAAAAAGAATATTTTTATAACCAAGAGCAAGGCAGCAGCTAAATAAAATAAAACTACAAAGTACTTGTACTTGCAACATAAAAATACACACAAGTTGCATTAATAAAAAACATGTACAACATACGAAAATAAAAAAAAAAAACACAAAAACAATAAAAGAAAAGAAAAAACGGCCATGTTGTTCAACTATTAGATTCATGCAACGCATTGGTATTTCAATTAAGTGTAAAAAAGTGAAGAATACGCTTGGTGGGTTTTTTCATGCAACCAACATATACACACACTTGTAAAAATTAAAAAAAATAAAAAAAAATTATCATGATTGAGTTGAAAGCTTAAAGAAAAAAATCACAAAACTTTGCTACACGATTCTCACTCATCTACTCAACTTTTAACAAAAATTATGATTTTTTTTTATGAAATTGTGACAGTGAAGACACTGACGTTTGGGTTGGTTGGTTTTTTTTTTTTTTTTTGATTTTTTGCTCATTTCAGTTCAGTTTAGTTTTTGTCGTTTTTGTTGCCAGTGGTACTGCTAAATAGTACAGCACAAAATCATACAACAAAAAAAGTTCAGTAGCTGTGTGCTACCAATTTTAAATGAATCTTAAAGTTTCTCAGAGTTGAGAATAAAACCACACAACAGTTTTTGAAATGAATGACAAGTAAGTTGGGGATTTTCAGAATAATTCTTTAGACCAAAAGGAAGTTGTTAGAAGGCAGCAAATGGAAAAGTTATTTTAAATGTTTGTTTTAATCGATTCAATAGAACATTTCGATATGTTTAAATTTGATGTTGCATGTTTTTGTTTTATATTTGTTTTTTTCTGCAGCTTTTAACATTCAGCATCTAACAATCATCATCTTGTGTTTTCATAGATGTTGTTTGTAATATTATTCAGTATTCAAACAGTTATTCTTGTTGCTGGTTTTAGTGGCTGGGGGGAAAAGTTAAGAGCAAAAGAAAAATTAATACATATGTACATATTAAAATCCTATTATATTTCTTTGCATTCGTTTTTCTTGCCTCGTCCAGTGCCATTGTATTTTTTTTTTCATTTTTCTTTTACTATTCATTAATTCTTTCATTCTTTTACGCTAATTTTTATTGCCTTCTTAAAGATTATGTCTCCCTTCAGCTTTCTGTCCCATTTGCTTTTTCGTCATTCTTTTTTTTTCATTTAGCTTTAACATTATTTCGTCTAATTTCATCATATTCACATAATCCTACAAGCTTTCCCTATCCATTGTACATCATTGGACACTTTTGGCTTTATCCATTTGTCTCTATTCATCTTCAGTCCAGTTATGAATAAAACTTCCCCGGGAGTTTTTTCCCATTTCCAATTTTTACAATTGAATTTGCATAGGAAAAATATAAGAAGGAAGAAAACTTCCGGGGATTTTTATTCATAACATCAAGAGAAAAAAACATGTTTACATATGGTCACCTCCAACAAAACTATTTTAAACGAAAATGTTAAGCATAATATGTTTAATTTAGCCATATTATTGTCACCGACAACCATATTATGGTTAAATTAGTCCTCCATCAAGAAGCCACAACCATATTATGGTTGGTTTTCAACCATAGCATGTGGCTCTTGGAAAAGAGGAATATACTATTGTTAATTTGAAAACAAAGTACTGTCATATTTAAACATAGCATTTTTAGAGGCAACCACAATATGGTTGTGGCTAATTTAACCATAATTTGGTCGTCGGTGACAATAATATGGTTAAATTAATAACATTAAGTTAACAATTTTCTTTAAGAACAGTTTTGTTGGAGGTTACCATATTTAAACAATGTTTTTTCTCCGCATGAATAGGGCTGCTTGTCTAAACTTTTCTTCCCCACCCATTTTTACCTATTAACTTTTCGTTTTCCGCCTCACTTTTTTTGTTTCTTACCTGCATTTTTCTATTCATTGCTCCCTTTTGATTATCATTTATCTATTTTTTTTATCAAATTCCTTTAGTGTAAATTTTCTCCTTTTTTTCTTTCTTCTCCGCTTTTATTCCTCTTCCCATGAATTTCCTTTTCTGTTCCCATTCACCTCGTTTGCTCTTTCTTTCGAATTTTGTTCGCTTCACATTTGCTTCTTTTTTAATTAATTTTCACATCCTTTCAATTCGTTTCCACATTCTTTCCACTTTGTTTTCACAACCTTTCCGCCATCTTTAAGTTCCAATTCCTTTCAGCTTGTTTCCAGCTTCTTTTTTATTTTCTTTTCCTTTATTTTAACTTTCTTTTACTTTCACTCTCTTTGAAATTTCTTTTGATCCTCCTTTGCCATTTTTTGTATTCTTTTATTGGTCTTTCTTTGCTCTTTTTCTCCTTCCTTTGGATGTCTATTTCATTTTTGTTGGCCGTTTTTTGTGTTCTCTTGTTCTTCTATTGCTCTTTCTTTGCACTTCTTTCGCTGCTCATTTTTCTGGTTATCCTTTTCTTTTGATTTCCTCCATTCCATTTCTTTTTCTCTTCCATGGATGGCGGGCGAACTTCGTCTCTACTCTCGATGACCAAGAGGGACAAATCATTTTTGGTATCTATTATCACGGGACACTGTGTTATAGGTAAGCACCCTGCAAATAATAGGACCAGTCGAAACACGCGTGTAAAGAGTAGCCCACATGGGACCAGGACTAGTCCAAAAGTAACCCAAACGTATGGAAAAAACATGGTCTATTTAACATTACGATGTCCTAGGGGAGGACCATATAACCCACCTTTGGACCACTTAGGAGTAGTTTTAAAACTACTCCTCAAGAGTATACTCAAGAGGATTAGTTTTGAAGCCGTTTAAAAACGAAAGAATGTCGTTAAAAAACGAAGACATGTCGTCTCACTACAAACACTTTTTAAGAATGGCATGGTCCATGCTTGCATTACATCGGACCAGTCCATGGAGTAGTCCATTTTATCAAAATGGATCAGCTGGTCCAATTTTATTTGCTGGGCATGCACAGTAAAAAAAATGTTGTGAAGTTTGTAAAACAGAAAAATAGTATTTGTGTCACGCCTCAAAAAATAGCGCTTTTTACTTTTTATATGTAGCGCCGCCATTAAAAGTCCGTTCGCAACATATCGTATATCATGGCTTGGTATGACTTCATTTTTACCTTTGTCCGACATCAAATTATGGGCGCCAAATATGCCATCTCGGATCCTTCCCTCTTATGTTAAATTTTTTTCACTTGCCAAGAAAGTCCACAGCTGTGATAACGAAAGTGAGGAGGAGAACATAGAACACCTTCTCTGTTACTGTCCTGCACTGTCGAGATGACAACTATCCGAAATGGAATCTGTGTGGGTTCTGTTTAGCGGAACTCAATGTTATCACCATGGATCATTAGGTCGTAGTGTGTCAGATAGATAATGACTGTAATTTCTGTCTAACCTAACCTAACTTTCCTTTCCTTTTTTTATATTAATAGCTTTCCTCTAAAATCGTTTTATATTATTGGCCAATTTCACCAATTCTATTTAAATATTAATTCATATTTAAATATAGTTTTTCATATAATTTTATTTTTTTTTATTTGACATGCAAAACGAATTTTTAACATAAAATGATATTTTAATAAATCGGTGAAATCGGCCATAAGAGTGAAATAAGTTTCGTGGTTTTTGATTTATAATATTTGCAGGCAAATGCTTTTCACCCTAACCAATAAATGCTTTGGCTAACAAAACTATTTAAAATTCAGACAACAACAATATGCAACAATTTTTTATTTTTTGCCTCTCTAGAGTTTTTTGAAAATGTCACATAGATCGATTTGATGGTATGAAGAAAATAAACTGAAAACAACAACAATAAAAAAACAGAACAAGCTATTGTTTTTTGAAGTTTGGATTTTTTTTCTTCATCCTGATGTTGAAAGGCATTACACAAAATGTAAATTTAAATAAATGATGGACACCTTGATGGTGCCACATACATAACAACAGCTACAGCTAAATATGCAGCAGCAACAACAACAACGACATTAAGACAATCATCATATAATCTCATATGCACAAATACTACAAAAGCAATCAATACTCGTATAGGAACATGAAGACGGACAGTCAGACAGTCAAACAAAAAGCAATAAATAATTGTTTATAATACAATCATTATCAACATCATCGTCATCATGAGCAGCATAATTATAATAAATGTTATTGTTAGTGTTGTTGTTGTTGTTGTCATCATCTGTATAAAAACAACAAGAAGCTGGCACTACAAACATCAAGTTGCTCTCTTAAGTCTTTTGTTTTAAATATTTCTTTACAAAATCAATAAGTTTCAAACATACACACGCACACATACACACATACACGAACACTTTTATTCTCATCAATACAAAAAGAGTTAAAGCATTTTTTTTTTTTTTTTTTTTGAACGATGTTGTTGTTAACATTATCATTTTTGTTGCCCGTTTACAAAAAAAACAAAAAAACTTTCAAGTCTATGTTGCCAACGAAACGAAAAGCAGCAAAAACTTAAAAAAAAAATTATTGAAGTGGACAAAAAATTAAAATTTTTATTGTACATGTTGCTCTCTAGTATTTTAATTCTCGAAGGTCATTTAAATGCTTTTTGGCCTGGCTGCACAATAAATGCTTAAAATTTTATAAGAGTATGTGTTTTTAATATTGTTTAATTTTTTTATGGGTATCATTCCTTAAACAATTACTTGTCCATAAGTTGTGTTGTTATTTTAATTCTTTTTAGTAGCTGATAACATGAGCGGTACATTCTTTAATGGCCTCTGTAATTGTACAATGTTTCAGGCCCTCATTTTGCTTTAATCGTCTTAATACTAAAAATGTTGTGGAGAATTTTAGTTTTTGTTGCAAAAACAAAGTTTTTTTTCATTATTTTTTTTACTTAACTCTAAAGGTTTTGTTAGGAATTCTATTAAGTTTCTATTGTAGTAAATTTAGCAAATAGTTTAATGTTGCCCATAATGTTAACACAATTTAAAAATTTATGTCGGCTTAAGGTAAATGGAAAATACCTGTATGTAAAAATGGAACTTTAATCTTGTTTGTTTTAAAGTTTTTAATTTGTAAAATAATAAGGAGCAAAATAAACTTTGTAAGGAAAACTGGAAAATATAGACAAAGTCAGAAATAGTTAAATATTTGGGTCTATGCTGTTGTGAGCAACTTGTAAAAAAGAAGGATTGATGAAAATAACAGAATATGCAAATAAATGTAGATCTTAGGATCTATGGCTTTAATTATTCTTTTCAATCACAGCTCAGGTGGGACCAGCTATTAGTTTCACTGTCTCCCGGGGGTCCTATATATCCTATTACCAAACAGTTTAATCGTTCTCCGAACAACGGACCAAGACAACGAAGATGTTCCGTTGACTCCTTTGGCCAGCTTTTCCAATAGCCCAATGGCACAGAATAACCGCAATTGCGTTCCTGAGGACCAGTCTGGACGGCTTTAAGGCTTTGCAATGGACAAGATCTTTCACGTTTCCTCACAGCTAGTTTCATCGCATCATCTCTGACTATCAATAGAAAAAAATTTGAATGCGAAAACTTGCTTACTATTCGAAAGCGTTAAACCTATATCACATGGAGGGGTCAGTTCTGAAACAAACCAAGTCATTAACTATTTTATATTTTATTTAAACAACAATACAAATTATGTTTAAAAGCTTAGGCACTAGCTCTATGTGTTCATTTGTCCTTCAAGTTGTGCTGAAAAAGGTCAAGAAGGAAAAAAATAAAATACAACAACTTTACTTTGGACTTCGAGAAGAATTCTTGACAAAAAGTAAGAAAAAATAGAAGTAAGGAAGAACATGTTAAGCAATTAAAATAGATAATCTTTCAAAGCAAATTTCGATCTACCAAAGGTTAAATACAATTTGGTTTAGAGTTTGATGTTTGGTTATTGACTGCCAGCAGTCGTCAATGGCTGTGAGTTTTAAACGGCAAAACCCTCTGAAGAGATTGAGTGGCTGCAATTGAAACATGTACGGGTAACGGGTAAAAGCCTGGGATCGATTCCCGCGGCAGTCAAGACTGAAAAACTATCAACAAATTTTAATTCATTTCATGTTGTAAAATTCCTTTCTTCATAATAATTTAATGAAAATTAAATTTGATGAACTTTATCCTAATTAAAAATATGAAAATCTGTATTGAAAATTTTATATAAACATTTTTCAAAACTGTTGCAAAATTCTACGCAAAGCTTAACTTTATTCAGTTCTGTAACGTTACCTAAGCTAACGGTACTAAACACAATTCAATGGCTTAGGAATGGACAAAAAATATCGATATATCAAAATATCCATACTTTTAAAAAATAATCGAGAAATATCGCCGATATTAAAAATATCCATGTATCAAAATACGACTTTAAAAACAAAATCAAAATTTTAGCCATTGTTCAACTGCTTACAATACTATTATTATTTTTTAAAAATTGCATCATTAATTTTTATAATATTACTTTAAAAAAAAAACAGAATTGTACCATTGTAAATTTTCATGTCGACATTTCACGACTGTGCATTCGAAAATTGCTTTAAAATATTCGAAATATCGATACTTTTAACTTATAAATATCTTAACTCTTAAAAAATATCGATTCGATATATATCGATATATTTCTTTCAATTTGCCCATCTCTGCAATGGCTACAGGAATTAATAATAATTAACTTCCTCAAACTCAGAATTCACTGCTCAACAAATTTGGAAAAAAATTGTCTGCAGAAACGAAGCTTTTTAACTAATCTGGGTGCGCTGAATTCGAATCTGGCATCAAAATTGGGCTATCACGGTTTCGTTATAATGTGCTAAATTCCCATTTCATACTATTGACAAACGGAAGTTTATTGTTCATGGGATAAGCTAATCCCATGCGCATTTCACTGGTTGCTTAGGCCAGATCGTCAGGAAACTTCATCCAAAGATTTTAGAAAAACTAAAGATATTATACAAATAAAACTGTTTAGCGAATAAGAATTATAAGCCCCTGTTTTACTTGTAACAATATCAAAGCTTGAACAAAAACAACAACAATAAACAGTGAGTTTATCTTTTCTTACAATCCCGACCACAATTGGTTGCTTTTTTGTCAACTCTAAATGTAGTTGTAAGTGGGTAAAGAAAAACCAAAAATAAAACAAATTTCTTTATTTTATTTTGCCAGCTCAGTTTTATTTACACTTCCACATGTATATTAGTTATCAAAGTTTTTCCTGGGATTCAAAAATTAACAAATAATTAATCATTATCACGTTTTGTTCATTTGTTATCGCATGCTGGCAATACTGTAAAACAGTCAATACTTGGTGCGTTTGAGTACTTTTACAGTAAAATGCAGTAAATGAGTAAACTGAAAAATTTGCTCTCACAAAAAGCTGTTGTCCAAAAAAGTACGCGAACGCAAAATTTGTAAAAAAAAATCGTAAAATAAAGGCAGCAGCTGATGGCAAATAATTGAAGTGTTGAAAAAAGATTACACTTTTGACTACTTTACTCGTTTTCTTATCGGTACTCGATTAAATACCAATGATATAACGCCCAAACGAGAAATGAAATATTCCCCAATTTTTTTCATACATTTTTGTGTGTTATTTCATATGAAATAACTCTCAATTTTTTTGAGCCGTTTTTCATATTTTTGGGAATTATTTCATTCCTCATTTGGGGCTTTCAAATTATGAAATAATCTCCAATGAAATAACACCCAACAAATTTTTAAAATTCGGGGCTTGTTTCATAGCGTGTTTAATTTGGGTATTATTTCATTTTTTATTCGGGGGTTATTTCATTGTTAAAGCTGTTTGTTTTTGGGGGTTATTTCATTTTATTTGGGGCTTATTTAATCTGCTTAGTTTGATCTTTTTCCTTTTTTTGGAGAATTCAAGTAACTGTTTTTTGAAATAACAGTGTCAACATATGAATACAATCTGCCTTGCATGTTTAGTTGAGTTGTTGTAAAACACAAAATGTTTTCAGTTGTGCATCGAAGTTTGGACGTTTTACATAATCTCGTATTAATATTCTTATTATGAATCTTATTATGAAGAAGACGCCTGCAGGCCTCCACACGATTCATTTCAATAATTTTGCGACTTTGCTGTTGGTCCATATTGACTTCATGAAATCCTTGGTGAAACTGACTCTTTTATGAATTTTGGGCATAATTTCATTTTTGTTGCTGATGGGTTTTATTTCATTGGGGGTTATTTCATTTTCATCATTGGGTGTTATTTCATATGAAATAACTTCCAAATATTGGGGGTTGTTTCGTTTTCGTTTTGGGGTTTATTTCATTTATTTTTCGATGTTATTTCATTCACTGCTTTTGGGTGTTATTTCCTATTGTTTGGGGGGTTATTTCCTGGGCGTTATTTCATTGGAGGCCTTTTCGTGGAGCTATTTAATCTTTCATATTTGTTTGTTTTTTATTTTATTTGATTTTACTAATTTGTAGCGGGTTAATTTATTAAAAAGAACATGAATAATTTCTTTGCTATTGATTACTTAAGTACCCAAATACTTCACACTTTTACAACTCTAAAAAATTTACATAACAAAAAAAATTTCAAAAGTTTGTATTTAGCCAAATAAATGCTTCACAATTAAGTTTAACTAATTAATATTTATTCACTTTTTGTTTTGGTTTAATTTTTATTTTAACTTTTCTTTTATTTAACAATTTTTTCACAATTTGTATGCTTTTTATTTGTTACTTTTGTTTGTTTACCTTATGAAACATACATATGTTTTCTTTTTTTTTGATTTACTAAATTTTACTGCAAAATTTTCTGCAGTAAAAATTTGTAAATACTCAGACAAGAACTGTCACTTTTAGCTCTCAATTTATGTTCTCATTTACTGCATTTTGTGTACTCGAACGCAGTTTCGTAAAATGCAGTAAAGTTTAGTAGAAAATAGTAAAAACTTTTGTGTTCTCGAACGCAGCTACTCACACTACAATTTCACACTTATTTATTTGACAGAAGCCCACATTCATTCTTAACCTTCATAATAGAAGAGTTTAAGCATGTTAGGGAGATCGTGTGTTACTGATTCAAGCTTTTTTGCTTTATGTGTGGTAAATATTTAGTTGGAAAAAAATTACATCAGAATCATTAAAAAATGCATATTTACATTATTTTGGTTTTGCAGTCAGAAACTTGGAGGAACCATGGACACCGACGAAGTTTTGCATATTCGCATTTAGATTTAAAAAACAAAAAAAAACAGGTGCACTAAGATTTAATGAAAATTGAAAGAATTTATCGAGGATTTTGAGACAAATGCATGCTGGGAGACTATTGCTGGTCTCTAATAAGTGAAACTGAACCAATAAAATACAAACGACGTTCAAATAACGCCATTCACTTTTGAAACTTCATTGATTTTTAAATAAACTAGTGACTTTTAAAAAAAAAAAAAACGAATAAAAAATTTTTTTGTATCTCTAAAACTTGACGAGATAGAGAAAACCCACTTAAAGATTCGAATTCAGCCCACCAAATAACCCTAGGAAAGATATTTTATTGCTCCCGTTCAAAGCCTTGTTGGCCAGTGATATTTACGAATTGTCTCTTTTGACTTGGTACGCTACAGCTCTGAAACTATTATATGTGGAACCATTCCGATTTATGGTGCTGTCTCCATACGCCATGCAGTTTCCATGTATGTCCTTGTGTCCAGTGACCCATTTAAGGGAAACCATTAAATGTTCCGCTGTCTCTGCCAGAGACTTCTTGCATTCTTCAATAAGCCTCGATTTAATAAATTCATTTTCCAAGGATCTTGTGGCCGCTTTACTATCGGTAAAAAATATAAAATGCCTATTCCCTTAAATTGGCACTTACGCCTTAACTATTTTACTCACCTTGAAATCATTTACATCATTCTACTACTTGTAGTAACTGGTTACATTTCTCGTTTAGCTAACATGCAAATTCCATTATCTTTTCTTATTCGAACTTATCCTCTGTCTTCAGTTCTCGTCTAATTTATACTGTAATGTTTAATTTTAATTTTCTCTTAACTCTTTTTGTTCCTTCTTTATTAATTTTCCTTTGATATAACGTTGAATTTCCATTGCTCTCCAGACAAATGGGCCGCAAACACTTGATGCAGGATTGACAGGCAATTGTGGTCCCGCATGGATAACAGGCATACCTTGTATCTACTATCGATTACTAAAAGGCACGTATCGAGAACGTGACTGCCCGAAATGGAATCCGGATTGTATGTTATCTTTGGCGTTGAATTGCAGAGTATTTGAACTTCGTTGAATATTCGGGTTTATTCTACGGTAGGGTTCCATTTATTATAATGGATCATAACTTAACTCTTTGTTCAATTGTGCCTTTTTCTACTATTCTATTCGGTGTAAAACCATGAATGCCGGATTTTTTGACAAACTTTTCAGCCCCTATTTTCTAACTAGTTTTAAGCTGATCTTGCAGCAAGTGGCCAAGAATTGTCGTGGTGCAATAATAGGCTTTCTTGTTTGGCACATATTTCGGACATTTTTTGGCCAACGCTCGCTACAAAGGATTAATTCCTTGCTATCATCAATCCCGCCTTTAGCAGCTTTAATAGATGGCTGTCATTGATTCGGCTGAATGGCCGAGCATTGCATATGCGCTTTTTGCGCGTCATAGTAGATGCATATTTCTGTAATGTTACCCATACAAAAATGAGTTATTGCTATGGCGTTCTAACTTTGCTCTTCCTATGTTCTGTTTTTATTCCTTTTCTTCCTTTCTGATTATTTTCCTTCTTTCATATCATTTTAATAACCCATTCTTCCATATGAATCAATAAAAAGGAGAAACGTTTTATTATCATTTAATTAAATTAATAATCCTACACAATTATTACATAAACTTTCGATTCCTGCTCATCTGAATTCCCCTGCTGATTGCAACTGTTTGCTAGAAGTTATTCAAAATTATATTCCATCAATACCAAAGTTTTCTTCCATCTTTGAACGTCCTTGAATTTCAATTATTTTTGCCATATTTGTACTGTTGCAGCTTCAAACTTACTGCACTTGCTCTTCGCAAGCAAGACTCCAAAATAAAGGGAAAAAATATATAAATCTAAAAGAAGCTAAAAAAAACTTTCCATGTTAAAATTTTTGTTACTGCTGTTGCAACCACAACTTTTCAATTTCATTACCATTGTTTTGTGGTTATTGCTACAACTAGAGTTTTTCTTTTTTACTGTTGTTGTTGGTTTTTTTATTGCCGCTCGCTACTGCTTACAATATAGTTAAATCATTATGTTCTTTTATCCTTTATGTACTGTAAAGACAGTCAGGGTTTAGGATAGTAATAAAACTTTTGGCTTACACTACTACACACCGGGTTAATCCCAGAATTGGTCAGAAAAAAAGCATTTTATGTATGTTTCTCCTTCAGTGGCTCGTAAATAATATTTTTTTTTTTTTTGGTTTTTTTCTACGTGGTATTTTGTTAAACATAGTTAAATGGAACAGTGTGTTATTAAATTTTCTTGGTGAAGATCAAAAATATTTTCGAGTAATTTGTAAAAATAACTCTTAAGCATTTACTCAAGGTGAATTCATGTAAATGTTGTTCTTTTTTTGGTTGCAAGTTTTGATATTTCTCTCTCTCTCTAAGTTAAGACCCAAATACAAGGATTGTGGTAGTGTTAGTGAAAATGTATGTGTCACACCGACAATGCTGGATGGAAAATCAAAAAACGCACACGTATACGAGTAAATTCGCCTGCTAGACAAGCATTTGACAAGTGTATTTGGCCCTTAAGAAAAAATTACTCCACCTGAAGAGTGAATTCGCCTTGCATTTACTTTTCCTCTGCTTAATGTCCAACGAAATAGCAAAACTCCAGAACTTCTTGTGGGTTTGATGTTTAAGTTGTTAACTGACTCACTAACTGTCTGCTTTCCCTCCTTCTTAATTTTTTTTTTTTTTTTTTTTTTTGCTTGAGAAGACACCCTGTTGTTTTTGGTTCCTTTACTAGTTTTGTGCAAATCAATCAGTTTATGATGGCAGATTTTTGTAGCTCGTTTATGAGGATCATTAAATTTTTTAATACATTTTTAAGGGAATTTTCACGGGTTTTTTCTGCATAGTTTGATAACGTATCAGTAGTTTTGGTACTCTATATTACAAAACACATTATTCTACAGTGGAAGCTTTAGTAAGAAGACTTTAGACAAAGATTTTGAAAGAGTTTCTAGCATTTCAGCACTTTTATTTAAATTATTTTGTTTTAATTTTCTTTCAAAAATATTATTTCTTGTTGAACTAAAGAGCCTCCAGAGTAACCACAGAAAAACTGCACTTGACAGCAGGTTGTTTACTTTTTTCTTTATTGCAACTCCTGCTGTTTGTGTATAGACAAGTTTTTATAACATTTATGTTGTTTCCTTTTTTTAATGTGGCGGTTAAACGTTTATCTGTTTTAATTTTTATTTTTTTTTTTTTTTTTGTTTATGCTTCTTTTTTGATTTTCGTACCATATTTGGTGTTTTGAATTTTATGTTTGATGCCTGTTTTGTGTTTAGGTTTTTTCTTTTAAGAACCAAAGAATCTATTACAAGTTTTGAAGTTATTTTAAAACTTTAAATTAAACTTTAATGAGATAATTTAATGCCAGGAATATTTTAAAATGATTAACCTAAAAGATTCTTATAAATATTCAGTATTTAGGTAACTTAATAATAACTTATCGCGACTGCAATTAAAGATTTTCTGTTAATTGGGACTTTTAATTAATTGCTCTTGTTATACACGGACTTCTTAAATAATGAACCCAAACAAAGGGAAGTTATAGAGATCAACTTTCATTCACGAATTCCTATTTATTTTTATTATTAACTTGCTGACCCAACAGACGTTGTCTGTTGCGTTCGATTTTTAAGATCCTTTAAAAAGATACGAACATTTAAAAGAAATATAAGTCAAATCTGATTCTAGGTAAATCGAAAAAAGTGGGCGGGGCAAAATTTTCTTTCCGTAAAAACCTAAGTTGGATTAATACGAGCATTTAAAAGAAAAATTTGTCAAATCGATAGAGCCGTTTTCTGATTTTAGGTAATTCGAAAAAAGTGGGCGTAAAAGTGGGCGGGGCAAAATTTTCTTTTCGTATAAATCTAAGTTGGACCATGGCGATCATTTTAAAGATAAAATCGTCCAAATTATATAGATGTCATTGGTGGAGCAGTATGAAAATTGGATTTCGCCAATTCCCTCCGCCCGCAGACCGAAAATCAAAAATCAGACTTCACAGTGTCACCCGTCTGAATATTCTAAAGATTTCCTGAAAATTTCATCAAAACCCAGCCCAGCCGTTTTGGAGTTCATACGTTACATGCATACATACATACATACATACATACATACATACATACATGCATACATACATACATACATACATACATACATACATACATACATACATACATACATACATACATACATACACACATCCTGTTTTATATATATAGTTATCAATTATTCGCCTTTCAACTTTGTTCGAATAATTCAAATAATTGTTTTTGTTCGTTCGATCAAGCGATTAAATCTAAAAAATTATTCGATTAATCGATGAGAATAACGAATAAAAAAATTTTTTTTAAAAAAAATTACTATGGAAAATCTTCCATTCCATCCGCTTTGACTTCTTCTTTTTTGATGCATAAAATTTTTTATCTTAACTCCAAATCATTGCATTACTTAAAGGCATCGTTAAACCCTTAAGTCCTTAATAATCCGATATTAATCTGAATTTTCGAAAGGCAGACTACCATCTTCAGCCTAACTTCTGTTTTCAATTTATTCTATAGAACAGCCGCTGTCTCTCTTAATGTATTTTTCCATTAGACCAAGTTCGGCATTCCTCGATGTCGTTGGATTATCTTCCACTACATCGATTTCAATGATAATATTGTGACACTTACGCAAATGGTAAAGATATACATCGCTCATTTGCTGCAAGACCGGCATAACTCAAAAAAATCCATTTCGAGATAAACGCATTTAAGGTTGTTGATTTGCTCTAACTACTTAGAAAAAAAGAAGACACATTCTCTTCAAACTGGGTAAGTATAAAAGATATAAAGATGAATTTAATACACAATATAAAGAAAAACAAAGCGAACAATTCTGCATCTCTAACTTCAAAATTTCATTTTTTGAGTTATGCCGGTCTTGCAGCAAATGAGCGACATGTATAATTTAAAAAAAATATAATACAATAACAACATTTTCTACTTTCAAGAAATGATTCTTACAGTTTTTTTGGCGCTTTATAAGACGAAATATTCTGATTGCATGAATGAATGTCCGTGCTAAAATCATGGAAGAGGACTTGCATTATTATGTCCTCATAAGAGCCAAAAGAACTGTTTGTAACAAACGAGTTTTGCAACTCACCTACTCAATTGTTTGTTAAGATTTGTTTAATAAGAACATGAAATACATTTTTGAAATACAATGAGTACTCAACACGGTTTTTGCGTACTAAATATTGAGATTAATTACAACCACGCTATCGCAACAATATTTTTTTAACTTTCCTAAATTTTGAATAAAATCACTAAAAACGTATGAGAATAAATCAAATTCTAAGCTTTTATTTAATTTATTTCTTAATAAAAAAAAATGTTCGATTAATCGACGTTAATTATACGATTTATTTGTTATTCGAAAATCGTCTTTTTGAAATTATTCGAACAAGAGTTTGGTTTTGTTTGATCGATTAATCTTCTTTCATTCCTTCCTTTCCTTCCTTTCCTTCCTTTCCTTCCTTTCCTTCCTTTCCTTCCTTTCCTTCCTTTCCATCCTTTCCTTCCTTTCCTTCCTTTCCTTCCTTTCCTTCCTTTCCTTCCTTTCCTTTCCTTTCCTTCCTTTCCTTCCTTTCCTTCCTTTCCATCCTTTCCTTTCCTTCCTTTCCTTCCTTTCCTTCCTTTCCTTTCCTTTCCTTTCCTTCCTTTCCTTTCCTTTCCTTTCCTTCCTTTCCTTTCCTTTCCTTCCTTTCCTTCCTTTCCTTCCTTTCCTTTCCTTCCTTTCCATCCCTTCCCTTCCCTTCCCTTCCCTTCCCTTCCCTTCCCTTCCCTTCCCTTCCCTTCCCTTCCCTTCCTTCCTTTCATTCCTTTCATTCCTTCCTTTCCTTCATTTCATTTCATTCATTCTTTTATTTCATTTCTTTTATTTCATTTCTTTTATTTTATTTTATTTCATTTCATTTATTTTCCTCCATTCCCTTATTTCCTTCCTTTCGAGTTTTTTCTTATGTTTAATCATTGATCTCAAACAACTTTTTGTGACATACGAAAATTCCGATTTAATTAATAGAATCTGTATCATTGCTTTTATTCCTCACTGCTTACATTTTGTTAAGTTTTTACCGAACAACTAATAACAATTGTGTACTAAGTGTTGCTTCAACATACCAAATAAAAATTCAATTTTGACCAGCCGCCACTACAGCAATAAAAATTAAGCCAACGGAGCGTGTACGCATGCCCAAAATTTTCGGCATACATATATTCAATGCACCGTTTATGAGTAAAATAAAAAATAAAAACTTTAAAACAACTTAAATATAATACTTCTAAAAATACAATCGTACTTGACATACACAGATATAATTCACAATATACTTAAGCGATGTCAAATTACGAAGACAACAACGAAGGCGGCTTATGAGCTTTGTTTCGGATTCTCTAAAAAAATTGCGAAAAATAAGGAAAAATACAAAAAAGTCCATTCCAAGACATGAAATGACTTTGTAGAACATTCGACGTCTATCCTTTAGTATGAAACAAAGACAATAATGAAGATGAAGTGGCTGATGCTGATAATCAGGCAAGAAGTTGAAGATGATGACGTTGAGTCTCTACGATGACGAGTCACTGTTTTATGTCATTGCACTACAGAGAGAGTTTAGAATAAGATTTTATCCTCTTTGTCTGTTTTCAGTTTAAATTTGTGTTTGCACACATCTAAATGGAGCACAAACGCAGCTGGATTACGTTGAAATCAACATCAATATTGACATTACTGTATGTGTATTTTTGAAGGAATCCCCCGCCATTCTCTTATACCCCTTATTGATTGTTTTCATAGTTCTTTGTTTTTTTTTTTTATTAGCCGGTAGCCCTGGCCTTTACCTTCTTAAGATTATGTTTCGGAGCTTTGTGTTTGTGTTTGTGTTTGTATTTTTTTTTTCTTGCATCATGTTCCTTTTTTTCTTCAGTCTGGGAATATTTTGCTAAAGCTCAATACAAAATTGGTAAAAAGAAAAAAATTAAAAAGACTTCATGAAAGAAGAGTTTAAAACGACTGAAAAAATACTTATTTGTAAGTTGATAGAAATTAAAGAAACTATGGACTTTTTCTTAAAACATAATTTTTAAACAGTCTCAAATGTAAAATAACTCTCACCATCTCAAGTTGAAGACTTCATTAAGTCTCTATAAAAAGAATGTAGCAAGGATAATATATTATTTCAACAAGTAAATGTGGAAATATATAAACTCATTGCATCCCTAAATTGGAAAGTCTTTTTCGACCTTAAGAAGGTCGGTCTATCAATCCTTAGACATACATCGGCAATGCAGTTGGCATGGCTCATTGTGAGTCATAAGCTGGAGATCCACACCAAGCGTTTTCGCCTTCACGCATAACATGATTTGTATACGTTACTTGCGTTCTATGTTTTAAGTTACATGCAATGCTTTTTATGCGGCATCACAACAAGTAAGAATTAAATTTCATTTGCCAAAATCAGCTGATTTGTTCGAGCACTGCTTGTGACGCTTATATAAGTAGAAAGTAAACCTAATTTTCGCATTCAACGGCTTTATGCGTCCAACGCTTTTGTGCATACAACTTGTTACAAATAACTACTCAGATTCTTCTTTTATTGACAGCTGCGCAATCAGCGAAATGCGTGTAACGTGTTGCGTGGACCCCCAGCTTAACAGTTTAATTTCACGCAATCTCAGTAAAATTTGCGCAGATTACAAAGAGTTAAGTGCATGTGCAATAACATAAAAATTCATTGTGTCTTTGTACGCTGCCGTAAGAAGCCAGAAAATATGTACATCGTCGCCTTAGAGTGTAAACCTGCTACCAAACTTCTAGCAAATTTTACAGGGCAGACAAAAAACTTCTTATGTTTTCTTTAAGAAGGAAGTCATATGTATTTTGTTTTTATTTTCTAAAATTCTATAGAGTAGCAAGTAGTTTCTGTAGTTAATTTGATTTGTTCAGACTCAATTAATATCTTACAGCATTAATTCAACTTAAATGTCTATTTTTGTCCATTTTTCATTCTATTATAAAAAAAAAAATTAGCACAATATTCATCTATTTAAAGCATTGGCCATCATGCCAATTTGAGATACCCGGTTCCGAAGTACAACTTTTTCCAGTAAGAGCGGCAAGGGCAATGTATGTATTATAAAACGGTTGAGGTTAATATTTCCAACCACTATGTTCTAAATAGTTTCTAACTTGACCTTTTCGTGATTCAAACGAATCAATTGTGTTCAGTACAGGTCTGTGCTTATGTGTCTATATAGATATGGATCTATCTATGTTTTGAATTTCATTAAAATCGGTTTGAGAGGCAGAAATTGGCCCTATCTCCCCTCGTGGTCCTATTTTTTAAAAAATACATCTCTTTTGTGTCCATGAAGATATGGTTCTATGTTAGTTTTAAATTTTATTAAAATCGGTTTGATAGTTTCTGAGAGGAAGAAATTTTCCCCTATCTTCCCTCGTGGTCCTACGATTTGGCCCATTTTCAATAGGCTTGGTCCTTGTGCTAATAAGAACCTATGACCCAAATTTCTCCAAAATTACGACCTGTACTTTGCGCACAAGGTTACATGGACAGCCAGCCTGCCAGCCAGCCGGACGGACATCGTTAGTTCGACTCAGAAAGTGATTCTGAGTCGATCGGTATACTTAAAGGAGGGTCTAGGACCAATATTTTAAGGCGTTACACACATCAGCACAAATGCATAATACCCTCTCCACTATTGTGGTGTGGGTTTAAACAGTAGAAAACACACACACATTAAAAAATGTTATTTTTGTATGGCAAAAGCTCTGTTTATCAAATCAGTTTTCTCAGTAAACAACGAACAAAATCAAAATGCATCGATTACAATGAAATAAATTTGATTTGATTCGAAATATGATTAGCTAAACGTTTTTAAACCAAAACTGTGATTTTTATCACGTTTTTATTTTTTATGAAACTTTCAAAACTTCAACGATATCTTTGAAACTACTAAGAAAATTTAAAAAAAAGTGTAACCATTTTCAAGTAATTCCAATATATTTAGTGAAAATGCCTTAATTTTGGACATGGCGGTGTATCTCGAAAAATGGAGATTTGATTTGAAATCAGCGACCTCAAATTAGTATAAATGTTCAAGGCCGCAAACTGACTGTTCCCCAGTGTAATATATGGGATACTATTTACCCCGCGAAGTAGGCAAAGATTAAATTACAATTTCTTGCATTTTTGGTGCAAAATCTTTTTTTGCGTTTATGTAGAATTTTGGACATGCAAAATGGTCTTTTTATGCCACCTGGGGTCTAATCCCCGCATTACATACTATCGTATCTAATACTACATTTACACCTACGCCAAATCTAGTACTTACGAGATTTCGAGCCAAATCTAGTTGTTTTTGACTAGATTTCCCATACAAAACAAAATCTACTTCGTGACTAGATTTTGACGAAATCTACTCAAAATCTAGTAGTACTTAATGATGCAACTATGGTTTTTTCAATAAAGCACTAAAAAATATTTCCCTGCACAAGAAAAAATGACATTTAAAAAAAAAAGACAAAACAAAAATTGTTAAAAAACAAATTAAATGTTTAATAAAAACTGTAAAAATATAAAAAAACGAGTAATATTGATAAAATAAATATGGTTGATTATTAATAAAAGGTAATGCAAATTTTTAGATGTATATTTCTTTTTGTGTTTGTATGTGTAATGAAAAAACTTTTAGTCAGTTGTTTTGTTATAAAAACAAAATCTCGCTAATGTCAAAAAAGTATAATGTAAACGCACTAGATTTCGAAGAAGATTTTAAATCAAATCTACAAGATTTCGAGCTAATGTAAATGTAATATAATAAACTAACGAATTTTTTTGCATACGATAGACACTGACGTATCGAATGAAAACTCGATTAATGTTATATCGAGTTACTCAATATCGAATGCTATTATTTCAAATTCAATACATTTCATTCGATATCGAGTTATATGATACCAAAATAAATAATTTCGATCAATTTTGCTCGATATGTACACAGAAAAAATTATTTTTCCAATTCAAACAAAAAATTTGTAGAACCAAACAATTTTTTGTCTGAAAGCGGTCCTATAAACAAATTCGCATATTCAAACAATTTATTTGCATTTTGTTTATTGAAAAAAACACCGATTTTTTCAAACAAATAATTTAACTGAATCAAACAAAAAGTTTACTGAAATTCATATAAATTTCAAACAAATAATTTTGCTGAATCAAACAAAAAAGTTTTTGCACAAACAATGACTGACGCGTACACAAGCAAGCACTGTTGGAGAATTTGAAGCAAAGCAGAGCGGCCGGCTGGCTTTGAGACACATTTTGTTGTTGGAATAATTTTTGAATGAAGTAATATTTATACACACAATGGTTTTCTTCATCACTCACTGTTGCTGCATCCTTTCCTTTGCTAATGAAGAATAAATGTAATCAAAAACGGCGGCAGACCGAATCGATATGTTTTTCGTCATCATTCTATTTTTGTATTTGATGTATTTAAGTAAACAGTTTAAAAAAATTTAATACGGGATTTTGTTTTTTTTACCAACTTGAAACCAACCAAAAATTTATTTTGTTTCTTATAATGTTGTTGTTGTTTAAAAATAGTGAAACGTTTTTTTTTACCTGCTTTTGTTTTTGTTGTTTTTTTACAACAAACCTCGTCACGCTATTTTATCATTTTTCTTATTGCTGTACTTTTTAAAGCGTCCAAAAATAGACTGCATGTGTTTTTTGTTGTAGTTCTTATATTTCACATAAAGAAGTGTTGCTTACGATCAAATAAAAAAATGCAAAAAACGACAACAATAAGGAGCGTTAAATATTTCATACAAAATTATGAAAACTTGAAACCAATAACGCGCATATTATATTTTTGAATAGTTGTCCACATTTTTGTTGGTTAAAAAAAAAATCAAACAAAAATATTAATTGAATCAGAAAAAAAATTTGTAGAAATCAAAAAACTTTTCAAACAAGCGTTTGTTTGAAAATAATTCGGCAATAATTTTTTCTGTGTATCATATGCGGTGATTTGACCCCTGACCGCGTATCTAATTTTCCTGATTTCTGATGATACTGTTATTTGCAATCGTTTTACAATTGTTACTTAGGTGGATTCTAAGCTATTTTTGTTTGACAATAATCTTTATGGAATACTGCTTTCAAATCATTGTATTCGATCTTTATGGTTGACTTTTGTCATCCATGCAAAAATCACCACTTCTTAACTGCAAAACCATCTCTTGCATCTTAATATCGGTGGATCATGTCATGATCTTAGTATTTTTGTTAACAAACTAATATGTAAGTGTAGCCTTCTTCCCAATAAAAAATGTTAACATTTTGCGAAAAATAAGCGCCCAATTATGCGCTACGAAATAAGTCATACAGAGACGCAGTAAAGTAAGTGAAGGAACTCTTAACAATTTTTATAAAAGAAAAAACAACATTTCAAGTGCCACGGCATTCCCTTACTATGAAGCAGGCTTGTAAGGAAAAATGCTTAAAAATAACTGTAACAAAACATTCAGTGTGTAATGCTGATAGCTACACTCACCAGTTTTTAGATGGGTTGAAGCGATGTTTGTGTCAAAAATGTATTGCTTCAAAGCGGGAACTCAACATATAAAATGCATGCCTTCCGTAAGCAAGATGGTAAGCGAAACTCTTCAATTTCTCCCTTACAAGCCTGCTTCGTTTAAAGCTAAATTTTTTATTGGGTTCTTACCTCATTCCCGTAATTATTAGAATGAATTTCTAAATAATATCTATATAGCAAGACCAATGATAATTTACCAAACCTCCTTTGAACTAAACACATCTCCCACAATGTATAAAAAATTATATACTTCTGTTTTGTTTTCGTTGTTGTTATAGTTGTTTATATACTACGTAGTTGTTGGTTTTATTCCGATTTTCTGAGGTTTCATTCTTTCGTGCTGATACTGGAGTGCAACAGTGCGTTTGGTTCGTTGTTTAAGTGAACTAGTTTTTCATTATTGTAGTTTGTTTTTATTATTTTTTTGAAGTTGTTCCTGTTATTGTTGTTGTCATCGTCGTCCTCATCCTGATTGTGTGTGTAGTATTTGTAGTTGTTTTTTTTTTCTTCTTAACTTTATTTAACTTATTTATTCCATATTGACCGGCGTCTGTCTCTTTTGTCATCCTTTAGCGTTTCGAATTTCTCGTTGTCGTCGTAGTCATTGTCGTAGTCGCCGTCTTATTTTTTCTGGTCGGTTTAAATATAAGTTTCCCTTTGGAATATGTACATAAACGAGTGTGAGTGTGTGTGCATATCAACAAAGTTACTACAATAGCCGGACTGGAGTATTTTTTTTTCTAAATAAGTTATTATCGTCTCTGATTTTAATTGTTGTAATTGAAAGTGAATTTTTTTATTGTTCATGCACTAATTTGAAAGAATGCGATAAATGTACACCGAAATGAGATAAATAAATAAATAAATACTAAATGCGAGTAACATGTGATCTTAACTGCCAACTGCTGCATCTTGAGATCAGCTTATTAACTGAAGGTGATAATGACATGTATGCAGACGGGGAAAGGAAGTTTAAAACGTATTTATGTTTATGGATGAGAAATGTTTAAAGAGGAAAAAAATATATTACAGATTACGATTGCATGCTGTGTGCAGGTTTAAAGAAACATATGGTTATTGAAGATGTGATGAAATTGAATTCGAATACTGAATGCATTTCAAAGATAAGCTTTATAATTAAATTATAGAAAAAATTAGCAATGCTTAATTTATAAAACTAAATTCAATGAGGAAGTTTTTAATTTTTCATTGAACAAGCAATTATTTTACTAAAACTTATGTTATTGTTAAAAACAAACAATCCTATTCCTAATCCTAATCCTGTTCCTTTTGACCTTTTTATTTTATCTTAATTTTCATTTTTTTATTTCCATTCCAATTCTCATCATCTTTCATTCTACTCTACTTTTTTTCTTTATTCTTTGCATAATTTTTAACTTCATTCCATTTTACTTCTTTCACTCTATTTCCATCCTTTTCTCCCCAATTACTAATTTTTCTTTTATGATTTTCTTATATAAATTTCATTCCTTAAATTCCTTTCTTTTTTTCTTTCCTTTCTTCCTTTCCATTCATATCCTTCCTTTCCTTTTCTTTCTTTCCTTCCTTTCCTTCCTTATATAAATTTCATTCCTTAAATTCCTTTCTTTTTTTTCTTTCCTTTCTTCCTTTCCATTCATATCCTTTCTTTCCTTTTCTTTATTTCCTTCCTTTCCTTCCTTTCCTTCCTTTCCTTCCTTTCCTTCCTTTCCTTCCTTTCCTTCCTTTCCTTCCTTTCCTTCCTTTCCTTCCTTTCCTTCCTTTCCTTCCTTTCCTTCCTTTCCTTCCTTTCCTTCCTTTCCTTCCTTTCCTTCCTTTCCTTCCTTTCCTTCCTTTCCTTCCTTTCCTTCCTTTCCTTCCTTTCCTTCCTTTCCTACCTTTCCTTCCTTTCCTTCCTTTCCTTCCTTTCCTTCCTTTCCTTCCTTTCCTTCCTTTCCTTCCTTTCCTTCCTTTCCTTCCTTTCCTTCCTTTCCTTCTTTTCCTTCCTTTCCTTCCTTTCCTTACTTTCCTTCCTTTTGCTTCCTTCCCTTCAAATCCATTCTTTCATTTCCTTCTGCTTTGTTTTTCTTTCATTTAATTTCATGCTTTTATTCCCACTTTTTTCTCTCCTTACTTGCAAAATTAATTTTCCACAGCAACACATACTATCTGCGAAATCCTTGGGTAGAACTTGATTAATATCCAGCTTCCCGAATACAACTTCTAAACAAATTAACATTGTCAATTCGGTATTGAATGGAATTATTTAAACAAGAATTTGTGATGCATTTCATATGTACGAAGTATCTGTTCTACCAATAAATTAACATAAACAACAAATTTTTTACAACTTTAAAACAACAAACGGAGACGAAAATCAGTAAAAAAAAAAATTAACGAGAAACACTACAACTTTACAAGCACCAGCAGTTTTAAATCGTGACCAATACAAGCGTTAGAATAGGTGCTAATTTATGTCATTCACTTCCCATTAAATCACTTGCTAACAAAAGCACAACTTCTTGTATTTAACTAGGCAACACCACACAACCAACAGAAACCAAAAGCAAACTCACTCATTCATTCACTTCTCTCACAATTTAACTACAACTATGAACGAGTACTTCACATACATACGTTCGAAACGACAACGATACTTATTGCGCATAATGCAACTTTAACTATTTAAAATAGTTGTGAGCAAATTAATAGCAATAATAATTAACGGATTAAAATGAAGCAAAGATGCCAAGTAATTATGTTTCTTTTTCTTATAATTCTTCCAACATTATATTTGACCAGAAATAAATGATAACACTGTGTAAGTTGAAAAAACTGTCAACCGGGGCACCCGTCGGTCTAACCTAATTCGAGTACGCCGAATCAAGTGGTGCTAACCGTTCTTTTTGGTGAGTTCTGTTTTCGAAATATACCGTTATTTCGAAAGTCGAGGAAAATGGCTTAGCTTATTGAATAATTCCGAATTTCCGCAATAAATTTACCTTTAAGCAAGGCAACACTTTTTTCTACTCTGTGCAGTTGCTTTAGAAACATGAATATTATTTTTTTTTTTTTTTGGCAAAAAAAGTTTTTGCAAAATTTCGAAATTTTTGTTTATTAAAACGGCAAAAAAACAGATTTGCTCTCAATTTTTTTACATTTATTTAAATCTGTCTACTACTTTTGAATTTATTTACAAAAGATAAATTTAGGAATTTCATAAAACGCCATATTTAAATGGAAGCCCTCTAAGGGGTGGTGATAAAGGGCAAGTATGTTTTGAGCAGGGCTGTGCAGTCGTCAAAAAATAGTTCTAACTCCCTTCGACGTCATCCGCTGAAATTTTTAAAGTACGACTCCAATTCCAGCTCCGACCTCTATTGTAACCTTGATGCTAAATGTATATAAGACTGGTTCTTATTTGACTTTAAACTCTTTTTTTAATGCAGCACCTTTCAAATGGTTAAATATTGCAAGAAAATTATTCTATAAAAATTCAAATTGATATTTCAATTCTAACACGTGCCGTGCCGCATTGAGCTTTTGTATAGTATATTTATAATATAGTTTTGTTTAGTAATTTACATATGACGTCAAAATTTTTAAAGCAGACCGAAAAATTTTGAAGTCGGAGTCGCGAGTTTTTGTGGGTACTTTGGCTCCCGTACAAAAACCCCAACTGCGACCCCACAGCCCTGGTTTTAAGAAAACGACAAAAAGTTAAGGACAAAATACTAACTAATGGAGGTCGGTCAAAAATGTTATCCCCCTAGGGGAGATACCAGGGCATTTATGGGTCTTTTTCTTCGCGTTTTTAATTACGCGAATATATGTTGTGCAACATCCTCCATTTTCGAAATATCGGTGTATCTCGAAAACAAGAGTTAACCTAAAAAAACGGTTAGCACCACTGGATTCCGCGTACTCGAATGAGGTTAACACGCCAGGTGCCTGGCATGACAAAAATGTATAAAATTCCACCACAGTTTAAATTACTTTCCACTATTGCTCTTTCCTTTAACCAAACTGTTTACGCAGCGCTTTGATTCTGTTCTTATGCCAGTGTGTAGTTGCGTTCCTACATGTGTGAAGAGTGTGTCTGCTGCATAAATAAATATATTGTATTGACTTTAGTGATGCCTGCTGCCTGTTTGGATTTGCTGTCGATGGTTTACAACTAATTAAAATGAAATATTTTGGATACGCAGTCAACATGCATTTAAAATGACAACGCATTCAAAAAAGTTTTCACATACGCACTCGGATGTACTGTATGTAAATAAAACACTCATTCAAACATTTTAGCTTTGCCATCAGCACACATACTGGGAAATAATAGTTTGTGATTATGCATGAATGTAAGTTAAATTTTATTAAATTTGTACTTTGCATCAGTGTAGTCTACATAAGAGTTTTGAGCACTATTCACACTGCTGTATAAGAATGAAATACATGCTATTAGTAGCTAATTGTACGCGTGCTCAAAGGCACTTTGTTAAAAAAATTTAATACACTTATGTCGCTGCTTCGATTTCACTCAGCACCGAAATAAAAATGTAATGAAGTCAAAGTGTTTTTTTATGTTTGTGGTTAGTTTAACCTTAATGGGCTGAAGTAATTTGGATTAGTATATACATATGTAGTAATGAAAAGTTATAATTTTAAATGGTAGCATAGACAAGTAAGAGTGCTATTCGACTATGCGAAATCTTATATACCCTTCATCATAGTTCGACAGGAACAGAAAGTTATATAAATAAAAACCCGGTGCGCTTTGCTACCTTTTACTGTTGCTGATCTTTTTTATCCATTAAAACCCACTTGTTTAAGGATTTTGTGTATTGACAACCCAGCTATGTGTACGAAATTTTGACAATTTGTCTCCTAGCGCTCTCCAGATATAAAAAAAATGTATTTTGTGCACGCCCACTTCTCCAATCCCGCCCATATTTCGGAGTGCTGTGTATTGATGCCTGAGCTATGTGTATCAAATTTGGACAGTTTTCCTCTTACAGTTCTTTTGATACAAATTAATCTATTTTGTGGCACGCAAACATCAACTACCCCACCCCCCCACCCCTTTTTTAAAAAGGTTGCGTATTGATAACTTAGCTGTATTGATAACCAAATTTGGACAATTTTTCTCATGCCGTTCTTTGGATATAAAAAAAAATGTATTTTGTGCCACGCATTCTCTTTAAATTTCGCCCACATTTGATCGGAAGTTGTGTATTGATATCCAAGTCGCTTAACCTTATTTGGAAACTTTGGCTCATCCGTTTTCCAGACATACATTGAAAAAATTAAAAACAAAACAACAAGAAAGGATTTATAGGTAAAATTAGAAGAAGTCGCTGACTTTTACTCATATCTCAGCCATTCGAGGGCCGCTGCGGTTGAATTTCAATAGAAAACTTTAAAGGAGCATATGTGAGATAAATATGTAACAACCTATCATTCGTTGGATCTTCGGAAAGACCATTTCAACATACTCACGGGGAGACGGACATAATTAAATAACTTTGCTTATCATTAGGATCCGATATAAATATACTTTATAGCAGTGACGTCCAAAATTTTAATTGTGGTTGTATTGCTTTTTATTAGTATTAGTGAATAAAGAGACAAACATTCTTAATAAAAAAAAATATATGTAAGCATCCGCCGCATGTGCACTCGTCGCTTGGTAATCGACGACTGAATTATGTACTCTCGTGGACTAAATGAAAGAGCGTAAGAATGCGTGTGAAGAATTTGTGTGAATTTATTTCCACAATTGTGGTATGGGCTGGACACCAATGCTTTATAGGGTCTAAGACAGAGTCCGCCAAACACATAAATTTACATTTCTTGTTTCTCTTGGTTGTTTATTTTTGAGCGTAATTGTTTTTGTTAGTTCAGTGTTTTCGAGTAAAAATACAAATTATTTTCTCATGCTCTCTTTATTTTCGTGAGAGCGTTCGCACATGTGCGGTGTTTTGCAGATCTCTGGTCTAAGAGCTTTATGAATGAAAAACGTATATATACCCTTTCGTTTTCTTTCACTTTCATTCTCTTTCCAATTTATACCTTTTTATACCCTTCACCACAGGTGGAAAAGGGTATATATAAGTTTTTCATTCCGTTTGCAATTTCTACAATATTGATCTAAGACCCTATAAAGTATATATATTCTGGGTTCTTATGAGGAGGGAACTTGATTTAACCAAGTCCGTCTGTCCGTTGAAATGGATTATCCGAAGACCCCATAAATGATGGGGGCCAAGTTATTATACATTTATGTCACATATGGTCCGGAATTTTTTGCTATTGAAATTCAGAAAGATCGGTCCACAAATGGCTAAGATATGAGCAAAAAACCGCGACTACCTCTAATTTTTTTCCAAAAATCCCTTGTTGTTGTGGTATTTTTATTACTTTTTTATGTATACCTTGAGAACGGAAAAATCCAAAACTTTCAAATTAGGTATACACATTAAGGTTATCAATACACAGAATCCCACAAAATGTGGGCGGGATCGGAGAAGTGGGTGTGGTATCTCCCGTACAAAAAATATCTAACATTTTATAAAAACCTGATTTTTTGGACTGTTATATGACCTATGGATATCCCTGGCATATTAAAAGATCGGAAATCTTGAGTAAAAAATATTTTCTGAAAAACTCGGAAAAATCGGTTCAGATACGAAAAACTTATGGCCAAAATAATAATTTTTTTTGTAAATACCCACTTTCGGGAACCATAGATCTTTCGGAGTCCAAGATTTATAACCCAGCTAACTGGCAAATTTCTTCTTAAACACGTCTGTATATAAATCTGTCAATATATATATATAAGTATATATCGTCCCCTTAATAAAACAATAGTGTATAATTTTTTTGGGGTTTTGAGAAAATCGTGTTTAAAGTTTTTGTCAAATCGGATGTCTATTTAAACCTCATTATCGCGGTAAATAAAAATTCTTCATACTGGATTTTTCGAGAATACATAATACCGTTTCTTGTCTTTAAATTGACCAATTTTTTTTATTCTACGCATCCTTTAAGACCATAATTATGTCATTCAAAGTGCAAGTCCTCCATATAGGCTATTTTATTTTTTATATGTATATTTTTTTTTTTGTTTATTTTGTATGGTATATCTAAACAATTTCGCTTCTTTCCACCTTATAAGTTAAAGAAAAATGACTGCGAGCCACGAGGAATTACATTCTTCTGGCACAAATTTTGGAGATCATGCAGCTTTCGATGTTCGGAATGAAACTATTTCTCAAACAATAGTGTATATTATTATAAGCTATTTTATGAGTTAAAGTTTTCATAAATTGAATTCTTTTTCTACAGACTAAAATGGAGTATAATGCGTATACACTATTATTCTTTTAACAATTTTGGAGTGGCAATTTCAAGTAAAATAGCGCATGTGAGCTTACACACTTATTGAAGGAAAATTTTGAACAAGAAATTATACACTATTTTTTCCAACGACATTTTGACCCACTTTTTGGAAGTAGAATTTGACGAAATTTTGACCAGACATAAAATCAATGATGGAGATTCTAAATATAAATATTGTTTTATTGAGGGGACGATATATTCTGGGTCCTTATGAGGAGAGAACTTGATTTAACCATTAACATAATGCCCAATATGATTTTCGTTATCACCCTTCTTTATTATTTCATCTATTTAACGAAATAATTTTAACAAATAGAAGCTAGGAATTTTTGTGTTTTTTGCTACCTAAAAACTCGCCAAAAAAGATAAAAGAAAACAAACAAACACACATATATGGCACAAACTATTTTATGGAATATATTTCCCTATTTCGGTTCACAACTGAAATAAGTTGATATGTAATTTTTATGTGGTTTACAACTTTGCTATTGCGGTGAACAAAAACATCAAACGTAATTACAACTTAACTGTGTTGAATTTTGTGAACAGTAAACGTGCCATATTTCATTTTAATGATATGCAATTAACGTTCCTTCATGGTTCAGTTGTCTAGGGGCTATGTTAAGTTAGAAACTGAGAGTTCCCTGGTTCGAATCTTGGTTTTTTAAAAAGAAAATTTTTTTTATTTAATATTTTTATTTTTTATGTTCTAAAAACGATTTAAAAAAAATATTTACCAGTTTTCGCTTTTTAAATTTTATTTATAATGAAGTTTTAAGTATTGTAAATATGTATGTATAGGTATGTAAAAATTATTAAGTTTTTGTCTAGATGCTCTGTATTCTGCTCGCACAATGGTGAAGGGTATATAAGATTCGGCACAGCCGAATATAGCACTCTTACTTGTTTCAATTGTTTTTAATTCCCTTTTTTTAAATTTAATTTCTTTTCCACTTCCATTGCACTTGTTGTCGTCTCCTTTCCAATTTCTTTTAAATGGTTTTTTCCTTTCTTCCTTTTTATTTTGTTTTTATTTTTTTACACTTTTTTAACTCCCTTTTGCTTTTTCTTCATAGGAAATGAAGGTTTGCTAATTTTCCAATTTCATTTCACTTCTTTTTACTTCATTTCCAGATCCATTTCACTTGTTGCACTTTCTTAAAAATAACGTTTTAATTATTCCCTCTTTTTTTCATTTTCTTTCTAATTTCTTTACACTTTTCACTCCCTTTTGTCTTTCTATAAAGGAAATGAAGGTTTGCTCATTTAAAAAATCTTTTTTTACTCCTTTTTTACTTTTTTCTCTTATTTTCAGTTCCATATCACCTTCTTTATATTTTTTTTATGTTTTCTTTCCTCTTCCTTTATTTACTCTAACTTTCCAGTTGCTTTTCACCTCTTTTTGGCGACATTTTCTTTTCCGCTTCCTTTCCTGTTTCCTAACGATTTTGTAGAATGGCAAGGAACCGAAAGGATTAGTTTTCTTTGCCTGTCCTATTTTGTTTATGTCCTAAATTCCTTCAACATAGAGGACATTGATTTTTTATGTTCATGCAGAATGTCCATTGTGCACAATATGAGAAACTCAACCCTGCCGGATTGGTGTGTTACCACAAATCAAATCATATCGTTTTTATCGTTTGAATTAGTTTACAAATTTTAGATTTGGGTTATAATGGTCCCTCCTACCCCCTCACTGGCATTAAGTGTTAATATTTTTATGAATATTTTTTTAGTTTTTGGGTCTAAATATTTTGTTTTTTTTAGCAAACTTTTTTTCATAACTGACAGCAATAGGTGTTGCTTGTGGCGTGTTATTTTTTTTTTTTTTTTTTTTTGTTTGAAACCACAAAATTGATGATGATGTTGTTGGTGGCAGTGCTTATGCTGTTAAAGTTTTTGTTGTGCTGACTTAAAATTGACAAACGACATAAAGTAAATGACATTGAAAATGTATGTGTGTAAGTAAACACGAACAGTTACTAATATTTACCCATCAGTTCATGAGAATGTTTCTAAAGTAGTTAATTGTACTAGATGGCCACCGGTTATTTAACAAAAAGGTTTGTTTACTACTAACTCTAATTCCATTGGAAGTTTAACGCCTTTTGGTATCCGCTATGAATTATACCATGGCTTACTTGATCCATTCCTAGGTAATCAACGGAAGAGACAATATACCCTTTGTATGACCAAGAATTAATTTAAATATTTTGTGGACAACTGTCAAAAGAGTTTCATAACTGTTGGGTTTTAAAATCATATACGACTGTGAAATAGATGTGTGTATATTTTTTTGGTTTGAGTTGACGTTTGAGCTTTTTTTCCATCATGCATGTTCTACTAACATTAAATTCTTTCGTCGTCTATATATATTTTTTTATTAATTATTTGCAAAATTTTTATTGTGTATTTTCTTACAACGCAATTCTGAGACAGTTGCATGCCACAACATTATTGCCCCAGTGTGGAAAGTATCTATTGTTTGTTATTTCTTATTTTTCGTTTGTACGGTGAGTTTAACAGTGGGAGGTTAAATGTTCTACTTTTTACGGTAATCGTTCAGTTTTTTTCTTGCTTTTACAATTTCATATATTTTGTTTGTAGTTGTTGTTGGTAAATAGACAAAGTGGCTCCAACTTTAGCTTGAAATAGTGTCATTTATTGTGTGTCTATAATTCCGCCTGTGGTGTAACGAAGGCGTTTATTGGGGTTTTTTCTAGCTTTTTCTTATAATTCATGTCATAGTTTATTTTAAAACATTTGATCAATATTAATTAACGGTGAGTATTTTAAATGATCTAGTATAAAAGTAACTTAACTTGTATCAACTTATTTAGAAAAGACAGAAGCTTTACAAATATTTTCTTGAGGTGCAGAGAAACTAAATTCAGGATTTTTCAATTTAAAGTTAAGGAGATCGAGATTCAGATATCTGAAATTTGGATTTAAAAAAATTCGGGATTTTGACAATTCAGAACGGAATTACATTAAATTTAAATTTTTTGAAATTAGCAATAACACCATAAAGGCTTTATTTAATTTTGTTCCATGAAATTAAAGCGATATGGTCTTTTTGCTCAGTGTGAAGTGAAATAAGGCCATATGGCTTTATAACACTGCACCTGCCGAATTCTGTACCAGAAAAGTATTTATAACCAACAAAAAAAAACACGAGTTGAAGTCGGAAAATATTTAAAAACAATTTTTAAGTCAGAATGGCAAAAAATAAGTAATTTTTGCATTCGACTGTTACTAGCGGTGAAAAATCATTTCTAACTACCCGAAACTAAAGGAAACGTATGTGAAGCCGACCATCTAGCTAAAGCAACTCCGAAGTTTAATCTCCAGCGATCTGAGAAAATGCTCAATGCCAGACGGTGTCAGTTGTTAAAAGAATTTACATGAGTTCACCTGCCTTGCGGCTTAACCACATGGTAATTTTTTTAAGGCCAATTGGGGATTGGACTCCCATGTCAAACTATGCATTTATCAAACGCTCCTGAGTGTGAGCACAACCAACACACACAGGTAGCAATTTTAAGTGTATTATTGGGCTTAAATTATACTTTCGCTCCTTATTTAGGAACTGGAGATATCTTACCCCCGCTGTATTATAATTGTGTAGGCAGCATCTGACACAGCACCTATAGGAATGCGTCCGCACAACTTGAATTGAAAGTGAAAGCTACCATGTAATTCAGGACCATTCTTCCCGCGTTTTAGGAGTTTAAATCACAGCCTCTACTTGATCCTCAACGATACACCTCCGTGAAAACAGCACTCTCAGTGAAAGAGCATCATTCCGTTAAAACGCTTACTTGATGAGACAGTCAACTTTATCCATTTTAACACCATTAACAGCCAGGTCAATCGGTTTCTAAACTTTTCCACACTTCACAAAACCCACAACGACAATGGTCCACAGTCCAAACTCTTTATCTGATCAACTACTACGACTCACCCAACATCCACCAACGCACCTTGAACACCATGAACAACTCGAACACCCAACTCAACCAGTCTCTCAGCTTTTCCCCACTACACAAAATCCATAACCATACACGCACCCGCAGCCGTAATCCTCAATACGCGAAAGCTAAATCTCTATCGCTAAAAATCTTTAAAGTTGATGTAGCAATTTTCGGCTACAAATGCAATTCTGTAACGTGAATTGCTAAATTTGGCAATGCCACAAAAATTAAATTCGCCGCAATTTTAGATTTTAATGGAATCGCTAAAATTTTAAAATTTTGTATTCTCTAAGGAATTTAACGGTCGAGATTAGCTGTAGCTAAGCGAAATGCAGAATACGGCTGCTGATAACTTGATCTTATCCAGAACGACTACTTCTCAGGAAACATCCATCATCGCCCATTTTGATCATCATACAATTGTGCATCTTAAAATCTTATCTCCAGCGCAAAGACGCCTGCTTTCAGGATAGCATGCCCTTGGGGGCCCCAAACAAAAGTGAGTCCGATAGCGAAGTATCGGGGGCTTCTGTCTCCCGTAGCACAACAATAGAAAGGACTTAGGAAAATCCTTCGGTCTCAAAAAATCTAGGCTGACTAGACCAGTTTTACGGCCATAGATTTTTAATGTTCAAGGAAAGAATATCGAACACACAGAAACTGTAATTTACCTCTAGCCCGCTACCATTTCCAGGCATTTGGTCAATTAACAGGTATTAACCACACTTTTATATACCCCAAATTACTCAAGCTGCCTAGCTACACCCCCTAAAAGGCGCAACACATCCTCCGGAGGAGGGGTGGGTCACGGGGAAACTACACCAAACAAAATTGATTTGTTTCAAGGGACTATTGGCTGGAAATCCTTTTATCACAACAATGCTTAACCAAATGATGCCAAACTTCTTTACCACTATTTTGAAATAAGGTTTGCCTGCATATGTAGTACAGACCTTTTCCTGTTCGTCTACCATTTATTATTTTTTTCCGATGCGGAGCACTCTAACCGAAATACGCTTCACTTTAAAATATGGTATCCGAAATTGCTTTGTTTTGTTCTTGCCTTAAAAAAATTACCAAATTCATATGTAGCCAAAAAGAAGAAAACATTTTAAAGCCAACGGTTGGCAATACTTTGTACCACTTAAGGCGAATTCATACAAGGTGGTCTTATTTTGAAAATGGATACAACATTGTAAATTACTTTAACGTTGTGTCAAAATTATACAACACTGTAGTAAACAAATTAGCTGTGTGTCAAAAATATATACTGTCATATTTCATATTGTTTTTAATTTTAATTTTAAATCGTGTGTTGTGGAATGCAATAATTTAAAAAGTTGTGCTTTGAAAACCTTATTTGCAAGAAGTATTGCTTTTTTTATTTAAAAAAAAGTGCAGATGAAGCAGGCCGATTGCTCATGGAATCTTTTTCTGATAAGGTTTCATTGTATTCACGAGTAAAAGTTTTAAACATACATAGTTTTAAGAACTCAATGGAAAAAAAGTTATGTTTATACCCTCATCACAATAGTGGAGTTGGTATTATCCCAGCCAGCATTTTTAATTGTGTAAGAGTCTACTTGGAACCTCATGAACTAGCGTTTTTCATCATCGAAGAGCTCATTTTTAAATCGTAAAAGACTCCTCGCACGGGAGAAACTGTTGCACATTCACATTCCTCTGTGTATTATTTTACAACTCGTGAAATGCTCAGCCGTACAAATGAACTACCTAAATAAGAGCTTCAAGCATTTTTTCATGTCAGAAAATCTTATTTGAAAGATCCTAAAGTCGGTTTGTTTTATTGAAATTGTTTTGAGAATGGAATTTGCATGTTAAAAAAACGCCCTTATTTAGGAAGCTCAGTAATTGTAATATGACTCATACAGGGTAACATTGTAGTTTTTGTACTCTTGAAATAATTAAAAAGTGATAGTTAGGTCCTGCATGGTTACCATTCCAAGATTACTCGTCAAATTATCATCAGAAGATTCTTTTAGGAGTTGTATATTAAATACCATCGCCTACTTAACAGCCTATGCTGTTAAGTGTTAACACACAGGTAGCAATTTTAAGTGTATTATTGGGCTTAAATTATACTCTCGCTCCTTATTTAGGAACTGGAGCTATCTTACCCCCGCTGTATTATAATTGTGTAGGCAGCATCTGACACAGCACCTATAGGAATGCGTCCGCACAACTTGAATTGAAAGTGAAAGCTACCATGTAGTTCAGGACCATTCTTCCCGCGTTTTATGAGTTTAAATCACAGCCTCTACTTGATCCCCAACGATACACCCCCGTGAAAATAGCACTCTCAGTGAAAGAGCATCATTCCGTTAAAACGCTTATTTGATGAGACAGTCAACTTTATCCATTTTAACACCATTAACAGCCAGTTCAACCGGTTTCTAAACTTTTCCACACTTTACAAAACCCATAACGACAATGGTCCACAGTCCAAACTCTTTATCTGATCAACTACTACGTCTCACCCAACATCCACCAACGCACCTTGAACACCATGAACAACTTGAACACCCAACTCAACCGGTCTCTCAGCTTTTCCCCACTACACAAAATCCATAACACCCGCAGCCGTATTCCTCAATACGCGAAAGCTTAATCTCTATCGCTAAATATCTTTAAAGTTGATGTAGCAATTTTCGGTTACAAATGCAATTCTGTAACGTGAATTTCTAAATTTTAGATTTTAATGGCATCGCTAAAATTTTAAAATTTTGTATTCTCTAAGGAATTTAACGATTGAGATTAGCTTTAGCTAAGCGAAATACAGAATACGGCTGCTGATAAATTGATCTTATCCAGAACGACTACTTCTCAGGAAACATCCATCATCGCCCATTTTGATCATCATACAATTGTGCATCTTAAAATCTTATCTCCAGCGCAAAGACGCCTGCTTTCTGGATAGCATGCCCTTGGGGGCCCCAAACAAAAGTGAGGCCGATAGCGAAGTATCGGGGGCTTCTGTCTCCCGTAGCACAACAATAGAAAGAACTTAGAAAAATCCTTCGGTCTCAAAAAATCTAGGCTGATTAGACCAGTTTTACGGCCATAGATTTTTAATGTTCAAGGAAAGAATATCGAACACACAGAAACTGTAATTTACCTCTAGCCCGCTACCATTTCCAGGCACTTGGTTAATTAACAGGTATTAACCACACTTTTATATACCCCAAATTACTCAAGCTGCTTAGCTACACCCCCTAAAAGGCGCAACACATCCCCCGGAGGAGGGGTGGGTCACGGGGAAACTACACCAAACAAAATTGATTTGTTTCAAGGGACTATTGGCTGGAAATCCTTTTATCACAACAATGCTTAACCAAATGATGCCAAACTTCTTTACCACTATTTTGAAATAAGGTTTGCCTGCATATGTAGTACAGACCTTTTCCTGTTCGTCTACCATTTATTATTTTTTTCCGATGCGGAGCACTCTAACCGAAATACGCTTCACTTTAAAATATGGTATCCGAAATTGCTTTGTTTTGTTCTTGCCTTAAAAAAATTACCAAATTCATATGTAGCCAAAAAGAAAAAAACATTTTAAATGGATACAACACTGTAAATTACTTTAACGTTGTGTCAAAATTATACAACACTGTAGTAAACAAGTTAGCTGTGTGTCAAAAATATATACTGTCATATTTCATATTGTTTTTAATTTTAATTTTAAATCGTGTGTTGTGGAATGCAATAATTTAAAAAGTTGTGCTTTGAAAACCTTATTTGCAAGAAGTATTGCTTTTTTTATTTAAAAAAAAGTGCAGATGAAGCAGGCCGATTGCTCATGGAATCTTTTTCTGATAAGGTTTCATTGTATTCACGAGTAAAAGTTTTAAACATACATAGTTTTAAGAACTCAATGGAAAAAAAGTTATGTTTATACCCTCATCACAATAGTGGAGTTGGTATTATCCCAGCCAGCATTTTTAATTGTGTAAGAGTCTACTTGGAACCTCATGAACTAGCGTTTTTCATCATCGAAGAGCTCATTTTTAAATCGTAAAAGACTCCTCGCACGGGAGAAACTGTTGCACATTCACATTCCTCTGTGTATTATTTTACAACTCGTGAAATGCTCAGCCGTACAAATGAACTACCTAAATAAGAGCTTCAAGCATTTTTTCATGTCAGAAAATCTTATTTGAAAGATCCTAAAGTCGGTTTGTTTTATTGAAATTGTTTTGAGAATGGAATTTGCATGTTAAAAAAACGCCCTTATTTAGGAAGCTCAGTAATTGTAATATGACTCATACAGGGTAACATTGTAGTTTTTGTACTCTTGAAATAATTAAAAAGTGATAGTTAGGTCCTGCATGGTTACCATTCCAAGATTACTCGTCAAATTATCATCAGAAGATTCTTTTAGGAGTTGTATATTAAATACCATCGCCTACTTAACAGCCTATGCTAGCTGGGATTCGTTTTTTGCAGATGTTTGTAGCACCTTCAAATATTGTCCTAGACAATCCTTAAGTATACTCTCAGAATTACTTTCTGAGCCGATCTTACGATTTTCGTCAAGCTGGAAGTACTCCACTTCCTTCTTTTTAGGTTTTAGATTTTGCGTGCATGTGTGTGATTCATTTTTAATTTATAATATATAAAAAAAGTATTGAAATTTAATTTGTATTTAAATAAATATTTAAATAGAAATGTCAAAAAAAAGTAACGGCATATCATTTTGACATATAGTTAGTAATCAGCTGTTGCTTTCGTAGCAAGCCAAGGTCACCTTGGATGAATTCGCCCTGGTACCACTGTTTCACAATAAACGTTCAAAATTTGTCAATGTAAAACACTCCAAAAAAAATCGACTTACTACCAAAAAATAATCTTCTTGACAACACCGCTATCTTATTAAAATTATAATTATTATTGAAAGACCTTCCAAAATATTCAGTATACATTCGCTACTACCTTCTTTAAGAAGGGTGAAAAGAAGTTGTTCAGTTTTCTTTTTTTTTCTAGTGACCTTCCTTACTTCCTTCTTTGGAAAGGCGACATTGTTATTAAAGGGAATATTGTTCCCAATTACAACCTGTACCCATGTTCTGTAACTTTAGTGAAAACTTCTTGCATCGAAAAGATGTGAAACAAAATATCCCATCGTTTCTCGAAAAGTGAGAAAAATGTGTGTCTGTAACTCATGTCGAAAACTATCAAAAGAGATTACGTCGTTACGTTATAAATGTCATAATGTTGCACTCGAAGCCGATGTGACATTGCAGACGTTCAGAACGCCAGTAACACATATCGTTGACGGCGACCACAATTTACTTAAATTGAAAATTTTTCAACGACGGCGGCGAAAACACAACCGTCGGCTATGCCAAATTGTGTAAAGAGCGACTTTAATGTTTGTTGTTTGCAAACGAGCTGTTAAAAGCAAAATAATAAAACAATGAAAAATGTGCCAAGAATAAAATATTATTATTATTATTCTTTGCATTTTGAATTGTTTTTTAGTGCTAAAATTTGTTCTCGCCCCATTTTTATTCGTGAGTTTATTTGACAGTTCAAAGCGGGAACTTTTCTCACCAAACAGACACACTTTTTCTGTAAATTGGCGAGTAATTTCCTTACGTGACAGCTTGTACTCGCCAAAAAAAGTTACAGACACAGTTAAGTGAGAAAAACAGCTGTTTGTTTCAATTTATGGCATTTTTGTTTCATTTCACACATTTCAATCGAAAACTTTCTCGACGTGAGAGTTACAGAACATGGGCACTGTTTAAAAAATAAATATGTATGAAATGCGGCTAAATACGGCCTTCTATTAGGCATTTTTACTCATTCTTGTTACCGCTGGGACAAAAAAAAATTTATTTATTACCCTTGAATAATAAAATCTTATTTCAAATTTTCAAACCAAAATAGACAAAACTTTTTTTTTGCATTTAGTGGGTCACAAAAGTACTTTTATTATTGCAGGGAAAACAAAACAAACAGCCAAAAAGTCAGCAAGAAACTTATATTAAGACGATATTAACCGTGTTATTAAGAAGGTGAATAGAATACAATTGACCTTTCTATTTAGCTACAATTAAAAAAAAAAAAAAAAACAGGGAAAAAATTTAAAGAAAGACTTGACAAAAACTTACCTTACCAGTGTTAACAGCTCAATAAATCATTTTACAACACCTGCAAATGCCAATTGGAAAAAAAGTTTAAGCAAAGAAGTACTTCATTAGAAACAAAAAGGAAAATTTAAAAGAAAAATTAAGTGAAGGAAATAATTTTTGTTAGCAGAGGTGAGAAATCTGTAAACTTTAGAATAGATCTAGTAATAGGGCTTAAACCAAAGCTTTAACAGCCTAAACAACGTGCCAACTACTTGGTTTAGAATTAAAGCAGTCTTATCTTCACGTCTTGGGTTAAAATCACTGTTAAACATTTCTTAAGAACCGTTATCTTTTACCACCCAGAACAAAAAGGGATTAGGTTACTAAATTTGACTTTAGGCTGGTGCTAATTTGAGGTTTTAGCTGTTTTTATATTTCCGGGTATGTAAAGTTAATATGCGTATCCTGTATTTTTAAGAATGTTAAACTCTTATGAAACTCTTTGACATTATAAAAAGTTCCAAATTGAATAGAACGTCATAAAACCTAATTTTATCTTTAGGTCTAACAGCATAAAAAAAGTATATAGGGTACGGCTGGGTTCACCTAATAAGCCTTTTTTCTTAACCTTAGTTTTACAAGCGCTAGCGGTAGGTTTCTTATTCTGAAAAAAAATTCGGGAGCATCATAAAAAAACAATTCAATTTCTTTGAAAAGTTTTCAATTTATATTTAACTGTTGTGACAATAAAAAGTACTAACTGTCAGACATACAAGGAGATGAATTTTTCTACCAGAGCAAAAAACAAATCTTAGCACAATTTAAGCAGCTGAATTTTATTATAATTTGTCATGGCAAAATCTAGTTTTAAAAGCCCTCAGAATTCAATCAATTTTTAAACAATATGTGCGTTCGTTTACTTTTCCAGTAAAATCCAGTAGGTGAGTAATATGAAAATGTGTGTACGCGCAGTACGAGCGCAGCTTATATTAGGGAAAAGAAAAGCAGACGTCGAATTTTAGGAAAAATCTAAAAATTATATTAACGATTTCTTTTTGGCAATGACGTAATATTCGTCAAATCTTGATTTTAAGCAAATGCTTAAGTTATTTGGCTGAATTTTTTTCGAAATAATTTCCCTTTATGTGGGATGTCAAGATGTCAAAAACCAAACCGTGCAACTGCTATCATAGTAGACTGCGTAAAACAGATCGTCAGCTCATAATTGGTTTGACCTACCGACCATTTAAAAAATAAATTAGTTAGGTATGGGGTATATATATTTTGAATACCCCCTTTCTGAATCTAAAACCTTTTTAACGAAATTTATATGGATTCGAAGATATTAAGCATTAATTTTTCTCCAATTATTTTAAAGTTTATTAAGTATTGTTTTGCTCTACACGCCACTGTTTGGCGAATGCTGCAAATTCCTTATCCAAAAACGTACAAAATAAATTTCACAAGCAAAAAAAAATGACAACAAAAAAATAAATTTTATTCTTGCTTTGCTTCATTGTCGTAACAAAAAAAAAGTAGAAAAAGCAACAACTCAATATTAAATATTTGACTTCCTACACGTAACCACTAGTTTAATTAAAAAATTGGTTGCATTTGCAAAACGTTTGATGGATCAAACATCATTCAACATATTCTAGGATTACTTTATACAATTATCTTCTTACAAATAAAATTAAATAAATTACTAAAAACTTAAGTTTAATCAATTTACTGGTCACGCTTTTTTGGATTTTTTCGTAAAATATTTGTTAGGTCTGAACATACCTTAAGTTCCTTATGCAGCAAAGAAAGCTAATTTTTTTAAAATAAATTTGGAAAAATGTTGTATACATAAAGAAAGCACTCGGTATAAATCAAGTTTTTTATGATTACTTTACCTAGGGTTTACACTTGCAAGTGCAAGTTCGAAAAACTCAATACACTCACACATTTCTACTAACATCATCACATTTTTCGTACTTGCAGCCCAACTTGCAAGAGAATTTGCTTGCAAGTACATTTTTGACACTTGCAGCAAGTAAAATGACAAATGAAGAATCAGTGTTACCATGGATGACTTTTGTATCAATTTACTAGTACTTAGTAATATAAAAGTTATGTTTATAGCGGATTTTCTGTGTATTTATAAAAAATAACACGTAAAAAAGAGAACAACTATACAACAACCCATCTCAATGGTAATTTTATCATAAATTTCAAGCATTTTGAAAAAAAAAATTGTTAATGAAAATATTTTCTCAGTAATATTATGAAATCGCCACTACGGCAATACTGGAGTCAGAAATATATATTACTTGTTAATATTTTTAACATGGTAATGTTGTTAATCCGAAAAACGATTTTTTTTTTTGTAGGATGTTTTCGCTTCGAGAACATTTGAAAAATGAAGTTACAAATGACTGTGTAAACACTCAAGCTACTTGCAAGACTTTCGGCTTTTTCTTCGACTTTTTCGTTGATAATACGTATATACTACTTGCAAGTAATTACTTGCATGTGTAAAGGCAAGGTTAAGTACGAGTCGTACTCAAAAATTCAAGTATGAATAACACTAAAACGTACTCAAAACAACCCCAAATGGGACTACTTTCGAAAATCCATCCCAGAATTTCTTGAAATAAGTATAAAATTATTAAATCAAGTAAACAAAGATTAAACTTTTCGTTGTGTTTAACCCTTAGGCTAACGAATGTTTTGATTTTTTTAACACATTAAAAAAAGGTCTGGCTAGACTCATGTGTACAACGAAGGGTTGAAAAGTCAATTTGAACTCTTGCTTCTCATTGAGTTTATATTTTTTGTTAAATATGTACATAAGATTTCTAAAGTAAAAACCATATCGGGCATGATGTTGGTGTTTTTTCATTCTGTAAGTTGTAATACGGGTAAGTATATCAATCATTATAGCTTTTTCTTTCTAATTTCTTTTTTGGTTTTTTCAAGCACGAATTCAGGATAAAATCAACTTTATAATACTTGAATCAATCGCATTTTGAGATTGATTCAATGTTAGTTTTATTTAAATCAATCTCATTTTCGGATTATTTCAATCAGGATTAAATATGGATAATTTAAGTATTTTGCGATTGAAAATCCGTACTTGAATCAATCTTTCTGTACTTGATACAAGAAAATCCGTACTCACCGTACTATTAATACCGCTTCGGATTGATTTGAGTACGGATGGATTGATTTTTCTTTTGAGTGTGAGTTTGTTAATGAAAGTTCATAAAAATTTACAATTTTTCTTTAAAACATATGCCAAAAGCATTGGTAAAAATACAAAAAAATTATATCATTTTTGGCATATGCGCCAAACCAATAACGAGCTGACGAGATTCCAAACTATACAAACGATTCTGTTTTGTTCTACCTAAACACATTTTATTGCATCAAATGATCACTGATTGCTAAAAATTCTTTACAAAAAAATCGTGATGCTTTTCGGGAATTAAAACAAAATGTGATGCGCTTTCTGGCAAAAAATAAAAGAAAAATTAAGGAAATTTGCATTGTTTAGGATGTTTCTCGAAATTTTCGGTTGATCCAACGTCGATATTTGAAATTTATGCGCAACAATTTCAAGATTCTGTGTTATATCTTTTATCTAGGTAGGTACAAATGTTGCTTAAGAACATTAGACTTACTGAGCAACCTAAATAAGAGCGAAAGCGTTTTTTGTGTGTCAAAACTTCTCATTTGCATACAATTTATACGAAACAAACCATTAGAATGCGAATTAGAAACCCCCCGGCTGATAAATCTTATTTGACAGATCGCTATGTCGGTTTGTTTTATTGAAATTGCATTTAAATAAAATTTTCATGTTTAAAAAACGCTTGCCGCTTTTGTTAAGGTTGTTCAGTTAGTTTTCTTATTAACAACCCTACGGAATTCATAACGACTAGTTTTCGTTAAGGTAGTTCACAATATATATTCTGTTATTGCTTGTCATTAAGACACTATGCTTAAATCTCGAGATATTGCATTACTAATCATCTAACTGTTGAAAAGTCATGCGAAGATTTGGTGGCTGGTACCTATTTTCTGAATTACACTCTACGGGTCTTGAGTATTTTTAAATCCACACTTCAAAATAATTTTCAGCTTCTTAAATAATTTATTCTCTATTTTTCTTGCCTAATTTTTAATAGGACACTGCTGGTTGAAGTATTGTAAGGTCTAAGAAGATATCCCGGTAAGTGCAGTAATTGTATATAGTTGAACCTCGATTATTCGTATCAAGCATTCTGGATAATCAATTTTTCCGGTTAATCCACACTTCTCCAATTTCTTAACTAAATATCTGCAAATATGCGAGAAAGGGCATTCGGCTTTTTCATTTTATGTACTTTGAGTTTGACTGTTAAAAAATAATAAAAAAATTTTGTTTATGCGCAGCAAAAAGCTTAACATATTGGCCTTCATAAGTTGTACGATCCGAGTGGTGAAGCCAAGAAGAATTGTGGACATTAAAATCACCAGCAACAACGATTTCACTGTCGGGACAATTCTCAAGAATCTTCGCTATTGAGTAGGAAAGGAAGTCGAAGCCCAATAAGGTTATATACCTTCCCGCATTTGGACTTCTCTAAAGAAATCCGAAATGCAAATAGTGTGTATCTATTTTTAATTTAACCCAAAAACAGTTAAATTCCGCATAAAACATGCCCATTGATTGCTGGCATTGATACACAACTTCATTGCGTATCTATATAGCAAGACCCCGATGAAGATTAAAGAGGGATAGAAGGTGATACCCAGGAATCTGAAAATCAAGTGGATCGGAATTTTCAGATACCTGAGTTTCACATAAGGCCAAAACATCAAGCCGGTGGAGACAAACAAGAGCATAAACAGAGAAAAAATTCGTTCTCAGCCCACGTATATTGCAAAAGTGGATTCTAAGCCGACCTCTCCATCACAACATAAAAAAAAATTCAAATCAAACGCAAAGCACCGATATCTACTATGTAAAAAGTCTTTAAAAAAACTGTTTGGTGATCAGTGTTATACCTTCATCACCAAAAAAGTTTAACAACGATTAACACAAAGACATCCGTACTTACAAAAATAAGAAGGACGGTTAAAAAAAGAACACAAAAGACAATGCCATAAAAAGGGTCATAAGAGCCCTGATGTGGTCACCGTCGAAAAAGGGAAATCACTGACGAATTATTATTTTTTTATTGTTGTTGTTGTTTATTGTATTGATAACAAAGTTAATCAGGATTAATCAATGCAAACAAATTTTAATCGATGCAAAACAATGCTATTTTTCTTTTCCGGATAATTGATGTTGCCGGTCAATCGAATCGCTATAATCCAGGTTCAACTGTAGCTGCAAATCCAACCAAATTCATTACTGTTAATCTAAGGCAGTGAAGGGCACACACATACTATCACATTTATGCTTGTGTTGACGAAATAACAACAAAGCAACAGCCGAACGTACATTGTCACAGACCACAAAGAAGTTTATAGTGTACATGTGTCGACGTCGCACAAGCAGCATTTTTATTCCTATGCACGCGTACATAGGATTTGCAAATGTGCCCGTCACTGATCTAAGGGGAAGAAAGGACCCAGTAAAAAAAAATTTCGTTTTTTGAAGCACTTAAGAGAATAAACGCATAATCGCTTCAACAAGAGAGCTCTTTTACAGCAGTAAATGCTAAAGAGTAAAATATACAAAAAAAGCTGCTATTTTAGTGCCGACAAAGAAGAAGTTTTTAAGCGAAAAAAATAGACATATATTATGGTTAACGCAAATGATTGAAAAAAGGCATTTAAACCAGTAAAAGCAAAACCTTTATGAACATGTTAATACAGTTAGCCCTTAAAAAAGCACTTTGGGAGTGCTTTGTTAGCATGTTAAAAGAAGGTGCTCCGAACCGGGAACAGCCCATACAAAAATCAGGCATCCATCAGCAGGTTTGAAGTGATTTGAGGTATGAATTCATACATAAAACCTGCTCCTTTTGGAGTACATTTTTTACTGGGGAACCTTATAGGTCTTCATAGTAAGTACCAGAAGGTATCTTTTCTTTATTGAGGCTGGTCACCTTAAAGGTCTGTTGCTTGCTTCTTTTCGTAATTGTTGCACGAATATATCTGATGGCTTAAAAAATTATTCAAAATTTTTAACTACCTGCTTGAAAAACAATTAATTGCGTACCATCGATTTCGGCCCCTTCAGTTGATATTCAGTTATGTGATGCAAATCAATCTATTTAAAAGCAATTAGTAGGTTTGATGAATTTCGAGCGATTTTAAAATCTATTTCTGAATTATACGGGCATGTTATATAAATCGAAATGAAGTCGATTTAAAATCGAACAAAACAAAAACGAGCTAACAAGGAAAGTTCATAAAAATATTCCGTTTTTGTACTAATTACTTTGAGTACCAAATATATTTACAAGAATAATTCTTATATAAAGTCTATTTCGGAAATAGTCTAGTTTTTGGCGAAGAGTAGGTATTAAAAATTTTTTATTTGTCAAATAAATAATTCTCACTCGCTCATGTCTTTATTTATCAGTCTACTATTGCTGCAAAGTATGAAGTGCCTTTAATTGTATAGCTGCTACTATACGATATCATTTAATGCCTCAAATCATCATGAAACTCTATATTAAACTAAAAATAATGTTAAAGTTGCCCACCTCAGGCAAAAAACATTCCATTGCACACTACAAGTGCAGAAACTCTTGAAACTTTTCCAAAGCAAAAAGGTTTCTTAGTGATTAAGAGGTCTACAAAACTTTAGAGCTAAACGAAACCTTTCATTAAATTGAAAATGAAATTGTTTAACATTGACAATTAATTGTTTTTTTTTTTTTTTTGTGGGTACACAAAATAGACAAACCCAAAGGAACTTATAGACATACGGAGGAACAGAGGGTGTCATTAGCGTCTACTACTAGCACGTTTGCTCTGCCACAAACACTTTAATTTAACAGAAGAGAAAGTAACATTTTCATTACGATTTCCATTGATGTAATTTTCATTTCCTTTATCTTTTTGCATTTAAATCTTGCTGGCAGTTGATTTTTTTTAATTTCTTCTTACTCTCATCATTTGTTGAAAATCTAGCGGTGTATGTAGGCTAAAAGAACTCCGCCTCCTTTTACTTTAAAAGTCTCAAAGTAAAATCAAAGAAAGCAACGTTTAACAAAAACAAATCATGTTAAATTTAACTGCAACAAGTGCACCAGACACACTCTTTCACTCACTGCAAGTGCAATTAATGCGAGTACACACACTGTCACACAAACTTGCATGGATTGTCGACAGTCATCTTAACTATTTGTTGTTGTTGTTGCAGTTGAATGCCAAAGCATAAAAATACACACAACCACCATAACTATTCATGCTTAATGATGATAATGAGGAATACTAAATATACATACCCACATAAGCAAATTTGCAAACAAACACACACGTGATTTTCTGAACTGTCATAAAATAAAATGAAAAAGTAGCATGTATAGTCAGTTATAATTTTTAAGTACAAAAATAAACGAAGCAAGAAAGTATAGTCGACTAAGCCGAACCATTTGATATCCTACACCACAGTACATCGATACAAACTTTCGAGAGTGTAGCCCATTTGGGACCATTGGGCAATCATGGACCCGCCAAAACAATATTATGTTATAAGGTAAAAATTCATCTAAAACAGCGATGGGCGCTGGTTTGCCTGGATTACGAAGTTTTTCAGGTTTTTACATTTACTCGTCGTGTTTTTTTTACCAGAGCTGGTAAAAATGAAAAAATTGCGCTACTAAGGTATTCCTTAAAATCCCCAAAACATACCATTAGGGTATTAATTTAATCGGGCTTTTGCTTTAATCGATTAATCGCTCGATTAATTAACCGAGGTTTTGGTTTAATCGGTTAATAATCGGTTAATATTGCTATTGATCGGTTAACCGATTAATAAAGTTTTGTTATGAATTAAGTAATTTCAATAAATAAAAATGCAAAAATTATTTATTATTTGGAGTTTATTAGTGAAACAAAAAACAATAACATAACAAACAAAACAATTCTTGGACTAAAATGAGCAAACAAAGAAAATTCAATACTAATTAATACATATGGGCATTCCCACAGAATGTTCTACCAGGATGAAAGAATCGAATGTTGGTAAGCATCGTCTTTCATTGTTTATTATTATAAAAAAAAGTCTATGTTTTTATAAAAGAATGGTTTTTATAGCATATCTCAGATGTTTTACTTGAGGAAATTGGGCTGGAAACTGGAAAACTTTATATTTTTAAAGCTACATCTAAAGACATTTTTATATAATTATTTTACATGCAAAAAAAATATTATGTTTGGACCTTTTCTTCACAATCTCTCCATTACAATCAATTGTAAATTGAGTATTAGGTTTTTGTTAAGGAAATTTTAAGATATTTTTGGGAAAATTCATGGTGATAATAATAAAAAAACATATGGAAAAATCGTAAGTTCGAAAATCGAAAAATAATTTGGTTTAAATGTTTAGCATTTAAGCGATTATTTTCTTTAGATTTGTTAAATCTTGACTTGGAGAAAAATTCTTGCATTTATCGAAGATGTTAGAGAAATCCAAAGCAATCCATAATACAGAATATCTAATTTCTCAGTCTTTTTCCTGGATTTCTCTAAACATACAAAATCTTCCATTATGCCATCATAGTACTGTTTTAATTTTTTAAAATTTTGATCACTTCTAATTGTTTCGGTTACTATCGAGAGTTTCTTCTGTTGTCTTAGTTTCTGTTTTTGTACTGTATCTTAAGAATGTATTGGTAGAAGAAAATATATTGTATGAAAAAATGTTTTCTGAACACATACCTTTTGAATATGAGACGAAACAAATAATAAAAAACACAAACAAATTTTTTATAATACTACAAAAAATTCAAAATTTTTTTATATCGGTTAATCGGTTAATCGACTGAAATTAACCGGTTTAATCGTAATCGAAAAAACGCAATTTTAAATTAACCGATCAGTTAATCGGTTAACGGTTAACCGAATACCCTACATACCATACACTTGTTTTATAGCACAACTTTTTAACTTAAAAAAAGTAGATTTAAAATTGAGAAAATAAATAAAAAACTATTTTTTAGCAGGCAAAACAAGAAGAAACAACAATATTTACATTGAAATCAGAATGTGAAAAATTTTACCGTATAACACATACACGTTTTTGTGATGTTGTTTTCGCTGGTTTGCTACTGCCCACAAACTGAAAATCTTGAATTCATTAATTCATGCATAAACAGTAACAAAGGCAACCCGAAAAACAAATACAACAGAAGGAAAAAAAATAAAATTGTATTCAGTTGCTTAATAAATTTCAACAAAGCAGGACTCAAGGTATATGTACACAAGGTAAACTCGTTGGCCCATATGTTTGTCAGCTGATTACCCCTAGTTGGAACCCAAACGTCAAATTTTGTGTATATGAGCCAAAATTTGTACATGTGTGCATTAAATTGTTTTTGTTTTATATGAAGACAATTTTGACAACTTGGTTCCTTTTATAGAGCAGCATGTCTACACTCCCAAATGAGTCTACCTTGGCAGGACTGTTGCGCATGTTGTTATTTTGACAAATTTTGCTATTTCGTAGTGGTACACTGACAATATATTTATTGTGTTGTGATCAAGCTGTGCTTATGTATGATTTTTTCAGCTTGTTTTAATAACTTTTCAGCAATCATGTGGGATGATGAATTATATAATAATCAAGTTTTTTTTATTGAATTCCTTTTTTTTTTTTTGCATATTTACATATAAATAGTACACATTTTGAAGTTTTTGCTCACGGTCTTTTCGATTTCAGGTGACAATATGCATATATGTATATGTTTTACCGTTAATGAAAACTTGATGAATTATATAATAATAATATTTTTACTAAACTTTTTTTTTTCGTTTGGCATATTTACATAAAGTTTGAAAAACTTTTTAAAAATTTCTCTAAGTGTAAATCAACTAATTTACTCTCTTTTATTCAATGTTCTCTATCTGCCCTTCGCTGATCTAAAAGTTATTCATCTATATGAGATTTGTTCGCCTTTAGGTGATTTTAAGAGTGGGGCTTATATAAGAACTGTGGTTAATTTTGGACCTACCAGAAAAACATTTTGTCATGCCATAAAAGCTATCGTAAAAGTTATTGTCGCCAGTTTTTATGTCTATTCCATTTATTTATAAGGATAAGTAATGGCATTAAAAGCTGTTTTCGGGAGTAGTATTTTTATATACGCTTGGGTCAAATATGAACCGATTCCAATAAAATTTGTTAAGATAATTAAGATTGCAATAAAATTAGTTTGGACCAAAGTTAATCTTATTACAAACATAATAAAGCTGGATGACCACACCACGCGTTACACGCATTTTCGCTATCAACGCAGCTATCTATTGTGTATACTATAGATATACTATGTAACAAGTAACATGCACAAAAGCGTAGTATGCATTGAGGCGTTGAATGCAAAAAGTATGTTTACTTTCTACTTTTGTAAGCGTCACAAGCAGCGTTCGAACAAATCAGTTGGTTTTGACAAATGAAATTTAATTTTTACTTGTGGTGATGCCGCATAAAAAGCGTTGCAGGTAACTTGAAAAATAGAACGCATGGAAGGTATAAAAATCATGCAAAGCGTAGATACGAAAACGCGTGGTGTGGACCTCCAGCTTAAGATCGACTATATTCCGGAAAGAAGTTTTTGTGGGAGCCATGTGAGTTTATGAACCGATTCTTACCATTTTAACTAGGTTCAGACCTTATGAAACTTCAAACGTAGTTACCAAATTTCATCATATTCCCTTCAAAATTGCGACCTGCACTTTGAGCTAAAGGTTACATGGACAGACAACCAACTAGCTGGCCGGACGGACGGACATCATAAGATCAACGAGAAAGAGATTTTGGGCCAATCGGTAAACTTAATGGTGGTTCTAGGACCAATATTTTTAAGATTTTCACACAACATAGTGACAAAAAGCTAAATCAAATTACAACTTGACACATTAAAAAAAATTTCTAAAATAAATAATCAAAAAATGATTAATGTTGACCATATTGTTGGTAATTTTGACCACAATATGGTAAATTATTTTCTAAATTATGGTTTATTTTCACAAAAAATTGGTTGGTATTAAGACTATCATTATTTGTGAACCTGAACTTAGAGGAATGTGTCATGTCTTGGCTTTTTTTGGAGAGAGGGGAAAAGAAATAGAAATGGAAAAGAGAATATTCCCTCCTCACCTAAAAGGTCAAGACTTGATGACTCAAACTTGATGTTTGTGAACCGGCACTAGCATCTTTCATCATAAAAATATTTATTGTCAAGTGTAAGTGCCGGTTCACAGACGTCAAGTTTGACTCGTCAGGTTTTGAGCTTTTAGGAGAGAGGGGAAGAGAAATAGCATTCTCTTTAACACACGTCAAGTTTGACTCGTCAAGTCTTGAATTTTTAGAAGAGAGGGGAAAATAAATCGCATTCTCTTTTCCCTTCTCTCCTAAAATCTCAAGACTTGACGAGTCACTCTTGACGTGTGTTAACCGGCACTAAGAGCGAATAAACACTAAATAAATGATATTGCTGTTCTGCTTCTTTGTAATTTTTTTCTAGTGATGGTATATAGTGCCGGTTCACACACGTCAAGAGTGACTCGTCAAGTCTTGAGTTTTTAGGAGAGAAGGGAAAAGAGAATGCCATTTAATTGTGGTCTGTCTAGACCAGCAGGAGAACTTAGTGGTAAAAAGTTGCCGAGAATCCTAGGGTTAAGAAGCTTTTGGTTTGAAAATTCTACTTTCCATGTTTATTATAATTTTTACATGAAACTTCTTTATTTAGATGGACTTTTTTACGTTCTTATTTATGAGAAATTAAATGTATTTTTATGGAAAATATAACTAAAAATACAATTTTAAACCTACAATCTAATTTAAATAGTTTCCATAATAAAAAGTAGTTTCTTTTAAAAAATTAATAATTTTTACTTTTTTGCACTTGTTATAAAAAATTTTAAGATTTTTCTCTTCAAAATAAGATTTTTTGTTCGCAAAATGAATATTTTCTTTCCAAATCTTCTGGCAACGCTGGATGTGCCATAAGATGAAAGATGTAAGCAAATGTAAAAAGCCTATAACGCTAAAAATTTAGACTCTTTAAGTTTGAAGGAAGATGCAACTGATAATTGTTAACTATGCAAACATGCAAAAACCCAAATTTCGATTAATTGCCGCTTACGATATATTCGAAAATATGACTCGATATGTAGATAATTTCCCGTATGTCGCTTCTTTAGTACCAATTTCCATATGAATGGACACTGGATGAAGTTGTTTATATGGGCCACAATTTTCTTTGACGGTTACGAACGTTGATTAATTGCTTGATAACTTCAAAAAAAACAAGAATTACAATTTGTTTTCAGAATAAAAGATGAAATTTTCTTATAAGAATAGAGGTAAAAATCCACATTTTTACAAGATGTTCCAATGTCATTGTATTCCATTCTACACCTTCCGATTATTTTAGTGTCACCACAAGAAAAGTGGCAATAAATTCTAGTATTATTGTGGCTTCACTGACAAAATGGCATTTGTTTTGAAAGCAGCGTTACCATTTACCAGGTTTTTCCTTTTTTGCAAGTCTTTTTCGTTTAATTGTTTTACATAAACAAAATTAATTCCAAAAACATTTTGTTGTTTTCTTTTAAAATTTTGGCACTTAGAAAGTTTTTTTTCAGTTATGGTGACATTTTTGGTTGATACATAGTAGTTGTTAGATGTTTCATGCGTTCTTCCGAAATGTATGCAAGTGTACAAAGGGCATAACGCATTTAAATTCCAAATATGAAAGTAGGGTTTAGTTGAAGAAATATTAAAAATGGCTGCCACATTATCTTAAAACTATTTGCAACTCCATATTTTGTTGTTCTTGTCTGCTTTGCGTATTCATAATTCTTAAAATATTTTTCTCAATTTTTTCTATACAATAAACTCTAATTAAAGGGGAGTTTACTTTTCCGTCTGTAGGTTTTGAACCATCATAATTCGTAATTCAACCTGTAGCATGACAAAGAATTTACTTTCATTTCACACAGCCATGAGAGATCTCACTGATGGAAGTATGTGTGAATTAACTCAAGCATTTTTTGCATATTTATTTAAAATGCATAATTTTTGTTGTTATTACTCTTATAGTGTTGTTGTTTTTGTCTTTTTTTCTACAAATTGTTTTCTTGTTCTCATCACTTGAAGTTTTGCTTTTGTTACTTGACCATTTTTACATACAACTGTTTTTGCTGCTTTTTCGCCTTGTTTTTACTGGTACTAAACTTAAGTAACTTAAGTATTGTTGCTGGTTCTTTTCTGTTGTTGTAGATAGACATCATCAAATTGTTGATATGTGTTGCTGCAGTTGTTGACTGACTGGCATGTTGCATGTCAAGACGCCATATTGATATTTAATGTTTTTATGTACATTCAAAGTACATACACTTAGGTCTGTTTTTATGCGGATTTTAAGTTACGCGGCTTTTAATCGATTTTTCTTTTTTTGGAGTTTTCATAATGATTTTGTCGTTTTAAGCCAGTGTTTGAAAATAAACACTAAATATCGCTCTTTAGTGTTTGGTTCAGAAGATTTGTGGAAAACGCAAACGCTTATAGTGTTTGTGTAGAAAATCATTAAAAAAATAACGTTTCACTGTTTGTCATCTTTCGAACACAAAAATAATACCGTTTTCATCTAACTCTACAAAAGATGAGAACATTTAATTCCGTTCGGTTTTTTTACTTCATTGTGTTCGGTTCGGTTCATTAATGTTCGTCGATTTTGGCTGGTAAAAAAAAACCAAACATTTTTTACAAAAACAAAATACACATACAAAAAAATCAAAAAGCCAGCAAAACAATTATACAAAATACACACAAAAAGCTGTTCGTGCTGCGGTCGTTGCTAAAATTTTTTGTTTGTTCATTTCTTTATAAATGTAAAAAAATAAACATTATAGAACATTAAAATATAATGTTTGTCTACAGTTGTTCTACAATTGTTCTGTTTTTTGACGCAGAACAGAACGCTATATAATGTTCATTACTTTCTTGAAAATATTTACGATCGGTAACAAGGGTTGTGTTCCTCTACACAATCACTAAAAAATAGATATCGTTCTTGGGTGTGTGAGCCGAACGCAAAATACTGTACTGTTTATTTTCAAAATTTGACAAGGTTTATGCACTGGATCAGCCTTTGCTGGCTAAATGACAAATTGACATTACAAAGTTATTCTTATCTGTGGCATTTTGACAAAAAATCTTAAGTCGAGATAAGATAGCAAAAAAGTTAAAAAAAAAACTAGGTGGAAAAATCATTTTTATCAAACAATAAAATAAGCCAAAATTATAGAAAAATTTCGTTTATAATACAAAATTTTAAAACCGTAAACAAACATGTTTTTTAATGCAAATTAGAATGATTAACAACATTTTTTAAATTTTTTAAATTTGACTTAAGATGTTTTGTCAAAATGCCACAGATTTTTTTAACTTTTATAAAACTGATTTAACTAGATAAATGTTTTAAAATGTACGGTTTTGCCCCTTTTATATGTTTTTTATATTATATAAAGGAATTGTTTTTGGTTAGTTTTTTTATTTTACGATTTTTTTGCGATTTTGGTTTAATTTGTACACGAAGATTTGAAGTTATGCGATTTTTTAACTTTTCGGAACTATTCATACATTTTGTGTGAAAATGGAGTCTTTTTTATGCGGATTTCCTTTATGCGGTTTTCTTTGGAACGCATCTGACACATAAAAATAAACCTTAGTGTACTTGAATTTAGACATACATGCATACAATATCTTTTTGTCGTTTTTTAGAGATTTCCACAAACACTCACACATTTATTGCATACACTTACAACTAAATTTATGCAAAGTAGCCACACAATTGTGGTTTTAATGTTTATGCTGTTTTATATCTTTTATTGAATATTTATAAGTTTACTGTCTGCATTGCCTTTTAAAGATCATTTCCCTTTTATGAAATAATCCATAGGAAATCTTAATGTTGTAATTTTTTTAAGAAAACGCTTAGGGGAAATTGGTAAGTTAAAAATGGCATTCCAGGCAAATATTGGGTAATAACAAAACTAGACCCAGATAACAATTAATTTGTCTATTATATTGGATTCACCGCTTAATTAAAACTTGCTAATTGTAGTGGTGGTTATGTAACATGTAATATGTTAAAGTACATATTACGTGGTACTTGCTGCCTTTGGATGCACAGCTGAGTGCAACCAGACGCGTCCACAGGTTGCGGATAGTGGAAACCCCAGAAGATATGCTGGGATGCTGCGAATTAAATAAGCAGCCGCGGACAATTCAGCGGTTTCAAGGGGAGAGTCTCGGGAGGTCTCGTTTTGAAGTACCTGTAAGTACCCGAGTTGCCAATGATCCTCGGAGCGACGTGGCGAGTAATTGGCGCCATTTAATAGCCAATCGCAACAACCAGATGGGAGAATATAAAGCATCTCTGGATGCTCCAACCGGCAATCCCGATACCAGAATCGGATGCGATCGGCTAATCACCGGTTCATCTTAAACTCTCATGATTTCAGAAACCACAACGAATGAAATCCAAAATGATCCCCAACTGTTGACGACTTTTACCTTTAAATGAAGGACACGATTCGGAACATGGAATATAAGAACGCTTCTGGAGTTATCAAGATTGGCCCAGATTTGCAGGGAATTCAGAAACTACAACCATTTCTTCCTCGGCTTATGTGAAACAAGATGGCCTTATAATGGCGCAATAACAACCGACGGTGACATTACTTTTTTATATTCTGGCAGGCCAAGTGGGCTCCCTCGTTCAAGTGGCGTAGGTATCCTTCTTTCTAAAGTTGCGAAGAGGGCCCTTATGGCATGGAAACCTACTCTGATAGAATAATATCCATCCGCCTTCACACCCGGGCAAGTAACATCACGTGTATTCAATACTATGCCCCCACTGAAATTTCAGACCCTAACGACAAAGAAGACTTCTACAGCCTCTTGGAGAAGATAATAAAGGAAACGCCTAGTGGTGACATTTTACTTTTAACCGGCGATTTCAACGCACAGGTGGGCTCGGTTAACACAAATATGGAGTCAGTAATGGGTACTCGTGGACTGGGCAAATTCTTAACGGGAATATGTGCAAGTAATGGTCTTACTATCGGTGGCACTATCTTTCCTCACAGGGAAGTGCATAAGGTAACCTGGGTTTCCCCTGACCACAGAACGGAAAACCAAATTGACCACATTGCGATCAGCAAAAAGTGGTGTGGCCCTTTACTGGATCTGCGCAATAGGCGTGGTGCAGACGGAGCCTCAGATCACCATCTACTTGTAGGAGAGATACGATTGAGGATATCCGCGATCCGGCGGGAAACAACACAATATTTATCAAGACGTTAAGACGTATTGAAGTTAGAGTCCCCAAATACCCTCGCAAGTTATGTTGAATCCTTAATGACTCCCTATGAAGCTGTCCCTGACAGAAACAGAGGGCAATGGAATGCAATAAAACCCTTTTTTCAGACAGTGCTTAGCAACATCTTAGGCATCCTAAACCTAAGCGTAGAGCGTGGATCTCAGACATAACCTGGCAGCTTATCGAGGATAGAAGACAACTTAAAGGTGCTATTAACGTTGCCTGAACAAGAGCCTCTAAAACTAATCTTCAAGCCCAGTATTCTAGTGTTGACCGGTTGGTGAAGCGAAGTATGCGGCGCGACAAGCGAGCTTGGATAGAAAACATGACCACAAAGGCCCAGGCAGCTGCCGATACACATCGAAGTAGGGATCTGTACAAAATTGCAAAGCAGATATCGGGGAACGCCCGTTCAAACAAAAATCCCCTTAAAGATCCAATGGGTGGCACTACTTCGTCCGTGGAGCGACAACTGGCAATATGGTCCGACTATTATGCCATACTGTCAATTCCGCAACCCACAACTGTCTAGCAATGTCACTGTACCTCCCAAGAGATCAGATCTGACGTAAGTACAACCTGTCCAGACGAAGACGAGATCGCTAGTGCTGTACGTGCACTGAAATATGGCAAGGTACCAGGCGTGGACAACACTTATCAAGAACTGCTTAAGGCTGATCCGGTTCTTAGGGCTAGAACAATCGGACCTATTATCAGGGACTTTTGGACATCCCACTGTCATCCTGCTGAACTGAGTGAGGGGGGGATAATCAAACGACCCAAGAAAGGTGACCTAACAGAATGCAAAAACTGGAGGGGTATTACTCTTTTGACCATGATTAATAAGGTGTTAGCTAATATAATCCATGCTAGATTGTCATCATCAATTGCAACAGATCTTCGAAAGGAACAAGCCGGCTTCAGATCACATCGATCTTGCATTGATCACATAAATACCCTATGGATCATAGTGGAGCAATCTGTGGAATGGCGTTTTCCTCTATATTTGATATTCATCGAATTTGCCAGGGCCTTCGATACTATCCACCATCAGGCACTTTGGCATGCACTCCGATGCAAGGGAGTCCCACCTGAGCTTATCGACATTATTAAAGCTTTGTATCGCAACTCAACACCCGGCTTGTTGCATAAACGCGTGTTAGGCAACCCAATTGGTTTAAGTACTGGTGTACGTCAGGGATGTATCCTTTCCCCGCTGTTATTCAATATTGTATTGGACTCAATAATGCAGCAAACAACTCGCACTAGAAGAGGCATCACATGGGGTATGAATAGTCGATTAGAGGATCTGGACTGCTGATGATATCTGTTTAGTCGCTCATAACTTTACCGACATATCAGCCAAATTGGAACAGACACACCAGCTAGCATCGAATGTTGGTCTTCATATTAACATTGACAAAACAAAGGTTATACGCATCAACACAACTAATCTCTATAAGCTCAGAGTCAACAACATAGAGCTCGAGGATGTGCGATCGTTTTGCTACTTAGGAAGCATAATTTACTCCACGGGCGGCTCGCGTGAAGATATTACATATCGCATAAAAAAGGCAAAGCAGTCATTCGGAGCATTACAAAGAATATGAAAACTAACACAAATACATACAGGTACTAAATATAACTAAAAAATGTTCTTCCTATAACTGTTGTAAAAAGTTTTTATACCCTCCACCGCAATTGTAGTTATTCATCTCAGACCCCATAAAGTATACATATTCTGGGTCCTTGAGTAATTCTAAGTCGATTTAGCCATGTCCGTCTCAAAAGAACTAAACAAACTTGGTGCCAAAGAACTACAAATGACACTGTGAAATTTGGTGAAGATCGGTGCATACCTTACCATAGGCCTCATATAAAGCCCACTCTGGTAAAATGTTCGCTCTACCCTGCTATATGGATGTGAATCCTGGAACTGTACGGCAAACGACATACAACATCTACAGGTATTCATTAACCGTTACTTGCGGAAAATATTGAGAATTGTTTGGCCGAACGTAGTTTCCAATAGCGACCTGTGGCAAAGAACAGGCGAAACACCTATCCGTATAGAAATTGCAAAAAGGAGATGGAGCTGGATTGGCCATATCCTAAGAAGACCTCATGATGATATATCGAAGATGGCAATTGACTGGAATCCCCAAGGCAGCAGTAGAAGGGGTAGACCCGCTAACACCTGGGGAGGCTACTAGAATCCGCGATAAGCAAAACAGGAAGAACGTGGTCTGAAATCAGACTAATGGCACAGGATAGATCCGGATGGAAGGATTTCGTTACGGCCCTTTGTTCCAACTTGGAACGATAGGAATTATTATAATCTTCCAAACATCTTTTACAATAACTACAAGCAACATGTGGAGCCCATGGCTTGCTTTGATTCCGAACAGAACAGTTAATATAGGCTTCGTAGGCTTCACATAGAACGTGAGATTTCTTTAGTTCGTATTTTACGTCTCGAACCTTAATAAATTGACCACATATATAACAAAATGCATCAGCATCATATTTACACCTTCGCGGCGACATTTTAAGTTTTTCTAGACTTTTCCAAAACACCTGATCTTTGTTTATCACTCGAGTGCCATCTAGCGGTGTTATGTGAACGTAAAAACACCACTCTGATCGCGCGGTATTTATGAATACATATATTAAATTTAATTAAGTTTTTTAAAAAAATTCAAAAATGCGTATTATTACTATAACTATCACAAAAGCAAACTTTATACAATTAAAAGATATTTTCTTTTCGTTTTTGTGTATAATTAACTGACACATCACAAAATAAACTTTAGGACAAAGAACGATTTTTTTTTTTTTTTTTTTTGTAGATTGGTGTATTTCTTTCTTTCTGCTCAACCCGAATTGATGGTTTAGAATACATGTATTTTCATTTAAAATCGTTGTAAATTTTTGTCGCTGGTAGGTTCTTAAATCGCTTTGAAATATTAGGTAATAATAGCTTATTATAGACCTATATGACTCAACTTTTGTATGATCCTTTTCTGGCTTTGATATCATGGTTACTTAAGGCTAGTTTACACTATTATACTTTGTGTTAATACATTTTAAAAACTTAAGTAATATGTAAAAGTCTGTTTGATGGAAATGACAAGTATTGTGAAAAAAGTTTGACATCCCATACGACTACGTAGTTTTTTGAAAAAAAGGGTTGCATTTTATTTCATGTCTGAGTGTTTATACTTTGGGTGATGATGTGAACACAAACTGTTATGTTAAATTCGATTTTTGACAGTCGCAACAAAACTCATTAAGTACGTACGACTTGTGAGATAGTGTAAGCTAGCCTTAAGGAAACCTTCCATTCTTAGGGGTAATTGAGAATAATTTTCTTTGCTATGCGAGGTAGCTTAAAGGACATATGAGAATCTTTAAGTGTTGGCTAGCTTTTTTAAAAACTGTAAACTTGTGATATTATTTTACTCTCTACATAATTCTTGATAAAAAAAACGTAATTACAATTTAACGGTACCTAACATTAAACTAGATCTCATCCATTTAGAGCCAACTATTCTAGAACAAAATGCCTAAAACCCTATTTCGTACTAATTCCTTAAGCGAAAACTAAAAAAAAAGAATAATTTCTTGCTACACGGTTTGTGGTTAAATGTGGTTTTAACCAGAAAATATCCAAATAAAAAAAAATAAACGCGAGACAAACGATTGCAAATAAGACGAACTTATAAGTCCACAATTTATCTGGGCGAATTTCAACAAACTCTTTCACATATTTCTGTGCAAAAATGTAGATTTTTGTAGACTCAATGGCCAGTTCAAGTGGTTGAAGATTAACAACAACAAAAATTCAAAAATCCTTTATGAGTCTTAAAAAACACTCATCAGGTACCCGGACAAACATTTATGCAACAAGACATAAAATTATAATGAACAATACGACTTGTTGCATTCGACATTATGTAGTATGTAAGAGTCATATGTCTCCCGCTAATGAAGATGAAAAAGAATTGTTAACATTTTCAAAAAAAAAAAAAAATACAAAAAGTTATAAACTCTTATACGAGTATATAAGTATGTACGTTTATACAGCTTTTAAGGGTATTAACATGCTTATGATTAATGTGTGGTCATATATTAAATTCATATTTCGTGGTTTCCCGAAAAATAAACTGCAGCAAAAAATCTGTGAAAAAATTTTTAAAAAAAGTTTAAGTTGCAAAAAAAAATTAACTTGAAAATAATTGTTGCAGTTATATATTTTGTTCAGTTTTGTTGTATTGTTTTCTTTGGTCATTAACTTTGAAAATCAACGCTTAAACTTCAACAGATTTCGGTTTAAATACGAATAAAAGCTAAAATTATAAAAGCCAAACAAAACTGAATTGAAGAGTTGAATGCTCGATTTCATTTGTTAAAGACATGAACAAGAACGACTTTATACTTTTTATTTCATTTAACGGTCTATCTCTTAATATGAAATGTATTTTATAGGATTTTTTTCTGTTGCTTTTGTAGAGCACTACGTCTGAAAATAGTGGTAGTGTGACATTAGTGAATGCGTTGCAACACCAACATATTCACTAAAAGAATTATGCTTCACGAATCTAATGAATCAATTTTATTAACTTTTTTTTCATTCAAAAATTTCATTACGGAAATAAACTTTTACATATATAATGAAGAAATTTCATTAACACTACGAAATTGAGTTTCGTAATTTCGTTAACATTTTTCAAAAGAAAAATTCAACTTAGAGGGAGTTTACACGGAGTCTTTTCAGACATGTCTGTTTTTGACATTCTCTTTTGAACATGCTTCCAAAAACATGTCTGTTTTCATCTATAATAGTCGAATATACATATATATACAAATTAAAAACATGGAAATTTATATAAACAAACATGAAAACTCATTTCATGTCCGTTTGGCAACCCGTCTTTCTTCTCTACCCCGATCGCCAGCAAACAAAACAAACGTGTTTGTTAGACATGTCTGAATAGACACCGTGTAAACTCCCTCTTATTGTTTCAATAGGGTTTTTAAGATTGAAATGAGCTATTGATTATATATTCAAATATTTTTAAGTCAATGAAAAAAAGGAATCTTTTGTAACTTCATATTTTCCATTATAAATGTCACTAAATCAATGAAAACAAGATAAGATTCTTTAACTTCAAAATACTTAAATATAACTAAAAAATGTTCTTCCTATAACTGTTGTAAAAAAGTTTTTATACCCTCCACCACAATTGTAGTTATTCATCTCAGACCCCATAAAGTATACAAATTCTGGGTCCTTGAGTAATTCTAAGTCGATTTAGCCATGTCCGTCTGTTGAAAACACGCTCACTTTCGAAAAACTCAAAAAAATAAAACAAACTTGGTGCCAAAGAACTACAAATGACACTGTGAAATTTCGTGAAGATCGGTGCATAATTTACCATAGGCCTCATATAAAGCCCACTCAGTTTAGCTTCATATGGGCAGAAAAAATGTTATGCAATTTTGTGATATACGGTCCATACTTTACCTTAGATTCCATTTTAGCAGCCTTCTGAAGTTCACTGCAAATGCTTAAACTAATTGCACCGCTGTATTGAAATTTATGTTTTTTAATACCAGAAATCGTTCTGCAGAATTTGGGATGATTGGTTCATAGCTTACCATGGCTTCAATATAAAATGCCCTCCTGAATATCATTTAGGTTCGGCTTAAACTGTTACGAATCATGATACTTTACTCAAGCTAGTTAAAATTGCTAAAAAAAGAGCATTAAACTTTCTGATTGTAGGTCAATAATTTAATTTAGGTCTAAGCCGTAACCAATTTTAATGCAGATGTCTGTTTTTATAAAGATTATAATAATAAATAGACATCATACAGATATTGCTCCTAAAACATTCGAAGTTTCGGTGGAGGGTATGAAAGGTAACTTGCTTTAATTAAATTTTTAGCGGTAGACACGAAAATACATATATGAAAAAATTAATATTTTAATGTTTCATATTATTAATGAAATTATTCATAACGATAACGAAATACTGATTTTAGCTAAATGTAAGAAATATTTAGGTTTAAAAACAAACAGCGCGAAAGAAAAAACAAGAGCACAAAACTTCTCACATTCTTTTTTCTTTAATTGGTTATTTAAATACCCAAAATTTACGCAGTAGTACAAGCCAAATAAAAAGGAAAGAAGGCAGATGAAGGTCGTCGCGGGCTGGTAAATTAATTTAGTACAATTTACTTAAATGTTAGCTTATGAAAGTAGAACATAACATGATGTAAACGAAATATAAAAACGAAATAGAATTAATAAAATTTGATGATTTGAAACAGGAATAAAAAAAATAAAATTCACAACAACTCAAAGCGCACATTTGAAAAATGGATAAAATAAATAAAAATAAGAAATAAAGACTGTCATAAAAATTACCAAATTTAATTATTAATTTAATGAATTTATGTCATTGAACAAATTAAAAATGTCATTCAAATATAAAAACATTTATATTAAAATAATAAAAAAAAAATTCTTAAAACGTTTGACAAATAGTCACAATAGTCTTCATACAATTTTAATCGATTTTATGAAACATTTCATTAACGGGGGGCTTATGTAACATTTTTCATTAATCCAATGAAGCGTTACATAGGTTGACTTTTAATGTAATTCAAAAAAATCCATTGGATCTGTTAAAATTCTTTCAGTGTTCAGGCTATATTCGTATATTCATCTGGGCTAGAGAGTTTTCTCGGCAGTTCCTGTCCCGGAAATTAATTACGGGATTCCTGGGAAATTTTGAAGAAAAAATTATTGTAAAACTTAAGTAAATCTATGTCGAACTCGTGACTTAAGTGGTTTTATCAAACTACATTTCATCACAATATGAAAATTTGCTGTAGTTTTGGCTTATTAAGCTGATTTTTGAGAATGAGCTTTTTATAGGGCCTATGGTAAATTATACACCTATATTAACAAAATTTAAGTTCTTGTCATAGTAAACTGTAGTAGACAAAACTTTGCAACAATATTGTCATAGTTTTTTTTTTCTTTTGAGAGTTTTCCGAGATTGTGTTTTAAATGGGAGGATTTCGAGTGACTTCGAGTATCATGAAAGTAGATTATGCTAAATTGCATCACAAAATCATTATTCGTTACGCTTTAGCCGTACTTACATAATTTCCGAGAGTGGTCTTAACATGGAGCCGTAGGTAAATTATGCACCGACCTTCACGAAATTTGGTGACATATAAAACGAATTTGTTGATATTTAATGACAATCGGTGCATTCTGCCTCAAATATTTTGTTAGTTTTTGTCAAGTTTTTAGGGAGGTAGTTCCACATTTGGATTCTCTTTCTTATTGAGCCAATTGTGCTGAATTTCAATCTTAAATTGCTTAGGAGAACTAGATAGAATTTGACGCTAATATTGAGGGTTTCGAAAGTGACATGGCTTAATCAACTTAGAATTACCCAAGGACCTAGAAAAGAATACACTTTATGGGGGTCTGCGATAAATACGTATCACACGGAATGACAAACTTTCACAGAAAGAAAAAACTCGTACTTTTTCTACTCACTTTTAGTATCTACGAGTCGTAGTTAACAATTTAAATACAAACACCACTAAGAAGTAATTAAAATAGTCCAAAATGAGAAAACTTTCCAAGACCAATATGCATGCATATGCTTAAGTTTGCAATACCCGATACATACGACGGTGTTTACGACGTAGCTTTTTCTTAATTCCATTTTAAAGTACCTTCCAAAAATCCATTGCGTTCAGGCGATGGTTTTAGGTTGCTATTTTGTTTTTAACAGTAGCACCTTGATTATCCGTAATTCAAATAACCGGCAACACAATCGGCATTACGTCTGTTATTCGACATTAAAAACAAATTTTCTTTTTTTTTCGTTTACTTTCGAACAATCAAAAAAATGGGAATAAGCAAAGAAGTGGAATTCCCTCACAAAGTACTGGAAGCCCGTTCTGCCCAAAGTTTTTGTTTCCTTATATTACATATTTAATTATTTTCATACATACGAAAGACTGTAGGTACATAAAATCCTTGAATAAATTTTTGATTTTATAAATGTGTATGTATCGTTTATACATAATTTAGTAAGAAATACACAAAAAACTACAGAAAATTGTTACTCAATTAACCGGGAAAACTTGTTTAAATGATGCCAGTCCTGTCTGTTATGGATAATCGAGGTGTCACTTGTTTTTCAACCTGACACTTCACAGTAAGAAAAAGAATATAACGTAACAAGAAAAAAAAATTAAAAACACTTTTCATTTGCAATGATCCTTTAGATTTATCATCTAAACTTTGAAAGAAATTTAACACGAACAATAATCTAATGGTGTTTTCTTTTCTACAAAAAAGTGACATTTTATTTTAAAAAAAATGCAATTTGGTGTATGTTTCTTAAAAATATTGCTCCCGTAAAGGGTATTCTAAAAAACTCACCCTTTTCGAGAGTAAAATTTTTAAGAAACAGACACCAACTTGCATTTTTTTAAATAAAATGTCACATTTTTTTGTAAAAAAGAAAAAACCATAAGAGTAGCTCCCCTTAAATTCTATATCGCCGTCATCCTTCAAATCATTTTTCAAAATTAACTCAAGTATTTATGGAATAAAATAAAGATATAAATAAAATATTTGTTCGTATGCATGTCAGAGATGTAAATGAATCATTCATTTTTGAATTAGTTCGTGAATCATTCATGCACTGAATTAGCAAATTTTGAATAAATTCTTTTCACACAAAAAAATGAATTGAATGAAATTTGAGTCAATTCCATTGAATTTAGCAAACATGAATTACAATTCATTTTTAATTCAAATGAATTGGTAAAATGAATAGTAATTCATTTCCAATTCATTTGAATTAATTCAAATGAACTTGAAAAATTAATTTCTTATTCATTTTCAATTTATTTGAATTGAAATGATTTTGAAAAAAGACTACTTATGTAAGCAAATGTAAAAAGTTAGAAAAATTAATTCAAATGGATTACAAAAGTAACTTGTGATTCATATTTATCAAATAAAAAATGAATAGCATTCAATTGAAGTAAACTTGGTGTTTGGAGTTTGGCTCTTCAAGTCCTACTTATTTCGCTTTGACATACGCTGAATAACAAGTCATTTAATATTTTAAATCTATTAATAATTGTGACCCACGACCAAACGGGAGTAATGCTTCTTCACATTTACTTAGTCTTTTTTCAAAATCTATTCAATTCAAATAAATTGAAAATGAATAACAATTTGAATTGAATTAATTCAAAATCAATTCAAATGAATTGCAGTTCATTTTTTCTAACTCATTTGAATTAATTCAAAGTGAATTCTATTCAAATGAATTGGAAATGAATTGCAATTCATTTTACCAATTCATTTGAATAAAAAATTCAATTCATTTTGCCCAAATCATTTGAATTGCAATTCATGTTTGCTAAAATCAAATGAATTGACTCCAATTTTGTTCAATTCATTTTTTTGTGTGAAAAGAATTAATTAAAAATTTAGCTAATTCGTAATGAATCAAAATCAAAAATGAATGATTCATTTACATCACTGATGTATGTACGTAAGTATATTATTTTTTTTTTTTTTTTGTAATGTGTTAATAATTTAAATTTATTTGCTGTCATTAATTTGGCACCTTGCGCGAAATTAGTTCACCATGATGACTTTATCGTCATTTTTGCATTGTTATGGAAACAAATGGGAATTTCAGAATTTGACTGAATTGTATTCACACAAATTCGGCTGGATATGACGTTACGAATGAATACAGAGTGTTTTTGTGTGAGAGTTTTTTTTTATCTTTGGTAGCCGCAAGATTTTACATAACAAAATGGCCCAGGGTTGAAATAAGATTTAAAATATTAAGACCACTTGATTTTAAATATTCGAATGTCTGCCTGCAAGTAAATATGTTTTCTTCCAATAACAATGTTGTTAGAGTTACAAATCGAAAGAAAAAAAATATGAGAAATCCCGGTCTGAACAAGTCAAATATGTATGTATGGTGCTGCATTATTTAATTGCGAAGAATGAGCAAAAAACAACAACAAGGTACTGTATGAAGGGCTTTAGCAACAAAGTAAAAAACATTTTGCTGTATCTAAATGAAATAGCACTTATACGCAGCTCACAATCGAAGTCTCGTATCACAAAAAAAAAATACTTTTAAGAATTTTTTGACAGGGACAAGATTAAAGCGAAGTGGACGGGGAAAGAGAGAGAAAGAAACTGCAAATATAAATTGTTACAAATTATGTTATTAAAATTTAAGTGAGAAAAATGAAATTAAAAACGCATTTAAGATCATTTCAGTTTTGTACATTTATTAATCATTTTTATTAGGAATTTTATTTTTCGAAATCTTAATTTCAATTTCTTTTACTCTTGAAGGGAGAACAAATTGTTCCTAAAGAAAATACAAATTATTGTAAAAATTATGTGAGAATGATGAAATTAAAAACGCATTTAAGATCATTTCAGTTTTGTACATTTATAAATCATTTTTATTAGGAATTTTATTTTTCGAAATCTTAATTTCAATTTCTTTTACTCTTGAAGGGAGAACAAATTGTTCCTAAAGAAAATACAAATACAAAAACTTTTTTTTTAATTTTTATAATCTAACTTTAATTTACATTAAATTAAAGAGCATCAAGTTAAGCCGAATTGAAAAAAAGGACTTTAGAGAAAAATTTAAACAGCATTAAAAATTTTCTACGATTTGTTTTATGCATCAGCAAGTAATTTTACAGAGTGGAACAAAAGAAACGATGTAATTTAAATCGCTTATAACTTCATTTTTTTAATTTGAAAGGAACATGAATAAGACGCACGGTCATACCCAGGAAGTGAAGTTGGGTAGTCCCGACTATTTGATACCCTACACCACACCATAAAAAAACAAATTTTTCTAGGGAGTTCCATATCTGGGTCCCATGACTAATTTGTTAGTCTCAAAGCAAAATTCTGGAAGGGTTTCGGCGTTGAGTATTAGCACTATTTTAAGGCGTTCACCCTCGGCCTCCCCAAACCGTCAAAATTTGCAATTGTTTGTTGGAAAATCTGGTGTGCTGTCCTTCAACATCCGCATCGCCCCACCAGCAGATTCTGGGTATACCGGTATCCAGGCAAGAGCTCTCGGTCTAGATGGAATGTCATATTTGTGCACAACATTCAGATTCGCAGTAGGCGAGATTTCCCCTTGTCACCTAACAGAAACTTTGCACGAGTCCGCTAATCTCTGGTCCCCAAGCCTTGGTACCAGCTAGCATCCCGACAGATAGGAACTACGCATGGGTTCTTCGCAAGTACTGCATGGTAAGACTTTGCTAGTTCAGCCTCTGCCGTACCCCACTAGCAGGTTGTTTTTGACAATCTTACTAAACGACCTCGAGCCAACTTTGCTGACCACTTTAGGCCGTTAAGGTAAGGGTTTGACATCTGGGGAACACAGTCTCTCACCAGACGGTTAAGAAGTCGTAGCTGAGGGTTTCCAAGAGGGTAGGAGTGGCATCGAGACTTCTAATATGCCTTAAGCCCATTAAAACGAAGAATTTTGTAGCAGTAGGGCTGGATTGGTCGAGTGATTCCGACCTCTCCACAATCCTGATACAATCATTTTTTTGGTTTTGTTTTTGTTCTGATGAACTCAGATAATTCGCCTGGGACGTCTTAGCAATGCCCGGGATAGTTGATCCTTTGACCATCGGACCTGTCTTCAGGTAACTATCCATCGGAATTGTAACAGCACTCTGCAGATTTGTCCTATGCCTTTTGTCCATATTGAGCTTGTCATTCCTTGTCCTGTTTCCGTCTTGTCGATTTTTGGTTACGGTTTGATTGTGAAGTTTTTATTAATTTTGAGACCCATGAACGTTCGGTGGAAAGGGCGTAGTCCATTTGCGGATCTGCCCAGGATAGTCACGGGTCGCGCAACACTTCGGCTTAGGGGTGCATAGCCCTAAGTTGCAAAGGCCTTTGAATTCAATGTCTTCCAGTCCGGTATCCTAGAGTCATAGTAACACCTGAAACCAAAACATAAACTACAGCCTGAACTTACAGCCTGTTCAACGATTTCGAACGTTAACGTTCGCATAGAATATTACATTTAAAACAAAAACAAATTTTCGAATTTTGTTTTTGTTTTAAATATAATTTTCTATGCGAACGATGACGTTCGACATCGTTAAACCGGCAGTTATTCCGATCGACTCGGAATCAATTTCTGAGTCGATCTAACGATGTCCGTCCGGCTGGCTGGCTGTCCATGTAACCTTGTGCACAAAGTACAGGTCGCAGTTTTGGAGATAACTTGATAAAATTTGGCTTATAGGTTGAAAATGGGCCGAATCGTAGGACCACGAGGGGAGATAGGGGCAATTTCTGCCTCTCGAAAACTATCAAAGCGATTTTTATATTTTAAAACATAGATAGATCCATATTTATATGGCTACATAGGCTATGCAGCTTTTAAAAAATAGGACCACAAGGGGAGGTAGGGGGCAATTTCTGCCTCTCACAAACTTTCAAGCCGATTTTAATGAAATTTAAAACATAGATAAATCCATATTTATATGGATACAAAAGCATGATTCTCCATGGGTCCCGAATAGGGTGCACACTCGTAAATGTTTTTTAAAATACTGGGGTGTAGGGTATCATATAGTCGGGCTTGACCGACTGTACATTCTTTCTTGTTTTTATAGTAAAATTGTTCTTTTACATGATTGTTTTAAATTAAATGTCCTAAATTGCTTATTTCCCATATTTTTTAATTTAAAATTGTTTCCCAATCTAAAATAAATTTTTAAGCAAGTTCAAATTTTTGTAATATTTTTTAAAATTCTCGCAAATTGTTCTTTGGTTTTATTTAATTATTTAATTAGGAAATAGTTTAGTAATTTTCTGTTTAAATTAATGATTTTTCTATATTCAAGCATTTTTATGAAACAATTCTAATTATGTTTTTTTTAGCAAATTCTTATTAAAGTAAACTTTTCGACTTCAGCAAGTTTTCTTTAATTCTTCTAAAATTTTTATTTAAACACCAGAGAACTAATTTCTGTCACGACCCTCATATTTTTACAGTTTCTCTTAATTTAGAGATATTTTTGGAATTTTTCGAATTTTATTTTAAACTCCAGCTAAAGAGTTTAAATTAAAACAAGTTTTAGGCCCTAATTATGTAAAACGCAACGCCAAAGAACTACATCAAAGCAAAAACAAAGTCCTAAATTTGTTTGTAATTTTGTTGTGGCCTTCTACGTTGCGTTTTATATAATTAGGGCCTTCATATTTTTTTATTATTAAATTGTCTGTTATTCTTAATTTCTGTCTGTTTAAAGAATTTTAAGCGATTACGTTTAGTTTTGACAAATGTTTTATAGTTTTTCTATATTGCAATTATTTAAACATTTGTTTGAAATCGATGAGCCATACTTTTTTTAGTCCTTATTAAAACTTTTTGGGATTTGTTTTTAATTTTATACTTTTTCCCAAATCTCTTTTTTTTATTTTTTGCTTGGCAATTTTCTACATTTAGGGCTTGCTTTTAGATTTTGGGAATTTTTACTACTTTTGAAGATTTTGTATATGAATTAGTCCTAAACTCAATACCAAAGAAATAATATTTCGAGCCCTTATAGCAAAAATGATGTAACCAAAATATGTATATATATATATATATATATATATATATATATATATAATTTTGGATCATTTGCATCATCTCTAAAAATCTCTTATCTCTGGGACGCACAGAGGAGTATTTGGCCTGAAAAGCTGGCCAAAATTATTAAACGTGTTTTTTGAATTAAAAGTTTTAGTTTTTCGATAGTTTTAGGTGTAGTATGATATAAAAAGTCTAGTGGCAGATTTTGAAAAAATTACACTGCGCAACAAAAGTACACTGCGCAACAAAAAAATTTTTCTCTGCCCTAGAAATACAAGTATGTGGACTATATGGATTTTGATGCCCTTAATTCAAATCTGTTTTCCGTTTTTCTCTAGTGCGTAAGGATTTTCTTTTAAAGGCGTGGCATACTTCACCCCCTAAATCGTTGGGTTGCCTTATATATTTTGCCATAACTTGAAAACGTGTTCTCCGATTTTAAAAGCAGGAGGATCAGAAGATGCACCGGAAAATTCTGCTTAAACTAACCTATTACTATTTTGGAGTTATTAAAAATTTAATGGCGGAAAAAAAATTTACATGCAAAATGCGTCAAATTTTTTGTTTTCAAAATGCAATAAAAAAATTTAAAAACCAAAAAGTTTAAATTTTTAAGATTTTTCTAAAAGCCACATTCCTAAGAAATAAAAGTTGGTATAAATCGCAAAACTCAATTAACAAATGTTGATTATAAAGGTTTAAACTCATTCTTGACAGACTGTATGTACATACATACCAGAGAATGACAACAAGTACCCATAAGAATAATATACAGAGGTATTTACCCACGCTTTCCGTTATTGTGTATACACATATTTATAACGCAAAAAGTATGGTTATTACTTATACTTATGCACGGCAATATCTTCACGTAGGGTTGCCATACGTACTGTTTTAAGCAGTACATGTACTGATTTTTTGCAATTGTACTGTTTTATGCACAACTCCTAAAACAGTACGCAAATGTACTGTTTTTTACACTTTGTACTGTTTTTTGTACTGTTTTTTTTTTTGCTCAGTCTATATTTAACAGAACTGGCTTACAAAAATTATGTTGTGTTAAAATCGAAATTCATCGTTTTCAATTGCACTTGATTTTAAATATTTTCAGATTTTGTGAAATAAAAATAAACCAAACTATTTTTTTTTTTTGGATTTTATAAATTAATGGCCAATTTCACCAAGTTTAGGTTTAATTAACTTTCATTTTAAAAGTCAAAAAACCTTTTGTTTTAGTTATAGTTAATTATAGCTGAACTTGGTAAAATTAGCCGTAAATAATTTAAAAATTTTTTAAAATTGGAAAATTAATTTAGGAAACAAATATTTTCTCAAATTCTATATGATTTGTGCAACTATGTGTGTAGTGAAAATTGCTTTAAATACGAATATGTTTAAAGAAAATCGTACTTACACAATCAATTAGTTAATTGTTTTGAGCTTAGTAACGCTTTTCTCCTTTCTTATATGGCTTACAGCAATGTTATGGTTTTCCTGGCCAAATGCTTCGTTTGTGGTGTTTGCTTTTTAAACGCAAATGGAGTAATTTCATATGTATATTTATGAAATGCCATAAACTGGAAATAATTCCTTTGACTTTACACATTTTAAGTGTATAATTGTTGTTGCATATTCAATCAAAAGTTTAAAATATTTACCCCAATTTCACCAAGTTCAGTTAAAACTAACTATTACTTTAACTTCCAGCTTACAATATGTTTTGACAGCTTGAACTGATAGTTTATTATAGCTGAACTTGGTGAAATTGGGGGTACTTATTAAAACAAATGGTAATGTTGTCGTCAAAAAAAATGTACTGTTTTTTTCTTGATTGTACTGTTTTTATGTATTCAATGTACTGTTTTTCCGAATTTAAAATCTGGCTACCCTATCTTCACGCAACCACATTCAGTAAACAAAAATACATGAATATTATGCAGATGTTGTTCAATACCCATGAATGTGTTTTGGTTATCTGCCATACAAATAAAATATCCATGTTTAAAAAAATACCTTCAGTATTTTTGGCACTTCTGTGTAAAAACGAAAAAAAAAAATTTACCAAAAATGTGCTTTTCACTAGGCAGGTATGGGACTATGTACATATTATTTATGATATTTAAAATAAATTTGTTCGTAACATCAGCAGTACCTCTGTAAAACCACACATAAGCTATACATTTTTATAAAAAATAGGACCACGAGGGGTGGGAAGGAGCAATTTCTGCTCTCCGAAGCTATCTGACAGATTTTAATGAAATTTAAAACATAGATAGATTCATATTTATATAGACACTTGAGCTATGTATTTATTTAAAAAATAGGATAACGAGGGAAGATAGGGAGCAATTTATTCCGCTCCAAAACTATTCAACAGATCTTAATGAAATTTAAAACTTAGATAGATCCATATTTACATAGACACATAAGCTATGTATTTTTTAAAAAATATGACTAAAAGGGTTATAGGGGGCAATTTCTGCCTCTCCGAAACTACTTAATAGATTTCAATAAAATTTAAAAAATATTTATTTGGACACATTAGCTAGTATGTATTTTTTTCAATCTATGACCACGAGGGGCAAATTACATGTACGTTTTTTATCGAATATTCACCCTTATTGTGTTTGGCGTATTTAAAATACCCCTACGACTATTTGGTTATAGATTAAAGAGAACGTGAATTTGTTTTCTTTAATCTATTACCAAACAGTCGTAGGCGTATTTTAAATACGCCAAACACAATAACAATAATTAAAAAAACAAAGTTAAACAGCAATTGTAACACACATGTACAGCAACATGTGACATGAAAAGTTGACAAGTCAGATGTAAAAAACATGTCGTGTACATGTATCTTAAGCAAACGCTATAAATAAATATGAAGTGAGTGGTTGTTTCACTCTTTCTTATTAGCACAACATACAAATCAAAACTTACATGCATACATAAAAAACAATATCTTCCATCACGTGTCGTCTACCTATGCTATGTGCGTGTGACAGCAACAAGTGGCTCTACGATATTTTTATTTTTGCATGTAAAAACCCTTTACGCATCCGCACAACTTTTTTGCACTTATCGCTGTCACACACACAAAGCATAGGTAGACGACACGAGATGGAAGATATTGTTTTTTATGTATGCATGAAAGTATTGATTTGTATGTTGTCTTAATAAGAAAGAGTGTAACCGCCACTTAATACATTTAGCGCTTGCTTAGACGCCTTTCTGTAACGTTTTAAAATTCAAACATTTCTTTTTAATAAGTTGTAAAGAAGAGTTTTTCTTTAAATATTTTATCCAGTGTATGTATGTATATATAATGTATAATATGGAAAATAATCAAGAAATTTTAGAGAAAATAAATGATTTTGGAGAGGCATAAGTCGCCCCCTATCTCCTCTCGTTATCCTAATTTTTTAAAAATACATAGCTTATGTGTCTACACAAATATGTATCTATCATGTTTTAAATATCATTTAAATCTGTTAGATAGTTTTTGAGAGGAAGAAAATACCCTCGAGCTTCCCTCGGGGTCCTATTTTTAAAAAAATATATAAAGCTTCTGTGTTCATATTATGTGGATATATCTATGTTTGAAATTTTATTAAGATCTGTTAGATAGTTTCGGAGAAGCAGAAATGGCCGCCAACCGCCCTTCGTTGTTCTAATAAAATAAGCTTACCGCCTTAGTCAAATGTTAAAAAGCTTTAAAATTATCTTGATATTTTTCTGAATAACAACACAAAAAAATGTTGCCTAGTTTCAACATTTTTAAAATTGCATTTGCCATCTCTGCTCTCTCTCGCGCTCTGTATATTTACGTTATACTTACGGTAATACACATACTTATATGGGTATTGCAGATAGCTAACAGAAATTTTATTTATATCTGCATGTACATTCAAAAAGAAGAATGAATATGCAAATACACATTGGCAGCGTATACCTATACATATTCAACTTTAGCTTCCCTGAAGGAAACCTGGGTGCAAGTGTCTCCAAGTCACCAGTTTTGTCGACCATATTGGTGACATTGTCAACAAAGTGTCTACACTACATTACATTTGCCACTATATTTGGCTTTAATACGAAAAAGATTTTATCAATAACAACTGAGAAGTAAAATTCCTATAAAAGTTGAAGAAATAATAAAAAAAGATTGTTATGATTTCGTATTCTTACAAAAAGTGTAGACTACTTTTACTAAGAGTACTACCGATTCTCTGGTTCCAATGTCTACATATGTTCCCAAAGGAACTACCTAGTCAGTAGTACCAACGTCAGTAGTAGATTTCCAATGACACGCACATGTTAAATGTCTATTGTAAATAACATTGCCTGGGGTATAATAAGTCACTAGTACTGGCGACTGTGTCAATAGTAATTCAATACAGATTCACTAGTGACATTTTCTGCAGGGTTGTAATGGGTATTGGTACGTATGTGTATGGTTCAGAGCTGTTAAATTTGGATTACGATTAGTAATCAATTAGATTAAATTTTAAAAAGAATGGTATTGATTACATAATTCTCTTTTTTACAATTCCTGATTATTAATTAATTATGATTACAAATAATCCAAAAATAATTAAGATTAGTTAGGATTACGAGAAAATAATCAAAAATAATCAAAAGTAATCAAAAAAATAGTTGACTACTTTTAAGGATTATTTTTGATTATTTTCGATTATTTTTTAAAAATTCAGAATGCTCATCATTTTACACTTACGTTTTATTTTGAAAAATTTGCATATAAAACGTAAAAAAATAGATAGTGTTTGTATACAAAATATGTATAGGTATATTCACTTCAATAACAATTTTAGTACTTCCTAAATCAACAAAAAAGGGAAAAATAATATAAAAAACGGCGCTGCGAAATATGGCCCAGGAAATATGGCCCCAAAAAATAAATGAAAATTGACCCCAAATTTGGGGCTATTTTTCATAATGCAATATGGCCCCATTTTTTTAATGAAAAATTACCCCAAAAAAATGAAAAATAACCCTAAAAATAAAATGAAATATGACCCTAAATTTGGGGTTATTCTTCATTATGAAAAATCACCTCAAAATTTATAATGAATTTTAACCCCAAAAAAGAACACAAAGAAAGTGACATTAAACATTTTCGGTGGAGTTCATATGCCCAAAACTAAAAATCCCAAATTTAGAATCCCGATTTCAAAATCCGGATAATTATACAGTTTTGGTTTTAAAAATCTTACGATTGATAGCACGGTTGGGCTTTCGGACATACACAAGGATTTTTTTCTCTATGGTATATCGAACACTGGCTTTGCTTACTAAAGCTCTACGTTATAGCCGGCTTTCGGCCGGGCGCAAGGATTTTTTTCTCTATGGTATAACGAACACTGGCTTCGCTAACTAAAGCTTCTCTGTATAGGCGGCCTTCGGCCGGGTGAAAGGATCTCATGTAAAATTTTGGGGCCGTTTTTCATTGTTAACGTTGTACTACAGCGACTATTCTGTTCCCCACTCTATTTATTTGGCTACCTCTTTCATTATAATTATGCATAACAAATGACTAGAGGTTGTTTGAACGTCATTGTTGTTATAAATTTATTAATAAAAACGTTGTTACTCCTCTTTAAAACACTTTTCTTTAGCTGCACTTTTATGCAGGTAACCACAATTGCGTACCTGCATTAGGGCAGCTAAATACATTTAAGATAGCTGCATTTTTGATTTACCTGCACAAAAAAAAAATCGTGCAAAGGAGATTGTGCAGCTAAGGAAAAATTACTGTAATAACAAAAAATGAAAAAAAAAACAACTTACATTACTTGAGGGTTACACGATCAAGTTTTGGCTATCAAGTTTTTATACACTTACACTTTAACCAATACACTCATACTTTTAAAAATTGATACGAACTTGCCTTTAAAATTCTCTTGCCAGTGAGTGTTTCAATTTACGTTCAAGAAAACAGCTGATTTCAAGGTTAGTGAGCAAATTTTTCGTTTCTCTTTATAAATTTTTTTCTTGATGGCAGTTTGAAAGTAAATTGCTCAAAAATTGAATGCAGCCTACGTCACAACTATCAATGTTTGGAAATTTTGACAAACAGTATATGTAAAATACTATCAAGATAAACTTGAGCGTGTAACTGCAGTGTAAAACAGTATTGCACTAATATCGCAAAATAAGGAAAAAATAATCAAAAATAATCAAAAGTAATCTTCGAAAGTAGTCAAATTATTTTTCGATTACTTTTTATTATTTTTGATTATTTTTTCGTAATTTTTATTAATCTTGATTATTTTTTGATTATCTGTAATCGGAATCAATTAGTAATCGTACGAATCTGAAAATAATCGTAATATAATCATTACTTCACCTTTAAAAAAAAAATAATCTAATTACTAATTATTATGATTAGTAATCATTACTTAACAGCTATGGTATGGTTTTGATCTTTACCCATACATGTCCGTACATGTTTTCTCACTAATATTGAAAGAGTACTTAAAATGATACTTTTGTCATTCTCTGATGCGTGCATGTAAAGTTGATAGTCCAAAACTCAAGGCATCACGGTTCAGACGAACATTCTTCTGCTACCTGTTAAAATCTTTCGAAGTTTGACCGCAAATGTAACACCTCATTGTCGATTTTGTGTCCGTTGCAGCATTGCATACTTTTCCGTCGACCATTGTCATTACCATCGTGTGTTTAACACAGCGTTTACATTTGCCAGTACTGGCAAGACAGTAAGCATATACATATTAGTTGACAAAACAATGCAAAAACAAAATAGCTGTAAAAGTGTTTATGTATTAGTGAAAAAGTTTGAATGAATTGCTACTGTCTTGCCAGTACTGGCAAATGTAAACGCTATGTAATTTGTGCAATTTTTCCACTACACGGTACTTCGCTTTTCTTTAAAAATTCAATTTGATTATTTATGTGTCCTATGTCTTGCTTCGTGATGTCAGTTGTTTCCTGCACAAAACGGATGCGGATTGGTCTACACAGCCTAGTTGAGGATGGTGTTTCATTTCGCCATATCGTTTTAATTTTTCCATTAGTATTTGTGATTAGTTTAATTGGTACACAACTGCTTTGGAATATATTAGCGTCACTAACATCTTCGTTAAAAGTGATGTGAATAACAGTTGAAAACAATAATTCAAAATACATAAAAGTTTATGACGATATAAATCTATAAGAGCAAAATAGAAGAAATGTGAAAATTTAAAAAAATCGTCAAAAATAATGGCGCAAACTTGCGCATACTTTTGGATTCTAAAATTAGAGATTGCAAATTTTATTGTGGTATCAAACATAATTCGTAGACATGCTAACCTCACCCTTAAAACCCTCTTCTTTTCCTTTTTTTGCAAAAAAAAAGTGTATAATTTGTTTTTTTTAGCTTTTGAACGAATTATTTCAACATGAATATTCAACATATTTTAAATTTTTTTTGCTGTTTTAAATAACTTTTGATCAAACCTTTCAGCGAAAAAAAAATCTTTGTTAAACCTTTATTCGTTTAGCCGCAAAAAAATATCATATAAACATCCAGAAACCGAAAAAAAAACATTTAAATCTCATATAATTTTCTTCACTTTCCTGACTTTAGCAAGGTCTCAGAGCTACAAATCGCAGCTAAAAGCCTTCAAAATTTACAATATAATGCAAAATATTGTTGTCTGTCGAGCTGCGTACTTAGTTAGTTCTTAAGATTTCTCAAAATTCAGTTTTGCCTTTTTGGCCAGCTTTTCAGGCCAAATACTCCTCTGTGGGACGTACCGTTACGAAATAAGGGCAAAAGCAATTTTAAACGAAACCACTGTTGCCAATTTAGAGATTTTCCCGCTAAATCTAGCGTTTTTGAAATGTCAATCGCGGCAAAAAATACATTTAAGGGGGAAATCGATTTTCAAGCGTCACTCAGTTTCTCGTTTTCGATACAAAAACCTTTCTTAAATTTTAAATTTACAGATTTTATAGTTTTTTTATTAAGATTTTTTTGTTTTTCTGGCTAAAAACTACTTCTTTGTATTTACGGTTTTACTTACTTTTGTAGTTTAAGTGGACTGAAGATTGTTTGTGACATTTTTCGATTTTCAGTTAGTATTTTGTTAGGGCGGTATGTGACAATTCGATAGATACCTTCTCCTGTAAAATTTTATTTTTGTTGGTTACGTAATTTTTGCTATAAGGGCTCGATTTTTGGTTTTATTTTAATCGCCTGGTAATCAAAATAAACTTGTTTACAAAAATCTAATCCGATGAGTATATTAACACACTATCTCTATTCGAACTAATATTATTGAAGTATGCGGTAGTTTCATCGACTTGATATTTCCAATATATTCTACGGCTTTGTGTGACAATCGAGGATAATTTAAATTTGAAAATTTTTTATCATTTATTATGTAATAAACATTCGTTTAAATAAAACTAATGTCCGTGAGTTCCATCCCTGGGTCAGTCTATATGAAAAATTATCAATATATTTAAAATCATTTGATGTTGTAAAAACTCCTTTCTTCATTAAAAATAATTTGATGAACTTAAGCTTGATTAAACTGTATAAATTTGATTTTAAAACAATAAACAGTTCAATAAGATAATCACAATTAGAGAAGAAACGAAACGCCTTTTTGCCGATACGATACCGATACTCAAACTAAAATATCGCCGATATCGATACCGATACGAACATTGAATTCAAGTTATAATTAACAAAAAACACGTAGAGTAATTTTTGTATTATACCAAATTACAGTGTAATAGGTTTTTAATATTTCAAATTAAATAAGATTTAAAAAACAAAGAAGAAAATTTAAATTCATGATAAAATTAACAAAAAATAAAATTTTTTACAAAAATAACAGAACTTAATTACACTACGCTACAAAAAAAATTAATCTTAAAAATATTTTAAGCTGAAATGGGGTGGTTGAACACGAATATGGCACAGATTTATTTTCCTCAAGAAACGTTTTCGAGATATTTGACTTCTTCTTTAGCAGAAACACAGCAAAGGATGCAAAGAGTTGAATTTCTTTTGTTTGGCCAAGTTAATTGATATTATAGATTTTGTTGCTTTTAAAGGCGCCCGTACACGACATGTATTTGTCATCTGACATGTCAAATTTTCAAGTCACATGTAATTGTTCATGTCTGTCAAAATTGCTGTTTTACATAAGGTTTATAATAATCGGTCACAAACGTACATGTAATTTGCTTCTGACATTGTCTCTGTTTTTTTTCATTGTTATTGCAGAAACCAAAGTAGTTCTCGGTTTCAAAATAGCTTGCTGCCGCCACGAAAATATTTATTTGCGCCGTAAAATAATTTAGCCATCTTAACATTTTTTCTTTTATTTTAAAGATACCAATTTAGAATTTTATAATGAAACGGTTTTTATGTATATATTTACATAAATTATATTCAATGGTGAGATGAGCATACATATCTTGGTATTGTAAAATATTAATTTCAGCCGGCTAATGATTCCGTCAATAGTTGACGCCGCTACCAGTTTCTTCCCGGCATAGATTTCTGATGTCAGATGGTTTGTCAGAAGAAAATAGAGCACGCTCTAATTGAAATTTTGTCAGATGACTTTGCGTCTGACTTTTACAGAAGCAAAGTTAAAAAGGTAACTTGAGGGTTACACGATCAAGTTTTGCCTATCAATTTTTAATACACTCACACTTTTTTACCAATACACTCATACTTTTAAAAATTGATACGAACTTGCCTCTAAAATTCTCTTGCCAGTGAGTGTATCAATTTTCGTTCAAGAAAACATCTTATTACAAATCTTTTGAAGTTGTTTTTGTTTTTGTTTTTTTCACAAATATTTTGCCAGCAAAAGCTGAAGTTCTTTTTTTTTACAAATTGTTGCGGGAATTTTAAAATTTGAACTAAAAACCTAAAAAAATAGTGAAATATGTTTATTAATAAAATTTATTTATAAAATTAATAAGCAAAATGATGTTCTGCGATTCATAGAGCTGTACAGAAGCCATGAAATTTTATGAATCTTTCATCATATAGGCGAAATGATTTGAAAATAAAAGCCTACGAGTCTATAGCTTCTGAAACAAAAATGCCAGTGGAAGAAGTAAAGAAAAAAATAAAGTCCCTTCGAACAGCCTACAGTGCAGAAAAATCAATAGTGGAAAATAGCAAAACATTTTGAGTTGTTTTCTCGGCGACGACATCTTGAAAAAGTAAATTGCTTTCAACTTGCGTGCAGCCTACGTCACAGCTGTCAACTTTTGCATATTTTGATAATCAGTATATGTAAAAGACTATCAAGAAAAGCTTGATCGTGTGGCTGCAATGTAACACACGACATGTATGTGTTTTGCAGTGGGAAATTTGACATGTCAGATGACAAAAACATGTCGTCTATATGCTCCTTAAGCAAACAACGCCTAAAAGTTCTTTGTAGTTAAAACAACATTTTTTAATTACAATTTTCCCAACGTTTCGTCGGTCGACATCTTCAGGGGTAGTCTATTTATTTATTTTTTTTTTTTATTTTATTTATTTTATTTTATTTTTTTTTATTTATTTATTTATAAGTTGGTAGCTTCTATAACAAAACAAAAGTTTTTTATACTAATAGAAGAGCGGACATAGTTATTTGTTTAACAGTTAAGCATAATAAAAACAAACAAAATATAAAAAATATTTTAAGATTTAACAAAAATTATTTTAATTAAGTTATAACTATTGAGCAGGTAAAAGGAGGAGATTAAATAATGACATACAGAGTAAGTTATAAAAAGTTTTAAAAGATCAGTAAGTAAATATGTATTGTGACGCCCACTGTGGTTGATTTTAAATTCAGCGGTTTTTTTTACGCTGCAACAATTAAGTGTATCCATCTCTGAGTGGCATCACTGATCCAGTGCGAGAGAATACAACTCTAAAACATACGATCGGAATACGACTCTGGCCAATTCGCCTTAAAAAAAATTGGATTTGTCAATTCAGCGTGGGTATACACAAAATCGAGGAAAAAGTCTTTATAGCAAAGGCAGCGAACAGAGCAGGTGGAATAATCTTAGTCGGGAAAATTATTACGACGAAAATTAAAAAAAACGTGGGTTTTAGGTGCACAACTAGGTGAGTAATTGTGTTGAGACTTATAGGATTTGAAAATTTCTAATAAGTTGTTACCACCAGGGAAAGGAAAAGAAAGGTATTGACCACCAGGGCTAACCACTGCTCATCCATAATAAATAACCGGCAAATTGGATACACTTTGGGTTAAAGGATTGAAGCAGTGGCCAGCACGAATAATCCCAGCCACGCCGGCAGCATTCAGCTGCAAACTCGCTCTACATTTTACCAAATAAGATATACCTGGAGTAACTCCAACAATAATATACCTGCCTTAATAAAGAGTGTAACTTTACGTCTACCGGAAATAGTTTTACAACTTTACACCTACCGGAATCAGCTTTACCAATTGAAATCTACCTAAAATAGTTTCACAACTGTATACCTGTCTGTATGAATTGTACAACTTTACAACTCTATACCTACTTTAGCCACTTCTATAACCTTAAAACTACCTGAAGAAATTTACACATAATACCTACCGGAAGTGACTTCACAACTTTACAACGTTACCAATTAATATTTACCTGAAGAAACTTTATACTTACCTGTATCAACTTTAACAATTTACATATACCTGAAATAATTTCACAACTTTATACTTACCTGTATCAACTTTAACAATTTACATCTACCGGAAATAGCTTTACAACTTTACACCTACCTGAGTCAACTTTACCAATTCATACCTGAAACAACTTTACACCTTGTAACCACCTGAAGAAATTTACACCTTGTAACCACCTGAAGAAATTTACACCTTGTAACGACCTGGGATCACTTTGACATCCTTATACTTACCTGAAGAAACATCCTTATACTTACCTGAAGAAACATCCTCATACTTACCTGAAGAAACAACGTCATACTTACCTGAGTCAACTTACCAATTTTTATCTACCTGAGTTAATTTTACAACTTTACCAAATTATTTCTACCGGAAATAGTTATACAACTTTATACAGTTATACAACTTTATACAGGTGGATCAACTTTACCAATTCCTACCTACCTGAATCAACTTTACCAATTCCTACCTACCTGAATCAACTTTACCAATTCCTACCTACCTGAATCAACTTTACCAATTTATACCTGACGGAATCAACTATACCAATTTATACCTACCGGAAATAATTTTGCAACATTATACCTACCTGAAGTCACTCTACAATTTTACACTTACCCGTAGCAACTTTACCAATTCATATCTACCTGGAAAAAAACTCTACAACTTTATACCCCTGGAAAGACAACAGGTAATCTCGTATTGTTATGAAATATTTCAACCCTTAGGGATAAAATCGGATATCCCTCGACACTTTCAACCCTCGTAATTACGTATTTTTTTATACCGGATAATTTTAAAATAAGCTAGTTTCAAATTTAGTTTAAAAATCCATGTTTTTTTTTATAATTAGGCGGGTGTAATATTGAGTTTACTAAGAACGTATGATACAATTACCCCTACGTATATGGGTATGAACCTAGACTTTTAATCGTATTTGAATTTTGAATTAAGTGATCAAATTATTTAGTAAACGTTATTTCCAATTGAATGGTCAGCAAAGTAATCGGGCTTATTGGCCGCATTTAGTTACTCCTTTAAAATAACTGGATTCGGTAAAGTAAGTCCATAATAACCGGGTCAATTAAATTTAAATGTGAACTTAAATTCTAAGTTTTAATTTAACCGCTTTTATTTGGATAAGGTTGTATAAAAGAAAAAAAAAGAAAAAAACAAAATAGAATACGTTTCGATATACTCTTACTTTTTAAAGTGAAACTATTTTTACCCTGATGGCAACTGGGGGGGAAAGAAAAAAGAAACCCAAACTGTTTACTTTAATTTTTATTCAAATTATTGCTGTACTTATTTTTGAATCTACAGCTAAGGGTACAATTATATTAAGATCTTAAACAACCCCCTAAAACTAGACATACTTAAATCAATATAATTCATATATATTGAATTACCACTAAAATTATTATTAGACTTATATCTTAATATACCGCTAGAACTAGTAACCTTAAATTAACCTATATTAATTAAATATACTTACATCTTAAATTACAGTTGAAATCATTAATACCAAAATTTATTATTATCCGTATATTTCAATCTACAACTAGAATTGGTGGCCTAACTAACCTCATACTCATATCGTAAATTACAACTAAATTCTAAATATAATCAGATCATTAGATTAGTAGATCATTAATACTAAATTAGATACATACTACGTAGACATGCTTATAATATTACTATTATTATACTTACTACCAACTACAATTAACTTTAATCATCATCCTTATGAATAATATATCAAGCATGATTTCAGCCTATTTTTTTTTACACTTTGATAGGTACCTAAATTAATAAATCGGTTAGTTATTGATTTAATGCCTGAATAAGTTAATAGATAGAATAGCTCATTTAATAAGTGGAGCACTAAAAATATAGTCATTACTGACTAAACGTGTGGTCATTATTGACTAAATAAATAGTCATTACTGACTAAATAAATAGTCATTACTGACTGCATAAATGGTCATTACTGACTAGATATATGGTTATAGCTGACCGATGAATGACTGGAACTGGTTTTGAGTTGGAATTTGAATTTGGGCATTGAACACTAATTCGAAGACTTAGAACTTTGAGGGAAATTAGGATTAGGATTTCAAGTATGGCCAAAACTCGAAATTTAGATCCCAATTCAAAAAGATTAAAGTGCATTTATTCAGTTACTTTAAATCAAACTAAATCTAAGTAGTTTAACGTAAATTAAAGGCGAATACTTAAAATAAAGGTCGAACAACATACCTCGACTAAATTTGAATTTAACTTCTAAATTTGAATATAAAAATAATTAAATCGGATTTTGGCACATTAAATAAATTTGAACTCGCAGACTAAACATTTACTTAAAAGTTAAAATCTTTGAAAATAATACGTGGTTTAAATTGTTGTGCTTTGGTCCAAGTTTGATTTTGAGTGGCGTAGCCTGAACATTCACCAAATTGAGATTGCCATACGTAAACCGAAACTTGAATCCGAATAGTTGAACGGAGTTTGAATACTGAAAAGAAAATTAAATGGTTAAACTTAATTTAAATATTTAAGATGAATTTCAGGATTCAAGCCAACTTCAAATATTTCAACTAAAATTTATTGAAATGTTGATCAAAGTTGCCAGTTAATTTTTTTTCAGTTTTTTTTCTTTTTGTCCAGAGTTGCCGTTACTTATATAGAAAAAAAAAAAACCTTGAAAATTATTTATATAAAATAATAATTAAACCCTAAAAGGCTTGAATTTTCAAATTTAACAAAAAAAAAAAAATAAAAAAAAAAAAAATAAAAAGACATTTATACCTAAATAAAGAAAAATTAGATTTCTCTTGCTTTTAATTGCAAAAACAAACCGAGTATACAATTTGATTCTAGCAATGTTTTTTTTTTGTTATTTTTGACATTATTGGAAAATTTAGTAAATATGATTAATTAATAACTAAACAACAAATTTTAAAAGTCAAGTCTTTGGGGATTTAGGCCATTGCATATGTATTTATAAATTTAGTCTTTGTATATGTTACTAATTCTAATTACGCTGTAATAATTGTTGAACTTAAGTATAAGATATAAGTTAATAAACCTTTATTGTACGCATTTTTTTTTGAAATGATGGAGAAACAAACAATAATGTTTTAATTAATTTAAAATTGGTTGAAGGGTAACAGGTGTAAGACGAAATGGTAAGTAACAATTTGGGGCATTACTCCCAAACATTTTACAGGCAATGAGTAGTGCCACGGATGACAGTCAAATGTCATGTGGGGTGGGCAGCCTGTCCAGGACAAAAACAACTGGTCCTGAAGACTCGAGTTCAATCTTGTTAAAAATCTTTAAAAAAATTTTCTAATCATCATTCGACGGTCGTATTTGTTCAATGTTTTACGTTTTCTATCGCTTCGGTTTTTCGTCTACATCTTTCGTTTTCGGCACGAATTAAGTTGTGTATGTGTGAGTAGATGGACGCGAACCCCCCATTTCCGGCGAGCTTCAGCCCAAACACCAGCGTGCCACTGTCCATCGCGAAGCGAAGTTGAGAGTTTGATTTAGGTCAAAAATTTCTCAAAACGAATTTTTTTCCCCTCACGAACATCACACAAAATGGCGCCCAACGTGGGGCCCGAAAGAGACTTAACCCTTTGGGTTAAAGTGATTTAGCCTGAAGGTGTTTTAATTTATCTTTGCTGGTTTCCACACCTTTGAACATTTCAGGATAAAATGTTTAATCCAATTACTTTTTTTTTCTTTCATATTTTTGACGATTGTCCCGGAAGGTGTTAAATACACACCATTCCTGCGTTGCGACGGCATCGTATGGAGAAGTTAGGTATTGGGATCTCGGTCTTCTGACCTTATGACTGACGACCTATGTCCTGGAAGGTGTCAAGTAAACACCAAGCCTGAGTTGCAATGGCTTCGGACATAAGAGACGAGACTGAGGGAGTCGAATGGATTGAGTCGAATCGAATCCATAATGAAAAACTGGATACGGCGGCTATATAGCTAGGAGATCGTATGTTTTCATTATTGGATGAGAGGAGAGGAAAATCCAGGAGATTCACTTGATGTCGTTTTGTCTTGTGTTTTTGTTTGCAGTTGATTGATGATAGAAAACTTGTTGGTAACAACACTTAACGCACTATACGTGGAATAAAAAATTTTTTTTTGACATGATTGATTTTCATATATTCTTATCATACTTGAACATCGTATGAGTTTTGAAGTTCTCAATTCGGAGAACAAAATTTCCAATGACTTTTAACTCGAGTAAACAAATATTACACACATTTCGCCACTATACGTTTGTTACCGAATTTCAACCAGAACATTTTGTATATATTGAATTAAATATTTGAAAACTAATTAACCTTAATTATTTGTAGTTGATAATATACTAGAATAACAATATTTTGGCTCATATTTGAATTATTATTCTAGACTTATAATCTACTAACATTACTTAAACTTAATTGCATCTAGAAAGTAGTTTTGTAATTAATCTTATACAGTATTATATACGTTAAAACATACTCTTTTCTCTAATTTTATAACAATTGAAATAAATCTATTTATAAATACATTTATACTATTACCATAAAAGTTTTTTTTTGAAATTTAATAAATTTTTTTCGACCTATGATGATCAATGATTATTGCTACGATATTTTGACATTTACATTTTTTTTGAAATTTTTTTTGATAACTTCGAATTTGAAGATATAACATTTTTTTTAATATTTAAATTGTGAAATTATGTAACAGTCATAATTTTGCATACATTTTAATTTTTTTTTAATAACACTTGATATTTCTTTGGTGAATAAATTTAAAAGAGATATTGGATCTTGCAATTTTGACGGAGAATAAGAATCAATGAATACTGCAATGATATTTATTTTTGAAACTCAATTTTTGACATTTTGATTACTTCGAATTTAACGATATAAGATTTTGTTTTAAAGTTTTTTTTTCTTTAATCAATATTTGGGTTGTAAAGTTATATAGTGATCATAAGTTTGCATACATTTGAATTTTTGTAAACTACAATTGATATTTTCTTTGTGAATACATTTACGAGGATATCTTGGCTTTTACAATTTTGATACGTGATAATAATCAACGATTGTTATTATAAATCCTTTTTATATTGAATTTATTTTACTACATCGGCAATACATTTAAATTTAGAAGATTTCTTTTACGAATTTATGCGATCGGATTTTTATTATCGGTTTCGGTTTCTCTATATTTTCTTTTTTATACTTATATGGGTATAATAACCACAATACTTCGGTTTAACATACTTTATTACTAATTCTTATACGGATACATACAGACGTTGTCTTAAATTTGCTTTTATTGAAGCATCCAATCTTTTAAGCTGTTTACGAGCCGGTTTAACTGGTTAACAATATGTTCCTTTGGTATTAGTTTGTAAGATTGTATAGTAATTATAATCTCACTAACTCTCGGATTTTTCGCTAAGGACAATTGATGCTTTGTACACAAATAAATTTGTGAAGATCTTTTGTCACTTATATCTTAATTATTATTTTTTTTTGGAATTACATTTCTTGGGATCTTAATAATAAATTATAGTTTAAGGGAATAATATTGTCTTAAATTTTAATTGCTTCGGGATATTGGGGAAGGAAATTACGTGATAATTTCTTAAACATCGACATTTGAATATTTTTATTATTGATTTTTTTATAATTGAAGTTCCTTGGTCTCTTGATTTAAGGGTACAGGTTTATCCACTGGTAATTCGTTGAATAGGTTTTTGCCTTCGGTGCTATATTGTTGTAGTTTAAAGTTTTTCTTGGGAACTTCGAACAGTCTTGGCTGAGGATGAGTACTAGACAATTCCGATCATCTAGTAGAAACCAGGCAAGTAATAGCGGCGACATTTCAACAGCTACTACCGCCACCGTTACCAATCCAACCACGACGACGGCAACAGTCAATAATCCAAACACAGCACCTATTATTTCTACAAACGCGGTAACTCCTTTAATGTCAATTAGATTCCCACCAGGATTTGGACCACAAACCCATTCTTCTCCTGATAGTTTTAGTACAATTCGTACACCGACCTACAGCAGCTTAACTGCCAGGGAAATAACTGGACAGACAGGTAGCCAACGTACTCGTGATCTTGATTTAGGCAACATGAATAGGAATAATTTACCCCCTGTTGGCGAGGAAGTCGACCCTGAAATAGTTGTTACTGAGGATGGATTGACGCTGAGGGACTATGTCAGTGCTTCGGTGGGAGCTGCACAGGCTGCAATTATGAATGAGGTTCAAAATATGCAACTTATGCTACCACAATTGATAAGGGAGTCTTTGCGTTCCGAACGTGGAATCTCTTCGGAGAACCAGACTTTCCGTCACAATGCACCCTATGACCAGCAGCGAGCGTATCAAACCCCTTTTAATAACAATAATAACAGACCACCGCCAGCACAACATTTTGCACATAATGACCCTCAAATGTTCAGACAACAACGCCCGCGTCAACCCAACTTAGCCCAACCAGTATTTGAAAATATTCCTCAGCATTTTGCTGAACAATTCCCAGGGTTTGGAAATTCACCTTCGTTTCATGGTTTTAAACCAATGACTCCAAACCAATTGGAAAAATGGGGGATAAGGTACGATGGTACAAATAAGTCACTTACGGTTGAGGATTTTGTATTTCGGGTGGAGGCATTGAAACACGATTATAACTGTTCGTGGGAAGTTTTAATTAAAGGTTTTCATCACTTAGTCACGGGAGAGGCAAGCAACTGGTTCTGGTCCTTTAGAATGAAGCATCCGATATGCGACTGGCAGACTTTTAAACACCATCTTATAAAAAAATTCAGGAATTTCGAAAGCGACTTTGAAATTCAAAGGAAAATAATGGAGCGTAGGCAAGCGCCAAATGAGTCGGCGGATGCATTTATAACCGAAATTGTCAAACTCAAAAACCAAATGAGGGTAAGCGTACTAGAGAGCGAATTGGTAAAAATTGTTAAAGATAACCTTAAAGACGGATTGGCTCAACTGGTTTTCCCTATTAGGATTGACAGTCTGGATCAGCTACTGGAGGAGTGCAAAAGGGCAGAAAGGAATATTGCCAAGCGATCTTCTACCCGTATGCGTATAGGTCATTCTCGACGAGTGTATGAAATGGACTTGTTTGACCACGAGCCTATAGATGAGCAGGCACAGCAGGTTGAGGCACTTCAGAGGGATAATTTGCCAGCGAAACAGCTCGCGTGTTGGAACTGCAAAGCACCTGGCCACTCTTTTATTGAATGTCCTGTGGTACAACGTAATGTATTCTGCTACAAATGTGGGTTCGACGACGTTACTAGCCCGAATTAACCCAGATGTGCGGGAAACAGCAAATCGAACATGCGGAAGACTGGGCCGACGTGTTCAAACCAAACCACCTCCCAGTAAAAGATAATTTTTTAAATTTCATGTTACCCGGACAAGACCAACCCAACGAAATGATCGAAACAAACCCAACCCCAAAACAAGTCAAACAGCCAGATGAAGAAACTGCCAAGATCTACGCTAATGATGAATCTAAACGTACAAATGATTGTTTGAAAATAAATTATAACTCAAAGACACATGGTCTCAATCCAGGCCTATCGTATGAACAGCGTTTAGAAAACTATAATAAAATTCGTTCCAAAATTTTCACAGATTATGTACCTCTAGTTAGCAATAAAATTCGAAAAACCAGGGAAAGATATGCAGCGAGAAAAAAAGAGAGGAAAGTAATAGCATCTACGGTAATAGGTAGCGAAGACGATATTAGACCCTATATGACAGTCGAAATTAATGATTCTAAATATCAAGGACTTTTAGATAGTGGGGCTTCGGTAAGCTGCCTAGGCCGTAATTGTATAGAAAACGTTAAACAAATGGATGCAAAAATGTTCGATTTTAAATCTTCGGTGCGTACCGCGGATGGGAAACAACATTTAATTATTGGCAAAATTTTCGTAAAAATTAAATATGGGAATAGATTTGTGGAAATGATGTTATATCTAGTACCAAATTTAAGTCAAGAACTGATATTAGGGTACGATTTTTGGAAAAAAATAGGTTTGAAGGTTTCTTTTGAAAGTAGTATTGTCGACGAAATTTCTCTCACAGATTCGGAAGAGTCCAAGATGCACCAATTAACGTCACGTCAACGGAAAATTTTGGACAAGGTAAAACAATCATTTCGGTGTTACACCCAGTATGGATTAGGAAGAACGGCGATTGAAAAGCACACAATAGACACTGGAGATGCGCCGGCCAAAAAGATGAGACACTACCCCGTGAGTCCAGCAGTGCAAAAACTAATCTACGCTGAACTCGACCGGATGATCGAACTGGACGTAATCGAAGTAGCCACTGGAGCAGAATGGAACAACCGTATGACCTTGGTCATTAAGCCCAACAAAAACAGGCTTTGCCTCGATGCGCGGGAGCTCAATAAGGTAACGAGGAAGGATGCATATCCTCTGCCCAATATAGATGGTTTATTGGCGAGGCTGGGAGATACCCACTTTATCTCATCAATCGACCTCAAGGACGCCTTCTGGCAAATCCCTCTGGATGGGGCAAGCAGACCAAAGACAGCGTTCACAGTTCCTGGCAGGCCTCAGTATCAATTCAAAATGATGCCTTTTGGACTGTGCAACGCTGCCCAGAGGCTTTGTCGGTTAATGGATAAAGTGGTGCCATCTGAGTTAAAGGACAGAGTGTTTATATACTTGGACGATTTGTTGGTAGTGTCATCAAACTTCGAAGATCATATGGACATGCTTCGTGTCGTGGGACAGAAATTAACAGATGCTGGACTAACAATTAACATGCAGAAATCAAAATTTTGTTACCGCGAGTTGAAATACTTAGGATATATAGTTGGGGGCGGAAAACTTAAACCGGATGAAGAAAAAGTTAGGGCTATTTTGGATATAGGTCCACCTAAAAACCAAAAAGAGGTTAGAAGATTTTTGGGTACAGTAGGGTGGTATCGCCGTTTCATCAACGATTTTTCCACTCTTACGGCACCTTTAACAGATACACTAAAAAAATCTCCGAAATTTCATTTTACCCCTGAGGCAACAAAATCTTTTGAAGAGCTCAAGCTTAGGTTAGTAACTAGTCCAGTTTTATCTAGCCCAGATTTCGAAAGGCCATTCTATGTCCAATGCGACGCGTCTAACGTAGGAATAGGGGCAGTCCTGTTTCAAAAGGACGATGAAGAGGGCGAACACCCTATCGAATATTTTTCGAAGAAATTGAACCAGGCCCAGAAAAACTATTCTACGACAGAGAAGGAGTGTCTCGCAGTCGTCTTGGCCATAGAAAAGTTTCGGCAGTATATCGAGTTGATGGACTTTACGGTCATCACAGACCATTCCAGCCTGAAGTGGCTGATGCGCCAGCAAGATTTAAACGGAAGACTTGCTCGATGGAGTTTAAAGCTGCAAGGCTTTAAATTTAATATCATGCACAGAAAAGGAACAAAAAACGTTGTCCCCGATATGCTTTCGCGTCAAGACATGGAGGAAGTGATGTTGAACAGTAGCCCATTGATAGATTTTAACTCTGAAGCCTTCAAAAATAAAGATTATCTGGCCCTAATAGACGCCGTAGAGCAAAACAAGGACCGATTACCCGATTTGAAAGTTGAGGATGGTATTTTATACAAAAGGGTAAAGTTTAATAGAAATGAAATTGATGAAGAGGATGACTGTTGGAAGATATGGGTGCCCTCCGAGTTGACGGAGAGTTTGATTCGAAGATCACATGTCGACAATACTTCACATGGAGGCGTGGCAAAAACGCTATTTAACATCCGCGAATACTTTTATTGGCCTTCAATGACAGGTCAAATTAGAGGCTTTGTTGGCAATTGTAGTACCTGCAAGGAAATTAAACACCCAAAACAAATCCTACGTCCTCCCATGGGATGCGAAGTAAAGACCCAAATACCCTTCCAGAAAATCTATGTAGACTTCCTTGGGCCATATCCTAGAACTAAAACGGGCAACACTTTCATTTTTATAGTCTTGGACCACAAAACTAAATTTGTTCTGCTAAAAGCCTTATCTAAAGCAACCACCAAAGTAGTGATTAAATTCCTACGAGACGAAGTGTTTTACAAATTCGGAGTGCCGGAGGTATTACATTCCGATAACGGCAAACAATTCGTTTCCGAAGCCTTTGGGGAATTCTTGAAAATGTTTGGAGTCAGGCACATGCGCAGTCCTATTTATTCACCTCAGGCTAACGCAAGTGAGAGAGTGAATCAGACCATACTTAGTTCGATTAGAGGTTTCCTGGACAATGATCAGGCCAAATGGGACGAAAACTTATCAAAAATTGAATGTTCACTGCGATCATCTGTTCATTCGTCTACTGGTATTTCACCCTACTTCGCATTAACGGGATACAATATGATTACTCATGCTGATGCGTACGAAATATTGCGGAAATTAAAATCATCTGGAGAGGGGGATATGCTAATACTGCCTAAGTCCTCACAGATGCAATTAATTCACCAAAAAGTCAATGAGAAACTTCACGATGCTTACCTAAGAAACGTTAAGTCATATAACCTCAAGAGCAGAAGCATTAAATATACCCCTGGTCAGGAGGTTTATAGGAGGAACTTTGTCCAAAGCAAATTCGCGAAGGGAATAAATGCTAAGCTTTGTAGACCTTGGCTGAGGTGTAGAATTAGGAGAGCAATAGGCAGTAGTCAATACGAGATTGAGAATTTAAAAGGACAGTTGATAGGTGTCATACACGCGCAGCACTTGAAACAATAGGATATTTGTGATTGGAGGTGTAATATCGTTGTAGGTTGAATTTTAGAAGCTGACAATTCGTTGGGAAAGGATCGTGTTATTGTCGAGGGATTGTAAATGACACCTGTAAAATGAAGAGAGAACTAGTTTTTTTTTGGCTTAAAGTAGCGTAATGACGTGACGGGTGAATTTTTACACACTGTGGCCCATAACGATAGTCAAACGCGAAGGTCGGTTTTTAACAAAAAAAAAAAAAAAAAAAAAAACAACCAAAAGAATGTTTTTATTTACATTCTTTTGGTTGATTTGCTATTATAGTCGAAATTAAAGCAAGGAAAATTGTTTCATACAAAATACAACAAAATATAAGCAAGTGGCAACTATAGGCAGTCGCCATTGAAAATTAAAATAGAAATAAAACACTGCATATCTTGTGGAGTTGAAAAATTTTAACACGCAATATAAATTTATGTATACATTTCTATAGAAGGCAACAACAAAATTACAAAATATTTTGGCTTTATTTTTGCTTTCCATGTAATTTTTGGCTTTGCGTTTTTCACAATTAAGGCCTATACATATATATTTTGTTTTTTTCCCCATAAAAGTTTTCCTCCAAATCATTAATGATTGCAAAATATTAGCCAATATCTGGTAACAGAAACATTTTTAACTTTTTTGGAAAGTTTTTTTTATTCGGCGAAAAACAGCTTAGGCTGGTGTTAAATGAGTTGAAAACAACTGCGGCTGGTTTTAAAAGTAACATCGATTTTAGCTGGAAAGTTATGTTTTGTTTAAGACTAAAGTTATGGGCCTATATGATTAAATTTTCACCTAACTTTCATTAACGACCCTTTTCACAATACATATATGATTACCTATTAATCGAAAACCATGATCGGAAGTTAAAAACATTTGCTTTTCACAATTTAGGCATAACCGTTCAACCGGGTTGCACTCTCGCTCGATCTGATTGGCTCAATAACATTACCCATAGGCGATTCAAACTACAAACAAATATTTTTTTTAAATTTTAACTAAAACAGGAAAAAAAGGAATAAAGATATGGGAAAAAATGATAAAAACTATTTTTCTGTAAATTAAACGTCAGTCTCACGTTTCTCACCGCACAAATTTTTTTGTAAACAGTTAATATTGCCACACTGTCTACTTAATTTTTTTTGTTCAAGCAACCGAAAAATGTTGTGAACGCAATCGTCAGTTTATAGGGTTGTTTTTAACTTAACCGACAATTAGCTAGCTTCCATTGTGGAAAGGATTTAAATGGGTATATTGTGAAAAGGAGCCGTAACTATCACTTTAGAGGCCGATTGTTAACACACAATTCCCAATTATACTTCAATCATCGCTTACCTTGTTTTTTTTCGTATTGAGTCCTGACCTCATTAGGTTGTCATCCAAATCCGAAGGCTTACATGGCGGACATCTGGTGATAGGATGGTAGCCGGTTATTGGGTTTTTTGTTTGTTTTGCCGCTCCTGGTTGTTCACTCGCTGAAAGGTTAAGTTGGAAAGGAATTCCTGGCGGAAGTAGAGTGTTAAGAAAGCCGAGATTGAAAAATTATAGGGCGTGAATACACCAAGGCCGAGAAATGGTCAGGAAGTTGCCAGATCATATAGTTCCCCAACTCTTTTCCCTCCACAGGCTATAAGAAAAGAGCTGGCTTTGTGACGCCCACTGTGGTTGATTTTAAATTCAGCGGTTTTTTTTTACGCTGCAACAATTAAGTGTATCCATCTCTGAGTGGCATCACTGATCCAGTGCGAGAGAATACAACTCTAAAACATACGATCGGAATACGACTCTGGCCAATTCGCCTTAAAAAAAATTGGATTTGTCAATTCAGCGTGGGTATACACAAAATCGAGGAAAAAGTCTTTATAGCAAAGGCAGCGAACAGAGCAGGTGGAATAATCTTAGTCGGGAAAATTATTACGACGAAAATTAAAAAAAACGTGGGTTTTAGGTGCACAACTAGGTGAGTAATTGTGTTGAGACTTATAGGATTTGAAAATTTCTAATAAGTTGTTACCACCAGGGAAAGGAAAAGAAAGGAATTGACCACCAGGGCTAACCACTGCTCATCCATAATAAATAACCGGCAAATTGGATACACTTTGGGTTAAAGGATTGAAGCAGTGGCCAGCACGAATAATCCCAGCCACGCCGGCAGCATTCAGCTGCAAACTCGCTCTACATTTTACCAAATAAGATATACCTGGAGTAACTCCAACAATAATATACCTGCCTTAATAAAGAGTGTAACTTTACGTCTACCGGAAATAGTTTTACAACTTTACACCTACCGGAATCAGCTTTACCAATTGAAATCTACCTAAAATAGTTTCACGACTGTATACCTGTCTGTATGAATTGTACAACTTCACAACTCTATACCTACTTTAGCCACTTCTATAACCTTAAAACTACCTGAAGAAATTTACACATAATACCTACCGGAAGTGACTTCACAACTTTACAACGTTACCAATTAATATTTACCTGAAGAAACTTTATACTTACCTGTATCAACTTTAACAATTTACATATACCTGAAATAATTTCACAACTTTATACTTACCTGTATCAACTTTAACAATTTACATCTACCGGAAATAGCTTTACAACTTTACACCTACCTGAGTCAACTTTACCAATTCATACCTGAAACAACTTTACACCTTGTAACCACCTGAAGAAATTTACACCTTGTAACCACCTGAAGAAATTTACACCTTGTAACCACCTGAAGAAATTTACACCTTGTAACGACCTGGGATCACTTTGACATCCTTATACTTACCTGAAGAAACATCCTTATACTTACCTGAAGAAACATCCTTATACTTACCTGAAGAAACAACGTCATACTTACCTGAGTCAACTTACCAATTTTTATCTACCTGAGTTAATTTTACAACTTTACCAAATTATTTCTACCGGAAATAGTTATACAACTTTATACAGTTATACAACTTTATACAGGTGGATCAACTTTACCAATTCCTACCTACCTGAATCAACTTTACCAATTCCTACCTACCTGAATCAACTTTACCAATTTATACCTGACGGAATCAACTATACCAATTTATACCTACCGGAAATAATTTTGCAACATTATACCTACCTGAAGTCACTCTACAATTTTACACTTACCCGTAGCAACTTTACCAATTCATATCTACCTGGAAAAAAACTCTACAACTTTATACCCCTGGAAAGACAACAGGTAATCTCGTATTGTTATGAAATATTTCAACCCTTGGGGATAAAATCGGATATCCCTCGACACTTTCAACCCTCGTAATTACGTATTTTTTTATACCGGATAATTTTAAAATAAGCTAGTTTCAAATTTAGTTTAAAAATCCATGTTTTTTTTTATAATTAGGCGGGTGTAATATTGAGTTTACTAAGAACGTATGATACAATTACCCCTACGTATATGGGTATGAACCTAGACTTTTAATCGTATTTGAATTTTGAATTAAGTGATCAAATTATTTAGTAAACGTTATTTCCAATTGAATGGTCAGCAAAGTAATCGGGCTTATTGGCCGCATTTAGTTACTCCTTTAAAATAACTGGATTCGGTAAAGTAAGTCCATAATAACCGGGTCAATTAAATTTAAATGTGAACTTAAATTCTAAGTTTTAATTTAACCGCTTTTATTTGGATAAGGTTGTATAAAAGAAAAAAAAAGAAAAAAACAAAATAGAATACGTTTCGATATACTCTTACTTTTTAAAGTGAAACTATTTTTACCCTGATGGCAACTGGGGGGGAAAGAAAAAAGAAACCCAAACTGTTTACTTTAATTTTTATTCAAATTATTGCTGTACTTATTTTTGAATCTACAGCTAAGGGTACAATTATATTAAGATCTTAAACAACCCCCTAAAACTAGACATACTTAAATCAATATAATTCATATATATTGAATTACCACTAAAATTATTATTAGACTTATATCTTAATATACCGCTAGAACTAGTAACCTTAAATTAACCTATATTAATTAAATATACTTACATCTTAAATTACAGTTGAAATCATTAATACCAAAATTTATTATTATCCGTATATTTCAATCTACAACTAGAATTGGTGGCCTAACTAACCTCATACTCATATCGTAAATTACAACTAAATTCTAAATATAATCAGATCATTAGATTAGTAGATCATTAATACTAAATTAGATACAAACTACGTAGACATGCTTATAATATTACTATTATTATACTTACTACCAACTACAATTAACTTTAATCATCATCCTTATGAATAATATATCAAGCATGATTTCAGCCTATTTTTTTTTACACTTTGATAGGTACCTAAATTAATAAATCGGTTAGTTATTGATTTAATGCCTGAATAAGTTAATAGATAGAATAGCTCATTTAATAAGTGGAGCACTAAAAATATAGTCATTACTGACTAAACGTGTGGTCACTATTGACTAAATAAATAGTCATTACTGACTAAATAAATAGTCATTACTGACTGCATAAATGGTCATTACTGACTAGATATATGGTTATAGCTGACCGATGAATGACTGGAACTGGTTTTGAGTTGGAATTTGAATTTGGGCATTGAACACTAATTCGAAGACTTAGAACTTTGAGGGAAATTAGGATTAGGATTTCAAGTATGGCCAAAACTCGAAATTTAGATCCCAATTCAAAAAGATTAAAGTGCATTTATTCAGTTACTTTAAATCAAACTAAATCTAAGTAGTTTAACGTAAATTAAAGGCGAATACTTAAAATAAAGGTCGAACAACATACCTCGACTAAATTTGAATTTAACTTCTAAATTTGAATATAAAAATAATTAAATCGGATTTTGGCACATTAAATAAATTTGAACTCGCAGACTAAACATTTACTTAAAAGTTAAAATCTTTGAAAATAATACGTGGTTTAAATTGTTGTGCTTTGGTCCAAGTTTGATTTTGAGTGGCGTAGCCTGAACATTCACCAAATTGAGATTGCCATACGTAAACCGAAACTTGAATCCGAATAGTTGAACGGAGTTTGAATACTGAAAAGAAAATTAAATGGTTAAACTTAATTTAAATATTTAAGATGAATTTCAGGATTCAAGCCAACTTCAAATATTTCAACTAAAATTTATTGAAATGTTGATCAAAGTTGCCAGTTAATTTTTTTTCAGTTTTTTTTTCTTTTTGTCCAGAGTTGCCGTTACTTATATAGAAAAAAAAAAAACCTTGAAAATTATTTATATAAAATAATAATTAAACCCTAAAAGGCTTGAATTTTCAAATTTAACAAAAAAAAAAAATAAAAAAAAAAAAATAAAAAGACATTTATACCTAAATAAAGAAAAATTAGATTTCTCTTGCTTTTAATTGCAAAAACAAACCGAGTATACAATTTGATTCTAGCAATGTTTTTTTTTTGTTATTTTTGACATTATTGGAAAATTTAGTAAATATGATTAATTAATAACTAAACAACAAATTTTAAAAGTCAAGTCTTTGGGGATTTAGGCCATTGCATATGTATTTATAAATTTAGTCTTTGTATATGTTACTAATTCTAATTACGCTGTAATAATTGTTGAACTTAAGTATAAGATATAAGTTAATAAACCTTTATTGTACGCATTTTTTTTTAAATGATGGAGAAACAAACAATAATGTTTTAATTAATTTAAAATTGGTTGAAGGGTAACAGGTGTAAGACGAAATGGTAAGTAACAATTTGGGGCATTACTCCCAAACATTTTACAGGCAATGAGTAGTGCCACGGATGACAGTCAAATGTCATGTGGGGTGGGCAGCCTGTCCAGGACAAAAACAACTGGTCCTGAAGACTCGAGTTCAATCTTGTTAAAAATCTTTAAAAAAATTTTCTAATCATCATTCGACGGTCGTATTTGTTCAATGTTTTACGTTTTCTATCGCTTCGGTTTTTCGTCTACATCTTTCGTTTTCGGCACGAATTAAGTTGTGTATGTGTGAGTAGATGGACGCGAACCCCCCATTTCCGGCGAGCTTCAGCCCAAACACCAGCGTGCCACTGTCCATCGCGAAGCGAAGTTGAGAGTTTGATTTAGGTCAAAAATTTCTCAAAACGAATTTTTTTCCCCTCACGAACATCACAGTATGTATATAAAAAGTGCATAGAGTTTTAGTTACAATAAAAATTAGTAATTCTTTTTTTAAAAAGTTGTGCGTTGCTGGTTTCCCTAATTATTGGAGGAATAGTATTCCAAAGACGTATTGCATTTACGAAGAACTGCCAATTTGAAATAAGCGTATGGTGTCTCATTTGTATTAAAGTTCTGTTTCTGCCAAATCGACTAAAACTAAGCCGGCTATAAAGGTAAATCAGGTTCGTGAGTTGATATGATTTTATGCAAGAATACCAATGTTCGTATTTTCATATGATCATGGAACTGGACGCCGAGAATCTTCGCTGCGTAGGAGGTGATATGTTCACTATTTCCTTAAAGCTTAAGTCCATATACGTATCTAGTTATGTTGTTGAACGTTACATTAAGTCTGGCTTTACTTGTTGCATCACAACTTGAAAAGACTTCACAAGCAAAGGTTAAGGTGGGTATTAAGTAAGTTTTTGCAAGCAGCAGCCTGATTTTGAGTGGTGTACAGTATTGTGTGGGCCATAGAGTACGTAGCATAGATAATGTTTTTCCACAGGCATTTGTGATATGATCTGCCCAGGTTAACGTGCTATTGAAGATAACTCCTAAGTTCTTAGCTCTAGTCACTGCTTCTATTCGGTGGTTATTAACGTAGACTTGGGGTATTTCAATGGCGCGCTGTGTTCTTTTATGTAATAGGATGAACTTTGATTTGTTTGGGTTAAGGCTTAAGCCATTGGTAGAAGCCCACAGTGAAATACTTTGTAAGTCCTCGTGTAACTTATCCACAAAGTTTCTTTTTTTACTACTAATATACAGTTGAACATCATCCGCATACATTCTGATACTGCAGTGTTGCAACTGATCTGGCAAGTCGTTAGCATAAATATAAACATTAATAAAACAGAAAACATTTTCAAAAGCATATATAACTTACAATAGTTTATGTTATTTACATTAAAAGGATTTTTTATTTTTTAAATTTTTTTAAATAAAAATTAAACTTTTTTAAATTTAATTTCACTAATTTCTTAATTTATGGCAACTATGTAACTGGCATTAAGTGCTGGTTCACACAGGTCAAGTTTGACTCTTCAAGTCTTGAGCTTTTAGGAGAGAGGGGTAAAGAGAATGGAAAGGGGTACATACTTGACCGTACCATTCAGTTTTGTATTTTTCTTTTCTTTTTTCATCCGTAATATAATAAAAAGCTACAAAGTTGAAGGAAAAGAAAACAAAAATTTATTTTGTGCATGAACGTGAACGCAAGTTCAAAAGAAAATTTAAATAAAACTGTTCAAGTAAACTTGACCTGTGTGAACCAGCACTAATATTATTTGTGTCTTCAATGCAAGCTTTCTTTTATATATATTTTTCTTTCTAACTTTTCAAAGGCTAACTGCCTGTTTGTAGAACGCGAGCACAAAAGTGACTCGCTTAACTTACATTTAAAACAAAAACAAATTTTGAAATTTTGAAATTTTGTTTTTGTTTTAAATGTAAGTTGAACGAGTCACTTTTGCGCTCGCGTTCTACAAACAGGCAGTAAGATTTTATTAATACCCTTTGTACACTTGCATACATTTCGGAGGAACGCATGGAAGATGTTGAAAATGTGAAATACGCGTTCACACTTGAAACATCTAACATCTACTATCAATAAAAAATGTCACCATTTCTGAAAAAAAAACTTTGATTTTTTTTAAATACTTTTTTTCTACAGAAGTGTCAACATTTCAAAAGATAGCACCAAAATGTATTTCTAATTCGTTTCGTTTAATAATTTTAGCAAAATTAAGTAAAATAAGGCTTGCAAAAAAGGAAAAACTTGAGAAATGGTAAAGCTGTTATGATACTTGCTATTTTTTGTATTTTTTCTATATTGGAGAACAGTGCAAATATATTTGAATAGGAAAACTGACTAAGTGTAAAGAGTATGATTATATCATAAAACATCTTGAAATGTCAAACAAATATACATGTGTTATCGATAAACAATCTAAGACTGTCAAAAAAAATATAAAATTTTTTAACTTAAAATTGACATTTCCAGATTAATTGTTAGCACTGTTGCCAATTTTTTTAGTTTTTGATCAGTTTGACGGTTTTTAACTTTTTTTTTGCGATTTTTAGCTTTTATGACGGTTTTTTGTGGGGAAAAAACGTGGGCAGTATTGTTTGTTTTGTTTACATTTGATCAAATTGTATTTCTTGTTCTTTCTCGCATTTGTTGTTTCATTCAGCCAATCCTAAAAAAATCCAATACAAAAAATAGCAAGTATCATAACACCTTAACGCTGCTTTCAAAGCAACTTCCATTTCGTCAGTGATGCCACAATAATAACAGAATTTATTGCCACTTTTCTAGTGATGACACTAAAAGAATCGAAAAATGTAAAAGGGAACAAAATAAGATCGTAAAATTCTGTAATAGGCTTTTTACACTGATCAACATCTACCATCAAAGATGTAGAAAATGTGAAACACTCGTTTACATTGCTCACATCTAACATCTACCATCAAGCAAAAATTGCACCATTTTTGAAAAAAACAATTTTTTAAATTTAAAATGTTTTTTTCTCACAAAAGTGCCAAAATTTAAAAAGAAAACTCAAAAATGTATTTGAAGTTCAATTTGTTTAAAAATATAAAAAATACTTAACAAAAAACCATTGCATTAAAAGATAAAACTTGACAAATGGTAACGCTGCTTTCAAAACAAACTTCTTTTTGTCAGTGATGCCACAATAATAATAATAACTTATTGCCACTTTTCTAGTGATGACACTAAAACAATCGAAAGATGTAGAATGGAATAAAATGAGAAAGGAACATCTTTTAAAGATGTTGAAAGATGTTGGTTTTTAGCCCTATGTATTTCTTATGGAAAGATGTTAACATCTTCGCAAATGGTGGCAAATTGATGGTAGATGCTAGATGTTGATCAGTGTAAAAAGGCTATAAAGATGTTGAAAAATTTTGATTTTTAGCCCTATGTATTTCTTATGGGAAAATGCCAACATTTTCGCAAATTGATGTTAAATGTTGACAAGTGTGAAAAGGCTATAACATTCTCGAAGTCAGATGTATGTGTGTTTGTGATTAAATGTTGTGCTAAACCTGTTGCTTCTTTCCCCCGCATAATATTCATTTTATGTTCTCCCATTCTTGTTGATAATGCTCTCTTTGTTGTACCTATATAAATCATATCGCAGTTTTGCTCTATATTTCCTTTGCATTTTACTTCGTATACGCTATTATTGTGTTGGTCCTTTTTTATTGGTGCTTTTACTTTTGTGAAAATTGTATTAAAGCTCGATTCACCCATGCGTTCCGAACAATATTTTTGACCGGCCAATAATTTTTATACCCTCCACCACAATTAGTTGTGAAGAGGGTATATTAAGTTTGTCATTCCGTGTGAAACTTTTCTATTATTCATCTCAGATCCCATAAAGTATATATATTCTGGGTCCTTGAGTAACTCTAAGTCGATTTAGCCATGTCCGTCTGTCTGTCCGTCTGTTGAAAACACGCTCACTTTCGAACAACTCAAAAGAAATTAACAAACTTGGTGCCAAATTGCTTGTAGTTATCCTAAGCAGTTTGGGATTGAAATCCAGCAAAATCGGTTCAGTAGGACCAGAGCTATGAATCAAAATGTGGAACCATCACCTAAAAAAATTGATAATTTTGTTACAAAAAATAACATAAATGCTGGAACAAGGCACGGAATGAGATAAGATTTTGCAAAAACTTGTTTTATTTGACTGGAAATCACGCTGTTAAATTTCGTGAAGATCCGTCAATAATTTACCCTAAGCCCCATATAAACACTACTCCCGGAAAAAAGTTTAGTACGCCTAAAACCTTAAAAAATAGTGCAATCATAACAAATTTTGGCTCGTCACAGTTTTATAGGACTATAAATGATACTGTGAAATTTCGTGAAGATCGGTACATAATTTACCCTAGGCCCCATAGAAACCCTACTCCCAGAAAACAGTTTAGTACACCTAAACCATAATTAATAACAAATCGTCACAGCCTAAGATAATAATAACATCATACAGATATTACTCCTTAAACATTCGAACTGTCGGTGGAGGGTATCAAAGATTCGGCACAGCCGAATATAGCACTCTAACTTGTTTTACAGAGAGTGTTCTGCAGAACGATTCACCCATCTCGAAAAATTTGTCCTACCACATGGTTTACAGATGTAAGCGATTATACAAAGTGGCAGCACAGTTAGCAAACTATTATGGCGATTTCTTTTCTGAGAAATATGTTGCATAAATGTTGCATGACCTACACAAAAGAGATAGAGCATGTAACATTTATGCAACATATTTCTCAGAAAAGAAATCGCCATTAGTTTTTTTTATAAAAGTGTGTGAAAATGGAAGAAAGAAGAAATTTAATTTTATTATTTTTAATTGAATTGCATAAAACTAGGGTATTCATTCGGTTAACCGATTAATTACTATTCGATTAACTGATCGGTTAATTTAAAATTGGCTTTTTTCGATTAACGACTAAACTGAGTAATTTCAGTCGATTAACCGTTGTAACAAAAATTATAATTTTTTGTAGTATTAAACCATATTTTTTGTGTTTTAAACAATGGGTGAGTTCCAAAGCGTCGGTTACAAAGCAACTCGCTTTTTAAAATACATTCTACAGTGCAACCATTAACAATTTTACAACGTTATCCGTACCAAAATTCTCCAAAACTGCACCAAAATAGTTGTGTTCAGAATTATTTTTGTATACAATATATCTCCTTCTGTAAATACATTTTTAAAATACAGTACAAAAACAGAAATTAAGGAATTTGCAAAATGTTCGGTGCTGACTCTTGTCAGAATGAGTTAGATGCTGACCTGACAACAGCAGAAACATACGATAGTAACGCAACAACAGAATTAATCCAAACAATTAGAATTTTTAACAATTTTAAAAAATAAAACAGTATTTAAAAAGTATAATGAAGATTTTATATGCTTAGAGAAAACCAGAATTCCAATAGATTTTTCTATTTCCGTCCATATATTTTGTTTTAGTAAGTATTTTTATATGAACGATTTCCCATATCATAAATACATGCTCTTCCTGGATTTTTTATTTCCTCAATAAGTTTCAGGGCAATATTTTCTTTAACATCCATTTTTTGTTTAATTTTTTTTTTAATTATTCAGCACAAAACGAAAAATTTAATATGTGACAGCTCAATTCAACTTTTATGTACAAATTGAAAAAAAGTGGCATCTCAGTTCATTTTGTTCGGCACAAGAATTAAAATTAAACCAATTCAAGAAAAACCGTTCCGAACAAATTCATTGCTCTCTCTCACTCTCTCAAAAGTAAAACGTCAAACTCAATATAAAAAAAATTTTGTCCGGACAAAAATATTGTTCGGAACGCATGGGTGAATCGAGCTTAAGTGTTTTGTTAGGTTTGTAGGCTAAGTTTATTTTGTTGTTTATTGTTTGTTTTATGCTTCTATTGTCCGTACCCTACAGATAATATTGGACTACGTGGTCCATTGTGGCTTCAATGGGCTACTTACAACATGGTCCAATGTACTGTAGTATGTACCATGTTATAAGAAATTAACATGCAGTGCTGACAACAACTTTTCAAAAGTTTACAGTATTACACATTGGTAGCCCTGATGGTGTCCATTATTAATTGTTTATTTAAAAGTGAAAGTTTGTGGACTTTTTGGAAAAAAGGTAAAAAAAAAATTAATAATACCAAGTAAATATATTTAATAATAGCAATAATAGACTACAGTACACACCATAAAAGGCGATTAGTAAAAAATGAAAAAGAAAAATACTTAAACTACCCCTTAAGTGTACTCCATACTGTAGTAACATGGAGTTCTTTTAAAACTAACCCACTTTAGTACTCCATGGAGTAGTTAAGGGACTACTTCGGTGGGTTATATGGTCCCCTCCTAGGACATCGTAATGTTAAATGGACCACCTTTTACCCATATATTTGGGGTAGTTTTGGAGTACTCCTACTCCTTTATGGACTACTCTTTACATGCATATATGGACTAGTCTCGTTATCTGCAGGGTAAGCCCAGGTATGTATTTTACACTGTAAAATTTCCTTTTTTCCTCTGTGTTTTCAGTGTTGTCATCTTGGTTATTATTATTCAATAGTCTGTTTGAATTTTGTAATAACATTTTTATTATTTTGTTGGGAAAACTGTTTTTCAATAATATTTTAAATATTTTTCCTATATTTCTGGTGTGAAGTTGCTTGTCACTTATTTTTAAAATTCTGTCAATAAAGTTTTGGGCTGTGTGTAATATTTGACTTCTGGGTTGTGTAGAATTAAAGTTCATAATTCTTCCAGAAGCAGTTTCCTTTGTGTACCAATCGAAAATAATTTTGTTGGTATTCCTTTTTAATTTTGTGTCCAAGTATGCAATCTCACGATTTTTTTCCACTTCAATAGTAAATTGTATTTCTTGGTGGTAACTATTTATCGTTTTTAGGATTTCATGCTGGTCGTCTATTTTAATCACAGCTAAAATGTCATCTACATATTTCGTTATGTACCTTATGTTAATTTTCTAATTCAGTTAATACGTCGTCTAGTAAGGTATCGAGGACTATATCCGCTATTATCGGTGATAATGGGTTTCCCATTGGCATCCCGAAAATTTGATTATAAACTTTTATGTCATAAATAAAATAATTATTTTCCATAAGGCAGAATTTGAGAATTTCCAGAAATTTTGATTTAGGAATCTTATTGAATTCTTTGATTTTGCTCCATTTTTCCATTATGTTTTTAATTGCAGTATGTATTGGGATATTAGTGATCAAGGAAATTACATCAAATGATTATTGTCTAATTCAATTTATCGCATTTTATTTTTAAATTGAGTTGAATTTTTAATATTATATTTTTCGGATATAATGCGTTTTAAAACTTGTCCTAGATATTTAGAAAGTTGGTAGATGTTTGTCAAACTTTCTGTGGCGTCTAATGCTAAATGTATGCATTTCAGCGAAAACTTTGCAGAGTGAAGACGTTGAAAAGAATCATGAAAATAATTTTAATAAGTAAATTCAACTTTTTTTTAACAGTATTGCTTGACACAAAATAGCTCGTTGTTTTAACCACTTTTTATTTTAAATTCTTTGCCTTTATTTTATATATTTTCACCGTTTTAGGCAAAAAGCAACAAAACTGCCGCAGCACTATCTGCATTCATAGAAAGCAAAACAAAAATGAAAATTATTGTTTGTACGGATAATATTTGTGTTGTTTATTGGCAAACGCCAAACGGAAACAATGTGTGTGTTTGCCAGGCATTTTATGTGGTTTATTATGCCCTTTATAGCCTTTTCACACTTGTCAACATTTAACATTTAACATAAATTTGCGAAAATGTTGGAATTTTCCCATAAGAAATACATAGGGCTAAAAATCAACATTTTTACATTTTTACTATCTCATTTTGTTCCCTTTTACATTTTTCGATTATTTTAGAAAAGTGGCAATAAATTCTGTTATTATTGTGGCATCACTGACAAAATGGCAGTTGCTTTGAAAGCAGCGTTACCATTTCTCAAGTTTTTCCTTTTTTGCAAGCCTTATTTTGCTTAATTTTGCTTAAATTATTAAACAAAATGAATTAGAAATACATTTTGGTGTTATCTCTTAAAATGTTGTTACTTTTGTAGGAAGAAAGTATTTAAAAAAAATAAAAGTTTTTTTTTCAGAAATGGTGACATTTTTTGTTAATGGTAAATGTTAGATGTTTCAAGTGTGAACTCGTATTTCACTTTTTTAACATCTTCCATGCGTTCCTCCGAAATGTATGCAAGTGTACAAAGGGTATTAGTAATTTCAAAATGTAGCGGCCAATATATAAATTCACAAAACTACATCTGGCAGTACCTTTAAAAAAACAAATGTTTATGTCCAACATGTGCACCCTGTTGTCAAAGCCAGCTGTACAAATCAGTGATGTTAATTTCATTTCCATTGAAAAAATATTAAAAATCGGTATAGTGTTTGAATCTTATTTGATTATTTTTTCAGAAGCTACCAGTCAGATAAAAGAAAAATATAAATAACAAAATTAGGCAATTATACATACATATATTGCTTTAATATAAATTACTAAGCTTCGCGTATTTGGCAACTTAATTTTTGTAGCATCTTTAATTTTGGAAAGCAATTTTTCAATCAATACTAATTTACTCTACTTTTTTATAGATTTATGCCTTTTAGTTTCTAACACATTCATATGTAGGTCTTATAATTTTAAACTTTTGAGAAGTGATTTTAAATTAAAAATAAATCGTTTAACTACAAACTCTTGTTTTAACAATGAAATGGTCCATGATTGCTTTACAATGCACCATGTTGTAAGTAGCCGATTTTATCTATATGGGATCAAGTATTTTATGATTTGCATTGATTAGTTTCTTAAGCCTAGATTACACTATCTCACAAGTCTTACGTATTCCATAATACTTTGTGAGATAGAAATCTAATGAGTTTTGATGCGACTGTCAAAAAATCTAATGTAAAATGACAGTTTGTGTTCACACCATCACACAAAGTATAAACACTCACACATGAAATAAAATGCAACCCTGATCCAATGAAAAGTATTATTGTTTAGAAATTTTTCAAAAAACGATGAAGTCGTATGGGATGTCAAACTTTTTTCATAATACTTGTCATTTTCGTGACACATTGCATTCACACTATCAGACTTTGTCATATTACTTGAGTTTTTGACATGTATTAATACAAAGTATAATAGTGTAATCTAGCCTTTAGCAATACTCAAATATGCTACATGAAGAAAATCCCTTTATGCAATTAAATACAAGATTCGCTTATAACAATAGAGAAATTGTATTTTTGTTAATTATAAGCATTTTAATAACTTTAAAAATCATAAAATATTGAGTTATTGATTAGAATTATCTTAAATGTATAATATGACATTCAAGCAGTTTCTTAGAAAAGTAATCGTGTTCTTCGGAAACGAAATATTATAAAATCTGTTCTACGATATAACGAAACTGAATAGTGTGTATAAATTTTAAAAAATTATTAATGATAAGCTTTTTGCACTTAATGGAAACTTTAAAAATCATTAATATTTAAACAAGTAATTTTCGCATCATTTTCTTAATGCACTCATTAAATAGAGCGTATTCGAATCCATATGAATGCACTATTAACTAATTTCGATCAATATTGTCAGTAACTCCCTTTCTGCACTTAGCGATTCATATGTATTTTTTTAATTTTGTTTAATATAATAATATATAAAGGCTCGTTTACACTGTAATACAATGTATTACGACTTTGTTGAATCAAAATCATCATCATATATGTTATTTCTAAAGCACTTTTTTTTTGTCGGTTGCAAATATCTCCCATACCACCGCATCAAATGTAATGAATGATATATCATTTTAAAGCTTATTTCTAACACTAATGACGAAAAATAATTAGAAATTGAAAAATTTATATTTTCATTGATAAAAATTACGGTGCGAAATATTCGCACGGGTCATCTAGTATATATTATTTCTAAAGCACTTTTTTTTGTCGGTTGCAAATATCTCCCATACCACCGCTTCAAATTTAATAAATGATATCTCATTTTAAAGCTTATTTCTAACACTAATGACGAAAAATAATTAGAAATTGAAAAATTAATATTCTCATTGATAAAAATTATATTTTAAAATGTATTGAAGTTACTAAAATTTCTATTAATTATGTTCATTTTATGTTACAAAAATGACAACTAACGGTGCGAAATATTCGCACGGGTCATCTAGTAATATGAAATTCTCTCCGTGTTTAAAAGAAAAAAAATAAAAGTCTGTTATAAGTATGGTTGCAGTTTAACAAATTTTACAAACACAACATGAAAATTTCCTGAGTTCCTTTTTGGTTGTTCTTGTAATTGTATAAAAATGTTACCACCTTGTGTTAAAATACACCACTGTTGTGAATGGAATACATAAGTTTCTAGACTGTGCCCATGTTCTGTAATTCTTGCTCTAAAAATCTTTTCGATTGAAATGTGTGAAATGAAACAAAAATGACATATATTGAAACAAACAGCTGTTTATCTCTCTAAACTGTGTCTGTAACTTTTTGTGGCGAGTACTAGCTGTCACGTAATACCCTTTGTACACTTGCATACATTTCGGAGGAACGCATGGAAGATGTTGAAAAAGTGAAATACGAGTTCACACTTGAAACATCTAACATTTACCATTAACAAAAAATGTCACCATATCTGAAAAAAAAACTTTTATTTTTTTTAAATACTTTTTTTCTACAAAAGTAACATTTTAAGAGATAACACCAAAATGTATTTCTAATTCATTTTGTTTAATAATTTAAGCAAAATTAAGCAAAATAAGGCTTGCAAAAAAGGAAAAACTTGAGAAATGGTAACGCTGCTTTCAAAGCAACTGCCATTTTGTCAGTGATGCCACAATAATAACAGAATTTATTGCCACTTTTCTAGTGATTACACTAAAATAATCGAAAAATGTAAAAGGGAACAAAATGAGATAGTAACATTCTGTAATACCCTTTGTACACTTGCATACATTTCGGAGGAACGCATGGAAGATGTTGAAAAAGTTAAATACGAGTTCACACTTGAAACATCTAACATTTACCATTAACAAAAAATGTCACCATTTCTGAAAAAAAAACTTTTATTTTTTTTAAATACTTTTTTTCTACAAAAGTACCAACATTTTAAGAGATAACACCAATATGTATTTCTAATTCATTTTGTTTAATAATTTAAGCAAAATTTAGCAAAATAAGGCTTGCAAAAAAGGAAAAACTTGAGAAATGGTAACGCTGCTTTCAAAGCAACTGCCATTTTGTCAGTGATGCCACAATAATAACAGAATTTATTGCCATTTTTCTAGTGATTACACTAAAATAATCGAAAAATGTAAAAGGGAACAAAATGAGATAGTAACATTCTGTAAAAATGTTGATTTTTAGCCCTATGTATTTCTTATGGGAAAATTCCAACATTTTCGCAAATTGATGTTAAATGTTAAATGTTGACAAGTGTGAAAAGGCTATAAAAATGTTGATTTTTAGCCCTATGTATTTCTTATGGGAAAATTCCAACATTTTCGCAAATTGATGTTAAATGTTAAATGTTGACAAGTGTGAAAAGGCTATAAAAATGTTGATTTTTAGCCCTATGTATTTCTTATGGGAAAATTCCAACATTTTCGCAAATTGATGTTAAATGTTAAATGTTGACAAGTGTGAAAAGGCTATAAGGAAATTACTCTCTTATTTACAGAAAACGTGTGTCTGTAACATTTTTGTAAGAAAACTTCCCAATTTGAACTGTCAAATAAACTCACGCATAAAAATGGGGCTAGAGAAAATTGCAACACTAAAAAAAAACAAAAATGCAAAATACAAAGAACAATAATTATAATATTTTGTTCTTGGCAAATTTTTGTATTGTTTATTTTGCTTTTAACATTTTTATAAAATATACGAATTTTTCAAAGCTCGTTTGCATACAACAAAGTCGCACTTTACATTATTTGGTACAGCCAACGATTGCATTTTCGCCGCCGTCGTTGAAAATTTTAAAATTTTAGAAAATTTTGGCAGCCGTAACCGATATGTGTGACTGGCATCACAAAGTATACAGAGATGAAAAAAGTGACGTATGAAAAATGCCTAAATCATTTGCGTGGGCAGCTTTCGAAAAAAGAGAAAGAAAACGTTTTTTGTTAGGGAAGTGACAATGCGTGAAAACAGTCCGCTACTATCTACACAAATTGCATAATCAAAACAAAAAACACAAAAAGGGCAGCTTTCGAAGAAAAAGACAGAAAAAACACAATATTTTCTGTCTCGTGACGCCTCTGTATAGTCTGTGCTGGCGTTCTCAACGTCTGCGATGTCATAACGGCTTCGAGTGCAATGTTAAGGTAGAAGTACATAGCACGCGTTAGGGCGCGCGCGCTCTGTCGTCTTCTGTCAAAAAAAGTTAAGCTAGTGTATTTTCATAGAACAAGCTACATGCAAAATATTTTGACGCGCTTGCGCCAGAAAGTTGGTTAACTTTGAACTTTTTAACGCGTTGTGTATTTTTGACAAGTAATCAGCAGACAATAAAAGGAATAATTTAACAAATTTGTGAATCACGAAAGAAAAACTTATTGAAGAGTTTAAAAAACATACAATATTTATATAAAAATAATAAATTCAATAAAATAACAAAATCTTGATATACTTTCGCACCCGTTTTTAATGCACAAATAAGTAAACAAATAAAAAACAGCTGACAGGATAGGCTTTTGTAACGCGTGTTGTGTAACTTGCAATTTTTTACGCGCTATAGTTTTTAAACGCACGATACTCGTCGACGAACTAACGCGTGTTATGTACTTCCACCTTTATGGCATTTATAACGTAATGACGTTATCTCCTTTGATAGTTTTCGACATGAGCTACAGACACACTTTTTTCTCACTCTTCGAGAAACAAAGGAATATTTTGTTTTACATCTTTACGATGCGAGAAGTTCTCACTATAATTACAGAACATGGGTACTGGTTTAGAAAAAAAAACCATTTACCGACCGCTTGTCAGATTTTGTATTCGTATTCTCTCTTACTCAATACATTTTGCTTTTACATGATACGATTTTTCTCATTCTATATCATGTCTTAATACATTGTATTACCGTGTAAACTAGCCTTAAGTAAAAAATTCGAGTTGGATGAATATACATATATCCCTGCAAACAAATGGAAGAAAACCCGTAAGGCAATAGTTTAGCAATATCCCCAAATTGTCATCTAGAAGAAAATAATCAAAGTAATTTTTTATTTTCTTTCTTTAATATTTTTTTAAAAAATTTCAAAATTTTGAAAGAAAAAAAATTTAACTATTTATTAATAAAAATATGTACATACATCAAGCAAAAGAAAAACTGCAAAATGAATAAACGAAATTTTTACGAAGAAGATAGATTGTACTCAGTGTCGTACATGCGGTAAATAAAGATAATGTTTGTTCGTTTTTTTTAGCAATATAATACTTTCTTGTTCTTTATTGTTTCTGAACTTTTTTTATTAATTATATTATTCGTAATTTTAAATTATATAATAAACAATTTAATTTGAAATAAATCTGTGGTTATATGTAGATTAATGTTTAAAATAATGCATAATCTTCTTTTTATCATCCTAATGATATTTTGGCGATATCTTCATATTTTCTTATAAGTGATTATCTGGCAATATTGCTAGTTTATCATCTAGTACAACGATCATCACGCTATGCCCCCGGGGGCCGAGCACTTTTCCTGAATTTGACACACGCACAACACGAAACTTTAACGAAACAATTGTAAAAAGCCATAATTTTAAAAAACAAGAACAAAACACATAGTAAATGTCTCAAACGAGTAAATTTATTTTACTCTCTTTGCACTCACCACTACATACACATTTTTAACTGTCTCTCTTTGTGATGACCGCTGATCTAGTAGCATCGCTTTCGTATTGCCATCGAGATACGTTTCTTCCCGAAGGAAGTTTTTTCTGCAATACGAAATCGATTATTTCCGCAATAAAATTTTTCATCCAGGCAATACTTTTGGCAATACATTAATGGCGATTTCTTTTCTGAGAAAAATGTTGCATTAATGTTACATGTTCTACATTTTTGTGTTCGTTTGTACATAAAATACAACTGTGGGAAAAATTTTCAAGTTCTTTTGTGAATATGTTGATAAAAAACATGCAAAACATGTTGCATGTTTTACCCTTACTTTTACTTAAGGTGTTCATACTGCCCTGTCTTACAACTTTGGTACTTACTACTTTTTTTGTACAACCAATGTTTTATTTTGTTTGTCATAATTTATACCGCTCATAATTTTGTAAAAAAATTATTTTAAAACAAAATATAATTATATTTACACATTAAAATCAAAAAAAGTCTATTTATATTTTAATCGTTTAAATTTTTCTAAGCCATTAGTGATGTCAATATTTGTTTTCAAGCCATAATTGCGTTCAGAAACCGCTCAAATAGCATTAAAAATCGCTCATGAAGTACATAAATTATGAAAGTGTAATAGTTGTAAATAAAAGCAGCTAATTGTGTTCTATTAAAATTGCACAACATGTAACACTTCCAGTGATTATAGGTAACATTAGAAAATGTTACATGTATATACGGTAGCATATTGTTTTCAGAAAAGAAATCGCCATAAGTGTATTTCTGTGTTTGCTGGGATAATATGTATTCCATATACATACATATGTATGTATGTAAATGTACCTATTTTATTTAAAATTGATTTTCTGCCGTATTAATAAAAAATACAGTCATTTTTGTAAAAAAAAAGTATTTTAAGACACCATTTTTCTTTAAATTATAAATTTATATAAATTGTGTATGAATACAGATCTTTTGTGCTGTTTCCAAATGACAGGCGATAGACTGTGTGCTTTTCAGATACATTTTACTAAACAATCAATCGCCTGTTATTTGGAAACAGCACAATGTTTTTATTAAAAACCTTTGCGTACGGTAATTTATTCTCGAAAAGGTAATTTTTAGAGGTCAGTACGGTAATAAAAAAATAAAAGTTAACATCACTGGTATAAATGCAGCTTTCGACTTTTTTTGCAAACTGTCAATAAGCAAAACCAACAAATGTAAACAAAAAAAATATTAAAGTGAGTTTGCGAAATTCACCTGGCTGGAAGTTATTACAAGCTAAACACATTCGTAACCTCCAAATCACGATGCCCCACGGCCATTCCCACGATCATGGCCACAATTGTGGTCATGAAGCCACCGATGTTGATAATGCCTTAGAAATGGGCATAGAATATAGTCTATATTCAAAGATCGATTTGGAAAACTTGGAATGTTTAAATGAAGAATCGGTTGGTAGTGGTAAAAAAGTATTTAAACCCTATGAAAACCGTTTGGACTTAGCGGAGGTAAGTGAGGAAGAACTTTTTAAATAAAATTTGAAAATAATATTTTGTGGATATTTTAGTTTGTTCAAAGTGATGCCGATGAGGAGTTACTTTTTAATATTCCCTTTACCGGCAACGTTAAGTTAAAGGGAATCATTGTGGCGGGAGCCAATGACAATTCACATCCTAATAAAATGAGATTGTAAGGGATGAATTTTATTGTAATGGTTCTTCAACATTTATAACGTTAAAATTGAGCTTAAGTTAACTTAAAATCAAATGAATTTTAGAAATGGATCATCTATTTTCAAAGACTGGATTTTTATTTCTACTTTTTTGCATGGGGGCGGGTATGCTATAAAATTTGTGTTGGTGAAGAGTGTAAAAAATCAGTTCGGATGGAAAAGCATTTTTTTACTCCTCATGCTTACAAAATCATACCCGTTTTCAAACCAAAAATGTTAATTGCTTTTAAATCCAGTTAAAATTTTTGAATCTTCTAAACCCTACACTTTGATAATCACTCTATCGAGTAACGCCTTTTTTATCTTAAGCCATCGATATGTACATGCTAGAAAATCAGATTTTTTTGTCGGAAATGATTGCTAGTACTGGCTTCGCTAACTAAAGCTGCTCTGTATAGCCGGCCTTCGGCCGGGCACAAAGATTTTCTCCTCTATAGTATAACAAACACCGGCTTCGCTAACTAAAGCTTCTCTGCGTAGTCGGCCTTGTTCGGAAACAAGGCAGTTTTTCAAAGCTTTACTTAGCGAAACCGGTTTTTGTTAGACCATAAAGGAGAAAAACCTTGCGCCCGGCCGAAGGCCGTCTATACAGAAAAGCTTTAGTTAGCGAAGCCGGTCTTTGTTATACCATAGAGGAGAAAATCCTTGCACCCGGCCGAAGGCCGGCTATACAGAGCAGCTTTAGTTAGCGAAGCCAGTATTTGTTATACCATAGAAGCGAAAATCCTTATTTTCGATATATATATTTAATATAGGTATACACCCGGAGTAAAAGCTAAAAAAATATTTTATCCATTTTATGTTTACTTTAACCAAATCATTGTCACCGACAACCATATTATGGTTAAATTAGTATCTTTAAAAGATCACTTGAAATATTAATGGTATTTTAAAAAAAAATTTACACATTTTTGATTATAAGTTAAGTTGCGGACGTTATGACAATCCTTCGATGGACATTATGACACTTTTAAAAGTGTCATAAAGCTCAAGGACACTACGACACTGGACGCTATGACATGTCACCTAAATTTATATGATTAACAAACACTTTTTTGCAAATTGAGTAATTTTTTTTTTTTTTTTTTGGAAAAATTCGTTTTTTTTGGGCAAAATTTCATATTTACCTTTTTGGGTCATTTCATTTTTTTTGGGCCATTTTTCTTTGTGCGATATTTCCTACAGCCAATTTTTTTATTGCATTTAAAATCGAAAAATTGATTATATGATTTCAATTTTAAATCATACAATAAATTTTGTGATTTTAAATGCAATCAGTGTTTGAAATCAATTTATATAATAATTGAATATTTGATTTAATATCGATTTCATTTGGGCGATTTTTCATTTTTTTTTTGGGCCATTTTTCTTTGTGCGATATTTCCTACAGCCAATTTTTTTATTGCATTTAAAATCGAAAAATTGATTATATGATTTCAATTTTAAATCATACAATAAATTTTGTGATTTTAAATGCAATCAGTGTTTGAAATCAATTTATATAATAATTGAATATTTGATTTAATATCAATCAAATCCAGTAATTGCAATCAAAATTAAATCTAAATCAAAACCTTATTTTCAAAAGAAACTACTCCTTCAAGAAATAAAGCTGACTGATAATTTTGAATTGCTAACAATGTCAATTTTTATTTGCAACCACTATACTACAAGTGTATATTATTTCGTTGGACTTTCACCATAGTTGTGATACGTAGTATACTACGCTAATGATTTTAAAATGATTGCAATTCTGAAATCAGTTTGATTGAAATAATTTTGTTACAATTCCAATTTATTGAAATTTTTTTACAGCTCGGAATACATATCGCTCATTCTCTTAAATAGTGTCATAATTCAAAAAGTTTTATTGCACGCAATTTTGCCTACCAAACTTTAAAAGAAAAACTAACAAAAAAAATCGATTTTTTAATTAAAAATTTCGGAATCTTTCGACCAACAGTAGCGATTTTATTGACAAAAAATAAACAGATCTACAAAAGATTATATGATAAACGCTAAAAAGCCCTAATTAACAGTTAGTATAATATGCAACATTGTTAATTGTCCAAACAACTGGTAGGTTTTACTAGAAAAGTATAAAAAAAAGTTAATTATAAACAGTTTAATGCAATTTTACATATTAAATAGTTTATTTCTTCTTGTAAAATTTTCAAAATTTCAGGTAGGGCTTTTTGCGTTTTAGGTGACACTATGTATATATAAACAGTTATTTAAAATAAACTTATTTCCAATTAGATTCAAAAACCGTCCTGCCATGACTTTTGACGACGTTCGGGCTAAAGCGGATCAAGAATTTGAATTATCAAGAGACTGTCAAGCCGAAATTGAATATTCACCAAAGTAAGTAAAAAACAACGTTACAAAGTCTAGTCTAAAGTGTAAAAGGAGCTAAGTTCCAAAATATAATACAAAGTCAAAAATGTATCACCAAGGAAAACGATGCACAGTTTGCAGGTTGTGTACGCATTTATAAATTGTTTGGTGCACTTTTGAACAGATAGATAACACATTAAATTTCTACACGGTTGCATTGTAGACTGTATTTAAAAAGCCAGTTACTGCCTTAATTAATTTTCATACTTTCTTTTTAGAGTGGTGACATTTTCTTCAGTACATCACTTATCTATACATTTTCCTTCTAATTTTGGCGATGATAATACCAAAATTTATTACATTGGTATATAATAAAAAAAAAAATTCGCAAATCTACATTTATATTTTTCTAATTCTTTTTTACTTTTACAGGTCTACGTGGGGAATTTAGTGAATCCCATTATCATGGTGTAACAATTTGTACCTACGAGGCTCGACCCAATGTTAGCGATCACAAACAAGATGCATTTGATGCTGTCAATCGTACAATACAATGAATTAAAAAGATTTTGAACTTAAAAGCCTATTTTTATACTGAATGAACTTTAAAATTATATAGATATGTATTTATTTAAAATAGAGAACAATAATAAATGAATGGAATGCCAAAATTTAACTTATTTGCGAAAGAATTTATATTAATACATAATAAGATTATGTTTCAGTAATCAACATGTTACATAAATTTATTAAAATCCCCAGTATCATCTTATATCAATACATATAAAAATCATTAAAAATATAATTTTCAGGACGGTTATATATGGGTCGAATTCTATGAACTGACTAACATTTATATTGGACTTATTTAGATCTAGAGATCTATTGTAATAACTTTAACTTAAATGCAGCTGAATATTGTTTGGCGATAAGTGAAAACATAAACCGATTGAGACCATTTGTAGGAAAAACCCACTTTATATTTTATCGAACCGATTATATCGTATCGCTCCTTTATTGCAACATAGCAATATCAAAAAAAAAATATTAAACTTGGCAAAATGCGATTAAAGTTTTCAAAATGTATCTTTATATACAGATTTAATAAAATCTATTTTGCTATAACTTCGGTTCAGTTTAAGATATAATGCTGATTTTTGTTTTACGTATAAAGAAGGTATAAATGAACACTTTTACTAAAGTAACTTAAAACTTTTGATTTTTTGAGATATGACTATGTTGCAATAAAGGAGCGGTATCTCTTGAACGTCTAGCCCAGCAAAAACTGATGCTTCCTAGGAAGCAGTAATATAAGGGAGAATTTGGTGAAGTGAAGCGCTTACACTTCTATGAATTATAACATGACAAGAGATCTGAGATATGCTTTTTTCACGATTTAAAAATTGTCGTGATTTACGTGAATAAAGTAAGTAAGCCATTGGAAAAACTTTTATTTCAGCGTTTGAAAATCTTTTTATCAATCAATATGCAATTATATTTAATTGTAATAAAATTAAGTTAAAGTTTTGTATTTTATTTAAAAGATTTTGTTATTCGTGCTTAATTCCCAGTTTTTATTCTTGATAAAAACACTTGAAATTTATTGTTGATGGGATAAACTATTCCTATGCGCATTACACTGGTTGCTTAGGCCAGATCGTTAGGAAAATTCATCAAAAAACATTTTAGAAAAACTTAAAACCAAATAAAACTGTTAAGCGTATAAGAATTATTATAACAGACGGACAATATAAATACCTTATGGGATCTTAGTTGACTATTACAAGGGATGAAAAACTTAGTAAACCCTCATTCACTACTAGTGGTAGAGGGTATACAAATCTTGTATCTTATGATGTTACAAATGTTTTGTTGGTTGTAGTTCCATGTTCCGAACCCCATTTTAAGACGCCTCATTTATAACACTGGTTCACACCCAAAAAATACCAAGAACACCACATGCCTAGATAAGTTAATTGGTACCTCCTGAACACGAAAATCGCTGTAATTTTTTTTTCCTAAGTACCGTTTTTTAGATAACGGTACTTTTGTGTTTTTCGGTGTATGGTCCCACTCAAACCCTTGTGGAGCCCAACCAACCAAATTTCTATCTGATAAGAAATGGCTGAGTAATGGCACCTCAAAGTTCAAAAAATGTCAATTTTTTTACGTTTTTTTCAAAATTTTTCATTTTCATTTCGTTTTTTTACTACGTTATATTAAATATCTGGAATGTTTTATTTCTTAACCAAATAGTATATTTAATTACCAACATTTTGAGCGTAATTTGAAAAAAATCGGATAAAAAATAAAGTTTTTATTAAGGATTTTGAGGAACGACAATATTTTCATCTCATATAAAATTCCGTGTTTTTTAAATCCATAAGTTTAAACGTATATAAAAAACACGGAATTTTATATGAGATGAAAATATTGTCGTTCCACAAAATTCTTAATAAAAACTTTATTTTTCATCCGATTTTTTTCAAATTACGCTCAAAATGTTGGTAATTAAATATACTATTTGGTTAAGAAATAAAACATTCCAGATATTTAATATAACGTAGTAAAAAAACGAAATGAAAATGAAAAATTTTGAAAAAAAAACGTAAAAAATTGACATTTTTGAACTTTGAGGTGCCATTACTCAGCCATTTCTTATCAGATAGAAATTTGTAGCATATCGCTAGAAAAGGCATTCGATTACCTTTCCAACGATATGCCATTTATTTCGATCGGACGTTTTGGTTATGCTCCACAAGGGTTTGAGTGGGACCATACACCGAAAAACACAAAAGTACCGTTATCTAAAAACGGTACTTAGGAAAAAAAATCACAGCGATTTTCGTGTTCAGGAGGTCCCAATTAACTTATCTAGGCATGTGGTGTTCTTGGTATTTTTCCAAATTAAAAATTTGTAAAGCAGTGTAATGAAAGCAAAAATGAAATTTTTCTTCTTTCACTTTCTTTTCCATATATTATATTTCATATATTAATTTATTTACAATTGTTAGTAGAAATTTGTAACCGATTATGGCCTTTAAAGGCTAGGTTATACGTAATGTAAAAATAAAATAAATAAATAAATAAATGTTTCCATATTAATTACACAGGTCGACTTTGAAAAACTGATTCTTATGTTTTTTTTTGGCGTGCTGAAGCCGAATATGAAGTCAGTTTCTTCCATCACTTCCCATTTATCAGATAACGGTACATTTGTGTTTTTTGCCGTATACTTCGCTTTCAGCCAATATCCAGATGCAAGGCCTGTTTTAATAGGCTACTTAATTACGACGAAGGCCGTAGTGGGCCAGAAAATGCATTACATTCTGCTGGTATCTAATAATTGTAAATTTTTCTGTACATACAATATATTTCATTGCTGTCCAAAGGAAAGCTAAGGTTAAATGTAACCAGAAGATACAATGTAATAGTCTGGTAGTGCCTAAAGTCATTTCTGAAAAATTGAAGGAATAGGACTATTACAAAAAAGCTTTATAAAATACATAACTGAAATTTAGCTCATAGAATAAATTCGAAAAATAAAAAATGTTTAGTATAAAATAAAAGTAACCTTCGAAAGGAAATAATTCCCAGTTTCTATTTGTTTATTATGTATTTTTTGTCCACTTTCGTAAACATTTCGTACAAATTAAAGTACAAATGTAAACATTAGAGCTTGTGCCATAGCTATTTCTAAAGACAATTTTGATTTTTAGTTGAACTGCTAGTTTTTAATTTTCGATATTCTTTAATTAGGCTTGAGTTTATTAAATTTAATTTTCATTTAACCAATTATTGTCTCTTCGGAAAATATTTTTACCACAACCAATAACAAAATCTATAGTTTTATTATTTTATTCTTAAGACCATTTGATATAAAAAATTCAAATCCAATTTGTCCAAACCAAAATCTTTAGAAAATGTATTGAAAATAATGAATTATGCTAGAATAATTTTAGACGATTAATTGTTCGAATAATTTAAAATTGCTTATTCCGATTAAAGTTAATCGAAGACTTTATACCGAATAATATATAGTATTTCTGTTAAATGAATAATTTTTTTGAAGTTTTAAGTCAAATAAACAAACCCAATGTATGTATGGGCTCCACGAAAAGCCCCCCAATGAAATAACGCCCAGGAAATAGCCCCCAATGAAATAATCCCCAAAAAATAGGAAATAACACCCAAAAGCAGTGAATGAAATAACATCGAAAAATAAATGAAATAAACCCCAAAACGAAAACGAAACAACCCCCAATATTTTGATGTTATTTCATATGAAATAACACCCAATGATGAAAATGAAATAACCCCCAATGAAATTAACCCCATCAGCAACAAAAATGAAATGATGCCCAAAATTCATAAAAGAGTCAGTTTCACCAAGGATTTCATGAAGTCAATATGGACCAACAGCAAAGTCGCAAAATTATTGAAATGAATCGTGTGGAGGCCCGCAGGCGTCTTCTTAATAATAAGGATATATTCGGTTCAAAAATATTGCTGTAGTTATTTTACCCGCCCGTAGATCCTTGTAGCCCTGCTCTATTTTTGCAGTTCGGAAGACAATTTGCCTTCTACGTTTGGCCTTTACACGGGGGGGGGGGGGGTGGGGGGGTGCTTTTTAACCATGGGAGGTAAGGCCATAACGGCTTTATTGCTCAATTGAATGGGAGATAAAGCCGTTATGGTCTTATCGCCCAATCATTGAGAGGTAAGGTCATATTTAAAATTTTGCGAAATGAGAGTGTAGCCATATTTTTTTCACAAATGAGAGACAAAGCCATACTTTTCCAGAATAGTGCTACGCATGGTTTCAACATTCTGTAAAAGGGAAAATCCTTAGTTATCATTGAAAAACATTTTTTTATTCTTGTGACGCACGCAGGAAAACTTCATTCAGCGAAGCCACCTGCCGCGTCCTACTGGAGGAAAAAATTCCTAAGCACGGCCGCAGGCCGTCACGCAGAAAAACTTTAGTATGCGAAGCCAGATTTCAATACTTAACTTTGGTGTTAAAAATTAAATAACCCCCGAATTAAAAATGAAATAACACCCAAATTAAACACGCTATGAAACAAGCCCCGAATTTTAAAAATTTGTTGGGTGTTATTTCATTGGAGATTATTTCATAATTTGAAAAACCCAAATGAAGAATGAACTAATTCCCAAAAAAAATGAAAAACGGCCCAAAAAAATTGGGAGTTTTTTCATATGAAATAACACCCAAAAATGTATGGAAAAAAAATTGGGAAATATTTCATTTCTCGTTTGGGCGTTATTTCATTGGGGGGCTTTTCGTGGAGCCGTATGTATGTGTCCGCTAGAATTAAAAAAAGCAGTCATGTTTAGTAAATAATTTAGCTTATATTTTTGTTACATTTTTTCAACACAATTTAATTAATCATTTCACAAAAGAAAAATCGACAAAGGTATGGTAACTCAAATATTTATATTATATATATATATATATAGAAATCGAACGATTATTTAGATTCATTTATTTACAAAATGAACTTTGTTGTTCGTGGTTTTAAGTGTTGTTCTTGCAAAAATATAAGATTCTTAAAGAATGAAGTAGATAAAATGGAATATTATAATGAACTTTCATTACAGGGTCGTTTTTGAAGTTTGCTCGATTTTAAATCCGAGTCGTTTCGATTTCTAGATTTTTTAACAAAATAGTTCATGCGTTTCTCTCTTTGGAATGAGTTTGGCTTAAAAATATTATACGAAGGATAAATCTAATAATGCTTAATGTAACAGGTTCCCAAAAATGTATTAACGTAAATGTTCTTCAACAACTTCAATATTTTACCACTTACACAGTGGATATAACATAGTACTTGAAGAATCTGCTCCACCAACAAAATCAAAGAAGGCTACAAGTGGTCCAATGAGTAAATATAAGTAAAGATACTTCGATCGATTCTCTCGAGGAAATTATTTGCAGCGGCATAGCAGAGGATGGAATGTCCGTGAAAAGTTGTTATAAAAAAAAATGTATATTTTTATCAAAAGAATAAATGATTTCACTGTTTCAATGAAGCAGTAAGAAATGTAATCTTAAAACAAAATACATACAAGGGTGTTCTGGAAATCGAAAACGCAAGAATTTTTAAAGTCGTTTTGTAATAAGATTTCTATAATAAAAAAATTTTATGACAAATTTTATACAAATATTTCTCTATTAAACAGAATTTTATAGCAAAAATTATAAAAATTACATTAAAAGTGTATTGAAAACAACTTCCAAATTCTTGCGTTTTGCGTTTTTGATTTCCAGAACAAAGCGATTCCCTTCTAATATTTACCACCGCATTTAAAAATTGTAGGATTTTATGCCTTATATTAAAGCAGAAGAGTAAAGCAGTAATTTTAAGAAGCGAAAAAGTAAGCGGTTGGGATGCAGTAAACATATCGTTACGTTATTGCCTTTCAATAACGTTTTGGTTTATTTCCTTTATAATAAACCGTTTCGAGTTCTTTTATTGCAATTCAAATAAACACAACACTTTAATGAATAACACTTAGGCCCGTTTTCACAACTTACCGATAGCTAAAAGTAGACTTTAACCGGCCTTATAAAATGTGTTCCATTATTAAAACTTTACTTTAACCTAAAGTGAGCGACAAAGAAAATGAAGGTTCATCCTACCTGGTAGGTTAAAGTAAAGTTATAATAATGGAACACTTTTTATACGGCCGATAAAATCCTCACTTTAGCTATCGGTAAGTTGTGAAAACGGGTCTTAGTCTGGGTTTACACAATGAAAGTTTTCTTTCAGAAAGTCTGACTTTATTGGTGAGAGGGGAAGAGAACAGGCTATTATTCTCTCCCCTCTCACCCATAAACTCAAACTTTCTGAAAGAAAACTATCAGTGTGAACCCAGACTTATTTATTAAGAACTTTGTCACTTTAACAGTCGAAATTTACAACTTTTATTTACAACTCGCATTTCAATGTTTATAGTTAACTTGACAAAGTCTGAACTAATACTGTCTTTTGATGCTAGCCACCGCATGTAGTTATACTGTAATTCAGCCATCTAGAACAGTGGTTTTCAACCTTTTTGTAGCCGTGGCTCCAAAATTATTTTCATAAAATCTGGCGACCCCTTAACGTTTTTGCTCTCAAAGGTTTAAAAATATTATTATAAAAAAAAGAAAATTCAATGAAAACATGACACTGCTTGTTTGCTATTAATTAAGGTAATTTAGACGAGATTATGTATATAAAAATTTGTTTTATAATCCTAAGTGGCGTTTGAAATTCGCATATAAATTAAAAATTTAAATGCGGTCAACATCTTTGTAACAACTACAATTTGAATTTTTTTCACCAGCTTTGAAAGTGTTGCAACAGAAATTTCCTCCGATGAATTGGTGAGCGATTTTATTCCTACCATGATAGAAGCGTTGCAAAATTTAAAAAAGGAACTACCTATACCGCTATTTTCCAAAAGAGCTGCAAGAAGATAATGGTGATTGTTGGATATTAAATCCATTCATAACTAGCTGCGTTGAGTTCGCCGATCTTGACAATAATTTGAAAGAAAATTTATTTGAGCTGGCAGCGGACAGTATGCTCAACATGGAATATTTATCTCAAAATAATTCTTCATTTTTGCTAAAGCGTAAGGAAAAATACCCTGAGCTAACTAAAAAAGCACTTAAAATATTAAAATATTAAATTAAAAATATTCACCCCTATCGTGAATAAAAATTCCTTGGGAGTTTTTTCCCTTTTCCCATTTTTACTATTGAATTAACATAGGAAAAATGGAAAAAGGGAAAAAACTCCCAAGGAATTTTTATTCGCGATAGGGGTGATTATCTGTGCGAAATGACTTTTTTTTACAAATGGGTAACATTAAAACAAAAAAAAAAAGAAATAAATTAAATTTAGGAAATGATTTGTTTGTTTAGGTGTCACAATTGCAACCACGTTTTCGCATTTAACTTAAAAATAAGCAAGCCCATCGTTCGCATTAATATCAGTACTTTTATGTTTTTGAATTAAATTGTTTTTATGTTTTTGAATAAAAAAAAATTAAATTAAAAAAAATCGATGTATTTTATTTAGATCAGCTCGCGACCCCCGAGAAAGATGGCCGTGACCCACCAGGGGGTCGCGACCCACCGGTTGAAAACCATTGATCTAGAATATTCGAAATGTTTCTCGAAGGTTCGAGGCTTTACTATTCACCACTCTATCGTCTTTTATGATTTATGGCGGCACTTATGTTTACATAATTTCACCACTTTTACCAAAGCTATTTTAACAGTAATTTCTAGGTCTTTCTGCACATTGGGATTAAAGTGTACTAAATAATAACAATTTTTAATAACAATGTAAACTAATAAAATTCGTTATGAATACAAAACAACTAATAAATACAAGATAAATAATAATTACAACTAATTCTTAAACAATAATTACAACCACTGTTGCCAGAAATTTTTTCTAATAAATCTGAAAAATTGGACTAAAAAATCTGAAAAAAAATTGTTAAAATCTGCAAAAAAAAAATCTGGGAAATAAAAAAAAATATATTTTGGGGTTGATTTTTTGATTTTCGGATTCATGTAACAATCGTAAGCTAAAGCCGATATTAAAAATCTTTTTGGTACATTAATATTAAAAGTTAATATGTATGTAAAAACAAAAGAGAATAAAATTATATAAACAACATAAAAAAACATAGAAATGTATATTCAAATACATTTGGGGCATTCACAAGGTGTGCTATTAAGTCATATCGTCATAATGTCTTATAGGATTTATAAATTATATTTAAATATTATATTTTACAATTGCTTAAAAAAATACTGTTGCGTTTCGAACAAAATAAATATATAAAATATGAAAATATATATTTCTTGTAATTATTTTAATACATATGGCTTTACAACTTTACGACTACATTGTGAATCCCCCTATTGTGTATACATAGTCACCCTTATTGTGTTTGGTGTATTTAAAATACGCCCACGACAGTTTGGTAGTAAATTAAAGGAAAAAAGTTCACGTTCTCTTTAATCTATTACCAAACAGTCGTAGGCGTATTTTAAAGACTTCAAATATGGAGTTCAACTCACCATTAACTAAAATATTTGGATTAATTTCTTTTAAACATTTGAATTGAACTCCAAAATCCAGTCTTTTAAAAAGTTGGTCACAAAGTTTAATATAAAAGTCTTCTTCAATTTTAATAAATCTGCAATTTGACAGCAAAAATCTGCAAATCTCACTTCGTCATTTTTGCAATGAAAAATCAGCAAAATGCAGAGAAATCTGCACTTCTGGCAACAGTGATTACAACTAGTTCTTAACTAAAGTTACTTTCGTAACACTGCCCCCACTTAAGCCTGTTCTTTCCGATTAGGCTCAGAATCACCTCTTCCATAAGGGGCTAATCGTTCAACTTTCATTTTAGCTTTTGGACTTTTGTATTTCTGTATTCGGTATACATCATTTAATTTCTTTATTACCTTGTGTGATCCATTCCAATGTAGTTTTGGCTTGGCAACTAATCTTCCCTTTGGTTGTTGATTCATTGGCAAAATCAACTGGCCCTCCATAGATCCTACAGAATTCACTGCCCGATCATATCTGGACAACTTACTACGGCCACGCCCGGACTTTCTAAGGTCATAAAGATTTCTTCGCTCCAAAAAAGATACCTGATTATCTTCTGGTATAGGTAGTGCATAACAATTGCACTGCGGAAGCGACGCACAACCTCTGTTTATTGTGCTCCTGACTGCCACACGCTTGGGGCAGTTTCCCTTAAAATTTTGTCTTCCACCTATACTACTGGCCCTAATAACCTAAGCCGATACGGGTTGAAATTTTTTCGCTGTTAACCAGTCTTTACTGGGCTCTACCTGCAATGAGCGACCTTCACTGACGCATTTCCTTTCATCTGCCTCCGTACAGTGCCTGGCTTCTAATCTGCTAAGCTGTCTTACATTAGCAACCGCGTTTTTACGTTTTTCAACTTTCCTGTAAGGTGACGATTTAAGACGAGTACAAGCGAGAAGCGGTCCCACACGAGCCTCGCTTTCATACCCAACATTCAGGGGTATTTCATAATTAAACAAATACATGATTTGTTTTCCCATATTCAGACTTATGTTATGACTAATCATAAAATCTGCGCCGAACAGTACTTCGTCTAAAATCCCCAGTATCATCTTATATCAATACATATAAAAATCATTAAAAATATAATTTTCAGGACGGTTATATATGGGTCGAATTCTATGAACTGACTAACATTTATATTGGACTTATTTAGATCTAGAGATCTATTGTAATAACTTTAACTTAAATGCAGCTGAATATTGTTTGGCGATAAGTGAAAACATAAACCGATTGAGACCATTTGTAGGAAAAACCCACTTTATATTTTATCGAACCGATTATATCGTATCGCTCCTTTATTGCAACATAGCAATATCAAAAAAAAAAATATTAAACTTGGCAAAATGCGATTAAAGTTTTCAAAATGTATCTTTATATACAGATTTAATAAAATCTATTTTGCTATAACTTCGGTTCAGTTTAAGATATAATGCTGATTTTTGTTTTACGTATAAAGAAGGTATAAATGAACACTTTTACTAAAGTAACTTAAAACTTTTGATTTTTTGAGATATGACTATGTTGCAATAAAGGAGCGGTATCTCTTGAACGTCTAGCCCAGCAAAAACTGATGCTTCCTAGGAAGCAGTAATGTAAGGGAGAATTTGGTGAAGTGAAGCGCTTACACTTCTATGAATTATAACATGACAAGAGATCTGAGATATGCTTTTTTCACGATTTAAAAATTGTCGTGATTTACGTGAATAAAGTAAGTAAGCCATTGGAAAAACTTTTATTTCAGCGTTTGAAAATCTTTTTATCAATCAATATGCAATTATATTTAATTGTAATAAAATTAAGTTAAAGTTTTGTATTTTATTTAAAAGATTTTCTAATTCGTGCTTAATTCCCAGTTTTTATTCTTGATAAAAACACTTGAAATTTATTGTTGATGGGATAAACTATTCCTATGCGCATTACACTGGTTGCTTAGGCCAGATCGTTAGGAAAATTCATCAAAAAACATTTTAGAAAAACTTAAAACCAAATAAAACTGTTAAGCGTATAAGAATTATTATAACAGACGGACAATATAAATACCTTATGGGATCTTAGTTGACTATTACAAGGGATAAAAAAACTTAGTAAACCCTCATTCACTACTAGTGGTAGAGGGTATACAAATCTTGTATCTTATGATGTTACAAATGTTTTGTTGGTTGTAGTTCCATGTTCCGAACCCCATTTTAAGACGCCTCATTTATAACACTGGTTCACACCCAAAAAATACCAAGAACACCACATGCCTAGATAAGTTAATTGGTACCTCCTGAACACGAAAATCGCTGTAATTTTTTTTTCCTAAGTACCGTTTTTTAGATAACGGTACTTTTGTGTTTTTCAGTGTATGGTCCCACTCAAACCCTTGTGGAGCCCAACCAACCAAATTTCTATCTGATAAGAAATGGCTGAGTAATGGCACCTCAAAGTTCAAAAAATGTCAATTTTTTTACGTTTTTTTCAAAATTTTTCATTTTCATTTCGTTTTTTTACTACGTTATATTAAATATCTGGAATGTTTTATTTCTTAACCAAATAGTATATTTAATTACCAACATTTTGAGCGTAATTTGAAAAAAATCGGATAAAAAATAAAGTTTTTATTAAGGATTTTGAGGAACGACAATATTTTCATCTCATATAAAATTCCGTGTTTTTTAAATCCATAAGTTTAAACGTATATAAAAAACACGGAATTTTGTCCACTTTCGTAAACATTTCGTACAAATTAAAGTACAAATGTAAACATTAGAGCTTGTGCCATAGCTATTTCTAAAGACAATTTTGATTTTTAGTTGAACTGCTAGTTTTTAATTTTCGATATTCTTTAATTAGGCTTGAGTTTATTAAATTTAATTTTCATTTAACCAATTATTGTCTCTTCGGAAAATATTTTTACCACAACCAATAACAAAATCTATAGTTTTATTATTTTATTCTTAAGACCATTTGATATAAAAAATTCAAATCCAATTTGTCCAAACCAAAATCTTTAGAAAATGTATTGAAAATAATGAATTATGCTAGAATAATTTTAGACGATTAATTGTTCGAATAATTTAAAATTGCTTATTCCGATTAAAGTTAATCGAAGACTTTATACCGAATAATATATAGTATTTCTGTTAAATGAATAATTTTTTTGAAGTTTTAAGTCAAATAAACAAACCCAATGTATGTATGGGCTCCACGAAAAGCCCCCCAATGAAATAACGCCCAGGAAATAGCCCCCAATGAAATAATCCCCAAAAAATAGGAAATAACACCCAAAAGCAGTGAATGAAATAACATCGAAAAATAAATGAAATAAACCCCAAAACGAAAACGAAACAACCCCCAATATTTTGATGTTATTTCATATGAAATAACACCCAATGATGAAAATGAAATAACCCCCAATGAAATTAACCCCATCAGCAACAAAAATGAAATGATGCCCAAAATTCATAAAAGAGTCAGTTTCACCAAGGATTTCATGAAGTCAATATGGACCAACAGCAAAGTCGCAAAATTATTGAAATGAATCGTGTGGAGGCCCGCAGGCGTCTTCTTAATAATAAGGATATATTCGGTTCAAAAATATTGCTGTAGTTATTTTACCCGCCCGTAGATCCTTGTAGCCCTGCTCTATTTTTGCAGTTCGGAAGACAATTTGCCTTCTACGTTTGGCCTTTACACGGGGGGGGGGGGGGTGCTTTTTAACCATGGGAGGTAAGGCCATAACGGCTTTATTGCTCAATTGAATGGGAGATAAAGCCGTTATGGTCTTATCGCCCAATCATTGAGAGGTAAGGTCATATTTAAAATTTTGCGAAATGAGAGTGTAGCCATATTTTTTTCACAAATGAGAGACAAAGCCATACTTTTCCAGAATAGTGCTACGCATGGTGTCAACATTCTGTAAAAGGGAAAATCCTTAGTTATCATTGAAAAACATTTTTTTATTCTTGTGACGCACGCAGGAAAACTTCATTCAGCGAAGCCACCTGCCGCGTCCTACTGGAGGAAAAAATTCCTAAGCACGGCCGCAGGCCGTCACGCAGAAAAACTTTAGTATGCGAAGCCAGATTTCAATACTTAACTTTGGTGTTAAAAATTAAATAACCCCCGAATTAAAAATGAAATAACACCCAAATTAAACACGCTATGAAACAAGCCCCGAATTTTAAAAATTTGTTGGGTGTTATTTCATTGGAGATTATTTCATAATTTGAAAAACCCAAATGAAGAATGAACTAATTCCCAAAAAAAAATGAAAAACGGCCCAAAAAAATTGGGAGTTTTTTCATATGAAATAACACCCAAAAATGTATGGAAAAAAAATTGGGAAATATTTCATTTCTCGTTTGGGCGTTATTTCATTGGGGGGCTTTTCGTGGAGCCGAATGTATGTGTCCGCTAGAATTAAAAAAAGCAGTCATGTTTAGTAAATAATTTAGCTTATATTTTTGTTACATTTTTTCAACACAATTTAATTAATCATTTCACAAAAGAAAAATCGACAAAGGTATGGTAACTCAAATATTTATATTATATATATATATATATAGAAATCGAACGATTATTTAGATTCATTTATTTACAAAATGAACTTTGTTGTTCGTGGTTTTAAGTGTTGTTCTTGCAAAAATATAAGATTCTTAAAGAATGAAGTAGATAAAATGGAATATTATAATGAACTTTCATTACAGGGTCGTTTTTGAAGTTTGCTCGATTTTAAATCCGAGTCGTTTCGATTTCTAGATTTTTTAACAAAATAGTTCATGCGTTTCTCTCTTTGGAATGAGTTTGGCTTAAAAATATTATACGAAGGATAAATCTAATAATGCTTAATGTAACAGGTTCCCAAAAATGTATTAACGTAAATGTTCTTCAACAACTTCAATATTTTACCACTTACACAGTGGATATAACATAGTACTTGAAGAATCTGCTCCACCAACAAAATCAAAGAAGGCTACAAGTGGTCCAATGAGTAAATATAAGTAAAGATACTTCGATCGATTCTCTCGAGGAAATTATTTGCAGCGGCATAGCAGAGGATGGAATGTCCGTGAAAAGTTGTTATAAAAAAAAATGTATATTTTTATCAAAAGAATAAATGATTTCACTGTTTCAATGAAGCAGTAAGAAATGTAATCTTAAAACAAAATACATACAAGGGTGTTCTGGAAATCGAAAACGCGAGAATTTTTAAAGTCGTTTTGTAATAAGATTTCTATAATAAAAAAATTTTATGACAAATTTTATACAAATATTTCTCTATTAAACAGAATTTTATAGCAAAAATTATAAAAATTACATTAAAAGTGTATTAAAAACAACTTCCAAATTCTTGCGTTTTGCGTTTTTGATTTCCAGAACAAAGCGATTCCCTTCTAACATTTACCACCGCATTTAAAAATTGTAGGATTTTATGCCTTATATTAAAGCAGAAGAGTAAAGCAGTAATTTTAAGAAGCGAAAAAGTAAGCGGTTGGGATGCAGTAAACATATCGTTACGTTATTGCCTTTCAATAACGTTTTGGTTTATTTCCTTTATAATAAACCGTTTCGAGTTCTTTTATTGCAATTCAAATAAACACAACACTTTAATGAATAACACTTAGGCCCGTTTTCACAACTTACCGATAGCTAAAAGTAGACTTTAACCGGCCTTATAAAATGTGTTCCATTATTAAAACTTTACTTTAACCTAAAGTGAGCGACAAAGAAAATGAAGGTTCATCCTACCTGGTAGGTTAAAGTAAAGTTATAAAGCTTCGTACAGACGATGGTCAGATCTTACAATATTGGTAAGCAGCGTTGCTTAAATTGCATTAAAATTGGCTAAAATGTCTTACAACTGTGTGAACATTGTAAGCTCATTTGTATTTGCAGATGTGCAAAATTAATGCATCTGACAATGGACCATTGTCAGAAAAATTTTGCTGTTGGCAACGCCTGCTTACAATATTGTAAGATCTGACCATCGTCTGTACGAAGCTTAATAATGGAACACTTTTTATACGGCCGATAAAATCCTCACTTTAGCTATCGGTAAGTTGTGAAAACGGGTCTTAGTCTGGGTTTACACAATGAAAGTTTTCTTTCAGAAAGTCTGACTTTATTGGTGAGAGGGGAAGAGAACAGGCTATTATTCTCTCCCCTCTCACCCATAAACTCAAACTTTCTGAAAGAAAACTATCAGTGTGAACCCAGACTTATTTATTAAGAACTTTGTCACTTTAACAGTCGAAATTTACAACTTTTATTTACAACTCGCATTTCAATGTTTATAGTTAACTTGACAAAGTCTGAACTAATACTGTCTTTTGATGCTAGCCACCGCATGTAGTTATACTGTAATTCAGCCATCTAGAACAGTGGTTTTCAACCTTTTTGTAGCCGTGGCTCCAAAATTATTTTCATAAAATCTGGCGACCCCTTAACGTTTTTGCTCTCAAAGGTTTAAAAATATTATTATAAAAAAAAGAAAATTCAATGAAAACATGACACTGCTTGTTTGCTATTAATTAAGGTAATTTAGACGAGATTATGTATATAAAAATTTGTTTTATAATCCTAAGTGGCGTTTGAAATTCGCATATAAATTAAAAATTTAAATGCGGTCAACATCTTTGTAACAACTACAATTTGAATTTTTTTCACCAGCTTTGAAAGTGTTGCAACAGAAATTTCCTCCGATGAATTGGTGAGCGATTTTATTCCTACCATGATAGAAGCGTTGCAAAATTTAAAAAAGGAACTACCTATACCGCTATTTTCCAAAAGAGCTGCAAGAAGATAATGGTGATTGTTGGATATTAAATCCATTCATAACTAGCTGCGTTGAGTTCGCCGATCTTGACAATAATTTGAAAGAAAATTTATTTGAGCTGGCAGCGGACAGTATGCTCAACATGGAATATTTATCTCAAAATAATTCTTCATTTTTGCTAAAGCGTAAGGAAAAATACCCTGAGCTAACTAAAAAAGCACTTAAAATATTAAAATATTAAATTGAAAATATTCACCCCTATCGTGAATAAAAATTCCTTGGGAGTTTTTTCCCTTTTCCCATTTTTACTATTGAATTAACATAGGAAAAATGGAAAAAGGGAAAAAACTCCCAAGGAATTTTTATTCGCGATAGGGGTGATTATCTGTGCGAAATGACTTTTTTTTACAAATGGGTAACATTAAAACAAAAAAAAAAAAGAAATAAATTAAATTTAGGAAATGATTTGTTTGTTTAGGTGTCACAATTGCAACCACGTTTTCGCATTTAACTTAAAAATAAGCAAGCCCATCGTTCGCATTAATATCAGTACTTTTATGTTTTTGAATTAAATTGTTTTTATGTTTTTGAATAAAAAAAAATTAAATTAAAAAAAATCGATGTATTTTATTTAGATCAGCTCGCGACCCCCGAGAAAGATGGCCGTGACCCACCAGGGGGTCGCGACCCACCGGTTGAAAACCATTGATCTAGAATATTCGAAATGTTTCTCGAAGGTTCGAGGCTTTACTATTCACCACTCTATCGTCTTTTATGATTTATGGCGGCACTTATGTTTACATAATTTCACCACTTTTACCAAAGCTATTTTAACAGTAATTTCTAGGTCTTTCTGCACATTGGGATTAAAGTGTACTAAATAATAACAATTTTTAATAACAATGTAAACTAATAAAATTCGTTATGAATACAAAACAACTAATAAATACAAGATAAATAATAATTACAACTAATTCTTAAACAATAATTACAACCACTGTTGCCAGAAATTTTTTCTAATAAATCTGAAAAATTGGACTAAAAAATCTGGAAAAAAAATTGTTCAAATCTGCAAAAAAAAAATCTGGGAAATAAAAAAAAATATATTTTGGGGTTGATTTTTTGATTTTCGGATTCATGTAACAATCGTAAGCTAAAGCCGATATTAAAAATCTTTTTGGTACATTAATATTAAAAGTTAATATGTATGTATAAACAAAAGAGAATAAAATTATATAAACAACATAAAAAAACATAGAAATGTATATTCAAATACATTTGGGGCATTCACAAGGTGTGCTATTAAGTCATATCGTCATAATGTCTTATAGGATTTATAAATTATATTTAAATATTATATTTTACAATTGCTTAAAAAAATACTGTTGCGTTTCGAACAAAATAAATATATAAAATATGAAAATATATATTTCTTGTAATTATTTTAATACATATGGCTTTACAACTTTACGACTACATTGTGAATCCCCCTATTGTGTATACATAGTCACCCTTATTGTGTTTGGTGTATTTAAAATACGCCCACGACAGTTTGGTAGTAAATTAAAGGAAAAAAGTTCACGTTCTCTTTAATCTATTACCAAACAGTCGTAGGCGTATTTTAAAGACTTCAAATATGGAGTTCAACTCACCATTAACTAAAATATTTGGATTAATTTCTTTTAAACATTTGAATTGAACTCCAAAATCCAGTCTTTTAAAAAGTTGGTCACAAAGTTTAATATAAAAGTCTTCTTCAATTTTAATAAATCTGCAATTTGACAGCAAAAATCTGCAAATCTCACTTCGTCATTTTTGCAATAAAAAATCAGCAAAATGCAGAGAAATCTGCACTTCTGGCAACAGTGATTACAACTAGTTCTTAACTAAAGTTACTTTCGTAACACTGCCCCCACTTAAGCCTGTTCTTTCCGATTAGGCTCAGAATCACCTCTTCCATAAGGGGCTAATCGTTCAACTTTCATTTTAGCTTTTGGACTTTTGTATTTCTGTATTCGGTATACATCATTTAATTTCTTTATTACCTTGTGTGATCCATTCCAATGTAGTTTTGGCTTGGCAACTAATCTTCCCTTTGGTTGTTGATTCATTGGCAAAATCAACTGGCCCTCCATAGATCCTACAGAATTCACTGCCCGATCATATCTGGACAACTTACTACGGCCACGCCCGGACTTTCTAAGGTCATAAAGATTTCTTCGCTCCAAAAAAGATACCTGATTATCTTCTGGTATAGGTAGTGCATAACAATTGCACTGCGGAAGCGACGCACAACCTCTGTTTATTGTGCTCCTGACTGCCACACGCTTGGGGCAGTTTCCCTTAAAATTTTGTCTTCCACCTATACTACTGGCCCTAATAACCTAAGCCGATACGGGTTGAAATTTTTTCGCTGTTAACCAGTCTTTACTGGGCTCTACCTGCAATGAGCGACCTTCACTGACGCATTTCCTTTCATCTGCCTCCGTACAGTGCCTGGCTTCTAATCTGCTAAGCTGTCTTACATTAGCAACCGCGTTTTTACGTTTTTCAACTTTCCTGTAAGGTGACGATTTAAGACGAGTACAAGCGAGAAGCGGTCCCACACGAGCCTCGCTTTCATACCCAACATTCAGGGGTATTTCATAATTAAACAAATACATGATTTGTTTTCCCATATTCAGACTTATGTTATGACTAATCATAAAATCTGCGCCGAACAGTACTTCGTCTACAATGTCGGCCATAATAAACTCATGAAAATTGACAATATTGGCAATTCTTTACACCACACGTGTTTTGCCATAGACAGTAGCAGGCTTCCCTGTAGCTGTTCGCAAGCTCACTCCGCTTAGTGGTTCGACAGCTCCCGTTACCAAGTCAGGCCTTATAATTGAAAATCCTGCACCAGTGTCGATAGTCAAAATTCGCTTTTTACCATCGATGTAGCCAAATGTCGTAATACTTTTATTGCTCTTTGGCACTTCTAAATTTATTGTCGAGTCCTCAGTTGCAAAAGGTAGCACTCCATACTTAACGGCGACTCCTGCGATGACTAGCCCGTTGGTTATTTCTCGGCGGGGAAGCAGATCTTGAAATTTTTTCGGTGCTTTGCAGTTACGCTGCATGTGCCAAATCTTACCGCAGTTATAGCATTTCAATTTGTTTTGCCCAGCTTCTCACTTAACACCCGCAAAACTGCTTCTTTAAGGCTCTTTAATTCCTTTATGATATCTCTATCATCATCAGCAATTACATTGAGCCTTTGCACCTTATACGTCCTCTGTTTTGCAAATATTCTTGCTGTTTCCTTAGCTAGGGCAAATTATACAGTTTCTGCAAATGTTGACTTTAATGCTGCACACACCGCATACTTAACATCAGCATCTCTTTTACCGTTAATGAATGCTTCTGTTTTGAAGCTGTCCAACAATGGATGATTCTCACCAGGGTATGTTAGCTGCACCAAACGCTCTATCTCGAGAGCAAAATCTTGTAAGGCTTCGTTTGGCTTTTGCACTCTGCCACGCAACTCCATTTTGTAGATTCCCTTTTTGTGGTCGCCACCATATTTACGCTGCAGTGCAACCATTATGTCATCATAATTGTTTCTACAGCTACTTGGAATACTCTGCAAAACTTCCGCTGCCGTTCCTTTTAAGATCAAAATTAACTCAGCTGCCTTTTCTTCATTGTTCCATACGTTTTTGTTGGCTACCGTTGCAAACTGGAACTTGAATACATCAAATGGAACGCTACCATCAAAACTTGGGGCTTTTATTCTACTCGAGGTTTCTGGAATAACCCGTACTGATCCCTCTTGCCATTGAAGACTATTTACTTTTGCTTCCAGATTGTGTAGTTTTTCATCCACTTCAATTTTAGCATCAGTCAGCTTTTTGTTGAATTCAATTTCCATGTTATTTACTCTTTTATTCATTTCAGTGGAAATCTCCTGAAGTTTCTCATTTGTGATTCTGAAATTTTCTTGAATTTCAGCCAGGATTGAAAATAAGTGATTCTTGTTTCCATAAGAATAATAAGGAGAAAATTTCTAAAGCATTAAGAGAAAATAGTTTTCCAAAGGAAATTATGGGCCATGTCACAGAGTACAATTCCGTTCGGAATTGAAGAAAACATATTTGTTTGTTGATGGAAAGTGTATTTTGATAGTTTTATGGCCTTTCAGATACAGACAACTCCCATACCGTTCATGAAAATAAAAATGGTTTCATTCCGAAACATTTCTTCGTCATTTTCTGAAGTACCAAAATACGGAATGAATTCCGTTTCCGAACGGAATTGTACTCTGTGACATGGCTGTATATCTAATTTATTAATACAATTTAATAACCATAGAATAAATAACTCCAACGGTAGTACGGAACCAAAAATGTATAAATCGCTAACTTATGTACCAAAATTTTCGGAGAGGTTAGAAAAATCTAATATTTATGATACGGAAAAGTATAAAATTGCGCATAAATCTTATAATACAATAGGTAGATTATTCACTAAAATGAAAGACAAAATGAATAAGTTTGAAAGAAATGCAAAAGGGCAGCTTTCTTTGAAAGAGACAAAAAAAAAACGTAAAATCTTCCGTCTCGTGACAGTTCTGTGTATTCTGTGATAAGGGCCGTTTTTGGTTATTTCTAACCAAAATTGGTTATATTTTTTTCAATGTGGAGATGTGAATATTTTTTTCATTTTGGTTACTTTTTCTTGATAAAAAAAACTTTTCACTGTCAGTCATATACTGTTTCCCCATTAAATGTTCGTTACGAAAGGCCAACTTGTTTATATTCGCCATAAAATTTTAACAATATTCACAAAATATTATAAACAGAACAATTTTGAAACAGTTATTTATAACAAGAATTATAAATTTGAAATAAAATTTACAAACAAGAGAAAAATTGGTTATAATATTTTAGATATACATATCGTTGGTGACATGTAGAAAGGCCCTAACTCACATAAATGGAACTTTACAGGAGAAGGCAAAACATAATAGAAACTGTTTGTATCATAATGTAAAATGGCTTCTTCAATTGCTTGATAACCTGATATTTTTGATGCTATTGTATTAAAATTTTGTGACGAGGTGTATATGTGGGAAATGTATTGGAATCATTAAAAAATTCAATTTCGAAAAAATCGAGTTAGGGCCTTTCTACATGTACATGATATGTAAATTACAAACATAAAATGTTTTTCACATATCGCCAAACGTAAATTTTGACAAAAAGATATTTGACAGCCTTTCCAATAACAGCTAAGAAGCGGAAAACAATTTTCCATTTTTGTTATTTATAACTGGCATATTAAAAAATATTTAATTTAATTACTTTCAATATACTGAATTTTGTATGGAAATAAATAAAAACTTTTAATAAAGCTTCTCGGTATTTTTTTAATATGTAAGAGAATTACATTCCTTGTTTTGTTTTTATTATTATTTAACTATAAAGTGCAAATAACCTTTGTAATACAATGCAACTTAAAATATATTTTAATGGTTTTCTCAATTAATAAAAGGCATTTGAAATTTGGTTATATTTTTTACATTTGGTAACTTTTTCAAAAATTTTGGTTGTAAAAATTGTATTGGTTGTGGCAGCACTGATTGTGTCTATAATATAGACTCTATATATAAAAGGTCTGTCTGCGTACACATATTTTGCGAAAAATGTTGCAAAATCTTGCAAAATGTTGTCTGCGTACTCCAAATCTCTTGCAACGAGAGAGCCAAAAAGAGAGAAATTTAACAATGGCAGAGGTAAGTAGTTAGAATTGTGTTGATTTTTAACGTTTATAATAAATTATAATAAACAAAACATTTTACTTCATGCTAGAAACGTCCAAATATACAGTGCGACCGTGGCGTAAGTGAAGTGAGAAGCTGTATTTAAAAAAAACTTTTATACATCATAAAACTAAAGTATAACTTAAGGCGTAACAATTATCTGACTACCCGAAAGTTTGATACAGTATACAGTGGGGTTGAAATATAATTATGCATAACAATTTTAACATTACATTTGTACTAGAAAATTCTGTACAGTGATTTTACACTAGAAATATGCAAAACTATTATAATTACAATTTAACTAATAAAATAACTAATAAAAACAAGATAACTAATAATTAAAACTAACACTTAACTATAGTTACTTTCGTAACAAAATTAATTCAACAAAATTGGTATAAAATAAAATTATTCATACAAAAAAAAATTCGAAATACAAAAAATTCCCATCATTATTTTCAAAATTTGTGCTTAAAAAATGAGGAAGACAATACAATAATAATGTCCTGGGATAAAAAAATTACAGCACCATATAAAAAACCAGGGTTGTCAGATCGAAATCGGCAAAAAGCTTGACATTTAAAAAAAACTTGATTTTTCTTGACAATAAAAAAAATTGGTTGAATGAACAAACAAATTTATATAGTTGGTCAGTTTGTTTTTAATTAGAATAAAAAAAAACATAATAATTCTAATATTGAAGAACAAATTGTAAGATATTCAAAAAATTATTGTTGAACTAAAATATTTAGGCATTTTGTGTTAATTTCTAAATATATTCCATAAAAAATCTGAAATTATTTTATTAAACAAGTTATGAACAATGGAATTTTATTTATATCTTTTAAATTAAATTTTTTTTCAACAAATTTGTGTACTTTTCTGTTTGAATATCGTTAGCTAAAATGCAAAAAGGAGTAACTAACAAAAAATTCAAAATCGAGTTTTTGATTGATTATTATGAATGACATTAAGCTACATGGTCTTACACTTTTGCGATCAATGGTTTTCTTTGAAAATTGTGTGAAGAATTCCATGCATGTTTTTCTGACATGTTAATACATTTAATTTTACAAAGCTTTTTGCTTCTTCTGTGAAATCATATATTTGTTATTTACGCATTTTTGCATTATTGCTAATGATATGTTTTTATAATATTCCCAACTAACACAGAAATACACCTTATATGTATTGCCTGGAAGAAAAATAGTATTGCGGTAATAATCGATTTCGTATTGCTGAATATACTTCCTTCAGGAAGAAACGTGTCTTTGGTGTCTTGACTCCAAAGCAATACAAAAGCGGTACTTCTAGATAATAAACAAGCAATATCGACAGATAACCACATATAAGAAAATAGAAAGCTATCCCCAAAATATCTTTGGGAAGATAAAAAGAAGATTTTGCATTTTTAAAAATTTTGATTGTTATTTTAGTAATTTATAATCCTTTTTCTTCGACCTTATTTATTAAATATTTAACTTTAATAAATTATTCAAGCTTAAGGTCACTTTTAAAAAAATTAATTAAAATATTTTTATTTTCCATATTTCGATTTCCGTTGGAAATCTTCTTGAGGATTTTTTTTTTTAAATTTCCTGAACAAGATTTCCAACGGAAATCGAAATATCGAAAATAAAAATATTTTAATTAATAATATTAATAATATAATATAATGGCTGAGAGTGTAAGACGGCAAATCTATCTTAGGAGATATCGAGTGGTTGCGTTCGAAACATGTCATTGTAACCTGCCGGCCAGGGTTCGAGGTCCGGCCACGGTCAAGAATGAAAGAGTATCAATTACAATTTTAATTAATTTTCATGTTGTAAAAATTCCTTTCTTCATAAAAGTAATTTCATGAAAATTAAATTTGATGAACTTATGAACTTAAGCCATCTGTCCGTCACTTTCGAACAACTCAAAAGAAATGAACAAACTTGGTGCCAAATTGCTTATTGTTATCCTAATCAGTTTGGGATTGAAATCTAGCAAAATCGGTTCAGTAGGACCAGAGCTATGAGTAAAAATGTGGAACCACCACCTAAAAAAATTGATAATTTTGTTACAAAAAATAACATAAATGCTGGAACAAGGCACGGAATGAGATAAGATTTTGCAAAAATTTGTTTTATTTGACTGGAAATCACGCTGTTAAATTTCGTGAATTTCCGTCCATAATTTACCCTAAGCCCCATATAAACACTACTCCCGGAAAACAGTTTAGTACGCCTAAAACTGTAAAAAATAACGATAGCATAACAAAACTTGGTACGTCACAGTTTTTTAAGACTAGAAATAACACTGTGAAATTTCGTGACGATCGGTCCATGATTTACCTTAGGCCCCATATAAACCCTACTACCGGAAAACAGTTTAGTCGCCTAAAACCATAATTAATAGCAAATCGTCACAGTTTAAGATAATAATAACATCATACAGATATTACTCCTTAAACATTCGAACTGTCGGTGGAGGGTATCAAAGATTTGGCACAGCCGAATATAGCACTCTAACTTGTTTACACTCATAAAAAAATGTCAGTAGAAATAGCGAAAACCTCTGCAGAAATAACTGATAACAGTAAAAGTATTTTCGGCTGTTCAAAAATCAATGAAGATAAGAATCATTGTTTGTTATATTTAGATGAGCTAAATTTTAGAAAAAAATTAGTTAATATTCAAAATTAATTAAGCTCCGAAATTTTTATGGTTCCGAAGTCGACTTGGGTTTAAAATAGTCGAACAAGCCTACTTAATGGTATTTTCGGTTAGGTAGAGGTGGCAGCCGACTTTTTTCGCCAGCTCACATAGACACTGAATGTCCGTTGCGATACCACTGCACTTCCAATCATGCGTAATTAGGTGTGTTGTATATTCTTAGAATACATGACGAGACCTACAGTTCAATGCTGAATCCGAACGGCAAGATTTGAATTTGAAGTGCTTTAGAACAGAAATTACTTTGATTGGTTCGCTAAATCCAACCGAAAGTTGAGGATGTTAAGAAATAATTATTTCTATTATTTAATGTTTTTTTTTTTGGTCGCTCGAGCCAGGAATCGAATCCGGGTCCTATCGGTTTCAGAGTCCATATCTTAGCTACTACACCAACAGCACTCACTACTCAATGGTATATAAATACAATTTTAGTGCGAAATTTCGTGTATTTAAAAGTAATCGGGAAAATATGCCTAAAACTGGAGCGATTTTATTTAAACTCAGCACCATGATTGTGTGGAATAATTTGTTTATATTGACCAAATATGAGAAAGATATCAAAACATTTGCGGAACCTAGCCAAAAACAATAAAAAAAAGTTCGCCCTAGTGCAAATACAAGTCAGTGTGCGAAATTTTATAAAAAATATCTTAAGATTTGCGAACTGTAGCCTGGTTATAGAAGACAGAAAAGATAAAAATCTTTTATGATGGTTATAGAAGACCAATAAGAATAAAAATCTTTCATAATGGTTACCAAAGACCAAAAAAATTAATAATCTTTCATAACGGTTATCAAAGACCAAAAAAATAATAATATTTCATAAAGTTTATGGCATAACTATAATTTCCTGGGTAATTTATAATTATTATTACAGGACCAATTTTTTTTCAGTTATTTTTTCCATAACCTATTGGATATTAAAAAAATAATAACAGTTATTTCGGGTCCCTGATTACAAGTAATAAAAAGAACAAGTATGTATAAGTACAAATTTTTTTTTTTTAAACACTTAAGGTACGTTCAGACTGATGAAATATTTGATAGCAAACATCAAATATTTCACTAACGTAGTCTGAACACAAATTATTTTTGAGTGTCAAATAAAATAACAGCTGATTTTAAGCAAATAAAAGTATTTGCCGGCAAACAAATATTTGTCCAATGTGAACATAGTGCGAACACAAAAAATCAAATATTTTAGTAGTTTTTGAGCAAACATTTATTTGATATTACAAAAAATTTGTAAGAGCAAACAACGACAAATAATTTTAGCCATGTTACCTATAGAAGCAATTTTTCTTGTAATTTTTCGGATTCTTTACAGTTTTAAAGATTTTTTATAATTATTAGACTTTGCTATCATGCCGCTATTAGCAAATTTTTGCGAATTTCCGCTAATTTAGCAATTTTTATAGAATTTTTGCCATTCCTTATAGTTTTGGGCACTTTTAATAAATTTTATGGTTTTGTTTGAAATGTTAAAATTGTTCGCGAATTTTCGCTATTTTTGGAGTTTTTTTTTCTTCTTGGTTTTCCCCGACATTTTGTATTTTTTAACCGATTAAGCGATTTCAAATAAATTTTAGGGGTTGTTTCCAAGTTTGCAATTTTTCGCGAATTTTAGCCATGTTCGTGATAGAAGCGATTTCTTTCTGTGATTCTTATCAGACTTAACGATTTTTAACAACTATTAAGCTTTGCTATCATGCCGCTATTAGCAATTTTTTGCAAATTTCCGCTAATTTGGCAATTTTTACCGAATTTTTGCCATTCCTTATACTTTTAGGGACTTTTAATCAATTTTATGGCTTGTTTGAAATTAAAAGAATTTTCGCGAATTTTCGCTTATTTTGCAAAAACCATTTTTTTTGCTATTTTCCGACAATTTGTTTTTTTTTAAACGATTTCAAATAAATTTTAGGGTTTGTTTGCAATTTTTCGCGAATTTTAGCCATGCTCGCGAAGAAACGATTTTTCTCTGTGAATCTTTACAGCTTTAACGATTTTGAACAACTATTAGGCTTTGCTATAATACCGCTATTAGCAAATTTTTGCAAATTTCCACTAATTTGGCAATTTTTACCGAATTTTTGCCATTCCTTATACTTTTAGGGACTTTAAATCAATTTTATGGCTTGTTTTTTGTTTTTTTAAACGATTTCAAATAAATTTTAGGGTTTGTTTGCAATTTTTCGCGAATTTTAGCCATGCTCGCGAAGAAGCGATTTTTCCCTGTGAATGTTTACAGCTTTAATGATTTTTAATAACTATTTGGCTTTGCTACCATACCGCTATTAGCAAATTTTTGCAAATTTCCACTAATTTGGCAATTTTTGCTATTTGCGAAATATATTTTTATTTTTGAACACTTTCATTAAATAATTATTTGATGCAAATATTTGTCTAAGTCTGAACGCACGGCAAACATGATTTCATTTATTTTATTTGACACTATTTGCCAACTGTTTTAATAAACAAAATTTGTCAAATATTTGAGCTTAGTGTGAACATTAAACAAAATATTTTTTTGTTTCACACAGTTTGAAGCAAATATCAGAACAAATATTTTTGTCAAATAATTCATTAGTCTGAACGTACCTTAAGCTTAAAATAAATAAATATTGCACTATGTTCGTTCCCTGCAAGCAACTCAGTTAACTATAAGCTAACTTTAAGTTAACTTTAAGTTAACTTTTTTTAAGCTAGTTGTGGTTGCTGCCTGGATTATTTTTAATAGAGCCAACTGACTATTTTAACATTGGCATGTCATAGGAAGTAGTCAATTGTCCGACTCTGCATGAACTTTCAACTAACTTAAAGTTAGCTACTTATTAGTTAGCTTAAAGTAAGTAACGTAGTAGTTTGCTTTTAGCTAGCTGTATGTTAATACACCATAAGCTTAATATTTAATTTAATATTTAATTATTAAAAACTATTTTATTTTAGTATTTTTAATATTTTTCTTTTTATTTTGAATTCAGTTATGTTAATATTTTAAGTATTTTTACTTCTATTTTGTATGCATTCTGCATGGACTTTTCGTTTTTTTTTTTTTTTTTTATAAACTTAAAGGCATTTCTAATGTCCGCATCTCCCTCATTTGAGACAATTGATCGGCAGGCGCCACTGCGACACAAAAATTTTGCATATACAAAACAATAAACAGTTATAAAAATCAAAATTCGAAATAACAAAAGAAAACAAAGACAAGAAACAAACGAAAATAAAAAAAATTACCGCAGAGAACTCACTCGCATTGATTTCGGGGAATTTCTGCATTTATTTATAGTTAGCTTATAGTTAGTTGTTTAAAAGTTAATTGTAAATGCGTTATTTTGTGTAGTCGACTACCAAATTGCTTGCATGGTTTGTTAACTAGATGTTTGTATACACTCGCAGAATTCTCATCAAATTCATCCTTGTTGTTGTTTTTGTACATATATATTCAAAAGTTAAGGTAATTGATGAAAAGTATATTTAATGAAATTAAAAAAAAAAATAATTGGTCACCATTAAAATAAAGTTAATTAAAATAAAGCGATAGGTTTAATTTTAAGGTAAATTGCAGTTTAAATTAACAGTGATTAAAAAAATTAAATATACCATGAACATTTGTAAACATAAAAATTATAGCAAAAACTTGCATATCACCTGGTAACCTACATAAGTTCCCTAAATAAAATTCAAAAACAAAACTGAGGTGTAGTATTGTTTACTAAATTACAATATACCTATTCATGTTACGATTATTAAAAAATTATTCTTCTTTATTAATACTTGAGCTTAAGGTCACTTTTATTTCAAATAGTTCGTTTATTTTTTATATCGATATTTCGATTTCCTTTGGAAATCTTCCTCAGGATATTATATTTATAAAATTTAATACAAATGAACAAAAAATTCTGTTTAACAATTAATAAAAATTAAATTTAAAAATTTTTTCAACATTCAATTTAAATTTAAATTTTTAAATTTAATTTTAATTTTTATTAATTGTCAAACACAATTTTTTGTTAATTTTTATAAATATAATATCCTATAATATTAATAAAGAAGAATAATATTTAAAACAAGGTCGAAGAAATTAGAATAAAATGATTATTAAAAAAAATTAACTATTTAGAGTGTAATATAAAATGAGTTAATAATAAAATGATTATTAACAAAAATTAACTATTTAGAGTGTAAGAGAGTAAGTATTAATATGGCGGATCAACAAAAAACTTACATGATTTTCCAACGATGTCAGCAGGTGCCAATTGATAGTTGTCGGTTGCGCATTATTATTATTTAATTAATAAAAATTATTGAAATAAAAATTGTAACGAGAGTGTGGTTAATGATCGTGAGGATTCTGTTACTCTAGAAAGTTTGCATTTTCCGTGATAACAAAAACCCCTTTAACTTATGAATGTGTCTTGGATTCTAGAAATACATATCTTCATTAAGTGTTTATTGTTTATGTATTAGTATTTTTTTGTAAAGTGATATATAAATAGTCGGTTGATAATTTAAATGTCGTATGTGCATTTTTTGCGGTTTTGAGTTAAGATCGATTCCTTAGGTTTTCTGACCTGATCTTTAATTTGGCGTATTCAGTTTATCGATACCTCATACGGTTTTCGAGATATGGAGTGTTGAGTTTGTCGTTTGTGGTATTTGCTGAAGCAATTTTCAAATTAAATGTCGTACACAGAAAAAATTATTTTTCCAATTCAAACAAAAAATTTGTAGAATCAAACAATTTTTTGTCTGAAATCGGTCCTATAAACAAATTTGCATTCAAACAATTTATTTGCATTTTGAAAAAACACTGGTTTTTTCAAACAAATAATTTTACAGAATCAAACAAAAAGTTTACTGAATTTCATATAAATTTCAAACAAATAATTTTACTGAATCAAACAAAAAAGTTTTTGCACAATCAATGACGCGCACACAAGCAAGCACTGTAGGAGAAGATGAAGGCAAGACAGAGCGGCCAGCTGGCTTTGAGACACATTTTTTTGTTTGAATAATTTTTGAACGAAGTCTTATTTATACACAGAATGTGTTTCTTCATCTCTCACTGTTGTTGTGTCCTTTCCTTTGCTAATGAAGAAGAAATGTAACCAAAAACGGCGGCAGACCGACTCGATATGTTTTTCGTCATCATTATATTTTTGTATTTGATGTATTTAAGCAAACAGTTTAAACAAATTTAATACGGGATTTTGTTTTTTTTTTACCAACATTGAAACCAACCAAAAATTTATTTTGTTTCTTATAATGTTGTTGTTGTTTCTGTTGTTTAAAAAGAGTTAAACGTTTTTTTACCTGCTATTTCTTTTTTTGTTTTTTTTTTACTACAAGCCAGTGTTCGAAAATAAACAGTACATTATTTAACGTTCGGCTCACACACCCAGGAACGATATGTATTTTTTTAGTGATTGTGTAGACATACACAACCCTTAATACCGTTCGTCACTATTTTCGTAGGACAAACATTATATTTTAATGTTCTATAATGTTTTTTTCGTGTGTGTATTTTTTTTTAAAAATGTTTTTTTACCAGCCAAAAGGGACCAACATTAACGAGCCGAACCGAACACATTGAAGTTTGTGGATTAAAAAAAAAAACCGAACGGAATTAATTGTTCACATCTTTTGTTGAGTTTGATAAAAACAGTAATATTTTTGTGTTCGAAAGATGACTAGCAGGGAAACGTTATTTTTTTAATGATTTTCTACACAAACACTATTAGCGTTTGTGTTTTCCACAAATCTACCGAACCGAACATTAAAAAACGATATTAAGTGTTTATTTTCGAACAATGCTACAAACCTCGTCTTGCTATTTTATCATCTTTCTTAGTGCTGGTTCACACAGGTCAACTTTGACTCGGCAAGTCTTGACCTTTTAGGAGAGAAGGGAAAAGAGAATGCCATTTATTTTCCCCTCTTTCCTAAAAACTCAAGACTTGACGAGTCAAACTTGACCTGTGTGAACCAGGTCTCCTACAGTGCTTGCTTGTGTGCGCGTCATTGATTGTGCAAAAACTTTTTTGTTTGATTCAGTAAAATTATTTGTTTGAAATTTATATGAAATTCAGTAAACTTTTTGTTTGATTCTGCAAAATTATTTGTTTGAAAAAATCAGTGTTTTTTTCAATAAACAAAATGCAAATAAATTGTTTGAATGCAAATTTGTTTATAGTACCGATTTCAGACAAAAAATTGTTTGATTCTACAAATTTTTTGTTTGAATTGGAAAAATAATTTTTTCTATGTACGACATTTAATTTGAAAATTGCTTCAGCAAATACCACATTCGACAAACTCAACACTCCATATCTCGAAAACCGTATGAGGTATCGATAAACTGATTACGCCAAATTAACGATCAGTGCCCATGTTCTGTAACTCTCGCGTCTTGAAAGTTTTCGATTGAAATGTGTGAAATGAAACAAAAATGCCATAAATTGAAACAAACAGCTGTTTTTCTCACTTAACTGTGTATGTAACTTTTTTTGGCGAGTACAAGCTGTCACGTAAGGAAATTACTAGCTAATTTACAGAAAAAGTGTGTCTGTAACATTTTGGTGAGAAAAGTTCCCGCTTTGAACTGTCAAATAAACTCACGAATAAAAATGAGGCGAGAAAAAATTTTAACACTAAAAAACAATTAAAAATGCAAAATGCAAAGAATAATAATAATAATACTTTATTCTTGGCACATTTTTCATTGTTTTATTATTTTGCTTTTAACATTTTTATAAAATATACGAATGTCTTCAAAGCTCGTTTGCAAACAACAAACATTAAAGTCGCTCTTTACACAATTTGGTATAGCCGACGGTTGTGTTTTTGCCGCCGTCGTTGAAAAATTTTCAATTTTAGTAAATTTTGGTCGCCGTCAACGATATGTGTTACTGGCGTTCTGAACGTCTGCAATGTCACATCGGCTTCGAGTGCAATATTATGACATTTATAACGTAACGACGTAATCTCTTTTGATAGTTTTCGACATGAGTTACAGACACACATTTTTCTCACTTTTCGAGAAACGATGGGATATTTTGTTTTACATCTTTTCGATGCAAGAAGTTCTCACTTAAGTTACAGAACATGGGTACAGGTCAGAAAACCTAAGGAATCGATTTTAACTCAAAACCGCAAAAAATGCACATACGACATTTAAATTATCAACCGACGATTTATATATCACTTTACAAAAAAATACTAATACATAAACAATAAACACTTAATGAAGATATGTATTTCTAGAATCCAAGACACATTCATAAGTTAAAGGGGTTTTTGTTATCACGGAAAATGCAAACTTTCTAGAGTAACAGAATCCTCACGATCATTAACCACACTCTCGTTACAATTTTTATTTCAATAATCATCATATATATTATTTCTAAAGCACTTTTTTTTGTCGGTTGCAAATATCTCCCATACCACCGCATCAAATTTAATGAATGATATCTCATTTTAAAGCTTATTTCTAACACAAATGACGAAAAATAATTAGAAATTGAAAAATTAATATTTTCATTGATAAAAATTATATTTTATATAGAACTGCAATAGAACTGCATGATAATACTGTTCAAACGTGGTAAGACAGGGTCGCTTAACAGAACTGCATGATAATACTGTTCAAATGTGGTAATACAGGGTCGCTTAATAGTAATGCAGTTCTACATAATATAGTATTCTGGCAATACCGCTATTTACTATAATGCCGTTTATTACTAAGTCAGTTATATTCATCATTTTCATTGTTAAAATTATATTTTAAAATGTATTGAAGTTACTAAAATTTCTATTAATTATTTTCATTTTATGTTACAAAAATGACAACTAACGGTGCGAAATATTCGCACGGGTCATCTAGTTTTTATTAATTAAATAATAATAATGCGCAACCGACAACTGTCAATTGACGCCTGCTGACATCGTTGGAAAATCATGTAAGTTTTTTGTTGATCCGCCATATTAATACTTACTCTCTTACACTCTAAATAGTTAATTTTTGTTAATAATCATTTTATTATTAACTCATTTTATATTACACTCTAAATAGTTAATTTTTTTTAATAATCATTTTATTCTAATTTCTTCGACCTTGTTTTAAAAAAAAATGTATAACAGGTCAAACTCAATTTACTAGAAACTATCGGAATCCACATACGACAATTAAATTATCGACGAAATGTTTAAGTAGTTTTAATTCAAAAGAAAATTAAGTAGTAAATTAGGTGACCATATAGCTTTTAAAACAATAAAAAATTGATATTTAATTAAAGGTAAGTCAAACAAAGTGGGATTAAAATAAAAGTTAAGAACATTTAAAAAAAATATTTTTTAAGAAACGCTATTCTTAAAAAAAGAACATTTAAAAAAAATTTGGCCCCCCCCTAGATTTTATCCTGGCTACGCCCATGTATTCGTGTATTGTCATCGGGAATATGTATGCCTGCAAAGTTTCATCCATTTGCATTGAGTATAAGGCGGTTAAATTAACGTTACAAGATTTGATTTTCCGAAGTGAAGATAAAGAAAAGGTTTTAAAAAACTAACAACAACAATTATTAATTTAACGGTAATTAGATTAAAGTTCATCGAAAAGAAAATTAAAGTCTAAAAAGAGCCATTAAAAACTTAAGGTACTCTTTTTTATCTCAAAACTAAAAATAGAAGTTTTAATTGTCACTGCATCTATGTAAGCACTAGAGTTGGCCAGTGCAGGAAACGAATAATTTTTCTTATATGAAAACTTATATTTTATAAAAAAAACAAACACACAAGACAATTTAAATGATGACGGTCACCTTATTTATATAATAAAATTTAAGCGTTTTTTTAAGACACTAATAGATTCGTAACCAGAAATTGTGAGAAGCTTCTTTATTTTAGTTGTTCTTAAATTTGCTAGGATAGCTGGAAATTTTATCCTGGGGTTTCCTTACTTCCCGAGATTACCGTCAATTTCTTTGAAACACCACAAATTTTAAGAACTGACAAAAAAAAAATCGGTAAACCACCAATCAGGGATTAGAATGCGACCAAACTTTTCTTAAACAAAATGTAATGCTCACAAATAATAGGTGCGTTTGATTACTTTTACAGTAAAATGCAGTAAATGAGTAAACTAAAAAACGCGTACTTTTCTCGTTTTCTTATCGGTACTCGATTAAATACTTTTTATAACACGAACATTTTTGGAAAATACAAACAAACTATTTTATGTAATCTTTGATATTTATTTGTTTTTTATTTTATTTGATTTAACTAATTTGTAGCGAGTTAAATTATTTAAAAGAACATGAAAGTTTTTTTTTCTATTGATTACTTAAGTACCCAAATACTTCACAAAGAAGTTTAATTAATTAATATTTATTTACTTTTTGTTTTGGTATAATTTTTATTTCAACTTTTCTTTTATTTAACAATTTTTTTCACAATTTGTATGCTTTTTATTTGTTACTTTTGTTTGTTTACCTTATGAAACATATGTTTTTTTTTTTGATTTACTAAATTTTACTTCCAATATTCTGCAGTAAAAATTTGTAAATACTCAGACAAGAACTGTCACTTTTCGCTCTCAATTTATGTTCTCATTTACTGCATTTTGTGTACTCGAACAGAGTTCCCAGTTTTATTTCAAGCCATATCCCCAATTTGTGATTTTTCTTCCCAAAAATCCCCAAAATAGCAATTTTCTTATCCCCAAAAATCCCCATATTTTCTTAAAAATAAAATACATTATGTTATGCCAATGGAAAAATATGCATACATCGTTTTATTTAAATAAATCCATTTGTGTAATAGTATTAAAACTAATGTTATTTATTCTTTGAGTTCTACGTTCGTATCTATGTACACATGTATAGTATGTAACAAGGGTAACGTAAAAACGCAAAAGAAAAATAATAATCCGTCAATACATATTTATCATTTCCAAAACTAGGGAATCCATAATCTTCTAATTCATAAGCTAATGCAATTTTGTTTTACATGTTGTTTGTTTAAAAAGTGCATTTAAGATTATTGAATAAATTTGTCACAGCAAGCTGCATTATTTTAAAGAGTGTGTATTTATTCTAAGAGCTCCTAATAACTCATTTGTATTCTGTTGCAAATATTGATTTTGGTTGTATTCATTACAGAAAAAAGCTAGTTCAACAGAAGAAACGCTAGTTGGTACAAACAGCATATTTAAACCTATTTCAACAAGTTCCTGAAATTGTTTAAAACCGGAAAAAATACTAAAATTTATACCCACATCTTAAACAAATCGGTCTTGCCATTGCAAAAATGAAATTTATAATAATTTATTATCCCAAAAAATCCCCACCGAAAAAAGTGCCTTTCCCCAAAAAATCCCCTGGGGATTTTCACGAAATTGTTATCCCCAATTACAAAAAAAAAATCCCCAATTTGGGGATAAATCCCCAAAACTGGGAACACTGTACTCGAACGCAATTTCGTAAAATGCAGTAAAGTTTATTAAAAAATAGTAAAAACTTTTGTGTTCTCGAACGCAACTAATGTTCCAGCAAGACAAATGACTTTTTATGATTCCTTGATTTTTTCGCCCTTGTTTTATTTGCCTTTTTGTAAAACTTATTTTAAAAAATTAACTTCCGTTAATGTACGAACAAATCTATACACAAATATTATGTAAAGAAAATTTTCAATTAAATTTTAAAACTACTCCATGGTTTTGAAGTCGTTTAAAAACGAAAGCATGTCGTTAAAAAACGAAGACATGTCGTCTCACTACAAACACTTTTTAACAATGACGTTGTCCATGCTTGCATTACACCGGACCAGTAAATGGAGTAGTCCATTTTATAAAAACGGATCAAGTGGTCCAATTTTATTTGCAGGGTAGCTAAAATCACTGTTGGATGTCAAAATTTTGTTTATTCTCTTTTATTTATGTTTCTGTTTTGTTTTATTTCTGTTTTTGACATTGTACAATGACTATTAGGGCCATTATTACAACTTGAAGTTAGCTAAAGTTAAGATTAAATTGACAGATAATAATGTTTTATCTGTCAAAAAGCGTCTGTAATCTGTCGGATAACAGCTAAAGCCAAGTTATAATAATGGCCCTTAGTTGTTTTTGTTTCGCTGTAGGTCCACGTAAATAAATAAAATAAAAAATAAAAATTCGTGGTAGGTATTTTTATTTTATTTATTTACGTGGACCTACAACCAAACAAAAACAACTAATCTATATACATATTAGGGTGGGTCACTGATGTATGAGAAAAAATAAAAGTTCTCGAATCATGTTCTAATAGCAATATTTTTTTGCCTTACGACAAAACAAATAAAAACTGCAAAAAAAGTAAAAAAAAGTCACATCTTCAGCCCGCGCAAGAGCTCCTAAAAATTAAGTATATGTAAGAAAAGTAAATTTTTTATGTTTAAATATTTTATTTACTTAGTATTGTGGTTATTTTGTTGAACTATTTATGGTTTTTAATAAAGTAAAGGAAAAACATGTAAAATCAATAAAGATGGATAATCATTCAGGAAAGCAAATTTCGATCTACCAAATGTTAAAATACAATTTGGTTTAAGGATTGATGTTTGACTAGTGACGTCAGCAGTCGTCGATGGCTGCGAGTGTAAGACGGCAAATCCATCTGAGGAGATCGAGTGGTTGCGATCGAAACATGTCATGGTAACCTGCCGGCCAGGGTTCGAGCCCGAGCCACGTCAAGAATGAAAGATTATCAATAACAATTTTAATTGATTTTCATGTTGTAAATTCCTTTCTTCATAAAAATAATTTAATAAAAATTAAATTTCATGAACTTAAGCCTAATTAAAAATATTAAAAATTTGGATTAAAAACCATAAATAGTTCAACAAAATAACCACAATACTAATTATTGTTAAAGCTAAGGCACGAGCTCTATGTGTACATTTGTCCTTCAAGTTGTGCTGAAAAAGGTCAACAGAAAAGAGAAAGACAAAGTGAAAAAAACAAAAAAATGTACTTGGACTTCAAGAAAAATTCTTGACGAAAGTACGAAAAAAACAGAAGTAAAGGAAAAACATGTAAAATCAATTAAGATGGATAATCATTCAGGAAAGCAATTTTCGATCTACCAAATGTTAAAATACAATTTGGTTTAAGGATTGATGTTTGACTGGTGATGTCAGCAGTCGTCGATGGCTGCGAGTGTAAGACGGCAAATCCATCTGAGGAGATCGAGTGGTTGCGATCGAAACATGTCATGGTAACCTGCCGGCCAGGGTTCGAGCCCGAGCCACGTCAAGAATGAAAGATTATCAATAACAATTTTAATTGATTTTCATGTTGTAAATTCCTTTCTTCATAAAAATAATTTAATATTTTATTTACTATGTATCAATTATTATTAATTAAAACTGAAAACATTTTGAATTTAACTTAAAAAAAAAAATAAAACTTTGGTTCTTGTACAACAGAAAACAACAAAATCATTTTTTGGTCACAAAATCGTGTTTACTGTAAAATCTAGGCATCTCTTGTCTTGATTCAAGTTTCATCTATGTTAAACCTTCTCTTAATTTTTTATTGCATATAGTCATTGATGCTTCTGATAAGATTTTCACGAACTTTCAAGTCGATTAAATACTTTAATATGCTTTTCTGCAATACAATGCTATTGTTGTTATATTCAAAATTTAACAAAATTGAAGGTCAAAGCGCGGGCTGTTACACTACAAATAAATTAATAATATTTTACAGGGGTCTAGTGCAGACAAAAATACAACATATTTACGCTATTAGAAGTCGATAAGAGAAAAAAAATATTTTCGGCCCACCCTAATACATATATAAAAATGAAAAATGTTTGTTTGTTTGTTTGTTGGCTTATAGGCTCCTAAACTACTGACCCGATTTTCCTGAAATTTTTACAGTAACATCACGCTACTTATTTTTTCGATAGGGGCAGGGAAATTGGTACCCCCCATTGGATGCCAATATTAAATATCGCATATCTTAAGAGCCGCTGCACGCATTTTGTTGAACTTTTGGTAGAAGGATCTTCTGAGCCCCAAAGTAGTATAAGCAGCGGGGGAAGTGGTACCCACCATAGGACACCAATGTTTAATATCGCATATCTTAAGAACTGTGATAGTGAGCATGTTCAAACTTTGTAGAAGTCATTCTTATGGTATACTTCACTTTTGAAAATAAAAATAAAGCGGGTAGACGCCGGGGGAAAATACCTCCCATAGGATGCATATATTAAATATCTCTCAACTGAAGAAGTGGTTAAAGTAGTGTTGCGAAGCGCACCGGGTTAAGCTAGTAGTTTATATAAATCGCAAAAGGTCAACTATAAAAAACATACATATTGTACAATGATTTTGCGAAAACAAATTGCTTGTGGTTTTTGTACGAGTTGTACTTGTTGTAGTACCGAGATTACCTGGGATGAATTCGCCTTGATTAAATATACATACAGTGAGTCTCATAAATATTTTGCATATTAATTAGTATTGTGGTTATTTTGTTGAACTATTTATTTTATGGTTTTTAATCCAAATTTTTAATATTTTTAATTAGGCTTAAGTTCATGAAATTTAATTTTTATTAAATTATTTTTATGAAGAAAGGAATTTTACAACATGAAAATTAATTAAGATTATCAATAACAATTTTAATTAATTTTCATGTTGTAAAATTCCTTTCTTCATAAAAATAATTTAATAAAAATTAAATTTCATGAACTTAAGCCTAATTAAAAATATTTTGCATATTTTTTTACTCCATAAAGATTAAATACATTCCTCAAAATGAAGTATAAGTTGTTTAATTTTTGAGAAAATGTTCCATTTTTTACGTAGGCGATATGTGTTACAACGTAAATATGATAACAATATTACAAGAACTTGTTATTTCATGGCCTTTTTCTGACATTAAAACTATTTTGACCCTAATTTAATACTCACAAAAGTATTTTAAAAAAAATAATCTTATCCTTGCAAATATTGTTATAAGTTATCAAAGTAATTTTTATAAATTTTTACATTTTATATGGGCTTGCTTCGTTTAAACGTTTCAATCATATTTTCGTAGGAATGCGATAAATGCCGAAAGGAAGAAACTAAGTCTTGCCGAGAGGAAAATCATCTTGCACATTCATGATCAAGGTAAAACAGTTTTTTTTATATCGCAAATGTTTAAGAGGTATCGTCAAACAATAGAAAATATAGTTAAGCGTGCAAAAGAACGTGGAAATATTGAAAATTTGGCACGACATGGCCGTCCAAAATTGTTATCAGCCAGAAATGAAAGGAACATACCTAAAAAAATTCAGGAAAACCCGCATTTATCTGCTCCAAAACTGAATGATAAGCTGAGAGGAACTCTATGCAACAATGTTAGCAACGTAACACTTCGTAGAGTACTACAATCAAACAATTTTAATGCTCGAGTAGAAAGCAAGAAAACCGATCATTTCTGAAACAAATAGAAATAAGCGATTATCCTTCACTAATCAACATATAACCAAAGGTTTTGACTTTTGGAAATCCGTAATATTAAACGATGAAAGCAAATTTAATATTTTTGGGTCTGATGGACGACGCATGGTTTGGAGAAAGCCGAATGAGTTCCTTTATTTAAAATATATCAAGCAGACAGTAAAACATGGATGAAGTTCTGTTATGGTTTGGGGCTGTATGTCAACCTCTGGAGTTGGAAATCCAATCTTTATAGATGGAATTATGGACAGACATGTGTATCTGTCAATTCTTAAAGAAAACCTTAACGCGAGTGTTGATAAAACGGAGTTCTAGCAAGTGGTATTTATTTCCAACAGGACAACGATCCCAAACAAACAGCCTTAGATGTTAAACTGTGAATTGTGAATTTCCAATGCTTAAACCCAATAGAAAATTTATGGGCGCATTTGGAGGAAAACTTCGTTGAAACAAGTTTTGCTACAAGAATGTGGAAAAATACCTCAAGAAAAGTGCCAAAATTTGGTGGAATCTATACCACGACGATTAGCTGGAGTTTCTAAAAACAACAGATATGCCACGAAGTATTAACTGCGACATACATATATTAATTGTTATACGGTAAAAATACGTGATTTTTTTTAAAAGCAAAATACTTTTGTATAAAAAGTATAATAATTAAGATGTTCAAATTTTTTTTTTTTTATAACTTAATTCTTTGTCTTTCTCCTAACACGTTAATAAAAGGAAATTTCTGTTTAATATAATTAATAAATGGATGTCAAACAACATTCTCCTAAAAAGTTAATTTTTCTTATATGCAATATATTTATGAGACTCACTGTATGTAAAATTCTAAGCCAACTATATGTGGCAGTTAATTTCTAATCGAAACTATTTTAATTTATTTCAAGGTATATATTTTTAAACCGAAACCAAAATATAAGTAAAACCAAATATGTATTTTCAACCACATAAGAAAATTTGTCACCATCACAACTCTTACAGTGAGTCGCAAAAGGTTCATTCCGAGATTAAAAGACGAGCGTGTCAAAAAATTTATAAAAAGGAATAAATAAAAAAAAAATTTAGATGTTTTTTTTTCTAACTCGTCAGATAATCATTAGAAGATTCTTTTGGGAGTTGTGTATTAAACATAATCGTCAAACAAACAGCCTATGCTAGCTGGGGTGTGTCTTATTTATTGTGTGTGGCTGTATATAAATTTATAATTGTGGAACACTAACGATATAAATTCATTTTCTTTTGTGCATTTAGCAAAGTGCGACATAAACTCTCTAATTGAAAATATTACAAATAAAAAATAAAAAAAAAAATTTGCTGTGATTTTATTAAAAACTCGTATCGAAAAAAAATTAAGACAAGACAACATGATGAAATTCTTAATGGGATTCTGTATTTTGGCCGTTGTTGCCCCAGCCGTCTTCTCTTTGGGTAATCCTGAAATTCCTACTGAATGGATTGATTTACGCGGTGATTGTCTGAATGCAATGCGCAATCAAATCCAAAAAGAAATCGTTGCTTCCTATCAATATTTGGCCATGGGTGCTTACTTCTCTCGCAACACCGTCAATCGTCCCGGGTTTGCTAAGCAATTTTTCGAAGCAGCCAGGGAAGAACGTGACCTCGCTTCAAAACTAATAGAATACTTGTCGATTCGTGGTCAATTCACCGATGGTATTACCGATTTGATCGGAACTCCTACTATTCAAAAAGACGAATGGGAAAGTGGCGTAGATGCTTTGGAAGATGCCTTAAATATGGAAACTGAAGTCACCAAGACGATTCGTAAGCTCATCGCAACTTGTGAAAATAAATACAACCAATACCATTTGGTTGACTACTTGACTGGTGTCTATTTGAAAGAACAGTTGCACGGTCAACGTGATTTGGCTGAAAAAGTGCATACTCTCAAGAAAATGATGAGCAACCATTGTGCTTTTGGTGAATTCTGGTTCGACAAAGACTTGTAAACAGTCTCCTAAAAAAATAATGCTATATAAGATTTTCAATTAAAACTCATACAATTTCTGTAATAAAATAAAACATTCTATAGCTGTGCTTCTTATTTATATCATAGCTGTAAGATTTGAATAAAATAGAAAATTAAATTTTTTAAATTGGATTTTTAGCTGATAATTTTCGCTGAAAATAAAATCAATCTATGTTCAAATTTTATTGCTATAAATTTTTGATAATTGATTTTTCTTGAATCAATATAAATTCGATAGTAATGTATTTAAAATGAAAAACAATAATTGTAGATTGAATTATCTTTTACGTTAAATATACAATTTATTAATATTCGTTGAAACATAATAAAATTTTATATATTTGAATATAAAAAACTTGAATAATATTAGTAGTGTGTTTAGAGCGGTTCTAAATATGATTTTCCATACAAAGTTGGGAGCCAGTCCTTTTATACTAGAGCGGTTCCAAATATGATTTTCCATACAAAGTTGGGAGCCAGTCCTTTTATACTAGAGCGGTTCCAAATATGATTTTCCATACAAAGTTGGGAGCCAGTCCTTTTATACTAGAGGGATTCTAAATATGATTTTCCATACAAAGTTGGGAGCCAGTAAATTTTGTGAGGGATGAAAATTTTACTTGTGCATAAGAATTTGTGGGAAAATTTTTTTTTTTGTTTATAGTGGCAGGTGTTAAATTTTACTTGTACGTGTCTTGAATATTTGTTTATGACTTTTTTTTTGCTTGTGCGTATTCATATTGATGATTTACAAGTTGTTGGTGTGAAATTTCTTCGTGGACGTCTCCGTCTTGAAGATTTTAAAAATTTTGTTAGGAATGATAATTTTACTTGTGCGTTTTCGTATTAAAGATAAAACTGATTGTGAAATAATTATTTTTAGTTTTTTCAGTTATTGTGTGTGTGTTTAGAATAGTTAATGACTTTGTTGCATAGGTTTCCTAGTGACTTTTTGCTTTGAATGACTCGGTAGGTTTGTGGGATAGTGAGCTGGTCTATTAGTATAAGGGTTGAATATTTGATTATCACCAGAGACTCTGGTCTGTTTCACTACAACGGACTAATGGGCAAGTAACTATTGATCGGTTGTGTGTGTGTGTATGTGTATGATTGATAACGATTATTCATGTGAAAAGTAGGATTCCATCCACTTTTTTTGTATCAACAGCAACCAGCTGCACATTACCTATGCTTACATAATTAATCAGTTAGATATGTATAAATACTCAGAATTATATTACAAAAAGTAGAAAGTAACTTCTTGGTTAATATTTGTCCTTATCATACTCTACTCCTCCTTATTTATAACAACAACAACAACAACAACAACAACAACTTAGAATAAACTTGAATAGAGCTGACGCAGCTGTAACAAGTCTTACAAACAGAAAACAAAAACTAAGAATGTTTGGTTCTCTGAAATTCTTTAATTTTACTTAAATAAACCCCGTCCCTTATTTATAAATTTTTTTAACTAATGAAATATGACGGGACTATACCTAAAATATGATTAATTGTGAAATTTTTGTATAAATACCGCTGTTATTTCTCAATCGAAATCAGTCTTGTTTGACAAATCATAAAGTGAAATTTAAATTTTTAATTACTTAAATAAAAAAAAAAAATAATATCCTCAAATAAAAATGCCTTCTTTTGTGTGCGATTATTGTAAAAAAGTGTTTACCCAAAACAAAAACTTAACGCGTCATATAAGATTATTTCATGATGGTCCGTCCACATCATGGAAGTGTATTACATGCAACTTGAAATTCGCAAACCATGATGAATTTCATAAGCATAATCATTTGACTGAACACTTGAAAGAAATGAGTGAACTTGTGAATGTTTATTGCGATGTATGTAATACACATATACCAAAATCAAAATTTAATCATCATTTAAGGACAAATGACCACAAAATTAATTGTGAAAAATCTAAAGACAATAATAATATTAGCTGTATTAAGACCACTTTTAAAAACCGAATCGCCACATATCTACTAGAGAACGAACATACCGAAAATTTATTGCCCGAAAAGTTTCTAGGAGAAATAAAACCGAAAATTATTCAATTGTTGAAGAATATTATTCAGAAGTATTCTGCAATAAAATTCAACATTGAGTTATTTTGCGAGTATGTGCTGGTAAAGGAAGAAGAAGACGCATGCACTATCGACATGAAATCTCATCAAACAAAAATGGTTATCTTAAATGCTGCAACAACAACGGATGATATTCTTAAGCTTTATGATGATCATTGCAATATTGTTATGAGAAAGATGAGCGAGTTTCAGGAGCGAGATAGTGGATGGGCCTTAATAGAGATCTCCCATCTTGAAATAAATATCAATAAATATAGTTCCATCAAAGGATCGCAATACCTTCCTTTACTAGCAACAATAATGAGAAAAAAAGCTTGTATAAACGTTCAAAATAAAGACGAATACTGTTTTAAGTGGGCAATAATTTCAGCAGTTTCTCCAGTAGCCATCAATACCAGTATATGTTCATCATACAAAATTCAAAATATTGAAGATGACATCATTTTACTAAATAATGGAATCACCCTAAATTTCAAAAATTTGAATTTTCCTCTAGCGGTAAGCCAAATTAGAGATTTCGAGGTAAATAATCCTCAAATCAGTGTGAATGTGTTTGGATTAGAAGGTGATGTAATCGTAGGGCCATACTACTTCACAAAAGAAGAGAAATCCAAACACTTCAACTTATTACTGCTAGAGGACGGTGAAAGATTCCATTATGTATGGATCAAAAATATTTCAAGGTAGGTTAATAATATTTAAATAGTATTAATATGTATATATTTAAAAATTTATATTTATTTAAATTATTTTCTTTTTTTTCATTTAATTACAGATTAATACGTAGTCAATTAACAAAAAAACAACATCAAGTATATATCTGCAACACTTGTTTAATTCATTTTCATACTGAGTCATCGTTAAAAAAGCACCAAGATGAATGCAACAAAATTGTGACAAGGATGCCTACTGCGGAAAAAAGTTTAGTGAGCTATAAAAATTTCAAAAAGCAAATGGATGTGCCTTTTGTTGTATACGCTGATTTTGAATGTATTCTGGAAACAGTAAACATTCAAAATTCTACGAACGTAAAATCAACACAAAAGCACATTCCATTTGCGTACAGCTATTATATTAAGTGTTCATTTGACTCAAGTTTAGATATATTTAGAATTTATAGCGGTGTAAATGCACCAAATCATTTTTTCAATAGTTTAGTTAAGGATAGTGTAGAAATTTACAACAATTATTTAAGTGTTGTCAAGCCAATGAATTCCTTGACACTACTTCAACAGATAAGACAAAATGAAGATAGAAATTGTCATATTTGCAATAAATTTTTATCTGTTGAAGATAGAGTAGCTGACCATTGTCATCTAACTGGCAATTATAGAGGTCCTGCTCATAATAAATGCAATTTAGAGTTTCAAATCGCCAGTTTCATACCAATATTTTTTCATAATCTTTCGGCATATGATTGTCATTTGTTTGTAAGAGAACTGTCATCAATTGAAGGTGATATTAATATAATTCCTTTAAACAAGGAATTATATATTTCAATATCAAAAAAGATATCGGTAAATGAAAAGAAAACAATTGAATTACGTTTTCTAGATTCATTAAGATTCATGCCATCTAGTTTAGACAAATTATCGAGTTATTTAACCGATGATGACTTAAATATGATAAAATCTAATTTTACAAATGACAATGAATTTAGTTTAATGAAACGTAAAGGTGTCTTTCCGTATGACTATTTGAATTCTGTGAATCGTCTCCAAGAGACTCAATTACCAGCCCGTTCAGTATTTTTCAATAAACTCACTAATGAGTCGTGTAGTGAGGATGATTATAATCATGCCGAAAAGGTATGGTCTACATTCCAATGTAAAACCTTAATGGACTATCTACTTTTATATTTAAAAGTAGATGTTCTCTTGTTATGCGATATTTTTGAAAATTTCCGCAAGATCTGTAAAAACATTTATAATTTAGACCCCTCGCAATATTTTACCATCCCAGGTCTATCGTGGGATGCAATGTTAAAAACAACTAAAATTGAGTTAGAATTGCTAACTGATATTAACATGTATAATTTTGTTTTCCGGGGTATTAGGGGAGGTATTGTACAATGCAGTAAACGTCATTCCATTGCTAACAATAAATATATTAGTGATTATGATTCAACCAAGGAATCAAATTATCTAATGTATTTAGATGTGAATAATTTATATGGTCATGCAATGTCACAATATCTCCCCTATAAAAATTTTAAATGGGTTGAAGACGTTGAAAATTTTAATATTGCAAACATTGAAGAAAATTCCGATTTAGGGTATATATTGGAAGTAGACTTAGAATATCCATCCACATTACACGACTACCATAATGACTTACCGTTTTGTGTTGCAAATAAAAAAATAGAAATAATGAAACAAGTAAAATTAATTGCGGACTTAAATGACAAAACAAACTATATAATCCATTACAGAACATTACAACAATGTCTTCAACATGGATTGATTTTAAAGAAAATTCATAGAATTCTTCAATTTAATCAATCCAATTGGTTGAAGATATACATTGACTTGAACAATCACCATAGGACGTTAGCAAAAAACTCTTTCCAACAAAATTTCTTTAAATTATTAAATAACGCTGTATACGGTAAAACTATGGAAAACGTTGATAAACGTAAGGACATTAAAATAGTATGTGAATGGGAAAGCAGGGGTAAGAGATTAGGTGCTAGAGCTCTTATAGCTAGACCCAATTTCCATAGTTCGTTAAAAATTCATGACGATATGGTTGCTATTGAGTTGGGAAGAGTAAAGACTGAATATAATAAACCTATTTACATCGGATTTTCAGTTTTAGAGTTGTCAAAATGGAAAATGTATAATTTCCATTATGATTACATGAAACCGAAATATCTTGATAATATTAGTTTGAACTACATGGATACCGATTCCTTTATATATGATGTAAGAACAAATGACATGTATGATGATATTCGAAATGATATTAGCACCCATTTCGATACATCTGCATATCCGCAAGATAATGCTTTTAACATACCATTGTTAAATAAAAAAGTATTGGGTATGATGAAGGATGAGTGCAATGGCAAAGTTATAAAGGAATTCATTGGCTTAAGAGCGAAAATGTATTCGATAAAAATAGATAGGGAGGATAGGGAAATTAAAAAAATTAAGGGTGTTAAACACTCAGTAACAAATAAGTTAAATATAAGTGATTTTAGGAAATGTTTAGTTGATAAGAAATTATATTATGATTCTATGTATGTATTTAAATCAAAGATCCATCAAATTTATACACAACATATTAGTAAGTTAGTTTTAAGTTATTTAGATGATAAGCGTTATATAAGAGAAGATGGTGTTGATACGTATGCATGGGGGCATTATAAAATAAATAAACCTTCATCACCATCATCATTACAACCATCAACAAATATAAGTTTATATAAAGAATATATGGAAAATGATGATGATGATGATGATATTCTACTTAATGTAGATTTTAATTATCCCCCATCAATATCAACACCATCAAACATTTATAATGAATTGATGGAAGTTGATGATGATATCTTATTAAATGTAAATATAGATTAAATAGTTTATATGAATGTTAATATAGAATAAATAGTTTTAAGGAGTCAAATGAATATTTAATATAAATCCAAATAGTTTTTAAAACTCAACTAACGTTATTTAGATTATAAATATGTAAATTTATGTACATTAAATATTTTATAAGAATCAATCATTGATATTTAGATTGTAAGTATGTAAATGTTTATTAAATAGTGTATAAGGATCAATCATTGTTATTTAGAATATAAGATTGTTATATGAAAAAATAAAAAAAAGATAATAAATAATAAATAAATAAAATATTTATAATATAAAAATTAAAAACAACCAGATTTTTTTTTTTATTTTTATCGACTTTATTTATTGTATATATAGATAAAAGAAATAAAAATATAAAATTGTTTTTCTTATTTAAATTAGATTTTCTCTTTCAAGTAAAATAGCATTTTTCAAGGCGCAAACTCCATAGTTGTGATAACTGCAATACAGGTTTTCTGGATACTTTTCATTAAGTTTCTTTAAATTTATACATCCAAAATCCTCTATATTAAATACTTTCAACTGCAGCATTTTTTCCAACCATTTGCTTTTTTCTGTTCCTTTAACATATATTTTGCAATTTTTTAAATTATCTTTTAAGAAATTACAAACACTCTTAAACGATATTACTCCTATATTCCACTTAAGATGATGAAAATATTTGATTAACCAATATGCTTCTTTTTGCTCCTTTTGCGATAAACAATTGAAATCAAAAGGTGGTTTTATAATGAAATTGATATATTCCTTTGAATTGAAAACAATTGCGACTTCTTTTACGATAAATTTGTTTGATTTTAGTTTAAAACCTTGTAAATCAATGAAAACGTGTTTGCAATACATCTTTTTTCTTCTTCTTTTTATTTATGATTTAGGATTTATACAATTTTCCGAACTTGTCCCTTTAATGGTATATATTCAATGATTCGATCGTGAATGAGAATACAATAAGCTGATGTGTTTGCTGGAACATTAGTAGCTGTTTCAAATTCGATTTTAATATCAATAGGTCCACTAACTATAGATTCGTTTTGATAGCTTACATCTACTACTATAATTGGAGCATTATTTTTAAACTCTTGAGATGTGAGAAGAGGTTGGGAGTCTCGCATATAATAGCTTTCTTGAAATCTTAAATACATATCATATAGAATTGCATAACGTTCATTCTTAAACTTTATGTTAAGATCGTCATATGGATAAGACTCTGAATTCAAATGTACTTTTAAATTAGTCAATTCGCAGTGTAGAAATTTCTTTTCATGTTGGAATGCAATCAAAACAAAACGAGGGCGTTCTCTATTTGCCGCCAGCTTAACATTCCACACATGATTAGTTGTCATATTTAGTTGTGGATTTATATGACAATCCCAACTTCTAAATGTAATTGGTATTGAAGTACCACTGTTTATTATTTTTATAGTATTTAATTTACTAAAATCAGATAGTTGTACATGAGGAATTCTCCACGATATACTTGAAATTGTTAATTTAGCCTTTTCGGTGGAAACAGTTGAATACACAAGACCCTCATCATTTTTATTACGTAATAGAATCAATTCATGTTTTGCATTCAATAAAATTTTATTATAGTCTTCAGCGAATCCCAAAAACAATTTAAGTGGTACATAAAAATTAAAATATCCATTTACGAGAACAATATCATCAATTTTATTCCATCCAGCATTTTGCATTCCATTACTATCTATTGGTGATAGTGAAACCAAATTTTTAATAGTACTTGATATTCCTAAATGTCTCGTTTGATCAATTTCAACACCATTTACTTCGTAACGGATTTCATCAAACAGATGTGCTACAAAATTATTTTTTAATTTAAAGTTGGCTACAGAAGATACTAATTTTGTATTGCTTTCATCTTTAACAAATCCTTCTACATATATAAAACTTTCCGACGGTAAAACATACAAGTCTTGATTTTGTATTGTAATACGAATTTCATCGTTATTATTATAAGATTGTAAATATGGGCTATACGTATGGTAATCCTTTTTAATTATATTTTCATCGGATAAAGGTTTATCCAGTACATCTATTATTGAACTCATGGTTTCTTCAATTTTAAATTTAATGATTTAAGAAATTCTTTATTTGATTCTGTTAAGTTTATATATTTTAATGAACTCTTTAAATTTAATTTATTTTTCAATATTTTGTTAGAAGATGATGACTGTGATAATTGGTTTTTAGATGTTTTCTTATTGTAAATTATCATTATTTTATTAGTCTCAAATGTATTCGAATTGTAATTTCCTCTCCTCGAAAATTAAGTAAATCACCGTCTTGATCAACCACTCGCAGAGTAAGGGTGTTTATCTCTTGACAGTTGATTGGTAAATAAATGAGATTCCTAGGAATCTCATCTATTTTATAGCCAGGTGGGACATTAATGGCAAACTCATGCAAAGTATGTGCTTGGGAGTTATTCATGTATGTGTTGACAGCTATATTACTCTCAATACGTAAAAGATTAACTTTAAAAATATTAACTGGAAGATCTGAATAATATTCTTTATTAGGTAATAGAATATTTTCTTTAAATCCCAAAAGCTTGCCAATAGTATTTTCCTTATTAAAGTATATTGGATCATTAGAGTTTTTTATTCTAACTTGCATTGTATTATTATTAGCTTCAATGATAAGCTTATTTTGAGAACTATATCGATGATATTGTCCTTTAATATAATCAACTATATCCTTCAATTCATAAGATCCAACCGGAATTTGAATTACTTGTTCACCAATATGAAACATATTATTATATACATCTATATTTGGAATACTATTATAAGAATGAAAATCTGTAAGTGCACATTCATATTTTCCATTCAACTCAATTGGAGGAAAATAGTTAGCTGTCAACTCTGATGAGTTAGAGCTTAACGTTAGAGTTATTGACATTTCGACTGTTGAATTATAAATAAAGTAAAAAGCATAATATTCTTTATTTAAAAACAATTTATTTACATAATTTTTTTTCTTTTCTTACATAATAATACATTAACTCTTACATACTAATTTTATTATTATATCTACTCTTACAAACTATAATATATCATTTCTATTAATCCAAGAATTATGTTGATTAGAAAATCCTAACCATTTTACATAGACCATTTCTCCTTTAGTTTTAAGAATTTTTTCAACAAGATATGTATTAGGAAATCGAGTTTTTGTAAGTTCATCATCATAGAAACCACCTTTAATTGGATTGCCTTGATAGTCTTCCAATATGTATGTCGAGGGAAAGGTAACTTTTACTGTTTTAATTTTAAAAATTTCTGTTGTCCAATTGGGAGTATAACCTTTTTCAAAAATGTGTTTATATTTACTTATGCGTACATAATCTCCAACATTAAATTTAGATTTTTTATATATTTTTAGATGATTGTAGACTGTTTTCAATAACTTCATTTCGTTTTTAGAATTTACATTAATTGGTGCCATTTTAATGGTGCGATGAACTTTTCTATTATATTTATTAATTAGATCTTTGTAAATATCAAGCCAATAATATGATCCATTAAAACTAAATTCTTTCCACATCATTCCTTTTAGAGTTCGATTAAATCGTTCTATTATTGAGGCTTTCATTATACTATATGTTGAATAGTGATTGATATTGTGGTTGTCCATGAGGGTTTTAAATTTTTTATTGAAAAATTCTTTACCATCATCAGTATGCAAGTTTTTGGGAACTCGACCTAATTTTAAAATACTTTCCATTGCTTGAAATACTTCAGTTGCTGTTTTTGTTTTAAGTGCAACACCCCATGCAAACTTTGAAAAAGTATCAATGATAGTTAATAAATAACGATATTTTTTATTATATGTAGAATAGTTCCCCATTTCAACTAAATCAGCTTGCCAGAGATCATCTATACCTTTCATTACAACTCTTCGACGTATGAAATTTTTTCGAGCTGGTTTATGAAGTTCATTTACTAATTCTCTTTTTCTTGAATGCATTATTTGGTTTACCTTCTTTACTTAAGGGAATATAGTAATCTCCTGTTCTTTATTTTTAATATCAAGCCTGTTATATAGTTTCTGATTCAAGATCTTCATTCTTCTTTCAAAATCTTTTTTAATTTTCTCTATTATTTGATAAACTTCATTAATATTCTTGTTTAATTGATCCATTATCTCCTTCTCTGTTTTTTCAATTTGAGATTGTAAAAACATTTTATTGACACCATCGTTTTCTTCCAAAGCATTCGACATATGTTTGATTCTTTTGTTTTGAACGTCAATGTTGTTATCTCTATCCATAAAGAACCCAAACAGTTTAGGTGCATTCTTCATAGAAATTATATCACTTGTATCGTTAATGTAATGTCCAAATTTATCAATAGACATTGTTTTGTGTTAATTTAATAGTTATTCAATAATGTTAGCTTCGTATAATTCTTCAATAATAGACACAATTTCGTTATTATGATTGCTGTGACCTGCAGCTTGTGATGCGAGCAGGAGTCTAAGTCGATCTATCAACTCATTTGGATCATCCCAGTATATATAGTTTGGTTTATTTGAATTGTATTCCATTAACCCACTTCCCATATAATTTTCTTTTGTTGTTGATGTATCAGATGAAGTGGGTGATTGCGGTATTGTGGTACATGAGTTCTTAGGTTTAATCAATTTTCTAATAATATTTCTGTATTTATATGCTCTTGTACCCCTTATGTTACCATCTATGGCATAACCCCTTTTATAGGCATTAGTATTAATTAATATCTTTTTATAAATATCTAACTCGGATTTATCATAGTTTTTTGGTATTTTTTGAAACATTAATGAAAATAAACCTGGAGTGAGTGCCCATATTTGATTTCCAACTTGAATCTTATCTTCATTAAATTTAATGTTACTATCACCAAATTTCCATTCATTGTTTGAATCTTTATGTATTCCATATAGTGTGTCTAATTCATGTCTTTTTTCTAGATATAACAAATCATTAAAATTTATGTTACTATTTAGATTTTCTGTTTCTGGTTGAGAATAAAAATCATCATCATCATAATCTTCAGAGTTACTTGCAGTAGTAGATAATATATTTTTTTCTCGTTTTATAATTGGAATACTTGAATCTGGTTTAAATTGTTCTTGTTGTTGTTGTTGTTGTTTTGATTCATTTTTAATTTTATTCTTTTCAATTTTTAAATTTACTCTGGTATTTTTTGAATTATTAATAAAATTTTTCAAAGGTTCTGTTATGGGTTTAAATGTATCTTTAAGTTGTTCACGAGTATCAGCTTCACCAATTTTTATACTGCGAAATTTCTTCTTTAAGACATTTCTTGTTTTAACTAGCTCTTTTAAAACTTTTTCATTCATTTTTTTTCGATGGGTAACAAGGCGTTTTCTTGTTGTTGTTGTTGTTGTAATATCTTGAAAGGTTGATGATATACTAATAATGGTATGTAATATATTCTCGAATTTATAATGTTATAAAATAATCAAACTGCTTTCTATATCTTCCATTATTCAAATCATCATCTTTACTTATAACCAAAAATCCATATTTATCCTTCCAACATTCTCTACAAATTTCACGAAACTTTTCGTAACTCATATCGCTACCGACATGATCAGCATAAATATGTTTCATATTCATTTCATCTTGCTTAAACATAATAATCATATTAGCATTATCTCTTATTAAATGTTTAGGAATTCTTGTATATGTTTGGCATAAGTAGAATGAGTCTATATTTTTATGTCTACCCATACAAAAATATGCACGTATATTGTTTTGTTTTTCACATGCAACATCATCGAATATCATAACTGAATTGTTTTGTGCTTCATCAGGAGGTATTACGGAATCATTATCTGAAAACGTATAAAACCCCATTCCTTGAATTGGCGATATTAATTTTTTTAAATATTCATACTTTGGTTGGAAAAGTGATTTTGAGTATAAATAGATGTTTTCAAATTTCAATCCATTAGAACTTTCTAGTAAGCTAATCATAACGTTAGTCTTTCCACAATTTGAAGGACCTACAATTAGCGCACGAATTGAATTCGGTAATATAGAACTATGTCTAATCTTTGATTTTATATTCGTTGAAGAATCAGTATTGCGAACAAAAATATTTTTATGTTGTTTTATTAAACGCATCTTTATAACTGAATTAAATAATTAAATATTATGCTTTCTTATAGGATGAAATAATATAAAATGGTAATACGTTTTAAAAACAAGGTTAATTGCAATAAAACCGTCAGAGGAGGAAGAGGTTTAATTAATAAATTAATAAACTCAATTCCTTTCGAATTACATCTTCCTGGTTATCAATATTGTGGTCCTGGAACGAAATTACAAAAACGTTTAGAACGAGGTGATAAAGGAATAAATCTATTAGACGCTGCATGCAAAGAACACGATATTGCTTATTCAAAAAGTAAAGATTTAAATATTAGACATCAAGCTGATAAAATTCTTGAGAATAGAGCTTGGGAACGAGTACTTTCAAAAAATATCAGTCTTCCAGAAAAATCATTTGCATATTTGGTTACTAACGCAATGAAAGCAAAAACTAAATTCGGTATGGGTATGACTAAGCAAAGCCATAATAATAGACAATTAAAATCAAAAAAAGTTAATGGAAGACAACTATTCAATTCAACGATAAAAGCAACAACAAAAATTTTGAAAAAAGCAAAACCAACAGATCTTAATAGTGCTATTAAGATTGCACGCAAAACCATTAAGAAATCCTTAAAGGGAAAAAAATCTGAAATTGTAATACCACGTATAATACGTGTTCCAAAAATTGGAGGTGTTTTACCATTAATACCAATATTAACTGCATTAGGTGTAATTGGAACCCTATCTAGTGGAGGTGCTAACATAGCAAAAGCAGTTAATGCAGCAAAGAATGCTAAACTTCAACTTGATGAAGCGACTAGACACAATAAGAATATGGAAGCCATAGCAATGGGTAAAGGACTTTATCTTAAACCATATAAGAAAGGATATGGAATAACTTATGAAGAAAAGGCAAAAAACTTCTAAAAAAGCTACCCAAAAGACCATTGACTGACATTGATATACGAAAATTCTCAAAAAATATACCACACTTTAGAGGAATTTTCATGCTAGACTCAATACCAAAACATCCCAGAAATATTGAATGTGGAGTGATTAATTTGGATTCTACAATCGGCAATGGTACACATTGGGTAGCTTACTATAAAAATAATCAACAAATAGAATACTATGATAGTTTTGGAAATTTACAACCACCAGTGGAGCTAGTTGATTACCTAGGAGGAAATATAAAATATAACTATAATCAACATCAAAACTATGATTCATTTAATTGTGGACATTTATGTCTTGAATTTTTGTATAAAATAACTGAAAAAGAAATTAACAAATAAAACAATTGAAACTATTATAAAAAGAAAAACAATATTTTTTATTTAATTATTTTTAGCTTTAACTTAATTATTATTACAATATTGATATACATATTTAAATTTCATTAAAATAAAATTTAATAATTGTTAAAGTTTGCGTATATGGGGTATCTAGAATTGGATATAAAGATGTCACCCTCTTCTAATGCTTTCAATCGTAAGTTTTTCTCTCCTTCCTTTGATATAAGATATGCTCCAGAAGATAAGTTCTTAACATCTTCGTCACTTAGCGTATTATAGCGATATGGTAAAAATAATACATTATCCTCCAGCTCAATTTTAATTGTGTTACCATATTTTGTTGTTACTCTGCTTGCATTTATAATTACATATTTAGCTGACATTATAAGATCCTTAATATGTAATAAGGATTTGTTATATCCAAGAGAATTAAATTTATTTATTAAATTTTTAGAGGAGTCCATTTTTCTATAACTGTTCACTTTAGTTTCTTTTCTTCAACTAAAACATTAAATCGATTTCTATGAATTTATATGAGTTAAACTAAACCGATCTTAGTATATTTAATTAATTTTTATATAATAATGTGAAAGAAAGAGATAAAGATATATAGATCTTTTCAGATTAAAAATTTTAAATTTTTTCTTTTGTTTTCTTTATTTACTAATTTCAACAAATAAAATATATTCTAATACAAATAAAATTATAAATAAGATGAATAATATTAAATGATAAATAAAAAAGTATTTTGTTATATTTTTTATGGATGATGATGATAAAAAATCAGCGTTTTGTGATTTCGTTTTTGAGCATTCAACAAATGAAATTGGGATTTCAATAACTTGATCTCCATAATATGTTATATTTTTACATCTATAGATATCATCGTTGTTCCCTTCTATATAATTATATTCTGGAATGTTATAGAAATGATCGTCTCGTATTTCCCCTTCTACACCTCTTAGACCACAGGTATCATAGCTGGGTGGTGGTAGTATTTGATCTAATACATTCGAATTAATTGGTACATTATTGGTACAACGTCTTCTCAGTAAAGCACAATTTGGTGACCAACGCAAATGTTCTGTTAAAGGTTGATCAGTAGGCCCCCAATTCCAAATTTCAACTTCGCAAAAATAACATTTTGTTTTATCGTAATCTCCGCTATAAAACAAACCAGTCATTGCTAATTCCCTTTTATCTAACCATTTTAATGGCCAACATATAAAAGTTTTTAAACGTTCATCTTCTCTATGAAGATCATCGTTCATGCTATAGCGCGGTGTGAATGGAGATTGTTTTAAATGATGATGAGAATCTTTATTACTACATTCGGATTTTAATTCTTTAACCATTTTAATTTTAATTTAAAAATTTTAATATATTAAAATATTAAACACAATTATTAAAAAATAGTATTTTAACTTTATGAAATATTGCAATATACTAATTGTTAAAATAAAATGTATGCGGTATTTATATCTCTTTATTATTATAGATAAAAATTTTACTTTTAAACATGTTCAATCATGTTTGGTTTTGATATTGCTAGGTTAGTCTTATTAATGTATTTGTGATATTAAATAATTATAAACATGCTTAAGCATGTTCAATCAACAGTTTGAATTTCACAATTAATCATATTTTAGGTACAGTCCCGTCATATTTCATTAGTTAAAAAAATTTATAAATAAGGGGCGGGGCTTATTTAAGTAAAATTAAAGAATTTCAGAGAACCAAACATTCTTAGTTTTTGTTTTCTGTTTGTAAGACTTGTTACAGCTGCGTCAGCTCTATTCAAGTTTATTCTAAGTTGTTGTTGTTGTTGTTGTTGTTGTTATAAATAAGGAGGAGTAGAGTATGATAAGGACAAATATTAACCAAGAAGTTACTTTCTACTTTTTGTAATATAATTCTGAGTATTTATACATATCTAACTGATTAATTATGTAAGCATAGGTAATGTGCAGCTGGTTGCTGTTGATACAAAAAAAGTGGATGGAATCCTACTTTTCACATGAATAATCGTTATCAATCATACACATACACACACACACAACCGATCAATAGTTACTTGCCCATTAGTCCGTTGTAGTGAAACAGACCAGAGTCTCTGGTGATAATCAAATATTCAACCCTTATACTAATAGACCAGCTCACTATCCCACAAACCTACCGAGTCATTCAAAGCAAAAAGTCACTAGGAAACCTATGCAACAAAGTCATTAACTATTCTAAACACACACACAATAACTGAAAAAACTAAAAATAATTATTTCACAATCAGTTTTATCTTTAATACGAAAACGCACAAGTAAAATTATCATTCCTAACAAAATTTTTAAAATCTTCAAGACGGAGACGTCCACGAAGAAATTTCACACCAACAACTTGTAAATCATCAATATGAATACGCACAAGCAAAAAAAAAGTCATAAACAAATATTCAAGACACGTACAAGTAAAATTTAACACCTGCCACTATAAACAAAAAAAAAAATTTTCCCACAAATTCTTATGCACAAGTAAAATTTTCATCCCTCACAAAATTTACTGGCTCCCAACTTTGTATGGAAAATCATATTTAGAACCCCTCTAGTATAAAAGGACTGGCTCCCAACTTTGTATGGAAAATCATATTTAGAACCGCTCTAGTATAAAAGGACTGGCTCCCAACTTTGTATGGAAAATCATATTTAGAACCCCTCTAGTATAAAAGGACTGGCTCCCAACTTTGTATGGAAAATCATATTTGGAACCGCTCTAGTATAAAAGGACTGGCTCCCAACTTTGTATGGAAAATCATATTTGGAACCGCTCTAGTATAAAAGGACTGGCTCCCAACTTTGTATGGAAAATCATATTTAGAACCGCTCTAAACACACTACTAATATTCATACTTATTTTATTAAAATAGGTCTGTCTGGGTACTTTTCCAGTAGCAAATTCTCAGTAAATTTTTTTGGGAGAGTAAGACCAATATTACTCTATCGGCTGAAAAAATCTCAAAAAGTACGCAGACAGTATCCAGTGAAATTTTTCAAGAAAACAATTGAAATAACAAAGCAAAAGAATTTTAGCATATGTGTACGCAAAATTGAATTCTCGAGGTAAATTAAAAAATTATTAATTAAAATGAAGCTTAAAAAGTGTTGTAAATTAAAAAACTTGTTTATTACACTGTTATTAATTTGGTAAATTCAATTTCTTCTTAGTTTTTAGTTTTATTTGTCGGGTGTTTTATAAAACTTCTTTTGCTTAAATTGCCCAACATAGTGCCGGCTTACAATGCAAAAAAAGAATGAAATGCCCAATACAGTGCCCTCCAACAGCTTGACAATGGAGAAAAATAATTTGGATGTGAAGTGCTCGCCAGGAACACAATTCCAAATACTCGCCTCTTCAATTGCAAAGTTTGTCCCACAAAGTTCTGCTGGTTCTATCGGTTCTGCCATCTCCACTCCACTTACGCCACGGTCGCACTGTATATTTGGACGTTTCTAGCATGAAGTAAAATGTTTTCTTTATTATAATTTATTATAAACGTTAAAAATCCACACAATTCTAACTACTTACCTCTGCCATTGTTAAATTTCAATTTTTATTTTCATTTCACAAAAACTATTTCATTCAAACAGCTGTTCAAACTATTTGCAAAATCTTGCAAGCGAAAATTTCTCCAGTAACATTTTGCAAGTTCTCTAACTTCCAACTTTCAAAAAATTCTCTTTTTGGCTCTCTCGCTGCAAGAGATTTGGAGTACGCAGACAACATTTTGCAAGATTTTGCAACATTTTTCGCAAAATATATGTACGCAGACAGACCTAATGTAAAGAAATCTAATACAAACTAAATGAATTTATTCAAACAAACTATAAAAAATTTAAAAATATATAAATTATAAATTTTTGAATACATAATAGATTGTGACAGCCGCCCATTTGCTCTCATAACTGAGCTTGAATCAATAAATGGGCTTAGTGTTTTTAACGGACTTCTGCCCGATATTGGCTGAGAGTTCGACAATTGTGCATATTCTTCAGAGAAATGCGTTTTTTGAGACATTATTATGAGTTTTCTTTTGACAAAAATGATTTCCTTTTGAGTTAAGGTAACGGTTTTTGGGATAGCATGAGTTTTAGCGATTCGGTGAAAAAACCGGAAAATGTAGCATATTACACGAAGAGCTCGGCAATATGACGAAAATGTCTCGAGTATATCTTTATTTTCGGTCAAGGTACAAAGAGCTTGTACCTTTTTTTTGTTATTCTCAGTGGGCCTGATAAGCCAGTTTGGCCCATGCCACCAAAGTGAGCTTGTTACCAGATCCGAGGTACTGCATCCTCGAGTTCCAAGATCTTCTGGGCTATTATTTGTTGGGACATGTCGCCAAGTTGCTTGTGGTACTAACTGATGAATTTGAGATATCCGATTAGCTACATAAGTCTCCCAAGTGGATGGGGTCTTTGCGAGCCAACCGAATACTATGGATGAATCAGTCCATAATGTTATGTGTTTTTCATTAAGTTCAAGGGATGAAGTAACATTTTTAACTAGCTTCGCCAACAGAACTGCTCCGATGAGTTCTAATCGCGGAAGACAAACAGTCTGGATTGGGGCAACTTTACTTTTTGCGACTAATAAATTTGAGAAAACCGTATGAGATTGAGTCTGGCATCTAACATATATTGTGGCACAGTACGCTGTTTTTGGCGCATCCGAGAAACCGTGAATTTTAACATTATCGGCTGGATTAAACTGTATCCAACGAGAAATGCTTATCCTTTCAATACTTGAGATGTCTTTAACGAGACTGTTCCACTGCTGTAGGGATTCTGAAGAAACATCTTCATCCCATTCTAATCCTTCTAGCCACAGTTGTTGCATAAGCATTTTCGCTTTAATATTCACGGGCGCAAGCCAACCGGCTGGGTCAAAGAGTTTTGCAACAGTTGAAAGTATCACACGTTTTGTGATCTTTTCAGATTGAGAAATCGGTGTAAAACCATAGCTGAAACTGTCTTTGAGGGCATTCCACTGAATGCCAAGCGTTTTTGTAGAGCTGGCTTCGTGAAAACGTAAGAAGTCTTTATCATTCAAGTCCTCTTTTGGTAGTCGTGTTAACAGTTGGAGATCATTTGCTGCTATCTTTTTCAAGGGCCTTCCCGCAGACTTTAAAACTTGAATTAATTGAGTTTGAGCTGCTATGGAATCTTTTATAGTGTGACCGCCTGAGAGGACGTCATCCACATAAGTTTCATAGCGTAAAATGGCAGCTACTATTGGGTTTGAGACTTCATAGTCAGACGCAATTTGCAGCAGAGTTTGCAAGATACGGAGCGCAATTAACTCCAAAAGTAACGGTTTTAAGTTGAAAATCTTTAACGGGTCCGTAGGGATCGTTTTGGAAAACAATTTTATGAAACGGTCTGTCTTGGGGATGAATCATAATTTGGCGGTACATTTTTTGTATATCTGCACTGAAAACATACTGATATTTCCTCCAGTTTAGAACAATTGTCATCAAATCACGTTGTAGAGTTGGGCCTGTACATAAAACATCATTCAGAGAATAATTGGACTTTGTTTTCTTTGATGCATTAAATACGACTCTTACTTTGGTATTTATTAAGTAAAATGAATGGTATTTATCTTGTATCACAACTTCCCGTGATGAAGTTTCTTCCATGTGACCAAGTGTTATGTATTCTTTAAGAACAGCATTATATTGGGATTCTAGTTCTGAGTCTTTAGCGAGTGTTTTCTCCACTCTAGACTATTGCGCCAGAGCAACAAAACGCGAAGAACCGAGGAAAATGTGTTCAGGAAATTCCCTCCTGAAAGGTAACCTTACGCAATATCTCCCGTTTTCAAGACGCTTAGTCGTTGTAGCGCATAGCTCTTCGCAGTACTTATCTTCCTCAGACATCGTACTGGACAAAGGGATTTCTTCCTGTTACCAGAATTGTCTTAAAATACTATCAAGATTACGGAATTCAGACTGAATTATAGAAGTCGAAAAGGCTTGAACGCTCTGAGCTTTAATGGGACCACTGGGTACCCATCCGAATACGGTATTATAAGCTGATGTCTCTCCGCAAACATTTTTTCTAATGCCTTCCATATTGAGGAAATGCTCATAGTCATTACCTAATATTACGTCTATTGAGCGGATTTATTAAAGTATGGATCAGCCAAATCTAAATTATATAATTCGCCAGTCTTTGGAATATCAAATGAGTAGGCTGGAAGTTTTTTAGTCAGTTTAGTTAAGACTATGGCTTTTATCGGAAAATTTAAGTTGTACCTTTAAGCATGTAATATGAATTCACATTCTTTGTTTGACGTTTGGCATTGTCCGCCGATTCCGACAATTTCGAAGTGCGAATTCTTATAAGGAATCTGAAGTCTATTTCTTATTCTTTCTGATATGAAACTATCAACGCTCTTATGGTTAAGAATTCACCCCTATGTTTAATTTGCATTAGAGCTGTGCGCAATAGTATGTTCTCACAACTTGTAGATAAATTGGGATTGAAATTGATTCGATTGGGAACGTTCATTTCGGCTATTGCTATAATTTTGGGTGGACACGCTTGGTATATTATCGCTCTCTGGGGAATGCTGTGTTTCCGAGGTTTGTTGTGAGCTTTGCCGCCTCTGACTCATGTGTAAAAGAGTGTGATGTTTCTTTTTACATGTATAACAGAGAAAGCCAATGGGTATAAAAAAAATTAAAGTACTCTAGCACATATCGACAATTTTCAATACGTGTGCGTACTCGTATCTGCCCTGCAGGAAATGTCACTAGTAAATCTGTACTGATTCACTATTGACACAGTCACCAGTACTAGTGACTTATTATACCCCAGGCAATGTTATTTACAATAGACATTTAACATGTGCGTGTCATTGGAAATCTTCTACTGACGTTGGTACTAATGCCTAGGTACTGACTAGGTTGTTCGTTTGCGAACATATGTAGACATTGGAATCAGAGAATCGCTAGTACACTTTAGTAAAAGTAGTCTACACTTTTTGTAAGAATACGAAATCATAACAATCTTTTTTTTATTATTTCTTCCACTTTTATAGGAATTTTACTTCTCAGTTGTTATTAATAAAATCTTTTTCGTATTAAAGCCAAATATAGTGGCAAATGTAATGTAGTGTATACACTTCGTTGACAATGTCACCAATATAGTCGACAAAACTGGTGACATGGAGACACTTGCACCCAGGTTTACTTCAGGGTGTTTATTCTCATACTTGTGTATATCCATGCGCATTTGATTTCATTCATGTATGTAATCATACTTATTGTGTTTCTTGCTCGCACATATTCAGACACACCCATAGTTATAGCATTGACTTTAAACATTTTTTTTTTGTTAAATTTTTTCATAAATGTTGCCAGAATTTTTTTTTTCCAATTTGCTGAATCACAAATAAATACGTTTTTTCAAAATCGTTTGAGTACAATTCAACAAAATTTTATTGAAAAACGATTGCTGACTTTAAAAGAATTTCTGTGATATAAAGATTTGCGTTCTTATTTAAGAAAATCTAAAAAAATTACTAAATGGATGCAAATTAAAATAGTTTATCTGTTGCCAGTTGCAATTTTAAGACGTTAAAAAATGGTTTAAAATTTAATTGCTGAAGTCAATCAGTATGTCAACGAAAATGTTAGCCTTAAAGAAGACTTCGACATCATGCTATGGTGGAAAAACAACTCCACAAGGTATCCACGGTTGTCTTAATAAGAATCAAGAATTTTATGAAATTTTCTGCCTGCAGCGCAGCTTTAGATTAAGATTTCTCTTTAGCTGGAAACATAAAAAAAGAAACAGAAAAGATCCTAAAATAGTTGATAGCCTCCTTTTTTAATTATTTTTATAAAAAACCTCATTCGTAAAATAGATTATAATTTATTATAGCTTTAGAAGCATTATTTTAATTTAATGGCAAATATTTATGTTTTAATATAACTTTAACATAAATTTTTAGGTCGTGGCAACACTGCTTGCTTTAAAATAACCATACAAAATGTTGAAGTTACTTGTCGATACTTACGATACATGCCTTTACTCATACGCATTCAAAGGATTACCCATAAGCATGCGTGTTTGTTCATACTCATACCGGTCGATATACAAACTTATTCATGCTCATACTTATTGGTAGCCATACCTGCCTGTACTCGAGCTCGGTGGCGTATGAATAGGTTATAAGTATTAAAAATATAACTTTTTGGCTTTCTCTGATGTATAACACAAATGTTTGCTTTTACAATTGGCTTTAATATGTGTCGGTGACAAACAATTATTACAAAACTTATTTTTGTAGACAAAGTCAACTCTTTGTTCAACAGAGAAATTTCGAAATTGTCCTTCTGCTCAATTAAAATGAGAATTTTTAAGGTGACCAGACCACTCGAAGGACCATGAATAAAACACTGGGGGGTTTTGCTAAAAACTGACGTGGATTGACCTATGTCAGTAGTCGTCAGGGAATTTGGTATATGACGGCTGGATTGGGTTGTATAGAGAACAATTGCTCCACCGAATTAGGCGTCGGTATTCCACATATGAGGAAAATAAAAAACAACAATGAATTGTTTGGTGGGAATTCAATATAATCTCTTTTATTTAGATTTATGCTCACCGCTTTGGTTGCTGGTTAAAAAACAAGTGAAGTTAGATCCTACATGCTAGTCAAAGCTTACGTTAAGACACAACACTACATATTATTTTTCTTTTTGTTGTACTTCAAGTTATAGCAAAGGGATATTTTGGACGTTTAACATAAGTTAGCGAGTAATAAATTCATTTATCCGTTAAAATTCAAATTCAAAATATACAAATATGGCAATAAACCAAATAACATATTTAATACAAAATTTTACAATCAATTATATCGGTAAGATTTTATACGATATAAACAAAAATTAGTGCTCAAACCGTGTTTGGACAGGTACCATAAGATTTACCTTTCAATTATATCCCTAATACCGCATACATTTGTACATTTATGTATGTATGTTAGTATGCATGTATATTAGTATCGGTTTTTTGGAGACTTTGTTTCGTTTAATTTTAGTCTAAGGAAATTAATGATTTAATTTTTTTTTTGTAAGTTTAAAATCCTTCCTTTCAGAACACAGAAATATTCAAAAATATTTTTTCAATAATATTCCTGTAGGAAATGTTCAGTAGTGAATCTGTAATGATTCCCTACTGACACAGTCACCAGTACTAGTGACTTATTATACCCCAGACAATATTATTTACTATAGACATTTAACATGTGCTTGTCATTGGAAATCTACAACTGACGTTGGTACTATTGACTAGGTTTAGTGATTTTGTAACCAAAAAAATTAATAATTGGTTATAATGGTTATCTGTAACCAAGCAAATTAATTATTTGTTATAATGGTTATTTGCAGGGAAACCATAAATATGCAATTGCAAAATTTTCCTTGTGCGACCAATGAACCAACAAACAATATATTTATCCGTTTTAGAGCCTTTCATTAATTTTGGCATCGATTTGTTAGTGCATATTTTTGTATATTTTACGGTTTGCTGCATAATTTAGTTAAACGAGGTTTTTGCAGCATATTTTAAGTTTATAGCGCATATTTCGCCTTTTTAAGGCATATTTTGATACATGATACATTTTTTTAGATGCTTATTGGAGCTTTCGCAGAAAATAAATTTTTTTTTGGAAATTCTGTTACTTCAATTCCGCCATCTACATTTAATTTTTACTCTCAAATTGTAAGACAAAGCAGGTTGTCATTAAGGATAAATGTTATGCGATGTGTATAATACATAGAAATGTAGGCCAATCTTTTAGTATACCGATCGACTCAAAATCACTCTTTTAAGTCAATCCGTCCGTCTGGCTGTCTGCCCACGTTAACCTTGTGCGCAAAGTACAAGTTCCAATTTTTTCAGATAATCAAATATGGACGAGGTTTGTGTGAATGGTAAGATTCGGTCTATAATTTCTCATATTCCCCATAAAAACTTCTTTCCAAATAAGCCTCTTTGTGTCAGTAAGCCATCTAGTTCGCCCCAAAAATATTTTACTGCAAATTAAATTATTTTCTAATCGTTTCACATTTGCCCAAAGCTCCCATCCTTAAATATCTTTAACTTCCTTTAAATGTTTAAATTTTTTAACAATTTAGCGGCCGTGCCTAAAATACCTTTAAGCCAAAAACCCATATGGATGTTAATATCTAGATAATATTCGGCACAAACATCTCTTATATGAATTTTAACCTAATATGGGCTTATGCGATAATATTTTTAGGTTTTTTTTTTTTTAATTTTGTTATTTAATTGTTAAATGTATTTTGTTTTCAAATTTGCAAGTTTTGATTTTTTAGGGCATATTTTTAAAATTTTTCAGGGCATATTTTCCAGTTTTTACTGCATATTAAATGCGCATAAAACGTGTTTTTTACAGAATATTTCTGGTTTCCCTGGTTACTTGTAGCCAAAAAAATTTTTTGGATGAAGTAATGGTTATTTATAACCAAAAAAAAATATTTTTTACTTTAACCAAAATAAAATATATTAAATGATAATTGTTATTTAAGACCTTTACCTATAATTCATCACTATTTATGATAATATATGATTTTGTGTCGTTTCTCTTATAACTGTTAGGGTCCCTGGAAAAAAGGTCATAAATTAAAGCTGAATTCCAACAATAGTTAAAGCACTTGAATTTTAAAACTTCCGCATGTTTTCAGTGTTTGCTTGAATTTCCAAATTAATTTTTTTTTATTAAAAAAAATGTATGTCAATGATAAAAATTGGAAAGAATTTTTTTGAAATTATATTTTAAGCATTCATTCACAAAATTAACAAACTTATACATACATATATGTGTATAAATCATTCAGCAGATCACTGCTTTGTGTATCCAACTCTATATATACTACTGTATATATAAATCTACACGGCAATTCGGATTTGAACAGTTTTATTAGCGATCAATATGATTTCTAAATTATTTTATAATTTTAGATAAGTTACTCGAGTACACGTGCTTAAGTGTTTAAATTTCTAAATTTAACAATTAAGTAGGTACATACATACATATACATATGTTTTTGGTATCATACAAAATCTTTAAGAAATTATATTATCGCATATAGTTTTATACATAAATCATTTTAATAATTTCGTGACATTTTTAGCAAATCACTCCTTTTTGTATCCAACTCTACTGTACAGACTTAAATTTACACGGCAATTCAGTGAATTATTTGTCCTTATATGTACATTAGAGTTGGTCAATTTGTTCGGGCCCAAAAAAAGTGACAAAGCGTATAGCAAAATCGTAATCTACGGAAAATTCTAAGAACTTTTCCTAAAGAAACCATGGTTCGAAAATCAAAATCGAGCTTCCGGTTTTTGACTTGAAAGTTTGGTGCTCAGAAAATCTGAAAAAAATAATACTTTTTTGGAAATATTTATTGCAATTGGTGAATAGTTGGCCTGTATCTCTGAAAGAGGGCTTGTTTAAAAGGAAATTTTCTCAGCTTTATTTATCTGTGCTCATTTTTAGAAAATTCTGTACATAAATAATTGGTTAGGAGATTTTTGTCAAAATGTTCATAGTCAAGCTGGTAAAATAAAAAAAAATTTATTTTTTTTTTATCCCAATTTTCTATTTTAAATTCACTACCTTTTAAAAAAAGAAACTAAATGAAAAAAATAAAATAAAATTACCCCATAAAATTTTTTTTCATTTTGCGAAGCACTAATTGTAGGTACATTTAAAAAAATAAGCGCAATGTTATGCGCTACGCAATAAGACATACAGAAATGCAGTAAAGTATGTAAGTGAAAGAGCTCCCAACAATTAAAAAAATAACATTTCAAGTGCTACGGCATTCCCTTACTACGAAGCAGGTTTTTTAAGGGAGAATACTAAAAAAAAACTGTATCAGTGTGTAAAGCTGATCGTTACATCTAACAATTTTTATATGCTTTATGTGTCATAAATGTATTGCTTCATATAAAATTCATGTCTTCCTTACCAACCTGCTTCGTTCGAAGCTCCATTTTTTATTGGGTTACGACTTCAATAAAATTGTATTTAAAAGAAAAAATACGCGCTAAACCAGAATTTAAACCATTTACATCCTGGGTCACAAGGCCCAACATAACCTTTAAACCATCACAGCACGTATTAACTTATGCGCTTAATACGAGTTTTTGTACATTTTTTAAATATTGCTGGCTATTCTTGAAAACGCGTCAAAAAAGTGAAAATTTTTATAAAAAAAAAATTATTTTTGTTTACCATACATTTCTAAAATGGAATAAACGTGAGAATTTTTACTTTTAATTGTGTGAACGATGGAATTACAAACTTTTTAGCTTCTCATTACCTATTTATTTTTTGTTTTTAAATTATGGCCCTTATTATGTAAAACGCAACGGCAAAGCATTGAAAGCAAAACAAATTCATAAATATTTTGTAATTTTGTTGTTGTTTTCTACAAAAATGCATGTACCGTTTTCAAATTTTCAACGCCACATGTAATGAGGCGTTTGAAATTTTAAAACGCAAAAAGAATTTCTGTAGAAAGCAACAACAAAATTACAAAATATTTATGAATTTGTTTTGCTTTCAATGTTATTCTTTGGCGTAACGTTGCGAATTATATAATTAGGGCCTATGTTTCTTACTACACCATTTCCAATTGTATTTCAGAAATTTCCAATTTAACTTAAAAAATTTCCATTTGTAACTTCTGAAAGTGTCCAATTGTATTTCAGAAATTTCTGTTTTTATAGCTAATACAATTTTTTAAATTGGAAATGGACGATAGCAATGTCTGACCCGCCATTTATTACAAGCATCTACCGTTTACTGATCTAGGGTTACCGGCACATATTCAGGGAACTGAGCGATTTGTATAATTGCTTACCAATGTTTCCCACGTGCCATAGAATGTAATCGAGCTGATATTTTGGCAGTTACTATTAAAAGCCACAACAGAATACCACGAATGGATAGCAAAAAAGATATTGTATGTAAATTACAGATATAGGCCGAAACTAAATTTATTTACCCCCGGCTTGGCCAGTATTTTTTTAAAAATTTTTTATTTTTATTTTAATCGGTTCCTTTTTTTAAGTTGTTAATTTTCCAAAAAATTGCGTTTTAATAAAAAATGGAATAATAATAAAAATATTTACTTTTTAATTTTTTTATTTTCAGTTTTTGCTTAAATTTTATTTAAAGAAATTTTCGTTTAATTAAGTTTTGATTAATCAATTCTATGGCATTTTGACAAAACATCTTAAGTCAAAGTTAAAAGGATGAAAAAAATGGTGTTAATCGTACGAATTTTCATTAAAAAACATTTTTGCTTACGTTTTTAAAATTTTGTATGATGAACAAAATTTTTCTTAAATTTCGGTTTATTTTATTTTTTAACAAAAATGCTTTTTTCACCGAGTTTTTTGTTAAATCTTTTTTGCTCTCTTATCTAAACTTTAGATGTTTTGTCAAAATGCCGCAGAATTATTTTATTTTAATCAACTTTGAATTAAAATTTAGTTGAATTATTTTATTTAACTTTTGTGTATCAAAATTGTAACAGTTTTAGGTTTCTTATCAGCTTGACTATGATTATGTTGACAAAAACCTCTTAACCTTTATTGATGTACAGATTTTTCTTAAAATGAGCACAGATATAGAAAGCTGAGATAATTTTCTTTTAAACAAGCCCTCTTTCAGCGATACAGGCGAACTATTCACCAATTTCAATAAATATTTCCAAAAAAGTATTATTTTTTTCGGATTTCCTGAGCACCAAATTTTCAAGTCAAAAACCGGAAGCTCGATTTTGATTTTAGAACCATGGGTTCTTTAGGAAAAGTTCTTAGAATTTTGCGTAGATTACGATTTTCTATACGCTTGGTGGGCAAAAAAATTGACCCACTCTAATGTAAATATTTGCATTTTTCCCATATGGACAAATCCTGCGTGACGAACGCTACATTCGCACGCGTTTTCTGATTGAAACACATATACAAATTTTTTGGTCTTTCAAAAAGATAGCTTTAATTTATATATAGTAATTAGGGACATTAATATGCACTTAAGAATGGCATATATCATAATTTTTTAGCAAGTATTTGTTGCGAAATAATTGATCACAAAGTTTTGTGAAGCACGCTACAAAAAGTGGAAGTAACTTCAAAGGTTGAAGTGCGTTTTCCTAATTTTTAGCGAATTTGGCATGTTAAGGTATACAAAATCTAATTCCTAAAAGAAAGATGACTATAAGAGAATTCTAAACGTACTTATTCGCAGCCAAAAAATTTTGTGATTTTTTGACAAAAGCCGTGAACCCTTTGTGACGCACGCTACAGTTTTTCCAGTAGTATTTTATTATTATATTTTATTTATTTTAACAAAACAAATTATATTTTTATGAATTGCATTTCTTAAACAAATTTCTTAACTAATGAATATCAACTTTTTTTTTTAACGAAAATTATATTTTGATAAGTCTGCTGTAAGTGCTATTTAAAGCACAAAAATCACATAAAGAAACCAGCAATGGGGTATGATTTGGTAAAATTATATCATTAATGATCATTGAAATACATATTTTTATACCCACACCACAATAGTGGAGAGGGTATTATGCATTTGTGCTGATGTGTGTAACGCCTTAAAATATTGGTCCTAGACCCACCTTAAAGTATACCGATCGTCTTAGAATCACTTTCTGAGTCGAACTAACGATGTCCGTCCGGCTGGCTGGCTGGCTGGCTGGCAGGCTGGCTGGCTGGCAGGCTGGCTGGCTGTCCATGTAACCTTGTGCGCAAAGTACAGGTCGCAATTTTCGAGATAATTTGATGAAATTTGGGTCGTAGGTTCTTATTGGCACAAGGACCAAGCCTATTGAAAATGGGCCGAATCGGACGAATAGGACCACGAAGGAAGATAGGGGGAAATTTCTTCCTCTCAGAAACTATCAAACCAATTTAAATGAAATTAAAAACATAGATAGAACCTTATCTATATAGACACAAAATGTATGCATATTTTTTAAATAGGACCACGAGGGGAGATAGGGGCAATTTCTGTCTCTCAAACCGATTTTAATGAAATTTAAAACATAGATAGATCCATATCCATAGGGACACATTAGCTATATAGTTTTTAAAAAATAGGACCACAAGGGGAGGCAGGGGGCAATTTCTGCCTCTCACAAACTTTCAAACCGATTTTCATGAAGTTTCTAAACATAGATAAATCTATATTTATATGGACACATAAGCATGATGTGTTTTTAAATACTGTGGTGTAGGGTATCATATGGTCGGGCTTGACCGACAATACTTTCTTACTTGTTTAATATAAAAATGAAATTATACATCTAGACTTATATTCCATTAAAAAAAAATTTATTTAAAAAATTTTTGGTTGGTGGACTGTTACTGGGATTTGCCCATATACGGAATTCAAAGTAAATTTTATACAACATCAAAGAACATTATTCTTTATGTAGATGATACACAAGCGGTAAGAAAATTTGATGAGGGAAATGGCTTAACGGCTTCACATGCTAAAGCTCACTTGGTATCATGACTATCTTTCAACTTTATTATCACTACAAATTATTGGCAAATTAGTTAAGAAATTGCTTAATTATTGCTTAGTTATAAAACCAGCTTTACTTTGGGTTGGCGGTATTGGTATTAATCGAAAATTTGGCCTGGGTTTCAACCATCCTTGTGGTGTAGTATTTGCCCCAATAATGAAAATTGTGTATCATATTTTAGCAATTGTAACAAAGGTTTAAACGATTTATACATATTGTGATACAAAAATTGGATACATTTGTAAACCGGAATATGACAGCGCATAGAGAAAGGGACCAGTAAGGTAAAGGGAACAGTAAAAACCAACTACACAAAACAAGAGGTAGGGACGACCTACGAACGTTTTCAAGGTTGACCAACACGTTCCTGACTTCATGAGATGTGTCGCTTTCAAATGAGACCAATACCAACACGCTCAGTGATGGTACACCAAAGATAAACGTATTTAAATCTTTAAAATGGCTCTCCTGAACAAAACCCTTAGGCCCCTTTCTATTTTGCGCGTCACATATATAACAAGTAAGAAAGTATAGTCGGTCAAGCCCGACCATATGATACCCTACACCACAGTATTTAAAAACACATCATGCTTATGTGTCCATATAAATATAGATTTATCTAAGTTTATAAACTTCATGAAAATCGGTTTGAAAGTTTGTGAGAGGCAGAAATTGCCCCCTACCTCCCGTTGTGGTCCTATTTTTGAAAAACTGTATAGCTAATGTGTCCATATAGATATGGATCTATCTATGTTTTAAATTTCATTAAAATCGGCTTGAGAGGCAGAAATTGCCCCTATCTCCCCTCGTGGTTCTATTTTTTAAAAAATGCATACATTTTGTGTCCATATAGATATGGTTCTATCTATGTTTTAAATTTCATTGAAATCGGTTTGATAGTTTCTGAGAGGAAGAAATTTCCCCCTATCTTCCCTCGTGGTCCTACGATTCGACCCATTTTCAATAGGCTTGTGCCAATAAAAATCTATGACTCAAATTTTATCAAATTATCTCCAAAATTGCGACCTGTACTTTGCGCACAAGGATACATGGACATCCAGCCTGCCAGCCTGCCAGCCAGCCAGCCAGCCGGACGGACATCGTTAGTTCGACTCAGAAAGTGATTCTAAGACGATCGGTATACTTTAAGGTGGGTCTAGGACCAATATTTTAAGGCGTTACACACATCAGCACAAATGCATAATACCCTCTCCACTATTGTGGTGAGGGTATAAAAATATGTTGCATTGTGTTAATAATTGATGTTCTCTGAAATGCGATTTTGTTTCTGTGAAGTTCACGTGGAAGGTGACGTCGATACCAAGGTTTTTATGAATCAACGGTCTTCAAATGTGTATTGGTTCATGAGTTAGTAAATTTTAGTGAACACTGCTTTCATTTCGAAACATGTATTTATATTCCCATACAAAAATCAACAAAATTCCCTCCATTTTGAACTCCTCCGAAACGGCTTGACCGATTTTTATGAAATTTTGTATGTGTATCAGAGAACGGATTTGTGCGATTGCAAAAAATCGCAGTAAATGAACACCAACAAATACACTCGCTTGCGGTCATACAATCAAACTTGCGCAACCGCAAAAATTCGCTGCTGGTTTGCTGTCATTCAAATAATGCACATCATGCTTTGTTATTTATTCCATCTTTTAGCTTCGTTTGTCAATTAAGATGTTTGTGTGTTTGGTCCGACAATGATTGTTTTGGCAAAGAAAAAAAAATACAAACAAAAAATCCAGAAATCAAGCAATTATTACTCATGTAGGAATTCAGCAGTTACTATGTAGTACAAGAAAAAAAAATTGAAATGAAACTAAACGCAGATATGTAGGTACCTACAAACAATTTCCATAGAAACAGAAGACTTTTTTTCAATCATCTTAAAAAGTACAGTAGTTCTGTATGTAACAAAGCGTCTCATCGAGTGGACTACTTGAGTGCAAAAGTATAAGAATGTGTGCCTTTTGATTTTACACAATTGTGTTATATTGCGTGAGCAACAAAAATGCAAACAAAGCACTTTCAATAAATAACGAACACATGCAAAAATTAAATGTGTGCGAAACGATGTAAAAATTACCAACGTTGAACTTTGCTTTGCAGGCAAAGAGTGAATGTAAATTTGAGCGTATGAATAAATCAAGAAAAATAGTGATTTTGCAGTTCTCTGATGTATATTGCAATAGGAGTAAAAGCTCCCACTCCCCAATCTTCTAAACTAATCAACCGGTTTTCTTAAAATTTGGCTTGCAGACAATGTAACATCTGAAAGAGAATAGGGTGTGAAATAGGGTAAGAGGGCTAAAAGCTCCCCCTTCTTATATCTCCGTAACTAATCACCCGATTTTTTTGAAATTTCGCAGGCAAATAGTGTTACAGTTCGAAAGAACTATAACCTATAACTTTTATTATTTAGGGGGTGAAATAACTAATCAACCGGTTATCTTAAAATTTGGCATGCATACACTGTAACATCGGAAAGAGGACAGGGCATTAAATAAGGCAAAAGGGGTAAAAGCTCCGTCTCCCTATATCTTCTTAACTAATCAATTAATTTTCTTGAAATTGGGTGGGCAAATAGTGTAACATCTGGAAAGAACTATAGCCTATAATTTTTTCTTAAAATTTGGCTAGCAGACACTGACACCTGAAAGAAATAAGTTATGTGGCAAAACAACGTTTGCTGGGCCATCTAGTTTATTATAAACGTAATTTTCAATTTCATACCAATTGTTGCTGAAGTAAAAGTAGACTCAAATTTAAAAAAAACTTCTGTTACATTTTTGTTCAAATAATAAAAAGAAACAAGTAAGAATGTATAGTAGGTCAAGCCCGACCATATGATAACCTACACCACAGTATTAAAAAACACATCATGCTTATATGTCCATATAAATATGGATTTATCTATGTTTATAAAAGTCATTAAAATCGGTTTAAAAGTTTGTGAGAGGAAATTGCCCGCTACCTCCCCTTGTGGTCCTATTTTTGAAAAACTCTATAGCTTATGTGTCCATATAGATATGGATCTATCTATGTTTTGAATTTCATTAAAATCGGTTTGAGAGGCAGAAATTGGCCCTATCTCCCTCGTGGTCCATAAAGATATGGTGCTATGTATGTTTTTAATTTCATTAAAATCGGTTTGATAGTTTCTGAGAGGAATAAATTTCCCCCTATCTTCCCTCGTGGTCCTACGATTTGGCCCATTTTCAATAGGCTTGGTCCTTGTGCCAATAAGAACCTATGTCCCAAATTTAATCAAATTATCTCCAAAATTGCGACCTGTACTTTGCGCCAGCCAGTCGGACTGGGTCTAGGACCAATATTTTAAGGCGTTACACACAACAGCACAAATGCATAATACCCTCTCCACTATTGTGGTGTGGGTATAAATTAGAGGTCTGCAACGAGTAACTTTTTTCTTCACATGTGAAACTCGCTGTCGAATATAGTATTTATTTGTTCTCTTGCTTAACGCGCAAAAAGTGAAGAGAAGTGATTGTTGTTTTTATAAATACTAACATGCAGCAGCCGAAGATGAAATATGTTCCGAAAAAAAGGAACATATTAAAATGGGTACAACGAAAAAGAAGTACCTATAAAATTATGGTCACTTCATGTGGTACTTGTAGTAAAGCTGAAATTTGTGTAATTACCAAAAAATTAGACAAAAATGTATTTCTTAAGACTAGATAATTAGAAATTTTTTTGTGTAATTTAGCCTAAATATTATTTCATATACAAGTAAATAATATTGCAAATAAATTTCACTTTTAAATATTTATAAATAAATAAAAATCTAAATGATCTAAAATAAAGTTATGTAGGTATTAACATACGTCATTTATTTCCATTTTTTTTTTTTTATTAAACTTAACAGTTAATAAAAAAGATAATATTTTTTGTTTGCAAAACTTCACGTGGTACTGATGGTCAGGGTTGTCAGATGTGGCGATTTCTCGCCAAACGTGGCGATTTTCAAACTTGTTTGGCGACCTAATTTTTGATTTGGCGACATGGCGATTTTTTGGCGATTTAACAAAAAAGTTGGCGATTTTTTTTGGCTATTTTTGATGAGCTATGCATTTGTTTTGAAAATCGTAAAATTCAATACTGAGAAATAACATTAATTTTATTATACTTATATTATTTTTATGTATGAAGTTTGAGGCATTCATACTGACCATACATATTATGTATGGTCAGTATTTGAAAGTTCAAATGGCTGATGAAGATAATGAATATCTTCGAGAAAATAGTTTTTCATATTTAAAAGTGCTCTTGAAAGAATCAATAAATAGAAATTAACATAAATGTATTTAAAGCCTATGAACATTTTTTCATTATATGTATGTGGCAATTTTTTATCACAGATACAATACGTTGTTGTCAATGATATTTTAAAGATTTTTATGAACTCCCAATGAAAAAATTAGCGTTGGTTAATTGCAAAGATAAATAAGCTTATGCCAAAACTTTAAAGCTGCAACGATACGGCAGGTACGTACAATTTCAAGGAACTTACTTTGACTGTTCTTTATATGTTCTTTATGTTATTATAAGTAATGCCTGTGTTTAAGCTATGAACTCCACTACAACTCGCCTTTGAAGTAGAATGCAATACGAACTTCTAGATGCGTTGTTACGAATTATAAGTTGCACTTCTTTTGTACCATCGTTGAATAAATAAAAAACCCTTACAATGTATTCCAAAAAAGAAGACAAATAGGTAGCTTTGCCGGTGAAGCGTTTTAGATATATAATAAAACTGCAACTACATACATATATAAAAATGTAAATATATCCAATATTTGTTTAATACTAGCTGCAAAAAAACTTTTTTTGTAGTAAACATCGTACCATTTTTGTGTTCACTAGCTATTTTTACTTTTTTCTAAATAAAAATTAAGCAAAATATATACCATGGCGACTTTTTTGAATTTTTGGCGTATTTTAGCGATACGGAACAAATTAATTTTTTTAGAATTTAAAAAGAATATTTTTAATAAATTAAAAAATATGTATTTTACTGCCAAAAACTTGAAACTAAAGGCTTTGGCGATTTTTGACATTGAATTTGGCGAAAAAGGTCAAAATCAATCTGACAACCCTGCTGATGGTACCTAGTAAAGTTTGGCTGTCGCATGATACTCGACCGTTCGTTTTATGAATGGTCAAGTGAGAGAGAAAAACGAACTAGTGGTTAAGGCTAGATTACACTATTATACTTTGTATTAATACATGTCAAAAACTCAAGTAATATGACAAAGTGTGATAGTGTGAATGCAATGTGTCACGAAAATGACAAGTATTAAGAAAAAAGTTTGACATCCCATACGACTTCATCGTTTTTTGAAAAATTTCAAAACAATAATACTTTTCATTGGATCAGGGTTGCATTTTATTTCATGTGTAAGTGTTTATACTTTGTGAGATGGTGTGAACACAAACTGTCATGTTACATTAGATTTTTTGACAGTCGCAACAAAACTCATTAGATTTCTATCTCACAAAGTATTATGGAATACGTAAGGCTTGTGAGATAGTGTAATCTAGGCTTTAGCAAGCACAAACAAAGTCGAGTAACAACCAATAGTTACTCTCTAATTTTGTTGTTCGCAAAAACATGTACCATGTTTTTTTACTATAGTTCGAGTAAGTGTTCATGCTTTGCTAGATCATATGTACTTTTGAAGTACAAATCCATTTGTGCAGGCGTCTAGTATAAATATATAAAATACATACTTTGGGAAGAAATAAGATAGAAGAAAAATCGAAATTGTTGCTCCCATTAATTACTTGCAAGTAGTGTACATATACGTATCGGGGAAACAGCCGATTGGCTGAAAGTACAAAAATTGGGTGAATGGTAGTGAAGAGTTTGAAACGGGGGGTTAATGAAAGTGATTTTGAGTCGATCGGTTTACTTTAGGACACACATTTTATTCCTCCTCTCCACTCTTGTGTTGTGGGTATTATAACATGCAGAGATACTATAGGTTGTTGGAATGTTATTGTACAAGGGAAACACAAAATATAACCATAACGTTTAACGATTTTATTTAACCAGAGTTGTTAAACCACAAAAATGAAAATATCTTAAAATGACAAAATAAGTAAAAAAGACGATATTGCCAAAATAAGCAAAAACAAAATAAGTCCTAACAAATATAGCTCATTTTTAAAACCTTTTCTTTAGCTTCACTTCGTAAAATCAAATCTTGTAACGTTAATTTAACCGCCTTATACTCAATGCAAATGGATGAAATTTTGCAGGCATACATATTCCCGATGACAATACACGAATACATGGGCGTAGCCGGGATTAAATCTAGGTTGGAGGGGGGGGGCAAATTTCTTTTTTGGTAAAATGCTTTTTTGACCGCCTTTAACTCAATGCAAATGGATGAAACTTTGCAGGCATACATATTCCCGATGACAATACACGAATACATGGGCGTAGCCAGGATAAAAACGGGGGGGGGGGGGGGCAAAATTTTTTTTTAAATGTTTTTTTTTAAGAAAAGCGTTTTAAAAAAAATTTTTTTTTTAATGTTCTTATTTATAATCGGAATTTGTTTTCAATCAAAAACATTATATCTTGTAAAACAAAAAATAAGCATTTGCTTTCTTTGGTTACCCTACTCATAACATAATTTTGTTTAGGTGGGTTCATGATTGCCCATTAGTGTGACTGTTATTTTTTCGTATTTTGTATTTAATTCCTTTTAAGCAGAAAATAATTGTCCATATAACTTTATTTAATTCCTTTTAAGCAGAAAAACAAATTGTCCGTATAACTTGCGGTCACACTATTGCCCTTGGGTACATAAGCAAAAATTGTTTTTGTTGCTTAAGTAACTTGAAATTTTTGATTTTTGAGATATGGCTAGGTTGCAATAAAAGAGCGATATGGTCGGGCTTAAGTGACCTTGGATCTTCCGATTTTAACAAGCCCTTTAAAATAAAACTCATTTTTCTATATTTTTTAAAATTTTTTTTTATAATATTTTTTAAATTTTTTATTGTTGTTTTATTTATTTTTCCATATGAAATATCATTATCATTGTTTTTTATTTTTCGGTTGATAATTTTTTTCCTTTTTGTTGTTTGTGTGGTGTTTGTTGTTTTTTTTTTTATAGTAATTTTTTGTTGTTTATAAGAAATTGTGATTTTTTTAATTATATTTTTTAGTTTTTAATATCCTTTCTTTTATTTTCTTCTTCTTTTTTGATAAAAAAGACAAAATTTATAATAAAAAATTTGTTTATAACAAAATTGACAAGAGTGTAGAAAAAATGTCAGAAGGTGTTTTGTGTTGAGTGTTTGTGTGTGTGTTTGATAAAGATATAGAGGGGAGAGAGAGAGAGAGAGAATGGTAGTGATATTAGTTAAGTGACCATGGGTTTTGTGAAGTGAATTTTATGTATAAATTTGTATGCAGGCGTGAGTGAGTGTGTAAACAATGAGTGAGAGGAGCAGCAATATATGAACATTTTTTGTATGTGTTAAGGAAGTTTTAAAGGAAAAAAGTAATTTCAAATTAATTTAAATCGGGAAATTTACTATTTTTTCTTATTTGTCCTTGTTTGTTAGTACATATTTTTTTTTTATTTTAATAAATAAAAGGAATTTAACTAAACATTAAAATAGGTAATTTTTTTAAAAAGACAGTATGATTTTTTTTTTAAACAATATGGAAAGTTATAAGAAAGCGTTTGAAATTCTTTAAAAGAAATTATAAAATTTAACAATCTAAGTTTAATTTATTTAATTTAAACAAATGAATGTTTTTTTATTTTTTTTAATTTATTAATTTTTTTTTTTTTTTTTTTTGGTACAAACTTAACAATTTTTTCTTAATTTTTTTCAAGACTATAATTATGATTTTGGTTTAATGCTTTGTTTTGTTTAATTAAACATTTGGTTTAATGTATTGTTTTTTAATAATTTTTGTTATTATTATTATTTAATGTGTGGGTTATTTTTTGTTTTCTTGCGGAATAATATGTAACAATTGCAATTTATGTATGTATTTATTATTATTTTAATTATTTATTAATAATAGGTTGTTGTTGGTTGATGATTTCTTTTAATTTTATGATTATTTTATTTATTTTTTATAATTTATTGATATTTTTATGAATTATTTGAATGATTTTTTTAAGTTTTAATAATATTTTTAAATAAAAATTGTTTAGCTTTATTTAATTATTATCTATTACTCTAGTTTTTTTTTAATTTTTTATTTAATGCATAGTTTTCATGTTTTTATTAGTTTAGCTTAAATTTTTTAGCGTTTTTTTCTAAAATTATTATTTTTATTTGTTTTCTTTTAAACTTACTATACAAGCTCTCTAATAAAGTTTTTTGTCTTATTATTTATGCGTTTTTTTTTTCAATGACCATGTTTGAAATTTAAATTATTACATATTATTTTTTTTTTAATTTTCAGTTTTTTTTCTTTGATTTCTTAAAAAATATGTTTTTAATTATGTTATTTTAGCGTTTTTTTATGTAATCATGCTTTAACAAATATTTTTTTAATTGCAGCAATTTTTAGTGTTTTTATAATTTTTTTTTTTTTTTTTTTGGGTAAATTCTTGAAAATTATTATTTATTTATTGTTTTAATAATAAAATTTATTTATGTTTTTCATTAATCATTCAATTTCGTATTTTTTGTCATGTTTGCCTATAATTTATTTTTTATATAAATTAGATTTTATTTTTAATATAAATTAAATTTTATATAAATTTTATTTTATATTTCATAATTATTTTCCTGGTAGGCTCTTAGAGTTTAGACTAATTATAAAACTGTTTTTGTGTGTGATTGATTGATGAACTTTGTTTTATTGATTAATTATTATTTTTATATAATTTGTTTAATAATGAATTTTATTTTCGCTGCGTTTTTCTTTTTTTTTTATAAAGTGTGAAAAATGTTTTTTATTAATAATGCTTAGTTTTGATACTAATCTAAATATTTAAAAACAAAATCTCCAACAAAATTAAATTTGTTTAATAAATATTTTTCCTTTAATTTCATCAGTGTAAAGGCTGCTTTTTTTTAAGCTGAAGTTTATAAAAAAATAAACAACAATAAAAGCAAGACCCATTGAATAGATAGATGGGCCTTTAATAAAAGTAATAAAATAATTTAAAATAGCCAAATAATTGTCAAAAAAGATATTCAAATAAACTTAAATAAGAAGAGAAAAAAAACATTTAAAGGACAGAAAATAAAACATAAGTGCATATTTTTTTTTAAATCTTGAAATACAAAGCAGAATTTACATAATAATATTGAATTTATATGTATAAATAATAATAATAATTTATTGAAAACACATACATATTTCCACCAAAATTCGATAAAGTTTAAATCGATTACTATTAATTGAATTACTGGCCATTTAATACTTAAATATTAACAAAACCAAGGTACATTTACACAAGGTAGACTAATTTCGTAGAGCATTACAAAAATAATTGACATGTCAAAATTGTCTTCATATAAATCAAAAACAATTTAACGCATACGCGCACATATTTTGGGTAATGAGTCTTTCTTTCGTAAATTTACCTTGAAAATTCTCTTGCAAGTTGAGCTGCAATCCTGCAAATAAAATTGGACCACCTGATCCATTTTGATAAGATTGTCTACTCCATGGACTGGTCCGATGTAATGCAAGCATGGACCATGTCATTGTTAAAAATGTATGTAGTGAGACGACACGTCTTCGGTTTTTTAACGACATGCTTTCGTTTTTAAACGACTTCAAAACTAATCCCCTTGAGTATACCATGGAGTAGTTTTAAAACTACTCCTTAGTAGTCAAAAGGTGGGTTATATGGTCTTGCCCTAGGACATCGTAATGTTTAATAGACCATGTTTTTTCCATACGTTTGGGTTACTTTTGGACTAGTCCTGGTCCCTTGTGGGCTACTCTTTATACGCGTGTTTGGACTGGTCCTATTTTTTACAGGGAAGTACTAAAATGTTTATGGTGTTTGTAAAAAAGTGTGAATGTATTAAGTTTTTTGAAATTGCACTTTTTACTTTTACCCAACAAACACGAAGTCAAGCCTTTGATATGAAATGACTTTATCATTTGACATCAAACACAATTCTCAAACGTTTTTCAATTGTTTGATTTAACATTTAAATTCAAATTGATAATGATTTGAAAATAAACATTTGATATCAAATGTTTTATCAATTTGATATCAAATTTTTGTCAAATGTTAAATTCAAATCAAAAATAAACTTGGCAATAATCATTAAAAATGGCGATTAAATTTAAATTTTTTACTTTGTGGTTATATGTGTTTTACTATTAAAAATAAATTTTAATACATTTTTGTGAAAAATAAAAATTATTTGTGAGCAATTACTAAAGCCCCGCACGAATGCATTTGAATGCCGTTTCAAAACATTTGTTTGTTTTTCAACTACTGATTGTCGATTGCTTTTTGCTAACGAATCAAATTCTGTATTGTAAAAAACACATAAAGCACGAAAAAATATAAACACATAAATGCAAATGAATTAGTGTGTTATAAACGACTAAATACGAAGTATAAAGAGCACGAAATATACTCCACACAACAACGAAACAAACGAATAACACAAACTACACCAAATAACACGAGTCGCACGAATCAAATGAATCACACCAAACAGTAACAAGGTGATATGAATTATCTAATCTTTTTACACTTTTTGTACACTTGCCGAAGTCACATCGACAACTGAATTGATGAGCATAAAAATATGTGTTAGTAGTGGTATACACAATTGTGCAAAGAAATGTAATTCCCTGTTATAGACTCACAATTGTTGTGTGTTATGTTTTCTTTCACATCAAATTATACATTGCGTTGATTTGTTTTTTTAAATCAAACTACTGCTTAACAACGAGTTGTTTGAAACCAACTACTGTTTAAAATTGTTTCGGTTTTTTATTGTGTATCATTCGAACTGATTAAAAACAAGTAAGAAAGTATAGTCGGTCAAGCCCGACCATATGATACCCTACACCACAGTATTAAAAAACACATCATGCTTATGTGTCCATATAAATATGGATTTATCTATGTTTATAAAACTTATTAAAATCGGGTTAAAAGTTTGTGAGGGGCAGAAATTGCCCCCTACCTCTCCTTGTGGTCCTATTTTTGAAAAACTGTACAGCTTATGTGTCTATATAGATATGGATCTATCTATGTTTTGAATTTCATTAAAATCGGTTTGAGAGGCAGAAATTGGCCCTATCTCCCCTCGTGGTTCTATTTTTTAAAAAATACATCCCTTTTGTGTCCATGAAGATATGGTTCTATGTTAGTTTTAAATTTTATTAAAATCGGTTTGATAGTTTCTGAGAGGAAGAAATTTCCCCCTATCTTCCCTCGTGGCCCTACGATTTGGCCCATAGGCTTGGTCCTTGAGTCAATAAGAACCTATGTCCCAAATTTTATCAAATTATCTCCAAAATTGCGACCTGTACTTTGCGCACAAGGTTACATGGACATCCAGCCAGCCAGCCGGACGGACATCGTGAGTTCGACTCAGAAAGTGATTCTGAGTCGATCGGTATACTTTACATCAGCACAAATGCATAATACCCTCTCCACTATTGTGGTGTGGGTATAAAAAACACAGTATTTGACACAACAATAACTTGGTGTGGAGAACTGTGAAAAAGAAACAAATGCAATCGTGCAGGGCTTTAGTAATTACAATGATTCAAAATACGAAAAAAAGGAAAATATAACGGGAAAGTGAAGAAAGTTGTTGAACGATCGCGGTGCTACAATCCTCAAAATAAAAGGGAGCCAAGTAGTTTGTCTTTCTAAGAATTAAAGGTCGAAAAGAACATTATTTCATCTTTTAGCTATGATGCCGAATGCTTATCTCACAGTTTATTTAAATAAATAATAAATTTAAATTAAAAAAATTAAAATATTTTTATTTATGTTCCACATTGTATTATGATCCATATTTGAAAAACATTTGAGAATTACGTTTTCAATTTGAAAATAATTTCCCCTTTTTGTTGAGAACGCTATGATTTTCAAATCATTATCAAACGTTTGTCGATTGAGAAAACGTTTGATTTCAAATCACTTTCAATTTGAAATCAAACCTCCAAACAACATATTGCACAAAATGATGACTAAATAATAAAAATAAAAAACAATAAAAATGTTTTTGTTAAACGCAAAAAATATATTTATTAAATCAAAACGTAACAAGAAAATAAAAATAATATAATAATATATAATAATAAAAACTTCAAAGCGTTAGTAATAGTATAATAGACATTTGTTTTTAATAATAAACCCAAAAATATACCCAAAAATAATAATAAATTAAGAAATATAAAATAATTTTACAAAAAACTCCAACAATTTTCTTCAGCTTTAAACAATTAGAAAAGTAATTAATATAAATTTTAGTAAAAAATTTACAGAAACTATTATTTTTATTAAATCTTTGATTTTTTATTTTTAATATTATTTTATTAATATGTGTATTTTTAATTTAATTATTTATTAATTTGTTTACTATACATATTAAATGGTCTTTTCGCTTTTGTTTTAAACATTAACGACCTTAATGATTAGAAAGAGATGATTATTTGCTTTTGTTTTCATTCTTTTTTGTTTAAATTTTTTTTTTTGCTTTGTTTTTTTTGATAGTATTTTACTTTTTATTATTAATTTTATAAAAAAAAAAATGCTATAACAACAAGAATAAGAGATGGTGAGAAAACTAGAGGTGTTTTTGGAAAAATTTTAGGAGCGCGATAGGTGTTGTATATTTACTTTTCAAAAAAGTATGTATATGCAAGGAATGTTAATATTAAAAAATGTATTTCTTTTTTAACAAAAAAAAAAAAAAAAAAAATTTAATATGTATTTTATTTTTTGCTGTTGTTGTTGTGTTGTAACCCTATTTGCAATTTTAAGGAAGATGTGGAAAAATTCTTTTTAACCAATTTTGTTTTCATGGTTAAAGGTAAGGATTAGCGGAGCTCACGGCTTGCTATTGTACCACTTGTACATTTTGTAGGTCTTGTAAATCTTGATTTAAGGCACGACAACAACAAAATGCGTTGTTAAATTTAAGTATTATAGATGGCGTAAACATAGTAAATTTAAAATGTATGTATGCATTTTGTTGTTGCCGTGTTTAAAATAAAGATTTACAAGACCTACAAGGTCTGCAATAGCAAACCGTGAATTCCGCTTTGGTTAAAAAGAATTTCAGAAACTTATTTTCAAAATCTTGTTGCAACTTATTTTTGAAATTGTATTAATTACAAAGTATTTTGTAGATCAAATAAGAAATAATTACAGAACCGTATTTCTGATTCTTTTTGAGCTATGAATAAAGAAAGCAACATGTATAACTCAATGTTTAATATTTATAGGTATACATGTAATTATAATTTTAAGCAACAAACCTGAAACAAAAACTGATTAGCAACACGCCTTTATATGTAATAGACACAATTAAAACACTTTTAAGGTGTTAAGCAGTCTGTACATAAATTTACTAGCAACATACTTACAGACTTGCTTAAAAATTCAACGTTAAACATGTTAGATTGTTTAATACAATCAGATGTTACGTAACAATTAAGCACCCATATTTTACTAGCAACATATACACACATAAAGCAAATGCTGGAAAAAGCTTTATGAACATAATATTGAACTTCTCGCTATATTTTTTTTAAACAGAGTGTGCTTGATATCAAATGATAAAGTCGTTTCATATCAAAGGTGTTTGCTGGGTTTTCACGCAACATATTTACTTATTTCAGCAATATGTCTGAGTTCATACGGCTCATGTCTTATTGACAAGATTCTTCCTTTTTCTTCTTGGAACATGACATGGCGTTCAAATGATTCATGTCATGTTGACGACATGTTTTTTATTTGATATTGAAAACAAAAACAAAATTAAACAACGAATAAGAAAGCAAAACGTAAAGACAGTACATGCATCTCTGTACTCGTTTCTTTTCCCCTCGTCCCTCTCGCGTATAAAGTAGCAATCTTGTCAATAAGACATGAGCCGTATGAACACAGACTATCCAAACAAACACGAAGTCAAACCTTTGATATAAAATGACTTAATTATTTTATATCAAGCACAATTCTTAACCTTTTTCAATTGTTTGATTTTGAGATTTCAATTCAAATTGATTATGATTTGAATATAAACATTTGACATACAATGTTTTATTAATTTGATATTAAATTGCTATCAAATGTTACTCTCAAGCCAATGTTAAACTTGACAACAATTAAGCAAAAAATAAATGTAAACATTAGCTGTTTTCACTCTTAGTAGTAAAGTACCCTTGTAGACCTTGGTAAGATTATTAATGTCGTTAACATGCTAATAGAAGTATTAAACTTTTATTTACTACGCTGTGGTTGAAAAATCACACAAAAAGCTGTAGTAAAAACGTGTGTTAAATCAATCTACCAGAATAAAACAGTTAAAAAAGCTCTATCTATCTCAGCAGATTCATTAATTTACAATACATACGGCATACAAGTATAAAATCGTATTAAATAAAATAGACAAAGGGTGAAAAACTCTATTAACAAATGGCGATCAAAGTAAAATTACATATACCGTAAAGTTAATTCGCCTTTAGGAAGCCTTAATTTCTTGTGAAAAAGTATAAATTATTTACAAAGTTAATGAACAATTAATAAACAAAGTGTAAAAAAGTGAAGAAATGAAATATAAGTTTGTTTTACGATCTTGCGTCGCGATCCACGAGCGAGCCATGACAATCATCAAAATAAAGAGCAGCCAAGTATTTCGTGTTTCCAAGAATTTGAGGACAGAAACGACTCCACTTCATCTTTTTCATTTATGTTCAACATTGTATTATAATCCACATTTAAGAATAACGTTTGATAGCAAGTTGAAAATAACTGCATTTCTCAATTTTAAAATAATCTCCCCATTTTTGTTGAGAGTCCTATGATTATGAAACGTTTGTCGTTTGAGAAAAAGTTTGATTTCAAATCATTTTCAATTTGAAATCAAAACTCCTTGTTTGTTGGGATAGTGCAAACCTTATTTGTTTGTGTGTTTTTAAGTCTAGCAATATGTTGCTTACCTAAATATATAATTTTTTCTTAGAAATATTATGAAGGAAGTATATGTTGCTAGCAACATGTTTCAATACATATTCTTAGAAAAAGAAAATAATTGTTTAATAAAACATCTTCATAAAATTGCAAATTAGTTTTAGTTGGTGTGTTCGATTTCTTATATCAATAATTTTTTTAAAAATGTTAAAGAGGTTATAAAAAGTAGTTTTTTTTTGTTATTAATTTTTTCTTTTGTTTGTTTGTTGTTGTTGTTTTTACAAGACAAGGAAATAGCAAAAAATTGTTGACATCGCAAAAAAATTATAAAGAGATTGGTTTTGTATTTTTTTGGTTTTGTTTTTGGAAAAAGAGATTTACAAAAATAAGACAGCGGCGGCGTTCATTTTTTTTGTTTGTTTTGTTGTTGTGTATTTGTTTTGTTTGTTTTTGTTGTATTAAAGTGGGCGGCAAAAATTTCCATTATCATATGTTTTTTTTTTTTTGTTTTATGTTTTTTTTATACAAAAAGGAAAACTATAGTGTTATTTTGTTTAAGGTATAAATGGCAGAAAGCAAGCAACAGTTTTACATAAAAAAATTGTTGCTTTAAAGGCATTTGTCAAACTGCATAAGGTGCATTATTATTTTTATTATTATTATTTTTCGATAGCGATTGATTATGATGGTGATGCAGTTGTTGTTGTTGATGATGATTATAAGATTGAGGTTGTACAACCAATGTTGATGTGGTAGTTGATGCTGTTGTTGTCGTTGCAATAGTGCTATTTAAAATAGCACTACTGCAGCCAGCATTCAAAGGACCACCAACAACAGCAACACTAGTGTTTTTAGTAGTTATCTGCTGTAGCTGCAGCTGCTCCTCAGATTTTTCTACACAAGAGGCGGAGGCAGCGGCAGCAGCAGATTTTGTGCGTTGTTGAAGAGAGCGCTTTTCACGCCATCTATCGAGGGGAGTATAGCAACATTTAAATAACGGTTGTCTACGTTTGTGTTTTTCCGATGATGATAACGATGAACTAAGGCTAAAACTTTGAGCTAAAGATGAAGCCGTTAAATCAGTCTGTACACCGCTACTACATAAACGTGTCTCCATCGTGTATAGTTGTTGTTGTTTCTGAATATGGTGATGTGTTTGCTGCTGAGGTAAAACAATAGAACGCTTAGAGTCTGTTAAGGGCGCTGGTGCCTTACATATCACTGTGGGTGGCTCCGTTTCGTGCAATTCAAACGAATGAGCAGACGAATGATCTTCTATATAGCCGGCCCCTTCTCCTTCATAAAACTCTTCGTTAGAGGTGCGTGTAGTGTTGGTGGTGGTGGATGGTCGAAATTCGTGAGACGATGACTCCACCATGGCAGTGCGATAGTTGGCAACAAAATTATTTGTTTCCAAATAATGGCAGGATTGAAAAATGTAATCATCCACAAATTGTTGTAATATCAAGGGATCGGCGGCTGCAGATTGTGCAGCTGTTAAATTTAACATGGAACCCTCGGAGCAGTGCTCATGAGGCAAATGAACGTAATGGGCATGGGGTTGGTGATGATGATAGTGCTGATGATGATGCTGTTGATGGGGTTGGTGATGATGATAAGAGGCGGCGGCGGCGTGCTCATCTTGTGACGCATAACGACGTATGCCTTTGTGCGATTGTGACGAGGGTGAGTATATCACAAGTGATGTTGCTGTTGGTGATGTCGTTGCAGTCGTTTGATAATGTTGCTTGCTTTCCGTAGTATACATATGCATACCAACAACAACCTGCTGTTGCTGTGAATCTTCAACATGATGATCAGAGTGTTGTTCAGCTTGTGTTGTTGCTGCTGCAATACACAACTGTTCGCTAGAAACATGATCAACATATTGTTGTCTAATACGTTCAACATGTTGGTACTCAGTAAAATTTAATGTTGTTACTCTTTCTTCATGTTGCTGTTCACTTTTTGCAACATCTTCATGTTGCTGTTGGGGTGGCTGTTGGTCGATTGTTCTAAAACAATGTTTCTTTTTGTTATATTGTTGCTCTAGTTGTTGTTGCTGTAGCTGACGCTGCTTTTGCTTCATATCAACAATTTCTATTTCTTCAATGTCACTAAAACTATTTAACTGTTTCAACAAATAATGAACATCAATTCGTTCTGATTGTTCATCTTCATCCAAAGACATTTTAGCGCTTGTCTCAGGTTCTTGTTCTTGTTGTGAAGATGAAGTAGCTACAGCTGCACCTTCTGCTGTTAACATGACTGAAGGAGCAGTAGCGGCAGCCTCTGATGTTGAGGCTACCACTGATGCTGCTTGTTTAGATGTTGTTGCAGTGGCAGCTGTTGCTGATGAAAAATTAACTTTAGAATTATTTACAATAAGGTCGGTATTATAATATTGCTGATGGTTGGTGGCCAATCTACGTTTAAGACTATCACTTAAAATAGGCATCTCTACAAATTGTTGTTGTTGTTTGTCGTGTTGTTGATAATGTGGATGCTGTTGTGAGCTTTTGGCTAATGTTTCAGCAACATGTTGCTGATAGTTATATGTATTTATTACCGGCACTGTATTGTCAATAATTCGATTAAATTTAGCTAATGCCGTATTTTGCTGTTGTAATTGTGTTAATGATTTATTAACTAAAGAGGATGAAGACGACGTAGTTGTAGTTGATGTTTTTGCTGCTACACATGGTTTTGTTAATGTAGTTTTTGTTGTTGTTGTTGTAGTATTAATTGCAATTGCTGCTTCATCTATAATATTTAATTTATTAAATTTTTGTTGTAATTGAGGCACTGTTGTGACGGTATCTAATTTATTTAAATCCCTTCTAAAACCATTCATCTTATGGCCTTTTAAATCCACTTCTGCTTTCTTTTGTTTTTCGCCATCACGATCTAAATGACGATCGTGTTCACCATCGTGTCCACTATTACTAGTAATTTTATTTAAATCATCAACATTTCGTCTTATATTATCCATCATTTCACTAACATTTATATTTAATTTTAATTTTAATTGTTGTTTTAATAATAATTGTCTACTTTCATTTAATAATGCGCTAGTTGTTGGAGTTGTGGCTGTATTAGTTGTAGTAGTTGGTATATCGGCTGTTGTTGTAGTAGTTGTAGTGGCAGTAGCTGCCACTTGTCTTCTATTCAATTTTTTATTAAAATTGGTATTAGCTAAACTTCTAGTCAAAATTAATTTTCTCGACGAAATGGGTTCATTATTGTCGCTCCCCCGCGATTACCGACTATCACGGGTGGAGCGAGGCCTTCCCTAACTGGATGTTGAGGCAATTGGTGATACCGGCGACAGTGGACTACGTGCTGTTTCCCGCGGGCACCCACTTAATGTTATAACTAGTTTTCGGGAACCAGCTTGATCACGATGTTCACATAACCAAACACCTTGCCAGGTGCCCAATGATAATTTTCCATCCGTTATGGGGATTGTCAATGAACTACCAAGAAAGCAGGCTTTAACATGTGCGGGCTAGGAAGAAAGAAAACAAAATTTAGATAATTTCTTTTTTTTATATGAAGTATAAGAATCAAAAAATATGTCACCATATCATCGGGTCCTTCACATGAATGCCTATAGGGTAAACCTTCGGGAACTATTTTATTTAACATCATTTCCATGTCGTCTCTGTTAAAAAAAATTGTCATTATTGTAAATGGAATTAATAGAAAATAATAAGATTTTTAAAATTGGCAAAGCCGAGTTTTATATGCACATACATATGTATGTATATACTCTTCACCCATGATAGGTTGGTAAATTTTCATATGTATGTATATTTAACAGAATTTTAAAATTTTATATGAACTGCAAAAACAAATTTAACGGATGACATGCTAAGCGGCCTGCGACTGCTGAACGGTATAGCAGGCATTCCGGTTTTTGAGGGATTAGCCGTTTAGGAGCTATGACTTTCGAATAATTGGTATGTTTGCTTTGGCCTGTAAAATACTTGTGAAGCGTAATATGTTTAGATCCACACGGCCCAAATGGTTATCAGAGGCCAAATACTATATTAAGTTAACACTTTGGCTTTAATATTATAAATAAGTAAATTAAGACATTTACAAGGCCAGGGACCTTGAGAGGTCAAGCACAGAGCCTAGTAACTGTTTAAACAGGGAACTGTAATTAACTTTCTGTCATACTTTACCACACTAAAAAGATTTCTCAAAAAAAAATTAAAGGGATTCACAAAGTAGCCAATTGTCAAAACAGGAAAGAAGAGAAGTCTGTAGAACTATTATATTTTTATTCGTTAAACTGGGTAGACCGTTGTCATGTGGATAGGAGCATTTTTCTAAGTGCGATAAGAAGTCTTCGATGTAATGTTCTAATATTACCTTAATAAGGCGTTTTGATAAAGCTTAATGTTAACATGACTACTTCCATTTGCCGAACACAAATGATAAGCATCAAGAACTTATAAAAAATACGTGTATATTACAATTAAATGAATATAATAAACGAAATTTCCTTTTCGGCTACAAATTCTTTTGCTATATAAAGGCACTTGGTTAGAAATACACCATACTATAAATACAACTGTAGATAATGCTGTCTCACAAAAAAATGTTGAATTTTAGATTACAAGTAGCAACGGCAAATATGTACTTTCAATGAAAATTACTTCTGTTATAATTAACGGTGAAGGGTATTAAAAAAATATAATTAAAAATGTTTTAAATAATATCAAATCGCTATTGAAATAGAGTATTACCTGACGTCTGGATCCCAACTTTCATTTAACGCTAAACTCGCTGATGTGTGTAAAACTGCAAAGATATGAAGAAAAAAATATTTATTAATTTAATTTGATTTAAAAAACATGTTTTTAATATTGTTAATTCTACTTATACAAAACGCAGCATGGTGCAAATGTTTAGCAACTTGTTGACATACTCTATAAATTAAAAATATCTTTATTTTATCCATTATCATTGATTTACATAAATTCCCTGTAATAAAATCCTTTATTTTTTCAATATAACTGCTGTAGTTTTATTAAAATTGCATGACTTTATAGTGCGGCTTTCATTCCCGTTTTTTTTTTATTATGTTCCGATTTTATAACCTCAGGTGAATGTTTTTTTTTTTTACAATAAAACCCACCTCCACCAAAACAAAAATCCAGTCAACCAATTGAACTCACAGGTTTATAGTTTTCTGTGATGCACGTAGTACAACAACACCTTGTCGTAAAGTAATTAACAACAACTTGGGGTGTGTTAAAAAATTCTTTATATAAATATTTCACTTGTACTCGTACCACATATTAATTTTTATACCCTCCACCACAATCAGTTGTGAAGAGGGTATATTCAGTTTGTCATTCCGTGTGAAACTTTTTTACTATTCATCTCAGACCCTATAAAGTATATATATTCTGGGTCCTTGAGTAATTTTAAGTCGATTTAGCCATGTCCGTCTGTCTGTCCGTCTGTCCGTCTGTTGAAAACACGCTCACTTTCGAAAAACTCAAAAGAAATCAACAAACTTGGTGTCAAATTGCTTGTAGTTATCCTAAGCAGTTTGGGATTGAAATTCAGCAAAATCGGTTCAATAGGATCTGAGCTATGAATCAAAATGTGGAACCACCACCTAAAAAAAATTGATAATTTTGTTACAAAAACTAACATAAATGGTGGAAAAATACACAGAATGATATAAGATTTCGCAACAATTCGTTTTATTCAACTGGAAATCACGCTGTGAAATTTCGTGAAGATCCGTCAATAATTTACCCTAGGCCCCATATAAGCCCTACTCCCGGAAAACAGTATATTAAGCCTAAAACCCTAACTAACAATGCTATCATTACAAATTTTGGCAAGTCACAGTTACATAGGACTAGAAATTAAACTGTTAAGTTTCGTGAAGATCGGTCCATAATTTACCATAGGCCCCATATAAAACCTACTTCCGGAAAACAACTTAGTACGCCTAAAAACGTAAAAAATAATGCTATCATAACAAAATTTGGTACATCAAAGTTTTATAGAACTAAAAATAAATCTTTGAAATTTCGTGAAGATCGGTTCATAATTTACCATAGGCCCCATATAAACTTTACTCCCGGAAAACAACTTAGTACGCCTAAAAACGTAAAAAATAATGCTATCATAACAAAATTTGGTACATCAAAGTTTTATTGGACAAGAAATAAAATTGTGTTATTTCGTGAAGATCGGTCCATAACTTACCCTGGGCCCCATATAAACCTTACTCCCGGAAAACAGTTTAGTACGCCTAAATCCGTAAAAAATAATGCTATCATAACAAAATTTGGTACATCAAAGTTTTATAGGACAAGAAATAAAAATGTGTAATTTCGTGAAGATCGGTACATAATTTACCCTAGGCCCCATAGAAACCCTACTCCCGGAAAACAGTTCAGTACACCTAAAACCATAATTAATAATGCTATCATAACAGAAATTGGTACGTCACAGTTTTAAAGGACTAGAAATGACGCTGTGAAATTTCGTGATGATCGGTCCATAATTTACCCTAGGCCCCATATAAACCCTTCTACCGGAAAACAGTTTGGTTGCCTTAAACCATAATTAATAACAAATCGTCACAGTTTAAGATTATAATAACATCATACAGATATAACTCCTTAAACATTCGAACTGTCGGTGGAGGGTATTAAAGATTCGGCACAGCCGAATATAGCACTCTAACTTGTTTTGTTTCATTTTTGTTTTTTTTTTCTTTGAGTTTTTTTTAATTTCATACCCAACTTTAACCTGCGAACAATTGTTTACTCTATGTAACATACTTTCGCACTTTATATTGGGATTCATTGGTGAAATGGTACTTTTTGCAGGGATATTTAAGTGTTATACACCAAAATTCTTGGTTTTTAGAGAAGATTAAGAAAATCGATGTTCATGAAGGAATGAAGAAAAAAGTATAAAAACTGAGACGGTCCGTATGTAGCGAATGCAATGAATCTGCGATGATTACTTGTGTTTTATATGTGGCATACGCCTACACAGAATTGTTTTTGCAGATAATCGTTGTTGCAATATTATCAAAGAAATGAACATACACACGCATTCCAAACTCACATTATAACAACCCTGCAAATAATACGACCAGTCCAAACACGCGTGTAAAGAGTAGTCCACAAGGGACCAGTACCCATGTTCTGTAACTTTAGTGAAAACTTCCTGCATCGAAAAGATGTGAAACAAAATATTCCATCGTTTCTCGATAAGTGAGAAAAATGTGTGTCTGTAACTCATGTCGAAAACTATCAAAAGAGATTACGTCGTTACGTTATAAATGTCATAATATTGTACTCGAAGCCGAGGTGACATTGCAGACGTTCAGAACGCCAGTAACACATATCGTTGACGGCGACCAAAATTTACTTAAATTGAACATTTTTCAACGACGGCGGCGAAAACACAACCGTCGGATATGCCAAATTGTGTAAAGAGCGACTTTAATGTTTGTTGACATTCGTATATTTTATAAAAAGGTTAAAAGCAAGATAATAAAACAATGAAAAATGTGCCAATAATAAAATATTATTATTATTATTCTTTGCATTTTGCATTTTTAATTGTTTTTTAGTGTTAAAATAAAATTTTTTCTCGCCCCATTTTTATTCGTGAGTTTATTTGACAATTCAAAGCGGGAACTTTTCTCACCAAAATGTTACAGACACACTTTTTCTGTAAATTGGCGAGTAATTTCCTTACGTGACAGCTTGTACTCGCCAAAAAAAAGTTACAGACACAGTTAAGTGAGAAAAACAGCTGTTTGTTTCAATTTATGGCATTTTTGTTTCATTTCACACATTTCAATCGAAAACTTTCTCGACGCGAGAGTTACAGAACATGGGCACAGGACTAGTCCAAAAGTAACCTAAACGTATGGAAAAAACCTGGTCTATTTAACATTACGATGTCCTAAGAGAGGACCATATAACCCACCTTTGGACCACTAAGGAGTAGTTTTAAAACTACTCCATGGTGTACACAAGAGGATTAGTTTTGAAGTCGTTTAAAAACGAAAGTATGTCGTTAAAAAAACGAAGACATGTCGTCTCACTACAAACACTTTTTAACAATGACATGGTCCATGCTTGCATTACATCGGACCAGTTATTTGCAGGGAAGTAAGATTGCTATATTCGGCTATTCCGAATCTTTAAGACCCTTCACAATAGTGCGATAAGAATAGAAATTTACATAATACCGCTCTTTGGATATAAATAAATCTATTTTGTGTCACGCTCACTTCTCCAGTCCCGCCCACATTTTGTCGGATATTGTGTGTTGATAACCAAGATGTTTGTACCTTAGCTTGAAAAACCGAAACAAGGGATATATCGGTAAACTTAGACGCAGTAGTAGTTTTTGCTCATATCTCGGTCATTTATAAACCGATCTGGCTGAATTTCAATAGCAAACTTTAACAGAGTATATGCAACATAAATACATAATAACATTGACCCCGTTGTTTATGGATTCTTCGGAAAACACATTTCAACATACACATGGACAGACGGTCAGATTGACATCGTTAAATCAACTTCGCTACTGATATGGACCCAGAATATTTATACTTTATAGGAAGGGTCTAAGGCAATATTGTAGAAATTACAAACGAAATGACATATTCCCTGTCGGTGAAGGTATAAGGGAAAAGAGATTGTCATTTCTCTTCTTATACATATCTCCTAAAAACTTAAGACTTGACGACTTAAACTTGAAGCGTGTGAATCAGCCCTTAGTTATTTCTGCACCGATAAGGAAGATTTAAACAACTTCAACGTACATTTAACTATGTATTTTTAATGAAAAATTTTCAACAAATTATGGTTAATTTAACCATATCATTGTCACCGGCAACTAAATTATTAGTACTGTTTCCAATTCTCAATTTCTTCAGTATCCTCTTAATAGTTCTGGAACATCGTCTAAAACTAACAATTTCAGTACTGTTCAACTTACGGATTCCAACGATATGGAATTTCAAAATTCTTCCTTGGATGAGATTAATCAACAATCTAAATACAATGATGACGTGGCAAAATCTTCAGTGGATGATATTAATTTTGAAGTAGTTAAAAATAAGATATTTTAAAAATATCTAATGGAGCGGTTAAAATAGATACCAATGCTACTCCTAGTTGTAGTCAGAATAGATTTGCTTTTTTAGAATGTTTAACAGTTCAGCTTAACTAATAATGTAAAAATAAATCCAATAACGAAAAAGCCAGAAAATACTAAACCCTTTTGTCCACCTATTTTTCTCTATGGAGTTAATCTTTAGTTAACAAGTTGAAAGTAAAGGGCCTTGATTTTAACATTGTATACAAAAGTAACTTTAAAAGTAAGCTATATTTAAAAGAAGTTGCGGCACATACGGCAATGATGCAACTTCTTGCGGAAAAAATAGAGTCGTACTCCTTTACTTCTTCTGAGTTGAGACGACACACAATACTTTGATGTACAGTAATTTTGACTTAGCTGCACAATCTCCTTTGCACGATTTTTTGTGCAGGTAAATCAAAAATGCAGTTATCTTAAATGCATTTACCTGCCTTAATGTGCAGGTACAAGATTGTGGTTACCTGCACAAAAGTGCAGCTAAAGTAAAGTGTTTGATTTAAAAGTAAAATAAAAAATTATTTTATTAATATATAAATTAATATTTTATTTAAATTTTATCTCAACAAAGCTAGCACTTTCAGTTGTCTAGGAGTCCACTGGGAATCTCACAAAGAGTGTTTTTGATCGTCGACGAGCTCTTTTTTTAATTGTAGACAATTTCTCGCACGGGAGAAACTGTAACACGTGCTGAGTCCTATGAGAGATTCTTCCATAATAATTAATCGTAAAGGGAATCGTTTATGATGTATGTAGAGATTATCCAACGAGTCTTTCAAAAAGCATGCCAAGAGTCGTATGAGACTCATGTAGGTATTATTTTACAACTCGTGAAATGCTCAGCCGTATGAGCTACATAAATAAGGGCATCAAGTGTATTGTTCATGCCAAAACTTCTAATTTTCATACAATTTCTATAAAACAAACCTTAAAGTCGCGAAATCAACACCATCCTGAAGGATAATTCTTTTTTACAGATCCTTAGGCCGGTTTGTTTTATTAAAATTGTATTGGCAATAGCATTTTCATACTTCAAAAACGGTCTTATTTAGGTAGCTCAGTAATTGTTGTACGGCTCTTACAGAGAGTCCCAAATGGTTCATTCCAAGATTTAAAGACGAGCGTGTCAAAAAGTAAATAAAAAAAAAAATAATAAATTAAAAAAAGATTTAGATGTTTTTGTTACTAGTCAGATAATCATCAGAAGATTCTTTTAGGAGTTGTATATTAAACATAATCGTCTAACAAACAGCCTACGCTAGCTGGGAAATAACAGATCATTTTATAGATGTATGTATGTATGTTTAATTATTTTAAAATAAACATTAACAAAAACAATGAGACTTCACAAAGAACATAAAAATTTATGTAAAAAAAACAAAATATTTGCGATTTATATTTTTTTTTATGTGAAAAAGTTATATTTTTATGTGTGCAGCTAACTTTGATGTTTTGTATGAAAATATTTTAAAGCTGCCCAAAAATATGAAAAATGTGCAGGTATACAAAATGCACTTAAAAAAGGATTTTGAAGAATAATTCCAGAAAATATGTATTTTTGGCAGTTAAGTCAAAGTGCAGCTAACTTTGATTTTTTGTATGAAAATAGGTTTAAAATGCCAAAAATTTTGTGCATTTATCTTAAATGTGCAGGTATAGAAAGTGCAATTAAAAAAGGAATTTGTATGGAATTATAAAGAATAATTCCAAAAATTATCAATTTTGTGCAGTTAAGTCAAAAGTGCACGTAAACAAAAGGCAGTTAAGTCAAAACTACTGTAAAACAAAATTGTGCAAAAATATAAGGAGTTAACCTAGACTAATAATATTTTGCATGGAGGTATATATGATAATATGAAATAAAATTTCAAGTTTTGAAAAAATTCCGTCAAAGGATTCATGTACCTCCTATATATCCTTTTTTTAAAAAAATTAAAATTGGCAACACTTTTTATGTTGAATTGTTGAAAATTACCAAATCTATCTACAAACATTTTAAATATTTCATAATTAAAATATTTCATACAAAAATATAAAAAACAAGTACACTTTGGTGTTCCGGAAAAAAGCACAAAAAATTACACTTTATCTCAAAATGTGGTAAATTTTTTTCTTTACATAAATAGTAAGGGCAAAAAAAAAACTGAAAAAAACGGTGCACCTACTTTTTTTTAAATTTGAAGTAAATATTGACGATTTTCATATTTTTTGCAAAAACAACCAGCTTTTTTGTACTGCTATATAATAATGTCTATTAACGGTAGAGATTTTCTTGAAGTTAATTTCCTTAGAATGTTCATTTTTAAACACACTACAAAGAAAATAGGAAAATTTTATCGTACAGGAAAATATTTATAGCTTTTAATCTAAAGTACTAAATTATAAAAAATAATAAATGCGTTTTGGGCCTCTAAAAAACATCATATATCTTTCACTTAGAACTAAAATGTGGTTAGTTTCTTCTTTGATTCTTAATAGCGGACACATGGTTTATTAAACGGCAGGGAAAATTGAAAAAAGTATTCACTTAGTTTTTTTATTTTTCCATCAAAAAATTTTTTACATTTTTTTTAGTTACGGCAACACTTTTTTAATATTCATCCAAAGCATTACTAATACATACTTTAAATAAAGTGCGGGCTCATATCAAAGAAAAATGTCTTTTTAACCAAATACTAACTTAAAAGCTGTGGTGCTTCTTTAAAATAAATTTAAATAATTTTTTTCCTAATCCATGTATAAACTTTAATTTTTCTTGTAAAATTTTATTAAAAATTACGACAAGTTTAGCGACCTCTAGCAGCGGCGAAACGCATTTAATACAAAAAAGGTTCTTCCTACATGTAATTTATTTAGATACGAAAACAGTACAGTAATTTTTTTAAACATTGGAAAAACATTGTTTCATCTTTTTTTTTTATGCAACAAAGTACTGTGCGACAGTATTTAGTGTTACGTGGTCTCTATTATGTTTCAAACTTATCCGCTATTGAGTCTGATTTAAATAACCAGGTACTGGTGCAATTGAATCAGTTTCAAAATTTAAAACATCTTTTTCAAAAACAGGTTTATTTTTGATAACTTTAAAGGAAGGTAAACGTTTAAGCGATTTGACTGGCATCCGTTTTATTTTAAATCAGGTTGTTTCATGGGAAAACCCAAAAAAGAACAAATAAGTTGTTCAATGTTATCGTTGTCAAAATTTTGGCCACATGTCTTAGAATTGCAATCGATCTTATGCAAGAGTTAGTTACGTGCTCATCAACCCATGATCCTGCAAAATGTGAATTTAGTCAGAATGCTAACAGTGCACCTTTTTGTTTCAACTGCCAAACATTTGGTCATTAAATATTTGGATCTGAAGAAGAAAATCTCAGATACAAATAAAGAAAGGAAAGCTAAGATTTCTAATAATATCCCCTTTGCTATAAACTCAAACTTTGTTGACCCTAATCGATCATGGGCAAGCCATTTTAATAATAATTCTTCTTAAAAGCCTAATTATGAAAATGAATTTTTAAATATAGCCAGGGCCTTATGCGAGCTTGACATACTAGAAATTCAAATAATGGACTTTATGAAGAATTTCAAATCAGTATCAATAGATCAAGACATATCCGATTGTAAGAGTCTACTAAATGAAGTATTATCAACATATGGTTCGTAAGGTATTAAGAATGTGTACTTTTGATGTAAGACCTCTCGTGGAAAGAAGTAGAAGAATTGATTTGTCAAAATTACTAAATTGCAATGATACTGATTTTGCATTGATTCAGGAAACACATTTAACAAACCACAAAATTTATTTGAATAACAACTTTATTAGACTTTACAACTGAAGTTGTTAAGCCATTAGTAGTTTTGGAGTTATTGAGGCACAATTGGAAAATTTTTTTTTTTTTTGCTTAATTATAAAATTTTTTAACTCATAAAATTCATAAAAAATTTAAATCAACAAAAACTTCCCAGTTTTAGTACTTAATCGTAAAGTTGCATTTTTTAGAAATAAAATAAATTTTATTTCATGAAAATCCATGGACAAATTCCTGTTTTATTCCCGATAAACTGAAAGTACCTAGTTTTGAAATTTTTTACACTTTACAGAATTTCAATTATATAACACCAGCAACATTCCCGCTATGGTTTTTACTTTAAAAACTTTATGTACATTAAGTATAGCTGAAAATATAAACTAAATGAGAAGCAAAAGTACTCAATTTTACTTTTTAAACATGAAAATATTGTGTTTTCCTCTTGTTATGTTGTTTTTGTTGTTTCTACAAACAACAAACAATTCGTTTTTTAACTACTTGTTTTAGTGTCTGCAACCAACTTTGATAAGTTAAATGAGATTAAAACGCCAACTTTGTAATTTTACTCTCAGAGTGGCACTACCAACGAAAAGTAAAATTTTTTACTTTGTTTAAGAATTTTGTGCTTTTTTTCAAAGAAATTCCGAGATTGATTTTCGAAAGTAGGATTGCTTTAAGTATGTTAAAGTGTTATTCGTACTTGAATTTTTGAGTACGACTCGTACTTAAAGTAAGTAAGTATAATAAACTTAATTCATCCCGAATTTTGTTCTTTCAGTGTACTGTTTATTTACATATTAATATTTTTAAGACATTTCATTATAATCTTAGCTGCCTGTTTGTAGAACGCGAGCGCAAAAGTGACTATCAACTTTAACTTTAATTTCTAATTCTTTTAGTCGATACTGAACGAATTGAAATTATTTTCTCAGTGTGGTGAAAACTCAAATCCAAACAACAACATCCAAAAACTTGTTTCGATTCACTTAGTATCGACTGAAAGAATTCGAAATAAAATTGCTTTCGAATCGAAAAAGTATTCGATCACGACTGCCAGAACTAGCCCCGAGGATTTTCGCATAACAGTTATCACTATTATGACATTTAAACTCTTTTAACTCTTTCCTCGATACATTTTTATTTATTTATGTGGTATTTATAGAACACGAGCGCCTTACTCGTCCGTTCAACTTACATTTAAAACAAAAACAAAATTTTGAAATTTGTTTTTGTTTTAAATGTAAGTTAAACGGACGAGTAAGGCGGTCGTGTTCTATAAACTACACATTAAACATTAATTAATCTCTTAAGAGTTAAATTTATCAATGTAAGTGGGTTGGTTATTTGTCGCTGCTCTGTTACTGGAGTTGGCGCGTCATAAGGATGGCAACACCAGCAATAATAATAACAGTAATATTAATATCATCATGTATTAATTGTCAGAAAATTGAGCACGTTGAATAGTTGAGAATGCTTAAAGAAGAGAGATAAGTAAAAAGTATTGTGGAATTACTTTTTTATTTTATTTGATCAACTTATTTGAAATACACAAGGTTGGCAACCGATACCAATACCGTTTAAATGCCATTTAAATTGAATACCGGTATTGATACCGATACCGAAATTAGTTTTTTTCATAAAATACCAGTATACCTATACCGTTTCCCTTGATACCGGTATTATACCGGTTCAATCGTTTCGATATTAAAAATTAAAATAATAAAAATTGTTTTTTAATTAAATTATTATTATTATTACGTAATTTTGACTTAGCTGCACAATCTCCTTTGCTCGATTTTTTGTGCAGATAAATCAAAAGTGCTGTTATCTTAAATGTATTTATCTGCCGTTATTGCAAGTACACCTGTGTTGCCAGTGAAATTTCGAGAAAGATACATTTTAGATTCCAAAAAGATACATTTTTCCCAAAAAGATACATTTTAAAAAAAAAAATACAATTTTTAAAATTTTAAGTCCATTTTCAACGTTTAACATTACAGTTTTACTTCATATTAAATGAATATTGTAAAGAAAATGATATTATATAAATTAATTTTTATATTTATTTAAGTCATAAATATTTTAGGTATGTAATTTTTGAAAATACAACAAGCAAACATTAAAATTAATTATATGTAACCATCATTGGATGTTATCGAAACAAATTCATTTTTGTAAAAATTAATATACGAGTTAAGGCGTTAATACCAAGGCGATTATATCAAAACAGTTCATATAAATTTCCTGAAAATTAAAGATGTTCATATTTCCTCCGAACAACTTCGCACTACTTGTATTCCACGATTTAGGTGAATCGTATGTTGAAACGTCCTTAATTTTTTCTTTCACCATTATGAAGTATTAAGTCGGTTATGATGATCAGTCTTAATAAGTTTTAGTACATTTTGCATACAGATTCAGAAGATACGAAAAATGTCAGGAATACACATGGTACGTGAAGCCATCAAAAGATACGAAAAATGTATCTTTCGTATTCTAATGGCAACACTGAAGTACACAATTGTGGTTGCCTGCATAAAAGTGCAGCTAAAGCAAAGTGTTTAAAAAAAGAATAAACAACGTTTTTATTAATAAATTGATATTTTATTAAAATTTTATAAAATTGGATATTTTTATGAAAAAGTGGCCATCATATATTTTTTTCATTTTGATGTTTTATATGAAAATAGTTTAAAGCTGCCCAAAAATATGATAAATATGCAGGTATACAAAAGGCACGTAAGCAAGGATTTTAAAGAATAATTACAGAAAATATGTATGCATTTAAATCATATTGCAGCTAACTTTGATGTCTTGTATGAAAATAATTTTAAAATGTTAAAAATTTTGGGTATTTATCTGAAATGTGCAGGTATAGAGAGAAATTTGTATTAAAGAATAATGACAAAAATTATTAATTAAGTCAAAAATGCACTTAAACAAAAGGCAGTTAAGTCAAAACTACTGTATTGTTATTATATTAAATTAAATAAAAAAATTTAAATAATTTTTCAAATAGAAAAATATTAAAAGTTTAAACACATGTGCTAATGAAAAATACATATCTTTGTTAACTTTACGCTCTATGGTTGCCACTGTTATTGTTTTGTTACTTACTAATAGCAAGTTACTATGATAAAGTCATAGAGTGTAACATAAGTTCTACAACTACATTTATAGGAAAGTTTTAGGTGTGGTGTTTGACAGTTTGAAATACAAAAGTTCAAGTATAAAAACATTCGGTCAGCTTTCTGAAGGGCCAAATACACTTATCAAAATACTCATCAAGCATTGTGGTAGTACTAGTGAAAATGTGTTTTTATGTGTGAAACCGATGATGCTGAATGGAAAATCAAAAATTTAGATATGATGGTTAATATTACATCCAGCACACGTACACGAGTGAATTTGCCAGCATGACAAGCATTTAACAAGTGTATTTGGCGCTTTACTGATTTAAGTTGGTATTGTTATTGTGATGAGAATATTTGTAGTTGAAATCAATAATTAAAATAAAATACATAAACACATGTATATATGAATAATAAAATGCATACACATATATATATGTATATGTATGTATATAAATATATTTTTATTTTTTTAACATTTTTTTTTTTTTTTTTTTTTTTTGTTTGGTTTATTTATTTGTAATACCGATATATACCGTTATACAAACTGCTATACCGGTATACCGATATAATTAAAATATTGATACCGAAATAAAGAAAAGTTTAATACCGATTCCAAAACCAAAATTCGTTTCGGTATCCAACCTTGGAAATATGTAAATGCGGGTGTTTAGTTAATTAGTATGAGGTTTTTAAATTTTTTATTATCTTGGGATTTAAAGCTCTTTTATTTGAACACATGAGTATGTATTTGTGGTATGTATTTAATTTTCAAAAGGTGTATGACTGTTAAAGACCTTGTTCAAATGTAATACACACCCACACATCCTGACTTTCTCTTATACATTCACTTCTACCCAACAAACACGAAGTCAAACCTTTGAAATGAAATGACTTTATCATTTGACATTAAACACAATTATAAAAAGTTTTTTAATTGTTTGATTTTTAAAATTTAAATTCAAATTGATAATGAATTGAAAATAAACATTTGACATCAAATGTTTTATCAGTTTGATGTCAAATTGATATCAAATGTTAAATTCAAATCAAAACTTAAATAAATGTACACATTAAAAATGGTGATTAAAGTTAATTTTTTACTTCGTTGTTAAATGTGTTTTACAAGTGAACGATTTATTTCTTGTGAAAAATAAAAATTATTTGTGAGAAATTACAATGTTTAAGAATCCTAATTAAGAAAAATAAAACGGGAAAGTGGAAATTATTTTATTATATATATATATATATATATATATATAAATATATAAATAAATTATATTATAAGTTTGTTGTGTGATCGCTGTGTTACAATCCTTAAAATAAAAAGGAGCCAATTATTTCACCTCTGCAAGGATTAGAGGACGGGAAGAACGTTATTTCATCTTTTAGCTATGGTGCCGAATGTTTATCTCACAGTTTACCTAAACAAATAATGAATTTAAATTAAAAAAAAAAAAAATATTTTTATTTATTTTCCACATTGTATTATGATCCACATTTGAAAAACATTTGAGAATTACGTTTGAAAGCAAGTTGAAAATAAAGGCATTTTTCAATTTGAAAATAATTTCCCCTTTTTGTTGAGAATGCTATGATTTTCAAATCATTATCCAACGTTTGTCGTTTGAGAAAACGTTTGATTTCAAATCATTTTCAATTTGAAATCAAACCTCCGTGTTTGTTGGGCATGTATGTATATAGTGCTAGTAAAAATACTCATACTGGTATTTAGGTCACTGCCATTGTATTCAAACATTTTTTCTACTTTTGTTTGAAGAAAGAATTATTTCTATTTTTTTAGGAATATGTAGAAGTAATATAATGGCTTTGAACAAAACAATTAGCCAAAGTTAAATATAAATAGTTGTTTAAGGTAAAAAACGAATATGTTAGACCCTAAACGAGAACAGCAACTACAATTACATACAAATATTGGTCCTTAAAGTAATTTACGAGCATTACACTAAATTCATTTTTGTAGTTTACAGAAAAACCCCAGGGGCTTTTTACCATTAGCGCTTTGAGAACCCCTTAACAAATTTAATTTTTGCTGAAAACCACTGAATGCAATTTGGTTACTAAATGTACATCTAATCAGATATTTGTTAAATTATCGGACACGCTATTGTTAAATATTATACAAGTAACGAACATTAATTTGTCTTAACTTAAAAGCACTGAAGGTCACTCAAAAGCGACAAATAAATGGATACCAAATAATGTCGAACTCCAAATCTGCATATCAAAATTACATATTAAAATGGAATGGCGTTTTTTGACTGGGGATAATGAGCGATTTTAAGCGACAAGATAACAAATTAGTGGTATTCACACCGAGCTTGTTAGTTTGTTAGTCGTTAATCGTTACTTTTTTACACGCATTTTGTTTTTGTATATTTAACGCGCTACCGGATTAACATTTAAAAAATTAACGACACGGCACCCCTGATAAAATAGTTGTTTGTTGGTAACTCACAATCAGCTGTTGCAGTTTCTAAATATATATAATAAAAAAGTAATTTGTGATACATTTCTAAAAAAATATTTGTGTTTTGGCAATTTTCGTGTACATTGAGAGTAAGTATGTTAATTAAATGATTTTTTTATTTTAAAGTTACCAGACTAACAAAGTTTTAAAAGGTCGTTCACAGTTGGTAACTTTTACAAATTAACAAACTACCGAGTAACAAATTAAAAAGTTCGGTGTGAATACCACTATTGTATTTGTGTTATTATGAACTTTTAAGAACTTTGTCAGACTATCATATAATAGCTTTGCATACAATAATTACGCTCCAAGCATCAAGTTTACATGTTGCATGACGACAAAACTTGTCCTAATGTTGCTGTTTCTGTAAGCAAAATCTTTTTTAAACAGTGGATGCTGCAGGAACTCAACGTTTCAAGTCAACACAGTTTTTAAACAATTTTCGAATTACATATCATGAAAAAAAGTGAACATTTTTTGTTTTCATTATCGTTATTGATTGCCAATGTTTAGCAACCCAATTATGAATTTAACCCCCCGGGGATTTATTATTCATTATGGGGTTGTATATACATATATATGGGTTATCCATTTTTCAGTTTCAAAAAGTTAAATAAGACACACATAAAGCTATGATTACGATGAAACGTTTATCTCGTTATAATGTCACTGAGAGCGAAATAGTCTCATTTAGATGGCCGCCTCTAGATTGGTTGCAGCAGTCGATCCTTTTGAGGTAGTTTTCGACCACTTTTTCGTACATTTAAGGCGGTATTTTGGTGAGTCTAACCGCGTCAAATCCCATGATCTTGGTGGCTAATTGACAAATTAGTGGTATTCACAACGAGCTTGTTAGTTTGTTAGTCGTTAATCGTTACATTTTTACACGCATTTTGTTTTTGTATATTTAACGCGCTACCGGATTAACATTTAACAAATTAACGACACGGCACCCCTGATAAAATAGTTGTTTGTTGGTAACTCACAATCAGCTGTTGCAGTTTCTAAGCAAATAAGCTAAAATTGGTCGTACATATCCTCCAGTTCATAATCTTTAATTAGGATGATGCACAGGCCGACCACATCTGTAAAGGTTCCATTCCCTTAAAATTTCTTTATAAGCTTTTCAATTCCTTGCACAGTGGGTCGATCATGACGACCATTATGCCCCGTAAGTCTCGAAAAGTGGCCACGTTTTAACCACCACTTTTGTACTAGGTTTAACTATTTTTACGAGTTATTCATAAATAACAAACCTTACACTAAAAAAATTAAACATTAGATGACAGATATTTAACAGCTGACAGCCTTGCTAGACCACTTAAACCTGAAACAGAATGAAGTAGTTGTAGTAGAAGCTGACACTGACGAATGCTCTGTAGCGCAACAAAGTTCAAAGTTTTGAATTTTGCGCTTCAACTTCAACTGCAACGACTACTACAACTACGTATTCTGTTGACACTATTTTGAAACTGCCGTTTTTACCTTTTGACAGCTTGCAGCGCTATTCGTAACGTTGAACTACAGCGACTATTCTGTTCCCCACTTTAGTGGATAACCCTGTACTAGCTACATAAATTCAGAATCTATATATAAATAGGCTAAGGCAAAACAGTTAATAACACTTTCCTCCTCTGTATGTCCACCGATTTGAACAAAATATACGCCATTTTAAATGTATTTACTCACAGAATATATACTTTATTAAAATCTGTTCAATAATTTCAGAGTTAAAAGCGTTTATTTTTTTTATAATTTTTTGCTACTGACACATATGCAGAACACATAAATAAAAAATTTGTTTTTTACAATTATCAAATAATAAAAAATAGGGTGGTCGATTTTTCAGAAACCGGTTTTCGAATATTTCGGCTATAAAAATCTTATGTATAAATCGGCACAGCCAAAAAAATTCAGAACGCTTTCTTCCTTTGTATGTCAACTGAACTTCTATGGGGAGAAAAAAGTATCAAAAAAGGGAACTACGGGAAATTAAATTTCTTTCTTTTAATTTTCCGTGCTGCATGTGATAATTTTTAAATTTTCTGAGTGATTGAAAACCTATATTTTTGTTTTTTAACTAGAACTTTTTGAATTTTCGTTAATATTCGACCTATAAAGATAAAATTATACATTAAACTGGGTAAATAAGAACATGTAAGGGGAGCTTTTTGGTACTTTTTCGTTCTTTGGTGCTTTGATTAAATTTCGTTAATATTAGACAAAGGAAAATAAAATTAAGCATGCAATGTCCTAAGTGGATGACAATCTATAAAGGAGATTTTTTGATACTTTTTTGTTTTTCATTTAACATTTTCTGATATTTTTTATATTGAACCTACAAAATTAAATTAAATCACGTGGAAGATAAAATGTGAACCGGAGGTTGGTCCCTCGGCAAATCGATCCACTAAGACGGAAAAAATAAATGCTCGAAACATGTAAATTCATATATACTTAGTTAGATGTGCTTTGTATTCTTCATATAAACATAAAAATTTATGGTCGAATTTTGATCATTAGGCGAACACTAGTTTAATTAAATATTTACCAACGTAATTATAATCACAACTTTTGACAAAATGTTAATTCGGTTTTTTATAACTTTCAACACGCAACATAAAATTTAATTTTGTTATGTACAGTAAACCAGAAATATGCTCTAAAAAACGTGTTTTATGCGCATTAAATATGCAGTAAAAACTGGAAAATATGGTAATTGGAAAACAAAATATTCAACAATTTAATTACAGATCCATTTAATAACAACAATCCTAAAATTGTAATCGGTAAAGCCTAGACAAATTTTCGAGATTTAACCCTATTTGGAAACGATAGGCAGTCATGGGCTCACAAAAACATTGTTATTTTAAGAGGTTGAAATTCATATCAGAGTTATTTGTGTCATAATAAGATATTAGCACCCATATGAGATTTTTGTCTTAAAGGGATTTTAGGGACGGCGCTAAGTTGTTTACTAATGTCAACATTCAAAAAAGCTTTTATAGATGGGAGCTTAAGGCAAATGTGAACCGATTCGAAATTTGCAGTGAAATATTTTCGGAGCGAATTTTATCTAAATACATACCAACATAATTAGATGGTTTACGGTCACAAAGAGTTTAATTTGGAAAAAAGTTTTTTTTGGGAAATATGTGAAATTATAGACCGATTCTCACCATTTACATACCCTTCGTCCTAAGTACAATAAAAATGTATTTACCAAATTTGATCAAATTGTTACCTGGACAGACAACCAGCCAGACGGATGGATAGACATCGTTAGACTACTTTTAAAAGTAATTCTGAGTCAATCGGTATACTTAAAGAATGGTACTGATTTCCATGTATAACACACATCGCCAAAAACGTATATAATTGACTTTTTTTTTAGATGGCAAAATTTAAGCAACATGTTGGGTAAACAAGAAGATAATTAAAAAGAAAAGCCAGATTTTCGCAAAAAAAAATTTTTTTTCTAAAAAATCGAACATGTATCAAAATATGCGTCAAAAAGGCAAAATATGCACTATAAACTTAAAAA